>CP136062.1:217637849-218975349 GCA_032622095.1 Siphonodentalium dalli | reverse complement strand
GTCCAGGGACACTTTAAAACATGTCCTTGTGAATTTACAATGTATCTTGGGAATGCCGTTTCGACGAGATGTAATTGACCGTAGTCCAATACTTATGACATTAAAAGACAGAATTACGCCCTATCGTTGCCAATGCAACGAAATGTTTGGACTGCTGCCATTATGTTTCACCACTTCGATTGTTCTCGTTCAAATTTTCACACATATATATGAATAAACTAATGATGTAATGTATAGTATAAAAGCAACCCTCTTCGTAACATTCGTAAATTTGATGGTTCCAATGATAACACAACATTACACACGGTTAATATAAAACAATTGAATGGTAAATTGTTTGTTCACATGTGTACAACGTATTTTCAATAAGATTAGAAGTGATGTACACTTCCATTCATTCCAGACGTTGAAAGTACATACCAAACCATTTGTTAAATTAAGTTCCGGTCAATTTGCATGCCGGTGGTACTTTGGTTGAATTATATTCAATTGAATTGTGACGTAAATACACCCTAATAATTTGGTGATTGACTAATGTGGCCATTGATGTGAAGCCCACAGCACTGGTTAAATGCGTTAAACGAGTGCGCTTTTTGACACACACGAGGTACCAGTGTAGTATATGCTCGTAGCTGCCAAAATACTATGTAATATGTCATATCCTATTTGATTGGCTTTTTCCTCGTTTCTCGTTGTGTTTTCGTCGCCGCCGCCATTATTTCGAGTTATTATATATGGTCCAACATTTCATATACGGTCATTACACTGATTGCCAAATGGTGATGAACGACCATTAAATCAATAGCACCAATAGCATAAGTATATGTAATGCAACTACATGCTTTACTTCTTTGGTACACAGTTTAATGTATCACCCCAATTGAACACTGCCTTAGTTTTGAGGTTTGCTTGGGTCCTACAGCAATATTTATACCACGATCGCATATCTTACTATATAAATGAAGCCATTTGTTTAAATTTTAAATATAATCAACTGCTGTTGATTAAACGTGCCTACCGTTGATTAAACTTCGCAGAGTGGATTAAACTTTCTCCATACAATTTGAACGGAAAAGTGTTTATCCATCGCATTGTAAAGATCATGGCATAAACTTCGCAGAGTGGATTAAACTTTCTCCATACAATTTGAACGGAAAAGTGTTTATCCATCGCATTGTAAAGATCGTGGCATAAACAAAATATACGCGTAGTGCTTCTGAATAACAAATTTAATCCACTCGTGGGATTGGCGATTTACACCACTCGCTGAAGCTCGTGGTGTAAATCGCCAATCCCACTCGTTGATTCAATTTGTTATTCAGAAACACTATGCGTATATTCTATATATAATCTTCAAGACGATTCAGTTTATAGCGAAATTCCAGTAAATGAGGCCTGCACCTTGCCTACATGGACGGTTCAGACCTAATTTGCTGAACTCCTTTTGTAAATTTCGATACTGAATAAGTTCGTGGTAACTCATCACTCAATTGTGGTGCCTGTACACTCATCAATAATGGAAAAGCTACGATTCACAAGGAAAAATACATTTATTTAAAGCAGGGTTCAACTTATTGCCGACTACATGTGCTTTCCTTCCGTAAACATAGCATGAGTAACAATATTTTGGTCCAAGGGGAGAAAAAGCATGAACATAGAAAATATTCGTGGAATACACCAGTAAATACATCGTGGAAAATCCTCCGACTGATAACTTTTGGTCAGAATGTTAGAGCAAATAAATTTAAGTTTGGACACACATGAGGTATCAGCTTGTTAGAAAATAGTGTAGCATATGCTCGTAGCTGCAAAAATACTATGAAATATGTCATATCATAGTTTATTACATTTGTCTTCGTTACTCGTTGTGTTTTCTGTCGCCTCCGCCATTTTGAGAGCGTGGTACTCATCAACTGGAAACCACGTGATTCTCCACCGTGGTAATAGTGAAGTAAAATATTCCGTCCATTTAGTGGTGATGCCATATTGTCTTGACCGTTGTCCTACTATTATATTCCAGTAGACGGCATCTGGGCTGATGGCAATGATGAAGAAGTCGAGGGCGATTGGGTCACGTTGGACGGGATTAGCCTACCGTGGACACAATGGGGTGATAATCAGCCTGATAACTGGGGAACAGGACAAGGATGCTTGTGGTTGTATGACCGTGGTGAATTCGACGACAAAGAGTGTCATAGCATTCAACCATACGCATGCCAGTTGGACATTGACATTTGAAGTGAGGTATGTTCCGGTGAGGCGAGGGATCATAACTGAGGAGTGCCATCACATCAATCCTACTAGCGTCGGCTCCATTATCGTTGATATATGAAGAGCCTCTTGTTTTGCGTGTCATATCTGGGGAGTGCCATTTCGCTGAACGCCACTTCTGAATTGACAAGGTCCCACATAGCGCAATACAATACTATATTATCATAAACCATATAAAATGTAACGTATGGTATAAAACGTATGGTATAAACATCATACCACTGGTTAAGTAGTCCTTCTAATTTGATATGATATCGATGTGGCCTGCTGAATTAATGTGTGTAGGGCACATAGATGCTGGTAAGGAAATAAACAAAATTGTCTTGTGTGCGGCTAATTGGATCGATTTGAGCAATTGCTAGTGTTTGTGTGGAACATTCTAGAACATATTATATTTTAATTATTTTTACAAATTGTGGCTCTGGTGTTTGCACAATGTCAGCCATACTCATCTCAGTTATGACCGGTTTGCCACAATCATCACAGCCAAAAGCTATTTCATAGTAGCAAATTAAATTTTTGAGACAGTGCAATTTTTTTGGGGATTGGGTGGGATTCGAACCTTGCTACTCAAAGACCGACGTCAATACGACACGGCCACCGAAGCTTTGTCATGGGCCGGGGTTCGAATCCCACCCAATCCCAAAACAATTTGCACTGTTTCAGAAATTAAATTTGCTTCTAAAAATAGGCGCCTGGTGTGTTGTATAGTCCCAAGCATGTTCAAAGGCCAATGCTCGGCATGTTTCCGGAGGCATAAAGATAACATGCCACTGTGCTATATCTCCTATATATATTTCATAGTATATTGTGTGTTTTAATGAGTTATCCACGAAGTGCCTTGTTCACGATGTGTTTTGTTCACGATTTGTTCAGATCAGCCAAACACCGCGAACATTGAAAATTAAAAAAAAATAACTTCTCTTTCCATTTAAAAAAATAATATATTGGATATAATTATGTTACTAGGGGATACGGCGCTGCGGTTGTTATGGAACATTATTTGAACCGCGAAGTGATTCTTACTTAATGTGCCACAACGATCACAGCGCCGTATCCCCAATCAATCAATCAATCAATCAATGAGTTTATTTCTCATAAACCTATACATACATAGGTATGGAGATAATAACAGTTAAATATATACAATATGTACATAGGCATGTGAATATCACAATACCCCAATATTACAAACGTCCACTACATTAATGGCTTATATTTATATAGCTTTTTCACGATTTATTCCCATAAAAAGTTTATTGTAGTTCTATATTTTTTCACAGAATGTGCCGATAATTTGAGACAAGCCCACTCAGCACATTAACTCAGCCCAATACTAAATTTTCAAACACATATCAACGATCATGACAGATATATACATACCTGACAAATCGGTTAGCCGTTTCCGATTCCATCGCGGAAACACACACACACATACATACACACACACCCACACGCACAGACCACAAACTTTCCTCAAATATATAATAGATTCTTTATGGAGGTCAAGTTTAAATTGATATCGTACTCCCATGTTTCTGTTCGTCAGATACAGACTCGAGTATGTAGGAGCCTCGATACCGGTAATTTTCTAAAGGATAGCTATAAACGGCCTCTGAATATTGACATGAGCGCGTACATCGCAACACATATCTAGCAAAATGGCCCTTTAAGTGAGATGTCTTTCAACAGAGGTCAAGGTCGTTTTATTGTCAAGGTCAAGGTCATACAAGCCCCCCACATCAACTTGACAACAAATTTGGTTGAGGCTTAATTCCAACTTCTCCAACGAAGGCGACCCATGTTATGATGGACATATAATTTGACTTCCTCGCCGCCACCACTGCTCACAAATGATTTCAAATAATAAGCCGCGTTCCGATGTTGAGTGTGAATACCTGGCAGCCAGCCAATACTATTCGCGCGACATACAACCGTGAAAAAAAAACCCTTGTTAGGGTAGATTGGTTCAATCATTTATCTCGAAGGAATTGATAAGCCGCTGATATGTCTGTGAGGCCAAATCGTTGCGAGACGGGAACTTATTGAATATGTTGTCCAGCCTATTAGGGGGATTTTTCGCTAAGCAATTTGTCCGGAGGAAAATTACACGCAGCTAAGGCGGGATCGTTATTACAAAACACCATAAGTAAACATCGGCGCAACACACGATGTCGTGCTATACATTGTTGGAAAGGGTACATCCTTGGCTATTCAACTGTGGTAATTTGATTCTGAAGCAGGCACGTTTGCTTGTGCTATTTTCGCATATATCTTTTGCGAAAACGGTTATAAATGCAACCAAGTCTAGTATACTGATGTGAAATCAGTGTTTCCTGCGGAGACCAATTTTTTCTGGATTCTAGCCCACAACACCAAATGACGCAAATGACGTCATGGACCATGTCATGACGTCTTCGCTGATTTTATTCAGCTAACCAACGAAATTGGTCAAACGAAACTAATCTATAGGCCAAAATCACGTAGGAATTGTTCAGAAAAACTAAAGTTGTTAATTTTATAACCATCCCGTTGGTCCACTTCCGATTCTGTGTCACCGTTTCTTTTTGGGACATTATTGTTCCCATGATTCTATGCGAAAGCGAAGCGGAAGTCACGTGATTTTTAACCCATTTTTCTTGTCCGGATTTTCATCGCGTCGAAATGCTGTTTCATGGTATTGTAAAAATTAATGACGTCATTCACGCCTAAACTTGAAAAGCAACAACGCGCATGCGGCGCGTTGTGGTTGCTAATATGATCGCACGTGACACGTAGTGGAGCAACCACACAAATACATCAAACTATCACAACAATTTCCATCTATATACGTAGTTTCCAACTGTTGCTGTGTCAGTCATGGGATTTCAAAATGTTGAATACTTTCACCAAGTTGGAGGGGCGGATTCCGCGGAACACTACAGTACAACCACCCTGCCACCACGTATCTCGTTAAAACAACTCATACACATCCATGCCAAACTAAAGCTAGCAACTTCCCACGTTTATATATATGACAAATATAAATGTTTACATGGGCGCTATATCCCAAAATATCACTGGGGAAGATTGTATTCTTCATCGTGTTTTCAAATGTCCTTTTGACTATCAGTTTGAATTTTTGACCTGCAGGCATGCCGTTCTTGAGCCCTCAGTGCTAAAGCCACTTCGTAAATATAATTGCGTCTATAGTCTAGTGATGTGAAATCAGTGTTTCCGGCAGAGACCAAATGTGTCTGAATTCTGGACCACAAAGCCAAATGACGTAAATGACGTCATGGACCATGTCATGACGTCTTCGCTGGTTTTCGTTCAGCTAACCAACGAAATTGGTCAAAATGAAACTAATCTATAGGCCTAAATCACATAGGAATTGTTCAGAAAAACTGAAGTTGGTAATTTCATAACCATCCCGTTGGTCCACTTCCGATTCTGTGATTTCACCATTTCTTTTGGGAAATTATTGTTCCCAGGATGCTATGCGAAAGCGGAGCGGAAGTCACATGATTTTTAGCCCATTTTTGTGCGCCGTTTTTCATCGCGTCGAAATTCTGTTTCATGGTATTGTAACATTTAATGACGTCATTCACGCCTAAACTTGAAAAGCAACAACGCGCATGCGGCGCGTTGAGGTTGCTATTAACCCGCTAAATTGATTTGGTTTTTAACTGGTCCCAATTCATTGCTCTTCTAAAACTTTTAGGCAAAATATTAACCCCGCTATTAACCCCGCTATTAACCCGCTATTAACACGCTATTCCACTGTGGTACACTGCTTCCGAAAAGTGTTAGTTGATAAATAGCATATTACTGTTGCGTGATGTTTTAGATATCCTCAATGCCTGTAATGTGAATAGCGTTCATTGAGTATTTTTCACATGTAAAATAGTTTAAAGCCATTTGGCGGTTTACGCTCCAACATACACGAAATAATATCGCTATTGATTTTTTCCTGGTATCGAAATAGATCGATAAATATTCCCTTTAATCGAGCAGTATATGTCCCAGAAAGAGTATTGGAGTCATACAAAGTAAAACTTTGAACACGATGTTTGGATCACACAACAAAAACCCAGCCATTTGTTCGGCATGGAACAGAAAAGCGCGTGCCCTATCAATTCATGATCGAAATTAAGAGCGTTTATTTCCCTCATGTGCGAAAAATTGAAACAGCTGGAACATGTCTGTGACAATGGAAAGTATTTTTTTAGAGCACATATTTCGTGTATTTGTAAACGTATCTTATAACTTCTTCCAATTACGAAGACAGAATTTGGAAGCTCGAATGCGCCATGTCCATTTAATAATGGATGTGTTATTAGTTTAATAATGAATGTGTTGTTAGTTAAATAATGGATGTGTTGTTAGTTTAATAATGGATGTGGTGCTAGTTTAATAATTGACGTGGTGCTAGTTTAATAATTGATGTGTTGTTAGCTTAATAATGTATGTGCTGTTCGTTTAATAATGGATGTGTTGTCAGTTTAATAATGGATGTGTTGCTAGTTTAATAATGGATGTGTTGTTAGTTCAATAATGGATGTGTTGTTAGTTTAATTATGAATGTGTTGTTAGTTGCAAACATACGACAATCAAGATACATCTTCTGATCGTATTGAGAAAATCAACGCAATCATTTCTTAGATATTTTAGAATACTTATTGTTTTATTAACTGCATCATTTGGTCTACCATCATTAAGTTAACGGGACCCACATATATAACCACACCAAGTCAGCAGAACCTCTTAATCCATGTTGATTATTGGGATTTCAGGTCGTGGTGCTAAGCACTGGGTCGACGGGACAGATGAAACCACAGAGGGGACATGGCTTATCTGGAATGGGGAGAGTCTGCCGTACACAAACTGGGCATTAGACATGCCAGATAACTACGGTGGCGAACAGAATTGTATGGCTCGGTCTAAATGGCATCAAAACAAATTCGATGACGTCAGTTGTGAAAAGTCGTTTGGCTACATCTGCCAATTAAACTTAATTTAATGTGTCCTTCCAGTACTCTACCCTTCCCTGCGCACTCGCTCACATTCCCTCCTCATGGTGGGGCTCAGGGGGTTTACACACTCGCTCACATTCCCTCCTCATGGTGGGGATCAGGGGGTTTACACAATCGCTCACATTCCCTCCTCATGGTGGGGATCAGGGGGTTTACACACTCGCTCACATTCCCTCCTCATGGTGGGGATCAGGGGGTTTACACACTCGCTCACATTCCCTCCTCATGGTGGGTATCACGGGGTTTACACACTCGCTCACATTCCCTCCTCATGGTGGGTATCACGGGGTTTACACACTCGCTCACATTCCCTCCTCATGGTGGGGATCACGGGGTTTACACACTCGCTCACATTCCCTCCTCATGGTGGGGATCACGGGGTTTACACACTCGCTCACATTCCCTCCTCATGGTGGGGATCACGGGGTTTACACACTCGCTCACATTCCCTCCTCATGGTGGGGATCACGGGGTTTACACACTCGCTCACATTCCCTCCTCATGGTGGGGATCACGGGTTTACACACTCGCTCACATTCCCTCCTCATGGTGGGAATCACGGGGTTTACACACTCGCTCATATTCCCTCCTCATGGTGGGGATCACGGGGTTTACACACTCGCTCATATTCCCTCCTCATGGTGGGGATCACGGGGTTTACACACTCGCTCATATTCCCTCCTCATGGTGGGAATCACGGGGTTTACACACTCGCTCATATTCCCTCCTCATGGTGGGGATCACGGGGTTTACACACTCGCTCATATTCCCTCCTCATGGTGGGAATCACGGGGTTTACACACTCGCTCACATTCCCTCCTCATGGTGGGGATCACGGGGTTTACACACTCGCTCACATTTCCTCCTCATGGTGGGGATCAGGGGGTTTACACACTCGCTCACATTCCCTCCTCATGGTGGGAATCACGGGGTTTACACACTCGCTCACATTCCCTCCTCATGGTGGGGATCACGAGGTTTACACACTCGCTCACATTTCCTCCTCATGGTGGGGATCAGGGGGTTTACACACTCGCTCATATTCCCTCCTCATGGTGGGAATCACGGGGTTTACACACTCGCTCACATTCCCTCCTCATGGTGGGGATCACGAGGTTTACACACTCGCTCATATTCCCTCCTCATGGTGGGGATCTCGGGGTTTACACACTCGCTCACATTCCCTCCTCATGGTGGGGATCACGGGGTTTACACACTCGCTCATATTCCCTCCTCATGGTGGGGATCACGAGGTTTACACACTCGCTCATATTCCCTCCTCATGGTGGGGATCTCGGGGTTTACACACTCGCTCACATTCCCTCCTCGTGGTGGGGATCACGGGGTTTACACACTCGCTCATATTCCCTCCTCATGGTGGGAATCATGGGGTTTACACACTCGCTCACATTCCCTCCTCATGGTGGGGAGCTCGGGGTTTACACACTCGCTCACATTCCCTCCTCGTGGTGGGGAGCTCGGGGTTTACACACTCGCTCACATTCCCTCCTCATGATGGGGATCACGGGGTTTACACACTCGCTCATATTCCCTCCTCATGATGGGGATCACGGGGTTTACACACTCGCTCATATTCCCTCCTCATGGTGGGGATCACGGGGTTTACACACTCGCTCACATTCCCTCCTCATGGTGGGAATCACGGGGTTTACACACTCGCTCATATTCCCTCCTCTTGGTGGGGATCACGGGGTTTACACACTCGCTCACATTCCCTCCTCATGGTGGGGATCACGGGGTTTACACACTCGCTCATATTCCCTCCTCATGGTGGGAATCACGGGGTTTACACACTCGCTCACATTCCCTACTCATGGTGAGGATCACGGGGTTTACACACTCGCTCACATTCCCTCCTCATGGTGGGAATCACGGGGTTTACACACTCGCTCACATTCCCTCCTCGTGGTGGGGATCACGGGCTTTACACACTCGCTCACATTCCCTCCTCGTGGTGGGGATCACGGGGTTTACACACTCGCTCACATTCCCTCCTCATGGTGGGAATCACGGGGTTTACACACTCGCTCACATTCCCTCCTCATGGTGGGGATCACGGGGTTTACACACTCGCTCATATTCCCTCCTCATGGTGGGGATCACGGGGTTTACACACTCGCTCATATTCCCTCCTCATGGTGGGGATCACGGGGTTTACACACTCGCTCATATTCCCTCCTCATGGTGGGGATCACGGGGTTTACACACTCGCTCACATTCCCTCCTCATGGTGGGGATCACGGGGTTTACACACTCGCTCACATTCCCTCCTCATGGTGGGGATCACGGGGTTTACACACTCGCTCATATTCCCTCCTCATGGTGGGGATCACGGGGTTTACACACTCGCTCATATTCCCTCCTCATGGTGGGAATCACGGGGTTTACACACTCGCTCATATTCCCTCCTCATGGTGGGGATCACGGGGTTTACACACTCGCTCATATTCCCTCCTCATGGTGGGGATCACGGGGTTTACACACTCGCTCATATTCCCTCCTCATGGTGGGGATCACGGGGTTTACACACTCGCTCATATTCCCTCCTCATGGTGGGGATCAGGGGGTTTACACACTCGCTCATATTCCCTCCTCATGGTGGGGATCACGGGGTTTACACACTCGCTCATATTCCCTCTTCATGGTGGGAATCACGGGGTTTACACACTCGCTCACATTCCCTCCTCATGGTGGGGATCACGGGGTTTACACACTCGCTCACATTCCCTCCTCATGGTGGGGATCTAGGGGTTTACACACTCGCTCACATTCCCTCCTCATGGTGGGAATCACGGGGTTTACACACTCGCTCACATTCCCTCCTCATGGTGGGGATCACGGGGTTTACACACTCGCTCATATTCCCTCCTCATGGTGGGAATCACGGGGTTTACACACTCGCTCACATTCCCTCCTCATGGTGGGAATCACGGGGTTTACAAACTCGCTCATATTCCCTCCTCTTGGTGGGGATCACGGGGTTTACACACTCGCTCACATTCCCTCCTCATGGTGGGAATCACGGGGTTTACAAACTCGCTCATATTCCCTCCTCTTGGTGGGGATCACTGGGTTTACACACTCGCTCACATTCCCTCCTCATGGTGGGAATCACGGGGTTTACACACTCGCTCATATTCCCTCCTCTTGGTGGGGATCACGGGGTTTACACACTCGCTCACATTCCCTCCTCGTGGTGGGAATCACGGGGTTTACACACTCGCTCACATTCCCTCCTCATGGTGGGGATCACGGGGTTTACACACTCGCTCACATTCCCTCCTCATGGTGGGGATCGGGGGGTTTACACACTCGCTCACATTCCCTCCTCATGGTGGGGATCACGGGGTTTACACACTCGCTCACATTCCCTCCTCGTGGTGGGGATCACGGGGTTTACACACTCGCTCACATTCCCTACTCATGGTGAGGATCACGGGGTTTACACACTCGCTCATATTCCCTCCTCATGGTGGGGATCACGGGGTTTACACACTCGCTCATATTCCCTCCTCATTGTGGGGATCACGGGGTTTACACACTCGCTCACATTCCCTCCTCATGGTGGGAATCACGGGGTTTACACACTCGCTCACATTCCCTCCTCATGGTGGGGATCACGGGGTTTACACACTCGCTCATATTCCCTCCTCATGGTGGGGATCACGGGGTTTACACACTCGCTCACATTCCCTCCTCATGGTGGGGATCACGGGGTTTACACACTCGCTCACATTCCCTCCTCATGGTGGGGATCACGGGGTTTACACACTCGCTCATATTCCCTCCTCATGGTGGGGATCACGGGATTGCAAGCGCGTCCAGAAACGAGGAAAATGGTAATAAACTATAGGATAGTATTTTATCACATAATTTGGCCATAAAAGCAGTTTCATAATTACCGGTAATAGACACGTTTAATATCAGCGCGTGCGATGACGTCACGGCGTTCTTCAAATAACTTGCGATCGCTGTAGTTTATGATTGTTGTTTTCGATGAATATTTCGCGTTTGCTTCGGAATTATTTGATCATGTGATAAAAGGTATCTCACACTCGTCCTATTTTATACGTAATTTATCAACCTCGTCCTCTAAATTCTATTTGAGCCTCGGTAAACCTCGGCTCAAATCGAATTTAGTGAACTCGGTTGATAAATTCCGTATAAAATAGAAACTCATGTGAGATCCTCTATATATTACATAGCGTCCAGAAACGAGGAAAATGGTAATAAACCATAGGATAATATTATATTACATAGTATTACTATAGGATAATATTATATTACATAGTATTACTATAGGATAATATTATATTACATAGTATTACTATAGGATAATATTATATTACATAGTATTACTATAGGATAATATTATATTGCATAGTATTACTATAGGATAATATTATATTGCATAGTATTACTATAGGATAATATTATATTACATAGTATTTTGGCAGCTACGAGCATGTGCTATACATTGTTTTTACAAACATGCTGATACCTCATGTATGTCCAAACTCACAGCTGTTTGCTCTAACATTCTGACAAAAGTAGTCAGTCGAAGGATTCTCCTAGATATAATATATATGGACTGATGTATTCCACGCAATTTTTGTCAGCATGTTATAGAAAACTATTGAGTATATATTTCCGAACAAATAAGATATCAATTTGTTTTATAAAATAAACTAGCATATGCTCGAAACAGTCAAAATGCTATGTTTTGTGTCAGTTCCTCGTATATTATGTTTATCGAAGTTTGTACTCGACTCAGCCATTTTTAATACGAGGTATACGCACCAACAGCGAAAGCACGTAATTCCCACCGTGTTTCTGGTTTCCTGATGATTTTGAATAATTTAATGATTACTTTCCCACAACAGAAATGACACTGCGCCGAGTGACCACGCCTATACCGCGTGCCTAAAAAAATTACATGTTCGATGCTTCCTACCATTTAACATGAAATTTTGGTGCTGCATCATAATTCCTTCGGGTATGACTGTATTGAAAATAACCGTACTAGATGCTAATATTCAGTGTGTGTACAAGTAACCATCAACAAGCTGGAATATTTGCAAATAAAAGAAATGAAACACGGAAATTAAATTTAACAAGGATGTGTGCCATCTTGGTCGAATATCCATCGCAAACAACATGCAGCTTTTCGGTGCCTGGCGATACGTGATCAGTTGCGACAAGCAAATCATAATGGGCGAATATACAAATTTCGAGTGACAGGTGTCTCTTTCAACTTCTTAAGTCATTTGTTTTGGAAAAAGTCACAATGCTGTACGCTCGTTATACTTCTGACTTCTACTGTTGGTGGTTTTCTTGTGAAATGACGGATTAAATTATAAGAAATAACTCTATTTTCGATTAAGGTTATGAGTTATAACCGAAAAGTTTGAAGATAAATTTTCTATAACTGCGCTACACGCGTTATATAATTTATCGTCAAACTTTTTGGTTATAACTCCATAACCTTAATCGAAACAAGAGTTATTTCTTAATCATTCCAGCAATCTCCACTCTGGCTATGACGCCCGTAGACTCGCATTCCACCAGTACAAAACCTGGGAACATTTTGAAGGTTTGACATGGAAACTTAACGCGGGTAATATATTTCTTAGTTATTATCTGTTGCTTCATAATGTACGAGATCCCAACTCGAAATTTCACGATTTAAGTGACTTTGTGAGCTAATATGCTTTGCATCGCTTAATAGCAATTATGGATTTTATCCAGGGTAATTAGTTCAATGTTTATCCGATATCGGCTCACATTATGCTGAAACTCTGGTGTCCAATTAAGTTGACTGTTTCCACGAAAAGTTGAGAACTAATAGTATATAGGGCGGGTATTTGTGAATCCTCGTACAGGTCCACAGTATTTGTGAATCCTCGTACAGGTCCACAGTATTTGACATTTCAACATATATGCAGGACTGCAATATGAATTTTGTCGTTGATTCATTGTGATCATATGGAAAACTGTTTGTGCCCATTCGTAAGCCAGCTTGATCATGCGACAGGATTTTCGTCAGCTTTTCAAAGAGACTGGCAACTCCGCACATTTCCACGGGAAGCCAACGATTTCTCATCGTAACTGACACGATTTCTCATCGTAACTGACACGATTTCTCATCGTAACTGACACGATTTCTCATCGTAACTGACACGATTTCTCATCGTAACTGACACGACTTCTCATCGTAACTGACACGATTTCTCATTGTAACTGAGAAGATTCCGATATAAAAATCTGATGGATAGGAAACAAGAACAGAACTCTTCTTCGTTGAACTTTTTTATCAAAAGATAAAACAAATCTTACAAATTAATGAAAGGAAATCAAATAACAATACAATATTCCGTCAGTGATTGGTTAGATGTGTTTAGAATTGTAAGATGATTTAAAACATACCCAACGAGAGAGCCCCACCTATATTGTGAAAATCGGATAAAATCGCGAAAATACGAAAAGTCGAATTTAGATCCATTTTAAATGGATGAATTAAACTAGTTGATGACATATCAGCGTTCTTAAGTCACATGTAACCTTAAAGTAATATTCACCCTGTCAAAAAATCTAAATCATAGAAAAAAGAACCGCCGATATTCGACCTAAGAAATGGGTGAAAGTATTTTGTCAAATTATTGGTGCCATCTTAGTTGAATAGTTGGTGGCAGACATCGACGGTGACAAAATTCGATCAAAATCGATATTCTACCCTAATTATTAAGAACGTAAGTTGATGATTTTGCTGGATTGTTTTTGGTGCCATATCAGCGTTATGTACGGGAGAGGGCACACTATACAGTAGTATTCACCCGGCCATCTCAGCGTTATGTACACGAGAGGGCACACTATACAGTAGTATCCACCCGACCATCTCAGCGTTATGTACGGGAGAGAGCACACTATAAAGTAGTATTCACCCGGCCATCTTAGCGTTATGTACGTGAGAGGGCACACTATACAGTAGTATTCACCCGACCAAAATCCTATAAAACACGTACTAACATGGGTAAAAATATGCCGACGAAGACACGAAACATTAATATGGACGATTTAAAAGTAATTCATGGACTTGTGTTTTGTTAATCCAGTCAAGGTGCTAACATCGAGGTTTAACACTAGGTTTAGTTAGCGGCTTTACGTGGCTTCAAAATGATATCCAGACAATAATACGCCCAACGCATATCTTGATTCTTGAAAACAAGCTCTTGTTTCTGTTTTATGCACAAGTATCTTAAAAGCAATATAGGTTTTGTAAAATAAGCTTACAAACCCAAACACATCTTGAAGGTTTCCCATCGTCAAAATCAACCTATAGATTGGTGTCTTTAACACAAACATTAATAACACAATGAAAAAACACCAATTGTCAACTGTATACAATGATTGAAGGGAAGCTCGTTTTATTGACCAGGGGTACCCCTAGATCATGCCATGAATAACTACCACGGCTCACGCCCGTAGATCATATTCCACCAGTACAAAACCTTGGAACCTTTTTAAGTTTTGACAGGGAACCTTATAAAGTCGAAACAATAGCGCGGATAATATATTTCTTAGTTATTATGTGTTTCTTAATAATGTACTTCACTGTTACATGAAGGTCCAATCTCGAAATTTCACAACTTAATTGAATTTGTTAGCGATTTTGCTTTGAGTCGCTTACAATTACTCCTGAGTAATTAATTAAATGTTTATTGTAAGTAAGAGAAACGTATGCAATTTATAGTTGGGACATTCGCCAACAGTGAAGTACATTATTATGGAACAACTAACAACTAAGAAATATTCCCCACGTTATTTTTTCGACTTCATAAGTTTCCCTGTCAAAACTTCAAAAGTTCCAAGGTTTTGAACTGTGGAATATGATCTCTACGGGCGTTAGCCTGTGTAGAGATTCATGGCATGATCAACTAGAGATCATACTCCACCAGATAAAAACTAGGAAACATTGATGTTGTGACAGAGAAGTTTATGACATTGAAAAAACAATACATGTAATATATTTCTTCGTTAATACATGCGATGGTAGATGGGTCTCTACTCGGGCTAGAGATCAAACTCCACCAGTTCAAAACATGGGAACACCACCCATTTAAGAAACAAGTTCTCACAAAGAAATATTATTTGTTCAACGTTATAACATCAGAGCAGGTCAGAGAATAAAAAAATGTTCCCATATTTTGAACGGGTCAAGTTATGTGGTTATTGAGAAATAGCTAAAACATACTTTGTGAGTCTTTGTTTACATTTAAAAAAAAAAAAAAAATTTAAATCTACATTCCTCGAATAAAACCGAGTAAGTGGTTTCGTTGTGATGTTCCGATCATCAGAAAAACAAGTAAATACACAGATATATAGAGCTTATCTACATTTGTTGGTTGGATATAAGAATTTGCTCATGAGAGATGAAAAAAATGAATTTCCACGAGTGGAGATAATTACCATATCCAACCAAAAAGTATAACGTGAAAATTTTGATATCCAAGCTCAGCCATTGTAATGAGCTTGTGCTTATAGAAATAGTTTCATTTTTAGACAGATGGTTGAGAGCTAAAGGGGCTAACATCATAGCACAAACAAAAAAATTAATTGATCGCATATTACATTTTTTTCAACCTGAACACTCATAGACTTTTAGCACAGTCTTCCATCAAGAACCAAATCACTTTTAATGTTAGCGCGGATGAATGGGAGTGAGATATCGATATTTCACTAGACTGATAACGGTTTTTATCTGATGAAAATACTAGTATTTGATAGCTTAGCACATACTAAATGTGGGCATTGGGTCTCTTTAACATATCATTTTGGACATTGGGTCTCTTTAGCATATCATTTAGCATTAATCCATTCACTAATCTATCACACACGACCAACATAACGCACAGGGCTCGAATACGAATATGAGGCAACGGGGATTCACTCTAATTCAAAATAATTCAGAAATATATGAAATCTGCTATGGTAAGTACATGTAATTAAGTAGATGAAATTGTATTTTAAGTGTATATTAACGGGACCGGAGGCACTCACAGTGCAGTAAATGTGTAAAAGATATAAAAGACTGGAAAATCATCACCACAAAGAAGAACATGGAGAAATATGTTCCTATATTCATTATTGATATTTGAGTCGTAAGGCGCGCTCGCCGTCGTGGGCCGGGGTTCGAATCCCGCCAAATCCCAAAATGTTTGCACTGCCTCAAAACTTAAATCTGCCTATAAAAACACGTTTTTCAAGAATTTTATCTCGAATTTACCTTCGAACAAAGAGGCGACTACATTATATAACGCTATGCAGCGTGCCCATTATGACATGTCTTATCATCATATGACGTCACGAGCCCTGTGCATTATGTATGTCTCAGGCATTACTTCTCGCACACATAATTTGTTATGCTAAAGGAGCATTCGAAGTCAGACGTCAGATAACGAGTAGTCGTATAGTTAGCGATGGCCACACAATCATATATCCCGCCGTATGGATCACCGGGCCACCAGTCCACCCACGGCATGACTGATCCGTCGTTCGTTCTATATATGTCTGTTGCATCAACATCTCTGCCGTCGATCCACATTGTACCTGTTAGAAGAAAGCATGTCGCGTTACACATATGCATACGTATGTGGTGTTTATCTTTATACATATTAACGTATCTCTGTGCAACTTATATAAAGTAGTTAGCATGGAGACTATACAGATAGGTGTGTTAAAATGTAGCATATCACGTTACGTATATGTATGGGCTCTAATTACCCGTAGTGTCGCCAGAAAGGGGAATTTCAGCGACCAACATATCCATGTAGCCCAACTATTCTAATTTCCGGATTCTGTTGTTGCAGGGTCAATATAGGGGGCAAAATATGATTTTTTTCATATTTTCCTGATGCGACCAAACCTTATTTTTATGCATTTTTCGGGTTAGTTCCTGTTATGTTCATCAGTCTAAGCTTCTTTAGCTATATTCAGTGTATCTTTTTCTTCCTTTGACTTGGAAGATAGTTATGTGAGTGGTGTTGTCAGATAAACGTCGGACGTTTGAGCTGTGACGTATTTCGTTAATCGTGAATGTATTTTTTCCCGCTGATTCAGCTAAATGTGCCTGTTTCAACTCCGTTTTCGAAAACTTATCGAATGTTGTCAAAATAATTATGTATGCCTGTTTTAGTGGAGTCGCTTAGCGCACACTAACATAATAATTGTTCACTTCCGGATTAAAACACAAAACTTCGTACATAAATTGTCCATTATATCCCTGATCATAATCCAGCTGGTTCCAGTTTTCGGTTAAGTCGAACACGTTTAATTCAAGATGGCGCCCAACCTGGCCGCCGTTTTTCAGACGGGTCACTAAGTCAGCTTGATGCAAATTATAGTGAGAAAATCTTGTCATATGTATACAAAATTTCCAAATGTATACATTTTGTGAAGATAAGATAACATTCCCCATTATAGGGTAAAATTGAGACTCATCGTCCAAGATGGCCGCCAAAATGGCAGCTGGAAGTGAAATATTTGATTTTTTCTCTAATATCTTTAAGGTCAGTTCATGCTGTTTGGTACTGGTTGAGAATTGTGACTTTATGTTGTATTGTTCATATCAACTGACCATCGGAGCAATGATATATGCCATTCATGGAGTCAGAAACCCTTCTGATCCCTCAACATTTGTATTTTACAGAAAACGGTATAAATATTTTACCAAAAATAACCATTGGGATTTCTAGTAATATATCATCAAGAAATGGGCAGAACTGTGCTATTTTACTGAATAATTCCATTTCTTATGCATATTCCAACTCATTATTATCAAAATTGTCACTTTTGCTCAAAATGGCTGCAAACATGGCGGCCAAAATGACAACCGGAAGTGGAAAATTTGACTGTTTTCTCTAATATCTTTAAGATCAGTTTATGCTGTTTGGTACTGGTTGAGAATTGTGACTTTATGTTGTATTTTTCATGTTAACTGACAATGGGAGCAATGCAATATTCCATTCTTGGATTCATAAACGCTTCTGATCCCTCAAAAATTCGATTTTACAGAAAGCGGTATAAAATTTTACCAAAAATCACCATAGTGATTTCTACTCCTATTTCGTCAAGAAATGGGCAGAACTGTGCAATTTTAGTGAAACATTCAATTTGTTATGCATATTCCAACTCATTAGTACCAAAATTGTCACTTTGGCTCAAAATGGCCTGGGGTTGTGGGAGGCGAGTACAACTAAAATTTCATTCAAATTGAGAATGGGCATATGGACCAGTCGAAAAAATGGCCCCGGGGAGCCATGAAAGGGTGAAAGATGACGGTGCAATATGAAAATTCAGCGGTAGAACCGATTTCCGTACCCCAAGCAAACAACTTCATGTACGTAATTGGTTATAATAACTATTTATAGTTAATTAAATCTTGGCGTTCTTATTAGTCAACACATGGAGTTCTGAGTAGTGCAGGTCATGACTGCATGGTCGTCCTTTTTTACATGGATTTCAATGCCAAACATTTTGTTTATAATAAATTTTATTGTATTTGTTTGTTAAATGTTAAATTGAGTCAGCAGTTCAATCTAAAAACATACAATACTTAAATTAAATTTGATTTTAAATAAACAAAAATTAATTTACATTTTAAAATTAAAAACTTCGATTTAAATTGTTTGAGCAGTTTAATCTAAAAAAAAGTGCAATAATTAAATTAGATTTTCTTTTAAATTTTTTTATTTAAACTTAAAGTTGTTCAATTTAAATACATTCAAAAGTTTAATTTTTGTGGAATAAAAAAACTTATATTTAAAACTAGGATTTAAATTTCTGAAATACAAGAAATTTTATACTTTCATGGAATATTTAATTTTTAATGAACACAATCTTTACATTATAGGAATTATATATTAAATAATTAAAAGAAATGAATAAGAAAAAGATCCTAGACAAGGATTGTAAGTTCGGAATTTCGACTTGTGGGTATATTATTAATTATATATGAGGATTTATTTGTTAAAACTGTCATGGCGATTACTGCCCTTAGACCCTTGTTATGATTGTTGTAATGATACTAATATTATGCAATACGCCACGACCCTGGTTGTTAATTTATAACAAACACTCACAGTACAAAGCAAAATACTACATACCATTGTACGCCATGAAAGTCTTAAGATATGTCATTAATACTAATGCTACGGCCATGCAACATTCTATACTCGTTCGCTCAATAACATAGAAAATCGCACTAAAGTTGCACATAGATACTACCCATCACATCCGCTCGTCAATTTTGTTTTATCTGGATTCATGATTTTTAGCGCCCTCCTCCAATTGAGTTACGGCGGAATTTGTCAAACGTCTGAACAATCCCAAGCGAGCTATCCGTTGGGCAGGTTACTTTTATAGCAGAGCGGTCAAAATTTGTGGGCTATCTGACAGTATACCGATGTACCTGTCCCTACATTATATTAATATTATTAAATTTCCTAGTGTATAGTCATCCGGAAGTATTTTCCTATATAACATGTGAATGCGTGTAATATCTGGCACTTAATCCTGATTAAATTGCACATTTATTTGAAAAGTTAGAAAATTTCAACGAAAATTTCGCGTGAATAGTAACCACCACATCCACTCGTCAATTTTTGTTCTATCTCGATTCACGATTTCTCCATTTTCTGGAGCACGCAATAAAAATATTATATCGCTGGACTTGTTTTGTTTTTGTTTTTGTTTTGCTAAATATGACGTTTACATCCGCCACCGATCAGCCTGGTCTCACCACCCTCGGCCTGGTCTCACAACCCGACATGGTATCACCACCCGGCATGGTCTTGTCGCCTCCCCGGTATGGTCTCACCCTCTCCCATGTTCCTTCATTAGCCAAATTATTTTATTTTCGATGGCTGTAACTTGTACATTTCTCAACCGATTTACAAAATTATTTAGGATGATCATTAGTACGTCCTATAGATACATGGTAGTAAAAATGGTTGAAATCATCGCAAAAAACAAATTGCGAAAATTTCGCCCCCACCAAAACCAAAAAATGTCAGTCCGACCCTGTCCAAAATATTTGTGTGTAGTATATTGACAACGGCCAGCACTACCATAGAAACTAAATCCAGCTATCTTTCTTGGTATGTGAGGACAGGCGATCAGAAATATTTCGAGGTTGACATATATATGGGAGAGAACTCTGGAAAGGAAAGACAGATAAAGTTTTTGATGTGCTCATGATTAAGTGGATATCAAGATGTATCTTTCGACCAAATTTCAGTGCTGTACTCCTTATATTTTCGGAGTTTTGAAAACACCAATTGTTCACACAAATGGAGATAACACAGCAAGTCAAGTGAGGACACGATTCTCAATAGGCCTAAGCACTAAAGCTTGTATACATATATATACATACAATGTTTCAGCAAATCTAACATCTCACATCCAGGTATCATTATCCCAATCACAAATTTAATCCAGGTTAAAAAAGTAGCCGCTGATATCTTACTTACCTGTATGGCCCCATGTCCTAAACAATACCGTTAGATCATCCAACATCTGGCGGGACTGTATCGTTATGTGATGTGCACCGTTAGCTGTACAGCAATCTAGGGCGTCAATCCATGTCTTCCATGCGGAATTGTACTGCAGATAGTAATTATCTCCGTCCAGGGTATATTGATCATATCCGAGAGATGCTGGGCAACCTTGAGAGGAGCATACGACATATCAATGAGAACAGATGATAAAAAGACTCGATAAACATGTGCAAATACGGACCGGTAAACTTCCACCGATTATACAAAGACTCGATAAACATGTGCAAATACGGACCGGTAAACTTCCACCGATTATACAAAGACTCGATAAACATGTGTACATACGGACCGGTAAACTTCCACAGATGATACAAAGACTCGATAAACATGTGCAAATACGGACCGGTAAACTTCCACAGATGATACAAAGACTCGATAAACATGTGCAAATACGGACTGGTAAACTTCCACAGATGATACAAAGACTCGATAAACATGTGCAAATACGGACCGGTAAACTTCCACAGATGATACAAACACTCGATAAACATGTGCAAATACGGACCGGTAAACTTCCACAGATGATACAAACACTCGATAAACATGTGCAAATACGGACTGGTAAACTTCCACAGATGATACAAACACTCGATAAACATGGGCACACACGGACCGGTAAACTTCCACATAAAGTGTAAAGTCACATTTAGAAAAGCACTCGTAAAAGTAGTCTAAATGCTCAGACACGGCCATGGCGGTGGAATATACCTTGATACGAGAAGAAACAGTCACCGTATAACCAAATAAAACAACACCATGGTACTGCCATGGTAACACCAATGGTAGTACCATGATAATGCCATTGTATTCTCATGATACTACCATGGTAAACTGATATGTCTGATGGTACTACCACCGTACCATGGAACTGTACTAGGCTACTATACCATGCTAACATGGAACTACCATAGTACTATCGTCGTATTATTGTACTACCACTACAATAGTAAAGTGATATTTACCATGTTATTACCATGATGCAAAGGAACACTACCATGGTAGTACCACGGTAGTACCGTGGTATACCATGGTACTAAATAATAAATGGGATGCTATGCTCTATTCTTGATAAGTAATTTTATACCAGGGGTAAACTCCCACTGTGTTAACCCATTTCAACAACACTACTACCATGGTACTAACACGTCACATTGATATCTACCACGGTATTGCCATGGCACTAACACGTAACATTGACATCCACCATGGTACTACCATGGTACTAGCACGATACATTGATATCTACCACGGTACAACCATGGTACTAGCACGATACATTGATATCCACCACGGTACAACCATGGAACTAACACGTCACATTTATATCTACCACGGTACTACCATGGTACTAACACGTCACATTTATATCTACCACGGTACTACCATGGTACTAACTCGTCACATTTATATCTACCACGGTACTACCATGGTACTAACACGTCACATTTATATCTACCACGGTACTACCATGGTACTAACACGTCACATTTATATCCACCACGGTACAACCATGGTACTAACACGTCACATTTATATCTACCACGGTACTACCATGGTACTAACACGTCACATTTATATCTACCACGGTACTACCGTGGTACCAACACGTCACATTGATATCCACCATGGTACCACCATGGTACTAACACGACACATTGATATCTACCACGGAACTACCATGGTACTAACACGTCACATTTATATATACCACATATCTATCTCGGACTGGAACCAACCAATATAAAAAGCACCATGACCTCCAATTTGTTGTTTACAATGTTAGGGTTTCAAAAACGTACCATGGTAAATTACCCTGGTACTACCATGGTGAAGTGATGCTATTTACACCGTCCATTATAGCATGTGGTAAAGTACCATGGTACCACCATGGTAAACTGCCCTGGTACTACCTGGTAATACAATGGTAAACTTCCATGCTATATATCGGTCAATTACCATATGTTAAAGTACACTGGTAGTATACTGGTACTACCACGGTAAAGTATCATGATACAACAATGGTAACGTTCGATGGTACAACAATAGTAAAGTACGATGGTAGTACATGGTAAAATACCATGTACCTGGTACTTAAAATATACATATATCGGCCATTATATCATATGGGACTTTACCATGGTGCTTTTGTATACAGGAAGCACAACATACTCGATTCTGCTGACATTAGTTCATGCTAATAAGTTGCAGTTAGTTTGATATATTTTCTTTTCTTGTGTTTGCTGGCGCTGATACAGCATTATAGCAACCACCCCGGTGGGTGTTTATACCTAAGGCGTGTGTGAATGATGACGTCATATAATATTTCTATATATATTTCTATACGATGGAACGATTTTCAGGAAAGAGTGTATGCTATTTAGCGAAATTGACACGTGACTTCCGATTAGCAACTGTTTAAAATTGCGGAATCGGAAGTGGAACAACGAGATGAAATGCCATACTCATGACGTCATTTACGTCATGTTGGCTGCGTAGGTGCAACATTAACCCTTTCACGATGGGAGACGCGCTAGTGCAGCATTAATGTTTTTATTACGGGAGCTGTGCTGATGCAGCATTAACCATTTCACGACGGGAGCTCTGCTGGGGCAGCATTAACCCGTTTATGACGGGGAGCTGTGCTGGAGCAGCATTAACCCTTCCATGACGGTAGTTGCGTTGGTGCAGGATTAGTTATTTCATGAAGGGAGCTGCGTTGGTGCAGCTTTAAATATTTGATGATGGTAGCTGCGTTGGTGCAGCATTAACTATTTCATGGCGGGAGCTGCGCTGGTGCAGCATTAATTATTTCATGACGGGAGCTGCGTTGGGCAGCATTAATTATTTCATGATGGGAGCTGTGCTGGTGCAGCATTAACCTTTTTATGACGGGAGCTGTGTTGGTGCAGTATTAACCCTTTCATGACGGGGGCTGCGTTGGTGCAGCATTAATTATTTCATGACGGGATCTGTGCTGGTGCAGCATTAATTATTTAATGATGGGAGCTGCGTTGGTGCAGCATTATCTCATCCATGACGGGAGCTGCGCTGGTGCAGCATTAATTATTTCATGACGGGAGCTGCGTTGGTGCAGCATTAACTATTTTATGATGGGATCTGTGCTTGTGCAGCATTAACCCTTTCATGGCGGGTAGCTGTGCTGGTCCAGCATTAACCCTTCCATGGTGGGACCATGACGGCAGTTGCGTTGTTGTAGCATTAGTTATTTCATAAAGGGAGCTGCGTTGGGGCAACATTAAATATTTGATTATGGGAGCTGCGTTGGTGCAGCATTAACTCTTTCATGACGGGAGCTGCGCTGGTGCAGCATTAATTATTTCACGAAGGGAGCTGCGTTGGTGCAGCATTAATTATTTGATGATGGGAGCCCGCGTTGGTGCAGCATTAACTATTTCATGGCGGGAGCTGTGTTGGGCAGCATTAATTATTTCATGATGGGGGCTGCGTTGGTGCAGCATTAACCCATTCATGACGGGAGCTGCGTTGGTGCAGCATTAACTCTTTCATGACGGGAGCTGCGTTGGTGCAGCGTTAACACTTTCATGACGGGAGCTGCGTGGTGCAGCATTAATTATTTGATGATGGGAGCTGCGTTGATGCAGCATTAACTCTTCCATGACGGTAGCTGCGTTGGTGCAGCATTAATTAGTTGATGATGGGAGCTACGTTGGTGCAGCATTAACTATCTCACGACGGGAGCTGCGCTGGTGCAGCATTCATTATTTGATGACGGGAGCTGCGTTGGTGCAGCATTAACTCTTTCATGACGGGAACTGAGCTGGTGCAGCATTAATTATTTGATGACGGGAGCTGCGTTGGTGCCGCATTAATTATTTGATGACGGGAGCTGCGTTGGTGCAGCATTAACCCTTTCACGATGGGAGACGCGCTAGTGCAGCATTAATGTTTTTATTACGGGAGCTGTGCTGATGCAGCATTAACCATTTCACGACGGGAGCTCTGCTGGGGCAGCATTAACCCGTTTATGACGGGGAGCTGTGCTGGAGCAGCATTAACCCTTCCATGACGGTAGTTGCGTTGGTGCAGGATTAGTTATTTCATGAAGGGAGCTGCGTTGGTGCAGCTTTAAATATTTGATGATGGTAGCTGCGTTGGTGCAGCATTAACTATTTCATGGCGGGAGCTGCGCTGGTGCAGCATTAATTATTTCATGACGGGAGCTGCGTTGGGCAGCATTAATTATTTCATGATGGGAGCTGTGCTGGTGCAGCATTAACCTTTTTATGACGGGATCTGTGTTGGTGCAGTATTAACCCTTTCATGACGGGGGCTGCGTTGGTGCAGCATTAATTCTTTCATGACGGGATCTGTGCTGGTGCAGCATTAATTATTTAATGATGGGAGCTGCGTTGGTGCAGCATTATCTCATCCATGACGGGAGCTGCGCTGGTGCAGCATTAATTATTTCATGACGGGAGCTGCGTTGGTGCAGCATTAACTATTTTATGATGGGATCTGTGCTTGTGCAGCATTAACCCTTTCATGGCGGATAGCTGTGCTGGTCCAGCATTAACCCTTCCATGGTGGGACCATGACGGCAGTTGCGTTGTTGTAGCATTAGTTATTTCATAAAGGGAGCTGCGTTGGGGCAACATTAAATATTTGATTATGGGAGCTGCGTTGGTGCAGCATTAACTCTTTCATGACGGGAGCTGCGCTGGTGCAGCATTAATTATTTCATGAAGGGAGCTGCGTTGGTGCAGCATTAATTATTTGATGATGGGAGCCCGCGTTGGTGCAGCATTAACTATTTCATGGCGGGAGCTGTGTTGGGCAGCATTAATTATTTCATGATGGGAGCTGCGTTGGTGCAGCTTTAACCCATTCATGACGGGAGCTGCGTTGGTGCAGCATTAACTCTTTCATGACGGGAGCTGCGTTGGTGCAGCGTTAACACTTTCATGACGGGAGCTGCGTGGTGCAGCATTAATTATTTGATGATGGGAGCTGCGTTGATGCAGCATTAACTCTTCCATGACGGTAGCTGCGTTGGTGCAGCATTAATTAGTTGATGATGGGAGCTACGTTGGTGCAGCATTAACTATCTCACGACGGGAGCTGCGCTGGTGCAGCATTCATTATTTGATGACGGGAGCTGCGTTGGTGCAGCATTAACTCTTTCATGACGGGAACTGAGCTGGTGCAGCATTAATTATTTGATGACGGGAGCTGCGTTGGTGCCGCATTAATTATTTGATGACGGGAGCTGCGTTGGTGCAGCATTAACTATTTCATGACGGAAGCTGCGCTGGTGCAGCATTAATTATTTCATGACGAGGGCTGCGTTGGTGCAGCATTAATTAGTTCATAACTGGGGCTGCGTTGGTGCAGCATTAACTCATTCATGACGGAAGCTGCGCTGGACCAGTATTAATACATTTCATGACGGGAGCTGCGTTGGTGCAGCATTAACTATTTCATGACGGGAGCTGCGCTGGTGCAGTATTAATACATTTCATGACGGGAGCTGCGTTGGTGCAGCGTTAATTATTTGATAATGGGAGCTGCGTTGGTGCAGCATTAACTATTTCATGACGGGAACTGCGTTAGTGCAGCATTAATTATTTGGTTATGGGAGCGGCGTTGTTGCAGCTTGAACTCTTTCATGACGGGAGCTGCGTTAGTGCAGCATTAATTATTTGATTATGGGAGCTGCGTTGGTGCAGCATTACTCTTTCATGACGGGAGCTGCGCTGGTGCAGCAATAATTATTTCATGACGGAAGCTGCGTTGGTGCAGCATTAATTATTTGATGATGGGAGCTGCGCTGGTGCAGCATTAATTATTTCATGACGGGAGCTGCGTTGGTGCAGCATTAGTTATTTGATGATGTGAGCTGTGCTGGTGCAGCATTAATTATTTAATGACGGGAGCTGCGTTGGTGCAGCATTAACTCATGCATGACGGGAGCTGCGTTCGTGCAGCATTAATTATTTGATTATGGGAGCTGCGCTGGTGCAGCAATAATTATTTCATGACGTAAGCTGCGTTGGTGCAGCATTAATTATTTGATAATGGGAGCTGCGTTGGTGCAGCATTAACTATTTCATGACGGGAGCTGCGTTAGTGCAGCATTAATTATTTGATTATGGGAGCTGCGTTGGTGCAGCATTACTCTTTCATGACGGGAGCTGCGCTGGTGCAGCAATAATTATTTCATGACGGAAGCTGCGTTGGTGCAGCATTAATTATTTGATGATGGGAGCTGCACTGGTGCAGCATTAATTATTTCATGACCGGAGCTGCGTTGGTGCAGCATTAACTATTTTATGATGGGATCTGTGCTGGTGCAACATTAACCCTTTCATGACGGGTAGCTGTGCTGGTCCAGCATTAACCCTCCTATGGTGGGAGCTGCATTGGTGCAGCATTAACCATTGGTGTTGGTGATGAAAAGCAAATTCGGGATACAGCATGTGTGGTTGCTCCACTACGTGTCACGTATGGTCCATATTAACATAAGGTGATGAGTAGAGTTACAATATTCAACGCAATACGCGTTTTAGTATTACCCTTTATTTCGTTCCGTTTGATGTGTCTGTATAACTTTTATATCAACCAATATGTCTGCTCCCGTATCTTACGATGTCTTAAAAGGGGATGTTTTTACCCTGTGCCAATGCATTCTCTTATATATGCGAGTCGACCATAGGTCGCCCCGCATATATAAGAGAATGCATTGGCCTAACAATTTTTTACAATTTTAATAATTTTTTCATGTATTCTTTAACAATTTTATAATTTCACCTATACAGAGCCCCAGACAAACATAAGCAGACGACACTCTTCTATATGCTTCTAAATATGTGTGGGGCTCCCTGCAGGGTAATGAATGCTTTTTATTTTATGTCCTAAAAATTGTCTTAGATTGGTCGTATTTATCGTAATTGAAAGGCTTACATGAATAAATGTTTTATAATATAATGCAGTAGTAACGTGGTCAGTGGATCATTCAATCACGTATCACACTCACTATACATCTGTGTTTGTATTTAAAGGCACGTTGGCCTTCGATCAATTTTATCACTTAGGAATAACAGTTACCAAATTTTGAAAATGTCCTCAAAAATATATTGATAGTATAGTATAATGACAGTATGAATGCGATACTGTCCAACAAAACACACCTTGTGTGAGTCGATGTTTGCCCATGGAATCTTGCAATACATATGTTAATCACAGCTGACTGATATGTCATATAATTAATGTATTTATGGTGGTGGTTGTGGTGGTGGTGGTGGTTGTGGTGGTGTTGGTGTTGTGGTTTTGGCGGTATGGCCGTTGTTGTTGTGTTAGAATATTAGAGCATACAAATGTGAGATTGAATGCAAATGAAGTACCATCTTGTTTGAAAAATAGTATAGCACATGCCCGTGGCTGCCAAAATACTATGTAATATATAACTATAATAGTTTATAAAAAAAATCCTCGTTTCTGGTCGCGTTTGCGATCGCCTCGGCCATTTTGAATGCGTGATACTCATCAACTCGAATCACGTAATTCCCCACCCTGTTATATACATACATGAGTACTTACTCGCATTGGTGGTGGTGGTGACTGTGGTAGTCGTGGTAGTCGTCGTGGTAGTCGTGGTAGTCGTGGTAGTTGTCGTGGTAGTCGTTGTTGTAGTCGTCGTGGTAGTCGTTGTTGTAGTCGTCGTGGTAGTCGTTGGTGTAGCCGTTGTTGTAGTCGTTGGTGTAGTCGTCGTGGTAGTCGTGGTAGTCGTGGTAGTTGTCGTGGTAGTCGTTGTTGTAGTCGTCGTGGTAGTCGTTGTTGTAGTCGTCGTGGTAGTCGTTGGTGTAGCCGTTGTTGTAGTCGTTGGTGTAGTCGTCGTGGTAGTCGTTGGTGTTGTCGTCGTGGTAGTCGTTGTTGTAGTCGTCGTGGTAGTAGTTGTTGTATTCGTTGTTGTAGTCGTTGTTGTAGTCGTTGTGGTAGTCGTTGTTGTTGTCGTTGTGGTAGTCGTTGTTATAGTTGTTCTTGTAGTCGTTGTTGTAGTCGTTGTTGCAGTAGTTGTTGTAGTCGTTGTTGTAGTCGTTGTTGTTGTCGTTGTGGTAGTCGTTGTAGTAGTAGTAGCAGCCGCCGTGTTAGTCGTTGATGCAGCCGTCGTGGTAGTTGATGTACTTGGTTGTCTTGTCGAATTTGAGCTAGGTGAAGCTACATAATATAAGCAAAACGATGTATATGTAAGGGGGTGTCTTACCAGATGACGCACCAGACGGGGTCAGTGAAAATCACTCCCAACCCTCCGGATTGACAGTAACAATTCATGTAGGAGAACATCGTCGGTGAATGTTACTGATATTTTCATAAAGTAGGCACGCACCCATTACGACATGAACTGTGTTTTACAAGTGACTGGACAATTGATGGCATTTCATGTTACCAAAAAGTATGCCATTCTGATGTTTTACTTTAACATGTACATAAAATTTGAGTTTTAATTGAGATATCTTTTAATGATATGTTATCGTTTTCTATTTACAGCCATTATTTATAGTCATCGAAAGGTGCGCTCATTACACTTCAAAGTTTCATCAAAATATATTTTCTATCACTTTATGCATTGAGCATTTAAGTTTCATCAAAACTGCGATCGTAATGCCTATCGGGAAATCATATTAATACCACAGGAACTTGGCTAATTCTACGGTAAATTAGTAGCAAATTAAGAGCAAAACAATGGTACTGACCCTGTGGACCCATGAACAATAAAAGGTCGCGTCACCGTGCCCCCCCCCCCCCCCACAAGAGGGGCTTTTTAAAACTCTGTCAAAATTCATCGAACCATAACCAAATTCAAATTTGGCCTTTTTCTTCTGAAATTTGAACCACATACAAAAAATCAAGAGATTCAGTTGAATTTAAATTACAATCAGAAAACTGCTGTAAAAGTAAAGTTATCATCTGGAAACCAAAATAATCGGCAAATTCTAAGTCCACAAGAACCATAACTCCATTGGCTCCGGACAGAACCCATATTCGAATTAGACCTGTATTTGGAGCTGATAACTTCACATACCAAATTTGGTTCATATCCGATCACACAAACTAAAGTTATCATCCGGAAACCTCAAAAGCACGGTTGGACTCCAGCTATTTTAATAGTCTCAACAAAAAAACATTGGTCTGACCGTTATTAGTTAGTTACGGTCTTGGTGCTAACTGAAGGGTGTTGAACCGTTAAAATTTAATAGAAACTGACCGTACTGGTCAAGAGTTGGTAGCCATGTTGCACGGTGTGACACCGTTGAACCGAAGAACATATTTTTAACAGTGTCGTACACTCACCAGTAACTGTATGGTTGTTAGTGCCGACCGATGAGCCGTCATTCCATGTGAACAACACAGTAACCGTTATAACCACTAATACTGCTACGATACTGGACAAAGGGATGACGATCTTCAATGCCCGCCTTTTATCCATGATCTGTGGATCATATAAATATATTCATATCACCAATATTATGAACTGATCAGGTGTGAATACTTTAAATATATACATATCACCAATATAATGAACTGTTCAGGGGCGAATAATTTAAATATATGCATATCACCAGTACAATTAATTGATCAGGGGTCAATACTATAAATATATACATATCGCCAATACAATGAATTGATCAGGGGTCAATACTACATAGCACCATTATAATTAACCGAACAGGGGTGAATACTATGAAACGTTACAAATTGTTAAATTGCACTAATTTGTTATTACTAACAAGTGTATGTAACAACAATGCTTCGTGTATGTAACAACAATGCTATCCCGGAGTAATTATGAAAACCATAAGTAGTCCTTAAACGGAATATTACACATAAACCTTAATATGCATGATATTGCATGCACATCAGCATGGAGAACGTCATTTAATGTGATCTGGAATCATAGCACTTTAGTGGTTGTGATGTGGGTGTTCGTTGAGAAGTTTATGTCTACAGGTTGACGATTGGTGCCAGTACTATAAACGATATAATTCAGTTGGGTTGTAAAGTATGCTAATTACCGTTATGAAGATTTTACAAAACGAAAGAGGTCTTTAACTAATAGTTTCAGAATTACACATGGTGATTATTGTGCGTGCTACTAGTAATAAATAGCACAGTGATGCAGTCATCTTATCACCCCAGCCCGCCCCCGATATATCGACATGATTTCATTGATTGGGGCAGAAATGTTTGAGATTTCACTCAACACAATTATTGTGGCGTTGATTGAAATACTTTTAATATAAAACCAATGGAGATTTGTTCAAACGTATATACAAAACTTGATACTCTTGTAAGGAGGTTGGTGGTAAGATCACTCACGAATTATCGGTACCATTTATTTCTTCACAGCTGTCAATCAATTAATTATTAGTGGATATTTTCGACCAATCAGCGACTGAGCCGGCCAATGACTGCATTGAAAATTCTGGTGCCATCTTTTTTTCGCCCTAATTTTACTATCCATGCATACATTCAGTGTTAAATTGGCTATATTCAAACAACTATTTTGTTGTCAAATCATAATATACTGAGAGTTATATTTGTGGCATGATGCTATAAATATACCCGTGATTATAACAATGTTTTTTATTTAGAATTACACTTGTCATAATTTTCACATTTAATGGCGAAACGAATGTGTGTTCTCTGGATTAGATATATTAAAGAGTTCAAGGACCTGTTCTGGTGTGTTTGCGTTTTTTTTCTTCCGGAGCCCTTGACCGATTTCAACCAAATTTGGTGTAGTTCCTCGTGGTACTCCGGCAGATGTTATAACGGCCTTATTAAAAACAAATTTTAAATTTGTTTTTAAAAATAATTTTTGTTTTAAGTTTCAATCTAATAATCTAAAAATAAAATTAATAAAATAATTTAATGCACCCAGGGCCGATAAGGTTCGGGGTGATTTATGTGGTTCTTTGATCCTGTCATCCGGCAGACATTCCGGTTTTTCGGTACGATCCGTTCCGTATCGGCCGAACTTAAAGTCCGCATTTTACATCCGCCCGGAATGCTGCCTCCTTCCGGTAACTGAGAAAGCAATTCACTTTTGAATTATACGCATCGCGCTCGGTTGTGTGTCGTCAAATCCTATCTGTTTCCATCCGTCACCGTGTTTCTTCGCCAGCCTTCATTTATTCGTCTATCATCTTGTTCCTTGTGCGTTCTGTCTGCGTCCTGTTCCGTCGGCGTTACCTATTTTCGTGGGTAGCGCACGTGTTTCCCTGTTTGTGTTTGTCGTTCGGTGGCAATCACATATTTCTCTTATAGTTCGTACGGGATCTCGCGGTCGGGCCCGCGACCGTTCGTCTCGTAGCAGTCGCCAGGATGCGTCTGCCAGCTCGTCTCGTGCTGGTCCTGCTTCCAGTGACCGTGTTGGGCCTTCTTCTCGGGGTTCGGCCAGTGTGTCATCTGTGGCTGATTCACGGGTGCGCGGCCGTGGTCAGCGTTCGCGTGGCAGGCCTGCTCGTGGCTCTGGCCGGGGACGCCGCGCCTCCCGTGGCCGGGTTTCCCATTCTCGTGGCCGCGATCCTGTTCGTCAGCCTCGTCGTCAGCCCAGTCGTCAGTCTCGTTGCCAGGCTAGTCGCCGACAGGATGGTTCTCCGCGCCCCAAGTTTCCGCGCTATGGATCCAGGTCACCATCAGCGTCTCCTTTGTCGACCCGTCGTCGCAGCAGTTCTGATGACAGCCCCACTTCTCTCCGCCGCCGCGAGGATTCCCGTGTGGCTTCAGTGATCCACCGACCGAACGCTCCGGCAAGAGACAGAACTGATCCGGGTAATGCCTTATTTAGTTTTCCATCCTCGCTGGTCTCCCCTTAGGACGCCCCCTTGCCGATTCCCACGGCGGCAGATGGCTATGGCTCTCATGTTTCCCGATCTATTCGCGACAAAATTTTCCGGGGCGATTTTATCAATTTGGATCAGCTGCAGGAACATGCCGCCTCTATTCATACCGTTGATCCACATCAGTTGGTTGTCTCTGCTTCCGGGCGAATCCGTGTTGCGCCAAGCGGGCATGCTGCTCCAATAACGTCTGTTGACTCGTGGACCGATGCTTTTCTCACTTTCATTTCGGTATACCTCGACGTTCACCCTGAATCGTCGGCCCAGCCCCTTTTGCGTTACCTGCGCACCATTCGTTGGGCGGCTGCTAAATGTGGGGGATCTGCCTGGCAGGTGTACGATACCCAATTTCGGTTGAAGTGGGATGGTAATACAGCTACTCCTTGGGAGACCATCGACCCTAACATTTGGCTGCTGGTCATGACGCCCCAGGTTCGGCGACCTCCGCAGCCGACTCCGCCTCCGGTTCGTGCCTCCGGGCGTGCGGACAATTTTCCCACGCGTCCGGGCCGTCCCAGTCCCGTCTGTTTTGAATTCAACGCCGGCCGCTGCTCCTGGCCAAACTGTCGTTTTCGACACATCTGCAACATCTGCTCAGAGCCTCATGCCGCAACCGCTGCCCATGGACAAGACTTTCGCCGCTCAGCCCGCGGCGGTCGCCAGCAGCGTCTACCAGCTCGCCCCTTCCGCCGTTAATCTAGACTATTTGTGTTGGTGGCTTGGGAGGTACCCTCGACACCAAGTCGCGCGGGAACTCCGGTTCGGTTTTACTCATGGTTTTCCACTCCATTATACTGGCCCGCGTATGCCAACTGACGCTCCGAACCTCAAGTCTGCTCGTGACCGTCCCGAGGTCGTCCGGGAAAAGATCCTTAAGGAAGTTCGCCTTGGTCGCATTGCTGGTCCTTTCTGTGCTCGTCCAATTCCAACGCTCCGCGTGTCGCCGCTTGGACTGGTGCCGAAACATGAACCTGACTCATTCCGTCTCATCCATCACCTCTCCTATCCGGCAGGCCAGTCGCTCAATGATCAAATTCCGCGCTAATTCACTACTGTCACATATACCAGTTTTGACGCTGCTGTTGCCACCATCCAGTCCCTTGGGGCCGGGACTTTGCTCGCGCGCGGGGATTTGGAGGCTGCTTATCGTAATCTTCGCATCTACCCGGGCGATTTCGATCAACTTGGTTTTAAACTGGACGACATGTATTATTTCGACAAATGCTTACCTTTCGGCTGCAGCGTGTCGTGGGCAACTTTTGAAAAATTCTCGACATTTTTGGAATGGGTTGTTAAGCAGCGGTCCGGCAACCCACACATCTTGCACTACTGCGATGACTTCCTGTTCTGTGGTCCGCCAGCCACGTCCCAGGCCTCAGACAGTCTTGACATGTTTCATCGCGTTTGCTCTGATCTTGACGTACCTATTGCTCTCCCGTCGGGGAGTGAGAAGTAAAACTTTGACATTTCGGCCTCTAAAGGCGAAACGCGTGTCATGAAAAAACGGTCTCGCCCACCTCGAAGCTCTGCTACCTTGGTCTCGAACTCGATACGTTGGCTAACGCGGTGCGTCTCCCTGCTGAGAAGCTCACAGCCATTCAGTCCAAAATCTCTATGGCTTTGCGCTGCCGTAAAATCTCGGTCCGTGAACTACAGTCGCTCATTGGCTCATTACAATTTGCGTGCAATGCGGTTCGGCCGGGCCGCCCATTTTGTCGTCGCCTGATTGATGCCCTGCAGGGATTTTCTAAGCCGCATGACAAAATCCGAATTAATTCTGGCATGCGTGCCGATTTGGCCACGTGGTTACAGTTCTTCACGTCATTCACTGGGATCTACCTTTTCCCTTCTGCGACCTGGCTCCATGATACCGACATCAATTTCCACACGGACGCTTGTGGTGGTCAGTCCGGCGGCTTTGGCGCTTATTCAACGGCCTTTGGGCTTTTGGCAAGTGGCCCCTTCCTTGGCATGCTTTGGGCCTGACCCGCAATATGGGTGTCCTCGAGATGTTCCCAGTCTTAGTGGCCATCAGCGTCTGGGGGCGTCGCCTCCGGAATCATCGCCTCCATTTACACTGTGATAACATTACCGTGGTCCGCGCCATCAACGACCAAACTTCCAAATTCAAGCCGCTCATGGCCCTGTTGCGCCAACTGTTCCTGCTGCTCCTGTCTCACAACATCTCCTTGCGTGCTTAATGGATCGCGTCTCGTGATAATGCTCTCGCTGACAGCCTCTCTCGTTTCCAGATGAAACGTTTCCGTCCGCCGCCCGAACGCCAACACCATTTCCCAGGTGCCTGTGGACCTGCGTCGACATGTAACGCTGCTTTTGACTTCCTCCCGGGCGCCATAAACTCACCGCACGTATCGCACCGCCATACGGGCTTATCTCGATTTCGCACACCAGCATCGCTTGGCCGTTTCCTGGCCGCTCCCGGAACACGCTATTGTCGGGTTTATCGCGGGGCTTCATCGCTCCCAGCATTCTGCTTCAACCATTTCCACCTACCTGGCTGCCATCGGTCGGCAGCATCGACTCCGGGGTATGCGAGATCCCACTTCGACTTACCTCATTCGCCAACTATTGACCGGGTCCGTCGCTTGACGCCTTCATCATCTCGTCCTGCTCCAGTGACAATACCTTTGCTGCGCACCTTGCTCCGCGTGCTTCCTCGCATATGCTCGTCGCCCCATGAGGTCGCTTTGTTTACGTCTGCCTTTACGATGGCCTTTTTTGGACTGTTCCGCGTGGGGGAACTGGCCGCTGTGTCCAAGGCCGACTTTGGACATGCTATATTTCTTCGCGATGTCTCGTTGTGCGGCTCCGCCATTGACGTTTGGCTCCGGCATTCTAAAACGAACCAATGTGGTCCTCCCGCTCATATTCGCATTCCGTGCCTGCCGACTGATCCACATATCTGCCCGCTGCGCGCGGCCACCACATTTCTTGCCATTCGCGGCTCCCGGTCGGGACTGTTCCTTTCTCACCAGGCTCAGACCCCGCTCACAGTCGCGCATTTTCGGGCCGTGCTCCATCAGGCTTTGCGTACGTCCGGCTCTCGACAATATATCACGCCGCATTCATTTCGTTCGGGTGGTGCTACCTATCTGGCGGATCTGGGCACCCCTTACCATGCCATCCAACACCGGGGTCGTTGGCGGTCTGATGTTTGTCGTCGATACATCCACTCAACATCTGCTTTGTCTCGTTTCAGTAGCCATTATCTGGGTCTTGGGTTCGTCCCACGTCTACTGGGCTCACCAGCGTGCTGTGCGGCGTCCTGTTGGCCAACATCTCCAGCTGTCCAGCCGCGGCGCTTCTGTTAGATGGATCGGCACTCGTGGGATGCTCTGGGGCGATTTCCACGCCACGTTCGACCGGGAGCTCGCCGCTTGTCCGCAGTCTCGGCATCCTACCCACATCATCATCCAGCTTGGCTCTAACGACATCACAGCCGGTGGGTACCGTGACTTGCGTGCCAGTGTTAAGCGGGAACTTTCTTATGTGCAGGAAACTTTGCCTGACTGCACCCTTATTTGGTCACAAGTGTTCCCGCGCCGCTATTGGCACAACGCCCATCGCCCGAGTATTGGTGCTCGCCAGCGCCGGGACTTTAACCAACGCATGTTGGGCTTCGTCTTGCATCACGGGGGTCGTGGCATCAAGCACCCAGACATTTGCGCTTCTGATAAGGGCATGTTTCGTTCAGATGGGATCCATCTCTCCCCCGTCGGCAACGATATATATCTGAATAGTCTCCAGGGCGCCCTGGAGACCTTCCTGGCATCTGACACTATGGTTTTCCCGGTGGTTTAACTGTTTCATTGATGTATTTGGGCATGGAGCTCCTGGTTTGGGGGAGTGCTGCGCACTCTATGGCGGTCCTGCAGATAGTGGTAGTGGTAGTGTCGCCATAGCGTTATAACCTGTCTGGTAACTTTGATGGGTGGCTTATCAATAGTAGCTTAGTATGTTTATGACTGCGCAGTCATCTTATGCTTATTTGAGAGTGCTCTCGATCTGTAGCCTGAGTGTAATATTCCAGGCCTGTGCTTAGCCATAGGGAGTTGGGCTGTCCAGTGGTCTCTACTGCCATTCCTGCGTCGCACTCGTTGGGCTTCTCCCTGGTGGCCGTGTGTGCTTATTGCTTAGGGCGCCTCATAGCAATTCTTGGGCGCCGGCTCCGAATCGTAACTTACCTCGTCGGGCCATGCTCATGCCTGCGCTGTACAGCAGTATTTCTTCAGCGTTCTCTGCTTCGGCTTCTCGTCAGAGCGAAGGCTCTGCTTAATTGGTTTTCCATGCGTATGGGCTATCTGCAGGACAAGCTTATAATTTCATTAAAGCTGAGATCATAACCCACTCATGTGTTGTCATTTAAATATTCCATGCAGTAGTGGCAGGGCTGTCACTGGTGTGGGTAGTGTCTCTTGGATCTGAGTGATCACATAATGCACCCAGGGCCGATAAGGTTCGGGGTGATTTATGTGGTTCTTTGATCCTGTCATCCGGCAGACATTCCGGTTTTTCGGTACGATCCGTTCCGTATCGGCCGAACTTAAAGTCCGCATTTTACATCCGCCCGGAATGCTGCCTCCTTCCGGTAACTGAGAAAGCAATTCACTTTTGAATTATACGCATCGCGCTCCCTCCCTCCCCCCTTGGAGCTCCATGCCCCGCTTTGTTTGGCGTCCCGAGTGGCACGCCATATTCATTGTTCTGTGATGCCTGTTTTGTTTTGGGCCTAGGGCCCTGTGTATTTGCATCTCGTTGCTGCTGTTTGTTTTCCCTTTCAGGTGCTGTGTCATCAGTGCCATTGATCCAGCTTTGGTGCGTCCTGCAGGGGTAACTTTGGTGTTGCCCGCCCATACCACGGTGCTTAGCCATAGGGAGTTGGGCTGTCCAGTGGTCTCTACTGCCATTCCTGCGTCGCACTCGTTGGGCTTCTCCCTGGTGGCCATGTGTGCTTATTGCTTAGGGCGCCTCATAGCAATTATTGGGCGCCGGCTCCGAATCGTACCTTAGCTCGTCGGGCCATGCTCATGCCTGCGCTGTACAGCAGTTTTTCAGCGTTCTCTGCTTCGGCTTCTCGTCAGAGCGAAGGCTCTGCTTAATTGGTTTTCCATGCGTATGGGCTATCTGCAGGACAAGCTTATAATTTCATTAAAGCTGAGATCATAACCCACTCATGTGTTGTCATTTAAATATTCCATGCAGTAGTGGCAGGGCTGTCACTGGTGGGGGTAGTGTCTCTTGGATCTGAGTGTTCACATAAATGTATTTTAAAATTAAAAAAAAAAAAATTTAAGTTTCAATCTAAAAATCTTTTAAGAAAATTAAAAACTTTCTTTAAATTAAAATTAAAAAATTATTGATAGTTTGTTTTTTAATTAAACAAAAAATTATTGTTTTGTTCAACAGCAGATCAGAGTTCAATCTATAAAAAAATATATAAAAAATAAAATTACATATTTTTTAAAAGATCAAAATTTGCACGAATCATATACATGAGCCTGTTTCAGCTAGTTAACATAAGGGCATGTGCTGATGTATTCACTTCAGAAGTCGATCTTGGATAACAGGCAATATGTATGTAGATAAAGTCGTTTTTACCAGTGGACTATTGCTGTGGGTGTGGCCTCTGTGGAAAGCTCAATTATTGCGTGGATAATTTATGATAATTCCATGTGCCTTAAATGGGGACTGTACACTAAATCCGGCAATGTGTGTACCATCTGATTTTATCGTCAACAGAATATATACAAATGACAGAATCTGAGCCATGAATTAGTGCAAACTACACTCGTGTGCTATATGAACGATGCAAACAACATGGTAATTACACTGAAAATGAATAAATGACTGGTGACATAAATTCATTTTCATTATTATTGCCATGTTGTTTGCATCGTTCACAGAGTACATGAGTGTATTTTCACTAATCCATGGCTCAAATTCATTCATTTCTTACATATATTATGTTGAGTATAAAAGGAGATGGTCCCATTAGTGGTCGGATTTAGTGTACAGTATCCCTTTAAATATTGTGCTAAAGCAAAATCATAAATTATACAGGTGTCAACGTAATCCCCCTGATTGACCATTATATTATTCTAATAGATCACAGATAAACGTTCACAATTCGCCTGCGTTGTCAGCACGTAAATTGAGTAATATCGATACTAGCATGATTAGGCCACCGGGATAGTACACCTTTTCTTGTCGTTTCTAACTATTTAAAATTACCATAACAAGAAGGTATAATTATTGTGAAACAGCATTTTGTGATGTCGAATTGTTCCTCCCAGTTATATTTATTTGGAATACGGTGATGTGCTCCCAGAAACTCTCTCTGTTATATGTATGGATCGGTCAATTGTTACTCGCCAATTCACCGTTTTGCATATTTAATACAATTTGTGGTCGCAAATAATCGCCCGATTTTATGGATTCTTACAATCAACCGGGTTTTATATAACTCGGGCACATAGGTAGTGGTGACATTTTACAAATATCTCGTGCTAAGAAGTTGCGGTTAGTTTATATTTGATATTTTCTTTTGTTGTCTTGCTCTGACACAGCATTATCACATAAGACAACGAGTACAGTTACACTATTCAATGCAATGCGCATTAGTGTTACCCTTTATTGTCAGGTAAATATCAGGATGTGTCTAACTTTATATCAACTAATATGTCTGCGCCAGTATCTTACTATTAAACGTGTTCGATTTTAATTTGTCTCTAAATTATATCCAATACATGACATTGTTGACAAGGTTTAAATATATCGAAATGGCAGGCATGATACCATATTTTCCAGGATTTGATCCGAACCTTGATGTAGGTGCTGTTTATCCGAACCTTGATGTATGTGCTGTTTGTAAACGATGGGGAAAATGGTCGGAGCTAATACAAAGATTATGCATGGATGTTTTTTATCAAAATTTCAATATGATGTACTTCGTGACAAAGGTATATGACATTAAAACAGTTACTCGACAAAGCGAGAACCGAGGAATTCGCTTTCAAACATACCAAAGACATTGAATCTTCACACGATCTCAACTATGTCAACAAAATAAAAATAAAATCGAACCAAATCCGAAAAATAAAATCCAACCTACATCGAAGTATAAACAAAATCAACGCTGTGATTTATGTGATGACAGTGACCCACACACAGGTGTTATAACAGTTTGTCCTGTATATGGTAACAGTGTACGGAGTGTTCGGGTTTCAATCATTTTCAGAAAATGTGAATGGCAAAGGGTCGACCACATGACTGATACCACGGTGAAAGTCAATTTCCCGACAATGCGATCGCAATCGTAATAACGAACAGAAAGTTAGGATGCTGACAGCAAAAATGTGAAATGTTAATATAGATGACCAGCAATCTGAGGAAAGTGATGCAGAAACTATTTCGCTATGAACACCACAAAACAATATTATTGAACACCACAAAACATCTTATTGTTCGACATCGAACCAAATGGAAATGTGACCAGACTGATAGCTGGCCCAGATGCTGGTATAAATTTGATCGATGAGCGTGACTTTAAGAACCTGTCTCCACAACAGTTACTATTAATACATCAGACACTAATATACTTCAAGGACCCGCTTGCCACCGGGCTAGTGCTAGCCTTGGTGTCTGGATATTCTAAATGAATACATTTTACAGCAACTAGAAGATTCAAATCTTCACGTAATTACACACGATAAACAGTGACAATACTAATTGTACATGTTAATGTACTGGGACATTATTGTCTCGAAGAATAAACTCTTCATCCACAAACTTGAAAATTCAAACTCATATGGCCTGTAAAATTAGTCTACTCTAGCTATGAAATGGCAAACATTCCCAACTAGCAATGCGTGTGCTTTGTACACGGGGCCTACTGATTATTGGGGGTATCCAATGGGTACCATGCTCCGACATACCTGTAAGACACATAAGGCCAACTAATATCATATGATATTATGATCTGTCTGGTTTGGTTATACACACATGCGAGCAAACTAGCATGCACCATTATCTCAACCCATATATTTGGGAAGAGATGTGTGTACTATGCGCCATCTCGCTATCATGGAATGAACATATATCACCAGATGCCAACAAATATGGCGTACTATACACAGATTTAGCTGACATTTTTCACTATATATACAATGTATATGATCGATGTGCCAAAACATGTAAAAACAAAACCATTGAACTGTTGGGTCTATTCCCACAATCTACACACTAAAAACATAAAAACTTCGCCAAAATTTCGAAATCTCTGCGAATTATTCTCCACAAAGGAGAGAGGCCATACCTCGAATTATTCCCACATCATAGTGGAAGATTATGCAATTGAACACCATTGCAAGAAAATCACTTAGAGTGATTAATTACCGAACCCAATAGGGCAAGTGTGTCAAACCTCGAAGCATTACAGCTACACAGGACACCATGTCGCGCCACATGTGTGAATTTATCATGTAACAATTAAGACCGGAATAAACTGGTTCTTTCCAGATTACAGGTTACACTCAATGTATACAGCCTGAAGCAAACTTATATAATTCACACTTAACGTGTCTACCTTTGAAGGCGCTGTCCCAGACAGGTCGTGCCATTCAAAGTTGCATATAATATGCAAATACAAAATAATTCCTCATATAATATGCACAAAATAGGCATATACTATGCTGGTTCAAACTATGACTGATACCATTGTTCTAATAAATTAGCAGCACATGTCACCCGATCTAAATTTATGGAATCTATCAATTCCGTACTCAGAATAATCATTAAAGTGGCATATAATATGCTGTATTATAAAATTGGCACACATCATGCATAACCATGAAAATGGTGCTACTGGCCTCCACAAATCAGGCAATTTACATTTAAAATAGGCATATCTATGTATTACGCCGCTCCCTGGTGAAATTCCGCGTTATCACTATTATACTATAGTGGAAAAGTGAATCGAAACATATGCTCAATCTAAATTATGACTATCCGAGCGATGTAGGAACATGGAGCATGGACCACTCGTCTGTTGTTTGATTGTTGGTTTTATTTCACAATACAAAATTTCAAATAATTCCATATTGTGTTCTTACCCTTGACAAAGTTCGGTAAACTTTCGCGATGTGTTTCGTTGATGAAATACAAAATCAGATTTAAAAAGAAGTAAAACTGTGAGTGACGTAAAATCGATCGCCAAAGTCAGACTCGATAATTACTTTGTCCTTGGACATCATCAACGCAATCGACGGATATGTTCATTGATTTAGCGCTACTCAAATTGGACATTTACCGCATTATGGAGCAGTGGTATCCAGAAATAGAATTATTTACAATGCAAGAGAAATTTAAGCATTTAGATTTTGAAAAGACATAAAGGAAACCCTCCGTTCAAACTGTAACAATTTTTTAATTCAGCTTTTATTGACTTGTGGTCTAAAACAGTGAAAAAAATACAACAAAGATGAACACTAGCGAACTTCAGCATATACTAGACAAATCGTCCTACCTCTACTCAATGCATGGTGTGGTATGTGCAACAGATCAGGTACCACACGACAACCCTTACCATGTAAAAGCATATATAGTAAATACGCATACATCAGAAAAACCGGGGGAACACTGGGTTGCAATTTTCTTCAATGGAAACATTGCAGTATATTTCCATTCGTTTTGAATGACCAGTTATTGGTGAATATATCAAATCATTCATTCAAAGAAATGCTATCTATTGTAAAATTACGATGGGTGTCTTCAACACCACGTAACAACCGTGTGTGGTATCTATTGCATTTTTGCTCTACATTTCTAGAAAAACGGTTACGCTATAAATGTAATAGTTGAAATACATTTTGATGGGGACTATTTCATAATTGACAGAAAAGTACTTGATTGGTTCCAACGAAACTATGAGCCATTACGAAAAGAAATAAAAACATTAACAAAACATGTACTTTACAAACTTGTAAAGCATATTGTGAACGTAATTATTGATGAAATGTATCACCAATATAAATATGTTCATTGCATTACCTATTATTTGGATGTAAATGTGTTCACAGAATTACCAAATCTTGATTGTAAAAAATTATGTTAATATCATCATTAGGTGTAAATAGGTTCATTCTTAATTCAAAAATAAAAGTTTTGTTCTTGAAAATAGTTCCGGTTTTATATGATCATATTCGGTAATGTTGATGAAGATCTTAATTCATCAAAAACTAAACAAATGATTTCGAAAAAGAAAGGAAATCTCAAAATATGAAGAAGTGGTTTCTCATATAAAGAAAATCCTTAGAATTCACCATTTGCTCTGGCCAATCCTGACTCGTGGTCATTCTGGGACAGCCCCATGACTCGTGGTCACTCTGGGACAGTCATGTCGGCTGGCTGGCACTCTGGGCCACTCCCATGCTCGACTGACACCAAGAGTGCCACCCGAGGAGGGGGCTGTACCCCTCATCGGCTGGTACTCTGGGCACCCTTTGCTTGATTGACATTCTTGGGCACCGCTGTCGACGGCCACTCTGGGCCACCCCATAGCGCCGCCCTGACTACTTACGAGTAATTTAAGAAAAAAACTACTGGCCTACATGAAACATTGATGAACATATTTTGATCAGCGTAAATAACTTGTGTTCCCATCCCTTTTGATTATCTTATATGATATTTTATACTGCATTTGCTTAATTATATAATGTATTCATGTATAAATGGGATCAAATAAAATATGTTCAAACATCAGGTATCAAAACTACAGGAATAACCATATCGATCATGGCCAGTTTGAAACAACCAAAAAGTGGCATTATTTAAAGGGATACTGTACTCAAATGTTGTTGTTGGTTTCTATAGTCGTAGAATAAGGTAACCATTTTACCATTATTTGAAAGTCTGCTGAGTACGAAGTAATATTACGGATGGCAAATTAGTCGGAATGGGAAAATAAAAACTGTCGTTTTCGAGCAATTGTTGTACATTTTTAAAGCAAATGTGTCAAATAAAGTTAAATTATATGCATACTAGTCCCATATACTCACTTAAGTTATTGTATAGTCACTAGTGAGCGAGTGGCTTGAATTTTCTCCCCGTATCAACATAATGTTTTACACGATCATGTGTGCCATGCGTTTACCAATCCACTATCCCTCAATTAATTTTGAATGTTCACAGAATACATCTTCGACTCAAATTTGTCTATATATTATCAATATCAGATCGTTGTTATTATCGGGAAGTTATTGAAAATGGCGTATAGCACACCTTTAATTATTTTACAATATACATGTTACCTTCAGTATTTCAAATTAGCAAAGACCTTGAGAATTACAGCTTTAGCAAAACTAACGGTAAACTTAACAGCATCAGTTTCAGCAGGAGCCGCCAACATCACATATAGCATACTACCATTAGCAGGACCGCTTGACAGGGTGTGATATCGCTACATGATAATATGTGTATATACTGTTGCCTCTTGTAACAATTTTGATGAGGATAGATGTTAATAAACTTCGACCATGACAAAATTAGTCTATATATATATAGAAGGCTTGCATATAGTAGTTTTATGCTGTCAAATCAGGCATGACATCTTCAGATGTCCATGTTCCCTAATGTGTTCAATATGTAGTTGTTTGCTTATTGATGAATAATTATAACATGTTTTATTCAAAGCTTAATCCACCAAGTCAGGGTTAATGGACGAGCGACTGGACATTCGGAAACGACATTACTTTCCAAATGTCCAGTCGCCAATCCATTAACTGACTTAAAACACAGGTTTGAAATATATACCGATGTAATATGCTGGTAAATCCTGGAAAATCTCGAAAAATGAGGCATATAAGAACGTTTTATGTATACAAAATAGTCCTCGGCTGATAAAAAAACCCACGCCCATTGGCATGAATCGTGTGAGTGGTGATTGCACGAGGACTATATATATATCTTTAATTGTCCTCCATATGTGAACAGTTATTGATTACAATTGTTCCATGAACTTCTGTAAAAATATTTGTTTTCCAACCGTCATATTATATATCAGAAGATCAGAAGAGGAGACTTAATTATTCTTGATTGGTTTAAATTTAATGACTATGTTTATAGGAAGACAGTCAGCCATGACTATATCACCCCTAGCAATATACATGTATTGTCTATCAATATTATATTTATTTATAATTGTACTTTCCATGTGTGTATATTGTAAATAAAATTATCCTATCCTATCCTTTAGAAAGCCATCTACCCATAAATAATGTTCTTTATGCCATGCTTGCCCATAAAATAGCGGAACATTACTGAATCATAGATCGTCGTATGTTTATCTTCGATGTTTCAGTGAAATACGAGCTGCCAATGTGTGTGTCTTCACAGTGCCACCACACTGTCCGCTAGCCAATCAAAAGCGACAAATTTAATAAACGCCGCATGCACTTGTTCAAACAATAATTATACCTTTGAGCGAAAGCATACTTGTCAATTTCAACTTTATACTAGGTCTAGGGTAATTCATGTTTGTAAACCCTGATACACGCTCTTTAATTAAGTAGAATCAATAATATAATTCAGTAATGGTGCATTTACATTGTTATAGAAATGTATACAGATCTACATGCAGACTAGTGTAAACTGGTTGATATAGAAATGCACACAGAAAGAAAACGGTATTAGTTCGTGTGAGCAAAAATCGTGTCCGCTATACGTCACGGTCAACGCCGAAGCATTGCGACAGGCAAATCAGTTTTGATTAATTGTTACTCGGGCTTGGCGAATGTTTCCGTTGTCATTTCAACCCGTATATTTCGAATATTGAACACGGACAGAGACGTGGCAACTTGTTCAACGGTTGGAAATTTCATACCTGACACGACATTAGTTGTAATTTCCAAACCAACAATAGATTGAAAATGATCTTGTAGTTTGATTTTCAACATTACGATATACGGGGTGTAATGTTATGTTATGTAATTAAATATATAACTCAACAGTATGATACAAAAGAAACCTTCTCCTCTAGAGTCAATACAATAAACTATGTGTTGATTGGAGTGTTTTGTGAAATTATTTATTATACCAGCAGTCCTTCGTACCGAAAGAGACAAAAATAAAATTATATTTTCAGCTTCTTGAATGTATTAAAATCCATTTTTTTGGTCGTCGTTGCTCAGATTATATACACAGCGAAGATATTGCTATGTGAAATCCATTAGTTTTCGCCGAATAGATCCAAATATATTTTTTGTTGAAATTATCTTGTCATTTTTAGCTGGATATATGCAAAACGTACATCATAAATTTATATTATTCGGTGCGGGTTCCGCCCCTCGGATCAGTGCAGAGGGTATATACATTGATTCCAATTGGAAACCAAACAGTTGGGGAACCAAACGAAGTGCCCAACATACATAATAGCGAAGAACCAAACTATAGAACCAAAAGAAGAACAAGACATCAATGATTTGGTTCTTAAAGGGGTGCTGTACGCAATTTTCAATAACTTCCCGGTAATAACAACGATCTAATATCGATAATATATAGAAAAATAAGTAATTTGATTCGGAGATGTATTCTGTGAATGTTCAGGTTAATCGGTTATCTTAAAATCAAAGTTAATAATTTGATATATATTCAATTTATGGCTGGAGCCATAAATTAAATTACGAATTCCCGTGTACAGGACATAATCAAAATTTATTGTGGGATAGTGGATTGGTAAACGCATGGCACACATGATCGTGTAAACATGTTGATACGGGGAGTAAACTCAAGCCACTCACTGATTAGTGACTATACAACAACTTAAATGAGTATATGGGACTAGTATGCATATAATATAACTTTAATTGAAACATTTGCTTGAAAACTGTACAAAAATTGCTCGACAACGACAATTTGTATTTTCGCATTCCGACTAATTTGCCATCCGTACCATTACTTCGTACTCAAGAGACTTTCAAATAATGGAAACATTGTTACCTTATTCTACGAATCAGAGACTATAGAACCCAACAACAACATTTGAGTACAGTATCCCTTTAACAAAACAAAACCAATGTAAAGAACAAAATATAGAACAAAATTCCACATGAAACCAAACTTATTTCTAAATGTTTCCCGAGGGAGAACTGAGATGATTCCGTTCTCTATCTGCTTCTCAGAATAGAACCAGAAGATAATTATTTTGGGTTCCATATGTGTTTCACTAAATGCCTTATAGGAAACACTTATGACCGTGGAAACAGTATGCGGTGATAATATATCACAATTGTAAGCACGTTTGAAGTGTCGTTGTTTCGGAATGTTCTATTTGTTCGTAAATATGTTATGCTGTTTAAAATCGATTTCACACGATGTTAGTTCACCGAATAGTTCCCGAAGACGTTCTGATGTCTCAAAGAAATGTCGAATTGTATTTATAAAGTTATTTTCCATACATTATTTCTCCTATTTTTGATATGAGCATGATAGTTACATGTACACCCGGCCAGCAATTCAATGGTTTAAGAATCAATTTTAATTTTAAAATAGTCTAGGCATATGTGCATTGGTTTTTCAAAGGAATGAATTATTGATATTTTCTTTCCTAAAGCATCTTTACCCCAAACTCGTGGACTGATTGTTAACATGTTGACTACATTACATTTAAGCTATGTTGTGTTCCTACACAAACCTTGGATTTATTTTGTTTCTATGAAGTCCAGATGGAACCACAGCAAAGAATGCTGGTTCTCCGGGCAAATATTTGGAAACTATTTCTTAAAGTTAGCTTGTACACTAAAAATACATCTCTCATTTGGGGAAGGTATGGGTTTTCTATCGAGTATTAATAGTTTATCCAATGTGTTCCACGAGTCAGAACTCATTATTTGAATAATAAAGTATAGTTTGTGTATGTTCTCGGCGGCTGTTCTTACCTCTACGGACTTCTATCACTACTTGATTTCGTTTAGCTTTATGGCGGTCTCAGGTGTGTTGTGATTATTCAGCTTTAGCTAAAGTTTTTCGAATTTCTCAATTCAAACAATTAGATTAGTTTTCCCTTACAAGAACTGTATTATTGCGAAAATATTTTCAGCTTACATGATCACATTTTAGTGAATATCGAATCCAGACAATTAATTTCGACAACTAATATTTGAATACCTAACTTGATTTCATCTTTAATTGTAAATTATTGAGTTCGTTATTAATTCCGGGAATAATGAAATACAAGAGAAATGAAAACAAACTTACCGTTGAGTATAAATGACGATGATATTCTAAACGTCTGGTCCGAATTAACGCTATGGATAATAGCAGTTGAATTGTATATAAATTTTTGAAGGACTGTAACGTCTCTGCGGTGTTCGATAACTATTGATAATAGACTTTGGATGAGCAACACTACCACTTTGTATTCACGTATATATAGCAAGTATGATTGTTGATTCCATTGCAATGCTGTGAGTGTGGTATCTATGTGTCTATATTTTCATCGAGTGAGGTCTTTAGAACTATGGTACTGTAACTAATTGTCCAATTGTCCTGTTCATATACTACATTCACGCAGCTGTCAAAATTTCCTGGCAAGTTGTAATGAAATTCTTAATAAATGTTTTTTTGATTGCACAATTCTGAATATCAAATGTTGTAACCACATACAAGGTATAATTCATCGATTTTGTCATTGCACCGTTGAGCAGAGAAATGGCACGAATTAGTGTACAACCGATTCTTTCCAGTCAAATTTCGATCAAATGGCGTTAACAGTGCCAACAAATTACTGGCCATTAGCCAACCAGCTGTTAGAACTCGGATCGCGGGTTGGATACCCCGTTTAGAAAAAAATCCATTATAAATGCATGGCAATTAGACACGAGACTTCAAACATATCGACGCAATAGTATACATTACTGTGCAATTTTATTTTGACATTGAATCAGTCTAATGCGTTTCAAGCTAATGAATACCACCACAAACCACGCTGACATTATCACGTAACTCGTGTCGAATTCTTTACCAGAAATCTTAAAAAAATTCAGAGACTATATGATATGCCTCTTACCTCTGTACAGGATTTATGTTTCCTAAATCGTACCATATAATCACATGACACGTGTATTTCATCGTGTGTTTTACAAATTAAACTATAGTCTCCTGCTACATATGTGACCGATATTAGGGGGGGGGTAGGCGTGCATGACTCCCAGTTTCATAACATCATCAAGTAGTCCTGCTTATTTGCTATGATGATGATGGTCTTGCTGAGTTTTATTATGCTTGTCGGGCAAAATGATGCCGTTACGAAAAAGTACAGTTATATATTCTAAAGTTGTCATTTTCGCGGTGTTTGGCTAATCCGAGCGATTTGAGAAAAAGCCAGTGTTTGTATGAAACATTCAAGAAAATAAATATTTTAAAAATATTAATAATGGCTGCACATAGAGGTTACCCCTATCCATGTGAAGTTTGATGACGATCGGATGAGAGATGTTACCTGTATGGTGTGCTAAAGGATACAGTCATACAAAGAGTAAAATCCAAGATGGTCGCTGGCAGCCATGTTACCCCGAGGATCCATATGAAGTTTGATGACGATCGGATGAGAGATGTGACATATATGGTGTGTTAAAGAATATAGTCAAACAAAGAGTAAAATCCAAGATGGTCGCTGGCAGCCATGTTACCCGGAGGATCCGTATGAAATTTGGTGATGATTGGATAAGGAATGTGGTCTGTAAAGTGTGCTAAAGGAGTCATCGAGGCAAAAAAGGTGATCCTAAATGAGCCTGTAAAGATTCTTAAATAATTCTCCTATAAATGCTGGATGCAGTGTGTTCTGATGGATTCACATTTGAAATCAAAGATGGCTGCTGGCGGCCATGTTTTTGTAACTAATTTCGGCGAAAAGGGACACTCCCATCTAGAGGTCACCATGAAGATCCATATGAAGTTTGGTGACAATCGAATTTTGTGATGTGACATGTAGGGTGTGCTAACGGAAACTGTTGACGGACGCACGTCCCGTGCGACGTGCTGGCCAAAGTATACGTGTGGGGTGACTGCACATACCCATGAATACTTGTGGGTGCGATCTTTTGTTTGAGTAAATTGTGGGGTGCAACCCACAACTGACGATTTTTTAAAGAGCGTACAAGTACTCTCTGGTTAGTGCGGACGGACGAATGGACGGACGGACGATGGACGCCAACCCGTTGGCAACAGCTCAAACTTGACTTTATCAAGTGTAGGTAATACTGGCTGACGATTTCGTTATCAGCAAATTGAAAGAATGGGCTTGGTTAACATAAAGGGTCATTCGAAGGTGTACATATTCATTACACAGCCAACAGGTTTGTACCTCCAGAGCAGATGAAATTTCATAAAATGTTGTCAATTTGGATGTTCAGTTGAAAGACGGTTCGTACCAATACAATTGATTCACATGGGTACACTGAGCAGATGAGTGAGACGGGGTAGGTACCGTTGGCCTCAGACTAATTAAAGGACCACAATCAAACAATTTTAATTAAATCGTATACTCAAAACGTGTGCACCGACTGCCTATTATAGTAGGTGATCGCGTACTCCACGTTGGCTTTACTATGAGACCTCCACCATTACTATCATTGCATCGGCTGTTGTTCCTATGAGGTTTTCTTGGTATAAGATAAGATATACAGATATGCACTACATATATGTCTCTCTGCATGCTTGTAATTTATGACAACCGCTGAACACATTAGAACTTTTGGTTACTCAATGATCATGCGGTATTATATAGTTCTTGTGAATGTTATATTTGATACAACATTAACAATTTAACCATACATGAGTAAGTCCTGTAAATAGATTTTTCCAGTGTTGTAATTTACAGCGCACCAGAGACTCACGGGTGGTAAAATATATAAAGGTTTTAAATGATTGCACCCAACTTGAAGTTTGTTTTATAACCCAGCCTGTTCGTCCTTGGGCGGAATCTCGGAGATCGTCCGCTGCATACTTCACATGCACAATATATAAGCAAGGGTGATTATTATTACATGATATCAACAATGAATCACCCCATGGAATCCATGAAGAATATATAGGCAAGAATGATTATTATTACATGACATCACAAGGGTGATTATTATTACATGATATCACAAGGATGATTATTATTACATGATATCACAAGGGTGATTATTATTACATGATATCACAAGGGTGATTATTATTACATGATATCAACAATGAATCACCCCCTGGAATCCATGAAGAATATATAGGCAAGGGTGATTATTATTACATGATATCACAAGGGTGATTATTATTACATGATATCACAAGGATGATTATTATTACATGATATCACAAGGGTGATTATTATTACATGATATCACAAGGGTGATTATTATTACATGATATCAACAATGAATCACCCCCTGGAATCCATGAAGAATATATAGGCAAGGGTGATTATTATTACATGATATCAACAATGAATCACCCCCTGGAATCCATAAAGAATATATAGGCAAGGGTGATTAGTATTACATGATATCAACAATGAATCACCCCCTGGAATCCGGATAACGGCAATATTGAAAAGCAAACTAAATCGTAAATAACAACTAATAATTAAATCTAAGAAATTTTCCATTTCTGAACACGCATCGTTGAATTAATCGCTAGTACATCTGGGGCGATAAATGTACATCAGGCAAGCGTAGATCAAACGGTAAATGAGCGTACTGTTGTGCTTCAATTGATTTTCAGTTATATTTTCACGAGTTTCGTTGAAACAACTCATTATTTTCGTTTTGCAACGGTAACCACCCCTGGTCTAGTGGTCCTGCTAATGTGATATGATTCTGGTGAGTCCAGTCGAATTGCTATGGTGATGTTAACCCTTTACATGATGGGAGCTGTGGTGGTGCAACATTAAATATCCTGTGCCAGTGCATGATCGTATATATGCGAGTCTCCCATAAGGCGCCTCACATATAAAAGAGAATGCACTGGCTTACAAGACCAAGGTCAATATTGTTAGGCCAATGCATATTCTTATATCTGCGTGATACTTATCTCATATATATTTTGAAGACCTCTGTCTGTATGTATGTTTGTTTGTTTGTCTGTCTGTCTGTCATTTATACAAATCTACGATTCTCGACCGATCGGGACGAAACTTGGTACGTGTGTGTAGTTTGACCAGGCGGTGAACGTTGTCGTATTGGCGAGCCCGTGCGGCGCCCGCTTCGCGCATGCGCAGACGAGATCTCGGAAACGGGTGGAGCTATCGACTTGAAATTTGGTATGTGAATGTGTCTTGCCCCGGATACGAATTTTATCGGGTCGCCGAGCCCGTGCGACGCCAGCTTCGCGCATGCGCAGACCAGATCTCGGAAACGGGTGGAGCTATCGACTTGAAATTTGGTTTTTGAATAGCCCGGACAACGTCGGGCTCATCGGCTAGTCTCATATATATTTTGAAGACCTATGTTTGTTTGTCTGTCTGTATGTCTGTATGTTTGTCTGTCATTGATACAAATCTACGATTCTCGACCGATCGGGACGAAACTTGGTACGTGTGTGTAGTTTGACCAGGCGGTGGACGTTGTCGTATTGGCGAGCCCGTGCGGCGCCCGCTTCGCGCATGCGCAGACGAGATCTCGGAAACGGGTGGAGCTATCGACTTGAAATTTGCTATGTGAATGTATCTTGCCCCGGATACGAATTTTATCGGGTCGCCGAGCCCGTGCGACGCCAGCTTCGCGCATGCGCAGACGAGATATCGGAAACGGGTCGAGCTATCGACTTGGTATGTGAATGTATATTGCCCCGGATACGAATTTTATCGGGTCGCCGAGCCCGTGCGACGCCAGCTTCGCGCATGCGCAGACCAGATCTAGGAAACGGGTACAGCTATCGACTTGAAATTTGGTTTTTGAATAGCCCGGACAACGTCGGGCTCATCGGCTAGTCTATAATAAATTTTGAAGACCTCTGTTTGTCTGTCTGTATGTTTGTCTGTCATGGATACAAATCTACGATTCTCGACCGATCGGGACGAAACTTGGTACGTGTGTGTAGTTTGAGCAGGCGGTCGTCGTTGTCGTATTGGCGAGCCCGTGCGACGCCCGTGCAGCGCATGCGCAGACGAGATCTCGAAACGGGTGGAGCTATCGACTTGAAATTTGCTATGTGAATGTATCTTGCCCCGGATACGAATTTTATCGGGTCGCCGAGCCCGTGCGACGCCAGCTTCGCGCATGCGCAGACCAGATCTAGGAAACGGGTACAGCTATCGACTTTGGCTTTTGAATAGCCCGGACAACGTCGGACTGGGTAGAGCTATCGACTTGAAAATTGGTTTTTGAATAGCCCGGACAACGTCGGGTTCATCGGCTAGTCTCATATATATTTTGAAGACCTCTGTTTGTTTGTCTGTCTGTTTGTATGTTTGTCTGTCATTTATACAAATCTACGATTCTCGACCGATCGGGACGAAACTTGGTACGTGTGTGTAGTTTGACCAGGCGGTGGACGTTGTCGTATTGGCGAGCCCGTGCGGCGATTCTCGACCGATCGGGACGAAACTTGGTACGTGTGTGTAGTTTGACCAGGCGGTGGACGTTGTCGTATTGGCGAGCCCGTGCGACGCCAGCTTCGCGCATGCGCAGACGATATCTCGGAAACGGTGGAGCTATCGACTTGAAATTTGGTATGTGAATGTATCTTGCCCCGGATACGAATTTTATCGGGTCGCCGAGCCCGTGCGACGCCAGCTTCGCGCATGCGCAGACCAGATCTAGGAAACGGGTACAGCTATCGACTTGAAATTTGGTTTTTGAATAGCCCGGACAACGTCGGGCTGGGTAGAGCTATCGACTTGAAAATTGGTTTTTGAATAGTCCGGACAACGTCGGGCTCATCGGCTAGTTATATATAAAATGATAACATATTATTATGTAAAATGTTATCATTTTATATATAATGATATAAGAAGAAATATATACAATAATTAATGAAAGTGTCAATGACACTGTAGCTTGACTTGGGAATGAGTTATTTTTGTACTGGTCAATGAATAGAATGATAAAGAAGAAGGAAAGTAAACTAGAGTTCATCCCGAAGTTATCCATGTGATGTTTGGTGATGATCGGATGAGGGATATGGTATGTAGGGTGCGCCGAAGGATTTAGTCATATAAAGAGTAAAAACCTTCTGCTAATACAAGCAGATCTACCAAATCGTCATCGCCTGACTAACTCTCTCGATCCGTCACCGCAACCATCAGATAAATATTCATATAGAGTACCTTCTAATTATCATCGTTTAAATAGATCATTTCCCCCTGATAAATTTGATCATGCTATAAAGTAATTATACAATGTTGTGTACAGCATGTGTTTTTTCTTGTACGAGTCCAGGTTGTGGTGAAAATATGACTTTTCATCACAACCTGGACGAGTAAAAGAAAAACTCATAATGTACACAACATTATAATGACATTTTTATTATCCATCTGTATGTTTATCCAACTTTCGGAATAAAACTTTAGTGGTTACTTTTGGTATTTGTCGGCACTTAATTATCTATAAAAGCCTGTTTTGATCATCAGACAGCATGATTTGGAACCGTTAACGCGGAAATGAAAAAAATAACTCAATGTGGAAGTGAAACGTCTGCTAAATCCACCAGTGTTGCGCGCGCATCACAATTTCACTGATTCATTTCGCAACAGTTAATCCGTGACGTCATAGAGTCCCGATAAAAAAAGTCATATTGCACACTTGGGAGTCCAATATGACATTCGGGAGTCTAATATGATTTTTTCCGGATTATCACGTAGCGGCTTTTGCCCAATCAGAAATAGTGTTTGTTAAGGGATAATACATTTGTATTACCCATATGTATGTTTATTCAAATGTTGGGAATAAAACTTAATGGTTACTTTTGGTATTTGTCGGCACTTAATTCTCTATAATATAAATTTATTATACAATGTTGTGTTGTGTTATGTGTATGCGTTTTTCTTGTACGAGTCCAGGTTGTGGTGAAAAGTGTTATTGGACGAGACACGCAGTGTCCCAATAAAAAAGTGATATTGCACACTTGGGAGTCCAATATGACATTCGGGAGTACAATATGACTCTTGCCCGGACTATCACGTGGTGGCTTTTGCCCAATCGGAAATGGTGTTAGTTAAGGGATGGATAATAACAGCCTGTATTTGATTATCAGAAAGCATGATTTGGAGCAGTAAACACGGAAATGAAGAAAACAAATGAACGCGGAAGTGAAACGTCTGCTAAATCCACCTATGTTGCACGCTCATCACAGTTTCACCGATTCATTTCGCAACAGTTAATTCGTGACGTCACAGAGTCCCGATAAAAAAGTCATATTGCCAACTTGGGAGTCCAATGTGACATTTGAGAGTCCAATATGACTTTTTCCCGGATTATCACGGGGGCTTTTGCCCAAGCAGAAATAGTACTTGTTAAGGGATGGACAATAGTACTAAATATATATACCAAGTTGTCCAGAAATAGATCTGCCTCACAAAATAAGCTACAATCTTAGAAAAACATTACTATATGTGACCAGCCATATCAAATCCAGTCGTAATTCGGGATTTGTTTTACCCTGTGCCATATATATGCGAGTCGACCATAGGCCTAACAATTTTTTACAATTTTAATAATTTTTTTCTTGTATTCTTTATTTTATAATTTCACCCATACAGAGCCCCAGACAAACATGAGCAGACGACACTCTTGTATATGTTTCTATACATGTGTGGGGCTCCCTGCAGTATCATCAACGCCACCTAGAGAGATGGTGGGTCTATACATGGCATGCTACTGATATATGAGTACCATAAACGCCACCTAGAGAGATGGTGGGTCCGCACTCAGTTCCATCGATAGCATGATGCTGATATATTTCGGTGTCCTCCGTGTTTTTCGACAATAGTCAACCCCAAACTGTTTCGAGTTTAAAGTCTAAAAACGGTTTACCGCGTTCACTTTCGTCCATACACAGTGGACATGTCTCGGTCTGCCATTGATTCGGCTTGGATGACATGTTCAACTACAATTAGTGTTTCATTTGTTATTATTAAGGTACGTTCATACACTGGCAAGTTTTCATGGTATGGTTTGCAGGCATTTCGTCGTAGAAAACGATATGGTGCCTGAATATGAACGGAAACATGCATATAAGATGCATCTGTGCCACAGCTAACTACGTGCGAAGTAAAATCTCTGTAGTTCCACTTGCTACCATAAAATCAACCATACAGGTATTTGAAGGCAATTGCCAGTAGCACCGTTACACATGATACTACATACATTTTACTTCTCGTGTTACCTAATGGGGTATGCCAACAACCTGGGCCGATGTGATGGTCTAGTGGTAGGTGACGAGTGAAGAGTAGATCGAACACATGATGATTTCTTTATTTGATACAGCATACATCTATTGACATGTGACAAGTATTGTAACATATATATGGAGACAAGCAAGACTTAGTGCGTTATGAATATAGCTAAACTGCATGGTGAACATCCATACGCAGTCAGGAGCGATACTCTAACTCCGGCCCTTTGTTCTCCGGAATCAAAACTCCTTTATATATTGACTCATGACTTGCATTCCCTAATGACTCGCTGACTGCCATGGACAAAGTTACATACCAGATTGCAATAGACAAAGGAGAGGTCAGAGGAAGGCTAACTAATGTTGTATCATAATTCATTCCAACTGACCAAATATCTGGGAGGTACACGAGAAATAGATAGATACTCCGTCTTAGGGATGTTACTGGTAGGTGGGGTATCACTCGTGTCATTTTTTTGGTAACGATGCATGTCATATGTATGATTACGGTCATATGTTGGCACCATGTGCTTTTCTATGACGAAATGCATGTAAAACACACTAAGCAAACGTGCCAGCGTATGAAAGTAACCTTAACTAGTAATAGATGTTTTTTTCCTGTTAATTATACCGATATCCTACACTGCCCATGTCGCTATCGGAAGAGCGGGGTAACTCTATCGATCTGAAGACTCTTTTTTATTTTGCTCTACAGACGAAATAACTCCAATTGCTCGATTCGACGGCTTAAAGTGATGTCAAACACGGTAGGGCGATCAAATAGAAATGGGGAATACTCTTGCTCAATGTAGCTATTTATACTAGTATTATATCCAAAACTCACAACACACACCGTCATGCGTATATATTAATTAAATGCAGTGATTCTTAATGGCGAAATCGTTTGCGTTTGTTTATCGCCGATAGTTGCGTCCCGATTGAAGATGTAAATATTTACAATTGAGGGTAGTTCACACGGTGTTATTTATTAGTGTGGTCGTGGGAGAGTTGAACCCGGAATAAATTGGAAACAAGCTGATTTTGGTGTCATTCGACGCGGAAAATACAACAAGGAACAATATATCGAAAATCCGCAAAAATCCGCATTGGGGAAACTTTGTTATCCAAGATGGCGTCCATAATGTCTGTTGGCAGGTGCTTCAATTAATACCAAATTCGTATTAATTTGAAATATACACAAACAATGATCAGTCGTAAACCATATCTGTAGAATTTTTTTTCCAAAATGGACAAAATCGAATGAAATTTACATTTAGTGCAAAATTGAATATTTAGCTAGTCCTATACGAGTGAACAAACGCTCGAATTATGCGAGGAAGAATGACTGCAAGTATAAGAGAAACTTTTGATTAGAGATGTACGAATTCTCTCTGATGTATCTCACGAGAGATCAAGCGAAATCAGGGTCTTGTGGAACGGTTAAATCTGGACTTTTGGGCGCCCAGAAACGGAAATATGACGCAGTTGTATCTGTACCACTAATCTTGAATCTTGTGGTATATGTGCAATTAAACAGCTAAACGGGAGTTAATAGGGATGCATTGACTATACGGCCGCCACCCATTCACAGGCCACAGTATCTGCTATTATAGGTATGAATGCAATGGTTAGATCATTTGATGGTAAACCATCAGAATTTTCCAATTGGATGCACGAAATAGAGAAATATTCTTCGACACTTGGTGCAGAGGATGAAACAATAATTCAAATAGCGGCCCAGACAAGTCATTCATCTGTTTCCGAATTCGTGCAGCGATACATCAATGACAATACGGTTAACGGCACACTGAAGGTCACATGGCCTGATTTGAAAACACAGTTGCGATCTCGCTTCAGCGCAATCAGTGACGCTCCATATGCTGTGGCCATGTTGAGAACATTAAAACAAACACATCAGGAAACAATACCTATGTTTGCAGAGAGAATTCGCTCACCCGCAAACACTGCCTTTATTGATGAAATAAATACACGGACAGTACAAACACAATTGGTAAAAAAAATTTGCGGATGGCATACGCGATGACCACATCAAATATACCTTAAATAAAGATGACCCAACATCGCTCGACCGTGCCACAGATATCGCAATGAAAGAAATGAACATTAAACAGAGCTTCAAACTTCGCTATGGTGATAGAACATCTAGGTCAAATGAACAACACCAAATTCATGACTCCTACCCACAACCCATGTAAGTTGATAATTTTAGGCGCCGTCCCATACTATAGAGACCGCGCAATAATATATCTAATAGCACTGCAACTAACAAACAAGTACACCGCGCAAATCATCACCAAAATCCCCCATTCAGAATGCCATCCAATTTTCAGAATACTAACTTTAATAAACAAAGCAATTACATCCGCCAGGATCGAGTAAACAATATAGACTACAACTCAAACCGGCCAAACTTCTCAAATAAAATGAAACGCCAGTTGTGCACACTATGTAAGATGAACAACCACGATATACGAAATTGCCGAAGACGCATCGCAAATAACAAACAATATTTAACCATGTAAGAATGTCTTTGAAGAAGCCGTAAGGACATTCTAAAAATCATAATCATCATTATAATACATCATATCCGAACGCGAGATACCAAACTAAAGCCTTATGCAAGACACCCTCAAAGTATATGACCATAAATAGATTTGCACCTAATTACCAAAAGCAAAATAGTTATGCGAGTAAACCAGTCACTGATACCCTAACCACCAGAATAGCACATGTTACTACAAAAGAACAGATACCTCGTTCAGACCAGGCCAATAAATCGAAACCTAATACATCGTATCATGCTGATACAAGCATTAACAAACACGTGCAGCCCCCAATTATAAACAGAAATCCAGCTGGTCACGTTAGAACAGATATGAATAAACGATTACATAAGATCGTTCCCAAACAAAAGGACATTAATAGTGAAGTAAACACTAAAAATCGAAACCAGCGACAAGCTAATCGAATTGCAACTGTTTACCAAAATAATAATAATGAGCCAAGTAAAAACTGTCAAAGTATAAATAACCATTCTGAACAGATGCAACTACATACATTACCTAAACTCAAGTACCACGCAGAGATCGCAGAGGGACTGCAACAGCAAACGCCTTGTTCAACAATTATTAAAATTGGTAACCAACGCTTAAGGGAATTACTTGACTCTGGTGCAAGTACAAGTTGCTTAAAATATGACGTATATCGCTCTCTTCCAAATAAGCCACCGTTACTAAAAGAAAAGATAATTCTGACCTCGGCAACAGGCCAAAATATGCAAGTATACGGCAGTATACATTTGCCCTTCAAAATTGGATCAATGTCATTAGTACATAAATTCTTTATATTACCTAACCTAGCAAGATCAGCGATTTTTGGTCGCGATTTTTTAACAGACAAACATGTAAGACTCTATTACGACTTGAATGCATTTAGAATAGGCAACAAAACATTTCCCATGTTACAGGATTTACATATAGCATCATTCCTACGTTCGCGGCAAGATATCAAATTACCACCCCATTCATGTGCATTGGTAAACACAAAAATAATATTTAAGGATGAACCGAATGTATCCATTATGGACGGGATAGTTTCCACATCAAAACGAGATATACCGATCATGATCATGAATAATTCAGACTCATATATGTCTATATGTAAAGGTAATATAGTTGCAAAAACACATGGCCTAAGTTCAGACCAGATCTGTCAAACAAAAACTAAGGTAACAACTACAAATAAAATGAATGAGTCTCAAGAAGTATGTAGTATAGAAAATCAAACAAAAAACCTATCTAAGGCTGGCCAGAAACCTTTCAAATTGGACGATATATGTGCCCCCGACCACCACAAAATTGAACTACTTGAATTGGTCTCCCAATATCAAGATGTGTTTACAAACGTCCAAATAAGGTAGGATATTGCGATAAAATAGTCATGCGTGTTGACACCAAACCAGATGCAGAACCTATCTTTTGCCGTGCGTACCCTACTCCCTTACATAGACGCGAACACATGGAAAAAGCACTTCCAAAATTATTGGATGCTGGTATTATAAAGAAAACTACAAACGCGAGGTGGACATTTCCGACGATCCTCATTAAGAAATCAATCGATTCTAATGATAATCAAAATGATAGACTATGTGTAGACCTGAGAAGGCTGAATAAAATCACCATTCAATGACGATGGTACCTCCCCTCTTTTACCGAAGTTTCCAGCCGCCTCCAAAAATCCAAAGTTTTTTCTACAATCGACATTAGCCAAGCTTACCATGTTATCGGTGTTCTCAAAGAACATCAAGAAAATTTAACAATGAACACAGATTTCGGATTGTTTTCTTCTTTCACAAGGGCCCCATTTGGCTATTGCAACTCGAGTGCGACGTTTTTGACATTTATCCATAAAGCATTGGAAGGGTTAAGTTTTGTTGATAGCTTCGTCGACAATTTATTTTGTCACAGCGAAACGGAGGTCCTCCATAAACAGCACCTCAAAATAGTATTCGAACGACTCAGAGAGTATGGATTAACACGATTAGCACGATTAACAAAGTCCCAATTTTATATGAAAGAAGTAAATTTTTTAGGGCATATTGTATCACAAAATGGAACGCACCCAGATCCCGCCAAAGTTAAAGCCATATAAGATGTGCCGGCCCCAACATCAGTGAAAGAAGTCCGTAGAGCATTAGGGAGTTTCAATTTTTATCGGAACTATTGTAAAGATTTCTCTGACACTGCTGCATCATTAATTAAATTAACTGCTCGTTACGCAAAATTTGCATGGTCCGAAAAATGTCAAAATGCTTTTGATACACTAAAACAAAATTTGCTTAAAGTACCCACTCTGGCCTACCCCGATAGAAACAGGAAAATGATCTTATATTGCGATGCATCAATACATTCAGTGGGGTATCATTAGTCCAGCCATACCCAGAAAACAAACTAGAAACTGATAACAAAACCCCGGAATTTACAATTTGCTTTGTTAGCAAAAAGTTGAATCACTCTCAACGAAATTACAGTACTACAGAGCGCGAAGCACTCGCCATATATGTATGTCTAAAGAAACTCAATTTCTATCTAGAGGGATCGGACGTAGAAATACGAACAGATCATTTACCCCTAGTTTCAATGTTTCAAAATACTCAGATGGCTAATAAACATATTCAAAAATGGTTTATTGAAATTTCCGCATACAATCCAAAAATTACTTATAAACAAGGGTCTGAAAATATCGCCGCTAACTTTTGTTCTCGAGTGGACCCGACAAACCAACAGAATATGTCAGAATGTTCAATGGAAAGCGAAGAGAAAACGCCATATGACATAACGATCAACGACGGATCACTAAACATATTAGATTCACAGAAAATTAAAAATTATGTCAAGACAATAGGTAAAAAAAAGCTCATACGTTGCCCGACACTATACTAATTTCGGAGAATGAACAACTAAATTTAACCACCAATATCGAAGAAATGCAGAAAGAGGACCATAGTATTTCAGACATAATTCGCAAATTAAAATCCGATAAACCACCCGAAAAGATAACAAAGCAATATATATTGAAAGACGGAATTCTATACTATATGTCTGTCTTTAATGAGCAAGCAACGGAACGCATTTATGTCCCAGAAAAGCTGACTAAGCAGATCATTTCTGAATATCATATCATCGGTCATTATGGCTCTCAACGAATGTACCATACCATACGTTTGCGATATTATTGTCCACGAATGTTCCCAATGATAGTCAGTTTCGCCAACAGTGGCCACATTTGTAAACAAAGAAATCAAAACACTGCCCGTATTCCGAATCGAATGACGTATATACCGAGCCGACCAGGGGAAATGATCGCGATAGATTTAATGGGAAAATTTAACCCACCCACAGCCAGCGGCAATTCCTACATTCTTACAGTCATCGATTTATTCAGTTTGCACAACATGACCTATGCGCTTCCCACAAAGCACACAGAAGTGGTCGATGAAAGACTTATGACTCAGTATTTCACCATATTTGGTTACCCCGCTTGTCTGGTGTCAGATAACGTATGCAGTGAAGTCTTCAAAAATAATATCTAAATACTATGTGATTCAGCACCGCAAGACGTCGTTCTATGCCCCTTTCAGCAACGGGTCAAGTGAAAGATCTCATCGCGACTACAACGGGATATTAGCCAAATTAACTGAAGGAAATACAACATCATGGGACCTATTTCTCAATTTTGCATCAGAAGCCATGAATTTTCATGTCTCAGCAACGACTCAATTTTCTCCATATTTTTTAACTTTCTGCAGACACCCCCAAATCATTATTGACAATGCGACAAAAATACACTGGTGAATGCCTCATCCAACAGTTACTAGAGAAGCAGCACTTCGCATTTCAATTAGTTAAACAAAATATGAAACAAGCCAAGACGAAACGAAACGAAAACAGTAAAGGCAAAATACCGGACTTTCCCATAGGTTCCCAGGTCTATGTTAAGAATCACAAACAAACCCATAAACTAAGTATGAAATACGACCCATTTTGGGTGATATTTAAACAAACAGGACCAGTTTCATATGTGATTCGTAATCAAATCACAGGCAGTTTATCTAAAAGTCATGCCAAACATTTAAAATTAGCGACAACTAAATGGCATACACCACAATTACAGGAGAACCAGAAAGTTCGAAAAAGCAGATTTGTATTTCCGCACAATTCATCAACACAAAGCTCAGATGCTGACATATCGAGTAATAGTAACAATTCGGACACCGAAAATGAGAACTATGAGACAGCCCCTTTTACACAGTTAATACGACAAAACCGCGTCATCCGGGATGGATCGGATTCAAATGAACCAGTTTCCCTACCAGAGATGGCACATAAATTAATAGCATCATGAAAAACAATCATTTTCATCAACTGAACCATACAACCCTTATGATATGCTAACTCAAAACGACGAAGCGTACAATGCCAGTTCATCAACAGAGCCATACAATCCGTATGACATGTCAACCCAACAATTAGTACAACAAAACAAGCGTAAAAACAAGTCCAGTTGCGATACATATAACATGTCAACCGAAAATTATGATCCCTTCGATATAATCACTCAAACCGACAGAAATAGCACAGAGGAACAGAGCATAGGAATAGGAAAATTAAATATTTAAACAACTACCATAATTAGATAATATACATAATCATAAAAGCAACTAACCTCAAACTCACTGAACACTATATCCAAGAGCACGAACAGAGCATAGGAATAGGAAAATTAAATATTTAAACAACTACCATAATTAGATAATATACATAATCATAAAAGCAACTAACCTCAAACTCACTGAACACTATATCCAAGAGCACGAAACGAAAACAGTTAACATACTTATAAACTTTAAATGAAGAAAACTCAACAACTTAATTCCAGAAAACAAACTGACAAAGTAAAAATTCACCATTTCTAACAAAGACAACAACATCCAATACCGCGCGAAATGCAACGAATATTATTGGACAATTTCAACCTATCATAAATAAATAGCACCCTGTCGTAAAAAGACACAATACAAAGCAAGAATTGTCATCACGCAAACCAGGATTGCCAGACCAGTGTAACTAACACGATATGGCAATCACACACGTAGGTGACAAGCACATATTTCTTTTCACCAACCCGCCCAGATGCACAAAATCGAGGCTTAATTAATCAAAGAAACCGCTCTGAACTGTAATATATATATCACGCACATGGCCCCATTACAGCAAGGCACTATTTCATCTCCAGGAAGTTATCACCTGGCGATGAACATGCTTTATTATTCCCTTAATCAACAATTCGGGAGACGCGAATAACTTCGGCCTCTCCAAATTGCAGGCAAATCGCACACATTAATTTAAATGCTAAATCAAACATAAAGCATTTCCAGTCATACAAGTTTAGATGCCAAGTTCATAATTTGTCAGACCGTTCGCATCATTAGCAATCAGCGAGTATAGCATGTGTCACGAAGGACACACATACTAATTAAATTATTCATGCCCCATCTTCGGAATAATTATCAGATACACCGAATAGGCAATTACGTCATAATGAACCGTGTTAATTATCCCAACGATAAACCCATAATTTGATATCATACACTTAATCATGCGTAGTTACCACCCCGTGTTCAATCCAATGCAAAAGCGACGATTCATGCAAAATCATCGCTAGTCTGGCCGGGTAAAAAGTGGATCATTAAATGGATCCCGTACAGAAGTGCAGTCAAAGTCTGATCAACTTTGATTCCACATAGATCAAAGGAATTAGTATAGAGGCAAGGAAACGCATCTGAATATATACGTGTAACTACTCTTCATATAAATATATCATGATTCTACTCCCAAATATAGCTTTACCGGTTCAAGTTATCCAAATAATCACAATTATATACCGCTTGTAAAATATCTTATCTCAAGTGTCAAAATCGCCCCACGCTACATCGACAAATACAATTGTTATCCTCCTCCCTATCTTCCACTCTTCTGATTGGCCCATGTGCTGTCACGTGCCGGGCGACAAATCACACTGTCGCCCGCTGACCCGGGAGACATTGTTTTTGTCGCCCGCCTGATGTTATACTGCAAGATAATCTCCAGACACCCACTGCAGTAACTCATATATTTCACATCACTACGACGTACTAAAAAATCATAGATCTTATATAACCCACGGATTCGCAAAACACACCAGTTGTGGTGTTTGCTAATTTGCATATATTTAGTGAACACTAATATTCGAACTTTTAAGTTGTTACTTTTATTGGACAAGCGTTATTATTTACTTTTTACATCGAAACATCTCGGTGATTCAATTTGTTCATGTCGACATTATGATGCAAGATTGAAAGAGAGGATCCCTTGAGGCTGGTTGGTTATAAATGTTCGCTAGTAGACAGCGTAATGCATACGTTTGTCGCGATTGAATGGTACTGTACGCTTATCCTCTGCGATGTCTGCAATGTGATCATAGAAGTATTTTATGTGAGGATCGCCATGAGCACTGACACATATGAATGTACATTAATGAAATTGACAACTTCCCAATAGCTTTCGGGAAAGACCATTATGAAATGAACATCGCGAGTAAATTGCGCGCACAAGACGACATTGAATTTGCCACATTGCAGAAGACGAGAACATACCTATATGGCTTATTGGTTTACTTGCATGGACCGATATTGACGATTTGACCACAAAAATGATCACAATTAAACGCGGATTATGGAACGATAATCGGGAAAGAAAGCACTCGTGACTCAGTGCAACATCGTGCGTGTGGATGGCAAGGATATTTTCTGTGGTATAATCGGATAACAAAACAGTTGTTGCCCTTCTCGGGAGACATTGAGATTTGTCACACGCTCGAGAACGGAATGGCTCCCTCGGAGCTTCCCCTCGACAACGGGCGACAACTGTATATGGTCACATGGCGGGGTATGACAATAACATAGGCCGAAATGAGAGCCTACATTAAGGGACAAGTGGATATATCTCAGTATATAATATTAATTGTGATGTAGCAATGCCAAGCATCAATGATGACCGAATCAATCGACTTTAATCCTACGCCCGCGATATAGCTTCAAACCCAAGTACCCAGTTGATATCGTAATCCAGTATAAATCATAGGACACATTATGTGAAAACAGATTTATTTCTATCTCAACCACAAATCAATATCACATGAATCGCAAATGACAGCCCATGTTTGAAGCAATTGCACGAATCCCAATATTTTTATACACAAAGCACGACTACCAACAGAGCCTACACCCCTCCCTCAATTTTTAAACCAATTGAGTCTCACCCGAATCATTTCAACGATGTAACAATTTTCCCGATTTTTTTATTATCATGACAATTTTAATCATTATTATCCAACTCCATTTCCAATTCATTACAACCGAATGCCTCCAAAAATACAAGCTTTGCAAGCGCACATCTTATCTCAATAATGAAACAAGCCAGACACCTACAAAATGCTCGACGTCACGACGTCACAAGAGAACGGTCATGGTCAAGGAAAAGACCTTACCAAGACGATGTATCTCCAGCATCAATTCCGATGAAACGACGAAAGTCACATCACCCAAACCTCGTGACACATGAGCCAGAAGTGGACATTAGCGCTCGCCAAATCAATCGAGCACATCCATGAACTTTTGAACGAAGTATCGTTCACCCACTTATTGTTCAACACAATTATGATTGCATTACCTGTATTCCAATATCACTTATATTGATACCTTTTATATTATCACACTCATGTTACCTCATCATGCCAACTCTCTTCATAATGCAAATGGCTTCAACATGTACATAGATATACATATTCAAGTTATTCATTTTTTGCTGACGACCACACGTCTTAACTTATATGCACACGCAACCCTTGAATCAACTCTACTCATTGTCCAAGCATACCGAAGTACCCAACCCCTAGATTTTAAAACTAGTAGTCAAAAATCTGAAAATAAGGGGGACCCTATGTAGAGTAATGCACCCCTATCCCTTCTTATTCAAGTGACATGATGGTACATTCTAAATATATCTGTCTTAACATATGGGGGGAGACAGGAATATAATCGAACGATAGTGACCCCAACCAAATTACCAAGGTCATACTCAGAGAGGCCGCCTCCTAGGATTTATGCAAGGCTAGCCACAAAGGAAAGAAAGTCTTATGTAACAACTTCAGTTCACCCATCGATCAGGACAGACAAAGAGATATACTAATGACCGCTATAAATCATTATCGTATATATAAACCAAACATTAATCTACTCTTCAATTAGTTCTGGCTCTTCAGACATATATGACAGATGCCAACATGGGCTCGCTATTTAATAAGCGACGCCTTCCTTTCATGGTATCCAACTGATTCACCATTATGTATTGTTACCTACACTTGCTTCTTACCACATGATGCTAGAGATGAATAAAATTTATACAGAGAACAGTCTTATTCCTTCACATAACTGCTATAAAACGGTATGAATTATGTTCATATTGTAGTGGGAACAATGCGTAGATCATATTGTCCGTGTCTCAAAATAGTAGTTATAGTTGCCTCAGATCAAGTGATAAAACACGAATATTTCGCTTGTATTACTAGAATGCGAGATGGTGTACCATGAACTAAATTTATTAAATCACAAATGAGTACCATAGACTGTCTTCAATAAATTCCAAACTTGACCAAAATCATACTCTGTGACAGAGACTGTGTTTATACCTGGAAATTATATTTGGTGGAATTCACCAAGGTCACATCTACGCGAAACTTACTACGTTTTCTTCAACCGCACCACCACGTTTACCCCTACTCCGTAATATTACACATGTCTGCTGCACACATAACCACAACCAACAATATTGTGTGAATGTTCAACGTTGAAATAACATCTTAAACGATGATCACCTGATATTTAGCACGATTACGTGGGTGGTAATGGTAAGATGTTTTCAAACAAAAATATACTGAAAACTAAGAGTGTCTATTGCGTGGTAGCTTATTCTAGTTGTAAAGTGGTGACCGAAGTAGTTTGAACAAAAATGTCTACTATGAAACCGGTTTGGTAGCAGCATGAAAATTAGTCTTACATACAATGTACGATGTACAGTCTCCTTGATATGGTGAGATGCGGTGCTAATCTATTGAAGATATGAGTGTTTCTTTACAGTATAATAACCATTGCGACATACGTGTATGGTTTATTATCACTGGGAGTGTTGAAAATTCCGGAAATATAACTTGTATATATACCACTAGAGTATGCACTTAAATTTCCGCGTTGCATTCAATATTTAATCACTTTGCCGAAAAAAAATACCATACATTGTGAGGCGAAACATTAGTTCGTGTGATGCATGCCCGAACTATATATTGTTTTGCCCTACAGTTGGATGTTGGATAAGCAGTACACCCAAACGTTAAAGACGTAAATCATTAGGGGTTTGACTTGCTGTGCAGTGACCGATGATCCTTCAGATTGATCTGTTGTAATGATATGTGTACCTTTAAAGATATTTAACAACCGACTTGTATATTGCCAATACATAATTCACTCTTAAGTGGTTATCCAATATGTTGCTTTCTGCGTGGTATGGTTTTTAGTTGCGGCCATTTTGACAGCCGTTTCATGGCCACGATTGTATAGTTTTCTGTCCGTGTCACTCTACTCGCTCCCATACTCTAATTTAACACAAACTGGTATAACGGCGTAATTCCGATGCCACTATATATCGTATAATGACTTATCTCGAGAACTGATGTAGTATAGACAACCATGTTGGACGCCATCTTGAATAACAAAGTTTCCTCAAAACGGATTTTTGTGGATTTTGGATATGTTGTTCCTGAGACTTTTCCGGGTCGAATGACACGAAAATCAGCTTGCATCCAATTTCTTCCGGATTGATCTCCAAATTCTGCTTCAACGACCACACTATATGGAGTGGTAAGGTCGGTTTGTTGGAAATTTCCGACGATGTTAGTAGAATGCTACATTTCTCTAGTTACCATAGCGCCTGAGTGCTAACCTATCGGTTCCACGCATACGAACAAGTCATTAAACCTTTACCCAACAGAAGGGTCCTGTGCCAATGCATTCTCTTATATATGCGAGTTGACCATAAGTCGCCTCGCATATATAAGAGAATGCATTGGCTTAACACATTAAAAATTATAAAATTGTTAAAGAATGTAAGAAAAAATGGTAAAAAGTGTTAAAAAAAGATTTGTTTTAGGCCAATGCATTCTCTTATATATGCGAGGCGACCTATGGTCGACTCGCATATATAAGAGAATGCATTGGCACATGGCATAACTGTAACCATCACAATGTGGTCAATGAGCCGGTTCCAATGATACCCATATTTGTATGGTTCTATTGAGACAGACCGAAGATATTTTAGGCTTTTGAAGCTTTATTTGGCCGGTTTGTTGGGTAAAGGGTTAATATGTCTTTGACAACAACAGTGCAACGTTATTATAACGATTCTGCGACCAAACTGAGCAATCAGTTGTGAAGTTTCGATCGAGTTGTTGGATTGGAGATTTCTAACATGCAGAATTTCAAACGAATGGGGTGCAAACATATAGTTTCCCGGACTCGGAAATATTATCTGGTTCAAGGGATTCCATCCCAGAAAAATGTCACTGAGTATGAAATTTAAGATTGGAGTATAGGTTGTAATCATTCCAATCGTTAAATTTTCCAGCTGATATAACTGCAAATTATACTTTATACCACAATTATGATGTTTTCCTACATTAAGGTTTAACTTTGGTTGTAACAAGTTGGACATACCTCCTTCCCCATAAACAAAAAGTAACACAAACCCATTTGGAACGGAAGATATACTCGAATTATGTATTTGCACCCTTTCCACTTGGAAATATTTTTATCAGTTTGTTATCTCGGGCATTTCAGTTTTTTTTTCTCGATTACGTTGTACATGTATCTAAATCTTATGTATTCGAAAGCCAGTTAACTGTTTCCCTGTTAAATTTGACACCATATATATAATCACCATTTCTATTGGTGGGGTTTATTTTTGGTCGCTAAATCCGTCATCTCTCCCTTTTTTGTTCATAGATAAATCATTAAATATATTTGACCGTGAACCCATGAAAATACCAGAAAAGACAGGGAAAGTACTTGTGTAGTAGGAATTACAGAGCGGAGCAAGTTGACAAACATGGGACATGGGGGGTCAATATGAATAGATTTGTGTTGGGTTAATGTTTCTATGTAGAACCATGCATGCACATATTGATTTATTGGTTGGACTATAATAAAATATATACATGCTGAAAGTGCCACAATATTAATGAAAAGTTAAACGATACATTGGATTCCTTATTCCGCTCTAGTGTGCAATCGATGTGGGATAAACATCTCAACTTGGTACAAGTATTCCACGCACTACCGATGAAATGAATTTTCACCATGCGCATGAAATTGTGGACAAAATAATACAATTATCGGAAACCAGTCACATAGATGTGCCTATGTTCATCAACTGAACCACTCACCAACTGATTCAAATAGGCATTGCCATATTCATTCATGTATAACAGTAGAGTAATTTCCCTTTACCCATTAACAAGTGTTCGCCTTCGCGCACAACACACGCAGATCTGTATTATTAAATTTTGTCTCCTCCTGTAATTGACGAGAAATCATAGTATTCTCCGCAAGTCAAAACTCGGCTTTTAGGAATCCATAGTAAATGTCTCTGGATAACTGAATAATTTAACTTTGCACTAACTGACAGAAGTGACAGAAGATAAAGAGCTAATGGTTTGTGTGAAGTCCGTTGTGTAATACCACTTGTCTAATCAGAATGCATCAATTGACCTGTTCGCGGAACTAACCGTATATCGATTTTATGAAGGAATAGTGCTGAACTTTTCATTACTATTGTGACACTTTAAGAGCATGTATATATTTTAATATAGTCCAACCAATAAATCAATATGTGCATGGTTCTACTTAGAAAACATTACCACACAACTGGGTTTAACTTATGGTCGTAATTGTTATTCGTGTCCGTCCGTGCGTGTCTCCGTCCGATGTCTGGTCATGTCATAACTGAAACAGCAGTGCTAGGATCTCAATGACATTTGGTATGCTGTTCAATATTATGAAGATATTGTGAAGACATAAAGGATTCGAGTGTTTTGTTCGGGTTTTCCATTCTAGGGTTATTCATGTTTGTTTATCTGGAAATGTTCGGTTTTTGGTCCGTCCTATGTCCATAGTCCATAACTTGAAAAGTATAGTTGTTAGATCTCAATGAAATTTGGTTCGGAAGTTTAACACTGTGAGGATATTCAATGGAGTCTTCATTAGTTTTGTTCAGGTTTTCCGCTCTAGGGTTATTCAGCTTTATTAATCTGAAAGTGTTTATTGTTTTGGTCTGTCTGCCTGAATATCTAAGCCAAAGGTCATCGGCATGCTCAGACTGGCTGTATGTCACATGCATGAGGTCATGCACTGGACGACAGTCCAGCTCTTGTTGGATCACAGAAAGGTGAAGATAGAGAGTACATTGAATTTAAGCCTTTATGACTTCTCCGTTTCTCTCTAGTAATCTAATAATGGGAAGTGACTTCTCCTAAGTTGAATCCTCTTAGCAGGTTCTTGGTGACTTCTCCTAAGTTGAATCCTCTTGGTTGGTCCCTATCTAATAATGAGAAGTGACTAATTTGAATCCTCTTGGCTGGTTCCTGGAGAAGAGAGTCGTGACATGATCTATGTTTGTTGGATGTATTGAGAATTGATGACAAGAAAAATGTTCTCAACAGCCAGATGTGGTCAGATAATACATCAATTTCATGTGTGCAACTTCTCTTTATTGCACACACAATGGCTTATTTGTGCGAAATACAGCGAAATATAGAATATTTCAAAGTGTTCAATAACAAATTGTGTATTGTTCTTGAACAAACCGATTGCGTCAAAAACGTCATTTATTAATTGGCGACGTCATCTTTAACAGACAATTTCTTCACTAAATGATTATGTATAGCCTACATTAAGCACACGCTTGTTCTACTAAATAAACAATATTAACCTAAATTTAGTATATTACAAGCTAATATCTTCAGAGTGTACAATAAACATAGAACAACAGTTTTGTGAATATGTTAACGTTATTGAACTCGTTTGTCGTGCCACGCGGTAGAACTTGAACCTCTGGTTCTCGTTTTACCATGGCGTCACAACAAACTCGTGCAATAACGTTATCATGTTCACACACTTGTGTCGTTCTATCTATATGGTACACAAACCCCCAGACAGAGCATTCATAATACATGAATTGTATTGGTGAATATTCATCTGTGTGAATCTTTTGTGAAATTGAGTATTGGTCTGCTTCGAAATACGCTGACATTATTTTTTGTGGGTTTTTTTGGCTGAAATTTACTGCAAAATTGTTTATTATTCGTGAGTTTTGAGACATCCAATACAGTTATTCTACTGAAGCATCATACCCTCGTATCGTAACATCAGAGCATAATAGTATGTCAACCACCATCAACCAGGGCGAAGTAGCGTTGCGGGACAATTGGGAAAATTGACCAATTAACTCAAAATGCACACTTTTAGCATTGAATTTGAGGATCCAGTTAATACAGGGAGTGATTAGGTAAAGTGACTCGCAATCTCAGGGACGTGGCTAGAGGATCTCATTTGGGGGTGGGTTGGGGTGGGGTGTCACATTGCAATTCCCAACCACCCCTCCTCCTTAAAGCAGACTGAAATTTTCAAGTCAGAGAAGTGTAATTTGCAACACCGCCCCAAGCCACCAAAGAGAGGTCCAATAACCGAAAATCTGAAATTTGAACATGACATGAATATGTTCCCTCCAGTGATTTTGTGAACTTTTGGATAGCCTACTTTCCCCACTTAATTTGTGTTCATTCGAGTATATATGTAGACACTCACCATGTCATTAGTTATATGACATGTTGTCCAAATATATGAGATTAACTTCCCGAAGTTTCACCGCAATCTGTTTACCAGATGTGAAGATACCCTCGATTAATATCAGGGGGGTGGGGCTTACATTATTAGGCGTTTATGTGTCAAGGTAATAACGAACACTCATTTATAGATATACAACATTTATTGAAAACGAATGAATTAAAACATCGATCGAGGACCTGTAGAAAGAAAATCTTCATATTTATATCACGGAGCCGTGACTCAGTAGGTCAAGTTTGTGGCGCATTATATGGCAACATGAGCCGTCTCGCGATTGCGATCCTAATTATAACATAATTGATTCTAATCCAGATCAGTGTATTGGGAATGTGTACATTGTAAATAAAATTGTCATGTATACCGCAGATTTGTATTAATATCGCCGATGTGCTTTTTTCTCCGTTTGATAAAATTATAAACTAAGATGGAGGCCTAGATACACGAATATATACTAATATATACACTATATATACATGAGTCCGGCACCCCCCCCCCCAAATGTGTATAATAGGCGTTTATTGGGCTTAGATCCAGCTTTTATATCGATTGGCGGCTTATTTGAAGCTATGATGGACTATCCACGTTATCGATAAACCAAGTCTTCTCTGTCCAAAATCAGCTTGGTGTAAACAATATTTATTTCAACAAATCAAACATATGACACAAACACAATATACATGAAGAAATCAGCTTGATATATTGGTTGAGTTATGCTGTTTTTGGACCCAGTCGCGCCCGTTACTCTTTTATAGCACTTTCATTGAAGACGTACTACATTTACACACGGAGCCCGGACATTCATGCGAATGCTATTTCATTTACCGTGATGAAGGGACAGGTATTGTTTATATACATTATCTGAGAGTACGCAAATTGAAATTATCTGGAAAACAAGGCTGTGTTTACTTATAAATATTGTTGCGTTGACATTCGACAGACATATGATATATGCATGTTTGATATAATCATTATGGCTGTCGTCTGTTCATATACGCAAAGCGTCCATTTGACCTAATCCCAAGACATACAGACAAGATAACTCCCGCCCATAATTCTGGACGTACAATATGTTATAGAAGAGTAACGAAGCAGGACTTGGTCTAAAACAGCATCAGCTCAACCGATATCCCAAGATAATGTGGACCGAGAATACTTGGTCTACTTTATCGACTGAGCCATCGTGTTCTAATTAAGAACCACTGGCCCCTGACACAGAATTAGACATAACACTAAGGCACCTACAGTCTACATGTATATAAGGGTACTTTTATTGTTATGACTAATTTTGTGTCAATTGAAACTGCTAGACATTTTTTTCTGGAATGCGCTCAATATACCTCTCACAGAGAAGAACTTCTTAATACCCTATCTGATGTAACAATAACTAGTGAATTATTACTATGTGGATCTGATGAATTATCCTATGAAACTAATAAGAAAATCTTCATGGCAGCTCAGAAATTTATAATAACCAGTAATCGCTTTCAACGATTCTTCTTTTAAGCTGTTCCAAAATTGCAATATTGAAGTTGCATGGTACATCATAAACCGAGATGCTATTGGTTTCTACAACGTGGGTCGTCGGGTCGATGGACCACTGCAGATGTTCACATGGTTATTTTTCCAATCACAAATTATGTATAAATACTTTGTATTTCCTTGAAATGTGTTATTATATATCTTTTTGGTTTATTTGAAATTAATTATATGCATGTTTAGATATATAATTACACCTCACACTATGTACTCTCTGACCTTCTCTCTAAAATTCTGACATTATCTTCTGTCCCTTTGTCTCGCCTCCACCTCATATTTCTTCTTTCTATGGATCTTTTTTATGCCTCTATTATTTACCCCTACTTGACTTGTAGTCAGGTAGGGCTGTGCCATTGTCAAGGGAGAGGGCTTCAAATAAGCCTATGGCTTGTTGCCTAATCCCATTTTTCTTCTAAATTTGTATCTATTGTAATTATTTATCTGAATGTCCATAGAGGGAAAAATAAATACTGTTTAAACTAATATTCACCCTGTCAAAAAATCAAAATAATGGAAAAAAAGAACGGCCGATTTTATACCCAAGATTTGATCCAAATGGGTGAAAGTTGACCAATTATTGGCGCCATCTTAGTTGAATAGGTGGTGGCAGACATCGACAGTTGATGATTTTGCTGAATTGTTTTTGGTGCCATCTCAGCGTTATTAACGGGGGAGGGCACACTCTACAGTAGTATTCACCGGCCAAAATCCTGGAAAACACACACAAACAGGAAAGTCGATTTCAGACCAATAGATTGTAGAAATGGGTAAAAATATGCCGAAGAAGACAGGAAACATTAATATGGACGATTTCAAAGTAATTCATGGACTTGTGTTTTGTTAATCCAGTCAAGGTGCCAACATCGATGATTTATAATAGGTTTATTTAGCGGCTTTACGTGGCTTTGAAATTATATCCAGACAATAATATGCATCAATGCCTGCCTTGGATCTTGAAAACAAGCTCTTGTTTCTGTTTTATACACAAGTATCTTAAAAGAAAAAATATAGGTTTTGTAAAACTAGATTCCAACTCCAAACACATCTTGAAGGTTTCCCATCGTCACACTATTTCAACATAAACCTAGAGATGTTTGTCTTTAACACAAACATTAATAACACAGTGACAAGAAAACACACACATTATCAATTGTATACAATGATTGAAGGGAGGCCCGCTTTATTGACCAGGAGTAACCCTAGATCATGCCATGAATCTCTACTCTGGCTAACGTCCGTAGATCATATTCCACCAGTACAAAACCTTGGAACTTTTTAAAGTTTTGACAGGAAACCTTATAAAGTCGAAACCATAGCGCGGGTAATATATTTCTTAGTTATTATCTGTTCCTTAATAATCTACTTCACTGTTACGTGAAGCTCCCATCTCGAAATTTCACGATTTAAATGAATTTGTGAGCTATTTTGCGTTCAGTCGCTTACAATTATGGCATTTCTCCTGGGTAATTAATTCAATTTTTACTGTGATATCGATTCGCAAAATGTAAGCGAAAAACATGCAATTTATAGTTGGGACATCCACCTACAGTGAAGTACATTATTGCGAACAATTAACAGCTAAGAACTATTCCCCACGTTATTTTGTCGACTTTATAAGGTTCCCTGTCAAAACTTAAAAAAGGTCGAAGGTTTTGTACTGGTGGAATATGATCTCTACATGCATTAGGCATGATCTACTTGATGTACATGTAATACTCCACGAGTTCAAAACTTCTGAACGTTTTGATGTTCTGATAGAGAAGTTTATAACATTGGAAAAACAATGCATGTAATATATTTCTTCGTTAATACCTGTGCAGTAGGTGAAGGTCCCACACCAAGGTCCCAGCTCGAGATTGCATGATTTAGGTGATTTTGGTGATTTTTATGATCCATTTTGCTTTGCGTTGTTTACTATCATGGATTTTCTCCCAGCTAATCAATTCAATATTTATAGCGATAATCGAATCACAAAAGTTTCTCAACAATCATGCAACCTCGAGCTGGAACCACCCTATAATGTGAAATATTTCACCTCGTATAAATGGAGCCTTCAATTTATTTGGTCATTGCCACGCCATTTTCCATTTATCAAATCATGCTTTTTCTTTACAATTAATTGCCTTGTATTGTAGTATTTTTTATATAAACCATAGCATATATGTATGGAGTTAGACAAATGGATACGATAGGGAACCCAAACAGACATCACATCGAAAGATTTATTAAAACATGTTAATTTCTAAAAATGAGAATGGTGGCCATCTTGGATTTCAAAATGGCGGGAAAATGACACGAACCTATTCACCTTACGGTAAAAAATCAATCGCTAACCATTGCCATCACGTCCTGATGTCAAAACGAGGATACACTGTGTGCACACAAACCGGACCAGCAGCCTACACTAATAATGTTGTTGGGGAATCAAAAAGTTGCTAATAAATCTACACTAATATTTGTTGCACTATATTTGTTTATTTACCCGAAATAATTGCACAATAAAGAGCGTTTCAAGTTAAGCTATCCCTGATATGGTAAAATAAAGAGCGTTCCAAGTTAATATATCCATGATATGGTTAAATAAAGAGCGTTTCACGTTAATCTATCCCTGATGTGGTAAAATAAAGAGCGTTCCAAGTTAATATATCCGTGAGATGGTTAAACAAAGAGCGTTCCAAGTTAATCTATCCCTGGTATGGTTAAATAAAGAGCGTTCCAAGTTAATATATCCCTGATATGGTTAAATAAAGAGCGTTTCAGGTTAATCTATTCCTGATATGGTAAAATAAAGAGCGTTCCAAGTTAATATATCCCTGGTATGGTAAAATAAAGAGCGTTCCAAGTTAATCTATCCCTGGTATAGTTACATAAAGAGCGTTTCACGTTAATCTATCCCTGATATGGTTAAATAAAGAGCGTTCCAAGTTAATCTATTCCTGATATGGTTAAATAAAGAGCGTTCCAAGTTAATCTATCCCTGATATGGTTAAACAAAGAGCGTTCCAAGTTAATCTATCCCTGACATGGTTAAATAAAGAGCGTTCCAAGTTAATCTATCCCTGGTATGGTAAAATACAGATTTTTTCTTCAGAGCAAGCCTATATAAAGGTGGATTTTTTTTATTTGTCGCCCAATTTCACCCCTCCGGCCTGTCGTGGACATAATTTTGTTAGTATCAAATGAGCAATGGACGTTCGTTCAGGAGAGTTGCTGGAGAAGTACATTACATTGGAATTGATGTCAACAACTTCAATTTGACGGATGATTTTAGTTCCCAGTTCAGAATTTAATGCCTGTTGTACAGAAAGCTTATTGTACTTATTCAGTAGTTTGTTTCTAATCTGGTTTCCGATCAGCCAATACGCACACGATTAGATAGGGAAATATACTTAATCGGTAGTGATTGCTATTCAATCGCAGTAACACGCGCCACGTGAGGTTAGGATTGTGGTTAGGATTACTGAATAAATAACGGAGATATTTGAAGAAGTGATTTTAAAGGGTGTTTTCCTAACCCAAATTTCGCTGTTTTGAATTCGTGCACCTTGCTGTGCGAATTCAAAACTGACCAAATAATATTTCCGTAATATCCTTGTATCCGATGACAGTTTTCCTATCCATCCATTCGAAATACATATAAGTTTGGATGTTTGCATGAGTCCAGTACGTTTCAGGTTGGAAATCAGACATATGGTACTGGTTTGAATGAGTCGAGTACGTTTAAGGTTGGGAATCAGACATATGGTACTGGTTTTGGACGGTTTGTTTGTTGTTTATTATGTAATTTTGTCTTTTGTTTAGTTCAGTTTTTTCTTTTTTTCGTTCCATTAACAACAGTGCATGGCTTATTCAATTCATGGACTTTCTGAACAAAGGACGTTCTTAATAATTGTTATGAACCTTCTAAATAATGGTCCCCCTGATGAGCGCAATGTTATCAAAAGGATACATATGATCCTTAATAAATAACCGAATCAACAAGATACATGTGATCCTTAATAAATAACCGAAAAATTATATTGAAAATATCGTCTACTCGGTCATTCTGGTATGAAATGTGGTCTTATTCTTCGTTCCAGTGGGTCTCCCTTCTCGTCATGTCAATGATTATATGTAAATCACTGCAAGAAAGTAAACATATGATGAATAAAAATACACACAATTGGAAATGCATCAACAATTCACCAACGATCAATGTAAATAATACATCTACAGAACCGATATTAAGAAGATAATCTTCAGTAAAACACATTATTATACCTTTCGCATTTTGAACGACGACAGATAAGTATTACGAATATCTATTTGTTGCCGTATATTTTTCGGACGTTCCACAAAACTTATTGCAGAATTGACGACAACGAGTCCGTTTGTGAGACAATCGTGCTTGCTACTCGCAGTAAGGGAGACAATCGTGCTGCTTGCTACTCGCAGTAAGGGAGACAATCGTGCTTACTACTCGCAGTAAGGGAGACAATCGTGCTTACTACTCGCAGTAAGGGGATTTACTTAATTATGCTGTTATCAGTTCATAGCTTAGCGCTTTGTGTTTAACGACGACGAATGGTTTGATTGCCACTAATATCTAAAAAGTAAGGTCACATGACGATTACAATTTAAGGACATAATCTCAGGGTCATCTCCCACATTGAGGAGCTGAGAAACGATCGCGAACGTATTACTATATCATGTATTTGTGTATTTGTGAATTTGAAAAAAAGGGACAACGAATATAAAGAACACAAATTCGAATGACGTAGTACCCTATTCATAATAAGTATTTGTCGTCGTTCATTATGTGAAAGGTCTCTACTATACACTCATGTTTGACTTCACAAAATGAGGCACGTGACATGAGGCATGTGACATATTGGTGTGGACCGCGGAGTCATGAGGCATGTGGCATATTGGTGTGGACAGCGGAGTCATGAGACATGTGACATATTGGTGTGGACCCCAGAGTTGGAAGCAGCAAAAATTACTGTTTTTTAAATGACGATGGGCAAAATTTTGGACGTCAGTATTCATACACAAACGTTGAAATCCGATGGTACGTTTCACTAGACCACCCCCGTGTACGCGGTATCGCCAAACCCGAGGGCATCACCAAACCAGACCATGCGGTTTTGATAAATGATCATATCTTCCCTCATATGAATCTATATATCTCCCAGTTAAATGTGATATCCACTATTCAAAACATGACTTCGCGAAACGGAATGTTCCCTCAATGGGATTGCGGCCATAGCTTGCTCTCAACCCGATCAATTTAATAAAAATTCCGACTCATTTGCCATTTTATCATAAATAGTAGATACTTTTTGACGTTATGTAGTTCGTTTGAAACATAATTATCAGCCATAGATGGCGGATAATGCGTGTATCAATAAAACAATATACTTTTAAGTAACCATAAAATTGTCTAGCCTGCAGATCGATTCACAAAAATACTATCTGCGTCCAAGTGTGGGTACCCACCATAATTTTCGGGTATCAAAGCCGCAGATCGAGATGTCGCCAACCCAGTTCTAGGATGTCAAAGATGCGAATGATAACTTCATATTTTGACCGTTTCTGCTTGCAAATATCCTAAATATCATTCGGACAGGCCGGCTCATGGATCATCTTTAGGGTTGGGGGCTCATGTGCAAGGGTGAAAACGTGTATGTTTGTTTGTGTTTTATGTTCTGATGTCATCTTAATATTATAGGCTATTCTGTGTCATTCGACATTATAGGCCGGAACTGTACAACAAATGGAAAAATTAAATCAGTGTAAATCATGAGTTAGCAGGGACGTGGCTAGGGGGTCCCTGTTGGGTTGTTCACCTATAGTTTCTAAATGTACCCCCTTCCAGTAACTTCTATTTGCACCCCCATGTTAGGTTAGAGTTTTCATCGAGTTTACAACGGGTTCTTCCAACTTTTGTATATGCCAATCCCTAAGTTTAGATTTTTTTTTCATCTGGTGACCATTTCAGTTCACAAATATGGCCGAAATTATTTAAATTATCTAAATATGCGGGTTTTTGTTTGAAAATCGCACATCTCGATCTGCGGCTTTGATACCCGAAATTATGGTTGGTACCCACACTTGGACGCAGATAGTATGTTTGCGAACCGATCTGCAGGCTAGACAATTTTATGGTTAATTAAACATATATTTGTCTATTGACACACGCATTATCCGCCATATATGGCCGATAATTATGTTCCAAACCAACTACCTAACGTCAAAAAGTGTCGACTATTTATGATAAAATCGTGAATAAGCCGGAATTTCTGTTAAATTTATCGGGGTGAGAGCAAGCTATAGCCGCTATCCCATTGAGGGAACATTCCGCTTTGTGAAATTAGGTTTTGAATAGTGGATATCACCATTTAACTGGGAGATATATAGATTCAAGTAAGGGATGATATGTTCATTTATCAAAACCGCATGGTCTGGTTTCGTGATACCCTCGGGTTTGGCGATACCACGTACACGGGGATGTAGACATTAAGCCTTACGGTGATGTTGACAGATAGTGTATATCTCTTCCTGGTATGTTTATATACATTCCGATGTATAACATATTATATATGAACCGAGGACACATGTCAAGAAAAGCTTGAACCAATTAATACCGAGTTTTAAAAGAATATTGTTCATATAATCCAGGGACAGTAAAAGGGATTATTTTTTGATAAGAAAGCAATTAGTTATCAGCCTCAATCAAGGGGGAGCAATTAGTTATCAGCCGCAATAAAGGCAAATAAAGAGATTTTATATCGCGAACTGTGTCCGGCTGCATCTGAAATATACCACTTTATCTTACAATATAGCTATATTTCATCAAATACACGCGAAAACGCCTAGGCGGTTTCCGATCTTGTATCCTGGATGGCAACAAGGATATCTTCGATGGCAACAGCTGGTGCACGTGCGTTTCGACAGCTGGCTTGTTTTCAAAACAAAACGTCTAAATAACCAACTAAAAGTCGTAAAATAATATACTCGTGTGCTACGAATGTAAAATAATCAATAATTAGTTCAATAAAGTTGACAAAATGTGGAGACAGGGCCCAAAAAGCTCAAAATAACCACCCAAAAATGTTTTGAAATCGAAAAAGTAACGAAGTTTACACATTGTTAACAGCGCGCACGAATACGGACTATTTTGACAATTTCTATTTTAGCGAAGTAGGGAATTCCCCGTAATTCAGTACGGTCTTGATCAAAAGCTACTGAACGCATTTTTTATTCGATAAAATACAGAATGGAAAATCAAATTAATTTTATCTTATGTTAAGGATATAAAACACAATACTTACGAAAAGTCCGTGATTTAGTGCATTTCCTCTAAATGAAGTTTAATGGGTTATTTTAGTGCGAGTCAGAACTCGATTGTCGAAGTGTCGGAAAGTTCAAAATTCACCAAAACTCTGAATGGACAGTCATCTCCGGCAATGCCTCTCGCCAACAGTATCACTATCCAAGGAGATTGCACCATAAAATAATACAATTATCCTGTTAAAAGTGACAATTATGTCGAACATATGAAACGAAAATATCGTCGCCTCTTCATTGAATCGGATTCCAGCCAAAGTGAATTTGAATAGTGACGTGAATTTCTCCGAATTTGACTTATCACAACGTCGCGTGCTGAGAATATTGTGTACGTTGTGTGTTGCGCGTAATAAAATAGTTCCTGTTTTAAATTGAGTTTTATTGCATTTTTATGGGACGAATTGTAAGATAAATTGGTTATCATCACCCTGTGTGTTTCCGAGATCCGTATTCAAGTCTCGCTGCCTTCTCTGGGCTGTCTATCGACTCGTCCTACGGACTCGTCGATAGACTGCCCAGAGAAGGCAGCTCGACTTGAATACGGTTCTCAGAAACACACATGGTGGTGATAACCTATATTTATTATATGCTTGCCGATCAAATAGCGGAAAATGACCATAACGTATTTGGGACGTCAGCATTCAAAGACAAACGTTGAAATCCGATTGTACGTTTCACTAGACGTTAAGCCTTACTGTGATGTTTAAAGATAGTGTATATCTCTTCCAAGTATATTTATATACATTCCGACGAATAACATATTATACATGAACCGAGGACACATGTCAAGAAAAGCTTGAACCAATTAATACCGATTTTTTAAAGAATGTTTTTCATATAATCCAGGGACAGTAAAAGGGATTATTTTTAGATATGAAATCACGCGCAAACTTTCAGAACGAATCAAGACGGGGCAATTAGTCATCATCCTCAATCAAGAGGGAGCAATTAGTCATCAGCCTCAATCAAGAGGGAGGAATTAGTCATCATCCTCAATCAAGAGGGGGCAATTAGTCATCATCCTCAATCAAGAGGGAGCAATTAGTTATCAGCCTCAATCAAGGTAAATAAAGAGATTTTATATCGCGAACTGTGTTCGGCTGCATCAGAAATATACCACTTTATTATATGCTTGCCGATAAAATAGCGGAAAATGACCATAACGTAGATAGTCGTATCTATCTCTTCGGAGATACAGTGAAATCGCGTTTTATTATTTAACTGTAGGTTCCGATATTTCACTGTAGCCCGATTATTTGAAACTAACAACTACCAGTAACACACCGCTGAGTGATCAGTGCGTGTACAATGTCCACTAGCCAATCAAAAGCGACGAATTAATTACGTCACTTTATCAATCGATAATTCAATAACGTGTAAATTTCAACTTTAGGCCCAGGCTTTTCATCGGACGTAAATCAGATACATTATATACATCGCTGCTTTAATTAATTAGAGTTAATAATTTAATTAAATAAGAGTTAATTGGCAACTTAGAACATTAATATTTAAGGGGCATATAATGAAAAGAATACCTAGTTTTTTGTCTGAATACCTGAAACATCTCATGAGTGTCTGGAAATAATTTTAGATATTTCTTTCGAAACAGTCATGAGATATTTCGGTATTCAGACACAAACTAGCTATTCTTTATGTATTATGTCTTTATATAGCTGCTTTATAGGTAGCTAATCTATCATTTTCAGTTTTATATTGGATATATGTATTTTATTTTCAATAAAATGTTTGTTGTCTTCAAATCGGTTTTTATAATATTTAAAGGTACTCAATCCGATCAGACGGTCCCCATACCATCAAGATACGACAACAACAACATTTCTTCAAAATACGCTTTAGTCATCAGAATCGATTTACTGCAACAAAATAATGCTAACCACTGTCAACTATGGTATCAAATTTCCCAAATCTTGATATTTATCAACATTTTGTTTAACAAAATATGGCCGTATTATCACGAAATTTTGACCGTATTACACTTGATTTTAGAGTTATCCATCCGCAATTTTGTCCGTGACCTCCGTTTGACTACGTGTTTCTGAGCCACATATTATTAAACATCTCGAGAAATAACAAACTTCAAAAATCAATATCTGATCACTCTGAGCTTTGGTGGGTGATTCCTCGACTCGAATCAAATATTGTTTACCACCGAAGCCAAAGAAATAGTAATTTAGGAGCGTCTGATCGGATTGAGTACCTTTAATGTGGCATTCATTATCTTAATCTTAAACGAAGCTACATCAATAAACTAGTGGATCATCGTGGATACGTTAATAGGCTAGAGAACTCGACTGGTTGATCCGCGTGGATACGTTAATAGACTAGAGCACTCGACTAGTGGATCCGCGTGGATACGTTAATAGACTAGAGCACTCGGCTAGTGGATTCGCGAGGATACGTTAATAGGCTAGATCACTCGACTAGTGGATCCGATTGGACACGATAATAGGCTAGAGCACTCGATTAGGGGATCCGTTAATAGACTAGAGCACTCGAATATAGTGGATACGCTTGGACACGATAATAGGCTGGAGCACTCGACTAGTACAACCATTGGTTCATTTTCTCTGGAAAGATACCGTTTGTTTAATGTGGCATACATCTTTCAAAACGACATCAGTGGGGGTGGGTATAGTTCACGACACGGAGTGAATGAATTACACCACCCACTGGGCAATATACCCGCATAGTCAGCGACAAGATATGATATATTTATTATATTTCACCGAACAATTCGAACGTGTAGCATGCACACTACAAAACCTCAACACACTAACAACAACTGCTGGACTGTTAAAATGTCCTTCATAAGATGTTCATAGAAATCAAATAGAACTCGTTATACTGAGAACAAATATGATTATCCACTACCGACAGACATTTTAAGGGAAAGTTAAGAAACATAATCGTCGCAAGAATGTGTTGAAATCTAGTTTAATAAACCGAAACGCGCATTGTTTAGGTTTTGTTTTGAAAGCACGAATGTTACCACTTCGAAAGTTGACGTCGTTCCTGTGAAACTATTGTCCACAGTAATGCTACTAAATCAGTTGGACACGCTTTAATTCACCTCGTGGTACTGTTTTGGGTTTTTGTTCATTCAAAATAAAACGTAAATACCACGCGCTCCGGTTTATTCAACTAGAGTTCACGATAGTCTTGCGACGATTCTGTTTCTTAACTTTCTCTTAAACTGTCTGTCGGTAAGTGGATACTAATATCTTATCTGTCGGTAAGTGGATACTCATATCTTATCTGTGTGTTACTCATATCTTATCTGTCGGTAAGTGGATACTCATATCTTATCTGTATGTCGGTAAGTGGATACTCATATTTTATCTGTGTGTTGGTAAGTGGATACTCATATCTTATATGTCGGTAAGTGGATACCCATATCTTATCTGTATGTCGGTAAGTGGATACTCATATATTATATGTCGGTAAGTGGATACTCATATTCTATCTGTCTGTCGGTAAGTGGATACTCATATCTTATCTCATTAAATCGAATTGTACTTGATTTCTATGAAGGTGTTATGAAGGGCATTTGAACAGCCCAGCAGTTGTTGTTGTTGTTGGTAGGTAGCGTATGATACGTTTATGTTTGTTTTGAACGTATCTCGCTTTATCATGACTTTATGACATAGACTGTTGTGACGTTCAAAGACAAAACCCCTGATTGTATGGAATGAAATACACACTGCTTCTAAGAATAACGCTATATACAGAGATATATATACAGAGATATATATACAGAGATATATACAGAGATATATATACATATAGATATATACATTATATAGTAAATTATCTAAACCCGCGTATAATCTACATTCCTCGAATATAAGTGGTTTCGTTTGTGATGTTTCTGGCATCAGAACAATTCATAAATACAGATATACAGAGGTTATCTACACTTTTGGTTGGATATGGAAATAATCTCATGAGTGATGAAAAAATGAATTTCCACGAGTGTGGCTCTGCCACGAGTGGATTTTTTTTTGTTTTGTCATCACGAATGAGATAAGTACCATATCCAACCAAAATTGTAGATGTTTTGTTTATTATATAGTCCCCTCAGTTGGCCCATGGCTCAACTCGAAATAAGAGGATAAAGCTGGGGGGTCGGAAATTTTTTCCAGGCACGTATGATCATTTTAATTTTTTTCCGGCCACGGGGGACCCACCCACCCAATTTCTTCCGTTTCCGGCCTTTTTTTCCAGGCAATTTTGGACACCCACCCTTTTTTTCCGTTTCAGGAAGTTTTTTCCGGTCAGTTTTGGACACACACCCCCCTTAAATTTGAGAAAAATTATCAATTGAGCAACCAAATAGCTGATTATCCTGCATTATCATAATTTATTGCGCGATATTTGAATAGAACAGTGGATAATGAGATAACTATACTATTTGAATTTATCATATAAGTGTCATTAATCAAGAAATGTGTCAACATAATCACATTCTAGGGATATATAAGCAGAGTGCCAAGGTTTTTATTAACATTCATTTTCATAATATATAGTCACATGATCTAGTCACATAATCACATTTGAGTGTTCTACAGAATACATGGTACAACAAATTTCAATATATTATTTGATATTTTGATATTTGCTATGTGAAATACAGTAATGCCCTAATTAATCGACTCCACAACCACAGCAGAATAATGGGTAATTTAATTTGAATTTCCGACTAAATCCTGAAAAATTACCCATTATTCTGCTGTGGTTATGGAGTCGTTTAATTAGGGCATTACTGTATTTCTGGAATCAAATTGTTTATCAAAACATGTGGAAATACAACTGTTCATCCCAGTTCATCCCAGTTTGAAGAATAATGCTAATACCAAACATAACCATGATATACATGCGTGACTCTTCTTGGGGCATCTCAGAAACTAGAACTGAGGAAAGATGTTATAGCGTGTAATGGCAGACTGGTAGCCACTGCCTGAAGTAATAGGCTTCGTAATAATTGGGAATAATATGGATGGATAGCCCAATTTCACTTCTTTTTTGCTCACGATATCAGTGACGATAAAATCTTCGTTAATGTGATTAACATTACAAGCTGATCCACATTAACATGGAAAACAATGTGAAATTGTTCAAGCTGGCCGGGCTGGCCTTCAATTTATTTGTTAAGATTTTATGTTTTACGTTGTCAAAAGTCTATTTTATTCCATTATTTATTATATCTTTATTTCCATGTCACATATGGTCAAGTGTGCTTTCATTTTATTGCTTATTTTCAGCTGAGTTCTGCATAGTTATTCTTATTTTGTTGTATCAGTAGATGGAATCCTGATTAAATTTTATTTTTCCAATAGCGCAGTGTCTAGTTCTATCAAGTTGAATTTGGGTTATTGTTGGCCATTGTGCAACTGATCCAACTTCTGATAACCTCTATATGTAGGATAGCATTAGTATCAACTATATATGACCTGTTTCTGTTCAAAACACATCAAAATAAGACTCAATAGTAGGAATGGAAAACAAATTTGGCATATGGAAAAAACTGTTTTTTGGACCCAAGAGACACCCACACACCCCATACGTGCCTGGAATTTTTTTCCGACCCCCCCCCCCTGGATAAAGTGCAAATTTTAAATCCAAGCACAGCCACTGTTGTGAGCTTGTGCATATATAAATAGTTCCATTTTTAGACAGGATTTGTTGAGAGATAAACGGGCTAACATCATTAGTACGTTTAACAATAAAATTCAATTGATCGCATATTACAATTTTTCAACCTGAACACTCTTTAGCACAGTCTTCCACCAAGAACCAAATCATTTTTAATTTAAGCGCGGATGAATGCGATTGAGATATCGATATCTCACTAGAGTGATAACGGTTTTTATCTTACAATATAGCTATATTTCATCAAATATACGCGAAAACGCCTAGGCGGTTTCCGATCTTCTATCCTGGATGGCAACAAGGATATCTTCGATGGCAACAGCTGGTGCACGTGCGTTTCGACAACTGGCTTGTTTTCAAAACAAAACGTCTAAATAACCAACTAAAAGTCGTAAAATAATATACTCGTGTGCTACGAATGTAAAATAATCAATAATTAGTTCGATAAAGTTGACAAAATGTGGAGACAGGGCCCAAAAAGCTCAAAATAACCACCCAAAAATGTTTGGAAATCGAAAAAGTAACGAAGTTTACACATTGTTAACAGCGCGCACGAATACGGACTATTTTGACCATTTCTATTTTAGCGAAGTAGGGTATTCCCCGTAATTCAGTACGGTCTTGATCAAAAGCTACTGAACGCATTTTTTATTCTATCAAATACAGAATGGAAAATCAAATTAATTTTATCTTATGTTAAGGATATAAAACACAATACTTACGAAAAGTCCGTGATTAAGTGCATTTCCTCTAAATAAAGTTTAATGGGTTATTTTAGTGCGAGTCAGAACTCGATCGTCGAAGTGTCGTAAAGTTCAAAATTCACCAAAACTCTGAATGGACAGTCATCTCCGGCAATGCCTCTCGCCAACACTATCACTATCCAAGGCGATTGCACCATAAAATAATACAATTATCCTGTTAAAAGTGACAATTATGTCGAACATATGAAACGTAAATATCGTCGCCTCTTCATTGAATCGGATTCCAACCAAAGTGAATTTGAATAGTGACGTGAATTTCTCAGAATTTGACTTATCACAACATCGGGTGCTGAGAATATTGTGTACGTTGTGTATTGCGCGTAATAAAATAGTTCCTGTTTTAAATTGAGTTTTATTGCATTTGTATGGGACGAATTGTAAGATAAATTGGTTATCATCACCATGTGTGTTTCCGAGATCCGTATTCAAGTCTCGCTGCCTTCTCTGGGCTGTCTATCGACTCGTCCTACGGACTCGTCGATAGACTGCCCAGAGAAGGCAGCTCGACTTGAATACGGATCTCAGAAACACACATAGTGGTGATAACCTATATTTATCTGATAAAAATACTAGTATTTGATAGCTTATAGCATATACTAAATTTGGGCATTGGGTCTCTTTAACATATCATTTTGGACATTGGGCTCTTTATCATATCATTTTGGACATTGTGTCTCTTTATCATATCATTTAGTATTAATTCATTCACTCATCTATCACACACGACCGACATAATGCACAGGGCTCGAGTACGAATATGAGGCAACAGGGACTCACTGTGATTTAAAATAATTCAGAAATATATAAAATCTGCTATAGTAAGTTCTATTTTAAGTCTCTTTTAACGGGGCCGGGGGCACTCACAGTTGGTAAATGTGTAAAATATATAAAAGACTGGAAAAACATCAACGCTAAGAAGAATCTGGATAAATATGTTCCTATGTTCATTATTGATAGTTCTCCGATGATAAATATGTTCATTATTGATAGTTCTCCGATGATAAATATGTTCCTATGTTCATTATTTATAATTCTCTGATGATAACATTTTGCGTGTTGAAACCATAGTTATGTAAACAAAACTGTTCCAGTTATTGGTCAACAAAAACGTCGATGGTCGGATAGTAAGTTCAATTATTTTAGTATCAATGTGAATTGCAGAATAGTTTTCAATGCTTTGACATTTTCCAATGTTTACCATACAGTTTTGATTAAACTTTGGTATTTTATTTTACTAACTGGACATTTAACGGGAATTCCACTGTAAAAGAAATATTTACATACCAATGGTTATGACATCGGAAATCTCATTATTGAAGAGTTTTAAATAATCAGCATAAGAACAGAGACAATATATATGTCCATGGTTAAGTAACGATGGTTGTACAATCATTTATGATGACAATCTATATGTTCATGTTTAAGTAATGATGATAACGATGGTTGTACAAACATTTATTAATTTTCACATTAACCCACTGTGAGTGACTTGTGTCCCTTTAAATCTATAAAACACAAGTTTTGCAAGAATTTAATCTCGACATTACCTTCAACTAAAAAGGTGACTACATTGTATAACACTATGCAGCGAGCCCCGTATGACCTGTCTGATCCTCATTTGACGTCACGAGCCTTGTGCATTATGTATGATCTCACGCCTTACTTCTCGCACACATAACGTTGGGAGTAGATTGAGCATGGGTATTCATACATCAGATAACGAGCTGTACTCGAGTGGTACATGATGCGCAAACAATCATATCTCCCGCCGAAGGGTTTACCGTAATACCATTCCGCCCACGGTATGACTGAACCATCATTCGTTCTATAAATGTCTGTTGCATCAACGTCTCTGGCGTCGATCCACAAGTGATCTGTTAGAAGAAAACATGTAGCGTTACACATCTACATAATTATGAGGTGTTTATCTTTATACATATTCACGTATCTCTGTGTAACTTATATAAAGTAGTTAGCATGGAGACTATAGTGATAAAATGTAGCATGTCACGTTACGAATAGATGTATATATATATATACTAGAAGGTGACCCGACTTCGTCCGGGCTTTGACCTTGAATTGACCATTTTGAAGGTCAGGTGGAATCAAACACCAACACCCCAAAAATGGTGGAAATCGGGCCAGCGGATACCGGGAAATCGGATACCGAGATACCCTATGCATCAAATTTCGTCAGTAAAAACCCGCCAGTTTAACCCGATTTGATTTCCACTCAAGTATATAAACGCGCCTCATATACACACGCTCATTAATTATCAAGTTTCAACGTAAAGATAAATTACCATCGGTGCCCGAGATATCGACAAGACGTCTGAAACAGTCAAATGCATCGGCCGGTAAAGCGTTAACGTGATCTAACGTGATGACCTCTAACGACGTCATAGAAGTTACGCATTGTTTTTATCCTGATGGAAGATAGTACCACTTCTTCTTGATAATTGAGGCAGATAACTAAAACGGATACATATGCATTATATATCGTTGGAAAGAGGAAACACGAAAGATTCTCACAGAGTCATTATTATGACTGGCATTTTATTATTCGTGCTGTTTCGAATCGATTTGTAAGCACCGAACTCAAATGAAAGTCCCGTAACACAGCGTAAAAACAGATTTGACCTCGGCACGTGAAAAGTTGACCTCGGATCTGAAAATTAATAGGCCTATGTCACCCCCCGGCCGAAAATACCCCCACATACCAAGTTTCATCGAAATCGGGTGGGCCGTTTTCGAGTTCATCGATTACACACACACACACACAAACACACACACAAACAGATCTTCCAAAATATATAATAGACATCTATATATATATTTTGAGACTTCCGTATATATGTGTATATGTGTACTTCATGGAATCCAAAACGCGTGTTTAGATTGAGCTCAAACTTCGTATAAAATCCCACCGACACGGCCGTGGTCGCGTTTTTGAGAAGCTCAGAGCACCCTTTCTCCAATCCCAAATCACCGCAATCGGCACTTCGGGGTTAATTGATATTCGCTCGCGATCCAAGAGGAGTAACTCTAGATTTTTTTATATCTGTATATGTATATTTTTATATCCATATTCACTTCAAACTGCTAAACCCGTTGAGCCAAAACTTGCTAATACCTCGCAAAATATAGATTTTACATTTTCTGATGTATACATGTTTTGCTCCGGCTGAAAATCTTAGTCTATTTCCGAAACATTCAGATTTTAAAGTCTAAACTTACACACCACCATTCTTGCTAACTGACGCAGCTATATACGTCCCGAATCTGACAGGACTTCCAGTGCCCCAAACCGTGAACGCCGACATTGTTGGCGAGAAAATAGAAAATAGTTAAAATTACTAAATACACGTTTTCGGCAATGTGAGATTTTTCGGGGAGCCGTGATGCCAACAAGAACGACCGAATCCCTGAATGCCAACAACAACGACATCATCGGGTCAGTTTTTTAAGTGATTTCCACTGCCCCAAACCGTGAACGCCAACGACAATGTTGGCGAGAAAATAGCCCCCAAGCCGTAAATATCAACAACAACGACATTGTTGGCGAGAAAATAATTAGTTAAAATGACTAAATACACGCAATCCTATTTTCCCTATACGGCAATGTGAGATTTTTCGGATAGCCCCGATCCGTGATGCCAACAACAACGACCCTAATCCCTGAATGCCAACAACAACGACATCATCGGGTCAGTTTTTTCTGCCCGATGTACCTTAAATCATACCTCTTTTAGGGAGGGTACAATACTTTCTCTTAAAAAGGCACGATTAACTCATTGAAAAGCGAACAAAATGTCATGTTTCGGACCAACGCCGCCAGTGGCGGGCTAACATGCTAGTATATATCTATTATATATTTTGGAAGATCTGTCTGTGTGTGGTGTGTGTTCGCGATGAACTCGAAAACGGCCGATCCGATTTCGATGAAACTTGGTATGTGTGGGTATTTTCGGCCAGGAAGTGGCATAGGCCAATTAATTTTCAGATCCGAGGTCAACTTTTCACTTGCCGAGGTCAAATCTGTTTTTACGCTGTGTTACGGGACTTTCATTTGAGTTCGGTGCTTACAAATCTATTCGAAACAGCGCGAATAATAAAATACCAGTCATAATAATGACACTGTGAGAATCTTCGTGTTTCCTCTTTCCAACGATATATAATGCGTATGTATCCGTTTTAGTTATCTACCTCAATTATCAAGAAGTGGTACTATCTTCCATCAGGATAAAAACAATGCGTAACTTCTATGACGTCGTTAGAGGTCATAACGTTAGATCACGTTAACGCTTAACCGGCCGATGCATTTGACTGTTTCAGACGTCTTGGCGATATCTCGGGCACCGATGGTAATTTATCTTTACGTTGAAACTTGCTAATTAATGAGCGTGTGTATATGAGGTGCGTTTATATACTTGAGTGGAAATCAAATCGGGTTAAACTAACGAAATTGGATGCATAGGGTATCTCGGTATCCGCTGGGCCGATTTCCACCATTTTTGGGGTGTTGGTGTTTGACCCCACCTGACCTTGACCTTCAAAATGGTCAATTCAAGGTCAAAGCCCGGACGAAGTCGGGTCACCTTCTAGTATATATATACACACATATATATATATATATATATATATATCTCATATATATTTTGAAGACCTCTGTCTGTATGTTTGTTTGTCTGTCTGTCTGTCTGTCTGTCTGTCATTTATACAAATCTACGATTCTCGACCGATCGGGACGAAACTTGGTACGTGTGTGTAGTTTGACCAGCCGGTGAACGTTGTCGTATTGGCGAGCCCGTGCGGCGCCCGCTTCGCGCATGCGCAGACGAGATCTCGGAAACGGGAGGAGCTATCGACTTGAAATTTGCTATGTGAATGTATCTTGCCCCGGATACGAATTTTATCGGGTCGCCGAGCCCGTGCGACACCATATTCGCGCATGCGCAGACGAGATCTCGGAAACGGTGGAGCTATCGACTTGAAATTTGCTATGTGAATGTATCTTGCCCCGGATACGAATTTTATCGGGTCGCCGAGCCCGTGCGACGCCAGCTTCGCGCATGCACAGACCAGATCTCGGAAACGGGTAGAGCTATCGACTTGAAATTTTGTTTTTGAATAGCCCAGACAACGTCGGGCTCATCGGCTAGTCTCATATCTATTTTGAAGACCTCTGTCTGTTTGTTTGTCTGTTTGTCTGTCTGTCATTTATACAAATCTACGATTCTCGACCGATCGGGACGAAACTTCGTACGTGTGTGTAGTTTGACCGGGCGGTCGTCAACGTCGTATTGGCGAGCCCGTGTGGCGCCCGCTTCGCGCATGCGCAGACGAGATCTCGGAAACGGGTGGAGCTATCGACTTGAAATTTGCTACGTGAATGTATCTTGCCCCGGATACGAATTTTATCGGGTCGCCGAGCCCGTGCGACGCAAGTTTCGCGCATGCGCAGACCAGATCTCGGAAATGGGTGGAGCTATCGACTTGAAATTTGCTATGTGAATGTATCTTGCCCCGAATACGAATTTTATCGGGTCGCCGAGCCCATGCGACACCAGCTTCGCGCATGCGCAGACGAGATATCGGAAACGGGTGGAGCTATCGACTTGAAATTTGCTATGTGAATGTATCTTGCCCCGGAAACGTATTTTATCGGGTCGCCGACCCCGTGCGACGCCAGCTTCGCGCATGCGCAGACCAGATATCGACTTGAAATTTGGTTTTTGAATAGCCCGGACAACGTCGGGCTGATCGGCTAGTCTCATATATATTTTGAAGACCTCTGTCTGTCTGTCTGTGTGTCTGTCTGTCATTAATACAAATCTACGATTATCGACCGATCGGGACGAAACTTGGTACGTGTGTGTAGTTTGACCAGGCGGTCGTCGTTGTCGTATTGGCGATCCCGTGCGACGCCCGTGCAGCGCATGCGCAGACAAGATCTCGGAAACGGGTGGAGCTATCGACTTGAAATTTGCAATGTGAATGTATCTTGCCCCGGATACGAATTTTATCGGGTCGCCGAGCCCGCGCGACGCCAGCTTCGCGCATGCGCAGACCAGATATCGGAAACGGGTGGAGCTATCGACTGGAAATTTGGTTTTTGAATAGCTATCGACTTGAAATTTGGTTTTTGAATAGCCCGGACAACGTCGGGCTCATCGGCTAGTCTATTATATATTTTGAAAGATCTGTCTGTCTGTGTGTGTGTGTCTGTGTGTCTGTAATCGATGGACTCGAAAACGGCTGAGACGATTTCGATGAAACTTGATATGTGGGGGTATTTTCGGCCGGGGAGTGACATAGGCCTATTAATTTGCCCGTGCGACGTGATCTTGACCTTGAAATCGGGTCATTTCAAGGTCAAACGCCCGAATATAACGGGATTTCGATGAAACTTGTTATGTGGGTTAATTTCGTATGGGGAGTCTCATAAGCCTATTCATTTGCCCGTGCGATGTGACCTTGACTTTGAAATCTGGTCAATTCAAGGTCAAATCGCGAATTTTGATGGGATTTCCACGAAATTTGATACATAGGGTTACTTCTGTCCACTGAGTATTTTGGACGGGTCAAATCGTGACCCCGACCTGTCAAATTGGGTAAAACCGGATGGATTTCGACGGGCACGTATGTCGGGTACTTTTGTCCGGGCAGTGTTTTGGACTGGTCAAATCGTGAACCCACTTGACCTTGACCTTCAAAATGGATAATTCAAGGTCAAAGCCCGGACGAAGTCGGGTCACCTTCTAGTATATATATATACATATATATATATATATATATATATATATATATATATATATACAGTATATCTATTATATATTTTTAGAAGATCTGTCTGTCTGTGTGTGTGTGTCTGTGCGTGTGTCTGTAATCGATGGACTCGAAAAATATATCTATATTTGCGAACGTCTGTCTGTCTGTAGTAATTCACAGGGCACCATCTAGATGATACCAAAGGGGTCTACTAGGGATAACTTTGTACGAGAAAGATAATGGTGTGCGTTAGATTTTTCTAAAGTGACGCCGTTGTTGTCAAGGGCAGAAAAGGGGGAAGGGCAGAATTTTTGTTTGTCGCCGATTGCCACGAAACTTACATATAATAATCCCCATGATATGAAGAATCTACTGGTGTGGTTTAAATATGTCAAAAGTGGCGTCGTTCGAGTCAGGCATGCACGGAAGGGGAGAGGGGCACCAAAATTTATCAAACTAACTTTAGCGCCGATTTCCACTAAATTGATATATATTCTTCTTCATGATAGTGTCGTTTGGATGAGAGATTGGGGGTGGGCACTAAATTTGATAAGAATGGAATTAGTCGCCGATTGCCATCACACTTATGCAAAATCTTACCCATGGTATGAGGAGTCAATGATGTGGCTTAAATATGTCAAACGTGGCCTTATTCGAGTCAGGGGTGCACTGAAAGTGAGGAGGGCACCAAAATTGACACACAATATTTTAGCGCCAATTTCCACCAAATTGATACATGTTCTTATCCATGATACGAGGAATCTTATCGTGTGATTTAAGGACGCCATATTGGTGGTGTTTGGGTGAGAGATTGGGAGGGGAGGGGTGGACACTAAATTTGATAAAAAAAAATTAGTCTCCGATTAGCACCAAACTTATAAATAATCATCTCCATGATAGCAGGAGTGTACTTGTGTGGTCTAAGGATCTCACAAGTGGGGTCATTCGAGTCAGTGGTGAATAGAGGTGAGAGGGAAACAAAAAATGATAACAATATGTTTAGCGCCGATTTCCACCAGATTGATATATATTCTTTACCGTGATACGAGGAATCTAATCGTGTGGATTAGATACACCAAATTGGTGCCGTTTGGATGAGAGATATGGGAACCTTAAATTTGATACGAATTTGTATACTCGGCAATTTTCACCAATTTTATATATATATGCATCTCCATAATGAGTCTAAGTGTGTGGTTTAAAGGTGACACAATTGGCACCGCTTGAGTCCGAAATATGGACGGGAGGGTCACCAAAACTGATAAAAATATTTTTAAAACCGATTACCATCAAATTCATACACGTTCTTCTCAAATGATACGAGAAATCAAATCGTGCTGTCTGTCTTTCTGTATGTCTGTGTTATATATCTACCTTCACGTGGTACAATCGAGACGACACCAAGGCGGTATAAGAGGGGTAAATATTAACGACGAAGATAATAATGAGGGTTAAAATTTTCTAAAGTGACATGGGAAGAAAGGGGGAAGGGCGACAAAATATAAAAAATATGGTAAAATAGTTTAGTCGCCGATTTCCACCAAACGCATACATAATCACCTCCACGATAGGGCGCTGTTCGAGTCAACGTTGCGGGGGGGGGGGGGGGCACCAACAATTGATTTAATAAACTAGTTTAAGCGCAGATTTCCACCAAATTGATATATTATTCTTCTCCATGATACGAGGAATATTGTGATTTGAAGACGTCAAATTGCTTCCATTTGGGTGATAGATGGGGGGGGGAGGTCATAAATATGATAAGAAATTGTTTAGTTGCTGATTACCATCAAACCTATATATAATCATCTCCAGTATATCATGCATCCATGAGTTTAATTCACGTGGTTTAAATATGTCAAAAGTGGGGCCGTTAAAGCCATGCATGAGGATGGCAAAGCTGATACAAATATATTTAGCACTAATTTCCACCAAATCCATACACGTTCTTCTCTAATGATACGATGAATTAAATCACACTTGGTGTCGTTTTGGGTCACGGATGGCGAGAGGATATGCACCTATACGTTATATATAGTCACCCATGCCATCTCCATATCGTTTTAAGGAGTTTTTAGCGTTCAAATTTCACAATATCGACAAATGCTGACCCAATTAAGTCACTTGAACAATTATATCTTCTCAACTGTCATATTTATAGGGGGATGGGAATCAGGGCATTCACATAATGGACTATAGCAAAAACAGATACATAGAAGAATCATTAAAAGTAGTTTAATCATTCTATAGATTGTTTAGAACAGACTCATCGACTAACATAAACAACTCAAAATATCGATGTGTCGGGCACATGTAGCTGATATACTTGCGCAGCAACATTTCTTTTAAACTGAGAATATTTAGCCAATATATAGCTCCATGAACAGAGGAGCACCTGGACATTTCTTCAAAACATCTGTATCGTCATGGATATATGATAGGCATTCAGGTGTCCTCAAAATCTTAGTCTATTCCCCACTAGATTGATTGATAGATCTATATATGTAAAACCCAATTGTCGTCTTTTATTTTTGAAAACTAATGTGTTTATGATGTTCATGTATTATGTTATAACGTCTGAAGTATACGCAGTTGGAAATAAATAAATACTTCTTTATTGGTGGAACGGATTAATCGCGATAACCAAAATGACAATCGACAAGGTGAGCCACTACTTATATTCCATGACTTTGTAAGAATCATGTTTTGTGATGATATTTGAATATACGATTTATGAGAATACGTGTAACACTTAGAACAATAGTATTCTCTATTCACAACAAATATCAACAACATGCAGAGGGTTTCATATCACTTTAACCTGAGCAACGCCGGGTAACCCTGCTAGTACTTATATAAAGTAGTTAGCATGGAGACTATATACAGATGGGTTTGTTAAAATGTAGCATGTCACGTTACGTATATATTAGTATTGGGTGTAATTAGCCGTGGTGTCACCAGAAAGGGGAATTTCAGCGACCATGCCATATTTATGTAGCCCAACTATTCTAATTTCAGGATCCGGATGTTGCGTGCATGGTCAATATAGGGGATAACATATGATTTTTCACATTTTCCTCATGCGACCCAACCTTATATTTATGCATTTTTCGGGTTAGTTCCTGTAAGGTTCATCAGTCTAAGCTTCTTAAGATATATTCAGTTTATCTTTTTCTTCCTTTGATTTGGAAGATAGTTATGTGAGTGGTATTGAAAAAGGTCAAAAGTTGTCAGATAGTAGTTGGACGTTTGAGCTGTGTATTTCGTTAAACGGGAACGTATTTTTTTCCCGCTGATTCAGCTAAATGTGCCTGTTTAAACTCCTTTTTTCGAAAACTTATCGAATGTTGTCAAAACATGTATGCCTGTTTGTGATCCGTGGCATATCTGCTATTGGATGGTTTTATTAGTGTGGTCCTATATCGTACATAGTGCGAATAAGGATAAAAAACTTACCCCTCTCCCAAAATGATATTTAGTGAAGCGTTTTACAAATTGACTAAAAGCGATCTGAAAACAAATTTTGTATGCCTAGTACGTTTGTTTTCAGGATTACTTGTTTCCGTTCTTAAATTTTGGAGGGTCGGCCTGAAATGGGGTCAACATAATTTAAAAAGCGTTTTGTTTTTATCGAAAATAATAGATGGTGCCTTTTGTCGTATGGTGATCTATGCGATTTGAAATATTATGACAACTGCTTCGTGTGATCCTCAGATATATATTTGAAACTTTGGATGTGATTTGTGGGTTCTTGCTGGCTACAGTTGCGATCAAAATTTAACATTGAACCCTATGGAGATTCTCGTATTTGGGACAAATGGCGCATTTTGTGTATGATAATATTTGAATTGAAATTTCTCCAAAAAAAAAACTATCTATGAAATCAGGCGCAGTTTGGAAAAACATCGGATGGGAACTGATTATTCTCACTAACTACAGTTGCGATCAAAATTTAATATTAAATTTACATGTACATACATGTTCGGAAAATATTGTGTTATGTTACTCGCATTTTGATAGTAATATCACTAAACGGCCAACACGCGCTACTATATATATGAAGACAAGACAATCGCGTCTGGCCCACTGTAACTATCAGTGATCACATCGCGTCTGGCCCACTGTAACTATCAGTAATCACATCGCGTCTGGCCCACTGTAACTATCAGTAATCACATCGCGTCTGGCCCACTGTGACTATCAGTAATCACATTTACTCAATGGTTGATATAGTTATGCTTCTGATACAATACTTGGCAAAAGTAAGATGGTTTGTGATGACCCCGATATCATACAGCCTGATACATGTTGAGTCAAATGAAAAATTATCACAAAACTATAGTTTTTTTTTCACGATGTGACTATATAGTAAATTATTGTTTTATTAATAACTGTTATCAACTGTCTAGTGTTGAAGCCAATTTTAGATCATTACGAGTTGTAATGTGACAAATATACTTACAAATGATACTCCGTCACCATCGCCATCACACATACATCCATCAATTATGTGTTTTCTATGGAACACATAGCTACATTATGTAGTTGTCATCCCTTCTATGGTATCATTCTATCTTGATATCGTGTCCATTCACCTTCATGTGGTGTCAATTTACCTGCATATAGTGCGTTTTACCAGTATACGGTGTCCGTTCACCATTCATATGTGACGACATTTGTTCTCTATATTATGTCCATACGTCTTTGTTTGATGTATATGATATCCATTCGTCTGTATATGATGGTGTGGAAATTTATTTATATGGTATCCATTTACCATCATGATAATATACACCATACAGACATATATACACAGCGTATAATGTCGTATACACATAATATAAAGTCGTATGTACATCATATAAAGAACAACGGCCATAATCTTAATTGGTCACCATATACAGATAAATGTCAATTGACACAATAAAAAGGTAAATGGACCACCATATAAAGGTAAATGAACACCATAAAGTCTCGATTGGACATCACGGAAAGAACAGTGAACATAATCATAAAGGCGAACTGACACAACATAAAGGTGCATTTACACCATAGAAAGGCGAATCGACATCACATAAAGGCGAATGGACACCATATAAATACAAATTAACACCATATAAAGGTGAACGGACAACATAGAAAGGTGAATGGACACCATATAAAGGTGAACGGACAACATAGAAAGGTGAATGGACACCATATAAAGGTGAACGGACAACATAGAAAGGTGAATGGACACCATATAAAGGTGAACGGACACCATAGAAAGGTGAACGGACAACATAGAAATGGACATACTGTAAATACATCTGCACACATTATAAAGGTAAATGGACCCGACATGAAGTTACATCGACACCATTTAAAGGTGAATAGACATAATGTAAAGGCGAATGGACACCATATAAAGGCAAATGGATACCACAGAAATGTGAGTGGACATTATATAAAGACATTTCCACATCATAAAAGGGTGAATTGACACCATATAATGGAGAATGGAAACCACATCATGGTGACTGAACACCATATAAAGGTGAATAGACACCACATAAATGTGAATGAAATGTCAATTGATACCATATAAAGATATGTGCACATCGTATAAAGGTGAATAGACACCATATAAAGGTGAATCGACACCATATAAACCTGAATTGACACAATATAGAGGTGCATTAATACAATATAAAGGTGAATGTACACCACAGAAAGGTGAATCGACACAATATAGACGTGAATTGACACAATATATAGGTGAATGTACACCATAGAAAGATGAATGGACACCATAAAAGGTGAATTGATACCATACAAGGAACACCGCTCACCATCATAAAGGTGAATGAACACCATATATCGACATGTGCACATCATGTAAAGGTGAATGGGCACCATACAAAGAACAGTTCGCACCATCATAAAGGTGAATGGACACCATGTACACAGTGTAAATATGAATGAATGCCATATAAAGGTGTATGGGCAACATATAAAGATGAATGGACACCATATAACACCACCATTTAAAGGTGAATGGACTCCATACAAAGGTGAATAGACACCATATAAGACACCATATAAAGGTGAATTGACACCATATAAAGGTGAATTGACACCATATAAAGGTGAATTGACACCATATAAAGGTGGATTGACACCATGTAAAGATGGATTGACACCATGTAAAGATGAACTGACACCATATAAAGGTGAATGGACTCCATATAAATATGAATGGACACCATATAAAGGTGAATGGACACAATATAAAGATGAATGGACACCATATAAATGTGAATTGACACCATATACAGATTAATGGACACCATATAAATGTGAATTGACACTATATAAAGATGAATGAACACCATATAAAGGCGAATGGACACTATATAAAGATGAATGGCATCCATATAACGACATATACACACTATATAAAGGTGAATGGATGTCATATAAAGGTAGATGGATACAATATAAAGGCGGAACGGAATGTACGACATAAGGCAGCTATGACCTTCTGTACAAAACACATATTCTCCTGATGTGTGTGTGATATACTCTTGACAGCGACGATGACGGAGTATAATTTAACAGTGTATTTGTCACATTACAATTCGTTATGATCTACAATTTGGCAATTTGACAATTTCTATAACTTGCCTGTTAATATCACGTATCAATAAAACAATAATTTACAATAGTGTCACATTGTGAAACTGTAATCTTGGTCTGGTGATAAGCTTTCTTTTTGTCAACATATGTATTCGCACTACGTACGCAGAAGGGCCACGATAATACAAACATCCAATAGAAGATATGCCACGGATCACAAAAAGGCACGCACATTATGACAATATCCCATCAGTTTCTGATAAACGATGTTCAAACCGACACATTTAGCTGAATTAGCGAAAAACATGCGTTCACGATTAACGAAATACGTCATAGCTCAAACGACAAACGATTATCTGACAACGTTTTACCATTTTCAATACCACTCACATAACTGTTTCCCAAATAAAAGGAAGAAAACGTTAAGTTGGACATAGATTAAGAAGCTTGGACTGATGAACATCACAGGAACTAACCAGAAAATGTATAAAAATAAGGTTGGGTACACTGTTAAAAATAAAAGAGTCGTTTCAATGGTCTGAGACCGCGCAGCATCGCTGCCAACTTTTAACCGTTAAACATACGGTCAGACCGTATAGCAGGTTTCCACGGTATAATACCGTAGCTTTAACGGTCTGAGACTGCGCAGCATCGCTGCCAACGTTTGACCGTTAAACATACGATCAGGCCGTAGCATGTTATGCGGTATAAAACCGTTAAAGTAACTGGCAGGCCGTAACTACATGTACAGTAATGCTCAAAGTAATTGATCACTTAACCACAGCAGAATTATGGGTAATTTTCAGGATTGAAGCCATATTTCCGACTAAATCCTGAAAAATTACCCATAAATCTGCTGTGGTTAAGTGGTCAATTAGTTTGAGCATTACTGTCGTAACTGTCAGACCATTGTGTTTTTACGGCTCAGCACCCTTTAATTAATATCAAGTCGGTAACTAATAAAGTCAGGCCAGTGGTATTTTTCATGGGCCAACACCAATGTTTTGCTCTATATTTGCTAATTTACCATAGAATTAGCCACGTTCCCATGGTGACAATATGATTTCCCGATAGGCATTACGATTCATGTTTTTGGATGGTCGAAACTAGTATCATTTGTAACTGAAAAATACATCTTAGTTATTATCTTATTATCATAGTTTAGATGAACTGTAAATAATCAATGCATAAAGTGATATACAATACTTATGAAACTGTGCTTGTTATCTGCCTCATAGAATTTAATCTGGAAAAGGCTGTGCATGCGTAATGTATTCGCCTTTCACTAACTAATGTATAAATATCGCTGTAAATAAAAAACTATACTAATAGCTGATATTAAGCCAACCCATCACTATTCAGTTATGAGTAATACTAATTTCGACCATTTTAAAACATCAATCGCATGCCCTTTTAAACCATAAAAATAATGAAGCTACATGTTTCACAGTTAAAACTAAAATTGATGTGCATGTAAAAGTAAAATATAGTAATGGCATAATTTATGGTAACATATAATAAGGCGTGAAATTGTCCAGTCACTTGTAAACAGTTTTTGTTTTTAACAGGTGAATCCGTACATCTTGACCATACTGTACAAGTCAGAAGAAGTGGTATTTTTATGTGCACCTATATTGTGATATTGAGCGTGCTTAATTTAGAAAAAAACGTGTGATTACAACACAATACCAAAAATCTGTCCCGCTTATTATTGCAATATTGAACGCAAAATATTGCGATACTAAGCGCGCTAAATTTCATACAGACCCGATAGTGTTATATTTATGTCAGATAAATGCTGTGCATATAGTGTTCATATAGTGTACATATAGTGTACATATAGCATTTACAACTATAATTATATACATATCTAACACATTGTCTCTATTTATACAATATACAGTAATGCCCAAAGTCTTGTCCAGAGCTTTCCGATGAATGGCAACGAGCCATATTTCCGACTAAATCCTGACAAAATTACCCATAATTCTGCTGTGGTTAACTGGTCAATTACTTTGGGTGTTACAGTAGGTAGAAGAAGCAATAATTTGATTGAATGCCCCAATTTTGAGCCCAATATTTATTGAGATATTATTATATTAAGCGCAAAATATTGCAATAATATCACAAACGACATTCTTATAGTCGTCTCCATTTCCAATATTATTGCGATATTGGGCGCGAAAATAGTGCGCTTAATATACCACTTCTTTTGACTGGTACTGTATATCAATAACAGCTAGTTGGGATTGGAACCTCCAAGACAACAGCAGATCTCATAATAATGCGCAATGACTTGGTGACAACGTTCTACTGTAGTCGAACATTTTCCATGAAATTTTGAAGCATGATGCTGCATGATGCATCATTTTGAACTGTATCCTGGTATATATCACGACATAGACTTAGTATCGATATCAGTGAGTCAGCCATGTAGTTTGATAAGAACATCACTGTACCGCCGGTACATTGTCGTACTAACTTGACGATAACTTGACGATACCATGGCGAGTGATGACAATGTCTCATATTCCACACGTTTCAATGAAAATTGATGAACACGGGATGAATTTGTCCGTGTAATTGATCTGATCCGTCACTGCGAGGCGTAAGTTCGTTGTTTACGGTGTTGTTGGCATGAAGTTCTTGTGAATTACATTGGTGCATACATTACATGTATATCCTATCTTGTAAATATACATGCATGTGCTTTGAAACAATCAGATTCCGAACATTGTCAGTGTCAGTCACTCAGTGTCAACTGCATTTTCAACATTCTAAAACTTGTTGAGTTGTTTTTGTTATTATTAAAGTTGTCACTATTGGTTGACATCGAAGTTCGTGTTAATTGTACATGTACCTGTGTCTTCATGTGTCAGTAAATATGCGAGTGTTTTGATATTAAGTCACGATACTGCAATTTCCAACATCAGCGCTGCGTCGAATGAAGTCAAGACCCCGGAACGTGCCATCAATATGTGCGCTCTAACTTCTAAGTCAAATTTAGTGGAAATTGTCAATGATTAAGCCGGTGTTCGCAGAATTGAAACGTGTTCGGTTATCAACGGAACCGAAATCAGACCATCTTAACAACTGTCCACGATGGAAATGGTAACATTTTCCCAAAAAACAATAGTTTGCGATTAAATATGCAACACGAAATACAAAATGGCGTGGTAATGATAAACGATAAAACAGGTACTTAAACCCCGGGTTACACTTACACTTCTTCTTCTTCTTTACGCCCGTGTTCGATCAACCTCAATATGAGTACTATAATTATCAACATCCAATTTAGTGAGTCTACTATATACACTGGACTAGGGCTTCACGGTATATCGATATATTATCGAATGTCGATATATTTTTTAATTATCGTATCGTATCGACCCAAAACTAAATTATCGTCATCAACGATATATTTCCAAAGTTTAATACATTTGAATTAAATAAAACAAAAAGTTTCATGTAGGCGCATTCTAGCCAACAGTGTGATAACGTGCAAATAGCCGGGACTGTCACCCGCATTTGTGGCTGGCTAGACAAAGAGTCCGCTGTATTGCTAAAGGCGTTACAAATAATTAACGTGAAAAGAATGCTAGTCATTCTTAATTGAGTTCGTTGATTAAACACTGTTGTGGTGATATAAGCAGTATTTTCACAGGTTGTATTGCGTGTGGATAATCTGGCGTGAAGCCATTTAAGTTATAAGTTCGATGTTGATGTGTCCCTAAAGCAGAGTCATTGTTGTCATTAAATTAGCGAGAATATCGCGGAAGTATTGCCTGATTGTTCAAAGTCGTGGGGTCTCAACCCCGATCAGCTGTCGTGCATCACAACAGACAATGGGTCAAACATTTTCAAAGCTGTTGACATACTCGGATGGCAACACCTTTCCTGCTTCGGGCACAATTTGAATCTGGCTGTTAACAACTCTATGAAAGACGACAAACGTGTTCGTAGATTGCTTAATATTTGCCGCGGGATAGTGTCTGCTTTCTCGACCAGCTGGATACGTCGACGCAACTTAAGAGCTATTCAGCGCGTTCTTAGCGTCAAACATGTAAATATGTCTCTGTGCAAGTCACCTTCACATTGTTAGCCACTTTTGTTATTATTGTTTTACCTGTATGTTCTTTCATTCAAATGCTGTGTTAATTCAATAAACATTACTATATTACGTAAACTTATCGTTTAGTTCTTACGTTCAATTACAACCGGAAGTAACATGGAAATGTTATGTATTCAACAAAAATACGCAAACTGCTAACGCTCGTTCGCGGCTTTTCATGAAAGCATACAATGTAAAATTACATTAGTTTGGAATTCAAAACTTTAGATTATCGATATATACCCATATCGCGATAATAATTTGGATATCGTATCGATAATATTTTTGATCATATCGCGAAGCCCTACACTGGACTATCTCAAAATACTAGGTAACATTTCATTGCTGTGTATGTGACTGGGAACTGTGTTGTAGTTTCTGTTCTTTCATTGAGTTATGTGTCCATGATAATTCGTACTATACGCATAACACATAATGAATGCTGGATAAATAATATCTTTTAAATATCAGCAGAGTAAGATTCAGCCCTACTGTTTGGAGTAATTGTCGTATATGATATGGCCGCCGAAAAATATACTATTGAATTTTACGTCATAACTTTGAATCACAAAAATATTTAATTTAGACAATTTTCATGGGCACATAAAATAACGGCGTGGGCCGTCAAACTGATGGAACGGTGTGGGGCCGTCGATTATGACGGTGGGGCCGTCGATTATGACGGTGGGACCGTCGATTATGACGGTGAGACACTGTCGATCCGACGGTGATTTCTAACAGTGTAGCATGAGGAGAATGTGAAAACAATCATATTTTGCCCATTATAATGATCCCGCAACAACCGGATCCTGATATTAGAATAGTTGGGGGACTTAAATATGGTAGTCGCTGACATTCCCCTGCCAAATCGGGCAATACTATTTTGGTCTGGGCTAAACTAGGAGGTCGTGTGTTAGAGCACATGGGGGAATTCGCGATCAAATTTCAACCTTTATCCGAGTTTAGAGACAACTCCATATGTGCCATTTCGATCGTAACTTGGCCATTTCGATCGTAACTTGGCCATTTCGATCGTAACTTTGCCATTTCGAACGTAACTTGGCCATTTCGATCGTAACTTGGCCATTTCGGTCGTAACTTGGCCATTTCGATCGTAACTTGGACATTTCGATCGTAACTTGGCCATTTCGATCGTAACTTGACCATTTCGATCGTAACTTTGCCATTTCGATCGTAACTTAGACATTTCGATCGTAACTTGGCCATTTCGATCGTAAATTGGCCATTACGATCGTAACTTTGCCATTTCCATCGTTACTTGGCCACTTCGATAGGAAATACCAATTTATTTAGGCGCATACCACGAAATGAACACGTCATGATGAGCCAGTGCTACGATTTTATATTATATATATATATATTTGCTTGTGTCAGTAATATTATTCAAATGCTTACTGTATGCAATTTCGAAGGGAGAGAGGGAAGGAGGGGTTGAAGATATTGAAAGAAGGTATGTTATTTTTTTAATCTCACGATTTGGGGGATCTACAGCCCCCAAACCTGCATGCGAACAAACTATTTTACGCCCGATATTTAGACATCCACCGTGACGATTTCACCAATATTTTTGAACGTTGGGGAAATCACGCGGTTTGGAGTTGATTAGTATCACGCATTCTAAATGGCCGAGGCGATCGCAAACACGAACAGAACCGAGGGAAAAGGTAACAAACTAGCATAGGATATTGCATTTTACATAGTATATATCTCCTATACATGTAAATGTATGGGGTGGTGTTATCCACGAACCTCCGCCCGGCAACTTTGGTCAGAATGTTACAGAAAACTACTGAGTATTTCGGAAAAATGAGGTGTTAACCTGTTTTAAACATAAACTAGCATATGCTAGTAACAGCCCTCTGCAAATTCGAACAATGAGTCGACCAAGCTTTATAATTACCAGCGACGATGCTAAGATGTATCTACCTGCATGTCTTGTCCCAGTTGATCTTTACTCAACACGCAGTGTTATATTTTGCATTCTAACACACCAGTCCACTTGGTAATAACCAATTTCTGTCAACAGCCATGATTGTTCTTACTAATGAGATTAATATAAGTAGATAAACATGCATGCATTGAGATCGTATAAAAACATACCACATTCATGATATGTGAGTCAACGAGGAATTACCACAAGGCCGCGGTCAAACACAATTCTGGACGATCTATTATATATCGTAGCGAATACAATGTAGCAAAACGTAATACGTAGAGATCAACCTTGGTGACACGCAATGGGTTAATTGGTCCAGTTGACTCATTGTGCGGAAACTCAGCGGGCAACATGGTTGGCAAAGGCATATTAATTATGACCAACAATTGTCACAAACTCCACCATAATAAATTGTCACACCTACTATGCCATCGCTACTGTGATACGTGTGTCCGCAGCCATTGTCGAACATCCTCATTTATAGTTATACCGAATCATTTAGAATACATTTATATCACAAGAAACCCATATACTAGCATTGAAAATCCATTAGATATTTTGTTATTTCTCACTTGAGTGCTTCCCAGGATGCTTGGCATCGCACCTAGTAAATTATCGAGCGGATTAATACTATTTAGAAAAGCCGCTTTTATACACCAATACCAGACACAGCAAAATTATTGCTTTGTTCATTAAAGTTCAATTATTGTCCAACATAGTTGAACTAACGAAATCAGGCACAAAACATTGAAGCATATTTGGGGATATATGTTTCGTCGCAAGCCAGAGCGCACAATATTGCCGTATACGGTTGTGAAGCGACTCAGCTCAACGCCGTGTATGTATGCATTATACATGCATTTCTCAACTTCTTTTGAAGATTTTGAATGTTAAAGATTCATGAAGCTATAGTTTGTTCATGCGATATACAAGATCTTCAACTCGTTATGTTGGGATATAAGATTTTGTGTAATACGACCTTGCCTAAACCTACATACAAGGCTCGTCCTGATTGGTCAGTATCCCGTATTCTCATGGAGACACGACCGTCGTTGTGTGGTTCAATTCTCCATATTCTGAATTGTACCACACAAAATGTGATACAATCAGTGAAATGCTGCCAACGTCTCAAACATTCAAAAGTCAATCCACACGGGCATTGGTTAATGTCATGATATAGAGTGAAGAAAGAGACATATAATGACCACCTACTGTAATATACTGAATTATATTTAATTTAAATAAGTCTTAATGAATTTTTTTTTTGCCAAATAGGCAAAGAAAATGGGTTGTCCTACAATTAGTTTTTTGTGGTCAAATTATACTATACACGCCGATGTGTTTTTATTTCTTAAATGAAACCCTTTTGATAAATTTGATACAAAACTCGTTTACGACTCGTTATGAATCAAACTCGTTTATTAAAAGCTTATATCCAAACATAACTCGTTTGGGATCCTCTATATCATCCCGGTCCTGAGATGTTGGGACATCGTGACCTGGGACCTGTTTCATGAAGCAAGGTCATAAGATTATCTTAAGACGGACTTAATCTAAGATCTAAGGTGGATCTTATGATGTAACTTTTCCGTTTCAAGAGCGCGTTTAACAAAACAAGATTAAGTCCTACTTAAGTAGTAAGTTAAGTTCCCGCTCATTTAGACTGGTTATCGACAATTTTCTACAGTCCGGAACAAAACAATGTGGGCTTATGCAATCTTTATGTACGGCATTGAGAGGTTATCGAGAAAGAGCCGAGTCCGAGTTGACATTATTGTGTGACAGCGCATGTATCTTAGTGTCTATAGTCAGTGGCCTTATATTCGCATATGGATCTTAGACTTGTATGAGTTCCACGATGTAAATTCGAACATGAGTACATCGCAGGCTCTTAAAATGACGAGCTTTGCGTTATAATTAAATGGATCGATGCATGACTGCGACCATGTATTCACGCCGAGTTAATCCACTGAGAGCAATGATCAGGCGGCGATTTTTTTTATGTGAGCCGACATAACTCGTGTATTATCGACCACCGCTCTCTACGTGTAGCAATAATCAAAATAAATCGGCGATGGCACCAGGACACACATAGGTCATTTTTCGATTCAAAGGGAAATGAAAAATATTTGTTAGAGTAACTTTTTTATTATTTTTATGCAGATGTTTTATGCGGTTGTCATACCATGGATATATATATATAACTACGTTTTCATTAGCACACTCGTATTAAGGGGTGTCATCGTTACGGGTGTGTATATCATATACAGTATGCTGTGGAACGGTCATCCCACCCCTGCAAAAAAAACATGACAAAAATTTGGACAGCCTTGAAAATCACGATATATGGGCGTGGGCATAAACTCAATACAAATAATATTCTCTATAGAAAATTGTCACTATTTCTAAAACATATTTTGATAAAGAGCGTTTGTGTTACCTTTCCTATATGACATATCTGCTTTGTAAACAGCCGACGGAAATTTGGAAAGAGGAAAGAATCAATACATTAATTGATCTCATTTTACCCCATCTCCCCACACACATAGGGGATAACATAAAGGAGATTGTGAGCTTTGAGCTAGGCCATAATTCTTATCAAAAGTTTAATTCGTGGGTGATACAATTTTATAATATATATTATCTATAGGTCACATACACAGCTGATAATTGACTATATCCTACATTCGACGAGGCTCGGGTGGCTAGTTGGTCTCTATGTGTGTGTGCGTGGGGGGGGGGGGGGGGGGTACATCGTGCAATTTCCAACTGCACCCACCCCTTAATTGAACCGGGCCAAACTTCCATGTTCGCGAAATGCCATGTCCACCCCACCCGTTGGAGTTAAACTTTCCAATTGGTATCTCAAATATTCCAATAGTTAGAAATTTCTTACCTGACGCCCCTAAAGTTGGTGATTTTCGGTTGCTGCTGTTTTTCTAAAACAACACATTCATTTACTAGTTAGAAATTCAAACAATTGAAACCTATATATAGTGTACGATTAATGTTGTTGTCAGGCATGACATTTCCAACTGCTAAATATTTTGACCAAAGTGTGTGTGTGTGGGAGGGGGGGGGGTGGACAACACACAAACCCCATTCGCCACGTCCCTGATGATAAGCATGTGCTCTGAATTGTTTTTACCAAACTAACCCTATGGTTATACGGTGGGGGTTGCCCTCTCCAGACGTTGGTTTTGGAAAGTTTGAGGTACCAGTTGGAATGTTTAAACCCAAAGGGAATTTGGTGTTGTTTAAGGGGGTGTAGTTGGACATTTCGAGGCGAACACCCCATCTCACTCTGTAGCCACGACCCTGTATACCAGACGATGAACTGCCCACCCAGACAATGTACATATATCTCCGTAATTAAAAAATAACATAGGCCGCCATACTTGTGATCGATATGCCACTTATCACGTGGGTCTTAACTTTAAGATTATCTTATGACACCTCACAGCAGTCTTAAAGTTAAGACCAAAGTTAAGACCATCTTAAGTTTAGACCTTGTTCGTGAAACGCACTTATGACTGAAGTTTGAACTTATGACCATCTTAAATCCCAACTATGTCATACGTTGCTTTCATGAAACAGGGCCCTGGTTTGTAGTGGCGAATATAAGGTTACATTATAAAATATAAGTAATGACAAATCATTGTCGATTCTCTCGGAAATTAGTATGCGAACAACCTCCTTTATATTTATACATAATCATTTAGAATACATTTATCATCCCGGTCTTGAATGGTTGTAACATCGTGACCTGGGGCCTGTTTCATGAAGCAATGTCATAAGATTATCTTAAGATGGACTTAATCTAAGATCTAAGGTGGATCTTATGATGTAACTTTTCCGTTTCAAGAACGCGTTTCACAAAACAAGATTAAGTCCTACTTAAGTAGTAATTTTAGTTCGCGCGCTTTTAGACTGGCTCTCGACAATTTATTACAGCTATGCACAGAAAATGTTGGGTCTGTGTGTGTTATATGCCTAGGTACAGTGTCTGGTGACATATACTAGGGCGTGTCTAAGAATAATTATGATATTTTAATGCAAGGGCGATAATCAGTATAATGACTGGTGCATACTTAACTGCACGAGCGCGCTTTTTAACTGTGTTTTCGCGTCAGACCCCATCCACACATAGCTGCATGCTTCCAATGCCTATTTTATACAAACGTATCGAGCTCAAATATATTATTTCAGTTATTAAAGGGACTTATACATCCTAACTCAGAATGTGAACCTTCACTCATATAACATATGCCATTAAAGCGACGCGAGACATATGTTCGCTCCTTTCAATGGTGATATCAGGTTATAATACATTATACGTCTTTGAAGCATCTATAATACCAGGAAACCGAATATGTCGCCACGACGGCATACACATACAATACATCACAATGGAAGCACTGAGCTAAACGCTCTTTATTGATTGCCAACATTCATGGAATACTAACACAAAACGCTCTTTATGTATATTGCTATAATGTGAATAGGACTTCATATCGTGTTCCAAATAGACTTATTTCCAATCTGAGACATACTTGTAGAAGCCATATATAAATGATGTTAGTGCCATTCGCTCTGGTTCTGTTGACAAATGTGCTAAACGCCTGTTATAATTAACAAACTGCGTATGAACTTCGAAAGTACGTTACGTTGAACGACATTCTGCATATACGTTTTAATAAAAACCAAATCAACGACTTCTAATAAAGAGCGTTTATAATTAACAACACGTGAACAGACGGCCTGTTCACAGGCCCCTGGGGAAAATTACTAAATACCAATATTGACTATACCACTGGTATATTGGTATTTTAGTAATTCCCCCAGGGGTATGTGGGCCAGTTCACAGTGATATTATATGTTCTTTCGCGGATCCCGGTGTGCCCGCGCGGTCCGTATACTATATACATGCTATATATATTTTTTATTTCATAGTTAATAGATTATGATAATATATAATAATAATAAAATAACACATATTATGTATTATTATCTTGTTGATATATATACGGGTACATATACAATACAATTTTACAATCAAATTATAACATAATAATATAGAAAGGCAAGTAAATAATATTAATAATAGCTGCATATGACATAAGCAGTTATAACAAAAAATGAGAATAAATCATTCACTATTATCCTCGATGTGAAAATGTTCGGACTAATTGTCTCAACATGATTATTGTCTACAGTGCGATTGGGTGATTTGAATCGCAAATGATGTTCAACTCTATGTAAATATATTCTTTGTGTAACAGCAATTAGAAATGTATATATAGTCCGGTCTTGGCGGTTTACAGTTAGTAGCGGACACCCCGCCAATCTTGCAACCACTGGCCACGTCACTGCTATAGCTTACCAGTTGGTTATTAATTACTACCATTTCTGAAACACCCCTCCGTGCTAGCAAGGTGTTATTCAGTTAAATGTGTTTATAATAATATATACATGAACAAGATCACATCCACATTTCTGACCAACTGCGGATCACAGCGTAGGTCTTAACTTTAAGATTATCTTATGACACCTCACACCAGTCTTAAAGTTAAGACCAAAGTTAAGACCATCTTAGATTAAGACTTTGTTCGTGAAACGCACTTATGACTGAAGTTTGAACTTATGACCATCTTAAGTCCCAACTATATCATAAGTTGCCTTCATGAAACAGGGCCCTGGTTTGTAGTGGCGAATATAAGGTTACATTATAAAATATAAGTAATGACAAATCATTGTCGATTCACTCGGAAATTAATATGCGAACAACCTCCTTTATATTTATACATAATCATTTAGAATACATTTATCATCCCGGTCTTGAATGGTTGTGACATTGTGACATGTTTGTAGTGGCGAATATAAGGTTACATTATAATATATAAGTAATGACAAATCATTGTCGATTCTCTCGGAAATTAATATGCGAACAACCTCCTTTATATTTATACATAATCATTTAGAATACATTTATCATCCCGGTCTTGAATGGTTGTGACATTGTGACATGTTTGTACTGGCGAATACAAGGTTATCATATACTCACCCATTGCTGTTTCTGTAATCCCTCGATCAGTTGATGGCCTGATACGAATGATACATATATTGCAACACACACTGCTAAGAATGTTCTCTGTCCCTCCTAGCTCGGTCATTCATAGCATAATGGGGGTGTAATCATGAAGCTCTCTGTCCCTACTATCTCGGGTCATTTAATATCTATTGGTACTTAGTGCTGAATTCATAGCATAATTGGGGGGGGGGTGTAATCATGAAGCTTTCTGTCCCTCCTATCTCGGGTCATCTAATATATATATATGTACTTAGTGCTGAATTCATAGCATAATGGGGGGTGTAATCATGATGCTTTCTGTCCCTCCTATCTCGGGTCATCTAATATATATTGGTACTTAGTGCCGAATTCATAGCATAATGGGGGTGTAATCATGATGCTTGCTGTCCCTCCTATCTCGGGTCATCTAATATATATTGGTACTTAGTGCTGAATTCATAGCATAATGGGGGTGTAATCATGAAGCTCTCTGTCCCTCCTATATCGGGTCATCTAATATATATAGGTACTTAGTGCTGAATTCATAGCATAATGGGGGGTGTAATCATGATGCTTTCTGTCCCTCCTATCTCGGGTCATCTAATATATATAGGTACTTAGTGCTGAATTCATAGCATGATGGGGGATGTAATCATGATGCTCTCTGTCCCTCCTATCTCGGGTCATTTAATATCTATAGGTACTTAGTGCTGAATTCATAGCATAATTGGGGGGTTGTGTAATCATGAAGCTTTCTGTCCCTCCTATCTCGGGTCATCTAATATATATAGGTACTTAGTGCTGAATTCATAGAATAATGGGGGTGTAATCATGAAGCTGTCTGTCCCTCCTATCTCGGGTCATCTAATATATATATGTACTTAGCGCTGAATTCATAGCATAATGGGGGGTGTAATCATGATGCTTTCTGTCCCTCCTATCTCGGGTCATCTAATATATATAGGTATTTAGTGCTGAATTCATAGCATAATGGGGGGTGTAATCATGATGCTGTCTGTCCCGCCTATCTCGGGTCATTTAATATCTATTGGTACTTAGTGCTGAATTCATAGCATAATGGGGGTGTAATCATGATGTTTTCTGTCCCTCCTATATCGGGTCATCTAATATATATAGGTACTTAGTGCTGAATTCATAGCATAATGGGGGTGTAATCATAATGTTTTCTGTCCCTCCTATCTCGGGTCATTTAATATATATAGGTACTTAGTGCTGAATTCATAGCATAATGGGGGTGTAATCATAATGCTCTCTGTCCCTCCTAGCTCGGTCATTCATAGCATAATGGGGGTGTAATCATGAAGCTCTCTGTCCCTCCTATCTGGGGTCATTTAATATCTATTGGTACTTAGTGCTGAATTCATAGCATAATTGGGGGGGGGGGTGTAATCATGAAGCTTTCTGTCCCTCCTATCTCGGGTCATCTAATATACATATGTACTTAGTGTTGAATTCATAGCATAATGGGGGGTGTAATCATAATGCTCTCTGTCCCTCCTATCTCGGTCATTCATAGCATAATGGGGGTGTAATCATGAAGCTCTCTGTCCCTCCTATCTCGGGTCATTTAATATCTATTGGTACTTAGTGCTGAATTCATAGCATAATTGGGGGGGTGTAATCATGAAGCTTTCTGTCCCTCCTATCTCGGGTCATCTAATATATATATGTACTTAGTTCTGAATTCATAGCATAATGGGGGGTGTAATCATAATGCTCTCTGTCCCTCCTATCTCGGTCATTCATAGCATAATGGGGGGGGGTGTAATCATGAAGCTCTCTGTCCCTCCTATCTCGGGTCATCTAATATATGTTGGTACTTAGTGCTGAATTCATAGCATAATGGGGGGGGTGTAATCATGAAGCTCTCTGTCCCTCCTATCTCGTGTCATCTAATATATGTTGGTACTTAGTGCTGAATTCATAGCATAATGGGGGTGTAATCACGATGCTCTCTGTCCCTCCTATCTCGCCATGTATGGCACTCTCTATCTCTCTCTCGCTTTCTCTCTCTCTCTCTATATAAACGTATCTTTCCATCTCTCTTTCTCGTTAATTCATTAGTCCCTGATAGTTCAGTGTGCAGATGTATACACAATTCGATACGGTTCAAATCGACTTTGGTTCAGTTCCGGGAAGCGAATCCGGGTTGACTATATGAAACTCGGGTCATCTAAGGACACTGATCAATGTTTACTAATTAGTTTGTCTCTGAGATAAAGGGATTAAGGTGTATGCGTCTTATATAAACTCCTATCAATAACAAAGAATCTGCGTGTATCCTTCAACTCTCTCTCTCTCTCTGGGATAATTGGATTAAGATGGCTGGCCCTTGTAAAAACACATGTTAATAAACACTGAGTAAGTAAGTAAGAAAGTGTGTATCATGTATGTACCCCTCTCTCTCTCTCTCTCTCTCTCTCTCTCTCTCTCTCTCTCTCTCTCTCTCACTCTCTATCTCTCATCGAATCCGGGTTATTCTCGATTGGAATCTGGGCATCGGGTCATCTAATGTCAATGTACTTACATGTTGCATTGGGACCAACGACAGAATGGGACAGAAATCTTGAAATACAAGGCATCGGGATGGACGAGCAAATGCGACGAAGGCAATAGTGGAGCGGACGGAACCGATTTCAGAAAGTTTAGTCCATCGGCACCACACACGGGCTTGTGATACATCATTTTGAAGGTTATGACATTCCGCATCGGATAGGACCCGGTGTGAAATATACAAATGATGCAAAAGATGATTTTTAGCTGATTAAGTGCCAAAATTCAGCAAAAATCCGTGTTTTTGTAAAATTCGGCGAAATGAGAAATACAAGTATAGAAACGCGAACATTTTGCGCTAAAATATTGTAGTCTACATATCTCTAGATATTTACTATGATAGTGGTGCGATTTATCTGATATAACGAAGATTTTTTTTAGATTTATTGTAAAAATAGACAAAACAGCGCAATTTTTCAATTTCTTGCCTCACTTAATAGGCGATAGATCAATATTGTTCTGACAGAGGATATCGTATATAGTCTAGAAAAGTGCGTATATATATACCACATACGACAGTATGCTGAATATGTCATCATAATTAACACGTGATGTGTTATGTAAGATTATTTCAACCCTCACCCCAAAATTCAGCAAAAAGTCACTGTTTTAGGGAAATTCGGCACAAATGAACACAAAAGAACAGGTATTCGCGATATGTTTGTGCTACGATAAAGCAGGTTACACACTTATAAATACAAAGTAATGCAATGCCATGATGCGGTGATAGATGTAAAAATTTCTTAAATTTACGTGGAAAATAGACAAAAAATCATTCATTTTCAGTTGTTTCGCACCTCATAATAGGCGATTATTCAGTATTTCATTGAATGGAGATCCCGTATATATTATAGAAACTTGTGGAAATATATACTGCATATGATTGTAGGATAAGTATGACATTCTTTGCCATAGATGCTGTGTGGTGGTAGATTGTGTCACCCCACCCCAAAATTCAGAAGAAACAAATCAGTTTTAGAAATTTCGGTATGGCAGAATACAAAAGCACAACTTCGATTATTTTGTGCTATTATATTGAAGTGTACCCACTTCGAGATATACATTATGATAACGTCATGGTATAATTTGCAGATGGCAACATTTCGGAGTATTCTGATGAAAGTAGACCGAAAATCGTGAAATATAAACTTGCCCCTCTATATACATGGGTGATAATTCAATTCCATTTTGAACAATAATCCAGGACAAACTCTCAAGAGTTGGCGAGACACATAATGCATATGAATGTTTTCGGATTGTATCATCTTCTGTCGCATTTGTTTGGTTACGGTATTGCACCCATCGCCACAACAATACAATACATTACAAGATGAGACAAACACGGAATATTCCTATACACATTTATGCATTATACACATACCTTATCAAGCTGAGGCTTTTGATAGTTACTTGAGTTGAAGAAATTACATCATTGTATATGTTTACTTCGCATAATATAGCTTCACAGTTGTATAATATTATACGTATTGGGAGGTTTAGTGATTGTTAATAACCAGGTTCAGCCACAGTACATTTAACGTGTAACGTGTGTTGCCATTACCAACGGAATCAACTGACTCACATAACCGTACAACATCAAACAACCGTTTAGACGTTTTGTGTCAAATGTGCAGCATTGCGAAATGTGTATATCAGAGGGTGTCCAATCTTTATATCAATCGACGAACCTGTGATTAGTGAACTTTTGTTAAATTCTTCAGCAGCGGTGACCACGCCGTTACTTTTACCAAATGGGTCGTTGGTACGACTTCCTTTGCACCGTAGGTCGTCTGCAACCTGGAACCGATGGAAGCCAAAGTTTGTTTGTATCTGGGTGCAGAAATGTTCTCCAATGCGGTCGCATAGCTTACTATTCTTCGATACACATAGCGGGGTTTTAGCGACCAATGGGCATGAACTGCACACGAGACGGCACAGACATTAAGCTCGCGATCTCACCACATATATTCGTGGCTCAACCCTGCAAGTTGAGCCAAGGGGTCGTATTTGAAATGAACCTGCAGCCACCCGGACTTGATGCCCCCCCCCCATGGCTGCCACTTCCCTTTAGTCATATAATATAATATTTGTTTTACATCAACGGTACTGTACAACCAGTATATATACTGTATTTCTGTGGCTCTCCTATCTGGGAGTCATCATCCACGACTTTGCCCTATGGGGACCTTCCCACAGTATTTGGGGTTTTAATGCGTCAAGATCTTCTTGGTTACAGCCATCAAATCGAGCCTTGTCATCAACCTTGCGATGTTCTAAAATTCTATATATCGTCCTTAAATCCCCCTTGGGGTACCATGGCGCCGTTTTTGGGTTTGGCCATATTTCTTGGAATATCACGACGAACAGATGCCGTAATATCTCCAATGCCTTGGTCATTACATGTCGAATTTATCTGACCATGTATGTCTGCCAATGCGTCAGGAAGAATATATTTCTCCTGAGCATTTGGTGTCACTTCAGGATAGGGTGGTTTTGGTTCAGCTCTTTGAAACCCACCATCATTGCTTATAGGGTAGCAGAAAGTACTGCTGTATTGTCATGTGATCATATAGACCCATCATAGGTTCGTTAAGCTTTCTAAGCATTTGTGAATTTCCAGACCTTCCGGGAGTCACATATGGCATATTCTGCCAATATCTGTGTTATCTACCATATCTGGTGCCTGATCCATGCTGCTTATCGATGTATAAGTGGGCTCGTGATTATCAGTTTCAATAGTTCCAATTCCTTCTGTGGAATTTGTGTTGATGTGCTCTGACACGTGACGAGAAAATACTATCTCTGGCCGAGTTTCCGATGAGTCAGATGATACAACTAGGTCTGCCTTGTTCGTTTCGTTGGACTCAACGATCAGCAGCTCGTGTGATACATCATTTATGTAACATATGGTATTTATCTTCCGATAAGTAGTCATACAGTTTCTTGAGAGCATGGAAACTGTTGCTCCAGTACCAATCATAAACCTCACTGGCTGCCCATACAGATTGCAATCTAAATACAGCTCCCCTCTTCAGAAGAGCTGTATCTAACAAACTCGTTGGAGTTACGATGTCCACTTGTGTTTTGCTGGTCTCCCATACCACGATATGCATTATGGCACATGTTGCGTGGATTGTGAGAAGTTCTGCATCTGGAGCATTCTTTGTATTCGTTCGTGTTATAATCAGGATTATCATTATAATTATGTCTCCATTGTCTATCGTCACGACAGTCCCTCCGGGACTCATTTGTATTACCCTTTTTCTCCTTGTTTTGTTTCTCCAAGTTTGTCATTCTTTGTTAATCTCCCCTTTACACCTCTTCACGTCAGTCAAAATCTGTTTTATGTCCTTCATCTCAGAGATGGACTGTGATGTCTCGGACGGTTGTGAGCTATTTTGAGCTTTCCCATTAGAACAGTTTGGGGCTTCAGTTCATCTCTTATCTTTTTTAATTCTTCAAACTCTATATTTTTGCTTTGTGTTGTGTCTGCTTCATTTACTACCCTAGAATAGTGTTTAACCCTATGTTTTTTCAGACTTGGCAAAAGACTCTAATTCAAATGCATGTCTTATGCTCACCAAGAGAGTCCACTCGTGCTTGTGGTACAATGAGCCGTATATATATCTGGATCATACAACCCACCAGTGATTTGGTCATTTGCCAAGGTGTCTCTCAATTCATGTGTTGCAGTATGATATCATATATTGGTCAGACGTCGGTAACTCCCCCCCCCCTTTGCCATTTGTCGTCGTGCACGCAATTGTACTATCTGGTCAGTCAGTCAGTTTTGGCAGCAAATCGGCCATTTATCGCACCAACAAGAACGTTGTAGTCTTCTTCTCGCCCTGGGAGTAGGTCACCGAGTGTTCCTTGCGCCAATCCTCTCAAGGATGCGCATAGATAAAGGCACATGTCATCAGTTTCCAATCCATTTATATTGGAACAAATTTCAAAGTGTGCATGGTAATCTAACCATGATCTTGTGACATCATAGCTATCTGATGTCACAAATTGTTTCCGTTTTTCACCGGATTTTCTAGAAAAATTACGCATATGGTGCTACAGGTACATCACTAGAATATGTGTTCTTTCTATCAGTTGTCGATTTTCAATAGCTGTAGTTACGATTACGGATTCGAGAAACCCAAGTATATGGGCACGCGAGTTTTGCATGCATTCAACTAGTGTACAACTAACAATATTTACCATGTAAACAACATCATTAAATACAAACATAACTATATCACAATACTGTGTGTGGCAAGAAGATTGAATGCAATGAACGGCACTATTTTCTCCCAATGGACTCGCAATCGTCACTTCTGTAAAACTGTGTTTAGACCGTACGAAACACATACGCCTACTATAAGCTATACTCGTAATTCCTATATGTATAGTACTACTCTAATGGTAGTTCGTACAAACAACCCATTTGGGAAAAGTAACGACGTGGTCACCACTACTGAAGAATTTAACAAAAGTTCACTAAGCACATGTTCGTCGATTGATATAAAGATTGGACACCCCTCTGATACACATTTCGCAATGCTGCACATTTGACACAAAACGTCTAAACGGTTGTTTGGTGGTGTACGTGTAAGCGGAATGGTCATGTGAGTCATGTGATTTCGTTGGTAATGGCAACACACGTTACAATTTACATGTACTGTGGCTGAACCTGGTTATTAACAATCACTAAACCTCCCAATACGTATAATATTATACAACTGTGAAGCTATATTATGCGAAGTAAACATATACAATGATGTAATTTCTTCAACTCAAGTAACTATCAAAAGCCTCAGCTTGATAAGGTATGTGTATAATGCATAAATGTGTATAGGAATATTCCGTGTTTGTCTAAGCTTGCAATGTATTGTATTGCTGGGGCGATGGGTGCAATAACGTAACCAAACAAATGTGACAGAAGATGATACAATCCGAAAACATTCATATGCATTATGTGTCTCGTCAACTCTTGAGAGTTTGTCCTGGATTATTGTTCAAAATGGAATTGAATTATCACCCATGTAGAGGGGCAAACAAGTTTATATTTCACGATTTTCGGTCTACTTTCATCAGAAAACTCCGAAATGTTGCCATCTGTAAATGATACCATGGCGTTATCATAATATATATATCGAAGTGGGTAGACTCAATATAATAGCACAAAATAATCGGAGTTGTGCTTTTGTATTCTGCTATAACGAAATGTCTAAAACTGATTTTGTTTCTTCTGAATTTTGGGATGGGGGTGACACAATCTACCACCACATATAATATATGGCAAAGCATGACATCCTTATCATACAATCATATGCAGTATATATTTCCAGAAGTTTCTATATTATATACGGGATCTCCATTCAATGAAATACTGAATAAACGCCTATTAAGAGGTGCGAAACAACTGAAAATGAATGATTTTTTGTCTATTTTCCACGTAAATTTAAGAAAGTTTTACATCTATCACCGCAATCATGACATTTCATTACTTTGTATTTGTAAGTGTGTAACCTGCTATATCGTAGCACGAACATATCCCGAATACCTGGGCTTGTGTATTCATTTGTGCCGAATTTCCCTAAAACGGTGACTTTTTGCGGAATTTTGGGGTGAGGGGTGAACTAATCTTACATAACACATCACGTGTTAAATATGATTACATATTCAGCATACTGTCGTGTGCGGTACATATATCCGCACTTTTCTAGACTATAAACGATATCCAGAGAAATCGTACCACTATCATAGTAAATATCTACAGGTATATAGACTACAATATTTTAGCCCAAAATGTTCGCGTTTTTATACTTTTATTTCTCATTTTGCCGAATTTTACAAAAACAGGGATTTTTGCTGAATTTTGGCACTTAATCAGCTAAAAATCATCTTTTGCATCATTTGTATATTTCATACCGGGTCCTACCCGATGCGGAATGTCATAACCTTCAAAATGATGCATCACAAGCCCGTGTGTGGTGCCGATGGACTAAACTCCTACTTCTAGTGAGCTTTTTGAGTTTGTCCACTCTACTACAACTAGAATGCACTCAGAGAGATGCCAACGTGCGCAAAAATGTAATAAACAATAATTTAAAAAATAATTTCACTGTATTTTACTTCATGTTATTTAATTTAATTTAATGTTAGCAAAAAAAGACAATTACCATTTCTCATTTCATCACAGATAAAAGGCAAATTACTATATTAATCATTAAGTAATTAAAACCAATTCCATGTTGCCGTAAGGATGAGACTTTAATATCGATTACATTTTTTTCAGCGGTATATTTTGATTTTCATTTTCCGATAGTCAAAGAAGACCAAAGGAGCAATTATAAGAAATAATTAATACCATTTGTGTAAATATTGATAGCAGCCAATATGCAACACTAAATATCAATAATTAATCAATAAGGATCATTTTATGTAATAATAAACTCTTCAAACGGTGTTTGTGTCAACAAATGCGTTTTGTTTTGTGTTACGTCATTCGTCGTATTTGACCCGGAACTCGGCTGAAGGTTAGGCTATTCAGCCTATTGCGTCGAATTACGAAATCGCGTTTTGAATGTCTCTCTTTTCCCGCACGATAAAAAGAGGTCTTCGCAAGAACCAAAAATGATAAAACTTCCCAATTATAAGTAAAAATATCCAAATGAAGGAGTCTATGTAGGTCCCGAAGGAGTCTATAGACTCTTTGATATAGAGTTATGATGTAAAGATGTAGGTCGATCTATTTTTGTCATAACTCTGACGTATTTTGACCTGGGAGAAAAAATCGAAATCGACGCTCACTACGAGCATGCCAGTTTTAAATATAGAAACAGGGAATCCCGACAAATGGCGATATCGGCGACAAACAAATAATCGAAAACAACACATAAAAAATAAACATTGCAAAAACGCGGCACAGTAAAACTGTCAGAACGCCACGAGGTTTTACGTCGTTTTTGGTGACGTCATGGAGTGAAACGGAGTAGGGTGGCACCAACCTACCGATCTGTCTGATCGCCGAACAGTCAGAACTACAGATGGAGAGACACCGAGTCATTGTTTATTGATAGGTGTTTACATAAGGTCCAGACACGTTAATCCCTTTATGTCATAGCTCTCAATTACGAGACAAACTAATTAATAAACATTGGCCAGTGTCCTTAGTTGACCCGATTTCCAAATAGTTAATCGGGAATAAAACGGATCTTCCCGGAACTGAACCAATGCGATGTGTACGTGCATCCGCGCTCTGAACGATCATGGGATGATCGAAGAATGACAGAGGGGGCGAGAGAGACAGACAGAGGGAGAGAGAGAGAGAGTGGGAGAGAGAGATTGGGAGAGAGATAGAGGGAGACCGAGACCCGAGTCCCAGATTATCAATATCCCGGATTCGATTCCCGGATTTGAACCAAGTCAATGTATATGTACATAGACTCATGACGGAATCAGGGAGAGAGGGGAGAGGGCTGACATATTGAGTGAGAGACAGGGGAAGCGAGACAGAGGATCAACCGAGAGCAATGAGCTCACCCTCAATATTCTATGATTCAGCAATAAGTACATTGACATTAGATGACCCGAATCCAAGATTATCAAACCACAATAACCCGGATGCGCTTCCCGCGGAACTGAACCAAGGCGATTTGTTCGTACAGGGGATAATAAACGAATGAGGAAGGTAGAGGGAGGGGAGAAGAAAGTGACAGACAGGCAGATAGAGAGAGAGTGGGAGAGAGACATAGATCCGAGTCTCAGATTATCGATCGAGAATATAACCCGGATTTGCTCCCGGAACTGAATCAATACTACATGTATTCACACGCTTCTCCTTTTGAATGATCATGTGCGAACGAAATCACGGGATCTATATATATCTAGAGATTGAGAGAGATAGAGCAGAGAGGGAGAGAGAAGAGGAACGGCGAGCAACAAGATCACCCCCACAATATGTTATATGTTATGATTCAACAAAAAGTACCTTGCCATTAGATGACCCGAATCCAAGATTATAAATCGAGAATATCCCGGATTCGATTCCCGGATTTAAACCAAGTCGATTTCTGTGTACGTCTGCACTCTGAGCTATCAGGGACTAATGAAAGAACGGGATATAAATTGAGAGAGGCAGAGAGAGATAGAGAAAGATTGAGAGAAATAGAGGGGGGAGAGAGAGAGAGAGAGAGAAGAGGGACGGGGAGCAACAAGATCACCCCCACAATATGTTATATGCTATGATTCAAAAATAAGTACCTTGCCATTAATTTAGATGACCCGAGTCCCAGACTATCAATCGAGAATAACCCGGATTCGATTTCCAGATTTGAACCATATCGATTTGTATGTACATCTGCTCTCTGAACGATCATGGTCTAGTGAAGGAACGAGCAATAGAGAGGGTTAGAGAGACGGAGAGAGGGCGAGGGGGAGGGAGAGAGAGAGAGAGAGATAGAGAGAGATAGAGAGATAGTAATGGGATACAGGCATGACGCACACGGACTCAGTGTTTATTAATAGGTGTTTATAAAAGGCCCAGACATCTTAATCCCTTTATCTCACAGCTCTCACTTACGAGACAAACTAATTAATACACACTGACGACCCGATTTTCAAATAGTTAATCGAGAATAACACGAACCAATGCGATTTGTCCGTGCTATTGCGCTCTGAACGATCAGGGGGTGATGAACAAATGAGAGATGCCTTTGTTCATCAACTGAACCACTCGCCAACTGATTTAAATAGGCATTGCTATATCCATTCATGTATAACAGTAGAGTAATTTCCCATTACCCATTAACAAGTGTTCGCCTTCACACACAACAAACGTAGATATTTTGTATTGCATTGTGTCTGCTCTTGTAATTGACGGAAAATCGCACACACTATTAAATTGCCGATACCCATAGTATTCGACACGTTCTCCGCAAGACAAAACACGGCTGATAAGAATCTATAGTACATGGGCCTGGATAACTGAATAATTTAACTTTGCACTAACTGACGTGACAGAAGATAAAGAGTGGAACTTTTATTATACTCGACATGACCATAGAAAATATACGTTTAAGTTTGGTGAACTTGTATGGGCCAAATGAAGATAATCCAGCATTTTACTCTAACCTGAAAAAAATAATTACACAGATTGGGAACACGCAAATAATCATATGCGGGGACTGGAATCTGGTTCAGAAACAAGACTTAGATACTTATAATTACAAACATTTAAACAACCCCCATGCCCAAAATGAAGTTGCGGACCTTTCCGGCAGCCTCGAACTAGTTGACGTGTGGAGATTATAGCGGGTGGGCGGAAGCGTTTCCGGTCAAGGACAAATCGGCGGACAACGTTGTTCATCTCTTGATCGACGAAATCTTCCCGCGACATGGATGCCCCCTATAAATAATCACCGATAACGGCAGTGAGAACATTAATTACAAGGTCAAGGACACTCTGAAGGCCCTGATCATTCACTACGTGACTACGTCTTATTATCACCCCCCCCCCATAGCAACAGTAGGGTGGAGAGGTTTCACAGGACTTTTAAAGACCTTGTCTCAAAGAAAGTGGCGGACAAAATAAACACGTGGGACGTCCATTTAAATCAAGCACTAGCTGCAATTCGATTTAACAAAAATGAAACTTCAAAATTCTCCCACTTTTTCTTGTTATACAACCGAGACGTCGTGTTCCCAATAGACAATCTCCTAAAACCCAGGCGTAAATACGCGGGAGAAGATTACCATGAAATAGCTTTGCAACAACAATATAAATCATTTATGATGGTACATAAACACGTGAAACAGCCGAAACGTCAACAAGCAGCGAGATTTGACAAAAAGGCCACAGACACCAAATTCCAGTTTAGGGAGGCAGTGTATGTTAAGAATCAATTGCGGAAAAGCAAACTGGAAAGAAAATGGTACCCTACTTCCGCATAACTAAACAGATAACGCCCGTCACTTTCGAGTTAAGAAACCAATTCACTGGGAAAGTCGCACAATCCCATGCTGAACATAATGCGCAAGGCCAACCTTGAATGGGAAGTCCCCAAAAATGACAACAACAAGCGTGCTCAAACGTATGTTGTTCCCCCTGAAGACGAAGATAGCGACGTTTCTGCCCCTTACCCTGTGGGTGGGTCTTCTGGCGATGAGACGGAACCGTTGCCAGATGATGTAATCGCTCGATTTCGGAGACAATGTTCGGACTCCGATGATGAAGATGTCCCTTTAAGCGAGCTTAAATTGCGCTTACAGCGTAGAAAGGCACGACTCGCACGCTCAGAGCCCTTACAAAACCATGACTCGTGCACGGACGAGGAAGCAAAGCCGAATGCCAAAACACGACGCACTCCTGCGCCACGTCGACACTGGCGCAAAATGACGAAGATGCTTACAAGTAATGACAGCTCGGAGGATGAACTAATGGAAGTGGCCGCCATTGAATCAACCCCTCGTGCATGTAGACCTATACCGGCTCCACGCAAGTGTAAACAGCCCACGAATGGAGCACTTAGTGACGTGAGAACCAAACAATCAGTTAAAAACCTGTGGTACGCAATAGCAGCAGTGATGTGAATAATGATGAAACGCCCAAACTATTACCCTCCGAATTCATTACGGAGTGAATGAGACCCCGCTTTTAACTATCTTATTGATGAGACTAACCTGGCTTCATAAATGTTGAAAATAGTTAGCCCAATGCCACAGACCGAATCGCGAATAGATAGTCATGTTCGGATCAATTACAGGTCGCGCGTCCACATGAAACCCGGCACGTGCGCATAGCAATTTAATAAATAAACCTTTAAACTTTACAATCACGCGCGGAGAGATAACGAGTAGCATGCCGACGCGAATATCGCCATCATTAGGTTTACTACGTTAAGCGCACCCCACGCAAATTAAACGCGATCGAAAAGATTCACATGGCTGACTTAGGAGTGAAATGTTATCACCCAAATGAATGGTAGAGATGGCCATTGTGGTATTTTGCCCTACACTCTTAAAAATATAGGTACTTCATAGTACCTATATAGGTACTAAGCTTTGTCCCAGGGGGGGTACCAACTTGTTGGTACTCTGGAGTACCAACAGTTTAGGTACTGTAGAGTACCAAAATGTTTGGTACTCTGGAGTACCAACTTCTTGGTACTCTAGAGTACCAAATTGTTGGTACTCTGGATTACCTAATAATTATTTAAGTTTTACCCGGGCATTGTGCATATAATACCCACAAAGCATTTATGTCACCGAAGCCATGACGCTCACGATATGAGGTGCCAAAAAATAGATGCTTTCATGATACGCCCTATATATTATCTGAAGTACCAAAATATCAAGACAGGTACTCTGAAGTATTTAGGTACTACGCATAGATCCAGCAATTTGATACTCCAGAGAACAAAACAGCCCTGATACCGGCAAATTTAACAATGTGACATGTTAGATTCCAAATTATGCTGCCGCGTTTAAACATCCAATTAAGTACAAAACCACAAAGACTCCCTTGCATAGTGCTAAATGAAATAATCCGACAGATCTACGACCGCCATTTTTCACTTTAATTTAATCGTTTGCACACGGCACTCGATATTGACACACACACGGTCTCACTCAATCAGCATGGAGCCAACGATTGGCACTCTGTGGAGTACCAACTCATGTGGTTCTTCAACGCTAAACAGGTTCTACAGGATTATAGTACCAAACTGTCTGGTACTATCGCGGCTTTAGGTTCCATGGGGTACCTAAATCAATTGCTTTATTTGAGAGTGTAGTAACAACTACAGTATAACTTTTCAATATCTTTACCCACCGACTTTGGTGGGAATGTGTTAAACGACATTTACCAATGTTAGCCATTATGTATAATAAGCAGTTAGACCAGAGACCTGAGGATATCCCGAATGCCGTGTTCAAAGAGCCCATAGTCGAAGCAATGGAGATGATTGTACCAAAGCCGTCTGTGCTATTTCGGGACAACAATCAGGAACGCCTACATGTATATCCAATTATAGCCGTCATAGGCTAACCACATCTGTGGCGGATTTGGATTAGTATTAAGTATGTATCATATATTAATGTGTTCCGCATTTCTTCCGTATTTATTGTTGCACTGATATTAGAATCATTTGCATGTACATAGACATTTATGCATTTCATATATTTCAAATATTAATTGTTGCATAACGATGTCCATGGTATTATAGTTGTATAATTATCGGAATTATTATAGCAAGCGTTGAATAGTGATTATAAATCCTAGCATGCAGTCATACGATTTGACGATGGAAATCAGTCACCCCGATTTTTTTGTGCTTAACTGTTCGTCAACCAATCAATCTGTAGATTTGAGTTGTAAATTTCATTTTCGTATTCAGCCAATCTGACGGCCGTCAAGCGATACTGATAAATTGGAAAAGTAACCATTGTGTATACTGACTGTGTCATTTATTCTCAAACCACACACACATATCCGTTTGAGTATTACATGCTGACCATGGCGGTGGAACAAGGGTCGACCAGAACCTACCCCCATACTCGGACAGTGAGGACGAAAATACCTCGGCATCCGATGACAATATGACATCCAATTCAGATGCACGACCATCCACCAGCCGGCGGCCGCATGAAAGCTACCTCGACATGATGCCGCACATGCAGTCACCCACATCCTACAACCAGCCATGGGTACAGCCTTACAGCGAGCATAGACGATACTACAAAATGCAGTCACCTCCCCCGCCTTACAGCCCGCCCAGGGATACTGAAGATGCACTCATCGACATCGATGCCGCTGCTGCGATCTTCTCCGTCAATTCATCATCCTGCTCACGGCACCAGTTAAGATTACATGTGCCAATATGGGTACATTTTGCACTTAAGACCATCACAACGGTTTGATTATTTAATTACAACAAAGTCAATAGCATTCAATCGTCGGCATCTGGTTTCTTCCTAGTTGTGTTTGTCTTCCTGTCGTCTGCTCGGATTAGGGTCTTCTTGCGTCCCCATAAGTTTGGGCGTGTCTGCTTGTCTTCTTCATGGTTGAGTTCCGGTTGAGTCCGTTGGCCTGTCGTCTGCGTAGTTACCCTCGGGTGGTGTTCCTCGTCCTGTCGTCTGCTGTTCTTCTCCACCGGCGCATCAGTGGGGTGTCGTTAGAAATACAAGATCATAATGTTTTACCTTGCATTCCTATCCATGCTTCTAGCTAGGGATCCTAGCTGTCTTCTTGTCGTCCGAGAAGTCTTGGTCACTGCTGGGTAGTCGGTTAGAACTGTGTGTCGTATCTCGGTTTGCCCGTGTCCAAATGCAACGAAGGGATTATGCTGGCTCGATGTGCATTTCACGGTGCATCAACAGGGGCGTTCCTGGGTTAATGAAGCAGCGTCGTTTTCCTGAGCTCCTTAGACTGCTATTCTCGTCCAGCGCACTGCATTAGGTTTCAATAGCCTTCTCTAGCAAGGTATCTGGTCTCGCTAATCCCAAAATTGTTCTGTTTACTCCCCAGTTCTTCTTCTCTATATGTATCGCGCTATGGGTATGTATACGTGCCCACTAATCTGCTTTTGGTGTCCAGTATTTCGCAATCTTGATTTAGTCAACAGATGTGCTGTTATGTGTGGTAAATCGAGCAGCCCCCGCGAACTAGAGATTCTCTGTTTTCCCGGGTTGAAAGTTATGTCCCTGGGGTTGTCTCGGTACAACAGCTAGAAACGAAAATAACGAATTGGGTGTATTTTATTTTTGTCCCGTGACATCACGATGGACCTTCACACACTCTGTTGACATTGCGTTATCGAAATCGGATGCTGCATGGTTTTGTTTCTTTTAACAAACATGTTTCGTTTTCGTTGGAAATCGTGAATTCCGAATGGGTGTATATCTGTAATAAAATATTGAATAATACGACAGGAATTCATTTGCGTGGCCAACAGCTCGGGAGTAAATGCGTACATATTAGACGAGGTTCATGTGTGTCACTGTCACAGGTCTACAGTAGATCATGTCATGAATCTGTACTCCAGCTGACGCCCGTGCAGCTGGAGTAGATATTCATGGCATGGTCTAGGTCCATGGGAACTTCGAAATTTATTAACTTGCAACCTATTGTTGATATGAAATACATGGGATACATGATAACTTTCGCATATTTCTGCTTTCAAGTTCCACAAGAAGAGTACGAATTACGTTTATGGATGAACTATCAGAAGGGCTTCTTGTGCGACTATGCTGTCTACTTATATGCATGTAATATCTTTGTGAAAATAATTTGAATATGATCAAATAGTGAAATACAAATCTATAAAGAAGTTTATGTCTTGCTATTTCATGACTAAAGCGAAATAAGCAATACAACCCTAAGATGTCATGTAGGTCCTGGACTTCTTACCCACCTAGCCTGGATATCTTACCCCCACCCAAACCATGACTGAAACAACTTTTTATCGGTAGAAATTAATTTCAGGGTCAAACGATATCAAATGAGTGAAATTATTTTTAGTCATATATGGGGGGAGATACCCTGGTGGGGGAAGATATCATGGGGGAGATGACGTGTTACATCGGGTACCTCATCTAGTAATTCGTTATTTCGTTGGTGGGAAAAGTTTAGATAATAAGTCATTTGTTGAACATATTATCTGAACAATTCCTACATTTGTAACTACTGAACGATCATATGACAAATATTGAATGTCATTTTGTTGTCGGTGATGGCAAATAGTTAAACTTATATCCGGTAAGTCCTTAGAGATTATCCAAAAGTTTATATATATATGTCAATTATTAGTTGAATCAAGAAAATACCAGTTTTCATTCGGCATGTTTTTTTCTAACCCCTATCATGAAATAGATGTTTTGCTGGAGAACAAACACATAAAGAAGTAAGTCACCCTCTGAGATAAATCACTCTGATAACTTTCATAACAATTAGATTATTACCATGGGAATGATTTCTGTCTGGGGGTAACTTCCTTTTTTTGTGTTCATTCTCCAAAAAAAAAATCTAAATTTGAAAAAAAAGCAAACTTTCAAGTAAGTGGCGCTCAGAAATGTGTTAATTTTATGAGTAGAAACTCTCAGGATAGGATATTTTATTTCGATATACACATATTAATACATAATTACACCCACTTCATTTTCTATAGTAAATTGCCGTTGAGTTTATCAAAGCTAATGTAATTATATCGGATAATTACATTAGGTAGAGATTTTATCAGTGCAACAAAAACGACCCAAAAGTACTTGCGCGCAATGATATTTGTAGTCCGTTGCATAGTAACTAAGGACGCTATTTTATTCGCACTTTTCGCAGTACACTTTTTTTTTCACTAACGCTATGAAAGCTAATAAAAGAACAATAAATAACTATCCAAATAAAGACAATGCCCCAATATAATAAACATTCCCAAGCTGTTTACAGAGTGTAAATTTGGTCGTATTTGCGACGTTTCGTTACGAAATGCATGACTAAACATAAACTTTTTAGTTTTCGTTTCATTTATAATTTTATTTACATTTTCCCAGCAGGCACCACTTGTCATTTTGTAAGACCACAGGAGTGTAGAACTTGATTAATAATTGCATTAATTAGCCTAATTACCATTTTTTTGGCCATAATGCAGGCCAAAAAAAATGCTAATTAGCATAAATAAGGCTTGTTGTTGTTGAGGAACGCTCAACAATCAAGGCAGTTATTGATAAAGTTCCAAGCTCCTGTGGTAACTTAGGTAAGAGTATTAAATATAGTGGTTATATTATGGGCACTACAATTTATATTATAGGATGAAATTTTTAATTACTGTTTACAGATGTCTCCAAACATTGTACCAGTCCCGTGAGAAAACTGCAACATATTTTTTCCCTTCGTCTCAGTGTAACTGTAACGATATGTTACAAAGCGTTTCATGATTTCTGAGATTCCACAGAGACTGGCCCTACAAACTGAAACTTACAAAGTCCCCGTAAAAAAATGCAGCATTCAATGTTTATTCACCTCCTTTTATTGTAGCGATATGTTGCAAAGTGTTATGAGGCGTTTAATACCGGTACATTTTACAAATTATATTAAGTCCCCCCCCCCCCAAAAAAACGCAGCATATTAGTAAAACTCATCTCAATGCAGCGATATGTTACAAAGTGTTACGAATCGTTATATGATTTCAGAGATCCACAGTGACCGCTCGTAGACATGACTGTGTTACAAAAGATATAAAGTCCCTGTGAGAAAACTGCAGTATATTTTTTCAACGTGTCTCAGTGTAGCGATAAATTGTTAAGAAGCATTATGTTACATGTGCAACAGAACGAGAGAGAGAGTGAGAGAGAAGTGTGGGAGTCGCACCGAAAGTTGGTAGCACCCGGAATCCCAAGCCGGTCACACATCCATGGAATAACCGCGCCCGACGTTGCGTAACTTTGGTTATCACACAAAGCGTGTCTTCTTCACGTTACAGCTCGCTGTCATTTACTGACAATTATGAGCCGGTCCAGGTGCTACCACGGCCGAGTAACTTTATAACCCTGTGGTGACTCCAGTAGCGTTCTTTAACGTGCACACACCGAGGCGTGTACACGGGTCAGCCACTAATGTCCGCATCCGATCGGACAGAGTACTGCACCACAACAACATACCTGGACAAATGTTGTAATGGGGGAGGGACCGTGACCTATCGATCAGAGAAGTCATCGGCCTTCTATATTTACAACGCGACCGCTATACACATGATTTCTTAGATCCACAGAGACCACTCGTTTATTGGTGTTACAAATAATGTAGCGTCCCTGTGCAGGATATTTCTTCTACTCGTCTCAGTGTACCGATATGTTAAAAAGTGTTACAAAGGTTTACGTGTCTGCATTATCTGGACACAAGCGATTTATAAATAATCACTTTAAATTTTACCAAATATATTAGTTTTTGAAAAATAAATCATCTTAAAATTCCTTAAATGCCATGATGATTTAATTCTTCTGAAAACTTGTTTCTCGGTAAAATCACAATGAGTGAATGACACAAAATGACTGCGAAAAATCGAAAATTGAAAAGTATTTGGCTCACTGCCGATAGATAGGAGGATTGCTGTAAGAAAATTCTCACTAAACTTTTTGATCGCATGTTCATGATTCCCAGTTGACATGGAGACTAACTGTATATTTTCCTCTTCCAAAATTATGCTAATAATGTTTAATTTTGATCAAAAGTTTATTAATGTTTTGTTTCGTCCTTGACATTCGTTCTGGAAAAACCCACTCGATCTACAGATCTTCAGATCGATCGATATTATTCGGACGGGAATGCAGCGAGTTGTTTTCGACTCAAGTCTTGTCTGTTATTTGAGAACATATAATTCCTTGTTTCAATCGTATTTTAAGGGCGAATATGTCTTTAAAATCAATATTTAACAATCGATGGCATAATTATAAGGAATAATCTCGGTTTCCTAATGTAATTACACAGTCTAAAGGCATATGAAGCGATTTATAGGTTTGTGATTCGGCATATGCCTTTAGACTGTGTAATTACATTTGGAAACCGAGATTATTCCTTAAATAATACATTTGACAAATATTGTATTGCATATTCGAGGGGGTGGCATAGTCAGGCTAGAATGTCTTACTGCCACCCTCTTAAATGTGAATAAATGTTAAGATAGGCGGTTAAGATTTATTGTACAATGCACGGCTATATAATTATGTATTACATTATGGTTGCATTTAAATGGATTATATACATGGAGGGTATACGTATAGATAAATCGTTTATTGGTTACTCGATGGTTTGTCTCTTGTCAGTGGGATGTTCTTTGGACGTCGAGTAGGAATGTGCTGAGTGAGGTTATGGATTGCGATATAGGGGAGGTCACTCTATTGATGAGCCACAACACAGTCGGGACATCTTTGATTGTTGCATTTAATTGTTCAGTGCAGCATATTTTTTAATGCAATCGGCATGTAAACGGCGTCTGAATGTGTGTCTGGTTTGGTATGATGTAAATTCGTTATCTAAGTTGTTCCATGTAGTTGGTTAAGAATGGAATGGTGGTTGTTGGGACCAAGATGTTCTTGGTTTTTTTAAGAATAGTGGGTGCTTTTGCCGGGTGTCTGGTCCGGTTTTGCGTTTGGTAAACATGTCGGTGAATGATTCTATTAAGCGCATATAATACCAATCATGCATGAAAACAGCCGTTTGGACTTTGTGGATGTCGTATATTTTGAGTATTTTTACTTTTTTTAAAAGAGGTTATGTGTGGCTTCTATATTTGTTATTACTTAAAACTCGTATCGGGCGTTTTTGAAGCATGAACATTTTTTTGACAGCAGGGACGTGTCCCCATATTTGAATACCGTAGACAAGATGGCTTTGTATTAGAGCATAATATAAAGTGCGCTACCAGGAAAGAAGTGTTTAACTTTATTGATGTGGTATATGGCATTCACCATTTTAGAACAAACAGAGGACACATGCTTTTTGAAAGTCAGGTTTTCATCTATGTGGATTTATAAGAATTTTGTGGAGGATTCGTGCTCAAGATTTCCTATCTTTTTTAGTTCCGTGTTATTCAAGTAAACTTTTATAAAGTTCCATTTGTCATCATTGTTCTTAGGGTGTATTAGCATATAGTTGCTTTTTTTAGTATTGATCACTAACTGATTGCTGCAGCACCAAGCAAATATGTTGCGTAACTCATTATTCACATAACTTTCTACAAGGATGCCATTTTTTCAACCAGTTACTAGAGTCGTATCGCCCGCGTATGATAAGATATCCATGGCATGGTTGTCGAATTTGACATATCGTTAACGTAAATTAAGAAAATTATCGGTCCCAGAATGATCCCTGGGGCACTCCATGTGTCTCATCTTTGATAAATTTCATAACAATTAGATTATTACTATGTGAGATACAAAGATGTGACACTTAGCAAATGGAGCATGACCTGAGAGATTCTACTCTCAGGAAGAGTTAACCCATTTGTGAGCGCCATTTACTTGAAAGTTTGCCTTTTTGTTATATAACACTTTGATGTTTTATAGATGAATTTTATGGGAGATGAAGATTAGGGATATACATTGTAACAATAATCTATTATGATTTCATTCATTTATTCATTCATTCTCCAGCTCGGGTAAACGAAATCCCCTGTAATTTTCACCATTTTGGGAAAGCATGCCTGATGTCATACACAACACACAACGGACGAGGCCTCCGCTTATGCAACCCAAGGTAGGCATAGCACCTGTATGCTATATGCCTATATTTATTGTGCAGAGGTCCATTAAACGGATGACTATATTGTTGCTGGTACCCTAACATGCAACTTCAAGTACCCATTGGTTCAGGCCCAATACTCTTAAAGGGGACAGTCTCCGTGGTACACTTGACGTGTCGTTCTTCCCCTGAAAATGATTTTGTCAATTCCTGCAGCTTGGCCTCAACTTTCTCCATCCCATGGCAACATCTGCACTCACAGATATTCTCAATCACTGTACATAGGCCACATGCACACCTGCAATGACAAGGGAAATATTACGGAACAACTCAGAGTTGACATCTATCTAATTCCTCAATTTTGTTGATGCAAACTGTGACAAATGTGTAACGAACTATGTACACAGTAATGCCCTAAATAACTGACCCCTTAACCACAGTAGAATTATGTGTATTTTGGTCAGGATTCAGTCGGAAATATGGCTTGTTGAAATTCATCGGAAAGCTCTCATGAATGGTAACAAGCCATATTTCTCACTAAATCTTGAAAAGTTACCCATAGTTCTGCTGTGGTTAAGAGGGTCGAATGTTTAGGACATTGCTGTATGTTCTGATGAATGACAGTGGGCATACGTCTATCCGTCCACTTGTTCTCATGGATACATGTATCTTGGACAAGTTCCGTACAAATTTGTTTTCAGGAGTTATACCTGCTGAATTGTTTACCAGGTCTCTATTCCATTCTCCAGGTCTGTTAATATCTTGTTTGTAAGGATTCACGACTTATGGTTTGTTTTCCTGGTGTACATGATATCTCCTCCAGTGCATCCCCCTTTTTACTATTTCCAGTCTGTCAAATTCCCACACCCACCCATAACATAAGTCAAACAATAAATGTACATGTATTAATGTATTACCTATTTTGATTTTATAGTAATGAAATAGCGATACATTAACATGTTACAGGAAAAAGTTGTTTGTTTGAGTCAGGGTTTGGGGTGGAGGGTGCGGAATAAGATAACAGGTATGAGTATCCCCCCACCCAGCATCTACATCATGAAAAAAATTACACTAATGATTTCATCACTTAAATTTACCTTTATATCCATGAAAATTTTGATTGAGTCATGATTTGGTTGGGGAGAAATTACACAGACCTGAATATCACTGCCCCCAATAAAACTACAGATGACAAAAACATGATCTTATGATTTTATCAATTACATGTATATCGCTTTATATAGTCATGAAAGGGCGAGAAATCACATTTAATCGAGAAAAAATTAATTGAGTCAGGGTTTAGGGTTAGGGTTGGGGTTGGGGTTTGGGTTAGGTTAGGGTTAGGGTTAGGGTTTGGGGTGGCCTGAGTAGCTCTAGCCATTTCATGGCTGTATGATACAAAATAAACAGAACATAATAATTTCATTCAGAATCAGAATTTTTAATCTCAAATCGCCGGACGTGTCCGGTATAACAGAGTGTAGTTATGAATACACGTCAATATATACAAATAGATGGTAATGCGGTTGAAAGCAATATATATAGTTCAATAATCGTGTGCACGTTCGGGAAGGGGGGATATGGGCGTACGTGAGGTGATTTAGTTGGGGTGGGTGCTTCAAGGTTCGCGTGGCAATGCCACAGGGGGCTCCATTAGGCGAAGGGCGTCTCGGATGAACATACTAAGATTGGTGAGGATACTTTTATTTGTGCACGTGAAGAGGGATTTGAGTTTGTTGGCATTGGGACGCGTGTAGTAGTATGATTTAAGATATTTTCGTCTCAAATCGCATAGTTTTTCCACATTTTTCACATTGTTGTCATAAGCAGCTACTTGGTTGGGGAGCGGCGGCGGCGATAATAAAGCCCGGGTATCTTCCTCTCGCTCCAAATACTGATTCAAAGAACTTTTCTTGGAAAGTTAATTTCTTTCCGTTTAATGACTATATAAAGCAAAATAGGGGATTAAATCATAACATGATATTTTGACATATGTGCATTACTGGGTTGTTGTGGTGGGTTAAAGACATATTATGGACTTTTTCGGGTACGTGAAACTGATGAGTTAGTAGTGAGGCGCTATGCCAACAGGAGGAATACAGCATTCTACAAGCATCACCGAATATTTCAAGCAAATCCACGGTACCGCTCCATAGAAAACATCGTATGAACTATGTTCAATTGTAAATATTTACATCGTGATTCGGGACGCAACTATCAGCGATAAACTGACAAAAACGATTTCGCCATCGAGATGCTCTTTATTAAACTAATATGTAAGAATGACGATGCGTGTTGTCAATTTGGATATAATATTTGTAAAAATAACTACTTGTAGCAAGATTATTCTCCATTTATATATAGTCACCCTACAGGTGTGTTTTAAATCACAAAAATAATGAGACAAAATATATGGGTGGGGGATAGGCCTACCCAGGGTGAGAGATAAACTGTTACACCGGTATATGTTTTAATGCAAGGCGGGCTAGCATCACGGGATTCACCCTCAGTTTGATTAGCCCTCAATTGCCACCTACATTGTAGAAACAGATTGAAGTACCTCAATTATGCATTTTATCTTCTGCAAATTAGGGGACATAGAAACTGAACAGGAGGGATAAAGTACACAAAAGTAACTAGAACAAAATTTCAATTTGATACTATTAAGGTAGGGCTTAAAATATGACGAGAAACAGAATCATGATGCTTAGCTTGATTCTCGTAAAAGCAGCTGTTCAGTGTAAAATGCTATATTTTGATTATAGCAAAATGTTTTGGATTTTAAGGTCTGCAAAATGATCATCCCTCGGTAGTCACAAGCCTACACTATTGTATGCGTCAGAAATAGCATAAATTAATTGTAATATAGACCAAGTCTTTTCAGTCCACAACAGCTTGGGAAATTGGTTGGGTTGATGCTGTTTTGGACCGAGAATCCGAGAACCCTCCTGTGGCTCTTTTATAACAGATTTTCATTCAAAAGACATACTACATGTACACGTAATCGAACCCAGGCAGTCACGTGAACCCATGAATATAATTAGTCATCTCACTTGGACCACGATGAATCTGTCTTCAAAATGATATACACTGTACCATATACTGTTAGAGAAAATAACTCCACCTAGATATTTTCTCGAGATTTTGAGAAACGAATCTTGAGATATTAACATATTTTCTTCAGATCATACGGCAAGATCTCAAGAAAATATCGCGAGATCTCAAGATAATATCGCGAGATACAAGTAATATGTTCAGATCTTGAGATGCGCATGTCAGGATCTCAAGATGTGTACAGGTATGTCGAGATAACAATTAACATGTTGAATATTCAAGACAATTTTTTCTTGGACAATGTCACAAATCAAGAGTTAGCTCATTGTTCGCAATTTATTATTTATTGTTTTAGCCAGTGCAAACAATGTCACGGATTGTGATAGTAGTGATACCGATAGCTGAATCCAATGTTAATCCGTGAGCAGCCATGAACTGACAGCAGTATGTGGTCGAGTCCAGAATTTCAATACATGCCAAAAATTTACAATATTTTTAGACTTAACATTTCGGCAGACACACAACATTTCCTCGAATTATATTTCATATTTCGATGTATTGACTATGCGTTATGATTATTACACATGTCCGCTCGAATAAAGGGAATTTTCGCTAGTAGGCCTATTTACTTTAATTTCATTTTCACATGTTTTGCCAGTGACCAGATGACCGCGACAGTTTTAATAGACACTCAGTGACTCACCGTTCTCGGACGCGATGTTCAACTCCTCGCCATTCAAGGTCTGGATCGTTTGATGGTCTCACACCATGCTGATTTTCTGGTAATTCCTGCTCGTACATGTACGCTCCCATTATCAAATATAAAGTGTGTTCTGCTGACGAATCAGACGAGTAAGAATTGTCAGACTCGGAGATCGCAAAATAGTTGTTGTCCGCCATACTGTCGGAATTCCCAAAGGTCCATCGTGTCGTTACACGCTTTCTCACAAATCCTGGATCCGTCAAAATAGCTAATGAAGCGAGGCATCAGGCCCTCCCCAAGCCACCCACACTCGTATTTTTCAGACAACATGGGATTGTTGTCTTAAATAAGCATGCATAACTTAATACAAGTATGAATAAATGAACGGCGGCTTTAAATCTGGCCAAAGGGTGGCCATTATCATTCGAAAATAAGAAAATATGAAATGAACAACTTATCATGACGAGACGTGAAATTTCGTAACATTAATCTGTTTCTTATAGCGAGCCCGAAACGAGACCCCGCGGGTCTCGTTCGCGAGCGATAAGCATATACGTGTACGCGAGATGAGCGCTATACTATTCGATGTTTTGGCGGGAAATCTATAAATAGCGATGTGTTACTAAAATACTGACCTATCAAAATTGACATTAGTTATCAATTGCCAATCAAAATTAACGTTACTTATTAGTTGACGGTTGACCTAGTGACCTAGAGACTTAGTGACTCCAGACTCCAGTATCCGGTTCCACCTCAAAGTTCATAATAATTAACATAACTGATTAAAGTGGTCAGGAGCAAAGGTGAGTTAGACTTCATTATAAATATCGAAATATTGTAAATTTGCGGATGATATTTTTCCAGAAAAATGTCAACAACTTACATTTGTTACAACTTACAAGAGACGAACAGTGCTGAAATTCGAAACGGCAATTGTAATTTGTAGTAAGTTGTAATTGTTCTGCAAAGGTTTTGTGTTCATATTTCATTCAATTAAATATTACAAATATTTGACTCGAAACACAATTCTAGTTTGCCTATTGTACATTTGGAGCTTGTCTTTAATTTTCTATAAACGTTTTCACATAAAAGATTGATGGAATAGTGTCAAAGCTCGAAGCCAACAAACCGGAATTATAATTATAACTTAATCAACCAATATTCAGCGGTTCCCATTTAAATCGACGGTTACCAAGGAAATCCAAAGTACTGCTCATCCTAACATCGGCGAGATAAAAAAAATAGTTCGCAACATTTTTATCATTTGAGTCATTATATTCACACAGGAAAGAAGGAATATAATTATGTAGTGTATTAAATTGTTGGCCAAATTTGTGTTTTTGTGCAAAAGCGAATGAAATACAAGTTTGTGCAATTTGTGGTGAATTATTACGCAAAAACAGTTATGTCAATAGTCCGCATACATGACATTGAAATGTCTATTTTGTGTAATCTGATCGACAGAACACGAATATTTGTCAAAACGGAGAAATGCACATCACAGTCACTGTGGTAGGCATTTTGTGCCAATTTACGAACACCATTTGAACGTGATATTTGATAGAAAAGTTTAGCCAGACAAGCCACAACTTGGCACAAGAATGTTCAAAGGGAATAGACTGCATAATAAATTTATATAAAAAAAATCATTATATCCCCTTGAGTCTCCTTCCACGACAATCGGGGACCTCCGTATAGTCCAATGTGTATCTATAGTATATGCTAAGTTGCCCAATAGCCCACTGCTCATATGTATTGGCCTCCCAGTCCCGGCGCTGGTTACTCGTGGAAGGTATGTGTGTTACTCGTGCAACCTGCAGGTACTGGTAGGTCTGTGTAGTATACTTACGGAAACTCCCCGACTTATATAAATGAGACCCCGGGGTTTGAGTCACGTGGGTCCTGCCCCGAAGGAGCGACCTCGACTTGACTGATAGAGATTGACTAATACGGACGTGAAATCCAGGGCACCTGCTGGAACCGAAGCGGTCGACCGCAAGCCAGGTGTGGGTCCAAAACACAAGGTGAGTGAAACGTGAGATTGTCACCACCTTGTGAGTAGAATATAACAGTGGAGAGCTGTTTCTCCATATTGGCGAAGCGAACGACGAATTCTATTCGGGAAATTCCCATTCGAATTGGCCGCCATTATGAGCCAATGAGGATGTGCGTTCGATTTTGAGCGACAAATATAATCGCTTGATATCGGTTACTTTCGGGTCTCATCCGACCCGCTAATTAACTTTAATTTAATTGTCGTGAATTATTAATTGTTATTCCGGGATCAATTTTCCAGACTTTTGTATATTTTGAATATTTGAGGTGGTGATAGTTCATGTTTCACTCATTTTCGATAGGGTGCATTTTATGTCAATAACCCTTCCTGTGTTTCAGCCCGCGAATTTTGACGGGGCCTTTTTGCCCTCGCGTCGTGTGCTGACCATTTAGGGTCATTTTTCCACCCTGTAAGTACTTGGTACATTTGATTTTCCAACTTGTTGGAAAAATATTTGGGTACTTCAATCACAACATTATATTGGGTCCCCAAGATTATACTGTGGGGTCTGTACTAGGGTTATAGTAATACCAGTTGGAAAACCCAATTAGGCTATTCGAATTTTCAGGGTCAGTGGGACTTTGAAAGAATGGCGACTGCAATTAATGGGTCTTCTGAACTTGATTCGGACGATGGGTTGACCGATCGTCTTCAGATCAATAAGTGCGATTTTTATTCAGGGGTCAATACTGAGAGAGCCCGAAATATATTAGCTAAAAGAGCTGAATTGGGAAATTTTACGGTGGATAACATCAACCAGGTAACTTCCCTCCGGGTGTCAAGGGCTTTGATAAGAAGTGTGGATTTTATACCACACCAGGACAATGATATTGATGGACGATCTAATTGCGTCTTGTCCAATCAAGCTCATATGGATGAGCAATTGCGGCACAGGTTGGTTATTCGCGACCAACGAGGCATGGGCGATCAGACATCTGCGCCCAGTTCACCGGTGTGGGTACAAATAATAACACTAAGCTCACCGGCCCCAGGAAATTCTCACCGAAGGGGTTTATCCCCACCACCACCATCCTCAGAATCTGAGGAACACATGGGGTCACGGGACCCCCACCGATCGCGGGAAGGTAGAATTTCCAACCGGGATCCGCCACCGTCACATGAGCAACCGCGTTATATGACAATACCGACGTCAACAAGGGGTAACCGTCTCCAACGTCCAATATCAAGATTGGACGCCTGGATGGAAAATAACCCATTAGTGGCACATGCCCCTGGCAATGTAAACCAGGGTTCACAAGGCAGAGTAAGTCATGGGGAAACCCAGGATGCCCGAAGAACGGGAATGACACGACCACATGTTGGCGAGGGGGATCGCTATCGGAGGGATCAGTACAGAGACCCTCAGTCTCGCTCCAGTGGGCGGTCATATGATATACTAAATAGACATACGAGTCCGCAAAGAAGTCATAGTGATAGACCACAAGGGAATAGAAACCCTAATGGGGGAATGGGGGCACACAGAGACCCTAGTATGGGCAGAACCCTTAGAGACAGGGAGGGACGCCAACCGGGGGGGATAGAGGGGAGATAATAGGTAATCAAGCCCACAGGATCAACGTCATAGAAAGTTGCCACATATCCCCCGATCATTGGAATATGACGGCACCACAAATTGGCAATCCTTTCAGTTAAAGTGCATTCACATGATGGATTTTGAGGGATGGGATGGACCAGAGGCCCGGGACTACTTGTGTTGGTGTTTACAGGGAAAAGCGGCAGACTATTTTACAACCCTAATGCGTCAAAACCCCCAGACACCTTTTGACGACATGATGCACAAATTAGAAAAAAGGTTTGCGCACATTGAATTGCCCGAAACTGTCTTGATTCAATTTAATCAAGCAGTTCAGAAACAAACGGAGTCCCTGGAAGAATGGGCAGATAGGGCATTAACCCTAGCTGCAAGAGCATTTGATGATTTACCCGAACGTCACATGTTCAGACAAGCAGTGTTGAGATTTAGTTTTGGGGTCTTAGATAAGGAGGCTGGAATGGCGATATCTGCCACCCGGCCGGTTTCAATAGAGGAGGCCATAGACCGGGTAAAGTGGTTTCAACATTCGACACTGGCAATTTATGGGCCAAACACTATGGCCCCTATAGACACAACACCCCGGCCGGAAAGTAGGCGAACTAGACCTTTTCGGGAACGTGAGGCCCCAGCACGGGTACAATACACCCAAGCAAACCCGAAAATACAATCAACTGGGGGACAGAGTGGTTCTAATGAAATTGCAAAATTGTCCAATAAATTGGAACAAGATTTTGGGGGGTTCGCGACATCAATGATGGAGGGTATGAAGGGAATGCAAGATTCAATGAACCGCATCTCTGAATCAATGGCAACATTAACCCTCAGATTATCCCGAACCTCTGATCAAAATAGAAGGGAGTTTCCTAGAAGTAGGTCACCCTCACCGAATAGGCCGGGGTGCTGGACATGTGGTAGTAAATCACATTTAATTAGAGAATGTCCATCGAGGTTAACAGGGAACCAAGTAACCAACCGGGAGGGCCCGGAAAGGTCGGCTAAATTAAATTCTGGCCCGGTTCCGGGGGCACCAAAAAATCCCCAAAGGGTAGCATTCATGGAAAATGTGGATTTAAGGGGATGGTAAAGTCTGGTCAAGATGGCCACCGCGGATTGCACCCTACCTCCAGATGATCAATAATTACTCACCGGCCATAGAATGGATAAACTTCATATTTTTCACACATAATAATCAATAATAAACAAAGATCTTGTCATTAGTAGAGAAATTATAGCTGTTAGAATTTACTCGCGGTAGAGTGACAAAAAATCATGTCCCCAAACGGCGTTTCTCCAGTTCCAATGGTTAACTTTTTGTACAAACTGAACAGTCAAAATGGTCCTATAAGAATCTGGCTAGAGACGAGGAGACATCATTTTGAGGAAAAACAAGAACTTTCCCAAATACCCTGCCTGTGAAAATAGTAGTCATCCTGAATAATGGCAAAATGTCCTCCATTTGCATTGTTTACATTCTTAGGAACTATTTTTCTTGGTATGGGAGACCATAATATCCTAACACTATTTTGCGATAGCCGATACACAAGCCATGGGGGCGTGGCGGCCATGATTACAAACAAACCCATCCGTCAATACTAGAATACGATTACGAATGGAAATCGATCAGTATAGACAATCGCGCATGGGATCAAGCTTTTGATTATGCCCATCAATAGATATGGGTTATAAGCAATATGATTGTACCTGATAACCGACAATTTCTCGATTAATTTACATTCAAATGTTATTAAACGTATTTTTCTCCACAATGTTGTTTATCCCAGTGGACCAAAATAGAATTGACCGGAAGTGAACTCACACAAGGAGTCCGTCGTAAAATATGACATATTTCGTCGGAATACGGTACTTTCCTATTCATAAATATGTTTTTATATAGGCTATTTGATTTTAGAATAATACAATATTCTGAAACATGTAAGTTTTCTATTTATGTGATTTGCGTACTAATACGACATCTTGTAATCTCGCTTTCGACTATAGACTGGTAATTCTAAAAATAAAATATCAACATTTCCATCTGTAAACAGCACAAAACTTCATAAATCGTGGGTAATCAAGCAACTAAATTAATTCCAACAACTTCAATAAACTGAAAGCATCGATTTCATATCATAAACTTGCCCGATTGCAGGATCGGATTGCTTTTCTGGTCGATTTTCATGTACCTGCCGCGAATTAAAAAATGACAACAACGTCATGAACATGTGTTTACAATTGAAATATGGCGACTGGCTCCCAAAAAAAACTGACACGTTTTAGCGGACGTTTTGCAAACGATACAGTGAACATTAATCTAAAGCAGAGCTCCTTGGCTCTTAACGGTATGTCACTTATCATAATGGGCTGCCTAATGATACTGTTGAAGTTATAGTTTTTCACATTTGAATGCCAAAACAATGACATAATATTGCAGATATACTCTGTTTCAAAGTCATTTTTCTGGTACAAAAAGCTTTTTAGCTCACATCTATTCGTGGCACCTCCTTTAACGATATATGCTCTATATATTATATCTATGTTGTTATATCTATTTCTGTCTGCTTTTATGTGAAAAATACCAATTTTGTCAGCCCGTTTCCAGACATTTTTTTATGAAACAGACTTTGCCATCCCCTTAAACAGCAGTGGGTCGGAGCAGGATTGCTAGGTACAGAGCCGACCCCATTAACTCCCCTTGACCTAGTGAATGTGAATCCCATAATAGAAACTAAAAAACAAATCGATAGTGGGTCAGAAAACAAAGGCGAAACCCAAGTAACAGATATACAGCCGGCCGTGAGCGCTCGCGATAGCACCGAAAGGTACGGGGAAAGTAATAGATCCCCGGAGATAATTAAAATCGCGCAATTGACAGAGCGACTATCATATACGGTGGGTATTCAGGTGGAAAATGTAGAACTCGACTGCCTGGTGGATACTGGGGCAGAGGTCACGGTAATATCGGATGACATTTTCAAAAGCATTGCACCTGTACCCAAACTAGTTAAGGAAATAAAAGTACAAACTGCGGGCCGGGATCAAAATACAATCACGGGTAAAGTAGTTGGCCCAATACGCATGAGAGTTGGAAGGCGTTGGTATTTGAGGACAGTGTATGTAGCACCGATAACATGTCCTATGATTTTGGGATTAGATTTTCTGAAGGAATTTGAGGCGTCCTTAAATTTGAAAGAAAATGATATGTATTTGGGAGATGAAATAATTCCCATGACATTGTACACATCAGGACCCTCTGAAGCAGCAAGGCATGTCACAATTGCCTTGACAAAATCGGTAATTATTCCCGCAAATTCAGCTAAATATACCAATATATATATCAATTTACCGGATTATGTCATAGAACCCAGTTTGGGACTCAATGTGTTGGTACCGGTGACATTTCATAGGGCAAAAACTAAACCTATGATGCTGTTCCTAAACATATCAGATGGGGATATCAAGCTTAAAGCTGGTCGAATGGTGGGGACCGCAATAACAAATGGTGATTCAGAAGTTGTTGACATCAGAAAATTAGATATAGAAGAACCAGATGTGACCCCCTATTTAAGTAAGGGAGATGAACTCCCTGAGTATTTAGTAGATCTTTTTGATCGTTCTCGGGAATTGTTGTCTCCCGAACAAGCTGTCCAATTGAAAACATTATTAATTCGGTACCAATTGGCATTTGCGAAAGATGAAAATGATTTGGGGGATTTTACAGCACTGAAACATAATATTCCCACGGGTGATGCCCGTCCTGTTAAAAATAGTATGCGCCGAGTCCCAGCATGTTTTGCAGAGGAGGAAGAAAAACTTCTAACGGGAATGTTAAAAGCGGGAATAATACGCCCCAGTGATTCCGAATGGACAAGCGCGAAAACGATGTGGTTTAGTGCGGTGGGCTTTGGACTTCAGGGGTTTAAATTCAGTAAATGTAGGGGATGGTTTCCCCTTACCCCTTGCAGAAAAATATTTTCAAACAATAAGTAAACATAAAATATGGTCCCGGCTAGATGCTAACCAGGCGCACTTCCAAATATACATAGCCGAAGAAGATCGTAAGAAAACGGGTTTCTTGACAAAATATGGAGAATATGAGATGATTCGAATGGGTTTTGGTCTAAAATCGGCGCCGGCCACTTACATGCGCGTTATGAATTTAGTGTTGCGTGGTTTATTATGGGACGTGGCTTTGGCCTTTTTGGGTGATATTTCTGTACTATCGGTATCTATGGAGTCCCAATTTGAGAACTTGGAGAAAGTGTTTGTTCGGTTCATACATTACAAGCTTAAATTGAAGCCCAACAAATGTTTATTATGTCAAGACAAAATGATGTTTTTGGGTAGATTGGTGACTGCAAAAGGATTGGAAATGGGGGATGCCGCAACCGATGCCGTTAAAAATTGGCCAATAATACCCCAGAATAACAAAGAGGTGGAACGATTTTTGGGTTGGGCTAATTATCATCGAATGTTTATCAAAGATTTTGCGGTGAGTGCAGCCCCGTTGTATAAAGTGACGGGAAAGAAACCATTTAATTGGACCGAAATGGAACAAACAGCATTTGAAACCCTCAAAACCGCGTTGGGTTCGCCGCCGCTGCTCACGTTTGCAAATGAAACTGACCCATTTATATTGGATTGTGATGGGAGTACAAATAGGAGGGGAGCTCCTTCAGATACAGGATGGGGTCGAGAGGGTAATAGCATATGGGAGTTATGGGCTTTCGCCCGAACAAAGTAGGTATTGTGCTACCCGAATTGAACTTTTGGCGGTGGTCAGGTTTACGCGGCAATTCAGATATTGGTTTCTGGGACGACCTTTTATTATTCGGTCGGATCATAATAGTTTGCGATGGCTTCTGAATTTTAAGAAGCCCGAAGGGCAAATAGCCCGCTGGTTGGAAGAATTAAGCCAATACGATTTCACCATTCAGCATAGGGCGGGAGCAAAACATGTAAATGCGGATGCCCTCAGTAGACTCCCAGAATGGGATGAGTGTGGGGAGTATAGAATTGGAATCCCAGTATCACAGTTGCCGTGCAAGGGGTGTAGATATTGTCAAAGGATACAAAACAATTGGGGTGAATTCTTTCAAGAAGTGGACGATATTGTTCCAATACCCCATAGAACCAATAAACGGGTGGCGAAAATGGAGTGTCAAGGGAATATTGTGGGGGACATTCAAGCATTATTCTCCGAACCGTTGGATATCCTTCAGATTGGGCAGTCGGGGAGTGATAATGTGCCAGATGTGGGGTTGGGGAATGCAGATGACCAATTTATGTTTGGGGGGAAATCCCGAAAAGATATCCTGGAAGCCCAGAGGGTTGATTCAAATCTTACCCTAATGCGGTCACCACATTCATTTCGTCTTTGGCCCTTGGTTGGTACAAAAAAAGGGCCTTCACCAATGACAAGAAAGCTGGAGGTCCATAAACATGTTTCCGACTACCCGTTGCTTTAGTGATTAATAAATGGTAGTCATTAAGGCAAACCTGTCTTGTTATTAATAACAACCATGTGGGATAAACAGAGATGCCAGAGCATAAGCTAGCAGAAGATAATTTATCCCACGGGTTGCTCCATTTATGTATTGGAAGGGAAAACCCACGATGGCTATAAATATATATGACAGTACTGTATATATTCAATCACGTACTGCAGTACATGCGGAGCGATATGGAAATCAGACAATCAATTTGCCAGCTTCTATTCCTCACTTCACTAATTGTCAACTGAGATAATGCCGTTGTTTGTCCTAATGGGACGAGTATATGCTAAAGCATTGGAACAAAGCCCATCGAGATTGAGGGAGGAACTATTTCGTCTGGCGTCAGGTCAGATGGGTAATCACACGGACATCATACAGCCTTTTTGTTAGAACATTCGCCCGGCTCGGTCAACAATTATTTAGCATCCCACCCTCCGGCCCAGTTTTCCTCCTTCTGTTTTGGGGGAGGCATCCCTGATGCTAACCGCTATGCCTAGTGTCTTTCGGGACTAGATAGGTGATCGTTGCCAGGACTCCGTGGTTGGCGCTTGGGTGGTACCAAAACAGGGCCTTCACCAGTGACAAGAAAGCTGGAGGTCCATAAACATGTTTCCGACTACCTGTTGCTTTAGTGATTAATAAATGGTAGTCATTAAGGCAAACCTGTCTTGTTATTAATAACAACCATGTGGCATAAATGTTTCTTACAATTTTTAGGACATAAAATAAAAAGCATCCATTACCCTGCAGGGAGCCCCACACATATATAGAAGCATATTGAAGAGTGTCGTCTGCTCATGTTTGTCTGGGGCTCTGTATGGGTAAAATTGTTAAAGAATACAAGAACAAATTATTAAAATTGTTAAAAATTGTTAGGCCAAGCATTCTCTTATATATGCGAGGCGACCTATGGTCGACTCGCATATATAAGAGAATGCATTGGCACAGGGTAAAAACAATTAATGCTAAACAAAACGTGCTAGCAATTGTTTATCTATTTACAATCTTGAATAATCAACTACAATATGGACGAAATGCAAATTTCTCATTGTTAGATAATATCTTAATTATTTTTATATTTCTCCCGCGGGTATACCAATATAGAATCAACGTGTCAAACACCAACGTCAGAACATTTCATGATAAGAAACTGGTTATATAATGAACGTTCGAAACTCGACGCAAAACTCAATTTGAAGTTCACCCAGAAGTCAGCTGAATTCTAATGATATCGAGAAGATGAAGAGTTTCTTGGTCATCGCTGTTGTCGCCATGCTGCTAGTCAACCAGGTTCATGGATTTTTCGCGGTGGGAAATCACGTGGATTCGACGTTGGTGAGTACCACGCATCCAAAATGTCCAAGCACACAGCAACATAATATATGAGGAACTGACACAAAACATAACATGTTGACTGCTGAGAGCATAATTATGCTAGTTTATTTTTAAAACAAGTTGATACCTTATTTGTTCGGAAATACGGAGCAGTTTTCTATAACAGTCGTATCAAAGTCTCTAGTCTCGAAGAGCGGGTAAGTGACTGCTACATTTGTATTCAGGGCAGAGATGTGTCTCATGCACTCTAGCGACTCGGGCTAAACTTTTCAAACATTGGAAATGTCATGTCTGTCACATTACTAGTTTGGTTTTCGAAAGCTTATGTTTGAATGTTTATTTGCACATTAATACAATACAGTGTTATATAATGATATGTATACATATTTACATGTGCAGGGGTGGCATGGCCAGTACAGGCCGTCTTCCTGCCACCCCTGTAATATAACATTACATGTATGATTGAGATAGCGTTCATTGCTGAATAATGAGTATTTACAACAAGGATGAGCGTGGAAGGGTTTGTCAGTGGTAAGTCTTCTTATCCTGTAGGGCAGTCTGACATTCGAATATGTGTTTAGTGTTGGGGCTAAGCTAATTATGTACGCGTGCCTGAAAATATACGTATTATTACATCGCCCCAAAAAGGTGAGGGTGCCTGGGTGACTCATACTTGTTGGGCCATGTCAATAACAAGGTCAGTGATTTCAAGTTGTTACTCTGCACGATTTACATTCTCGAATTTTACATATAGTATCATTACTATATTGTGATAATAAATTATTGGTGATAGACTTTTTGAATTGTGTTTTATTTGGAGAATTTCTGAGCGAAGCGTTCAAACAGTTCCATACATTGGGGAATGCGTGTTTTGGAAGTATTAGTGAGAAATTTGTTCTCGGTTTTGTCATCATCAAGCTTCCGGCTTGTCTAGTTGTAGATATAGGTGTATATTTGAATGTTTTTTCGAATGATGATGGCAGAGTTTTATTTTTCCAATTGTACATAAATAATGCGATTTGGAGATGATATAGATCGTGCAGTTTGAGGATCTTTTCCTTCTTAAAAAGTGGTTCGGTGTGGCTACGATATTTCGTCTTGCATATAATGCGTATAGCTTTCTTTTGAAACTTAAATAATGATCCTGTTATAGTTGCATGGCCCCATATTATTAAGCCGTACATGAGATGACTGTGAATGAGAGCGAAATAAAGGGTTTTGAGTGCGTTTTTGGGGAGAAATCGTTTTGCCATGTTTAAGCAATATGTGGCATGATAATTTTTTTTTTTCATCATGGATATATGATACTTGAATGTGAGGTTCTCGTCTATGATCACTCCGAGAAATTTAAGAGATTTTTCTTTGTATTGGTTTCCAACACGGGTAAGTTCTTTACGATTCAGTTGTATCCTTATATCGTTCCATTTTGAGTCATTGTTTTGGGGGTGTATGAGCATGTATTTACTCTTAGACTCATTAATTGATAGATTGTTGCTGCAACACCATCTAAAAAGTTTTTCTAGTTCTCCGTTAATTGTATTCTGCATCTTGCCACAGTTATTTCCTGATGTACACATAGTAGTGTCATCGGCGAATGAGAGGAGTTTAATGGACGTACATTTCGGCATGTCATTAACGTAAACTAAAAATAACAAGGGTCCAAGAATGGACCCTTGTGGTACACCATATTTCATTGCCAACATTCCAGAGTTCCAACATGACTAGTCTGTCACATTACTAGTTTGGTTTTCGAAAGCTTATTCAGACTTGTTTACATCCTTAGGGCGAACACAGTCTAGAATTAATTTATATTGCAGTCTTTCCTTTCATGCTGTGTTAATTGTGGGTTATATCAGTTTTCGGTCCGTCGTGGAACTTAATGGAAAAATTCGGGTAGCCGTGGTCGGCCATTCATTCCTGCTCGACTGCGATAGGTTTTGCGCCGGAATGTCACTCATTGTTTAAATGAGAGCTATCCAGACCACACGTAGGTTAATCTTCTTGTGATAGTTTAATATTTCAACCAGCATTTAGTGTGAAATATAGAGAATACCTACTGTAACAGTTTGTGTTTGAATATATAATGCACTTTATATATTAAGGCCTGATATAAAGTTGAAATTAACAAGTACGCTTTCACTCATTAACATAGAATTATCGATTGATCAAGTGCCCGGGACGTCATAAATTCGTCGCTTTTAATTGAATAGCGGACAGTTTGCACGCGCTGACCACGCATCAACCTTCACAGCTCGTGTGTTCCTGATAGTTGTTAGTTTCACAATACAGTAAAACAAGAAAACCATAGTCAAAAAAGGTAACGCCCAAGATCATATTATTAGCCATAAATATAAATTATAATATAAAATATATTGGTTACATGAATTCCGATAAAACAACTAATCCTTCAAATTATTACCAAAAAATACGGCTTATTTCTGCAGGTTTTTCATTCACCAAACCAGAAAGCTTCTAATTGCGGATAAAACATTGTGTTCCCGCCATAAAATCTTCAAGTGTGCATGGCCCAGCATGTGCATGTTCATACCTAAATATCGAACGCAATTAACGCGGTCATAGTAGTTACATACTGCAACTATAAGACATCCAGCGAATACACACCCCACGAAAACCCGAAATGTGTTGTCCTGCGAGTATCCCATCGATATAGCTCAATTTGACACGGCCAGATTAGCCTTTCTGCAATATCCTAAAACAATAAAGCTTCTCAAATCAAACTTTCACTTGGACATTACAACTACAGCTTTTACCGGACTCGGGTTCGCAGTACAACTTCAACGCGGCCGAAAATAACCGGAAAAAAACCCCATAGGGCCACAGGTTTCTAAAATTGTAGAACAGTATAGTATACACCGGTGGCGTTATTAACGGAACCTAGAGTAAAACAAACAAAACGTGATTTCACTGTAGCTACGAAGAGATAGATACGACGATGTGAGTCTTGGTTATTGTCGGCTATTTTATAGGCAAGAATATACTAAATGTTGATATTGCACCAAAAGTCGAAACAATTCCTATATTCGTTCAATGACTGGACTTATGACCACTTACGATTCGGAAGTTATTTCGGACACTTCCGTTTATTTTCGGACTTTGCCTATTTTCGACCCACTTCGCCTCGAATTTCTTTCGGCCCAAATGTACGTCCTACTTCACTAATAACTTTCCGTGGTTATTTGACACCATTTCCGAAATGTACCCGACAAAGCAGAGTGGCACTTTTTAAAACTTGACCTAAATTATATTCAGTCACACATGTTTCGCCAAGTTGATCACAGACGCATTGGGGGTCATTTGCCACATTTTCCAAAACAATTTGAAAAGATTGAAAATAATTTTAAATAACATATTATTAAAAGGTTATTTCTTGTACATTACAAAACACACCCTTCTTCCATCTCCATCTCCCCATTTTCTCCAGTTTCTCTCATTTTCTTTCCTCTCCCTTGAGATTTAACATGTTTCTTTTATTATGCTAAAATGTCTTTTTGCTTTACAATTTTATACTATATTTTCGATGCTGTAAACTGTTTTTTATGTATGTAGTATTTTTGGGAAATAAAAATTAAAAAAACAAATAAAAAAAAACATCGCGAACTTGGATATTTCGGTATCGTTGCAAGGGGCTGTCGGTAAAACATTTCAGACATGTATTATTATTTTTTACCTTTTACCACTTTTGAGACCCAACACCCCTCAACCTTATTTTTTTCGTTTTAGCAAGTTTTTTTCCGAAAAGTTTTCGACCCCCCCCCCCCCCTACAAACACGAAGTCAAAACAATTTTGGAAGAATATGAAGAAAAAAATTCACCACTTACTGTCTGTCTCATATCAACAAATTAACACATGTTCGTGTATGTGATTAACTCAGTTTGACATGTTAGTGATTGCTTATGCAATGTGTCCATGCATTATACGTTCGGAATGACCTAGAATGAAAATTATACCGGTATTTAGTAATTTTACAGCAAGAAACAATATACTAATATACTGACTGTATACATGCAGTTTGCATGTTTGGTGTTAAACTTACATTATCTCTAAGTTTTAAGGACAACAATAGTTGAAAAATACGGAGGTCCTCTTGAGCACACACCCACCCACCCAGATGTCCGCGATGGACATGTAACTGTTTTATAAATGTTGGTATTCCTCCCTTAATATTTTACCCCTGAAATTTACGGTGTGACTTTTGTAACTTTGAATCATGCATCATATATTCTCTTTTAAATCAAACTATTATAATATAAGTTTGATGGACGACAAACTATTATAATATAAGTTTGATGGACAACAAACAAACTATTATAATATAAGTTTTATGGACGAAAAAATATTATAATATAAGTTTGATGGACGACAAACTATTATAATATAAGTTTGATGGACGACAAACTATTATAATATAAGTTTGACGGACGAAAAACTATTATAATATAAGTTTGATGGACGACAAACTATTATAATATAAGTTTGATGGACGACAAACTATTATAATATAAGTTTGATGGACGACAAACAAACTATTATAATATAAGTTTGATGGACGACAAACTATTATAATATAAGTTTGATGGACGACAAACTATTATAATATAAGTTTGACGGACGACAAACTATTATAATATAAGTTTGATGGACGACAAACTATTATAATATAAGTTTGATGGACGACAAACTATTATAATATAAGTTTGATGGACGACAAACTATTATAATATAAGTTTGACGGACGACAAACAAACTATTATAATATACGTTTGATGGACGACAAACAAACTATTATAATATAAGTTTGACGGACGACAAACAAACTATTATAATATACGTTTGATGGACGACAAACAAACTATTATAATATAAGTTTGATGGACGAAAAAATATTATAATATAAGTTTGACGGACGACAAACTATTATAATATAAGTTTGATGGACGACAAACTATTATAATATAAGCTTGATGGACGACAAACTATTATAATATAAGTTTGATGGACGACAAACTATTATACTATAAGTTTGACGGACGACAAACTATTATAATATAAGTTTGATGGACGACAAACTATTATAATATAAGTTTGATGGACGACAAAATATTATAATATAAGTTCGATGGACGACAAGCTATTATAATATAAGTTTGATGGACGATAAACTATAATAATATAAGTTTGATGGACGACAAACTATTATAATATAAGTTTGATGGACGACAAACAAACTATTATAATATAAGTTTGATTGACGACAAACAAACTATTATAATATAAGTTTGATGGACGACAAACAAACTATTATAATATAAGTTTGATGGACGACAAACTATTATAATATAAGTTTGATGGACGACAAACTATTATAATATAAGTTTGACGGACGACAAACTATTATAATATAAGTTTGATGGACGACAAACTATTATAATATAAGTTTGATGGACGACAAACTATTATAATATAAGTTTGATGGACGACAAACAAGCTGTTAGCAACTTTTTAGCCCCAACCCAAACCCTCACACCGATAGCACTTCTTAAGTGTCATAACTAAACTCTTGGATCCCTATTTCATGAGATAACTGTACAACCGACACGCTGCATATATCACTGCAAAGAGTAGCCTATCAGGGTCCCACATAGCCATATCAGGGTCCCACATAGGCACACCAGGGTCCCAAATAGGAATATCAGTGTACCACATAGGCATATCGGTGTCCCACATAGGTATATCAGTGTCCCACATATGTATATCAGTGTACCACATAGGCATAGCAGTGTCCCACATAGGCACATCAGGGTCCCACATAGGCACATCAGGGTCCCAAACAGGCACATCAGTGTACCACATATGTATATCAGTGTACCACATAGGCATATCAGTGTACCGCATAGGTATATCAGTGTACCACATAGGTATATCAGTGTACCGCATAGGTATATCAGTGTACCGCATAGGTATATCAGTGTACCACATAGGCATTTCAGTGTACCACATAGGTATATCAGTGTACCACATAGGCATTTCAGTGTACCACATAGGCATATCAGTGTACCACATAGGTATATCAGTGTACCGCATAGGTATATCAGTGTACCGCATAGGTATATCAGTGTACCACATAGGCATTTCAGTGTACCACATAGGTATAGCAGTGCAAACAACGGCATATCAAGGTCCAACACAGGCATATCAGTGGTGTCTGTCCATTTCGAGGAATCACCATCACAAATTGATTGTTGACAAACAATTATAATGGGAAGGTTTACGTAACATGTTGCATATTTACCTGGCGGAAGGGCATCTGGCGTTATCGTAATTAACGAACCAAAGATAAACCACTCACATGAGGGTATATGTGACTTTAAAACAATGTTTCACATAAGCCTTATTTCGTGGGTGATTATTATTATTTACATTCCATACACAACGGTTTGTCGAATGAATAAACCCTAAAGTAATTTCGAGTATAAATTAGGCCAATATTACAACCGGGTAATCTTAATTGACAGCCGTATTTTACCAAAAACTATACGTTGATATCTCTGGTTAGCATCCGGGTATCTGATAAATCGAATATTCATAATGTAAACACACAGATTACACTCATGGGTAAAAAGTGGCTTTAAATGTTTTTTTTTATTTGGCTAAACAAAGTCTATAATGGCTAAAATTTTGGCTACAATCTATTTTGGGCCAGCGCGAACTGGCCATTATCAATCGAAAACATAATGATTTGATTCCCCTTTATATAAGCAAGTGAATGTTCGCGAGATCGCCATGGCGATGATGGTTGTTTCAAGCTTGATTTAATTTGAGGGACACCTCAAAGTGCCATTCTGATCGATATATGGCCATTTCCATATTCCATGAGAGTTTGATCACGCTCACTGAAGCAAGCACATTTGAAGCAATGAACACTCATACTGAGTCATGTCTCCGTGATTTGATCTATTTATACGCCAGTACCAGTACTGGTATGGCCACATATATAATTTATGAGGAAGTGAATTGTTCTGTTCCAACATAATAACAACTCCGTTCCATGTCAATATTCGAACCCATGTTCAGACTGATATGCTTCCTAATTCTCGGTGAAAAGGGATTCATTTCAAGGTGGTTGAGGGATATTCCAATGTGTCATGCTGGTCGATACATGATCATTTCGATAAGAAATGAGAATGTATTCACGCCCACTGAAGCAAGCATAATTATTTGAAGCAATAAACACTCATACTGAGTTCTGCCTCCATAATTTGATATATATATATATATCAGAGTGATGAAGGCACGGACTCAGTATGGGTGTTAATTCTTAAAATGTGCTTGTTTCAGCGAGCGTGATCAAGGCGGAGTCTTTAATGTTATAAAATCTGATGCAAATTAAATACAACATTATTATTATTTTTCATTACAGGATCTAGACGCCAACGTGCACGCTGCTCCACTGGTAAGTACATTATGATTATATGCAAGCTGCTAAAGCGTCTATTCATGACACAATGCACATACATATATTACAGTAAACTCCATAACTGCAACAGTAGGTTACACTGGTGTATATATGTCGATACAGGTCCTGAATGTTCTTAAACTCTGAAAGATTGGCATTTGGTGTAATTATTTATGCACAAAAAAGCCAGACATATGTATACGTCTAGCTGAGAATCTGCCTTTAAATATTTTGTTTTCGTAAAAATATGTACTTGGGTTCCAGACCGATTACTATGAAACCTATTTTACTTTTTTTGTTTAGATTCTATTGTATAAAATAAAATGTTTGGAACAAGAAGCGCTACAAGAAAGACGATATTTTGTTCGATAATGAATTTTCTATGCATGTATTTCATACAATTTCGATGTTTCCGATGGAATTCAACATTTCTTTTGTTAATTTTTCAATAACAAAATGATGTTCGTTGTTATGTGTAGACCTGTTATTCATGTCATATTCGGTTTTCAAATTTTGTTCTACAGAACAGAGTAAAAACGATGTTAAATTATATGTTTATGTTTTTGTTTTAACTGGAAGGCTGGGAACCTGAATGCACATATAACTTCTGTGCCAATGACCATTCTAACTGTGGACATTTATTGGGAAGAGGTGTCTTTTATTTGTTATGTAAAACACTAACAATACAGTGCTCATATTGACCACTCAGAGCCACGAGACGCCACAGTTCGCTCCAAAACATATTTACACCTTTGCATTCATGCAGAATATACTCCACGTAAAGAGTTAGGGTACGTCCATACACTGGCAAGATTGCACGGCATTTTTTGCAGGCAGTTCGTCATGGAAAACCACATGGTTCCAGAATATGAACGAAAACGTGCATATAACATGCATCTTTACCAACGCGAACGATGCAATGTCTGTATAACGGTTCTACTGATAGTTGCCTTTATAAACTCAATCCACTCACTAACTAGTGAATATGCATAAATTATAATATAACATTGATTTGATACATTTGCTAGAAAACTGTACAATAATTACTCGACTAATCTGCAATCCGTAACATTAATTCGTACTCATCAGACTTTCAAATAATTGAAATATGATAACCGTATTCTACGACACGGAGATTATAGAAACCAACAACAATATTTGTGTACGCAAGACTGTATTAGACGGGCGGTATACGCATACTGCGAGGCAGCGTTCAGACTGGTCTGACCACTGCATGGTCAGACCACTGCATACCACGTATACAACGTATGCATATACCGAATGTAAGGAAATATTTTAATTTGTCGGTTAAAATTATTTCTGCATTGTTCTGAGAAACTGATCTGTCTATATTAAGTTTTAGGATGGCCAGATCAAGTCATAATGAGTTGTATAAACGGCACAAGACTTAAATAAACAAAATGTGACGGCAGTGGTCTGACCAGCTTTAAGCGAGGGACTGAAGGATGACTTGCAGTTTTGGGTCTACGATGCCCAATCTCAACGGTTCGGCCATTTCCGCTCTCGACCGGAAATAACATCTCCATAAATAACCTCCCCCACAAATAACCTCTCCCATAAATAACCTCTCACATAAACAACCTCCCCCTTTAAAAACCTCTGCCATAAATAACCTCCCCATAAATGCTTAAAAGAAATTGCAATATGCATATGTTCACAGCGTTGGCTGAGGTACTTCATATCCGCATACGACAGTAATGCGCTCTGGGGCTGGCGATAGAAAATACAGTCCCCCAATTTGCCTCATTGTTTTGTGTCTATTTTCGTTATTACAACAAAGTTAGACAATAATTTAGCTTTAAAGAACAAAGCAATCATTTTGAAATATATTGTGTCATGTGCGGGTTTTCTAAATAGTATTAATACGTTTGAATCAATTGGAAGACGCACCGCTGTCTTTGGGGGGGTGGGGGTGCCAATTGATATGTATAACAATTTATAACTAGTGACATATAAGGATATATGTAATGTGGTTTTAAATGATATAATAGGGGTTTAATGTGATATAGTGTTATTTCTCTTCCATTGAGAACAATAAACTGGCAGTACAGACCAGATCGAAACTAAGCTTCATATTTCCAATGGTATATAATATGATAATATGAAATAACGGCGGAGCCGTTAAGATTGATACGATGCCATTTTGATAGAGGCGTGACAACAGGGCTGTTTGATGAGTTCCCCACCCCTCCTGACTTAGAATGCAGTTTTCAACAAAAGGAAATTTCATACCCTAAACTAACATTAAATATGCCGTTTTTAGACCAAAAAGTCGAACAGTTTGTTACTTCCGGTTAAATATTTGGAGTAAACTGGTCATTAGCTGAACAACTTTCCAACCATATTCGGTGGCGCTAGAGGTTGAATGTTTGAATTTATAACTTATGAAAGCCTTAGTTGGGGTCTTCTAACCCAAATGGGTGCAAGTCCCGGACTAGAGAAGTTCGGTCTGATTCAATGTGGTGCAGTTGGAAATTATATTTATTACACGATCCTACCCTTATTCCATTCAATAAAACCAATCTATAAATTGTGATATTAAACGTTCGTTTAATAACAGGAAATAGTATCAGGTGACCTTTGACTTCCGGTTTGTTATCTGTTTACATTCCGTACGCCACGTCTCAAAATGCTATGGCTTCCAATATTTTTCCAACAAACTATAATGAATGAAAAGTTATGTCATTAAATGTACGATATTAAATACGCCAATAAGCCTTTATTTAATAGGCAAACAACGCATAGTTACGTGGAACATCATCACATTCCTTATAGAAGCCAATGTTAGTTTCGCGTCCCATTTGTTGACTTAACGGTACTCAATCAGACGCTCCGAAATTACTATTTCTTTGGCTTCGAGGGTAAAATGTATTTGATTCGAGTCGAGGAACCCACCTGTCAAAGCTCAGAGTGATCAGATATCGATGTTTGAAGTTTGTTATTTCTCAAGATGTGTAATAATAAGTGGTCCAGAGAGAAGTGGTCAAACGGAAGGCCTCGGACAAAATTGCGGATGATGATGGATAACTCTAAAATCAAGTGGTAATACTGTCAAATTTCGTGATACTTTAGTGATAATACGGCCATATTTTGTTGAATAAAATGTTGATAAATAACAAGTTTTGGGAAATTTGATACCATAGTTGACAGTGGTTAGCATTATTTTGTTTCAATAAATCGATTCTGATAACCAAAGCGTATTTTGAAGAAATGTTGTTGTTGTTGTTGTTGCATCTTGATGGTATGGGACGGTCTGATCGGATTGAGTACATTTCAGTGTGTTTTGTTGATGTTTTGGATTATGTAATAAAAACAATTGACAATTCGTCCTCAGTTTATAGTAGAATTTACAAAACTCGTCCAGTAAATTAGGTCTGGATCTCACAAAAGGCTCGGTCCAGACCTAATTTCTGGACTCGTTTTTAAATTCCGCTATGAACTGGGGCTCGTTGTAGATCCTCAATATATGACACCCCATTTAGGAAACCGTGCAGCCACGCCCCTGCTCCCATATTAAATGTACTATATTTCCTCTGCTTGTAGCACCGTCAGAGACGCAGTTGTGGTAGTAAAGGTACTAGTTCTGCGTCTAGCACAGCAAGTTCCGGATGCTCTTCAGATGAATGGTGAGTGTAAAAGTATCCACAGCTCTATTTTAGTCTTTTCTCAGAACGAGACTGGTTTTGCATGCCACTTGATTTTTGTAGACAAACGAGGTATCAGCTTGATTGAAAAATGGTATAGCATATGCTCGATGCTGCTAAATACTAGGTAATATATCATTGTCATAGTTTATTATATGTTTTCTCGTTTCTGGGGTCAATACTATGAACAATTTTATACCTGTAAATACAATTTGTATTTATTAATTTGTAATTACAAATTTGTGTTAACGATCACAGTGGTTTCATAGTACAGGGAAAATTTAGCCGTATTATTGTAATACCTTAGACTGGGCGAGAGGTGAAACCCCTAAAAGGCAGCTGTAAAACTTAGAAAAAAACTAACTCCCCACTCTGCTCCCATGCACATGTTATCAGTGTTATCTGAATACCAGTTCAAATTAGACGGACATGTATATAGAGCTAAAATAACTGACAACAATTTATATGGGGAAGTTACAATGCGTGCTATCATATTGTGATTAGTGAGAACGCCGGTACTATGAAACGATGAGCTAACAAAATCTCGCAAATTTCACAAAGATCTACTGTTGATTATTGTAGATTGCTTACGGACAAACATTTGCCTGTGAGTGATTAACACTATATTGAATCACGGCGGGCCAAAGTTACAAAAGAAATAACCAATCATAAGTTGAGAGGTGAACGCTTATCAGAGCTATCCAATCGGTTCACGGATTGCTAAGTTGATGACCACTTGTCTGCGCAAGTTAACAATTAAACGGTTCGTTTGTAGTGTGTGTATATAAGTACAAGTCAGTGTAATACCGAGTACTACAAACATTTTGGTATCATTGTTTTTACAAATTACAAATTTACAACCATTCAGTTTGTGAAAATAAAATATTATTTTGATGGTATAGCATTATATATATTGTGACCATCCTATTATTTCAAATTGATCCGCTACTCTTATCATAACACATCGAGGCAGTAACGTGGCTCCATTTTATCGGGAGGGGTGTATCGAAGCAGGGACGTGTTAATGGTTTCGGTTATAGGAGTGGTGCGGTAGAGTGCCAGTCGGTAGAATGACAGGTGCACTACACCGTTACATGCCGTCCAGTGCTGATGAAGCTGGTTCTAACCCCGTCATATGGAGGGTGACAGGAATCGTGTATCTGGGCAAGTTTGTCAGTTGCTTTCCGGGGGTCGGTGGTTTCTACACGCAGTGGGACGATTTCTCGGTGAAATCGAGCCTCTGCGTGGTCTTTCCTCCATCCGTAAAATTGACAACGTCGTGTGTGGCATAGCGGCTAGAACGTCGATAAACCCTAATAAACCAAACCAAACCAATAGGAGTGTCATTTTATAATTTCAAACTGCTCCGATATCTTATAATATATCTAGATAGGGACGTGGCTATATGGGCTCAGTTTGGCGACGGGGTGTCCATCCTATAATTTCCATATGCACCCTTTGAACAAAAAAATGCCTATAAATTCCACATAACGATGGAATCGTATATCAAGAGGAAAGTATTTTAATTTTTCTACGTTGATAACAAAACAAAACCTCAGGATGACTGACTTAGTTCAGCCAACATGACTGAGGCATAACATTAATCAAAATTACTAGGGTGATGTTAGTCATAACGACTAAGAAATGGGGACTCTTCTTAGTCAATTGGAAGGCGTAAATTAAAGTTGCTGAATTATGTGCAAATAATTCCAATAATTGACCAAAGTTACTCAAAACGTTTGTGACTAACACTAAGTTAGTCATATTTAGTCAATATGTCCAATCCAAGGGGCGGGGGTGCACAACTTACTGTTACAGCTTGAAAATCAGAAGCCAACCGGGGTAAACAATTTTATAATTGTTTATAATTGAGGGGTGGGAATACACAGTTGGATATCGACGTTTCGAAAAAAAAAAGAGCATCTTGCCACGTCACTGCATTTATGCTCTAGTCATTTATGAAAACTGTGCTTGCATCTTCGTATTCGTGTCCTTTACCGTGACCAAATGCATTCGCGTCGACGATTGAAACTCAAAGGATAATCCGCAATGCATTCTTGAGCGAAAAATCATACTCACATTGGGAACACGCGTCATTTTTATCCATTCTTGGTAGAGCCCGAAGCCGCCATCGCTCGCCGCCGCCGCCAGCCATATTGGCCACAAGCCGCCGCCAGCCATATTATATCTAACGCCAGCCACATTTAAAAATCTCCGCCGCCGGAATTGTAAAATGGCTGAGCCGTGTGCATGGGCTTATATGTCAAGCACAACTGTATTGTGAATCGCAAAGAACTAAACCGCATTGCCTAATATTGGCATACTCGCATGTACACGGCATGGTTGTTATATTATCAGAACACATGGCCCCTTAATGTGGAATAGACTATTCCAATGCATGCTTTCATATAACTGAATGGGCGCATCCATTCGGTATTGAAAGGGTTAAAATATAAATTGTTTATATCGACCACACCCAGTCTCAGACATCACTGGCATTTGTCAATATATACACATAAGAATAGAAAATAGTTTGAAATATTATATATCATTACTATCGGGTTCATCATTCAATGATGCATGCATATATCGCAAGATGGCAGTGATGATAGCAGTCTGAAGTCGACAGAAGTCCCAATGTAACTACTTATACCGATTAGATGGGAAACTACATAGTATATCCATGCCAGTCCTTCGTGAAATTTCGCCATAATGGAAAAGCCCAACATCAAAAGATTACGTGTGGTGTGGAATTCTACTGGTTCACCACAAACGCTAAAAAAAACGGCGTCTATAACCGGTAACAGGGGATTAGGAACATTTCGGAAACGAAAATACGCTGAATGATAACATCTCAGCCGGCTGAGCCGCCATATTTCGTCAGCCACGAACGTCGTGACTGAGCCGGCTTAGCTAGCTAACCAGCCACGAAAATCGGTTGAGCCAGCCATGAAAACTATTTGTCGTGGCTTCGGGGTCTAATTATTGGATATATCATTGATTATGGTAAGTACATGTTACATGCTAATGTTGGCTATAATCCGCAAGTATCACTCACTATTTGTATTAATCACTAACTTTTGTCCGAGATGTTGTGACTCATACGATTTGGCGGCTACTCGCCCCATCCTATTCTGAACAGCTGTAATGTGACAGGCATCGTGTTCCCAAGACCACTATCGCCATGTCCCTGTTTATGAGATTTCCATTGATAACACATTTTCATAAGGGGGCTACATCCCTGCGAATCAGATGGTTATATGCTCCGGTTTAAGGATGTGAAAATCGACAATTTATGTTTGACACCCTATATAGACATTCTAGACAAGTTCCGTAACGTTGTAACTTTCAATAAATTGGGTAATTTCAGTAGTTACAAGGAACACATACTGCTACATCACATCCAAGCTGACACCCCATAATGTTTGACAATTTCTAAATATAGGCCATTTCAATCCAAACTTTTGACCAAAGGAGGTAAATATGCAAATGTTGGTCTAAAACAAAACATACCCCCTAATAAATTGTTGGGAAAAAACAAAATAACAGAACAAGTTCAACCTATTGTTGTTGTAAAATTTCCAATTCATGTTGTTTCAGGTATCAAATTTCCAGCTGTTGAACGTGTTGATAAAATGTTTGGAGCGAGAAACATAACCCAACCCCCTTGTCGCGACGTCCCTGTGGGTTGTACTTGAAATTTCCAGCTGACAAAATATTTTCCCGAGGGGGTGAATCGACCCCTTGTCGCCACGTCCCTGCGTATCATAGATATATATATTATCCGTGTTAAGGGTGCGAAAACTGAAAAATGATGTTTCATAGTGCTCGAACATTCTTTGTGATTGGAGATATTTGTAAATACAAAGAACACGTACTATTTGTGATTTATGTTTGTAATCGTAGGTTCATAGAATTGGCGAATGATAAATTGTTATTTCTTACAAACAATTGTAGATTCTTACAAAGAAAAAGTTTCATAGTATTGACCCCTGGTCGCGTTTGCGATCGCTTCAGCCATTTTGAGAGCGTAATACTCATCAACTCGAAGATAGGTGATTCCCCACCGTGATATAAAGTACTAAAATGTCCGAGCGAGATTCTTATTTAGCCCAGTCATGGTGGGGGGGGGGGGTAATATAATTGATTGATTTATTGCAAAAGTCACATACCAGTGAAACAAACAAACCCTATATACACATATTTGGATATCACATTCATCATTGTTCATTTCATACTTCGTATGCATGTTTATATACAGCAGTAATTTAATTAGATTACACAATAATAGGCGATAAAATTATATAAACGTATACAAGCTGGGTGTATTAGATATATGTAAATCGACTATGCATGTACCGTATAGAAACAAGACTTATAATCCTTCGCGCGAAAAGTTTCATGTCAATAGAAAATATCTCTCGTTTGAAACAACTCTCTATTTTTCTAAAAAATTGCCTTTAGATAAGTCTCTTAATTGCAATTAAGTGTATACCTTGTGGAAGGCAGCTGAATTAGCGCATTGCATGGTCATAATTATATTCAAACTGATAGTCAAAAGGACATTGGACACATAAGAAGAATATAACTTATATACACACACGATTTTTAAAAGAACATAAGGAACACGGAAAAAAACAACAAACAACACGTTTGTAGGGAGGGGTCTCATTTCCATTGTGTACATATTGTATATTAAATATTGTATATATGTGTTATTGCATGTTACTCATTAATTTGTTTCTTCGCGATAAAAGCATTCATTCAGTAAACTGGTTAGCTGACCAGGTATTGGTACTCCGTTAACTTGTGTTTATATCATACCTTAATATAAATAAAGCACATACAGTAATGCAGAAATTGAGTCGAATATAAGTAAATTGGTCGTTTTTATACATATGGGCGCGTTAAATATATTCTGGGGGGGGGGGTACTCTATATATATATATATATTTATATATACGAAATACAGGCATTTTGATACACTTTTTGAAGCGGATCTAAATAAAGTGGTCGTTCGGGTATAAGTACTTAAATCTATAATGGTGGGGAGGGGGTTATATGTAGGGCGTATATTATACATGTATATAATTGTTTCAAGCATTGAAGTTAATATATTAGTCCAGTGCATTTATGAGAAAATAGTGCTGAACCTCAAAATAATTGCAACACAACAGATTTTGTTTTATTTTGGTTGGGAGCATCATAGAGTATACTCAGCTAAAAATCATCAAAAATCTGATCATGCGAAATGGCCTTTTTGAGGCAAAAAGTGGCGAAAATGATGAAAAATGAAGATTAACATTTTTTTTAATAACTCTTGATGTAAACATACAATTGTTATATTTTCACAATGATAAACTGTGGTACAGTTGTATCCAAGATTTTTTTTTATCATTTTATTCTATAAATATTGATTAAATTTTCTAAATTTGGGTCAAAAAGTTGGAAAAATTTGCCAAAATTTAGTGAAAACTGGAAGTCTACAATAACTCTTGATGCAGTTGTAAAATTGTCATAACTGGGCTTGGAACTATTGTTATATAGTTATATACACAATTGTGGGTTTTTTCATGTTGTTACTACAACCAAATAATCAAAATATTTTAGGGTGAAAAGATGTAAAAATGTCAAGAAATCAGAGAACAATGGAATTTCACATTACATGTTAATGCATTAGAAAATTGCCATAGTTGGACTTGGACTGTTGTCAGTCAGTTATATATGGGATTTTCCATCATTTTTGGGCCAGGTGGTTGTATCAATGACAGTAAGTTGTCCAGATATTGTGGGAAAATAGTGAAAAAAGAGAAAAAATATAGAAATTCTTCAAAACAAAATATAATTTTGAAAAAATAATAAGTCTGGATAGATCGTTCTGATTTTCAGTCTTGGCCTCCATGTCACTGTTGCCGACAGGCTGTGTTTTCGAACAGTCAACACCTTGGCATTCCCCACAAGACATAGAACACATAATTCCATGTTTTCGGCATGTGCACCTATTGCTTTTGCAGTCCGTTTTACATTTACAACGAATTATGTTCAGTAGTTCTTTTGGAGCTGGTGGTTCCTCACATTTGATAGGATTAAGCGGCCCATCCTTAACCTGCCATCCCCAATCAGTTGGTTCCAAATTCAGCCCCTTCCAACACTGCACCTGGTGATAGTATATGTAAATGAAATCCTTTTCTACCTAAAAGTCTGACACAGCAGGTTACATCACCTCTGGTCGGCGCTTTGTCAACAGTGATAAGCCTCTGAAACAAGAGTTGTGGGTCGATGTGTACAACATCGTTGTCGATCTTGAGAGACGGGGCACTCATTATTATTGCGTGGGATGTTCGCTTGAATACATAACTCATAACATCTTTCCCTCCCATGTTCATAAGGATCTTCGTGCCTATTAGTTCAGTGCATTTATGAGAATAAAGTGCCAAACATCAAACTAATTGCAAGACAATGTTTCTTAGCATGAAAAAGTATATTAACCAATTATAAACAACATACTAAAAATATAAAAGGATCAAGAAAGGCGAAATTGATGAATTTTGTGAAATAAATTTTTAGTCAAATTTGGTAAAATACCCATTTTATAGCTTTTCAATGATGTTTATAAAAAACTTCATTTCACACGTCCTTCCATTTATATATCCATTTTGTTGAGTACACAATCTTGATTAAGATACGTTGAGAATTTTTCGAGTTATTTGCCTCCAAAATTGGGAGTTTGTCTAATTTCGGAGCCTCAATTTCTGAAGAATTAGCTAAAAATCCATATTTTAGGATCTAGTATTTTAAAAACTAGAGAACAATGAAGGGATATCTTACTGTTGTATTAGTTGCCTCGCCATATTGTGCACAAAAAATGATTTCTTTATGCATCTATGAACGAGAAGACAAAAATATTCTTAAACAAAATGTGTGTTCCATTGTATGGACGTAGCCAAATTTGTCTTGTGACACAGAACTTGTGTGATGAAATACCATATTTGAGGTCATACAACTCAATAAATTGATATCCATATGCCCTTTATTTCTCATAACCTCTTACATATACTAGGTTAAATACACTGTGCTGGAATTGCTAAACACATATGTGCCATAATCAACTTATGGTCCTATGAATCCTTTGTATTGACTCTTTTCCAAAAATGCCATTTTGGACTGTTTTGTGGTGTTTTTGTTCATTTTAAATTTGTTTTTGTGCACAAATAGTAAACAACAATGAATACAATTAGTGTTTAATGTGTAAAATCATTTGAACGTTCCTCCTAAAACACTTAGTGTTAGAAAAAATATGATTACATTGGTTATGCCAATCAACAGTCACTGGATTTCACATATTTTTCAAGAAACTGACTCCAAATTTGAATGTTGATAATGGGTATAGGTGAAATCACAAAGGCTATGATCTTGTCACCATATTCTAGTCATGGAGACAAAGGGTTGTTTTATTCCAGTTTGTGCAGATTATTCTTGCATGGTAAACAGTTAAGTACTTTAATAATTTTTAGATGTTTATTTAGAACTTTATCAGCATGTTATATAGAACCAGCCCGAAATAATGATTCGCCATTTCAAGTTTTATGCACCAAGGTCCATATTTTCTAGATTTTGTCAATATGGTTTCCCCTACCCTATTTTTCAGATATTCAAATTTGGCATCAGTTTCCAGAAGAATTAGTGAAATTCAGTGACATTCATTGACATATCCAACATAAGGCATTTATTTCAACACTAAAGTGTTTCAGGAGGAAAGTTCAAATGATTTTGCACATTAAACAAACATTGTTTTTACAATTTATACACAAAAACCTTTAAAAATGAACAAAAAACGCCCCAAAATGGCATTTTTAGATGAGTCATTTCTAAAGATGCATAGGATCATAATTTGATTTTCTACACCATGATTTGGGAAATTCCTTTACATTGTGTTTAACGATGTATACTTAAGTGATTATGAGAAAGACAGGGAATATAGATATATAATTATTGATTTGTATGACATCAAATATGCGATTTCATCACGCCGGTTCTGGACCACAGGCAAATTTGGCTGTCTCCATACAATGGTGGAACACACATTTTGTTTAAGAATATGTTTGTCCTCTCAATCATAGATGCATAAAGAAATCATATTTTGTGCACAACCTAGAGAGGAAATGACTAAAACAACAAGGAATCCCTTCATTTTTTTAATTTTTTTAAATACAAGACCATACAAAATGGATTTGAACTAATTTTGAGAAATTGAGCCTCCGAAATTAGAAAAACTCCAAATTTTGGAGGCACATAACTCAAAAAATATTGAACGTATCTAGGAAAGGTTTTCTGTTCTGTAATCAGGGTTGTGCACTCTGAAAAATGGATATATAAATGGAAGGACTTGATTGTGAAAGGAAGTTTTTTATAAACATCCTTAAAAAGCTATAAAATGAGTATTTTACCAAATTTTGACAAATTTATTTCACAAAATTCATCAATTTCGCATTTCTTGATTCTTGTTGATTTTTAGTATATTATTTGTGATGGGTTAAAGTACCTATTCCCACTGAGAAACTTTGTGTTGCAATTATTTTGAGGTGAAACCATAAATGCACTGGACTATATGTGAAGTGGTTATTTGATTATAAGTATAGGTGCTTCATATAATGTGTAGAGTGTAAATTTTGTATTACGTTCGGCATATATAGTATACTCATATATTATACGTGTACATTTATACAAATATTGAAGCGAATACTGAGCCAGCAATCAGCTTCGGAGTAAAACATACAAGAAATTCATGCGTTTTGGGAAATTCAATTTACGATTGGTATCATGATATCCGTAATAATGTTGATTCTTTCGTTTCAGATAACGCGTGGACATGCAGACGATGTGTGGATTTTTACAGCAAAATAATTATCCACTGTCACTAAATAAAAGTTCACCCAAAATCACATTCTATATTTATCTCAACAACGTGGTTGTCCTATAAATCCAATTCTAGTTCATGGCAATGACCTCTACTCTAGCTACACCACCCAGACAAAACCTTGGGGACCCGTCTTGATCGTGTACTTTATAACATTGAACAAAACAGACAGGGAATATATTTCTTTGTTAACACTTGTTCCTCAGTAATCTACTTCACATTAAGGGGTGGTCCCAGCTCGAGATTGCATGCTTTTTTTGTGAGCCGATATCGCAATAAACATATAATTAATTACCCAGAAGAAATTCCATGATTGTAAGCGCGCATTGCAAAATGGCACATCGCACCTAAATCATGCGATCTTGAACTGGGACCTTCGCCTACTGTGAAATACATTGTTCAGGAACAGGTATTAACTAAGAAAGATAAAACCTGCATTGTTGTTGAATGTCATAAAGTTTCCCGCCTGAACATCAAGCAGTTCCCATGTATATTGAACGGGTGTAATATGATCTCTACATTCGTAGCTAAAGAGTACAGATTCATGGCATGATCTAGAATGCAACTAGAGAATCCAGGGGTTACACGTTGTTTCATATCTAAGATGGTTTTCCCTTTAAGTGTTAGTAATTTCCATGTCATATGAACAATGACCATCATCCAGAACGAGATGTTGTCCAAGTAAAATAAGCGGATGTGCCACATGTGCTGGCACCGCCCACAATTTAAGATAAAAATAGAACAATTACTTTAACTCGTTATATACTATACAGTTATCGCCCACGATTGAGTGAGCCATGGGGATTTGTCGCCCGCTCGAGACCTGGAATGTCACCGAGGGCCGCCAGGCCCGAGGATGACATTCCAGGTCGAGAGCGGCGACAAATCCCCGTGTCTCACGAACACAAGGGTGGTAACTGTTTTGTTATCTGACAAAGGAGTACGCACGAACCTCCTTAATAGCAGGCATAAATGCGCGCATATATTCTTTAATCCAGTTCGAAAAGTTAATTTTATGTTGGAATCATCGCTATTTAGAAAATAAAACATTCATAATCTGGATCAATTAACAGACCCGACATTTGCGCAGCTAATCTCCGGTCAGTTTGCTGGTTACATGGTGGAAATCGGTTCACGGAAAGAGGAGTAAAGCAATTTCGAAGTTGAGTAGCCATGCAGCGAAATGTTCGGTTTCGTTTCAAATGAGCGTGAAGACGCCGACAACGTGTTAATTTCCAGAATGCTAAAATGTGAAACTAACACGTTGTAGTAGTGCAAACAGAAATTGACATAGTTCACAGATCGTTACACAACATACGGGTATTCTCTGAAGTCTGAGGATTGTATTGACGAAAAGAAATAGTCAATTGATAAACAGCAAAGAGTGGCTATTTGATCTAGTACATGAACGTAGTTGTAACGTATGTACATCGTATGTGCAATTGTCTGCAGCACATACCAACTCCATAATATATTTGTCCCACGGTCTTTATTATTTATATAAAAAGGTCCAATAGGAACATTACACCTTATAACGGATTTGGGTCTGTGATAACACCATTTATACCTAGTGTGTTTTAATTGCAAATAGTAAACACACACAATTATGCAAATTAGCAAACACCATAGATATCTCGAGTGTACATCTGAGTTTGCACAGATGGTACGGAACACATTTTGGTATTCACTGATTGACATATTTGGAATTGAAACTTTTACCTTTCTTGACAGCATGCATATCGATACATTCCTTGCGTTTTGCCTAGGCGGGTGTATCCCAATGCAAATTGAACTGATTTGTGATGAATATCGTCTTTTCAAGCGATATGTGAGGTTTATTTTCATCCTGTGTTCTGACTAAGTTTTATGATGAAGACATCATATCGGATACTTCACTATATATGTCTTAAACATCTTGTCTTGCAGTATATCATTCCCACAATGAATTTCTCAAGTTAAATTATATTGCATGTGTATATATGTCTTCATCATGTAACTTTTGTATATATATATTGTACCATAATGGTCTCCATATTTGGAGGAATAAACATATCTCTCTCAATCAGAAGAGAGGAAAATGGGATGAAATGGGATGAAGGATAACAATAAATAATCATTGACGAGTAGTTATCAGCCAATAAGGTTCAACGTCGTTTATTGAACTTAATGTATGAACATTTCCGACCAATACATATGCATTCTTCTGCAATTGGAATATCTTGTGTCTGGCTGTCGTCTGCGCATGTATCCTTTACATCTCTCCAACTGAATAATAGACTGGTTTGTCTAAACACCGTTCGTACCAGCCCGGTCAACCCGGATCAGCCCGGGCCGCCCCTGATGTGTATATGGGTGAAGTTAATGGCAATAATTGTCCGGGTGTAATGGAAACCAACCACGAACAGCGATTCCTGTCCAGAATAAAATCATACTAATACAACAAATAAAAATCATACTAATACAATAAATAAAATGTAACAGTCTTGTTGGAATTGATCGGCTACATGGCCTTCTTCGGTCACATGGCCGTCTTCGGTCACATGGCCGTCTTCGGTCATCAAAGCAATTACACAATCAATCTTTGAAACATACTCGTTGGAACTTTAACATTGATTACAATAGTCGATGTATTCATGGTCTTGTCGGAAGCTCTTAATTGGAACACAATATTTCATTTTAAGAACGAGTACATTATATCATATGTATGTATAAAAGAGTAGGGTATATCTGTCCTTCCGTCCGTATCTCTGTCCAGCTTTTCTCCCAGATCTCTGCACCGATTCCAACCACATTTGGCGAGGTGAATCGGGTTACCCTGGCGGAGGTTATAACGCCATTAGTTTTTAAAAATTTTGATTTAAAAAATACCATTTAAAAACAAATATAGTTATTGTTCTTTTTAAGCAATCTGTTTAAATGATTAAAATGTGCGCAAAGTCCACACAGGGTCCGCAGGCCTCTAATGCACAAACGAGCCGCAGGACAAACTTGTGCAGGGGCCGCAGGCCAATCCAACGCTGAATAAATGCTCACAGAGGGAGCCTGGTTCAGCTAAACTAAACTAAAGTAGAACCACGAAAAGGGAATAGGTTAATTTTGTGAAATAAATTAGCGAAAAAATTTAGTTCAATATTCAATTCATACATTTTATACCAATTAGTTTTTTAGATGTTACCATCCTGATTACAGAACAAGTTTAAGCCAGGTTTATGAATTTACATTTTTATATATTTTATAGATTGTGTCTATGGCAACTAAAGATTAGGAAAATTTTGTGCAATTGACTAAAATGCTAATCGTAAATTATGTACAAATTTATATTGTATGAGAGAAATATAAGTGCCAATGTATAAGGCTGATATTTAACTATTATTAATTAGCTATAAGTTATCGGCCGCAATACGTAGAAAGCAGCCTGCATCATAAGTAACAACAGTCGGCAAAGTGGAAAACACGGCCAATAAGTAAAACGGTCTGCCAATAAGTAGAAAGGTCTGTCAATGATAGTCCAGTCGCTTAGGGCCAAATTTTTTTGACATCGTGACAGACCGGATTAAAGCGTAAAAATTTGCTCATTTGTAGAGTAGGGTGTGGGAAACAATATTAGAGGGGGGTGCCCGGGCTAGGTGTCTCGAGTCGGAAGAAAACATGGTTTCCATGGCAACGGTCTGAAATAATTGCTGAACATAAGAAAAGGGGCACTGTTTGGAACTCACAAATATTTTTGCTGAAGTAGTGTTGTGGACTCATACTCAGATTAATAGTCCACAACATGACATTGTCAATTTGACCATATGGGGTCAAGGTCATCATATGGGGTCAAGGTCATCTGCGAACTCTAGTGTGCTCCTTCTGAAATCAATCTACGTCATACTACATATACATAAGAGCGCTGGTATACCCTCCAGTTTGAGCTATGATACGTTGGATTTAACATCCTCTTTGTTTACCGTTCGCAGTTTCAAAATGATACAGCCATTATCCTGAAATGCATGATGTTATGTACCAGATGCTGGTCAGTGAGGTAATACAACCTGGCACGAACATGGGTTGAATCAAGTGATCTTTAATTTTCACATTCTACACATACCAGCCAGTTTCCATGTACATGTATACACATAAAGAGTGTATGCGTACATTTATCATTACTATATTAATGGTGGGGCTGAGTGCGAACTTGTTGCCATAGCAACCAATCTTTGTACTCATTGGGCATGGGCATATATATATATATATAATATAGAAACTTTCGCAAGTATAATATTGTTTCACTTCCACTATATACATGTATATCTATTATTTCAAATTGATCCGCTACTCTTATCATAACACATCGAGGCAGTAACGTGGCTCCATTTTATCGGGAGGGGTGTATCGAAGCAGGGACGTGTTAATGGTTTCGGTTATAGGAGTGGTGCGGTAGAGTGCCAGTCGGTAGAATGACAGGTGCACTACACCGTTACATGCCGTCCAGTGCTGATGAAGCTGGTTCTAACCCCGTCATATGGAGGGTGACAGGAATCGTGTATCTGGGCAAGTTTGTCAGTTGCTTTCCGGGGGTCGGTGGTTTCTACACGCAGTGGGACGATTTCTCGGTGAAATCGAGCCTCTGCGTGGTCTTTCCTCCATCCGTAAAATTGACAACGTCGTGTGTGGCATAGCGGCTAGAACGTCGATAAACCCTAATAAACCAAACTAAACCAATAGGAGTGTCATTTTATAATTTCAAACTGCTCCGATATCTTATAATATATCTAGATAGGGACGTGGCTATATGGGCTCAGTTTGGCGACGGGGTGTCCATCCTATAATTTCCATATGCACCCTTTGAACAAAAAAATGCCTATAAATTCCACATAACGATGGAATCGTATATCAAGAGGAAAGTATTTTAATTTTTCTACGTTGATAACAAAACAAAACCTCAGGATGACTGACTTAGTTCAGCCAACATGACTGAGGCATAACATTAATCAAAATTACTAGGGTGATGTTAGTCATAACGACTAAGAAATGGGGACTCTTCTTAGTCAATTGGAAGGCGTAAATTAAAGTTGCTGAATTATGTGCAAATAATTCCAATAATTGACCAAAGTTACTCAAAACGTTTGTGACTAACACTAAGTTAGTCATATTTAGTCAATATGTCCAATCCAAGGGGCGGGGGTGCACAACTTACTGTTACAGCTTGAAAATCAGAAGCCAACCGGGGTAAACAATTTTATAATTGTTTATAATTGAGGGGTGGGAATACACAGTTGGATATCGACGTTTCGAAAAAAAAGAGAGCATCTTGCCACGTCACTGCATTTATGCTCTAGTCATTTATGAAAACTGTGCTTGCATCTTCGTATTCGTGTCCTTTACCGTGACCAAATGCATTCGCGTCGACGATTGAAACTCAAAGGATAATCCGCAATGCATTCTTGAGCGAAAAATCATACTCACATTGGGAACACGCGTCATTTTTATCCATTCTTGGTAGAGCCCGAAGCCGCCATCGCTCGCCGCCGCCGCCAGCCATATTGGCCACAAGCCGCCGCCAGCCATATTATATCTAACGCCAGCCACATTTAAAAATCTCCGCCGCCGGAATTGTAAAATGGCTGAGCCGTGTGCATGGGCTTATATGTCAAGCACAACTGTATTGTGAATCGCAAAGAACTAAACCGCATTGCCTAATATTGGCATACTCGCATGTACACGGCATGGTTGTTATATTATCAGAACACATGGCCCCTTAATGTGGAATAGACTATTCCAATGCATGCTTTCATATAACTGAATGGGCGCATCCATTCGGTATTGAAAGGGTTAAAATATAAATTGTTTATATCGACCACACCCAGTCTCAGACATCACTGGCATTTGTCAATATATACACATAAGAATAGAAAATAGTTTGAAATATTATATATCATTACTATCGGGTTCATCATTCAATGATGCATGCATATATCGCAAGATGGCAGTGATGATAGCAGTCTGAAGTCGACAGAAGTCCCAATGTAACTACTTATACCGATTAGATGGGAAACTACATAGTATATCCATGCCAGTCCTTCGTGAAATTTCGCCATAATGGAAAAGCCCAACATCAAAAGATTACGTGTGGTGTGGAATTCTACTGGTTCACCACAAACGCTAAAAAAAACGGCGTCTATAACCGGTAACAGGGGATTAGGAACATTTCGGAAACGAAAATACGCTGAATGATAACATCTCAGCCGGCTGAGCCGCCATATTTCGTCAGCCACGAACGTCGTGACTGAGCCGGCTTAGCTAGCTAACCAGCCACGAAAATCGGTTGAGCCAGCCATGAAAACTATTTGTCGTGGCTTCGGGGTCTAATTCTTGGATATATCATTGATTATGGTAAGTACATGTTACATGCTAATGTTGGCTATAATCCGCAAGTATCACTCACTATTTGTATTAATCACTAACTTTTGTCCGAGATGTTGTGACTCATACGATTTGGCGGCTACTCGCCCCATCCTATTCTGAACAGCTGTAATGTGACAGGCATCGTGTTCCCAAGACCACTATCGCCATGTCCCTGTTTATGAGATTTCCATTGATAACACATTTTCATAAGGGGGCTACATCCCTGCGAATCAGATGGTTATATGCTCCGGTTTAAGGATGTGAAAATCGACAATTTATGTTTGACACCCTATATAGACATTCTAGACAAGTTCCGTAACGTTGTAACTTTCAATAAATTGGGTAATTTCAGTAGTTACAAGGAACACATACTGCTACATCACATCCAAGCTGACACCCCATAATGTTTGACAATTTCTAAATATAGGCCATTTCAATCCAAACTTTTGACCAAAGGAGGTAAATATGCAAATGTTGGTCTAAAACAAAACATACCCCCTAATAAATTGTTGGGAAAAAACAAAATAACAGAACAAGTTCAACCTATTGTTGTTGTAAAATTTCCAATTCATGTTGTTTCAGGTATCAAATTTCCAGCTGTTGAACGTGTTGATAAAATGTTTGGAGCGAGAAACATAACCCAACCCCCTTGTCGCGACGTCCCTGTGGGTTGTACTTGAAATTTCCAGCTGACAAAATATTTTCCCGAGGGGGTGAATCGACCCCTTGTCGCCACGTCCCTGCGTATCATAGATATATATATTATCCGTGTTAAGGGTGCGAAAACTGAAAAATGATGTTTCATAGTGCTCGAACATTCTTTGTGATTGGAGATATTTGTAAATACAAAGAACACGTACTATTTGTGATTTATGTTTGTAATCGTAGGTTCATAGAATTGGCGAATGATAAATTGTTATTTCTTACAAACAATTGTAGATTCTTACAAAGAAAAAGTTTCATAGTATTGACCCCTGGTCGCGTTTGCGATCGCTTCAGCCATTTTGAGAGCGTAATACTCATCAACTCGAAGATAGGTGATTCCCCACCGTGATATAAAGTACTAAAATGTCCGAGCGAGATTCTTATTTAGCCCAGTCATGGTGGGGGGGGGGGGGGGTAATATAATTGATTGATTTATTGCAAAAGTCACATACCAGTGAAACAAACAAACCCTATATACACATATTTGGATATCACATTCATCATTGTTCATTTCATACTTCGTATGCATGTTTATATACAGCAGTAATTTAATTAGATTACACAATAATAGGCGATAAAATTATATAAACGTATACAAGCTGGGTGTATTAGATATATGTAAATCGACTATGCATGTACCGTATAGAAACAAGACTTATAATCCTTCGCGCGAAAAGTTTCATGTCAATAGAAAATATCTCTCGTTTGAAACAACTCTCTATTTTTCTAAAAAATTGCCTTTAGATAAGTCTCTTAATTGCAATTAAGTGTATACCTTGTGGAAGGCAGCTGAATTAGCGCATTGCATGGTCATAATTATATTCAAACTGATAGTCAAAAGGACATTGGACACATAAGAAGAATATAACTTATATACACACACGATTTTTAAAAGAACATAAGGAACACGGAAAAAAACAACAAACAACACGTTTGTAGGGAGGGGTCTCATTTCCATTGTGTACATATTGTATATTAAATATTGTATATATGTGTTATTGCATGTTACTCATTAATTTGTTTCTTCGCGATAAAAGCATTCATTCAGTAAACTGGTTAGCTGACCAGGTATTGGTACTCCGTTAACTTGTGTTTATATCATACCTTAATATAAATAAAGCACATACAGTAATGCAGAAATTGAGTCGAATATAAGTAAATTGGTCGTTTTTATACATATGGGCGCGTTAAATATATTCTGGGGGGGGGGGGTACTCTATATATATATATTTATATATACGAAATACAGGCATTTTGATACACTTTTTGAAGCGGATCTAAATAAAGTGGTCGTTCGGGTATAAGTACTTAAATCTATAATGGTGGGGAGGGGGTTATATGTAGGGCGTATATTATACATGTATATAATTGTTTCAAGCATTGAAGTTAATATATTAGTCCAGTGCATTTATGAGAAAATAGTGCTGAACCTCAAAATAATTGCAACACAACAGATTTTGTTTTATTTTGGTTGGGAGCATCATAGAGTATACTCAGCTAAAAATCATCAAAAATCTGATCATGCGAAATGGCCTTTTTGAGGCAAAAAGTGGCGAAAATGATGAAAAATGAAGATTAACATTTTTTTTAATAACTCTTGATGTAAACATACAATTGTTATATTTTCACAATGATAAACTGTGGTACAGTTGTATCCAAGATTTTTTTTTATCATTTTATTCTATAAATATTGATTAAATTTTCTAAATTTGGGTCAAAAAGTTGGAAAAATTTGCCAAAATTTAGTGAAAACTGGAAGTCTACAATAACTCTTGATGCAGTTGTAAAATTGTCATAACTGGGCTTGGAACTATTGTTATATAGTTATATACACAATTGTGGGTTTTTTCATGTTGTTACTACAACCAAATAATCAAAATATTTTAGGGTGAAAAGATGTAAAAATGTCAAGAAATCAGAGAACAATGGAATTTCACATTACATGTTAATGCATTAGAAAATTGCCATAGTTGGACTTGGACTGTTGTCAGTCAGTTATATATGGGATTTTCCATCATTTTTGGGCCAGGTGGTTGTATCAATGACAGTAAGTTGTCCAGATATTGTGGGAAAATAGTGAAAAAAGAGAAAAAATATAGAAATTCTTCAAAACAAAATATAATTTTGAAAAAATAATAAGTCTGGATAGATCGTTCTGATTTTCAGTCTTGGCCTCCATGTCACTGTTGCCGACAGGCTGTGTTTTCGAACAGTCAACACCTTGGCATTCCCCACAAGACATAGAACACATAATTCCATGTTTTCGGCATGTGCACCTATTGCTTTTGCAGTCCGTTTTACATTTACAACGAATTATGTTCAGTAGTTCTTTTGGAGCTGGTGGTTCCTCACATTTGATAGGATTAAGCGGCCCATCCTTAACCTGCCATCCCCAATCAGTTGGTTCCAAATTCAGCCCCTTCCAACACTGCACCTGGTGATAGTATATGTAAATGAAATCCTTTTCTACCTAAAAGTCTGACACAGCAGGTTACATCACCTCTGGTCGGCGCTTTGTCAACAGTGATAAGCCTCTGAAACAAGAGTTGTGGGTCGATGTGTACAACATCGTTGTCGATCTTGAGAGACGGGGCACTCATTATTATTGCGTGGGATGTTCGCTTGAATACATAACTCATAACATCTTTCCCTCCCATGTTCATAAGGATCTTCGTGCCTATTAGTTCAGTGCATTTATGAGAATAAAGTGCCAAACATCAAACTAATTGCAAGACAATGTTTCTTAGCATGAAAAAGTATATTAACCAATTATAAACAACATACTAAAAATATAAAAGGATCAAGAAAGGCGAAATTGATGAATTTTGTGAAATAAATTTTTAGTCAAATTTGGTAAAATACCCATTTTATAGCTTTTCAATGATGTTTATAAAAAACTTCATTTCACACGTCCTTCCATTTATATATCCATTTTGTTGAGTACACAATCTTGATTAAGATACGTTGAGAATTTTTCGAGTTATTTGCCTCCAAAATTGGGAGTTTGTCTAATTTCGGAGCCTCAATTTCTGAAGAATTAGCTAAAAATCCATATTTTAGGATCTAGTATTTTAAAAACTAGAGAACAATGAAGGGATATCTTACTGTTGTATTAGTTGCCTCGCCATATTGTGCACAAAAAATGATTTCTTTATGCATCTATGAACGAGAAGACAAAAATATTCTTAAACAAAATGTGTGTTCCATTGTATGGACGTAGCCAAATTTGTCTTGTGACACAGAACTTGTGTGATGAAATACCATATTTGAGGTCATACAACTCAATAAATTGATATCCATATGCCCTTTATTTCTCATAACCTCTTACATATACTAGGTTAAATACACTGTGCTGGAATTGCTAAACACATATGTGCCATAATCAACTTATGGTCCTATGAATCCTTTGTATTGACTCTTTTCCAAAAATGCCATTTTGGACTGTTTTGTGGTGTTTTTGTTCATTTTAAATTTGTTTTTGTGCACAAATAGTAAACAACAATGAATACAATTAGTGTTTAATGTGTAAAATCATTTGAACGTTCCTCCTAAAACACTTAGTGTTAGAAAAAATATGATTACATTGGTTATGCCAATCAACAGTCACTGGATTTCACATATTTTTCAAGAAACTGACTCCAAATTTGAATGTTGATAATGGGTATAGGTGAAATCACAAAGGCTATGATCTTGTCACCATATTCTAGTCATGGAGACAAAGGGTTGTTTTATTCCAGTTTGTGCAGATTATTCTTGCATGGTAAACAGTTAAGTACTTTAATAATTTTTAGATGTTTATTTAGAACTTTATCAGCATGTTATATAGAACCAGCCCGAAATAATGATTCGCCATTTCAAGTTTTATGCACCAAGGTCCATATTTTCTAGATTTTGTCAATATGGTTTCCCCTACCCTATTTTTCAGATATTCAAATTTGGCATCAGTTTCCAGAAGAATTAGTGAAATTCAGTGACATTCATTGACATATCCAACATAAGGCATTTATTTCAACACTAAAGTGTTTCAGGAGGAAAGTTCAAATGATTTTGCACATTAAACAAACATTGTTTTTACAATTTATACACAAAAACCTTTAAAAATGAACAAAAAACGCCCCAAAATGGCATTTTTAGATGAGTCATTTCTAAAGATGCATAGGATCATAATTTGATTTTCTACACCATGATTTGGGAAATTCCTTTACATTGTGTTTAACGATGTATACTTAAGTGATTATGAGAAAGACAGGGAATATAGATATATAATTATTGATTTGTATGACATCAAATATGCGATTTCATCACGCCGGTTCTGGACCACAGGCAAATTTGGCTGTCTCCATACAATGGTGGAACACACATTTTGTTTAAGAATATGTTTGTCCTCTCAATCATAGATGCATAAAGAAATCATATTTTGTGCACAACCTAGAGAGGAAATGACTAAAACAACAAGGAATCCCTTCATTTTTTTAATTTTTTTAAATACAAGACCATACAAAATGGATTTGAACTAATTTTGAGAAATTGAGCCTCCGAAATTAGAAAAACTCCAAATTTTGGAGGCACATAACTCAAAAAATATTGAACGTATCTAGGAAAGGTTTTCTGTTCTGTAATCAGGGTTGTGCACTCTGAAAAATGGATATATAAATGGAAGGACTTGATTGTGAAAGGAAGTTTTTTATAAACATCCTTAAAAAGCTATAAAATGAGTATTTTACCAAATTTTGACAAATTTATTTCACAAAATTCATCAATTTCGCATTTCTTGATTCTTGTTGATTTTTAGTATATTATTTGTGATGGGTTAAAGTACCTATTCCCACTGAGAAACTTTGTGTTGCAATTATTTTGAGGTGAAACCATAAATGCACTGGACTATATGTGAAGTGGTTATTTGATTATAAGTATAGGTGCTTCATATAATGTGTAGAGTGTAAATTTTGTATTACGTTCGGCATATATAGTATACTCATATATTATACGTGTACATTTATACAAATATTGAAGCGAATACTGAGCCAGCAATCAGCTTCGGAGTAAAACATACAAGAAATTCATGCGTTTTGGGAAATTCAATTTACGATTGGTATCATGATATCCGTAATAATGTTGATTCTTTCGTTTCAGATAACGCGTGGACATGCAGACGATGTGTGGATTTTTACAGCAAAATAATTATCCACTGTCACTAAATAAAAGTTCACCCAAAATCACATTCTATATTTATCTCAACAACGTGGTTGTCCTATAAATCCAATTCTAGTTCATGGCAATGACCTCTACTCTAGCTACACCACCCAGACAAAACCTTGGGGACCCGTCTTGATCGTGTACTTTATAACATTGAACAAAACAGACAGGGAATATATTTCTTTGTTAACACTTGTTCCTCAGTAATCTACTTCACATTAAGGGGTGGTCCCAGCTCGAGATTGCATGCTTTTTTTGTGAGCCGATATCGCAATAAACATATAATTAATTACCCAGAAGAAATTCCATGATTGTAAGCGCGCATTGCAAAATGGCACATCGCACCTAAATCATGCGATCTTGAACTGGGACCTTCGCCTACTGTGAAATACATTGTTCAGGAACAGGTATTAACTAAGAAAGATAAAACCTGCATTGTTGTTGAATGTCATAAAGTTTCCCGCCTGAACATCAAGCAGTTCCCATGTATATTGAACGGGTGTAATATGATCTCTACATTCGTAGCTAAAGAGTACAGATTCATGGCATGATCTAGAATGCAACTAGAGAATCCAGGGGTTACACGTTGTTTCATATCTAAGATGGTTTTCCCTTTAAGTGTTAGTAATTTCCATGTCATATGAACAATGACCATCATCCAGAACGAGATGTTGTCCAAGTAAAATAAGCGGATGTGCCACATGTGCTGGCACCGCCCACAATTTAAGATAAAAATAGAACAATTACTTTAACTCGTTATATACTATACAGTTATCGCCCACGATTGAGTGAGCCATGGGGATTTGTCGCCCGCTCGAGACCTGGAATGTCACCGAGGGCCGCCAGGCCCGAGGATGACATTCCAGGTCGAGAGCGGCGACAAATCCCCGTGTCTCACGAACACAAGGGTGGTAACTGTTTTGTTATCTGACAAAGGAGTACGCACGAACCTCCTTAATAGCAGGCATAAATGCGCGCATATATTCTTTAATCCAGTTCGAAAAGTTAATTTTATGTTGGAATCATCGCTATTTAGAAAATAAAACATTCATAATCTGGATCAATTAACAGACCCGACATTTGCGCAGCTAATCTCCGGTCAGTTTGCTGGTTACATGGTGGAAATCGGTTCACGGAAAGAGGAGTAAAGCAATTTCGAAGTTGAGTAGCCATGCAGCGAAATGTTCGGTTTCGTTTCAAATGAGCGTGAAGACGCCGACAACGTGTTAATTTCCAGAATGCTAAAATGTGAAACTAACACGTTGTAGTAGTGCAAACAGAAATTGACATAGTTCACAGATCGTTACACAACATACGGGTATTCTCTGAAGTCTGAGGATTGTATTGACGAAAAGAAATAGTCAATTGATAAACAGCAAAGAGTGGCTATTTGATCTAGTACATGAACGTAGTTGTAACGTATGTACATCGTATGTGCAATTGTCTGCAGCACATACCAACTCCATAATATATTTGTCCCACGGTCTTTATTATTTATATAAAAAGGTCCAATAGGAACATTACACCTTATAACGGATTTGGGTCTGTGATAACACCATTTATACCTAGTGTGTTTTAATTGCAAATAGTAAACACACACAATTATGCAAATTAGCAAACACCATAGATATCTCGAGTGTACATCTGAGTTTGCACAGATGGTACGGAACACATTTTGGTATTCACTGATTGACATATTTGGAATTGAAACTTTTACCTTTCTTGACAGCATGCATATCGATACATTCCTTGCGTTTTGCCTAGGCGGGTGTATCCCAATGCAAATTGAACTGATTTGTGATGAATATCGTCTTTTCAAGCGATATGTGAGGTTTATTTTCATCCTGTGTTCTGACTAAGTTTTATGATGAAGACATCATATCGGATACTTCACTATATATGTCTTAAACATCTTGTCTTGCAGTATATCATTCCCACAATGAATTTCTCAAGTTAAATTATATTGCATGTGTATATATGTCTTCATCATGTAACTTTTGTATATATATATTGTACCATAATGGTCTCCATATTTGGAGGAATAAACATATCTCTCTCAATCAGAAGAGAGGAAAATGGGATGAAATGGGATGAAGGATAACAATAAATAATCATTGACGAGTAGTTATCAGCCAATAAGGTTCAACGTCGTTTATTGAACTTAATGTATGAACATTTCCGACCAATACATATGCATTCTTCTGCAATTGGAATATCTTGTGTCTGGCTGTCGTCTGCGCATGTATCATTTACATCTCTCCAACTGAATAATAGACTGGTTTGTCTAAACACCGTTCGTACCAGCCCGGTCAACCCGGATCAGCCCGGGCCGCCCCTGATGTGTATATGGGTGAAGTTAATGGCAATAATTGTCCGGGTGTAATGGAAACCAACCACGAACAGCGATTCCTGTCCAGAATAAAATCATACTAATACAACAAATAAAAATCATACTAATACAATAAATAAAATGTAACAGTCTTGTTGGAATTGATCGGCTACATGGCCTTCTTCGGTCACATGGCCGTCTTCGGTCACATGGCCGTCTTCGGTCATCAAAGCAATTACACAATCAATCTTTGAAACATACTCGTTGGAACTTTAACATTGATTACAATAGTCGATGTATTCATGGTCTTGTCGGAAGCTCTTAATTGGAACACAATATTTCATTTTAAGAACGAGTACATTATATCATATGTATGTATAAAAGAGTAGGGTATATCTGTCCTTCCGTCCGTATCTCTGTCCAGCTTTTCTCCCAGATCTCTGCACCGATTCCAACCACATTTGGCGAGGTGAATCGGGTTACCCTGGCGGAGGTTATAACGCCATTAGTTTTTAAAAATTTTGATTTAAAAAATACCATTTAAAAACAAATATAGTTATTGTTCTTTTTAAGCAATCTGTTTAAATGATTAAAATGTGCGCAAAGTCCACACAGGGTCCGCAGGCCTCTAATGCACAAACGAGCCGCAGGACAAACTTGTGCAGGGGCCGCAGGCCAATCCAACGCTGAATAAATGCTCACAGAGGGAGCCTGGTTCAGCTAAACTAAACTAAAGTAGAACCACGAAAAGGGAATAGGTTAATTTTGTGAAATAAATTAGCGAAAAAATTTAGTTCAATATTCAATTCATACATTTTATACCAATTAGTTTTTTAGATGTTACCATCCTGATTACAGAACAAGTTTAAGCCAGGTTTATGAATTTACATTTTTATATATTTTATAGATTGTGTCTATGGCAACTAAAGATTAGGAAAATTTTGTGCAATTGACTAAAATGCTAATCGTAAATTATGTACAAATTTATATTGTATGAGAGAAATATAAGTGCCAATGTATAAGGCTGATATTTAACTATTATTAATTAGCTATAAGTTATCGGCCGCAATACGTAGAAAGCAGCCTGCATCATAAGTAACAACAGTCGGCAAAGTGGAAAACACGGCCAATAAGTAAAACGGTCTGCCAATAAGTAGAAAGGTCTGTCAATGATAGTCCAGTCGCTTAGGGCCAAATTTTTTTGACATCGTGACAGACCGGATTAAAGCGTAAAAATTTGCTCATTTGTAGAGTAGGGTGTGGGAAACAATATTAGAGGGGGGTGCCCGGGCTAGGTGTCTCGAGTCGGAAGAAAACATGGTTTCCATGGCAACGGTCTGAAATAATTGCTGAACATAAGAAAAGGGGCACTGTTTGGAACTCACAAATATTTTTGCTGAAGTAGTGTTGTGGACTCATACTCAGATTAATAGTCCACAACATGACATTGTCAATTTGACCATATGGGGTCAAGGTCATCATATGGGGTCAAGGTCATCTGCGAACTCTAGTGTGCTCCTTCTGAAATCAATCTACGTCATACTACATATACATAAGAGCGCTGGTATACCCTCCAGTTTGAGCTATGATACGTTGGATTTAACATCCTCTTTGTTTACCGTTCGCAGTTTCAAAATGATACAGCCATTATCCTGAAATGCATGATGTTATGTACCAGATGCTGGTCAGTGAGGTAATACAACCTGGCACGAACATGGGTTGAATCAAGTGATCTTTAATTTTCACATTCTACACATACCAGCCAGTTTCCATGTACATGTATACACATAAAGAGTGTATGCGTACATTTATCATTACTACATTAATGGTGGGGCTGAGTGCGAACTTGTTGCCATAGCAACCAATCTTTGTACTCATTGGGCATGGGCATATATATATATATATAATATAGAAACTTTCGCAAGTATAATATTGTTTCACTTCCACTATATACATGTATATCTAAAAACTACCCTATGATGACTAGGAACATTATGCAGTCCTGAGCCTGAACCGGGTGCCCGTGACGTCATGACGTCATTTATGATCATGACGTCATTTATGACATCAATGAACAGGCACCCAACTGAACTGAAAATAAGAAGTTGTAGAGCCCGTGTTAGCATTCTATCAACCAAGACACGTGAACAAAAAAGCTGAAGACAACAAACAACAGCTAGGACAACAGAAAGATCATAACAGCTACTTATACATACGGTAGCTCAAACAAATATTCATACATACCATTACTTTATTATTAGTATTACATGTATGTGCTGGCAAAATTTTCATTTTTGTTGTGGGTATGGAAATGTTACTGGCCAGCGCCTTCAAAGGGAAGTGCTGCCCAAATTTTCAATATTTTGTGGTGGGGAAATGTTACTGGCCAGCGCCTTCTAAGGGAAGTGCTGCCCAAATTTTTAATTTGCTTTTGTGGGTGGGGAAATTTAACTGGCCAGCGTCTTCTAAGGGAAGTGTTGCCCAAATTTTCAATTGTTTTGCTGGTGGGGAAAATTTACTGGCCAGCGCCTTCTAAGGGAAGTGCTGCCCAAATTAAACAAAATTGTGGGTGGGGAAAAATTACTGGCCAGCGCCTTCTAAGGGAAGTACTGCCAAAATTTTCAATTGTTTTCTGGTGGAGAAAATTTACTGGCCAGTGCCTTCTAAAGGAAGTGCTGCCCAAATTAAAAAAAAAACAATTGCGTGTGGGGAAAATTTACTGGCCAGCTCCTTCTAAGGGAAGTGCTGCCCAAATTAATAACAAGTTTTTGGCTGGAGAAAATGTACTGGCCTGTAAGAGAAGTTCTGCCAAATATTTTTGTGGCCCGGTGGGGGTGTGAGGGTACAGCTCAAATATTTGATTTCACATAAAGTGCCACACTACATGTATTATTAAATCATCTCAATGCACAGTCAGCATAACGCGGTTTCTTGAACGGGTTATAATACAACTACCATTCGACTTGATCGTCTGCCAGACATGGAATACTCAATAGTTCTGTTGTGACTGACGGTCAATTTGGAAATTCTTCATTCTAAACCTGGAATGTTGATCACATTTCGAGACGTAAAGCTTGTCTACATGTGTTTTCATAATTACTATTCTACAGGAATATATATAACTAGCCATGCGTGTCGCTGATGAAGATTGGTCACCACCACGAAAGCGGAAATGTTTTGTCTCGGAGCAGGGACTGGTAGCCACAGAAGCCGAAGAGCACACACAACAGTTCGCTCCATGCAATCAACGGAATGCTACACATGACACTACAAGGTAAAACTGATAAAACTTTGATGTGTATCAGTAGATACCTTTCGCAATATCACGAATACGATTACGGATATGAAATATCCTGCCAGTATACGGCCAAAATTCGATATTTACGCATGGGGGTTCGTATGTGAGACAAAATATACCACACGCAGTTTAATTATGTGCAGATGTGTCAAGGGTGTGCCACCGGTCCTGCTTGGGGGAACTCTTAACTTTATCCGGGTGGTGTATTACACATGGATAAGAACATGGGACCTGAAAGAGACACATTACTTTTTCCATCAAATATATATGTAACTGAATAGAGTGGAGCATAGGCCGTCTCACCAATTAGCCATCGTAGGCAAATTGTGACGGTGTCAACCTTACTATGACACTATATCCTATCCGTTATGTGATTTTTGTGAAAGGTCTCTAGTATTACTCGGTCACCCCAACGACTAGAGCTAACAGGTATATAAAACAAACTGACTCAACGCAAGAATATGATTTCTGAATTTGTAGACAGGGTGGTCGAAAATGTTCATGCCTTTGCTAAAATGCCAAGCAAAGCTTGTTTTGATTGCATACATGTATATACAATGAATAGTCTGCTCAAAGAAAGTTATGTTAAAGCGGGAACGGATATATTTTAAGCGTGACAAGAGCCTTATTTTATTTCAGCCTGGTGGAATCGAATTATGACTCAAGCGCCGCTATAGACTGGGAAACATGCATCATCTGTGGATTTGGAGGTGACCTCAAGTGCCCAGCTTATAGAAAAGATGGCACAGGACACTACGCTTACTCAGATTTTCTTCAAAATGTGATAGGATTTCACAAACTTGGCTTGATTCCTCCGAAACGTCATTGGATTTGTTCCGTCGATGGTGATATGCTGTTCCAACATCGTACAAAGTGGCACAAATCTTGCCGGTTGTCATATGCAACTTCAAAACTGGAGAGATCACAGACACGGCTAGTCAATAAGGGAACAAACACTAGCGTAGAGGATTGCGAGATAAAACCTAGATGCCAGGCAAATGGATTATCTATGACTTGTATGTTTTGTCACACAAAAACCGATGAAGGCCTACACACTTGTTGTACTTTGGAGCTGGACATGGATATTAAGGAAATTGCAATGACGGGCACATATTTGGTTGCTGTTGGAGCCAAATATCACAACACAAGTGTCTGTGGTCATTCAAGAATCGGTACATAAGTCAACAACGTCAGGCTCACAAACCAACAAACAATGATGAAACTATTTTGCAGTCACGCATATTTGCAGAATTAGTGTCGTTTTTATAACAGGAGGTTGCCAATGGAAACTACATTTTCAAACTTTGACAGCGGCATTCCTTGTTCCAAGAAAGACTCAGTGTCGTTGAATTGCAAAAGGAGATCAATAAATAACGCCTAAAAGCACATTTACTGGGCCATTTTTCAGGAGAATGTCGGGAAAAAATACTCTTCTTGTATTCAACAATGGCCTGCAACGATACCTGAAGCTTGTAGCTGCATCTCGAGATTTTGACGAAGAAGCGTTGTGTGTCCAGCGCATGGTGAACTTAATCAGGAATAATATGTATGACAAGGCCTTCTTCGAGTTCAGTGTTTCTTTTCCAGCCGATTGTCAGGAGGACTCGGTGCCCCGAACTTAATAACATTGGTCAATATGCTTCTGTATGGAAGCAATATCAAAGATAATAGTTCAATGTCAAGCCAGGCATGCATCACAATTTGTCAGCACCAGGCAACGCCACACAAAGAATCTCGAACCACCTCTACCACTTTACATCGGGATGAATATACATTGTTTATACAGAAGTAAAAAATTAGTGACAAATCTGTTTCAATTGGGAATAAGTGTCAGCTATGGTCGCATCCTAGAATTAGAGGATTGGCTGACATCTGTAGCGTGCGAGCGAGCGGTTTGCAGACGAGAACTCAGTCTGTCCTACATGTTTCAGAGAAGGCATCTTTACCGTTGGAGCATTTGACAATATTGATCACAATACAATATCCACTACTACAAATAGCTCATCCCATGGAACCAGTATCAGCATATTTCAATTCAATTATAAGTAGAAAGGCGGCTAATATGCACACGACACAATCGTTTCGACGATTCTACGACCAATTCCACGATTCTGCGGCTTGACAACCACGGTGCTGCGGCAGTTCAACGATTCTGCGGCCTTATTATACGTGATATTTTATGACAAACATAGATAAAGAGGCCTTTTACTGAATTGGGACGATAAAAGTGGGCTTCTTCTTGCATGCATCGTGTAGAGTAGACTTTGCAGGTCCACCAGGTTAATTCACGGAATACATACGAAGATGAGATCTATACATAAAATGAGTCACAATCGGCTCGGTCAAGTCTGGATAATCCGATCAAACCGCGAACCGATCGCAAAAAGTAATTTCTTGGGCTACAAGGGGACATTAACGGTGCGAAAATTAACATCCAACGTAAGCTTTGATAAGCATAAATGTATTATTTGTCAAATTCGTACCCCCGTTGACGCAATATTCAATTAAACTATACACAGAAATGCAGTAACGGTGTCAACTATTTGACAACGCCCCGCTTCGACCATGACAACGACGATTGGGCGACTCATTGAACGGTAATTTTCATTTGTATACGATGTATCGGTCACTGCACTGTCATCGGACAGCTTATTTATGCGTATAAGCCCGTGTATGCTGCATCAATACATGTTTGGAACAGTGCCTTCGTTGTACAATGCACATGTCCTGGATTCAATACAGTACTGTGTATTTACTGCATGATCCCCACATGTGAAGCTATAGAGACCAAGTCACATAAGAGATATAGTGGATTGGACAAAGCGTGACACACATGCTCGTGTAAAAATATATGTTGATACGGGTCGTAAACCCAAGCCAACCACTGACTATTGACTATAAATGAGCATGTTGGACTAGTATGCATATAGTATGAATTTTATTTGATGCATTGTTTTGAAAACTGTACAAATATTTATCGACAACACGAATTTTGTATTTTCGCATTCCGGCTAATCTTCAGCCGTAACATTACTTCGTACTCGATAGACTTTCATATAGACTATAGAAACAGCCATATGCGTGCGACGTGACCTTGACCTTGAAATCGGGTCAATTCAAGGTCAAATCGAGAATTTCGATGGGATTTTCACGAAATTTGATACATTGGGTTACTTTTGTCCACTGAGTGTTTTGGACGGGTCAAATCGTGACCCCGACCTGACCTTCAAAATGATCAATTCAAGGTCAAGTCGGGTAAAACCGGATGGATTTCGACGGGCACGTTTGTCGGGTACTTTTGTCCGGGCAGTGTTTTGGACTGGTCAAATCGTGACCCCACTTGACCTTGACCTTCAAAATGGACAATTCAAGGTCAAAGCCCGGACGAAGTCGGGTCACCTTCTAATATTTAAAAGCTGAGTGTGTGTGTCTTTCTGTAACTATGTCATGCTTTACGATGCGTTCAAAATATATGACCCTCATATCCATTGCGCCCAATTTTTTATCATTTTCTGCACCACATCTTAGAATAAGCGAGATCACCGAGTCGCGGCCATATTGGATTACCCAGACCCCATTCCGCGGTTTAAGTCTACGTGTCAAAGTTCTGGCGGTGCATTCCATATAATGATTTTTTAATATTCATGAAATACATGTCCGCGTTCACGGAAAATATATAGCGGTAATTAAGGACGGATGATATAAATGATTTATATATAGAGGATCCCCAACGAGAAATGTTGGGATATAACATTTTATAAAACGAGTTTGATAACTTTCTTTATACCCTTTTTTAAAATATCAAAATCTTTAAAAAAGCTGAAAATGCATGCACAATGGATATATTTACGGTGTCGGCCGAGACGCTACACAAAGGTATACGACAGAATAGCGCACTCTGGCTGGCGACGAAAAAATATAGTCCCCCAATTTGCCTCTTTGTTTTTGTATCTATTTTCGTCAATGCAAAGGAGTTGGGACCAAAATTTCCAATATCTAATGTTGGTGTCATGCGCGGCTTTTCGAAAGTACTATTAATCCGCGCGGTCATTGCGGGTGTGATGTCAAGTATCCCGGGAAGCACGCACATATTCATCATTAGTGGATATAAGGAAATATGCAATATTAGGATCTTTTAATGATACAATATATACAACTTTGCCAAAGTGAAAAAAAAACACATTTAAAATGGAACATTATTTTGTCTTGAATGTGTCTTTACTTCCTCTTGTGTTGTGGTAAGGAAATCAATATTATTTTTGTTAATCCGTCTTTTTAGCTCGTTTTCCTTCTTAAAATATGATTATGTGATAAAGTGGATTTCAAATTCGTCCCAGTTATTTGCAAAATAATTTATTAACCTTGTCCATTTTAAAGTCAGCTTGAAAAAACACATTAGAGATTATCTATCCCTCCCCATTTCCATATCTCTCTCCCTATCTCTCTCCCCTTTCTCCATTCCCTCCTCCTATCTCCCTCCCCTCATATCTCCCTCCCCTCCCCTCTTTCTCCCTAGATATATATATATATATATATATATTAAGTTTCACGTGTGGAGTTAATTTCTAAGGCGACCATTCTCCACCATCGATACCACAACGCAACTGAGAATAAGACATGTTGGCGATAAGAAAATACCGAGACATTGTGAGTCGACTGCGTACAGACAGACGGAAGGAAAGTTGGATAGGCGGAAACGCAATTTAAATCATGTAATGTGTGGTGCACATATATGGAAATTAAACATGTACAGTATAGCAATATACGATTCGACATTACTTTATTTTCCTAAAAGAGTCTTAATCTCGTAGGCTTGAGGTCGTGTGATTCATATGCGTATTCATGTCTATAGCGAGCGTGCCATTCATTAGAAAACGACTTCTCGTGAGCACAAGTTAATGAAATTTCAATTGCTGGTCGCACAATCGTCGTTGTCATAGTCGACTCATCGGCGTTGTCAATTGAATGCGATGATACCCCCGCAAATATGGACACAGCGCCATCAATCACAGAACTGAGGTTAACATCAGTTGTGAAAAATCACCCAAAGACGTATGGCTATGTTATTATTTGGTTTCCACTCAATTTTATAGGACATTATATATTTTTTCTAAACTCTGAAGACGAATTTCACTCAGTGATGTGTGTAAAACCAGAACAACCGGTATATTTGTGTCAAAGATTATGTATTGTTGTGCTAACTGTCTAGTGCTGAACTCTCTACCGATTATCGAATCGAAGATCGCCGTACCTAATAGAAATATAATATATGGTACATATACCTACATATTTCTGGATTTATTCATTCTTTAATATTTTTTTAGTTTTTATCGCATCGGCCTGGTCGCAGAATCGTTAAATTGCCGCAGCACCGTGGTTGTCAAGCCGCAGAATCGTGGAATTGGTCGCAGAATCGTCGAAACGATTGTGCCGTGTGAATATGGCAACGGTAACGTAAATGACGTCATACGTATTCAGCTCGATCGGCAAAGAACATTGATTCGACGGAAGATAGATTGCAGTTGCTTTCGGATGAATTACGGACAATCACTGTTTTTTGGTAGTATATATACGTGGATGAACAACATGTATCCGTATCAATATAATTCCCAGTAGAAACAGACAGTACTGTGAAATTGCTGCAAGTTCTCCACACAGTTCACAAGAATAAAAATTACTGGAATTAATTTAATAAAGCACACAATGGTATATAGCTATGTTAATATATTCATCATGTGAAGCAACAATTACCAATGTTTCTAAATAATAAAATACTTAGTAATTGGTTGTTTCTACATTGACCGACTTATGAGGCCTCGGTCTGTCGTATTAGCCTTCGGCCTGCGGCATCAGGCTAATACGACGGGCATTGGTCGCATACCTCGGCCAATATGGGAACAACAAATGAATAACAAATAATACTGGCTTGATACGATGATGTGTCGAAGACTGTGGCATTGGTAACTCAACAGCTATTTGCTCTTTTGTTGAGCGGATTAAGAAGCACACTGGTGCTTTGGTTCGGAATTCAAGCGGTGCTCGCAGCGATAGTATGTGCAATAAATCGATGGGTGAAATGGCGAGTGTGGCTCAAAGAAGTACCACGTTCACAAACATAGCTGTCGTTGCAACAAGGAAAGTTGTTCTTCGATTTTTAATATAGAATTACATTGTTAAGAGTTCTCCGTTGCTACCGTGTCAGTCATAAACTCCCTCATATGTTTGTACTTCAGGAAACAATTCAGAAAAGTTCATTGCCTTCTCATGTTGTGATACCTACTGTATGGATGTCAATATGGAGACTACTCGAGTTTTGAGGACAGATGCACTGATGTATAGAGGTAATATGGTTTAAATATACGTTGAAGCTGTGGCCATAGATTGCGTTGGCTTCTTTCTAATGTGTATTGCTACATATTGCTAAGTTCATATATACTCTTTTTTGGACAGAGAATGAACCTGTCAAACGAGTGCAGAAGTACATTGCTTAGGGTCGATATTAATTTATGAACAGAGCTCCTTGGTTGTATTCAGTCTATACAAGGACGACTGTGGGCGAGAAATTTATGGGAGCCACATCCCTTTCCTCAGGGGGAACGAATTTCAGCATCTCTTTACTTTAGGCGCTGTTAACGTTTGTACTCTCTCCCACAGTTTACTGCATCATATACAGCCACGGTCGATCTCTGTGGAAACACTTTTCAACCTGCTGCAATAAATTCAAGTTTACGTGGGGAAGGATGTCAATGTGATATGCAGCTGCTGTGTACACAAGTAACACCAAAGTGTATCTCGGAAAAATAGGTTTGTTTTGCTGCATTGACGTGGACCTATGCAAACACGACCTTACATTCAACTGCCCGTTGACAAATGTACATGTCCATGGTGGGGTGAGCCTCCAAAGGTAGCTGCTTATCTAAATGCTGAACCACAATTAAATTTCCAGAATGAGCTGTCATTTCCTATCCATATGTTATGGTCTAGCAATTTAAAAACTACAGAAAAATGGAGAAATTTTTCAATCTTTTAATAACAAATTTGCACAGCACATGCACGATTGAACGCTATATTTGAAGTCACGTTATTAATATATAGAGAATACCTACGGGTTTTGGTTGAATACCGGATTATCTCATGAGTGGCTACAAGGAAATACAGAATTATATACGTGTTCTTCTTATTATATGCGATACGTTATAACCCCCCCCCGCGCTACGTTATAACCCCCACCCCCCCCCCCAAAATAGTTCTGTCATACAGTTCACTTCAAATTGTTAGAAAGCTTCGACATTTGCATTGTGTTTACATTCCACCAATTGATTTGCTAACCACTGAATGACAAATATCGAGCATATTCCCCATAAGAAATGATGCGAGAAAATTAATGTGTACATAATTTAGTGATAAGAATATATTAAAACAAACATTATAACAATTAAATAACAGTATATAAACATTTAAAGTCTTTATTTTGTGAGAAAGCACATGGCTCACGAGCTATCAATCGTCCAATGTCGGTAACAAGTCACTTCCGTTTTAAGAATAAAATTGTTTTCGTGTTGAAGAAATCATGTTGGATTTTGACGAAATTTATGATAAATCACAACAGGTAAATAGGTTCGTCGATTGTTATAACACAGTACACAAATGGCGAACGATGGGCCAGCTAAACTAATTTAAACTAGTAATATTAAACAGTCAAATATATCAAATATTTGAAATTAAAGTTCTCAAAAGTCTGAAGTTTTCAAATAGTTTATCCTCTTCCATGATTCTATCAAATTATTTAGGAGAAGCTTGCTCGCTATATAGCTAGTAGCTTTGTGTATTAAATTACTTGTTATCGATAAAATTTTAAAACAAATAAATTCAAATCACTGTCTGAGTCGTAAATCCTTCGAATTCGCTTATACTGCTGGCCCGAAACAGGACATGTGTTCACTTTCATATCACTCACCATGACTTTCTGGTTCTGTGAACTCTGTAAGTACACATTGATGGCAGTGTTCGCGCTGGACCGAAAAAAACTTTAGCCAAAAGTTTAGCCAAATGAAAATTTTATTAGCCAAATGAAAAAAACTTTAGCCAAAAATTAAAAAAAACTTTGGCCAAATTAAATCATCGCTTTCTGGTCGGGATTGTCCTTAATTTTTGTTTTGTTTTATATCAATATCTTTTTTTAAATCATTAAATATTTATCCTTGCGAAAATATCTACATGTAAGTGACATCTGGAAACTAATAACTGAATATTGTTACGCAATTATCAAATTACAATCTGTCATAAAAGCATGCATATTATTTTGACTGTATAGATATTGACGACAAGTAGCCACAAAATATCTATCGTGATTCACATTTGGCTGATTAAGCTATTGTCTTACACTTGGTGCTCATAAACCTCGACGTTCACAAATACAATGTCATCATAAACATGCATTGTGAGTGACCAGACAGACAATGGGGGATTAGGGGATTAAATGTAAAATAATAACCTTTTGTTGTTTCGTGCAGAGTGACGTAATCTTTCTCCAGATTAAAACACTAAATATGATTGCATATCACTTTATGATCGCTTGGTTGATAGAGTTGTCGATCGGCTTTCCCTTTGTACTGTCCGCGATCGGGTTTCCCTTTGTACAGTCGGCGATATATTCCCACTTTCGTTGTTTTCGGACTAGATCGTTCACATCACTAAATGTTAGAGCTTACCTTTTGCTGCTACGGAACGATATTTCATAAGTACGAAAATAATGAAATACTTTCGTCACCTAACTTCGTCTTGAATGTCGATCTATTGAGCGCTTTTATTAATTAGCTTTCTGACTCCATGCTTTCAGTCTCCATTTGGGGTCAAAAAAAGTTTAGCCAAAAGTTTAGCCAAATGAAATTTTTATTAGCCAAATTCGAAAAAGATTAGCCATTGGCTAATTTGGCTACCGACAGCGCGAACACTGATTGATGGGTGCATGGAAAGTGTTCCCAGTGAAAATTGCGATAACATACCAGATGAACCACTGTTGATAGGACTCCGATTAGGCACATTCACTGACACTCTGACACTGGAGAAGAAATTGTACGCGGAATATCAATGACTGTAGGGCTCCGATTATCATCAGGCACACTCACTGGCGAAGAATTATGGCCGGGAATATCATTCACATAGACATATCTACTTGCTCCGTTTCAGAAATGTCATATGCAGTTTCATTCCTGCCCATGCTGTCGGTGGAAACCGTATGCGACAATAGTGATGATATATGTTTACTTTGTACGGGAACTATTTTTCGAGTAGTTCAGCAAACTGTTGACGTTACGGTGTCCGGAAATCTGAATGATTTGATGAGCTGGAACACCTTTGTCAGCGTCTGCACAAAGTGTTTGCGAACGCTGTATAATGTCAAACGTTTATTTGTTGTCAGATTTGCACCGTCGAGCATATTCTTCGTGATACCATATATGTAGTTTAGGCCCAAGGCATTTCGTTTGTACCAAGGTTTCCCCTTACTCCACCCTTGGTGATTCAGAGCCAAGAAAAAATAACTGTCAGGATATTTGGTTTCCCCCGGTCGCTTATCAACAAACAACCTACAAGAAAACCATAGTCATAAATGATAATGCGCCCAAGATCACATATTATATACCCATGATTGTAATTATAGAATATAAAATATATTGGTTTCGCGAATGACCAACTCAGAATTCCGTTAAAATAACAATAACAACCAGCACCTAATTCACGAACCGGCGGCAGACTCGGCCGTCTCCGACCACAACCATCGGTGGGCTGCAGAACAAATCATATCTATAAAAGTTGAAATATAAGACTAACAAAATATATTTTAAATTAATTTTATTGGTAATTGACATAGCTTGTCACAAACCAAAAATCAGCATTATTGGCATAATAATGTAAAGGACAATCAACGAAATTGAAATTCCCAGATACACCTTTTACCGGACTCGGCCTCCTGGTCGCGCAGTTCGACTTTAAACCGGAAAAAATTATCTATAAATAAAATCCCCATGTGACCACGGCTATCAAGAAATTGCCGCACATTATACACGCGGTGCGCGCGCTAATAAAGAAGGACAGGGTCAGCGATATAGTAGGTCCTGGGCTTTGTTTGTCTAATGTCACGTGGATTCTCACCTGTTCTAGTTTTTGTTTGCCTTTCTTGAGAATAAACAATATATCCATCACCTTTGCCATCCTTGCGAAGTTCGACATCACCCCACCTGAGAGAGTGTGTTTCAATGCCAGTCCTCATTCTAAAATGCAAAGAACATATCATCCACATTTAATCCATTAGTGATTTCGATGTGAATGGACCGATAAATTGAGCTTCATGCAGCTTATCCAGATATTCTGTAGAAATAGGGTCAGCTGCATTCACTTTGCTACCTATGCCCATCGCCTTAAGCTGTTTTTGTTTACATTTGAGTGTTTCTCTGCATTTAGCAAACTGGTGGGCATCAGACGTCTGATCAGACGATGTGTATTACTGGACGATATACCTACAGTACCTTGTGGAGATTACAGTAAGCTCTGATATGTGAGCCGAACATGGTGTCTGATCAGACGGTGTGTTTTCCTGGACGATATACCTACAGGACCTCGCGGAGATTAAAGTAAGTACGGATAGATGATCCGAACATGGTGTCTGATCAGACGGTGTGTATTACTGGACGATATACCTACAGTATCCGGCGGAGATTACAGTAAGCACGGATAGATGAGCCGAACATGGTGTCTGATCAGACGGTGTGTATTACTGGACGATATACCTACAGTACCCCGCGGACATTACAGGAAGCTCGAATAGGTGAGCCGAAAAATGGTGTCTGGCCAGGCGATGCGTATTCGTAGAGAAATACATTTTGCAGTGATATACGCTTGCTATTGTTCAAAGAACAATTTACATATCAAGTAAGAACTCATCGATCAATTATCTGCCACAATACTCGGTTGGCCAGTATATTGTGCATCTCCTCACACACCAGGAATAGGGAACGGACATATATCTTTGACAGTTTAGATGAATGAAGATGGGAATCCGGCGGATCGAATTTGATAGCTGTGTTCTGTTTGCCGTTTTACTGATTTTGAAGTATTCCGATGTACGCGGTAAGCATACACGCAATTATATATACTTATCAAATAATTGAGTATCAGCATTCATGAGCACATTGAAGATTAACACTTTTTTACAATGTGGCTAATAACATTATAAGCACCAAACATATACTTACAATACATTCACACCACAGTCTAACCTATGTTAGTTGTGCATGAAATATATTTAATGCGCAATATTTTGTACAAATATCCACACATTCCTGGAACAATATTGAAGATAAACTTAGTAGGGTGAGCGAGTGCGGAGGAAGTGGGTGGAAGTATCTTTAATGGGGCCCGTACACCAAATCCGGCCATTTACGGGACATTCTCCGATTATACTCAACAGTATATATGCAACACTTGAATGAGTTTGAGCCATGGATGAGTACACGATGCACACATGCACTCTATGAACGACGCAAATAACATGGTAATTACCATGCAAATGAGTTAATGAATCCACGGCTCAAATTCATACCCTTGTTGCATATATAATATTGAGTTTAATAGAAGATGGTCCCATAAATGGCCGGATTTAGTGTAAATTCCCCTTTTATGAACTTTACTTTTACGAATAAACTGCATGTCTATACAGGGACACATTTCTGGAACAATATTTCTGAGAAAATTTGCCCTATTTTCTTTGAATTAGCCATGTCTTCAAGCAATGATTTCTCTATGCAAATAATTATTTTCCTTCTCAAAATCAAAAGTATAATAGGCATTTAGAAAAAAGAGAGGATATTATCTTTTATTACTTGTATTAAAGAAGTTATTTATTGTTTTTATAAATTCTTGACTTCTCAATTGTTGTGATTTTACTATAATAGGGTGCTATCCACCCCTCGTTTGGTATGTGGTGTTATGCGAGTTGCATACGGTATTCATACCCCGCTACTAGCCACTACTCATGATTCATACATAGTCTTAAATGGTGATCGGGATTAAAATAGAAAGTTGGAATTTGAAGGATAGAAAGTGCCTTTTTTTATCAATTTTATCCATTTTGATCGCCTCTTGATCTGAGTCTGGCGGAAGTTTTCCACGACAAACATTCTCACATCAACCGCGGTCATCAAATGAGTACAAATTATGCAGAAATCAATATTTTTTTCTCTTAATGTGGTATAGTTTGGCAGATTTCTATTATATTGTGAAAAGTGATGAAAATACATGATATTGAAATGCAAATTACATATGTCCCTCATTACATGATGTTCATTATCCCCTCACTGTTAACTGACATTCAGTATACACCTCCTCTGTCAGCTGATAATCATGATTCAGGGGACGTGTTGACACCCTTATAAAAATGTAGAACACCGCGTAGAGATATGTAGAGTGCCACACCTTGGAATTTCCCACTACACCACAGAGAGCCCAGGGGGTATTAATTACACTATTGCGGACGAAATGTTTGAGGCTCTCGGTTGAGTATCACCGTTGACCCAGCGCAGAAACCCAATTTCTTAGTTATGCAGTCCTGAAGTTTAGGGCCTAGTGGCGTTCCAAAGAACACCACAACTAATTTTCAATTAATCTGCCGCGTACATCCACAATTGTTGTGTTAAACATCCACAAATGTTCGGCGATAATAAATAAATAACTTGAAGTGATGTGAAACACTCCTGTAGGGAGATAAAATAAAAATGGTGGATAATCTTGCAAATCTCGAACATGTTGTCTTCCGTGTTATGTCTCCTAACAACGTGCAAAAAATGGATATTTAGACACCACACTAGACGGCGTCCAATTTGATTTGCATTTGATTTGCATTTGATTTTCATTTGATTTTCATTTGATTCGCATTTGATTTGTATTTGATTTGATTTGCATTTGATTTGCATGTTGCAGGCCCTTGTGTGGATGATGTGTCCTTATTTTGTTATTTATAATACCTCGACAATGTGTTGAACAATCTAATCCAAAATAATCGCCAAAAAGTGAAAAAAAAACTATACACTTGCTTTCCATATATTTTGATATAAAAATATTGGAGAAGAAAAGTTATAAACAAACAGTATATACATAAGTTTCTGGTCCGAGTGTCCTTCCTCGTCAACAGCTATTGACATATGTTGTGATATTGCTGTTTTACATCGAAATCACGTTCATATATTTATATAGCAGAATGTACGCCCAGATCCAGTGACGTGATTTTAATATATCGGAAGAGTGACATCTCAGTTAGTTTAAATTTAATACACACTGTCACTTCGCGATATTAAATGAGTTCGTATTCTTGTAAACATTGGAATAACAAATATTTTAACATTACATTACTTCATTCAATTGGCAATTATTGTGGATCGCAGAACAAATGTTCTATGGAATAAACTGGTTTACTGCCAGAATTGTGACATTTTAGTTCACGTATTGGTGATTTTAGGTGAGCGGGCCAACAACGATAAACCCCGATATTTATTCCCGATATAGAAAGATATATACACGGGACTTCGACGTAAATAATTATCCCACCCGATTTCACAAGCTGGTTTGCGTCGCAGGTACGACTAATACGTTGCATGTCACTGATAGAACACATTTTCTACAAAATCGGCCGAATAGCAAGTCAGTAAAACATTCCATATTTCCCTTTAAATTCACCATCCTCAACAACACAGACACAGTAAAAGTAAGATAAATTATAACTTCACCATCAAACAAGACTGATACGGATTTGTGTATGAATTGACAGTGTTCGGATATTTCTGCTAATACGATTGTGTGTTGGTGTAATCGGTGATGAATTTCAATGGTTAAACTGCAACGATTTACTTTTGAGAGAAAGAAACAAGTATTACATTTAAGTTCCAAATCCAAGACCAATTCACAATAGATACAGACAAATGTTGTCAAAACTCTCCCTATGATGTAACCCTATTTTCAGAGAATGTTAGCAATCATCGTCAATTAACTAGCTAATGGAGCCAATAAATATGGCAATCAAATTTAACACGGTTGCCACCATGGCTACCAACAGTACACACATTAGTAGCCTCGTTATATATTGGTAATCTTCGCACCGCATATGGTCATGGTAATAAACTTACAAGCGTTTCCCTCTTCACAAGGACAACAATTCCCTTACAGCTTATCGGCATGCAGCTTGGGTCTTTCTGTATTCGGGAGAGGCACTGCATGCTCAACCCTTGTATCCTAATCCCGTTACCAATAATACATGTATAGTATAGGCAAGTTCGTTTCTTAGACGAATGCTTAAGCGGACATGGCTCATTCGAACCTCCAAATGCTAGGTAATTTGGAGGGACAGATACGATACGGTATGTAGATACTACACGAACTATTGATATACCTACTTAAATTTCTAAAAAAAAAACACTTGCCACAGCCATTTTACAACCGTTATAACTTTCGCAGAAGTAAGACAAACGCTCTTTATTTCTACCATATCAGGAATAAACTAACACCGTGCACTCTTGTCTGCTCCATGTTTGTGCACATGGCTGTGTTGAGGTTTGGGACCCAAGTACCGTGTTTGTAGTATTTTTCATTACTTCAATATGCCTTTTTAGCTGGGCTATTGCCACGGGTTGGCCTCTGTCGGCCGTGTGTACGTGCGTTCAACTGTGGGTCAATAATTTCCTTGACACGTCCTACAGGCTGCATCCCTCATACGCGGTATTCAACAAGCTTCATAAGTAGCTTTATGGTGAACTATCGATGGGAGCTATCGAATTTTTCGAAAAACATGGCCGCCAGCAGCCATCTTGGATCTCATATTTGATTTCATCGGCACAACCTACAACCGTTATTTATGGCCGGATCATTTTTTAATTTGCAGACACGATTATGATAACCTCCGAATTTGAACGAGTTTCGATTGAAAACATGACCGCCGGCAGCCATCCGAGATTTTACTCTTTGCATTACTAAATCCTTTGGCACACCGTAAAGACCACATCCCTCATCAGATCAGCACCAAACTTTATATATCTTCTGGGTGACTACTAGATGGGTGCCTCTTGACCGAAATTTGTGTTTAAAAAACATGGCCACCAGCAGCCATATATAATTTTAAATTTGAATTTATCGGCTCACCCGAAATAAGCATTTATTGGATAATTGATTGACCAAATTTTGATGAATAACTTGGTCGCCGGCAGCCATACTGGATTTTTATCTTTACATGACTAAATCACTTGTCACACTACAGACCACATCCCTCATCTGATGATCACCAAACTCCATATTTATCTTCGGGTGACCTCTGGGTGGGATCCTCGTATTTGGACCGAAATTCGTTGAAAAACATGGTTGTAACAATATAGAGATCCAGGGGGGCTGGGAACACCGTAGAGTACAGGGGTAAACCTGTCTTCGGTAACATGGACAAAGGTGCGTAATAAACCTAGGTACACATTCCGAAGCGCCACACGGACAATGTTGAATGTCAAAATAAATATAGAATAAGTATAGAACGGCAGCGTACCAGTCAAACCGTTCAGCTAGTTTAAATCATAGGGATAGTAATATCACGAGGGCCACACACCAAGCAATATCCACAAAAATGATACTATACACGAATTATTGTAAAACGTACACATAGACTTCCCTGATTGTACTATCGGGAAACATTCTTAATTGTAAACAAAAGTGTATGCTTATGCATTGGCTGTACTGCCAGATGATAAATTTAGTGCTGTAACACAGCTATGTTCATATCGTACATAATTGCACGAATTGTAATGCACTTACAATTAATAAGGGGTAACAACATTATGAATTGAGGACTGTTACATATAAAGGGCTGGACCCCGAAGTTCATTAGCAGTGTATGAAGGGATTAAACTGAAAAAATGACCCAAATATAATATGAATTGTATAGAGATAAGTGTATATAAAATGCATATGCATGCAAATGGAACGCTCTTTATAAGTGCTTTTTAGTATAGTTTGCAAACATTATACTGCTACAGTAAAGTTTACACAATAATATTTGTTATGTTTGATTGTCAGCATAGCTTGGTAACATTAGGAGGCGTAAATTATATACTTTGGAAAATGTTTACTAAGACCAAGCGCGAAAATAGGTATTTAAAATGTTGGAAATCAGAAATAAATAGCCAGCAATTGAAGTCTTCAGGCGAGCGTCTCTGGTATATTAACGAACTTCACATACAGTACGTTTCATTATTAGGTTTCGGTTCTACCTTGGAATTTACTCTTTAAATGAATAAATCATACAGACCACATCCCTCAATCAGATTATTACCAAACTTTGGAGTTACCTCTAGTTTACTTTTCTTCTCATTTATCATTTTATTCGTTGCCCTTCAAACATTTAACTTCTTCTCAAGTTCAAGTATAGTGTTATTGACACTTTCGTTTGAGTTACAGGTTATCGTAGAAAGATAGTTCAGATATTTATGGACCTATTTCGATACCGGGAAAAATTCAAAAGTGAATATTATTATGCGTATTTCGGAGCGCAAACCGCCATCCTACTTTAAACCAAATGGTATTGATATTTTTGTCTACGAAGTTTGTCTACATCTGAACCCAGTGTATTTGCCATTATTATGACAAATTAATTAACAGAGAATGCACGATAAAGGAGTTAATATTTAGGACTTGAAGGTGCAAGATGAATCACGCAAATACTTGTACAAGCACTGTTTGTGCTAAGTCGAGTTCATGGGTGTAACCAGCCAAGGTTCGGATGGTTCGTACGAACCCGACCTAGAAATAGAGGTCCGATCTGTTAGCTGCGCTTTAATGTACATGGATATTGGGATATATTTACACACTAAGTGTTGTCATCACTAAATCCAGCATTCTGATTGGTCGGCGCCCACGTGGCTAGTTGCAGTTATTTCTCATAACACCAAGCTAATAACACCATCGATACGTCATTAGGTTTGGAAAGACGAACGCGTAATGCTTTGGGCGCATTTTGACTCGCGCAGGATTGACTTAATACATCATCGGGTTTCAACATGAAGAGAAATTGTTCCTATTAACTTTTGCCAAGGGTGCTATTGGGTATTTTAGGCTGATCTTGTCACGATACACTTTTCGATTTAAATATATTTACAAAAGCGGCTTTTCGCTAAATGTATATAAATATAAGGATTAACTGTCATGTGGACTATTTTTATGGAGATGTAACGGTGAGGTAAGTGGACATAACTTGAATGTAAAACCCTTCGGGTTTTACACAAGTTATGTCCACTTACCTCACCGTTACATCTCCATAAAAACAGTCCACATGACAGTTAATCCTTATATATATGGCATATTAAGTAGATTATGTCGATGGCAACTAAGGATTATTATACTGCTGTGACATTAACTCATACTGGTCGTAGACCAAAACAAAAGAAACTAAACAAACGCATATACCATGAGGGAATCGCAATTGTATTGTTGATATTTAAATAAAATGTTGTGGGTCCGATAATGCGGAAGCTGTAACATTGGGAACTCTAGAGCTATTGGCTGTTATTTGTCATGATGAAGGAGTAAAATGGTACTTTGGCTCGGAATCCTAGAGGTGCTCGCATCGATAGTTTATTGTGCAAGAAATCGATGGGTACAGTGCCGAGTGTCGTTCAAGCACATTTATAATCACAACGGACTAAAACTGCAACGAGGAAAGACAATTTTAATGGATGTCAGGAAAAGTGTCTACTCGTTAAATTGTTCAATGATTCAGTTTATAAACTATCTATGATGTTGGGGTATTGTAGTTCATACAAATTCTCGTTGAAGTGGTGGTTTATGGCTTCTTTTGAGTTATCACCATCCTTATGATTCTAACGAATATCCTCTGTTAAACTGTATCGGTTGATCATACATCGATATCCATTCCAGATGATCTGCCCCGGGATTATACGTATATATACAGCGGATCCTGGATTATTCGCATATAGACAGTGGATCTTGGAAGGATTAGATGGGTGCCCAGATCTCGCCCACTGTCTTCCTTCTGTCGATCGAATGCGACGAGGGAGTTCATAAGTAATATTGACCCATAAACTAGTCACTGGGAGGTGTATCACACGAAGTAATTTCTCTCTCCAACGCCGATTATTATGGATCGAGCGATACATTACAGAACAAATATCAAAGAAGCCATCAACCACCACTTCAACGAGAATTTATATGAACTACAATACCCCAACATTATAGATTAAACATTTCTGTCCGTGTTGCAGATCGTTGTGGTTGTAAATGTGCTTGAACGACACTCAACATTGCACCATCGATTTCTTGCACAACTATCGATGCACAATTTAACGAGTAGACACTTTTCCTGACATCCATTAAAATTTTCTTTCCTCGTTGCAGTTTTAGTCCGTTGTGGTTGTAAATGTGCTTAAACGACACTCGGCATCGCACTTTAACGAAACAACGGATATCTGTATAGAAGAGTTGACAACACCGACGGTGTTCAACTTTGGTCTACAATAAGTAAAATACTAGCATTGGATGAGTGGGCCTGATGTGGTGTGGGGTACGTTATTTAAAATCACGTTTTTCAAATATGTCCGTTGTATCGTTAAATGACTTTCGTTAAATATCTCCGTTATTTAGTCAATAATAATTAATTATTTATTAAAGTACGTTGTTTAGAGTTATCACCATTCCTTCTGCTTCAACGGAAGATCCGCTAATAATGAATAAACAAATAATACAGTTAATACAATTATTGGCGGGTTAGGGTTCGTTCACACACTGGCGATTTTAACTGAGCTTGCAATTATTGTTGTGATTTTCTGCCAAGCGGATTTCATCTTGTGTGTGAGCAAATTCTGATTAAATTCCCATAACAAATGCAGCTGAAACATACTCCAAAACTCGTTATTGAGATAAATTACCGTTGCATATCCATATATCTAAAATATATTTGTTTTTATGCTGGAATCCAATTTAAATACTAATAACAAACCAAAGCCGGATGCTTTGGGTCGTATATATACTATATCTGATGTTGTGACGTCACAAATTATTATTTAATACGACACTGCTGTTTTGAATTTTCGCGACCTGTAGATCGATGGGTTTAAATCATTAACGTCGTAATCGGCTGCCAGGAGGCCAACACAAATCAGTCGATGTGCAACATTATCCTATTTATATAAACGTCATACAATCATTTATGTGTTTTGTTATTTATAAGGGCAAGTAGCAAGTCTATAATGAATTTGTAACAGGTCTACTAACTCTATTGGATCAAATTATCGGACCTATATAGCTCTCCGTCAGAGGCGGACAGTTTTGCGAGGTGCCTCATCGTGACAGCCACAACACTATATACGTGTATATCAAAGCTTTGTTTTCTAACTGATGCGCGGCAGTTGATCGATACCGCATGGTCCTGTAGAGACTATATACTGTGCGAAAGGAAATAACATTAATTTAATTATTATCACAAGTCTATATAGTACGTACATGCTTCTGTTAATCCAAATATATCCTATTTCTTGAATAGAATGCAATCACATACTTATGAACAAAGCAGAAGATACATTCAGTTACACTCGAGTTCGGTCAATGGGGACACTTGCATGATGGCGTTGTTTGTCGACCTTCGTTGAAATCGACATGATGACATGTTATGAATGAAATGAACATTATGGAATGGACACGTTTATCCATCTAGCCTGCGTAATGAGTAACTCAAGCGGAGAGCTCCACCAGCAAGCAAAGTACTATAATGGTTAGGTGCAGTTCCTCTCTCGACAACATACACGTATATAACAATGTATTATTACCGACACGAAGTATAAGCCTTATGAACGTGAATCTTATTTGGTGGGAATCTATAAAGTGATCTTGTAAATAATTGTTTTTGAAGCTACATATACCCTCATGTGAGTGGTTTAGCTTCGGTTCGTTCATTACGCTAGCGTATGCTCAAATTATAATTCGAAAATGAAAGTGAAATAGTTAAATCATTTATTTGTTCGTTATTGCTTGTATTCTTCCACTTCCAGTGGTGCCGGGTAGACGGTGTCATTGACGACATTCCACACAATACACGTATGGATATCAATTCACCTATATTATCGTGTATTAATATATTGTACTAAATTAAATAAAGTATTTTCCATAAAAATATTATCCGCACAGTGGTGGTGAGATGTGCAAGATATGGACTTGTGCAGTATCAGCTCCCGATCACCATATTGCTAGCTCTCTTGCAGTTTGCCGGCAAGGGTTTGGTAACAATGGCATGGAAAGTTTGTATGTACTGCTTGTTTCCAGCGCTGCTATTGCGATATGTTTATATCGACTGTTGATGTGTTCTATCCCCAGGATCCAAACGTCTGCCAATTTATTATGCATACGAGTGATACTTCGTGATGAGAGACAAAACAAAAGCAGATCACAATCGACCACCATTCAGAACCAACAACACGAAACAATTCGCATGTTGTAATTTTTTTCAAATCTTGAATTAATATTGCCAACTGCTCATTTCTTGGAGGAAAAACTACAATGCATTCTTATTATCAATAAGAAAGATTTAATCAATAATCCACCTGATAGGTTGTAACATGCTTACCGCCATATTGGACACCACCCCGATAGGTTGTAACATGATTACCGCCATTTTGGACACCACCCCTGATACGTTATAACATGCTTACTGCCATATTGGACACCACCTTGATAGGTTGTAACATGCTTACCGCCATATTGGACACCACACCTGAGAGGTTGTAACATCCTTACCACCATATCGGATACCACCCCTGATAGGTTATAACATGCTTACTGCCATATTGGACACTACCCCTGATAGGTTGTAACATGCTTACCGCCATATTAGACACCACCCCTGATAGGTTATAACATGGTTACCGCCATATAGGATACCACCCATGATAGGTTGTAACCTGCTTACTGCCATATTGGGCACCACCCTTGATAGGTTGTATCATGCTTACTGCCATATTGGACACCACCCCTGATAGGTTGTAACATGCTTACCGCCATATTAGACACCACCCCTGATAGGTTATAACATGGTTACCGCCATATAGGATACCACCCATGATAGGTTGTAACCTGCTTACTGCCATATTGGACACCACCCTTGATAGGTTGTATCATGCTTACTGCCATATTTGACGCCACCTCCGATAGGTTTTAACCTGCTTACCATAATATTTGACACCACCCCTGATAGCTTGTAACATGCTTGCTGGTATATTGGACGCCATCCCTGGTAGGTTGTAACATGCTTACCGCCATATTTTGACACCGCCCCTGATAGCTTGTAACATGCTTGCTGACATATTGGACACCACCCGTGATAGGTTGTAACAGGCTTACCGCCTTATTGGACGCCATCATGATGTCTGGTGTCCAGATGACCATATGTTGTGCTTATTGGTGTCCGAAAAACGTTAGGCAACATGTCAAGCAAAATAAATGGTTCGGTGAAATTAAGTCATTTGGTGCAAAGTTTCGTAAATATCCTCTGGAATATAATTAAATGTAAGACATATGGCAGGAGGTGGTGGCTTCCACTTCTTTTCTGTAAACGCCAGGGAATCTCGTTCCTTAAGGTATGTTTTATGATGAGTAAAAATATGTGGATGTTAACCCAACATTGTGGATGTACGCCATGTTCTAATTGAATATGACTATAATAAATTGTCAATTTGTGCAAGATTTCGTCAATATCGCCTGGGCTATAATTAAAAGCAAATCATCGGACAGGATGGAGTGGGTAAAAACGCTCCTTCTTATATCTAAACGCCATGGAAATTAGTTTATTAAGTTATGTTTTGTGATAAGCTAACATTGGTGGACTTTAACCCAATAGCGTGGATGTACGCCATTGTGTAATTGGACATTATTTTGGAGTATTTTGGAGAGCTCATAGACACTAAACGTCAGAGCTGCGTAACTTGCGTTGCATGCTTCAACCTTGCTACTACGAGGACATCAAACCATCATACGCGATAGTGTAATTGAAACCCTCTGGGCTCTCGGACGATATAAGAGCAGAATTGCCGAGTCCGGACAATTCCATTTCAACTAGCACCTCAAGCCTTCTTATGTTGAGAATGTTAAACCTACACCTATTATGGTTGAACATTTAGTGCCGGCCATTTAAATCGAAATCAATTACCGAATGAAGAAAAATATCCGACATATCGCTCTAAATAATAGTTGAAAAATCAAATTATCTGACCTATTTCGTCTGCGGTTTCCAACAATTGTTGAGTTAGGCTTGAAATTTTCAACTGTTGAAAATTTCGACTAAAGTCAGTCGCCTGCCAAAATCTCTAAAATAGCTCTTGTGTCATATTTCATATTTGTAACGCAGGTGCCCAGCAATGTCCAGCAGGATGGTTTTCGTCAAAGAATGCCACGTGTTACAAGCTGATTCAGAACACAGCAAGTTTGGACTCCACTGGTCTGAGCAACATTTGCAAACAGAACGATGCAAATTTAGGGAAAGTGTATGACATTGAGGAAATCGACGTAAGTCTAGATACTAACTATAAGAATGCCGAGTGAGGTGTGTCTGAAAAAGAAAAATACATATCGAGATAGAACCTCGTTTGTACGCTGTAATATAGTGATGTTGTTTCTACAGTATTATTGTGTATTCGCCGAAACAGGATCCTTTCGGGAGCCTTTATTCGGCGTCGGGGGAGCTAGCGGCCCATTTGTACGATTTGTATTTTAAATTTAATGTTTTGACATTGAAATCCTTGCCAATTTAAGACAATTTGTTTTTAAATTGAATTAATTTATATTTAGACGGAATTTGTCTGTAATATGCTTTTATTCATTGCAGAATACATACCAACTGCGTTATGATCATTTTTGTCATCCAGTTGTTAGTTACGTTCTTCTTCGTAACATTCGTGGAAGTCAGAATTAACGAATGTCGTATGCACCGTAAACTATTTTCATAATTGTTTCGGGAAAAGGTGAATCAATAATGTTGGGACTGTCTGATTTCGGTTTCTATGAACCGGAACGAACACCCGCTGATGGCTAGAATGGTTGATATTTTTCCTCCAAATTGTGTGGCAGTTGTGTTGTATGCGCTGTGTCAACATGTCAACTGTTAGACTTGACAGTGTTGTGACTGTTTCAAAGCATACATAAATTTACACAAGCCGATGAACACACCATAGTAATTATCGCTAAATTCAATGTCAACCAGCTGTGGGACAATATAATCAATAACAACAATAAAGTTATCGAATTAACTGATGGATGATCACAGATGCAATTCCATCCAGCCACTCATAAATGGTATGTAACCTTAACCCTTTACCCAACAGAACGGCCCTGTGCCAATGCATTCTCTTATATATGCGAGTCGACCATAGGTCGCCTCGCATATATAAGAGAATGCATTGGCTTAACACATTAAAAATTATAAAATTGTTAAAGAATGTAATACAAAATGGTAAAAAGTGTTAAAAAAAATTTTTTTTACGCCAATGCATTCTCTTATATATGCGAGGCGACCTATGGTCGACTCGCATATATAAGAGAATGCATTGGCACAGTGCATAACTGTAACTATCACAATGTGGTCAAGGAGCCGGTTCCAATGATATCCATATTTGTATGGTTCTATTGAGACAGACCGAAGATATTTTAGGCTGTTGAAGCTTTATTTGGCCGGTTTTGGCCGTTTTGTTGGGTAATAATAATAAATATAATAATCATACATTTAATTACACGCATTAGACATGGAATTAGTTTCAATGCGTTGGACAATTATTACCCCGATGAGCCTGAACATTCAGTAATCCATCTACTGCTCCCCGGGGACAGGGGGAGGTACAGTCACAATGTGACTAGCATACTGACAAGATCTTTCACTGCTCATAATCGGGTACCCGTGTTAACGCTTGGGTGGAGCGAAACAGACACAGTACGAGTGACCTTGCTCAGGGGTCACAACTTGGCGCGAAATTCGAACAGCGTGCGATCTCACAATTGCCCGCTAATCGATTTTTGGACAAGCCACTGTTGTGTGGAACTCACTGGAGGCGCGAACGCATGCCGATGCGTTGACAGCAACACAAGTCCGACGCGCTAACCACCGGACCACGGAGCTCCAGGTAAAGGGTTAATTGACCAATGTACAATTACATGTGTAATGTAATCGTCCATCAATTGTGAATTCAACCAAGCATTGTTTCCTAAAACGACTGAATATTATGAAGCCGATTCTTGTATATTTTAAAACTGTATTCTTACGTCTGTTAATGGGCTCGCGGCAGAACTAAATGTATCTGCGAGAGCACGAATTTGCGCAATTCCATGTCAGTCGAACATAATTGGTTTGCAGTATAACTGGTAAATATATGGTGTATGAAAATACTGTGCAGTGTATATTTACGGTATATTACTGGCCACTGCGCGAAATTGTAATGGTATCCACTATGTGGGATCTGCGGACGAGTATCTTGATATTTTCAAGAAACTGTTCCTACTCATATACGCAGATGATACAGTAATCCTGGCTAACTCCGCATCGCATCTTCAGACCGCGCTCGACCATTTCGCACAGTACTGCGACAATTGGAAATTGAACATAAATTATTCGAAAACGAAAGCTGTGATTTTCAGTGGGCGAAAAAAGATTAAATTACCACTTAAACTGCACATAAACGACGAACTCATCGAAAGTGTAAATCACTTTAAGTACCTAGGTACTTGGTTCAGCAAAACGTGCAACTTTAAAAGAGAGAGAGACCTCAGATGTAATGACGCAAAAAAGGCAATGTATACCATAATAAGTAAAGTTAGAAAGCACAAACTAACATTCGATTGTACCCTTGACATATACGAACAAACCATTGTACCGATAATTACATACGGGTGTGAAGTATGGGGTCACGAAAACATAACAGCGTTAGGAAAGCTAGAGATATGGTTCCTTACGTTCATGTTCGTCTTAAAAAAAATCAACTGCCACTACCTTTATTTACGGTGAAACAGGAATATACCCGATAGAGCTCAAAATAAAAACAAGACTACTCTCATATTGGGGAAAACGTATGAATATGCCCACAAACAGGTTACCACTAACATTATATTACTCCGCCCTTACATCATCAAACAATAATGCATGGTTGAAATACGTACGTAATACTTTGAACGAATTGGGACGGTCGTCATTTTGGATCAACCAGTGGGCCCCCGAAACAAAGAAATTCAATAGAGCAATAACAGAAAGACTACACGACATATTTATTCAAGAATGGAGGGGTTCTATATCAGCGTCCAGCAAATACGGATTCTACAGAATAGTAAAAACTAACTTTGGCAAAGAACCGTACATCCTATCCAGGAATCAATGCACCGTCTCACGATTAGTGAAATTTAGAACGAGAAATCATCATTTACCAATTGAAACGGGTTCCTGGACAAACACAGAGTATACCGACCGTAAATGCAAGTTATGTAACCTGGAAATAGGAGACGAATTCCACATTATCATTAAATGTCAAAAATTGAATGATATCAGGAAGAGACACATCGAACCATACTACTATATCAGGCCAAACACGATGAAACTGAACGCACTTTTCAACACTAAGAAAGGTAGAATATTGGCCCATTTGACTCTCTTTATCCAAAAAGCCCTCAAATTTTGCCAGGAACACCCTGGGGCTTAAGTATGGGCCAAGCTGAACAATCCTAAAATATGGACATACTATATACCCCCAACACCTCCCTATGGATACACCACTCCTCATGTGGTACCACTCTAGATTTTGCCCCTGATTTCAAAATGAAACTTCATTGGAACCACAATCCCTCACCCCACCCATGTGATATAACACCCACCCCTAGTAATTTTCATGCGGCTTTACTCTAGATTTCGCAAATTCTGCTAAAGGAAACCTCATTAGAACCACCATAACACCACGCCACAATTCCCACTGAAATTACATAGCTACTCCCACAGCTCCCACAACTCGCGCATGCGTCACGTATTTTATGTATTACCATATTCTGTATTAGATAGCTTCAACATCATAATATTCATGATAACTTTAGCTAATAAAATCGTATCGTAATCGTATCGTCGGTATTTTACAGAATAATTGGCGACCTATGTTGTACAATGCACTATAGGTTTGAAAGCGTTGGCCAGTGAAGCGAAATCTGATACTGAAGTCCGGGTTAATGTGTACCACTCTCGGGCTGGTCCCAGGTTCTTAGCATTAAGTTGGCAATTCTTAGAACACGTTGATGAGATTTATTATTACAAATATTTACAAAGTCACATCAGGCGGCCACGGAGAATAATACAACAACATCTTCTCACGCTGCACATTAGTATCAAGTGTGCGTTCAGAAACAAGAGAGAGCCCAGTATTTCAATCCCCGGCTGAAATAGTATATATGGAAATCTGAAAGCCACACCCAACCACGTGTACCAACCTTATCCGTACACGTACTGGCCTGTCCAAACAGGTTAAGATTTAATACAATCTTTATAGGAAATCACTTACTCGCAACGGAATAGCGCAGGCTATTCAATTTCGGGTCAGTTTCCCACGCATAATGTATGGACCTAATGGTAGGGTATTGACTTCCAGATTAACCTTATATACGCCGGGTAACATTGGAAGTATTACAAATATACGAGCAACTAGAAACCCGGAAACACGAAGGTCATTGACAATATCTTTAATTTAGCCGCGAGCTCATTAACTGACTTAAAATATACAGGGAGGAAATACTTCTATCAATGAATATTTCCGACAAATCTCGAAAAAAATAGATTCAGCATAAATAACAGTCTTTGGTATGGTTCGTGCTAGTGGAGGTTGGATGTGCAATTTGCTGTGAATAGACCTACACCGGTAAAACTCTGTTCAAAACCAAAACGTCGATCTACGTAAACACAATACAAATATTTGTTTTGCATAGTACAGAGCGCATTGCTTCCTATATTGATTTGCGAATGTAATCTGTCTTCCGCTATTTATATTAACGGGAACCAACTAGAAGGCATCACTGACGTCTAACGGGGAAGATAATGGCGGAGGTTACATATCTATAAATTGACGCTGTCGGTGTCAGGGATGCCAAAGTAGAGGATGTAATTGCGTAGTCTAAATACACATAGTGACAACAAACCAGTCAGGGATGGGGTTGGGATTGGGGCTAAAAAATCAATAAAAACGTTTTTGTGGCCGATTTATACCAAACATATTAAGGATCAGAATCGTGACTGTCACATCTTTTCATGTTCATTGTATACATTCTCTGATCAACTATTAAAATAAGACAAAACAATGTTTTTTATACATTTGATACGTTGAAACTATTATTTTCAATTATTTTCAAGAACTGCTAAAATAATGAATAATGTCACAAAACAATGCGCTCGCCAAATAAGTTATTGTCTTGGCTACACATTTATGAGAGAGGAAGCTTCATGTGTATAGTAATGATGGGTTAACATTTTAATTACATGGTATCACATCACACCATTGTACATTACAATGAAGAATAAAGCAGCCACATATGCTTCAGTCTAATCGAAACAAATATTGGTATGCATGCTAGTCAACCCAAGCAGGGTTGGAGAGGCCAAATTATTAGAGATACCTGGTCAACTGGGAATTTGGCTTTGGACCTGTGACATAAAACTGATCTTAGCCAAAAGTTGTATTGATCAACAGACTTGATATGCACATTAGTATATATAACATTATTTATGGGCGGCTGTCTTTCCAAATGAAAATAATCATGAAATTTCTTGAACCAAGAAAAATTAAGTCTCCTTTCATGATCTTCAGATATGATATAATGGATATATATATATTTACACACTAAGTGTTGTCATCACTAAATCCAGCATTCTGATTGGTCGGCGCACACGTGGCTAGTTGCAGTTATTTCTCGGTGAATGCGCAACGCCTAATAACACCAAGCTAATAACACAATCGATACGTCATTAGGTTTGGAAAGACGAACGCGTAATGCTTTGGGCGCATTTTGACTCGCGCAGGATTGACTTAGTACATCATCGGGTTTCAACATGAAGAGAAATTGTTCCTATTAACTTTTGCCAAGGGTGCTATTGGGTATTTTGGGCTGATCTTGTCACGATACACTTTTCGATTTAAATATATTTACAAACGTGGCTTTTTCGCTAAATGTATATAAATATAAGGATTAACTGTCATGTGGACTATTTTTATGGAGATGTAACGGTGAGGTAAGTGGACATAACTTGTATGTAAAACCCTTCGGGTTTTAGACAAGTTATGTCCACTTACCTCACCGTTACATCTCCATAAAAACAGTCCACATGACAGTTAATCCTTATATGAACTGCACTTTTGAAAACGTTCAATCATGCAGAAGTTCCCGGTATCGTAAGACAGCAAAATGTTACATCAAAGTATTGTAAATGGAGTTATTATTTACAACGAGTTGCTGCTTCTTAAATATTGTATCACAATAATCACTTGTACCAAATGCTAAAAAGATGAATTTATCTTAAAGGCACGTGCGGCCTTAATTGTCGAAAATATTCATATTTGTTCCAAACACCGTAAACAGAAAAACATTAAAACGCATACAGTTCCGTTCAAATATACCATGACCATCGCGTAAACAGCATGCTATCATAAAGACCTACTATATTTTACCTAAGCAAGAGCCTGACTGTGTTACAGAAGACAGCACAATGCTACTGGCTAATCACACGCAAATGGCATAAACGCTCTTTATTAGTTCCATATCAGGTATTCACCAACAAAGAACGCTCTTTATGTTTACCATCATAATATAAACAAACACCAGAAAAGTAACTTTTTACGCCTTTGTTTACATAACAATGGTCAAACATATGACCATAACATACTGTTTATGCGATATTTCTTATTTGTATACGGACAAAGTCTATCTACATTTTTATGTTCTTTCAGTTTGTGGCGGTTTTTGACGGGTTGAGATATTTTCACAGGATACCCACCGCCAAGGCCAACCGTGTCTTTAACAAAATTTGGTTTGTCAATCACAAATTTACCTGTGTTATTCCAACTCGGATAAGACGCTTCTATGTTTTCACAGGACAAGTCTGGAACGATGCTAATCTTAATCGGGTTAACCGACATCAGATACGAGGGGACATTTCGATGGATGGATGGCTCCCTGATGTCAATCACAGATGATTATATGTGGTACCAAGGTAAGATTGAATGCGAATCTTTCGTCATAATTTCACTGATAACATTCATTTATAATAATTTTGGGTCTTACTTGGGGTATTTGTAGGGAGATGATTATGATTGTGATTACTACACTCATATACTCATCATAATTCGTTGCCGGAATACAACCAAGTGTGGGTTTATTCCACAACAGACATGTTAGGGCCAGCTAATGGCAGCAGTCCATTTATCGATGGTATGTCTCTTCCCAGGAAGTGTTATATAGCTGCCAGGGTATAAAATAATATATATAAATCGAGGACATGAGATATGTCCGGAAAAAACATATATCGATTAATATAAAATTTATTTATAATTTCTTCTAAAGGGAAAGTTTTAGGGGATATTTTAGAACAGAAATCTGCACAAAACGTTCAGCGTGTACCAAGAGCGTACCCACAAAGAACTATCTATATTGTGAGAACCCCCAATCAAGTAAAATCGTAAACTAGCTAAGAGATTAACCGCATATTACGATCGAAAAAAACTAGTTTATTTTTCCTTCATGGACAAATAATATACAGCATCTACGGTTTTATCTGTATTTATTTTTAAAATATTACCTATTTGTATTCTTCATATAGATATTTATAAATATTATGTTGTTGTAATTGTGGCATGAACGAAATAGACCATCTTCAAAGGTAGACAACCCGGTTCGATGTTTCCCGTATCATCATATCCAACAACAACAACAACAATAGCATTTCTTTAAAAGACGATTTAGTTATCAGAATCGATTAATTACCAAAACAATAATGCTAACCACTGTCAACTGTAGTATAAAAAAAAAAGTGTTATAAAGTAACATTTTGTTCAACGCAATTTGGTTTCGAGAGTATGTCGGTCGGCTCGTCGAATATTCGCTAGGCCGCCAAATGTTCCAGAAGGTGAAAATTAACTGATTTCAAAAATCGAAATCTGAAAACTCTGAGCTTTGGTGGGTAGGTTCCTCGACTCATTTCAAATATTATTTTACCCCGGAAGCCGAATAGCAATTTAGGGGCGTTAAATCGGATTATGTATAATTAACCCATATATGCCGATTTGTTTTCTTATTTATTCTTTATGATGTTAGATAGATTCAGATTAGTAAACGGCAAAATCAACATTGGACGGCAACGTAAATGGCCTTTTCCCAAATGTTCGACCAGACAGAATGATGACCGTCATTTATGGGGGACACTAGGCACATGCATGGTATATATATGTTCATTTCAACTATTTAATTAGTTAACGCATTTGGTCTTATCAAGAACTGTGATATTGATGCCCGCATACTGACACATGTAGTATTTGTGTACATGTTGTAACACATAAAATAGTGAAATTATTTATTACGGGGGGGGGGGGTGAAATCTGTCAGCGACGGATCTCTGTAATGTGTTAATCCAACTTGAAACTCGCTTAACGTATATGCATACAATCCGAAAAGTGATGTAAAATAAATACAGAATAAAACAGTTATGTGAAGGTGCTGAACTCTAGCACACCGGTGCTACGCCGCAAGTTACAACCATGAGGCATTTATATATCCAAATAGCAGTAGATTTCACAGATATCAGATAAATATAGAATACACCCATAGTAGCCGAGAATAACAAATTTTCACCACGAGTGGTATTGTGGTTTTAACCACGAGCCTTTGGCGAGTGGTTAAAACCACAATTCCACGAGTGGTGAAAATTTTGTATTCTCGGCTACTATGGGTGTATTTTGTTTATACCATAATTATTATTCTTCGGTCGCTTCGTAAATATATTGCTACTATGTTGGTGACTGTTAACATGTATGTGCACCGAGTGACCCAAATATGTTAAGCTATCATGAATGTGGGTCACGCGTAGTAATACATATTTCTAGGAAATTCGGTGATTCGCCACTTTCTTGGGCATCAGCACTAGTCAGCGGATGTGAACACACATTCAGATTTCCCACATTGCAGATACCATTAACAATCTATACGTTGTTGTCAAAATGTAGAGCCGTCGTTCGCTTCACACACGGAAAGGCAGACGAACACGTGCGTTTGTTTGTTCACATTTCCAACAGCTATCGCCGACCTGTATAAAACGTGTACTTTGTCGGTGCATGCACCTATCATAAAACATCATTAAACTAACTTTAATGTGTCATTTTTTGACAAGTAAACCCAGTAAATGGAATTGGATAGTATATATCTTTGTGTTTAGACCACTTATCGCATTTCTATGGAATACTGTTAGGGCCAACTCGCAACGGGGCGGGGAATATGAAATCCGCCAGTCGCGGAAACCGCCGAAACCGCGGACAGCGTCAAAATGTCCAGACGCGCACACATATTGTCACGCGAGGGATCCGCGGAAAGCGCCAAAATGAAACGTAATCTCGTTTCATTATATCGCTTTCGGCGGTTCTGTCGTTTGATTTCTTCGCCCCGCGGAAAGCGAAATAATCAAACGAGATCTCGTTTCATTTTGGCGGTTTCGGCGGTTTCCTCGCTCAAGCCGGAATATGGCCGGAACACGGACCGGAAGTATTTGTTAATGTCAAGGATTTTCTACAACAATGGCGCGAACTTGGAAGTTGATGTAGATTTGAGTTGCAAAACATTGAGTTAAATACAGTATTCGAAGATTCAACAGTCCTGCAGATCGGCTAACTGGATGAACCTACGACTAGTCCGAGTTGAGGTGAGTTTTATTTTCCCGAACTTATATCGCCAACCCCGATTCAGAATGTTGAAATGAGATTGACTCGACAATCGGGTATCCAATAATCACAGTTGTTGGAAATTTGTGTCAAATTGCCAACAACACCGAAAACATCGGATATCCCCACCCCTACTAATTATGTAATAAGTAGGGGTGGGGATATCTGTTTTTTCGTTTTTTTTTTACAAAAATTTCCAACAATTAAAAATAACTGTACCGATGCCATGGGAAATGAATAATCCATCAAATTTTATTTTAATTTAAGTGAACGTTATTACGTTCAGACGACCACGATTCAATCGTAAGTGGAAGGATTTTTGTCGTAGGAAGTAACCGGTAGTTAGATTGCGCATGCTCACGTCAAAAAATAATATCAAGTTTGATTTTAGATTCTAAATTGTGGCGTATCCTTCGATACCTCCACTTGCGATGTAATTGCAGTCGTGTGTACGTAAAAATCGTGACTGGAAAGATCGCATGGTAGTCAATCACATGCTTTACGATATCATCTTGTACGACAACATCGCAATCGTGTGAACAAACTATTCAAAATCTCGTCGGGCCCGATTCATCCACTTAAGATTGTATCCTGGTCGTCTGAACGTTCACTAAATTTTTAGGCACTTCTGAGAGTGAGACACCAGTATTGCCGAAGGGGTCACTCTCACCTAAAAAAGTGCTGAAGGGTACACATGATTTGTGATTGGCACGAACACCATTACTTAAATTGTGTTTATGAAAGTCTGGCGCCCATTAGCAGTTTGTTTTCAGTACATTTTAATATTCATTGGAATGTAAACAATTATTCTCTAACAGAAATCATTGCAGATACGAAAACTGAATGCCTTCAGAACGACATTTCAAACCCTGTGTACCCTTCAGCACATTTTGAAAATCCTGTGTACCCTTCAGCACTTTTTTTGGTGAGAGTGACCCCTTCAGCACCAGTATTGGCAGTAAGTTGGTATACCATGCAGTCCTTTTAATTAGCCCTCGGCATTCGGCACTGCCGAGAACGAGCCGAGGAGATTTCCAATTTCCGATGTACCATACTGTAAGTGTCAATATTTCTTATCAGGTCAAAGAAAATAAGTGTTTTGGTTTGGGTTTCTCGACCGACCCTATTTTTTGCTTCGACCCTAAACATTTTATTGACCCGCCGGCAAAAATAGAAGAAAAAAAACACTGATCGTCAATACCACGAATCGGCGAAATCGGTACGCGATTTAATAGTACGTTTCTAATGACCGGGTGTTTGGCGTTACACGTTTAGTAGTACATGTATGTACGTTTCTTTGGGTGCTGAATTTATCGATCTCGATTCGCGATATCTTTTGGATGTTTTCACAATGGCATCAGTTTTGTCCTTTATATTAAAGTCATTAGCTTCACTCCCGGTGGGTATATATTTGATGTCAGACAGAACTGTGCCCGATATACCACAAGAAAGGTCATAAAAAACTAGAAAGAAAACCCCAATGTGGCATATTATTAGTGTGGTACTCGCCCTGTATTAAATTGTTGAAAACTGCGATCAGAGTAAGAATTCTTCTCAGATACAAACACATTTTCTGAGCGAATCAGCGCGCGGAGTGTCATGGAATGATATTCGGAGGATATCGGAACCGGCCGAATAACGATGATCGGCTGGCACGCACGGCTGAGAGAACAGCCAAAAACAATAGCCGGCATGTCGATAACCAAAAGTAGATTCAACAAAAATAAAAAAAATAAAATAATAATAATAGTTTTTGCATTCAAGTTTTCTAAGTAAAATGTCGACAATTAATTGGCAATTGGCAACTAACAAAGTTTTCACACTCTGTATATATATTATATATAGGGCCATTCCACGCAAAGTGGTCCACAACACAAAAAAATTCAAATTGGACTCAGGGTCACAATTTTTTTTTTTTCGCCATAATGTTGATCCAATTTATCAGGAAAAAATATTTGTATGTGGATTGTACATGTGTATGCCCAGTCTATGTAAACATACACTCAGATTCATACTGATACTATTTTTTATATGTGGGTATGTAGTTTACTCCAGACTGGTGTATGCCTTGCACATCAGTGTTCAAACTTATGGCTACTATAGCCAAACAATTGATCCTATATACATGTTGAAATGCTGATGCTGGATAGGAAAAAATGTTACGATTAACAAACTGATTCACATGTCATTTTACAAACAATGACCACCTTATTCTGTAGGCATGCCTGCTACTAGTACTTGGATATATGATGCATATCAAGAATAAAAATTGTCAGGAAATTCACATTTGGCTTGTAACACACGTGACAGAATTATCAGTATTTTTTACTTAAAACTGGAAATACTGCACAATGTTTCACATTATTACATATTCAAAGGTAGAAACATTCCCGGACAATTTCGGGAAAAACTTGTTGAACTTGATCAGGCCAAATAAAAAAGATAATATGTTTCCGATAACGGAGAGAAAAAATTAGGGTACCGGTAGGTAGGTAGGGAAATTTTTTTTTTTAATTATTTTTTGATATTTTTTTCCAGCTGCAGAAATATTGAACTACCTCGACCGAAATGACATAAAATGCCTACTTGTGTTGTAGGGAAAGTATTACTTGTGGAAATATACATTAAGATTGAACAAGATATCAAACTTGCTGTTATTCTTAATAGTGTGTTTCAGTATTCACATACTGATTTTGGCCATAAACTCAGAGGGATGGGGCTCGGAATTTATGTCCGAAAATATTATAGAACCTATATATTTGAATTGTTCATATGGGATATTCTGCCTGATTGTTGAAGATGTCAGTTGAGCTGAAGGGGGTCACTCACCAAATAAAAGTGCTGAAGGGTATTTTACGGTACATAGGTTTTGAAAATCTGCTGAAGGGTACACAGGGTTTGTGATCAGCACTAATGCAGTTACTTTAAGTTTGTTCCCGAAAGTCTGGCAGCCACCAGCAGTTCGTCTTCAGTTAATTTTAAATTTCCTTGCAACCTATACAAAGATCCTCTAACAGAAATCATGACAAGACACGAATATACTGTTCAGCACATTTTCAAAACCTGTGTAGCATTAGTTGGTGTCAATTATAAAAGCAAGTTTATCAAAACAAAACATTTATTTTGAACAAAATAATATATTAAAGGGGTACTGTACCCTGAATCCGGTTATTTGTAGGACTATCTCCTTGTATACTCAACAGAATATATGCAACAAATGAATGAATTTGAGGCATGTATTAATGCCAAATACACGTATGTGCTCTATGAATGGTGCAAACAACATGGTAAGTATATTGAAAATGAATTTATGACTCCAGTCATATAAATTACCATGTTGTTTGCATCGTTCTCATAGAACACATCAGTGTATTTGGCACTAATCCATGGCTCAAATGCATTAATTTGCTGCATATATTCTCTTGAGTATAAAAGGAGATGGTCCCATAATTGGCAGATTCAGTACCCCTTTAGATAGCACCCAGCATTTTTAAATGTGTGCAAAAGAAACATGGTGGGTGAAGCAATGAAGTGTACCAGTAAAATGTTGTTTGAATATTAAGTGTCAAACGAAATGGAAATGTACATTTCTCATGCTGTCAAGAAAATAATAAATGGGCATGCATGTTTATTTGGAACTCATGAATATGTTCCATAAGTCCCAAACAAGGCATAATGGTAAAGCAGGCATGAGATCCACTCTCTTGAAATTAAAATTGCAAGATTCATGCCTATCAATCCACAACCCATCACACACCTGTGGCTTTTGAGACAACTGTCACACTTCATGTCACTTATCACAGGCTTATGTTAGAAACCATGTGTTTTGCACCTAATGATTATCAATATTTATGAGCATTGGCGGTAAAAACAGTAAACAAAAACCAAAAACTAATTTTTTTTTTTTTTTTTTTTTTTTAGAAAATTTGACTTTTTCTCAAAATATCAATAAAAAGATTAGGGTCGGCGGGTTATTTTTAGGGTCGGTCGATGTACGGAAACATATTATCTTTTTTATTTGGCCTGACACCACCTAATGCCCAAATAAATGCATGGTTTAATTTCTGTAACACACGTGACGTCACATGTGTTACAAAAATGACACAAGGCTTATAGTGATTGAAAACATGGGTCCAAGACTTCTGAAAGCTGTTTATAGATTAATTATGTTGCTATTAATATCTGTAAACAGACTAGATTCACACACTCATTTGGATATGTTAATTAATTTCTGACATCTGCAGCTAAGCATTAGAACCTGTTCTGAACTGAACGCATCACAGGTGTCTGGCTAACACCTCCACATACAGATTATCAATAGGAAATTCATAATATTGATCTCAAAACAGATCTGCAGACTCCTCTATCCCAAAACACATCTGCAATATGATCCTTCATATTGGTCTGACTATAAGTGGACTGTCACATCTTTTCAATGATAGATCTTAGTAATCCAAAATACAATAATTAATCAATATTAATTAGAAAATGGATTAAAATTACACTGATGAGGTGTATGCATCGGGTCTTAATTGTGTATGGTTGACTCATTTTATCTGGTAAAATAGCAAATTGACAAATAATCTTTTACATGTACTTCCAAAAGTTACAAAACCCACTATTTCTGGCCCCCAGTCATGCTCAAATACATCAAATCTACACTTGTACATGGCTCCAGAATATTTACCGGTACTAAAGTGATAGGAATTATTGCATCTGCAGCATCTAGTGTACATGTACTAGTAGCAGTGAAGAGTGTTCTGTTAGTTTCTTCTTGATACAGTAAGAACAAACGCTCATCTGAATTCTCTACAGAACAGTTTTGGTGGCAATGAATTAAGTATGACAGTGTATGTTATACCTTCACAATATCTAGAGGGATTGGTGTCATATGTTGTAAGTCATTCGTGCATTCATAATCAAGCCGATTCTGGAACACGTCAAGGGTGTGCACCCACAGCGTTCAATTTGAAGTTTGAAGCTTTTAATACCCCTTAAGCTTCATTTCAGTCATAATATACCATACATCAGATATATACCAGTAATATGGTCTCACATTTTAGTGGTTTAAGAAAACTTAACCAAAGTATTCTCTGTAGCTAGCTTTGTTAAACAGTTAAATGGATTGTGAACAAATACTTTCTATCTAATGATGTTGTAATTGTTGTTTACCAACAATGGGCTTTGTTTATGTCTAGTAATGTCATGTTCCCTTGTACCTCTCTTCTTATGAATTGATATTAAATTTTGTTATGTTCTGCTGTAATATGCATAAAATCATCTTTTGAAACAAAACTTGTGCATAAAATTGACAATCGGTTATGAACTGATTGAAAATAGGATACTGGTTTCGCACGCGTAACACACGTGACAGAGTGATGTAACACACGTGACAGTGAATATGCTATCAGGGCGAGAAATACATTCAACTCTCATTAAAAGTACTAATTGCACATTGAAGTACATGTAGAGTCTTTTTTCTTATTGGAAAAAAGCGCCAATTATGTATCAGACAAGAAAACAGAGGTCCTTTTTTTCTCATTTGTGCGCTGTAACACACGTGACAGTCATATACAAGCATGGTACAGTAATACATTTACTACACAGCCTTAAGGACCGATCGCATAGTTATGATGGGTTTATTATCTCGACTATACAGTGAATCATTTTATATTATATTGAATGCACACCAAATGCTGCTTGAAAATATCACCAAAATTTCGTGCAAAATGTAACACACGTGACATGGAATGGCCCTATAGAATGTTTGCAAATTTAGGAGAGAATGAGTACGTATTCACAGTGTGCAAAAGACGATTGGCACACCTCCGAAATTATCCAGGTTCACCAATAATAAACAAATCTGGGAATTCTGCCTTCTAATCTAACGTCAACATATTTGGGTGAATTCAAGGTGAAGTTATCTGCATGCGAATTATTGACTTCTCTAAATGTAAATTATAAGCAATATTTGAAATGAATAGAGTGAACCACCGATCGATCTATAAATCACAATAGACCAATCGTGCTGAACTAGATCGATTGATCTTTCTGACACCGTGGTCACTGTTGTAAGAGATTTCTTGAATATTGAAATTTTGTTTGCTTGAAGATTTGTTCAAATTTATAATGAATATTAATTAATACCAGCAACAATTATACCTTGTCTTTCATTAGTTTCAAAATAAATCAGAATTAATTTTTTACAAAAAAATGGTTGTAAGGCCTAAAAAAAATTATACCGTGTTTCTGCTAACCCGACCGACCCATGTTCAAAACCCCCGACCCTAATTTTTGCCGAACGTAATTTTATTTTTTTCCTGGACCACGGTGATTTCTTTGCATTGGTCTTTCCAAATATGCAAAATTACCTTGTATTTTCTGTTACTTGCAGTCATTAATTTAATTCAATGAGTCATTAGCCTAATTAACTGTGAAAATCGTGTTCACAAAACCCATCAAACCGGAGTTAATTGGAAACAAACTTCCAAAAATGCGAATTTACGCACTACCTCGAAAATAGGGAACATTAAACAAACATAAAACGATGTCTTTTGGTCCATGTTTGAGCCTATATAGACCTTTATTAACTTTGATATGTGAAGGGGTGTTGGTTAATATAACTTAAATGAGCTGGGACATATATGACAAGTGATTGTTTCTAATTTTGTTCAAAATAAAATATTGTTTAAACTAAGTGAATGTTTCATAGAATTTCTCAACATTCTGCCGTTAAATATGAGTGATTGTTAGCCAGTAAAAGGTGTAACACAAGTATGGATGCATAACATTGAGCATTTGTGGGAGGGTGGGAATTTTTTTGGCAGGTCTAACTACTCACTTATATCAGGTCTAAATACTCACTTATATCAAGATCATACATGTACATATATTAGAACTATTAATTTTAATATAACAATTACTACTACAAACTACTACTATATTAGAATAGGTTGCTTTTATGATTTCTTAAAAGCGGTAATGTTCTGGAAAAATGAGAACGCAATCCATCTTTCTGAAGTTCGAACATGTGCACGACTCCCGAGGCTTTGCGTATCGGGGCTTTCCATTAGTCAGTTATTTTAGTTCATCATTTCCAATCCAATCAGAATCGGCTATACGTCATAGCTCCTCTTTACAACAAAGACGTTGATTGGTCGTTTTTGTTGATAGTAGTTACGTTTGACTTCCGTCCTAATTACAGGTAATAATTCATTCGAATTTTGAGCGACAAAGCGCGCGAATCATGGATTAAAATTACACTGATGAGGTGTATGCATCGGGTCTTAATTGTGTATGGTTGACTCATTTTATCTGGTAAAATAGCAAATTGACAAATAATCTTTTACATGTACTTCCAAAAGTTACAAAACCCACTATTTCTGGCCCCCAGTCATGCTCAAATACATCAAATCTACACTTGTACATGGCTCCAGAATATTTACCGGTACTAAAGTGATAGGAATTATTGCATCTGCAGCATCTAGTGTACATGTACTAGTAGCAGTGAAGAGTGTTCTGTTAGTTTCTTCTTGATACAGTAAGAACAAACGCTCATCTGAATTCTCTACAGAACAGTTTTGGTGGCAATGAATTAAGTATGACAGTGTATGTTATACCTTCACAATATCTAGAGGGATTGGTGTCATATGTTGTAAGTCATTCGTGCATTCATAATCAAGCCGATTCTGGAACACGTCAAGGGTGTGCACCCACAGCGTTCAATTTGAAGTTTGAAGCTTTTAATACCCCTTAAGCTTCATTTCAGTCATAATATACCATACATCAGATATATACCAGTAATATGGTCTCACATTTTAGTGGTTTAAGAAAACTTAACCAAAGTATTCTCTGTAGCTAGCTTTGTTAAACAGTTAAATGGATTGTGAACAAATACTTTCTATCTAATGATGTTGTAATTGTTGTTTACCAACAATGGGCTTTGTTTATGTCTAGTAATGTCATGTTCCCTTGTACCTCTCTTCTTATGAATTGATATTAAATTTTGTTATGTTCTGCTGTAATATGCATAAAATCATCTTTTGAAACAAAACTTGTGCATAAAATTGACAATCGGTTATGAACTGATTGAAAATAGGATACTGGTTTCGCACGCGTAACACACGTGACAGAGTGATGTAACACACGTGACAGTGAATATGCTATCAGGGCGAGAAATACATTCAACTCTCATTAAAAGTACTAATTGCACATTGAAGTACATGTAGAGTCTTTTTTCTTATTGGAAAAAAGCGCCAATTATGTATCAGACAAGAAAACAGAGGTCCTTTTTTTCTCATTTGTGCGCTGTAACACACGTGACAGTCATATACAAGCATGGTACAGTAATACATTTACTACACAGCCTTAAGGACCGATCGCATAGTTATGATGGGTTTATTATCTCGACTATACAGTGAATCATTTTATATTATATTGAATGCACACCAAATGCTGCTTGAAAATATCACCAAAATTTCGTGCAAAATGTAACACACGTGACATGGAATGGCCCTATAGAATGTTTGCAAATTTAGGAGAGAATGAGTACGTATTCACAGTGTGCAAAAGACGATTGGCACACCTCCGAAATTATCCAGGTTCACCAATAATAAACAAATCTGGGAATTCTGCCTTCTAATCTAACGTCAACATATTTGGGTGAATTCAAGGTGAAGTTATCTGCATGCGAATTATTGACTTCTCTAAATGTAAATTATAAGCAATATTTGAAATGAATAGAGTGAACCACCGATCGATCTATAAATCACAATAGACCAATCGTGCTGAACTAGATCGATTGATCTTTCTGACACCGTGGTCACTGTTGTAAGAGATTTCTTGAATATTGAAATTTTGTTTGCTTGAAGATTTGTTCAAATTTATAATGAATATTAATTAATACCAGCAACAATTATACCTTGTCTTTCATTAGTTTCAAAATAAATCAGAATTAATTTTTTACAAAAAAATGGTTGTATTAACTTGAAAGAACAATTTAGAGTAGGCGTACTCCCTTTATCCAAGATTCATGCTGGCTGTGAAAGACCGATCGGTCTATTTTAGCCCGATCAGGCTGTTATTGATTGATCGGTGGTTCACCCAGACCTGTAGGATATGCGTGCTATAGCATATAGATAAGGCGTTTCATGTATGGGAGGCCCATTTCACTTGAAAGAACAATTTAGAGTAGGCCTACTCCCTTTATCCAAGATTCATGCTGGCTGTGAAAGACCGATTGGTCTATTTTAGCCTGATCGGTCTATTTTAGCCCGATCGGGCTATTATTGATTGATCGGTGGTTCACCCAGACCTGTAGGATATGCGTGCTATAGCATATAGATAAGGCGTTTCATGTATGGGAGGCCCATTTCACTTGAAAGAACAATTTAGAGTAGGGCTACTCCCTTTATCCAAGATTCACGCTGGCTGTGAAAGACCGATCGGTCTATTTTAGCCCGATCGGGCTATTATTGATTGATCGGTGGTTCACCCAGACCTGTAGGATATGCGCGCTATAGCATAGCATATAGGGTGGAATAATAGTACAGGTTGGAAAATGTCGCGTAACTGAATAATAGAACAGGGCGGAATAAACGTAGACTGGAAATATTAGTACCGTACCATACATCCCAACAAAACGCATCATCTGACTGGTTTACTGATGCCATGGGACAGAAATAGTTTTGATGGATAGCCAGGTCTGTGAATCTACAGTGTGCTGATCACTGTCAACAATCAAGAGTTCATTTATCTATGAATAACACAATTTAAGATTGGTGAATTATTTCTTTTGGTTAATTTAATAAACGTACAGGACCATATAACGATCGTACAGGTGGGAATTTTACCTCGATTTTAATAATCGTACATGTATGTTTATTAGGCACTCAAGAGTATGAGGGAAGCAAGCCCTCGGTGATGCCACATTCAGTCATTCACACTGTATGACCATAGAAATACTATAGATTTGTGCAAGAGATGCTGATTTAATAAAACAAACTAGAGCTCGAGGACTGAGACACCAAGGCTCCAGGAATGAGACACCAATTTTTTTGGACAGGGATGCTGATAATATAAAAATAGGGGTTTTTTCCCCTGATTTAAGTCAATAAGTAAACCATATGAGGTAAGCAAGCCCTCATGCAGTGACACCACATGCATTCTATAGTATATGACCATAGTAAGGGCCCAAATCTGTGCAAAAATACATTAAAAAACATCATACAAAAAATCACCAAAGTTCCGGGAAGGAGACATAAATTCTTTGGATATAGGGATACTGATAATATGTAATTAGAGATTATCATTGTTGAACACATACTCATAGTTGACTGTTGAGTACTCAGGCTAATTAAAACAGGTTAAAAATAGCCCAATGCTCCTCTTGTGTTGCTAGGTGATACACCAGGTCATGCCAATAGTTTATGGGTATGTTAGATAGTAGTCACAATTACGCTTAAGCGCAATTGATTGCGCTTAAGCGCAATTAATTGCGCTTAATTGCAATTCATTACGCTTAAGCGTAAATGCCCTATTTGTGCTTAAGCACAATATGTGGTATTTGCGCTTAAGCGCAATTATTTGTGAGCACAATTCATTATTAAATGTGAATTTGGCCTCTCATAGAAAGCTGAACTTTACAACCAGGTGATTAAAGGTACTCAATCCGATCAAACGGTCCCCATATCAAATACAAAAACAACAAAAGTGACATTTCTTCAAAATGTGCTTTAGTTATCAGAATCGATTAATTGCAACAAAATAATGCTAACCACTGTCAACTATGGCACAAAATTTCCCAAAACGTGGTATTTATCAATATTTGTTCAACGAAATATGGCTGTATTATCACTTGAGTGGCGCAAAATATTACCACTTGATTTTAGAGTTATCCATCTTGATTCGCAATTTTTTCCTGGACTGTCATTTTGAGGACAATTTTTCTGGGTCTCAATTTCTTGCACATCGAGAAATAAAAAACTTAAAAAAATTACAAAAATCAATATCTGTTCACTCTTGAGCTTTGAATGGTGGGTTCCTCGACTCTAATCAAATATTTTTTACCCAAGAAGCAAAAGAAACAGTAATTTAGGAGCGTTAATTCGGATAATGCATCTTTAAAATGATACAGGTTGATCAACTCAATTTTCAAAATTAAATGTTGCAGAGGGTGATTACATCACAACAGTTCTGTGCAATTATGTATGGAGCACAAGCAATCAACACAAGCAATCAACACACAAGTCACAACACTTGGCTTGAATGAGATTCATGTTTCATTTCCCCTCCAGTTTTAAAAGTATTACATTGAATGTTATATTCATCACTTGGAAGAATGTATTAAAGGCAAACAGCTAGCAGACAGAAAATTACTATTGGATTTCCCATTCTCCATTTGGATGGATGTTCAAATAATGTATCCAACAAACTGACATATTAAGGATTTTTGTTGAAATTTATCTGTCAGAACATCCCTACAAGGGCTAAATGGGCAAACCACATGCTAGTGTCATATCATCCAGTTAATACACAGGCCGTGTAATAGCGGCCTACATTGTATCCATAGGTACCGGCCGCCTATAGGCTACATTTTACTTTTAAAGCACCACAAGCCATCTCTATATTATTCATTAATAAAATCATTATTATAATGGCTTCCGATGAGAACGGACTGTTTTTAAATGCCATGTAACCTGGATGTAACACGATAATATAGCTTCTTTCCGAGATTCACAATTATCTAGATGGCTAGGGCCGCTAGGCATGTGTATGCATCTTGTAACAGTGAATGTCATTATACATAAACATAAATAGAACCAGAAGATTGAACCATATAACAAGAGTGATTTTTTTTGTCATTTACGATAAATAACAAAGATTGATTTTTTCGTTGAATCAAGTTGTGTAACAGAAGCCATTATAACTTCAATATTATATATTATCTAATATTGAAGCAACGCTAATAGTGCACAGCTTAATGAAATATGCCAACTGGAGGTGTACATGGGTTAATTATCTATAATCCCTCTTTTGTCGAACAGTCTGACCCTCATACCGGGTATGTCAAAAATTTAACCAAAGTGGGTATCCCCAGTGTTGAGTGTTTATGTTTATCACACACTCTTTGCGTAATATTGTTGGCTACTGTATCTTATTACATGTAATATGGCTTTTGTTTACCAACACAGTGTACGATCTTGACAATAACATGATATTTATGCGATGTGTATGATTGGTATAAGATTAAGAACACAATCTGTCTTTATTTTAATATTCTTTTTGTTTATGGCGGTTTTAACGTATGTGACTGTAAGTCTAATTTAAGTCCATCCTTATCTTTAAAAAAAATAATTTAGAAAATTTATATTAAAATCATGGAAAAATCACCCAATCAGATCTAGTTGGCAAACCCCATGTAGGCCTTAAAATTCATAAATTTTTGCGAGAACCAAAGCTGATTCACAAGTTTGATGGTACGAGAATCAAAATCAAATCCTGATATGCCAAATGTTGGGTGGGAGGGGGTATGCTGTATCAATTTCTCAACAGTAATATCTTACTTTGTTTACCCTCTCCCTGTATTATATCTTCAGTCAAATTAGTTGATGTTATTGTGAATTTGTGACAGGAATGCAGCATTTCAATATTTATTGTACATTCATCCATGTACATGTAGCTTTCATTTATTGAATGATTTAAGAAATAATTCTTGTGTCGATTAAGGTTATGCAGTTATAACTGAAAAGTTTGAAGATAAATTCGCGTAGTGCATTTATAGAAAATTTATGTTTAAATTTTTTAGATATAACTCCTAACCTTTAATTATCGAAACAAGAGTAATTTCTTATAAATTAATCCATCATATCACAAGAGAGCCAACAAGAAGTTAGAAGTATAACGAGTGTACAACATTGAGACTAAAAAGACACGTGAAGTTGAAAGAGACACGTGTCACTCAAAACTTGTGCTTATCGTTGATCACGTCGCATGGACAATTCAGCGATTTTGATTGGCTTGTCGCAGAGACGTTGGTGTTTTGCAGTGATTCTCTGATTGCTGGTGATTGCCAGCAAGTCTCTCGGACATTTGTTTTAGTGTTGAAATGATTAATCGACTAGTCGAAGTCGACGCGATTATTAAATTAGTCGATCCCGAAATCTGCTAGTCGATTAGTTGGGAAAAAGCACTACCTATGTGCTAGCATGACAACAGTGCCATTGCACGGCCATATTTTCATGTAATCTGTGGCATTCTGTGCGTTGTTCCTTTAACGATGCCACTGCCATCAGTCATGCATGAGCAGTGAACTCCATGACCTGAACTGAACCCAACGTACATGTACTTAGTATGTACGTGTAGGCGCGGTTTCTTTTATGTTGATCATCAAAGACATGAAGTGTCGCTGCTGACTTAACACTGTCTAGTTCGATGTGACGCAATAATGCCCTTTTCACATTTATGATATATGATAAAGATTGCAATGAATTCAATTCAGGGACCGCAATGGAATTAAGTTCTCATTTAGAGAACTTTTTGCGTTATCCCTGATGGTCTCAGGTCACATGAGTATTTCTATTTTTATACAGATTTCTGCCACATAATTTACCTTATATTCTGACGGCAACCTCTATAAAATGAATTAATTCTTGAGAAAATTGATATATTCTCTTATATATCAATTATTTACACAGTCTGAACTCTATCTGTCTCATCAGAACCCTACATATAACATGTATATTTAATATAAATTATTATAATTATAATATATATACCGTTGTGTATTATATTTATTCAACTTGTAAACATACCCATAGTATGTATTCATGTACACATGTATAACCTGAACTATCAAAATAAATCTAATCTAATCTAGTCCAGTAAAGCAATTAGTATTACCGTGGATAGTCAACTAAACCTTAAAGATGCATAATCTGATTAACGCTGCTAAATTACTACTGGTATTTTCTCGGCTTCGGGGGTAAAATAATATTTGATTTGAGTCGAGGAACCGACCACTCAAAGCTCAGTCATCATATCTAGAGTTTTTAAATCTGTTGATTTTATCTTTGGAATATTTGATCTTACAAAGTTGGTATGTGTATTTCCCAGTTGAAAACACAGGCCACGTTCGAATATGGGTTCTGTACAATTATTTTCACATGAGTTACAGACCTTTTTCAAACTTAGATTTTGACCGCATTTTGAAATTAGGGTTATATCAGATTTATATTGAATCTAATTTAATACTGGTTTTAATGATATTTCATTTACACAATAACCTCTCTTGCGCGAAGAATATTTTCATCTCAAATTTATTATTTTTTCAGATGCGGCTGGCATGTTTCATTTATCGATTTTGTGTTCCATTAGACTCATCAACACCATTAAGAACCTGTAGTAAGTATATCCAATCATCTTTTTCTCCTTCATTCAACAATTAAATTCTGAATTTTTTTTTTAATCTTTACAACACACCCCCAACCTCCAATCCCACACCATCCTTTCTCATGGTTCCATATAATCACTCACTTACCCACAAAACATTCAGTTCATTCTTCGCCACAAATTCACATTTGTTTTCAGAGTTCGAGCATTACATTTTGATGTTCATCAATAATTTTAAAAAATCTCTCAGTCATATGCGAACGTTAAAGTACTAGTATCCATACATAGGACTGAAAATGTAGTATATGGTTTTTTACTTCAGACCCAAATTACAACATACGAGTACAGGTACCGGTATGTACTTAAATTTATAACACAAATTTGTGAAGAGTCTTTAATCATAATATACATGTATATGATACCGGCACTCCGGCAGTACATATATGTATCTCAATCAATAAATAATAACTCATAAAGTTTTACTTCAAGAGTTAATGTACCGTATTTGAGATCCTTTGAATAAACGGTCGTATTATGTAAATGGGTTGTCCGTCGTCCGTCCGTTCGCCTTTGGTTTCCAGATGATAACTTTAGATTGAATCGAGTGAACTGAACCAAATTTGGTTATGTTAGTTTACCACACCAAAATACAGATCAAGTTCGAATATGGGTTTTGTCTGCATGATTTTGACGGAGTTATGCGCCTTTTTGTCCCCCAAAAAACCTAAATTCGGGGGACTGTTAAAATAGCCGGTGTTCGTCCGTGCGTGTGTGTGTCCGGAAATGGTTTCCGGGTGATAACTTTAGTTTCGGTTATTAGATCAAAAGCAAATTTCATAGGTGAGTTTATCAGAACAAAATACAGGTCAAGTTCGAATATGGGTTTGCTCTGTCAATTTTTGCGAGAGTTATGGCCCTTTTTATTTTACTTAGAATCTTGTAATTTTCTGGTTTCCGGATGATAACTTCAGTTTGTGTGATCATATCTGAACCAAATTTGGTATGTGAGTTTATCAGCCCTATATACAGGTCAATTTCGAATATGGGTTTGCTCCGCCCATTTTTGCGAGAGTTGTGGCCATTTTTCGACTTGGAATCCTGTCAATTTTTGGTTTTCAGATGATAACTTCAGTTCGAAATACATGTACAGGTCAGGTTCGAATATATTCGAAGGTTTTATGGGTTTGCTCTGCCCATTTTTGTGAGAGTTATGGCCCTTTTACGACTTATAATCCTGTCACTTTCTGGTTTCCGGATGATAATTTTAGTTTGATCATATCTGAATCAAATTTGGTATATGAGTTTATCAGCTCGAAATACAGATCAAGTTCGAATATGGGTACGATCCACCCATTTTTGTCTGGTTGCTCTCAAATATGGAATATTGATTTCTTATATGAAAATATAATATGAACTTTTTTCCGATGATTTCTTGTTTATTCACTGAACAGATTATCTGGTAACAAATAACACAGCCAGCATTAATGATGGTAAAATTAACAAATAAATATCTAGAGTTTGCTGTGTGCCATTTCAGGGGACACTGGTTGGATTGTTCTGAAATTTAGTATTGGATTTTGGGTCCTTGTTATTTTTTTTCAGAAAAGCTGATGCCCCCAATAAAGCCACTTTTTCGGGGGACACTGGCCGGACGGCCTTTTATTGTCCGCCGATCCAACGGGTTTGGAGGACTATTATAATCAGTCTGTGTGTGTGTGCGTGCGTGCGTCCGAGGTTTCCGGATGATAACTTTAGTTAGAGTGAACCAAATTAAATTAAATTTGGTATGTGGGTTTACTAGCAGAAAAGACAGGTCAAGTTCGAATCCTGGTTCCGTCCGCTAATTTTCACCAGAGTTATGCCCCTTTTTCGACTTAGAATTTTACCGTCTGTTAACATTTTTGGTTTCCGACCGATAACTCCAGTTTGGATTATTTGATATCAACCAAAGTTGGTATGTGTATTTCCAAGCTAAAGATACAGGCCAAGTTCGAATATGGGTTTCGTCCAATTATTTTTACATGAGTTACGGCCCTTTTTCGACTTAGAATTTGACCGTCTGTTAACATTTTTGGTTTCCGACCGTTAACTCCAGTTTGGATTATTTTATCTGAACCAAAGTTGGTATGTGTCTTTCTCCCAGCAAAACACAGGTCGAATTCGGGTTCCGCCCGCCAATTTTTACCAGAGTTATGTCCCTTTTTTTACTTAGAATTTTTGCCAATTTGAGGTTTCCGGATGATAACTTTAGTAAATGTGTACTGAATGAAATTAAATTTGGTATGTAGGTTTACTAGCACCAAAGACAGGTTTTTATGCGCAAACAACGGTCGTATCAAGCCAACGCTTAGAGGCGGACATGTATGAGGTCTACCGACCTTTTATTCAACTTAGATTTTACCTAATTTGCGGTTTCCGGATGATATCTTTAATAGATTGAATCGAGTGAACTGAACCAAATTTGGTATATCAGTTTACCACCCCAAAATACAGATCAAATTTGAATATGGGTTTCGTCCACATTATTTTGACTGAGTTATGTCCATTTTTGTCCCCCGACGTTTCCGTCGGAGGACTATAGAAATGACCCTCGTGCATCCGTGCGTCCGAGATTGGGTACCTTCATGGTGTAATCAACTCCTCCTACAGTTTTAAATGTAGAGATTTGAAACTCTGGGATATTGTTCCTAACATGTTGGTGATTTGCAACATCTATATAGCTAATCAAAAATATTAGTCTTTCCATATTTTTGGGGGGGTTTTCGACTTAGAAAATTTGGAACATTTTTGCCTTTTGGATGAGATTGGGTACCTTCATGGTGTAATCAACTCCTCCTACAGTTTTAAATGTAGAGATTTGAAACTCTGGGATATTGTTCCTAACATGTTGGTGATTTGCAACATCTATATAGCTAATCAAAAATATCATTTTTTCCATATTTTCGGGGGGTTTTTGACTTAGAATATTTGGAACATTTTTGCCTTTTGGATGAGATTGGGTACCTTCATGGTGTAATCAACTCCTCCTACAGTTTTAAATGTAGAGATTTGAAACTCTGGTTTAATTTCTTTAACAAAGCGGCCATCGACATTTAAAAAAAATTCTTTAACAAAGCGGCCATCGACTTGCCACGTTGTCGGGGGACACTGTGGTCGGCCGACCTTTTATTCGACTTAGATTTTACCTGATTTGCGGTTTCCGGATGATAACTTTAGATTGAATCAAGTGAACTGAACCAAATTGGTATATTTGTTTACCATCCCAAAATACAGATCAAGTTCGAATATGGGTTTCGTCCACTGATTTTGACTGGGTTGTGCCCCTTTTTTTATTTTACCTGACATGCGGTTTCCAGATTATTGTGTTTTATTTTTATTTCGTCTTAAGTCAAAGGTTTCTTGAAAACAAATGAATTAAACCTTGCTCCACTCTACTCCAGAAATGGGCGTATTATGCCACGCCCCAAGCCTGGAAAACTCAAGGCGGGCTGCTCGCCTAGAGCCGGCCCAGAATTTTCCAAGGCGGGCTTTTTATAGCCCGCCTCGTCTCGGATAGGAAATTTATTTAGTTATTTTATTGTGTTTTATGAGAAAAATACTGCCTCGAAATCGTAAAGAATTATATTGTATAATGTGCGCATGCGTGACTTCGGCAACTGATGGTAATGTCAAATGGGCATTATGGCGGAATCATCAAATTGCGGAACGAACTGTTCCATAAATCATATCTTTTGATCGATACTCACGCATTTTAAGAACAAAATAAATTATTTCTCTTCATAAGATTGAGCTTACAATATATTTCACTGGATAAAATCAACATATGTTTGCGGATAGTGAGAACCACTGTCTTGATTGAGTTTAACCTTTCGTTCTCTTTCCGTTTCCTATCAGTGAAAAATGTATATCACTGAAATTTGTAGTCGTCGTTCATTTTCTCGCTTTGATTGACAATCTTTTAATAATGAGCTAATGTCTCCAAGTTATCATTCACTGTGGTGAATATTCTTGTTTACAATGTTGTTCACTTGAGAAACTGTTCTCTATGTCCCCAATTGTAAACACCCAGTAAATCTATACAGAATGACTTGACCGCTAGAAGCAGCAATCTGCAAAAGTGGTCATGACAACTTGTAATCGGTGATGGAATATAGATTACTTTGACAAATAAAGCAGTCATTTGTATTCAAGTGTAAATAACTAAATATACTGGATTTATTATGCTACTTGATTGTGTACTGACCCAATTCCATTGCATGGGTTGGACACCAACTGACAAATTGTTGAGTACAAACACTCTTACATTTTGTCTGTGGTTCATATTAATTATCATAACATATATTATTATAAAAACAATTAAATATTCACCATATCATACTGTGGGGGGTTTGACATTGACAACTCTGGACATTTTGTTTCCACATAACAAAATTAATTTAGTTAAACAACATCAAAAATAGACAAACTATAGTACTATTAATAGCCCTCCTGGATTTTCTAGACCGCCAGCCCTGACGCCCCAACGGCATGCTCTTGTTAGAACTTGTGCTAATGTGCATGTTATAATCAATAACCATATTTTCACATTGCATTATTTGTCTTCTGTTAATAGTCCTGAGTGATCTTGTTGCCAGACTGAGACAGTGTATGTAGATGTAGCATGCTGGAATCAACCACAGCAGTAAAATTTTACAATGAACATGAAGGATATATTTGGAGGCAGGAGACCGGTGCCATCTGGTTCTTAAGATCAAGATTCAGGGTGTGAGTCAAACAAAATTTATTTAACTTTTGAGAAAAGAATGTATAGATTCAGTCTAAATATAATTAGAACGTGTTTCATTTCAATGAACTTACGGTTTAACCTCTTCGCTGCTAAATAACGTTATGACGTCATGTGCTGGGCTGTTGACGTTATTGCCATTTTCCAATGGGAAAATATAACGGGAATATCAAAAGAACCATAAAACTGACTCAGTTAAAAGGCTACCATCTTTCACAATCGTGGAACACCATACACTGTTTGAAACTTCGAGATACAGTTATTCCGATGCACCAATCTCTGAGTTCCAGTTATGTATAATGGCCTGTTGCTAGTGTGTTGAAGTAGGTCCGTAGTACCTACGGACCATATAGCACACGGCGTGCACTTTTAAGTCCGTAGTATTTACGGACGTCATAGCAGCGAAGAGGTTAAAGACTCTCATGGTTAAAATTATTTCAAACGGGAGAAATCAAGCCAATGCGCAGTGAGCGATACGTTGCTTGACCAATGAACAGCTTCTTGCAAATTCAATTAATATTCACTTATTCTTACAAGCCACCCCGTGGTATTTGATTGCAATCTCATGAAGTTATCGTATAAACTACACGTTAGTGTCTCGTATCTTAACTGATCAAACGTAGTATATTCAAAATCAAAACTGACGTACATTTATTCATAATTGGGGAATATATAATACTGTATGATAATAGAATTGTATTCCAAAGATATTCCAAAAAATGGTATTCTCTCCTAACCTATGGATATTACGTTACGTGCCAAATAAGGATCATTTACAACTTCTAGTAATCATATAGTAAATGCCAAGCTCATATTCTAAATAAGGTATTAAGGAGATGATGCAACATGACCCTGGTACAGCTCAATAACGTTTATTATAGCATGCTTATTGTTATATTTTCATTACTTGGTTCATTATTATATATCTGAATGGCGAAACTTGTATTTTGCATGTACAGTAAAACTTCTACAAAACGAACACACTTTGGACCGGCCCTTCTGTTCGGTTCAGAGAGGTGCTCGGTTTATAGAAAATATCTTTTAATAGGCGAAATAATAGAACAAAACTCAACAGTTCCCCAAAGTTTTAAAATTGCACACAAAAGTACCTTTGATAATCGTAACCAAGAATAATAGAAAAAATGTGCAGCAGTTATAGGTGTTATTTTGTGTAACATGTGATATTACAACCACACAAACTCACTCTTAGAGGGATAATGAAATACAAGATGACCTCCCATGATGTGGCTGTCATTTCAATTTTACGAAGTACAAAAGCCTGACAGGACAGGTCCCGACTTTTGTGATGCTTTGCACTGCATTTAGAAAGGTGTTGTTGAAGTGCCAGAAGTCTTCAACAACCCTTCAAATGGTTTCATCTTGTTCGCTCTAGTAGTTGATTGCAATAATTTAGCTTTTCAATACTAATATTTTGAATGGAATAGCATCGACATACATTTATCTACATATCCGTGTTACATTATTAAATAGTTACTATGATTTGCGAACTTTGATTGATTGTGGACTCATATCCCACTTTCCCAAAGCCAGAGAATGATTAGACCTCTCATTTGCTGGATTTCAAAATGTGTGCCATTTTCGCATTGCTACATATAAGATAGATATTGATTCTGTTAATTAATGTTTCTTTTGGCCAAAATAGTTGCAAGGCTAGTTAGCGATGACCTCTCTGAAAATGTTGGTGGAAAGTCAAAAGTGCATGTTAACGAGGACTGCACATTCTAGACCATCACCATATATTAATGAAAGTGATATATTATTAATGAACATTAATACAATGACACTTCTTATCGTGCCACATGCATGTTTACCTGTAACGGTTGATGACACTAATACTGCCAGATGCCTGCATATTGTTAATGCTTTACCATCTCTAAATGACATCAAATATGTCAAACAATAGTCAAAATGCGCACTGAGATCGATAGATGATAATTCTATTTATTACACATCTATTGGCTGGCTGCCATTAATGCGGTAATTCAGCCAATTGAACTATTGAAGTCATTCTCGGAATTTCGCTGAGTGATTTTAATTTTTGTTGGTTTGTCTTTCTCCAAATATTTTAAACAAATTTCCTGATAATCAGCAGCAAAACAACCTAAACATTCAACAACTAAAATATCCATCCAGTGCTAATTCTGGCGGAATATAGTGCACAACATCCTTGTATCATCTGTGTCATAGCTGAGAATCTGACATTTAGAACCTGATGTTAAAGCATAGCATAGCATAGCATACTACCAAACCAAAGGCAGAACGAGAGACACGGTTTATGCGCCCATACAAAGCTGATCGATCAAGGTATAAGAAAGTTAATTTGAGATATGACAAATCGTCAATCAAACAACATATCGGCATCTTATATAAGCACACAATATAAACAATATGTCGCTACAAACTACCATATGAGACATTTTGTCCAGCTTTCGTATTCGTTATTTGCAGTGTTGACATTAAAATTAGCCGCCACATTGGGCACCATCTTGTATTTTGATTGTCTACTAAGACGAGACATGGATATAAATTTCACACTTTTTGTTTCTTCTTTGTATTCAGCACAAAGTAATTCCTAACGTTTGCTTAAATCTTTTCATTCTGAACTACATGTACAGTCCTCACCGCCACATTTGTGTGGATGATTTCGTCTTAAGTTTTTGTTTACTATTTCTCCAACTGATAAGATGGACTAATGAAATATCCCTCCATGTAGTCATTACAATGATATACTATATATACCACTGGGGATTTCCCTTTCTTGTTTGTGTCATTCTTTGATCCAATCCCCAGTGATGGCTTTATTTCATATTTTATAACATTGGGGGAGGGTTATGTTTTTGACTATTATTCAACATTTGTACGGACAGGATAATAACCTGCCAGTACTAAATACTCCACTCTTTCCATATATGACATGTTGGGCTATGTCCAGCATACGGGCGACAGTTACGCTGAATTGTCATGATTTTTACATTCTCTGCCATGACGTCGCAAAATCTCAAACAATTAAACCAGAAAAAGTAAGAACAACCAAATCTAGTATCAACATATGCCCCATAATAACAAACAGATCGTTCTGTTTATTGTGATTTGATTATCATTTAACCAATTGTGTATTGCTGGTCAACTGCTGAAAATAGGCTAATAAACATCTGTCACATACATGTACATATGATATCAATAAATATACTGTTCCTATTCATAGGGAAACCTGGGGATAACTGTTAGTGGGCATGATATATATGTAGCAAGCTCAACCACTGGACAAGGACTCATTTATACAATAATTCATATTGTAATTCAATTGAGTATTTGTCACTAAAAACAAGCATTCTGATTGGCCGAGAGCGGCTAACTTTCGTTTTCGATTCACCGACATCGGCCGCTTCAGCGTGCATCAAATCTGAATGTAGCACGGTCAAATTTCATCGGTGCAGAACGAGTAGCGAAACGAGCACACCCGCGCGTTGTTGTCTATGGATACCGTTCATCGGTCGCTTCAGCGTGCATCAAATCTGAATGTGACACGGCACAATTTCGTCTGCGCAGAACGGAGTAGCGAAACGATCCAACCAGCCCCACAGGAAATGGTTACGGAGCAGTGTTCCGAGTAACGCAATGAACAAACCCAATGATTTGTGCACGGTGACAACGGCGAAATGAAAGTCTCGATTCGTGTCATGAAAATGACTAAATGATACTTTTTATACAGTTGTTTTGCAAATTCCTTGCTAGATTGAATTACAATGGAGATAAACGTACCCTGTTTCGTTGTACATTCTGGGATTCGAGCATGAAAACAGTTTGTGAACTCGCCGGCAAGCCGGCTCGTTCACAAACTGTTTTCATGCTCGAATCCCAGAATGTACAACTCAACAGGGTATGTTTATCTCCTAAATGTTTTCTAAATTACTGCATCCTACATGTAATTGATATTATATATACCAATGTGATTCTATTGTAAAGTGGTTTAGATATCATTTGAAACATCCCAATTTTGTTCTACAACCCAGGGAATGGGTGTTTTACATATATATTCTAGGGTTCAAAGGGATAAAATGAAAACTGTTGAAGGTTTAGAAAATAATTCAATAAATAATATTTTAAAAACAACTCAGCTGGAAACTTAGAAAATAATAGCAATATTTCTCCACTTACTGTGACAGCTAGGGTTGTGTGAGCAGAAATATTGGGGGGAAATGTTGTTACCATAATGCAGATCACTGGGACCAGGAGCACAACTACAGAGGCCTATGTTATCTTCCTGGGCAGGACATCTGTCACACTCTGGCAATGGGCTGATCATGTCCTGAACAAAATGAAAATATTTAATGTTTAAAGTATCATCTTGTTATTTAGATTCACAAATGAGTGCTAAAGGAGATAAGCTGCTGCCAAATTTGGAGTTGCCTACCAGATAAGCTTCAACTCATCGCCAAGCAAAGTGATATCGACATATGGGTCTGGAGTCAGGTCTGTAATGTAAGTGCAATATACATGAGGAAATTTGACTCTGAACATAACTCTGACCAACCAGTTTTAAAACTGTTACCAATCATAATTTCAGAAGGGATGTGGTGAATCCTTGTTACATTGTCAATACTCGATACATATATGTTTTAATCTCCTGTTCCAGTTCCTTGATTCATTATATTCTGTGTCTTAAAGCAGCTAATAATCTTCCAACATCAAATTAAATGTTATTTGCTAGTTGTTGTCATGTACCGGGGATCAAAATAGGTTGATCAATATGTGTATTATATTTAATTTCCATTTAAATATTAAGAAATTTCACTGAATTCCTCTGTAATCAAAACTTACCGATAAAATCAAAATCAACGATATAGATGCTGCGGTAATATCAGTTCAATTTAATCCTGGTCATGGAATTAGTATTTATGAAATTGTCAATGGGATTATTTGGGCAAAAAAACAAACAAGATTGTATGTTTCCGCTAACGAAGTGATAAAATTAGGGTAGGTACGTAAATTTTTACATGATATTTTTTATGATATGATATAGTATGGTAAACATAGTGTCGACATCCGGAATGACCACTTGTCGTCCATCCGTCCATCCGCGTTTAAAAATGACTACTTTAATATGTGGCTATGATTTTGTGAAATGGATATGTATGTGATTAACTTCTGTTACGTGGCTAGCCAGGTTACAGAGTTTAGATGATCCTTCAAAAATGATCTATTTCACCTAATCATCCTATTTAATTTTGAAGTCACTCAAAAGTGGGAAACTAAAAGTCCATTGATTTAGACTCCATGATTTGTCAATAGGAGGTGTTCGGACAGTTATGTGGCTAGTCACTCACTCAATCACCAACCTGTCAGTTTCTCCTATTCCACTGTCCTAGTTGCTGTGAGCAAGTTTTTGAGTTTTAATCAGCTTCTGCTACAATTCCCACATTTTATGATTCCATAATATGAAATTTTATCACTATCAACTACTTTATAGCCACATAAAATTTTATGGCTACTTGAGAAGCCACATAAAAATTAGAGACACATAATTATTTTAGCCACATAACTCATAGCCACATATCTACCCATTTGTTAGTCTAGCCATCTGTCTGTCCATAGACACTTTACACTTGGTGCCATAACTTTTTGATCGGAACCAAAATTTGTATATGAATTTCTCAGCCCAAAAGACAGATCGAGTTCGAATATGGGTTTGATCCTACTATTTTTAACTGAGTATGGCCCTTTTTTCGAAAATATTTACTCTTAAAAAGAAAAAAAAATCTAGATTGAATGTCTTGCTCAATAAAAAAAAATATAATATATATATATATATATAAATAAATAAATAAATAAATATTTTTTTTTTATAATATAATACATTGTATAAGGCAAAAAAATGGTTTTGATTCTCAGGCATAGCCGCATAGAAAAAAATGGCCTGCGTTGGACCATTTTATTACGATTTGGATATCATTGTAGTTGTAAACTGGGTAACACAAAATTAGGAAATATGTTTCAAATATCAAATAGGAGCTACATACAACGGTGTATGTGTGGATATTCAACAAAAGACCATTGGCAACGATAACTATCAGGTATATTGTCACCACAAGCTGTGCAAACCCCCTTAGTTTATTGGTAAAATGTGTTCCAATATTCAATCTGCGGACAGCAGGAAGTTGGATATTGAAAGATCAATCAAATTCGTGAACGCAAACCAGAACGCAATAAAAAACTCAGTTTGATAATTGGTGTTTTTTTTATAGTTTTATGGCCTATCATTAGAGTTAGTGCTGGGCAGTTTCCCTATTAATCAACAATACCCAGTTAAAATTTCCATATCGTCACTAATATCGTCTAAAATAAACTAATTGTAATGTCCTCGGCAATCAATGGGTGCCAGCCAATCAAAAGCGTGTACAAACAAATAATTTAACTCAAGCCTAAATCAAGTTATTTAAGTGTTTAAATCCAAGCGTAACATCCATGCGTGCAATCAAAACACACAGAAAGCATGTGGTCGTGCGGTTTATGTTACTCAGTGTACCCATGTGTAAATATCGTTTTGCAGGCTCACATTTTTTTCAATATTCAATCATCATATTAAACAACATTTAGAACAACTAACGGAATGAGGGAAGGGAATATGAAAACCCAGGATACGTCCCCCTTTCGCTCACAATATTACACAAACCCTCCGACTTCCCTGCGTATAATAGTATTGCAAGAGAATGCACCAAAATGAATCGACGACTGATCAGGTGATAGATCGATATGAATGTCAGTTATGCCACGCCTCTTCCTTCAGCGCAATGATGCACGTGCACCGTAAATCAAAATAACCAATGGACAAATACACTGCCCTCTTCTTGTCTAGAAGAAACCACTCACTGCGATTGGTTGAAAAAATTGTATAGAATTAGAGCTTAAAACCCACCCAAAAATACATGGTGTCCTTGCTTGGCCAAATTCCAAAGATTATGTACTACATGTTTGGACTTCATTGAAAGACTGAACCTCTTTGTCAAATTTGTCTTGCTGTTAAACCACATTTCCATTTGTCAAGCGACTCAAGTGTCATCGGGAATAACATATATTTACTCAACATACCGAGAAATATTCACCAATCCGCAGATTTATTGTCCCCCGAAAAATATATTTTTCGGGGGACTATAGAAACGGGCTCCGTCCGTCTGTTCGTCCGTCCATCACACTTTTGAGTACCTTCATGGTGTAATCATCTCCTCCTACAGATTTCATCCCAGAGATTTGAAACTTCAGAATATTGTTGCCGATATATTGAAGATGTGCAACATGTATATATATAGATGACGGAATAATTATTTTTTGATGGAGTTATTAACTCTTTTCGACTTCAGTATGAGGGTACCTTCATGGTGTAATCAACTCCTCAGATGGACTACAGTTTTGTTCGTAGATATTTGAAACTTCAGAGTATTGTTATCCACATATTGGAGATGTGCAACATGTATATAGATGACGGAAAAATATTTTTTTTCACCGAGTTATTAACCATTTTCGACTTAGAAAATTTCAACATTTTTAGTCGAGTTTTTTTCCAAAACTCGACTTATAGTTTGATGAGGGACGGCGGGCGGGTGGGCGGGCTATCGGGCAGGCGGCCTGTTTTGCTTATAACTCAACCGTTTATTGACGGATTTAAAAAAAATTGGTGTGTGAGTACATATCCATGCAAGTAAGCTGCAGACAAACAATCGGGTTCGTCCGCACATTTATTACAGAGTTATGGCCCTTTGCCATTTTTCACTGATTTTAGGCTCGTTAGCGCAACAACTTCAACAAACGTTATCTGATTCGATTGAAATTTGTGATATAGGTGTCTCCCAAGAATATCTCGGACGAGTTCGAAAACCGGCCTGGTCCGATAAAATTTGATAAAGTTATGGCCCTTAATTAGTCATTTTTCACGAATTTTCAGCTCTTTAGCGCGATAACTTCAACAAACGTTATCCGATTTGATTGAAATTTGGTATATAGGTGTCTCCCAAGAATATCTTGGACGAGTTCGAAAACCGGCCTGGTCCGATAAAATTTGACAGAGTTATGGCCCTTAATTAGTCATTTTTCACGAATTTTCAGCTCGTTAGCGCGATAACTTCAACAAACGTTATCCAATTTGATTGAAATTTGGTATATAGGTGTCTCCCAAGAATATCTCGGACGAGTTCGAAAACCGGCCTGGTCCGATAAAATTTGATAGAGTTATGGCCCTTAATTAGTCATATTTTCACAAATTTTCAGCTCGTTAGCGCGATAATTTAACAAACATCATCCTATTTGATTGAAATTTTGATATATAGGTGTCTCCCAAGAATACCTCGGACGAGTTAGAAAACCGGCCCGGTCCGATAAAATTTTATAGAGTTATGGTCCTTAAGTAGTCATTTTGTACGAATTTTGAGCTCGTTAGCGCGATAACTTCAACAAACGTCATCCGATTCAACAAAAATTTGGTATATAAGTGTCTTCCAATAATATCCTGGACGAGTTCGAAAAAAATTTGATAGAGTTATGGCCCTTAATTAGTCATTTTTCGTGAATTTTTAGCTCGTTAGCGCGATGACTTCAACAAACGTCCTCCGATTTGTTTAACATTTGGAATAGCTAGACGTACTTGCCAAGAATATTTCGGACGAGTTCGAAAACCAGCCTGGCCCGATAAAATTTGATAGAGTTATGGCCCTTAATTAGTCATTTTTCGATTTTACCTATTAATTAGTCCACCGATACTGATGCACACCAATTGGCGGTAGCCACCGGCGGTAGCCACCGAAAACGAGACACAGCATCTCTGATGCCACCTCTTGTTTCACCGTTAGCGCGATAACTCAATTAAATATTAACTGATTCAAACCATATTTGATATATGAGTCTCTTGCAACAATATCTCGGACGAGTTTGAAAACCAGGTTTTTTAGAGTACGGAATGTAAACAGACGTTTTTATCATGATTAGCTTGGTCGACGCTCTCTTTTGCCTCAAAATAAATAATCGTGATTACCTGCCAATTAAACCAGAAATGAATAAATGTGACGTCATGATTAATAGGCAGGTGAGAATATATTGGATTAAATCCATCCTGATGTCTTAGACATGGGTTGTCAAAAAATTTATGATTGTTAGCTATCAGGAGGCCTTTTAAAATACGGGCCAATAACATTGTTCACGTTTTCCATTCTAGAGTTATCCTTCTTTATTGTCACCCGACATTCCGTCGGTGAACAAATGTAACGACCTTCATCCATGTGTGTGGGCTTCCATCCATTGACTCCATCCATCTGGAACATTGTCCGAGTCTGTATTCTGTCATTTTATGGTCATTTGTTGTTAAACTTGACACATATATCAACCAGCATGGGAACCTGCACACCTGCGATTTTGAGTTCGGTCAGACTCATTCTGATGGAGTTAATGCTCTTTTTTGACCTGTGTTTGTACAACCTGAGACACCTCTATTGTCAGAGTCTGTATTCCGTCATTATCCAGTAAATTTGGTTAGAACTTGGCACAGACGTCGGCCAGCATGGGAACCTGCACACCTGCAAGTCGGAGTCATTTTGGTGGAGTTATTGCCATTTTTCAACATAGAATCGTACATCATGGGACGCATCTTTTGTCCAAGCTTATATTCCATCATTTTCCAGTTAATTTGGCAGAGTTATTGCCATTTTCGACCTAGAAATGTTTTATGTTTTTTATTTTAGAGTTATTGACCCTTTCTCGACTTATTCAAGATGTGCAAATATTTTGTGAATATGCACTTTGTATCATATTGGTAGTGTTGAAACGACCAGTGAATTTCAAAGTCGACTAGTCGAGGCCCAAAAGTCGCGTTGTATCGACTAGTCGGTACCCGATATTAAAACTTTCAAACATAACATGGTACGGAAAATTCATCGTACATGGCGTACACTGATGACTGAGTCAATCGAATGACGGTCTATTGCGCAGCGCATTTCCCTGCATAGACACCAATTTATTTGGGAAATAATACAGTAAACATCTTGATATTAATTTTATCCAACACACTGAATGTAATTATATAATTAGAGTCCCGATCAAGCGCTGTCAGTATCATTTATATTCGGTAGCAACGACCTTCACACAGCGTCGCATTATAACCCGACGGTGCGAGATCAATTGAAATATACACAGTGTCTAGATCAAAGCGGTCTCCGACAAACGATAAAGCCACGTCAATCATTGCCATCATGTCACAGTGATGTCTTTGACCTCAAACGACGAGTGAGACATTGTGTTGTCAATTTCATTCTTTCAATTAATTTATCGGGTCACTATGTGTGTCTATACTAGTAACACTGTCAATTCCGGGTGCCACCAAACGTTATACTTACCGTAACTTACGCGCAGTTAACACCGTTTATGCCGGAATCGATCTTGAAAACGTTATACATGTAACTATGTAACATACACTATTTCAGCGTCGACTACAGCTAGTCGATTAATCATTTCAACCCTACATATTGGTGTAATCAATTCCTCCTGCTGTTTGTAGTATTGGGATCTGAAACCCATAAATCCTTCGTCCTTTTTTGTCCATCTGCGTAGAAAGCTCAGCGATGGTTGTCGTAATAAACTAGTGATGAATTGATATAGGGAAACCACCATTGGCCATCTTGTTAAAATTTAGCAATTGGCCAATGCTGATTATACCATATATAGTACAAAACGTGATGCAATGTTGACACTTGTTATAAACAAAATTCACCATAACTAATTAGACACACAGTAGTAGCAGTACATGCAATAAAACTCATTATCTCCTGATCTCACTGCACAGTGTAGTCACAGTTACCGAAAAATAAATTAATAATGTGTTTAGTTGATAATACGTTGAACATTTATGATCAAGCAATGAAGACTTTTATCTGCTGGTAGATTTAAGATTGCCTGTGAGGCAGCCAAAATAGAATGGAGAATTAATGAAGCATATCTGCATATGCACCGCATTCTACTTTTACATTCTGTTGCAATAATGCTGTTTTAGCATTTACAATGACATGATTACGGGTTCAGTTCTTCTGATTTGTCAATGATTCTAAAACTCATCTTGAACTTTATGATCATGCATCGAGCATGCTCTATAAAAAGTCTACAATGTTAGAAAGGTTTTCATTTTTGGTATCTATAATCCCCTCCGGGTGTTCGAGCACATGGCTGCGAATATATTCCCATATTGCCCATTTTGTGTGAATAATACATCAACTATTTTCGGTACACACTTTAACTTATCTCAAATTCACCCAATGTGTTGTTACGTTTCGGATGTTTGTTCACCATATTAGCCACCACCGACTGTTTTAAATATAATTGAGTGACCATTATAGTTACCAATATTTACTGTACAACACATTAAAAAACTGCATTTGAACATTCATTCACTGTTTACTCCCTTCGCTGTAAAGGCGAAAACAATCAGAACCTCATTGGAATGGCAGGGTTTTTTGCCGATGCCAATTATAAACAGATAACCCGAATATCTACAGATTTCGATTGCCGTTCCAGTTTATCTGTTCATCACTAGAATAAACAGACCATTTTAACTTTTAACTAGTAATAAAGATAAGAAAAGTTTTCATAGAATGTTATTATATGATCATAAACTTTCTTCTAAAAGTCCCATACTAAATAATGGGCAAAAGAAGTTGATAAATCACGATATATACCTGGTTGTTCTATAAATAGGCTAGATGAGTTAATAACAAGATCACGTGACTCATGAGTTATTAATATGAAGTATGTTCATGACAATGTAGTGATGTTTGGTAATATTTATCATCATACATGTATTGTTTATTATTTTGACTTGTTGAAAAACATTGTTGTGCATTTTATGGATTTATATAGATGGGTCAGTAAGGTAGTTCAGGCCTAATGGGCTTGATACCATTGGTGGATCATATAATAAAACACTTATTGCATGGTTTTGAGGTTGACATGAGGATTTATCAACCCTTGGAAGTTAATATTCACCTCGGCCTGTGGCCTCGGTGAATATTAACTTCCTCGGGTTGATAAATCCTCATGTCAACCTCAAAACCATGCAGTAAATGTATATTATCACCTCCTTTGTCCATTTCTCAATGACATGTTGATCCCACATACAAGTGTACGTGGGAAATAAGTAGAAATTTTAGAATATTTTGAGCCTTTCTTTAATCTCGAGTTGTTTGTGTTTAATGTTGGAAAATACTTATTTGCCAGTAGTTTGATGTATTAACATTCAGCTTTACTATGACATCGGTGACTCTATTACAACGATGTTTTCTCTAGCCTTCAGAAATGAAAGTCCTTACTTTTAACACTTCGTCGATTTTGAATGGAGAATATTGTTCTCTGTGCTGTTTATGAAGTTCTCTTAATAACTCTTAATCATTCTATATTGCAGCGGACCAGAACCAACGTTGGTACCAGCATAGCTGATATTACAGATAAAGAGAAAAAAGAACAGTTGTCAAGCAAAGCTCATGAGAAAGGATGGCTATTGCTTATTGGCATAATAATTTCTACACATCGAATCAATCATTAATCTTCAAAACCAAAAAAATTGTAATGTCATTGTATGCATGTCTTTGGGAAAAATTTATGAGAAAACAAATGACAATTTTCCTTCAAGTTCATATGCACCCCTCTTAGCTTGTTTGGGCAATAGGGGCCCATTAGGCAATAGCAGCGCCCAGAGTCCGAATATCAAACAGAAAAATAAAACAATAAAAGTAAGGCATATATGTATCTTTAGTTTAAAGATATGGGCGGCGTTGGCGGTGGGTATGCTGTTAAAATAATCACCTCCGTCAAAAACTGCCATAAACAGAAATAATAGTAAAATATAGACAGACTTTGTTCTTATACCAATCACAAATATGGCATAAACAGTATTTTATTATCAAATGTTTTTCCTTTGTTATGTAAACAAAAGCAAAAAACATTACGGAATCTGGCTTTTGTTTAGATCCGGATATGGTAAACATAAAGAGCCTTATTTGTTAATGTTTTCCTGATATGGAAATAATAAAGAGCGTTTATATCATTTGTGCGTGATTATAAACCAATAGAATTGTGCTATGTTATGTAAACAGAAGCAAAACTTCTGTAACACGAGCAGGCTCTTGTTTACGTACACCATCGTACGCCTTGATGACAATATACTATTTACGTGCTGATTATATTTGGCATATGGACAAAACTATATATATTTTAATATTCCTTCTGTTGATGGCGATTTGAACAAATATGAATATTTCTGCAACGAACGCCGCCCGTGCCTTTAAACATATTGTATTGCAAACAATGTTTACATACAATTGACAAAGAGTGCCCCAAATTTAGAATTAATTTTCTCTTCCCTAAATCTTGATAAAACAAAATGTGGTCAAAATGGCCGAACTTGTCGCAACATAATGACCTTTACCCTCTATGGAGTTGAAACAAGATTTGCCACAATATTTCTTATATTTTCTTGATCGACTTATATAAATTTCAGCTTAACATTTGATAAAAGCTCAAAGATGGTCACCAAGATGGCGACTTAAAGACGCCAAAATATTAGTTTTGACCAAATTCCCAAATGAATGTCAGTATATGGAATATGGATTTATTATCATAAATACCTATTCAAAAAACTAGTTCTTCATTCCAAAATAAATAGAGCTAATAAATCTGAACCTTGAGGTGAGAGAACCTGAGTGAGGTACCGAAGGTTACATTAGGTGGCACTCCACAGTTTCTGCAGGGATGAGCGCAGAAATAAGGAGGCATCAATTCATTGAAAATTGTAATACGACCCTGCCTAAAGATGCAGAAAAGCCTTGTCCCGATTGCATGGTCAGTACCTCGAGTTACCATGGATATCTCGATACAGTTTTGTGGTGCAATTCTGCTTTCTCAGATTGTATTGAGATTGACGCACACGACTTTTCCCATTTTTAGCTCAACTTTACTTTGTAAAGTTTGAGCTATTGCCATGGCTTTGTCGTCCGTCGTCCATGTGTGCGTGATTCGTCAACAATACAGGCTACAGGTCGTACCTTTGGTCCGATCATTATGAAATTTGTCATAGCTGTTGACATCAACATTTAGACCGGAATGATTCATTTTGGGTCATTCGGAAAAAAAACATGGCTGCCAGCGTCCATCTTGGATTTCAAAATTCAATCCATTAGCACGGGCTACAGGTTGTACTGTTCATCTGATCATCATGAAATTTGTCATGGATGTTAATATTGACATGTAGATGGGAACAAGTAATTTTGGGGTCACTCGGCCAAAAAACATGGCCACCAGCAGCCATCTTGGATTTTACTCTTTGCATGACTAAATCATTTGGCACGGGGTACAGGTCGTGCCTTTGGTCGGATTATCACAAAATTTGTCATGGATGTTAACAATGACATGTAGATAGGAACGAGTCATTTTGGGGTCATTTGGCTAAAAAACATGGCCGCCAGCAGCCATCTTGGATTTTACTCTTTGTATGACTAAATCCTTTAGCACGGGCTACAGGTCGTATCTTTAGTCTTATCATCATGAACTTTGTCATGGCTGTTGAAATTGGAATGTAAATGGGAACGAGTCATTTTGGGGTCATTCGGCCAAAAAACATGGCCACCGGCAACCATCTTGGATTTTACTCTTTGCATGACTAAATCCTTTGGCACGGGCTACAGGTCGTAGCTTTGGTCGGATCATCATCAAATTTGTAATGGATGTTAACAATGACATGTAGATGGGAACGAGTCATTTTGGGGTCATTTGGCCGAAAAACATGGCCGCCAGCAGCCATCTTGGATTTCAAAATTCAATCCATTAGCTCGGGCTACAGGTGGTAATTTTCATCTGATCATCATGAAATTTGTCATGGATGTTAATATTGACATGTAGATGGGAACGAGTAATTTTGGGGTCGTTCGGCCAGAAAACATGGCCACTGGCAGCCATCTTGGATTTTACTCTTTGCATGACTAAATCATTTCACACAGGCTACAGGTCGTACCTTTGGTCAGATCATTATGAAATTTGTCATGGCTGTTGACATTGGGACATAGATAGGAAACGAGTCATTTTAGGGTCATTTGGCCTTAAAACGTGTCCACTGTCAGCCATCTTGGATTTTACTCTAAATCCTTTGGCACACCCTATACAGTCCACTTCCCTCATCCGATCATCTCCAGACTTCATATTAATCTTGATATTGATCTTACTAGATGGAAGCTATCAAATGTTTTTGAATTTTATTGGAAAACATAGCCGCCAGCAACCATCTTGGATTTTACTGTTATATAATTATATATCTCTTCATGTTGATAATCTAGTATTACTTAGACATTTCAACTTTCTGCATTCCTAATCGCTCCATTGAGTGTAATACATTAAATTATTCCCTTTCCAAGTTGAGCTACAGTGTCATTGACACTTTCATTTTCTAACTCGGTGCATACGATGCACCAATGGAGTACACCGGTAACCCATTTTCTAATGATTCATCGTTTGAACGAAGCTATGAATGCAAACGTATATGGTGCAGATGATGTTATGCATGGTATTTGATATATGCTACGACCAAAGGAAGTTACTTAATAAGGCCATATAAAATTAATAGGTCGTTTCTCATGGAATGGTTTATTCAAAATGACGAGGGAGGCAGTTATTTGTATATACATGTATTATTTATTTGAAAATATATTTTGGGAGGAGGCAGGTATTTATATATAAAATATTTATTCAAGTCTTGTTTGAACATATTTATTGTGACCCACATATACATGGAATATTTAACATAACACAGAATATATGGATAATGTTGTGGGTGCACAGGGGATCGGAGCACAAGTCTTGTATATGTGCAGTTCCTAGTATCTGGTTCTATTACCCACCTGCATGGTACCCTGATTAATCAAGGTTTTAGTCCTCAGTTCAGGTTTAGAAACCTTTGTTTACCCTGCCCTACATGTACTACATAGTATTTAACTTTAAACGAGGGTGTCGAGTGAATATTGAATGTGGATTTCCATGCTAGTGCTGGGCGGTATACCGATTATAATCGGTATGATTTTTAATACCGTTACCGTAATTTTTTTCCATAATCGGTAAACCTTGGAAGACGGTATTATCGTGGTTACAGGTCATACCAGCCTGTTACCGGGTACATTGTGGTTTACCTTTATTGGAATACAAAGAAACTACTTGGTTTCTCTTCACCATAGTTATCTTTCAGTTGAAAGAAACTGTTCATTCTTCACTTCTTTCTTGATGACATTTGCCAAAAAATGCATTCCATTGCTACCGGGGACAAAATCCAGCCCAATATTATATTGCAAGTTATGATTGCATCATTGCTAATTATTTCCCTGGGTGCATGTTATCGAGTGGGAATGATTAATCATGTTCATAAACGTGGATTTATATGTATCATTTATAATAATTCAACCGGAAGTGAATAACAGTCTACAAGTTAAATACCTTGAAAGTAATACACTTTATTTCTTGGCATTTAATAAAAAACATACATATTCACACCCGTGCGAGTTAGCTGGCTTTATTTCAAAGCTCTTGGATGTATCCACTGAATGATGCTTCCATAACTCACAATTATTACCTGTATTTGAGATCGGCATACCTTGTCATGAATGCATGCAAACAAATGATACATTGCCACTGTTTGTTAATCCATAATTTTTTTAAACGGAGATTTGGATGTGTGTGTTTCCTCATTTATTGTAAGCTATTCGATTTCCTCCAAAAAACAGTTGACTTGTGTACCAAACGATCACTACTCAGCGGGGGTTTTAAGAGATTAGTTGAAATAATCGGTAATACCGTATACTGTGGTATGGTTTTAAGATTTAATACCGCGGGATTTTTATGCTTAAAAACCACCCAGCGCTATTCCATGCGTATCAACACAGTTAAATTGGCAAGTGCCAGTGGTTCTGGGTGTCACTGATATATATAATATTGAAAACAATCAATAGTGTACTATTTAATACATATGTGATGCTTTGTTGGCATGTTTGTAGATTTACCTATTTGTTGAGATTTTTCAGAAGTAGATAAATTGTTTCAACTCCAGAGAACAATTCTAAAAAACAAATTTATAGCAAGATTTAATCATTTACCTAAACAAACCACCAGTCAAGTTCATGACTTACAATGATATACCGATACCTGCCTTAGCTGCCTCATTTGATCAGGATATTTGCAAGGAAATCCCCATTCAAAATTGGTCACTTGACGGTGACCTCTCATAGATAGAATTTACATGGATTAGTATAAATAAAAAACAATCATTTGTCAAATTATGATTTATTTTCATACAAATAGGACATTGGTGTTTCTCTTGGGCAGCAGTTGTAGTCCAAACACTTGGCACCACGTTTGAAGATTTTCAAAACATGAGATAGAGAATGATTGAGTCCAGAGAATTTGAAATCGGCCAGTTTTTTATGCCCTCACGTTTTTCAGGATTTGGTTCCTCTGACATGAATTAATTTTCTATTTTGTTGGACTGTGTTATGGTCATCGACCGATATTGTGTCCATATCATAAAATATTTACATATCACAACTAAAAAACACCGCCATCCATTTTGCGACAGAAACTTTGCCCAAATTATCTGCCTTCAGCCCAGCGAATACCACGAATGTATTGGCCGTCTAACTGGATAGATTTGCACATTGTTTGTGAGAACTTTTTAGGTTCAGTCTTGCTTCCAATGAATCGGGGGGATGGGTGGTATTTATATATTTATTTATTTATGGAAGGTCATAAATATGTTCGAGGCGAAAACATTTTGGTGAAGCGGCAATCCCTGAGAAACAAACTATTTTTGTGTACTCAATAATAAAACAAATAAATAAAATAAAAAATAATAAAACTAAGTGTATTCAATAATAAAACAAATCTAATTGTCCACCCTCCGCATTCATCTCAGTCGCCATTTGTCTTTGGTATTTCGGAATCAAATTAAAAACATTTGAGATGATAATCCAAATTAACACTCCCAAATTACTATTTCTTTGGCTTCGGGGGTAAACAAATATTTCATTCCAGTCGGAGGAAGAAATATTGTTTTTGTTGGCACTTAATGATTATGGGGACCGTCTGATCAGATTGAGTACCTTTAAAGCCTGTGAGTTTATTCAGCTCCCAACCCAAGTGGGCGAATAAGATGAAAGTATAGTAACTATATCATTTAGGTAAATAATTTTAATGGAAACGGTTTATAATGGGTGATCATAGTCATGTTGTTCCAATGTTCAACACAGAAATTGTGAATTCCTTTTCAATTGAGATGAAAGACACGGACACTGCTGAAAACACATTAATTTTGGCCAAATATTTATGCAATGCAAGTTACCTGAGTACTCCATGCAAACAAATTGAGTGCGCCAAATGCGAAATACACCACAAAATGTTTTCTCACCTGAGACTATCTATGACATTCCCTGCAGTATTTCAGACTATTCAGTTGAAATTTCGCCCCAAACATTCAGTCGTATCACAAAAGGAATAATTAATTTGTTGTGTAGGTATGGGGGCGATTTCCGTAGAAAAACCAGCTAATTACGTCGAAAACCTGTGTATATATCTTTCTATATAAGATTTTACACCCAGATCCAGTGGCGGTAATTTTTGTCAGTTTTAATTGACATTGGCCTACAAATCATTACTTGATGCTATATACATCGAAACGGGTGACATTGTGGTCATAATGATATATGATAATCTAACTTTCCTTTTAAATTGCACATAGAATATTATATGTAATATAATTACCACTAACCTCTGTGTATTTACATTTAATTCACAATGTCAATTTGTGAGGTCAAATGAGTTTGTATTTATGTAAACAGTGTGATAAAAAAAATATTTTTGCATTAATACATTACTACTTTCAGTTGGCAACTCTTGTGGAGTTCAGAACAAATATAATAATTTTTATGGGAAAAAAACGGTTTTCTGTCATAATTGTTATATTTTATTACAGTTGTTTGGGGGTTTTATATGAGCTGGTTAACAACGCTAAACCCCGATATAGAAAGATATCTGCATGGGACTTCAACATGAAACAGCATTATCCCAACTGACTTCAATAACTGGTTTACGTTTACGGAAACTTGAACTAGCTCTTGTTGGGCATGGAAAATAGCAAGATTTGAAATCTGAAAAGATTTTTATGTGTACCCATAACATGTATGGTACACATAATGCTGACATCAGGATCAACCATCCGTCATTCGTCTGTCACTCTGTAGACACTTTCTATCTGACTGATAACTCAAGTATTTTTTATCGAATTGATTTAATATTTTATTCGCAATCACTGCTCACCTGTATAGTTTTTGGTGTTGATCGGGTTTGGGAATAATTAAAACTTTCCATCCACCAATAGACATGTTTTATCGGATGCTATAACTCAAGTTTTTTTTATCTGATCATGTTCATATTTTATGTGCAGGTTTATGATGACACTCCCCTCACCTGTCTAGTTTTTATACGACCTTTTGAAAAAAATTTGTATTAATAGTTATGGCCATCCGTCCATCAGTCATCATTTTTGGTTTTTCGATCGATAACTTCATTTTGGATTATTTTATCTGAACCAAAGTTGCTATCTGTATTTCCCAGCTGAAGATACAGGCCAAGGTCGAATATGGATTCCGTCCAATTATTTTTAAATGAGTTACAGCCCTTTTCGACTTAGAATTTGACCATCTGTTAAATTTTTTGGTTTCCTACCGATAACTCCAGTTTGGATTATTTGATCTGAACCAAAGTTGATATGTGTATGTCCCAGCTAACGATACAGGCCAAGTTCAAATATGGGTTCCGTCCAATTATTTTTACATGAGTTACGGTCCTTTTTCGACTTTGAATTTGACCGCAATTTGGCATTGAAATTAGGAGTATATCAGATATTTTTCAAATGTAAGCTCAAAATGTTATTTTATTTTTGGTAGTACAATTCAAAATGGCTAAAGGGCATATTTTGCCATGCCCTAGCAATGTTCTTGTTGGTAATGATTGGTTGAATAATTAACCCTTCCCAAAAAATTCATAGACCTTTGTTATCTGGTGTAAGTACTCAGTTATTTTCAATCTGATCATTGTCATATCTCACCTAGGTTTATCAAGGCCAACCATTACATAGACTATATGCTAGCAATAATTAAAAATATTGTGTACTAACAAATGTGAATAATCTACATGTCTCAAACATGACTATTGATTCAACAGGGCAGAACATGTTAAATTAACCATTCTACTTTTAAACAGGTTCATCATTAAAGATACGGGCGGTGTTGGCAGTGGGTATGCTGTTAAAATATTCACCTCCGTCAAAAACCGCCATAAACAGAATAGTAAGATATAGACAGACCTTGTATGCCAATCAGAAATATGGCATAAACAGTGTGTTATTGTAAATTTTCCCCCTTTGTTATGTAAACAAAAGCAAAAAACGTTACGTTACCTGGCTTTTGTTTAGATCCAGATATGGTAAACATAAAGAGTGTTATTTGTTAATGTTTTCCTGGTATAGAAATAATAAAGAGCGTTTATATCATTTTTGTGTGATTAACCAATATAATTGCGCTGTGTTGTGTAAACAGAAGCACAATTTCTGTAACACGAGCAGGCTCTTCTTTACATACACCATCGTACATTTTGACGACAATACACTGTTTATGCGCTTATTATGTTTGGCATATGAGCGGAACTGTATATATTTTGGTGTTCCTTCTGTTGATTTGAACAAATATAAATATTTCTGCAATGAACGCCGCCTGTGCCTTTAAACACTATAAAACACCTTATTATTAACACTTTCCATCCATCACATAGACACTTGTATGTTTCCGATTCAATAACACAAATATTCATCATCTTATTGATTGATTGATTAGTTTTCAAAATTATGAACTCTTCCCAGTAACACATATCATTAATTCAGAAGTGGTTTATTTAGTATTAGATGTCATGTCCTGTTTTGAATATGCAAATCCTTCATTTGATCAAATTATTCTAATGATCAGCCACCAAAGCCCTTGGAACAATTCCAGTTTATATATCTACCATCAGGGGTGCCGGAGAAGGGGGCATGAAGGGGGCACTTTCCCTCCTTTCCGTGGCCCAGGGGAGTCCACTGGGCACCCGAAATGTGCCCACCTTTTGAAGTACTTACCACTTCTGAAATAAATCGCCAGCTGTTGTAGTAAAAAAAACCATGTCTCAACTTTTGTGATAACAAAATTACAGCTTTTGAAGTAGATCGACTCAATAAATTTTAATGGGCGCTGGACAATTTTCATGACAAAATCAACCCGATAATCCATAGCGGCTATTGCCCATATGAGTGAGTTGTGGCCGAAGGAATTTATTTGAGTCTGGTTCCCTGACAAAAGAATACCAATACACATGAGAAGTAACAACAGTCCCTTACAAGTATGACGTGTACCATGAGGCATTTGGTGAGTTTGGTTTCCCACCTAAGCATAAGAGAACACATAAATGATCAATCATACGAGTATGTAAGATTGTTCCCAGTCAGTCCGGCAACCCGACAATCCACACTGGTGAACGCCCTTACAGGTGCGATTTTTGTCACAAGAAGTTTGGTGTGATCTTGAGTCTGACAAGACATAAGAGAATCCATGCTGGTGACCCGATGTGTGTCTGAAGACAGATGTGTCAGTTCCAAGGGAAATAATTGGTCTAGTTGGCCTCATCTTTGGAGGAAAGGCCTATGTCAAACTTTCAAGTCAAAATGTTCGTGTGTCAAAATGTTCGTGTGTCAAAATGTTCAGTCTCATTTCAAAATTTATTCAATGATATATATTAATACAAATAATTTTATTGTTGATTGTCAGGCAGAGCAATAAAAAAATGAAATTATGAATTATACTCATATGATTGATCACCTATGTGTGTTCTCTTATGCTTAGGCACGGAACTGGACTCATTAAGTGCCTCCTGGTACACGTCACACTCGTAATGGCGATAGCTGCTATGGGTTATCATTGTGACTTTGTCATGAAAATCATTCCTCGCCCATAAAAACTGAGTCGGTTTACTTCAAAAGCTGTAATTTTGTTATTACAACAGTGGAGACAAGATTTTTTTATTACAAAAAGCTGACAATTTTTATTACAAATGCAGAGACCTCACTTTACTACAAAAGCTGGCGATTTTATTACAAAAGTGGTCAAACAGGGCCAAGATAGATGTTTTAACCCCTTTTAACAATGCCATTATTAAATAACTATTATTTGTATATCTCACATGGCAATTTGCAAAAACATAAATAGAACTGCTTACACGATGATAGTGGTGACAGGCTCTATAGTTTAGATGTTATATTAACCCTTCTCTTTTGACCCATAAATTCCAATAATTATACCCCCCCGCAACGAAGTTAGGGGGGGGGGTATACTTGAGTCAGCTTGTCCGTCCGTCGGCGTCGTCCGTCCGTCCGTCCGTGGACACAAATTTGTCCGGAGTTTTTCTCAGTTGTTTTTTGATCAATTTCCGTGAAACTTGGCACAGACATCAACCACCATGGGAACCTGTGCACCTGCGATTATGACGTGTATACTTTTGTCCGAGCTTTTATTCCTACATTTTTCAGTCAATTTTTTTAAAACGTGGCACAGATATTTAGTACCATGGGAACTTGTGCACTTGCGATTATGACGTCTGTCCGACATTTTTTGGTGAAGTTATCCCCCTTTTTTTATTTAGAAACTTTTTTTGCAACATTCATAATTTTGTCCGAGCTTTTATTCCTACATTTTTCGGTCAATGTTTTTTAATCTTGGCACTGATATTTAGTACCATGGGAACCTGTGCACCTGCGATTATGACGTCTGTCCAACATTGTTTGGTGGAGTTATTCCCCTTTTACAACTTAGAAATTTTTTCGCAACATACATAATTTTGTCCAAGCTTTTATTCCTACATTTTTCGGTCAATAGGTTTAAGATTAGGGTTATGGTTGAACACCTACAATGGGAACTGTTATTTTATTATTTTAACTAAATGTTTACTGACATGTGAAACATCTTAGTATTTTAAAAACAGGGGGGTATCCGTAGTCCCATTGGGACAGTCACACCTCTAGTTATACCCCCCGCAACGAAGTTAGGGGGGGTATACTGGAGTCAGCTTGTCCGTCTGTCGTCCGTCGTCCGTCCGTGGACACAAATTTGTCCGGAGTTTTTCTCAGTCGTTTTTTGATCAATTTCCGTGAAACTTGGCACAGACATCAACCACCATGGGAACCTGTGCACCTGCGATTACGACGTCTGTCGGACTATTTTTGGTGGAGTTATCCCCCCTTTTTCGACTTAGAAATTTTTCGCAACATGTATACTTTTGTCTGAGCTTTTATTCCTACATTTTTCGGTCAATTTTTTTAAAACGTGGCACAGATATTTAGTACCATGGGAACTTGTGCACCTGCGATTATGATGTCTGTCCGACATTTTTTGGTGGAGTTATCCCCCTTTTTCGACTTAGAATTTTTTTTTGCAACATGCATAATTTTGTCCGAGCTTTTATTCCTACATTTTTCGGTCAATGTTTTTTAATGTTGGCACTGATATTTAGTACCATGGGAACCTGTGCACCTCTGATTATGACGTCTGTCCGACATTTTTTGTGTGGAGTTATTCCCCTTTTTCGACTTAGAAAGTTTTTCGCAACGTACATAATTTTGTTCAAGCTTTTATTCCTACATTTTTCGGTCAATAGGTTTAAGATTAGGGTTATGGTTGTACACCTGCAATGGGAACTGTTATTTTATTATTTTAACTAAATGTTTACTGACATGTGAAACATCTTAGTATTTTAAAAACAGGGGGGTATCCGTAGTCCCATTGGGACAGTCACACCTCTAGTTTGGATTATTATGCACATTTGTCTATACTAATTTAGATCATAACATATAATTTAACATCAAAACTCTTGATTATGTTTCCCATCATGGCAATAAAATACTACCGACAAGAAATGGGTTAAACATCTGCCGATCGCGATCGGCCACTCGTATATAGTGATAGACCAATATGAAGGAAATAGTCAATCCCTTTGCAATGGGTTTCATGTTTATGAACGTCACAAAAGTCCCCTAAAATCAGAGTTGAGCTTTCTGAGATATCTTGATTTTTCGGAGTGGTTCAAATTCTGAAGCATTTCCATCAGGCCATATGCGAATGCAGTCATGTGTAGATCAATTAATTCCAAATTCATAATACATTGAGGTATATACAAACAATGCTTAGTCGTGAACCATATAAGTAGAATGTACGTCTCAAAATGGCCACCAAAATTTAATAGCTAATCGCATAAGAGTGACAACAGCTCGAAATATGTGAGGGAGAATTATTTCAGAGTATAAGAGAAACATTTAATCGGGGATGTACGAATTCTCTCTAAAATATCTTGCGAGATATACAGCGAAAAGCAAGGTCTCATACAATGGTTAGAAATGGAAGAATAAGGCAATTTTTTCTGAATTATTTAACTTGGCCCGACTAAACAGAACCTGAACGTATATTACTTGTATATTACTCATACGTATTTTACCTACTAGGTAGTTATCCAGTATGTTGCTTTCATCTTGGCTTGGCTTGTTGTTTGTGGCCATTTATGACCGCGATTGTATTATTCTGATCGTGTCACTATATTCGTTCTCGTACTCACATTTCACATAAACTGGAATAACTGCGTAATTCATATGACTAGATTAGACAAAATAGAACAGCAAAATACGACCAGATCATTGATAACCAGTTTTGGGGGGTAGGGTTATGTTTTTAGAAGTTTTGACCACTTATGATACGCATACTTGCTAATTCCTATTATAGCGATGGAGTGGTGTCTGTGCAGTTTTTAAAATAGATAGCTCGCGTCTATGTTTTGAGAAGCCCGAGAAATCTGACATCGAATACAACAGTATGCCCTCAAAATCGTCATTGTTTTGGCTCCGTGTTTTATTTCATATCCATATCTGCAAAATTTATTTGAAGTTTCCCTTTGAATGGGTGTCTTTTGTTCAAGAACTGTGTATCGAACAATATTGAGTGCCTTTTGTATAATTATGTTTCATGATTGTGAAAAATATTTTTATTTTTTATTATATGGAAAAAATAATGTAACTCAAAAAGCTCAACTTGGATTTTAGGGGACTTTTCGTGACTCGTCCGCGATGTTATGGTCTAAATAATATTTTTAAAATCAGCTTTCCCCGATTTATTTCCTTACTTTTCCACTTTCATGTCTGATGTGCCTGGAGTATTATAGCTTAGCTATACCCACATTCTAAACTGAGCATATTCCATGCTTGGCACTGCACTTGTTTTTCCTGTTTTCCGAATTGTGACAAAAACAACACAATTCAATAGTTATTAAAGCCATTATTATTACATTCATCGCCTAGATTAATGAGTTAGCTTACCTCATATTAAAGTGGCCTGTATATTTCAAATGTTCTCTGATAGTCTGTGGAAGTTTAACATTTCAAATGATTTGAAATTTTGATTATATATTTATTGTAGAAATAGGACTAGAGTCTAGTTCAATAATTAATATTTTATATCTATTTATATATATTCTACAGATAATTTCTATATATTCTTATGTTTGTAGTCTAATGTTTAATATACATATGTAGAGTTTTGTATTGATAAATGTTTTGTTGAAAAATAAAATAATTTCAATTCATCTTAATTTTTTGACTTTTTTTCATATTGCAATTTGGTGGTCTACAGGAAGAATAAGATTGATACTTCATGAACATAATTAAATAGTTAAAAATTAGATACCCCTAGGAAATTGTAGAACAAAGAATTGGAACCACCTTTATGTTTTAAATTTATGTTCCACAAAATTTTATATTGAAGACAGGTCTATTTTGTTGCACATATTATTTTGAATGAATTCTCATAGGATCTAATTACAAGAATGGGATTTACATAATTCTCAACACTAAAGATGCTCTATTCCCAACAATAGCAACAACAAAACATATGGCTTGAAAATATTTTTGAAGTCAAGTTTGCATTATTATTGCCAAAAGCACAGGAGAAACATGGAGTTTTTAGCTCACCTGAGACAAAGTCTCCGGTGGAGCTATAGTCATTACGTCTGTCCGTCTGTCTGTCAACTTTTTTAAAAACATCTTCTCCTCTGAAACTATCATACCGAATTGGTTCATATTTGGTGTGGATGTTCCCTAGGTGACTCTCATTCAGATTTGTTCAAATGAGGTCACCAAGTCAAATAGTTTTGATGTCAGGACCATAACTATTTTTCCACATAGTAATTCTTAAAACGACTTCTTTTCTGAAGTTGTCGGGCCGAATGGGTTCATATTTGGTATGAGGGTACCTTGGGTGACTGGTTCAGATTTGTTCAAATGAGGTCACTGGGTCAAATGTGGGTGGGGCTATGGACATAAATCTGAATTTTTGAATTTTTTTTCAATTTAACTTATTGCTCAATTTAACCAAAAAAAATAAATATATATATATATATATTTTATTTTTAATAAATAATTTTGTTTTTATTAAATAAAATATTTTATTTAAAAAAAAAAACTCATTAAAATTTTGAAGAACCTATGACATTACATCTTAGGGAGGGGAGGGGAGGTACCTCTAGTCACTCCACTATATTTGGTTGAAATCAGGGGTTTGGGAGAAATCAGGAACAGACAGATGTACAGAAATGTTCAGTAAATGACTTTAAATCCTTGTATTCTCTACTACAGCAAGCCACCCATGTGCTCTGATGGACACATATTTATACAACTGGCAGATGGGTAGATAACATCTGCTGTGCCATAGTGCTTTCCATCCCCAGAGAGTGTAATTCATGTCATTTGTAATTTAACTGAGATTAATGGTGTTATCAATGAAGCACCCTTGTTGTTTACATTATCACTCAGTGGTCATTAAAATCAGATTAATTTCATTTTCTCCAAGTTTGAATTAAGAGTGTCTGGCATTTGTAGAATGAGGTTCCCAGAGGGTGAATTCAGGGGGTTGCTCCACACAGCAGGCTAGCATAACCAAATACACCCTCTGAGAACCTTATTCTGCTTAGGCCTCATCTTCTGGGAAGTATCTAGAGTCTCAAGATCTCATTCTGCTTAGGCCTCATCTTCTGTGAAGCTGTGCAGGATAGCATCACTAAATTCACCCTCTGGGGACCTCATTCTGCAAATAACAGACAGACTATTTCAAGGCTTGATTGTATAATACATTGTGTTGCTTGAGGCCAGACATGCACAATGTAGGAACAGACATGCTTTTAGTGATGCTATCCCTCACAGCGGGCTAGCATCACCAAATTCACCATCTGGAGACCTCATTCTGCTTAGGCCTCATCTTCTGGGAAGTATCTATAGTATCAAATTTACATTGTTGTTAGTTAAATTTCCCTTCTAGGAAGTTTCTATATCCCCTAATTTGCAGAAGATAAAATTCATAATTGAGGGGCCCAATGGGTGAACATCACCAACTTCAACTGGGGAAATTCAATTTTATTCTAGATCTTCCATAGCAGTTGAGGGCCTTATCAGAATGAGGTCCCCAGAGGGTGAATTTAGCGTCACTAAATTCACTCTCTGGGGACCTCATTCTGCAAATGACAGACACACTATCACACTATTTCAAGGCTTGATTGTATAATACATTGTGTTGCTTGAGGCCAGGCATGCACAATGTAGAAACAGACACGCTTTTTGTGATGCTATCCCGCACAGCAGGCTAGCATCACCAAATTCACCCTCTGGAGACCTCATTCTGCTTAGGCCTCATCTTCTGGGAAGTATCTATAGTATCAAATTTACATTGTTGTTAGTTAAATTTCCCTTCTAGGAAGTTTCTATATCCCCTAATTTGCAGAAGATAAAATTCATAAATGAGGTGCCCAATGGGTGAATATCACCAACTTCAACTGGGGAAGTTAATTCTTATCCTTTGTGAAAATGGGATCACAAAGTCAAATAAGGCCAGAGCAAGAGACTTAACTATTTCACTACATAGTAATTCTTAAAATATGTTTGCAAGAACTAGTTGGCTTATATAGAATGGAATGTTCTTCCTTGACTGCAATGCAGATTTTTTTTAATGGGGTCACCTGGTCAAATAGGGGCCAAGCGAGGGACAGTTTCCCTCTTAGTATGCTTCCTTCACAAGGACCATCAGGTCTATTTTACTGATATTTATGATATGTATGAAGGGTTCTTTGGTGTCTGGGATTCAAATTTATTCAGATGGGGTCACCAGGTTAAATAGGGTGGGAGAATTACTATAGAGACATATAGTTATGTCCCTGGTCCCACCGTGGGACCAGGGACATAACTATATGTCTCTATAGTAATTCTTAAAATGTCTTCTCAAGAGAGTTTGGACTATTTAGCTTTAATACATATAGTATGGAGGAATCAGGAGGATCCTTTAGTGACTGAGATTCAGATTTGTTAAAATGAGGTCAACCTGTCAAGAAATGGCAGGCTATGGGGAGTTAACACTTTTGTGTCCAATAAAATCATCGAAATACCAAATTCATTAAAACATCTACCTTGGAACCACCTGACTGATTGGTCTGACATACATGTATTGTGTTTTGGGTCCATGGATAATTGGGCTTCAAACATGTTTAAATGGTTTTAGAAAAAGGCGCTTGTGAGATTGGAAATTTCCAACATTTGAGAAAGTTTGAGGTGTCGGTTGTGAAATTCCAACCTAAGACTTGGGAGTCTGGAGCCCGGTCGGGAGGGGACTTGTTGAGCTGGAGGAGGGGGGTGATCAGTAGTGTACAGTTGGCAATTTCAAGGTGGATTTTCACCAAGCTACATACTTGAAGTCTCTCTAGCCACATATCCTGTTTAAATCTACTTCTTTTAAAGTGATTATGAAAAGTGCTGACTGTTTTGGTCTCCAGAGTCCCAGTCTTATCAGTCTTTGCAGTCTGGTGAGCGACCCCACAGTCATTGACTGTCTTGTTAAAATAGATTTTCAATAAATATTTCTCTAAAAATATTAACATTTCTGTCCCAGTTTCTTGAAAATGTTAGGGAAAAAATTATTTACTTTTGCCACAAGTTCCTATTTATTAGAGGCTGTGTTAATAGATGTCTTATTTAATGTCACCAGTTTAAAATGTCATTAGCCAGGTGTTCAGCAGGAACACTGCAACAAATGAAAGAATTTGAGGATGAAAGCAAAATACAAATAATATTATAAAATATAGCAGCTAAAATTTAACTTTGTAAATGGCAGACGTTTTTCTTACTGAGTCTGTTATTATACTGGTGAATATGGGTGTATTCAGATAGCATTTATTCACCTTCATTTCAGTTACACATTTTCCAACATATAGTATTGAAGTTCCATTAATGTAATATATGCAAAGGCTCTGAGCACACACACTAAAATTTAAATTCAAGTAGTTGAGATTGATTCAATAATATAAAATTCAAATTTGTATGACTGGAACTATGATATTATTACTTGGGGCGCAGGGACTTGCTAAACCCACCCCACTCCACACAGCCTTTAAGCACTGTTCTTACATGTATATATATCGGCTATAAGTGATGATAGCTTACAAGAGTCTCTTGTATACTACCATTATGTATAGCAGCTCAAATATAGGAGCATGTCGTTAGACCCCACCCCTTCCAGTGAATGGAATTAGTTGAACAAAGTGTTAATTGTTTATTTTTTGCTCATTTGTACTTGTATGAATCTGTTTTCCCAAAAATAAAAACTTTATCGGCATGAAAACAAATAAAATTTAAATAATAAGGAGATGTCTGTAATTGACCAATTTTTTTCTCCATATTCTCAAAGCCACATGGCGTTTTGCGCTCCAAAATACAGATAATATTATTTGGTTTTGACTTTTTCTTGGTATTGAAACAGGTTGATAAATATCTGAACCACCTTTCTATGAGCATGCTGTAACCCTAAGAGACGCATTGAACTGATGAAAAATGCAATTGTGAACACGGTGTTTGGAACCCCCAAAAAAAGAAGCCATTTGCACAACATGGAACAGAAAAGTGCATTCGGTGTTAATCTATTCCTGATATGGTAGAAATAAAGAACGTATGTCTGACTTTTGGAGAAAATTTGAAAATGGCTGTGACTATGGCAAGTGCCATTCAGACCATAATATGAAGCCTATATGTCAATATTTTGTTTTCATTCCCTCCAAATCTGAATGAGCCATGTCTGTTTAAATTACTCTTTCTTTACTGAATGAAGTATCCTGCTCAGTACTACAATGTATATTGGAATGGTCTATTGGAGGGCGTCATCCGGAGGGATGTTGAAGAAATAAGTAAGCAGATGACAGAAACAAACAGATAATAAAAGTGCAGGATGATTCATATTCTTTTGTTTACAGTAATCACTTGGTAACATTTGAACATAATGTATATCATAAGGGAACTACTGGTCAAAGACAACGGGTTAAGTTTAACAGATGTTGGCCATTGATGTTGTATTGAATTTATCTGAGTAGGTGTCGACCCTATAAAGTTTTTGGTTCTTGAATGGTCTTCACCTAGACCTGGTTAAGCACTGTATATCCAATACGCAGATGGCGAGCAGAGAAATGCTATGGAATCCCATTCATTCATATAGGGAAATTCGACAAGAAGTCAGAATGAGTAGGACTTATTAGCTGAACATTCGTTCAGATGAATGGGTAGGCTTTAACTAATACATGGGATTAATAATCCAGTTCAATACATGGCACATGTACATGCACCCTAGTGACCCTACAGCCAAATCCATTTTGGGTAACGGAAGTAATTTACAGTAATGTTATATAAAAAGTATCCAAACTCTTAGATCATTCATGCCATGAATCTCTACTCCAACTACATATTACACCAGTTCCCTGTCAGACATCAAATAATATAACATTGAACAAACAAGGTATAGAATATATGTCTTTGTTAATACTTGTTCCTTAATCTACTTCAAATTAGGGGGTGGTCCCAGCTCAAGATTACATGCTTTTTTTGTGAGCCGATATCGCAATAAACTTTATAAACAAGTGAATTAATTACCTGGGATAAATTCCCAAAATTGTAAGCAAAGCAAAACCAATTCGCTCACAAATAATTAAGATACTTAAATCATGCAATTTCGAATTACATTATTAAGGAACAGGTACACAAATGTCGGCTACACAAATGATTTACATTCCATTTCCATGGAATAGTAAATATATAACCTATTCTGTCGAAGTAGATTGAACCACAGGTCCCCTATTAAGTACTATCAATATAAGACGTACTCTCCTGACGTATAGTACTTTAGGTATTGAGATGGCCATCTTGGTGTGCTTTTGTGTCGATCAGAAGCTTATGTATATTGCCCCTGGGTCTATATACTATTCACTGATATTTGGATTTCAGATCCTATAATAGATTATTCGTCAATTATGATCACGCCACATATGTGGTATATTCATTCACAAGTATTTTAGAGATGAGAAACTATATGCTTTAATATTCAACAAGGAACTCTAATATAGTGTCCTCTAAATATGGGCCCTGTATATGAATAAGGAAACCTGAGAGGCTCCAAGAATATATATAAACTCAACCATAATTATTTATTATTGCTTGATTCGATTGTGGTAGATGATGCTGTCGCTCAGATTTCCACGCACACACCCTGTGCGGCAACAACAAAGAGCTCGTGTTCAGTATATACGATATTGAAATTGCGATATAGTGTAACCAACGTTCGAAACGCAAGTAAAAGCACAAGTAATGCAAAATTCCAGTCAATATATACTCACAAATATAAGCCCATTATATATGAAATAAAACAATGAGATTATGAGGATCGAAAGGCCTGCTAACAAATATTTCGGTTTCCCATACCAAATAATGGAAACCACGAAATCGTTATTTACAGGTATCGCAATTAACGTATGTCCCCAATAATTTGCAACGACCGTTAATGAGGGAATCACTCCCCTATTTTCAGGCCAATTTCAAGATGTACGCGGAATTCATATACCGGTATAGTAATACCCCTCTGTTAAGTGGTACTTGTGAAAATTGTGATATTAGTATGAGATAACTATCGAATAGTATTATATACTACATGTATATAGTTTCTTAACTGCATGGTACGTATAGTATTCGCAGTTCTATTCTATCTTGTATTCAAGATCCAGGGGTAATTAAGGGATGACACCCACTCATTAATTATTACTGATTCATGTGAATGATCATCAGCGTATTCGACCATATTTTCTCACCCTTCCTGAACATCGTTGCCAAAATTGAATAGCGGGCCCTTGAATTCATACATGGGCATATGGGGCGCCATCCCTGCAAATATTCGTTTTCGGAGATATCTCCTTGGGTCCAAGCAGATATCTGCTCGCACATATGGAGATATCTCCTCGGTTTCAAGGAGATATCTGCTTGGAATATGGAGATCTCGTAGTTGCGAGGAGATATCTCCTTGGATCCAAGGAGATATCTCCATAATCCAAGGAGATATCTCCATAATGGACCATAGTCCAAGCAGATATCTGCTAGGAATTGCAATTCCAAGGAGATATCTCCACGAAAAGGAGGAGATATCTCCGAATTACGAGGAGATATCTCCGAAAACGAATATTTGCAGGGATGGCGCCCCATATGGGCAAGCACCCTCGCCCCCCGTTTATAGACATACAGTCTACCCACTTATCGCAAGGGGTAACTTTATATACGTCCCTTTGGGGTTCCTGTATTTAGAAAGTTAAAATTACACTAAAGTCTACTTATCTCATTGAGGGGAAAGTGCCAGCTTATTCGTAGACGTACGCATATTTCTAGAAACTGCATGTTTTATATCGATTTGATTTATTTACTAGTATGATATTCCCATTCGTTTTAATACGAGACACCGTTTATAAGCCGTGATTTCATATGCTATGTTTTTCTTTCAGGTGCTACTGCGTTGCATCTTCATTCGCTAAACTGGTCGGTTTACCGGCATGTTCCGGGTGTCGCGACGAAACCGCCGAAACCGCCAAAATGAAACGAAATCTCGTTTGATTATTTCGCTTTCCGCGGTTCCCTCGCCACGAAATCTCGTTTGATTATTTCGCTTTCGGCGCTTTCATCGAGGCGAGAAAATCAAAAGACAGAACCGCCGAAAGCGAAATAATGAAACGAGATTTCGTTTGATTTTGTCGCTTTCGGCGGTTTCGGCGGTTCCCTCGCGTGGTGATCTGTGTGTGCAACAGGTGTTTTGTCGCTTTCGGCGGTTCCCGCGGTTCCCTCGCGTGGTGATCTGTGTGCGCAGCCAGATGTTTTGTCGCTTTCGGCGGTTTCCGCGACTGGCGGATTTCATATTCCCCGCCCCGTTGCGAGTTGGCCCTAACAGTATTCCATACATTTCAGTGTGTTTTGAGTCGGAAAAATTGTGTATTTACTTCGCGAAGCGGGCGTGACGAAAAATTGGGCTAAATTTCGACAGCGAGGTCACCAGAGGTCAAATGACGGGTCGTTCTACTATGGGTATAAACTTTTAACACATAAAGTGCCGTTGAAACATTTACACAACAGTAGAAATTTATACCAATAGTAGGAATCGTTATACCCACAGTAGGGTGTAAAGATGAAATTTACAAAACAGGTGTTATACACACAGTAGCATAGCCAATTATGGTATAAACAACAATATATTCATATACTTCTCGACAGACCAGTGTTGGAATCTGTGTTTTAGGGAATTGAATGATGCTTGTTCTGCTTCCAATTTGGTGTTTGAATATGGATAATATAGCATCTGGCTAAGTATCAAAAGTATCAATTTCCACAAATTGCATTCTCACTTCCCAGTGACTTAAAAAAGATAGTCAAAATGACTGAACATAATGGCCCAATTAGTTGTTTTAACTAACCGGTTCTTAGTCGTTGTGACTAACATCACTCAAGTCATTGTGAATATGTTTCTCCCTTAGTCATTTTGACTAACTAAGTTAGTCATCATGTGGACAAACGTTTGATTAACCTACGTTAGTTAGTCATATTGAATAACCCTTTTCTTCAGTGTGTAACTGTGACTTAAATAGTCAACCAGTCTTTTTTTTTAAATGTAATGGTTTATTACTCAGACACAATATGAATTAGATATATAACATGATTAAACTACACTTTATATTCAACACACAACAAAATAAGCATCACTTTCCCCATCATCATATCACTACTCACTAATATCCTCCGCTGTCCTCATCTGAACGATGGTCATTCGGATGAGTGATATATATAGTGGCCTTATTGTGTTTTGTCATTCCAAGCACATAGCTGACCGGATAGCTCCTGGAGTAAAAAATTGCAAAACTGTATATCACTGTGAAGAGCGTTTATAGTTAATCTATTCCTGATATTGGATGAATAAAGAGCATTCATTTCATATTTGTGGAAAGTTAAAACAGTGAAAACAAATTCCATGCATATGAATTATATATATATGCCGTATCAACAAACCCATTAACACACATGTCGTTCTATTATTGTTACCAGTTGGTATATATAAAACATACTTACAAGGTCTATTCGGGCACATACAAGGCTTGTTTTGTCATGTGTGGTGATGCTTTATGTTATAGTTCCGGTTTCGTAGTTGATGCTAACGTCATTTACGCCATGCGTCGTTGACGGAATGCGTATGGAACGTATGGTTCATACAAATTTCTTAATATGGCTATAATAGCAATAACACTGCCATTCTAGAAACAAGCATCTAATAAATACACAGAACATCACGAGTTTGCTAATGGGTTTGTTGATATGGCACGAGTGCTAGCACGGAAGGACAGCACATGAGGCGTATCCTCGAGTTCTATCCTTTCGCTGTGGAGCAAGTGCCGTATCGAATTTGTTTGAACATATTTATTGTGACCCACAAATACATGGAATAATTTACAAACAGAATATATGGATGATGTTGTGGGTGCACAGGGGATCGGAGCACAAGTTACGAAACTTAGTGAAGCTCCTCTCCCCTGGCGTTCAGCTGCTGATGAATTCAAGTCGATGGTTTTGGTTTTGCTGGAATGAAAGTTTTGTTGTTATTTGTGTGGGAGACGGTGTCCCATGTGATCGGCTATGTATACATAGGGGAACCGGCTCCCAATCAAACACATGTAGGTTGTAGTTGTGGCTGTGGCAGTGGCAGTGGGCGGAGTCAATGGAATAATGATTACTGAAATCGGTCTGTGAAAATGATGAATGATTGTACTGTCTCGAATAATCGCCTGTTCAAGGTGTCGCTAATTCCGGGTATGCCAAAGAGAATATCTTTAATACTGGTGATGACCACTTTAAGCTCATCTAGTCGTGTCCACATACGGTTCCTTGCTTCTGTGTAGAAAGGACATTCGAAGAAAAAATGGCTTGCGTCTTCACATTGGTTACCGCAGGAGCAACACGGGCTTGAGGATATGTAATTTTTAAATTTATCGAAGTTGAGATCGCTGCAGTTGTTTCGGAGCCTACATTGCAAAATATTTGATGTTCTCCGCCCGACATTGTAGTAAGAAGGGGGTCTTATTGATGTCTCTTCTATGCGTAAATTATTATACATATTAGCAAGTATTTCGTCCTTAGTTGGTTCTGATGTGGGGTCTGTGAGTTTTTTTGCATCAGTTGTTATTTTGCACGATACATTCCATTCAGCAATCATAGTTGGGAGGAAACTTGATTTAAAGTGAGTTGTGTTCGTGAAGTAGTTGACGTATCGTAACGGATTTCTAATTGGGTATCTACATGATTCCCCAACGGTAAGAGGCAAAAGTTTCGTTATAAAGGGAGGGGCCTTATTGTCCAATATTTTATGCACGTCTTTCGTTGAGGGGAGGCCATCCAAGTTCACCCAGTACTCTCGCTTCTGAGGCAGATCGGGTCAGGCCAGTTATTATTCTACCACCGTCGATATATAGACGGTCGAGCTTTTGGCGTAAGCAGTCAGGGGCGTTATCCCAAATTATGTCACCATATTCCATTATTGGGAGTATATATGTTTTGAACATTATCTCGATCGTCTGTCGGTTTACTTGGAATTTGATCTTCCTGAGTTGTGACAATCTACTGGCAACTCTTTTGCAAATGGTATTTATTTGGGTGTCCCAATGTAGATTTGATTGGATAGAAACGCCAAGATGGGTGTGAAGAGTTACTTGTTGAATCGCATCGTTGTCGAGATCTAAATCGAGGGAATCGTCAGAGGGGGTCAGTGAAAATACCATAGACTTTGTTTTTTCTGCACTAAAGGTTACCATCCATTGTTTTGACCACCGATTCACTCTTTCAAGGTCATCATAGAGTTCGCGAGCACAATCATCGGGTGATGTTTGGGCAGTAAAGAAGCAAGTATCATCCGCGTACATTCGAGTGAGTGATTGGATCGTTGTTGCGAGGTCGTTAATGTAAGTCAAAAATAGAAAGGGTCCGAGGATAGATCCTTGTGGAACACCTGCCGATATCGTCTGATAGTCAGAGAATGTAATTCCTATTTGAACGCACTGTGATCTATTAGAGAGATAACTGTGTATCCATTTGTGTATATTCCCGGTTACTCCGTTTTGCTCCAACTTGAATAACAACCCCCTGTGCCAGACTCTCTCAAATGCTTTGGAAATATCGCAGAAAATTGCAGACGTATTTAACTTCTCATCGAGTGCCTGGCACAGGGTGTGGTATATCTCAAGTAGCTGAAAAGTGGTGCTGTGGCCTGATACAAATCCTGATTGGTATTGGAATAGTATATTGTTCTTACTGAAATAAGCGGATAAATATTTCAGTACTATTTTCTCCAAGAGCTTGCTGACGCATGGAAGTAGAGATATTGGGCGATAGTTTTTGCAGTTGGATCTGTCGTTTTTCTTATAAATAGGAATGACATTTGCTTGTTTCCATTTATTAGGAAATGCGCACGATTCAAGAGATTTCTTAAATAGAATTCTGAGAGGTATGGCAATAGCTGGGCTTGTTTTCTGCAGCATTCTAACTGTGATGCCGTCATGGCCTGACGCTTTGTTTGGTTTCATACTCGCAATTGCCGAAGTGATGTCGTCGAGAGTGAAATCAATTTCAGTTATCGTATCATTACATTTTTGTGTGAACACCGGTAGATTGCAAGAGGAATCGTCGAGGAATGAGTTAGCAATGAAGGCATTATTAAGCATCGATGCTTTGGTTTGATCGTCAGTTTCAAGATTGCAATCATAATCAATGAGAGGGGGGATAGCGTCTTTATGTTTGTTTTGCATAATTTCGTTGATGCTATGCCAAAAATATTTTGGGGAAGGTTGGTCTTTGACAGTATTCTGGAGATGTTCCTCGTATTGGGCCCTTGCGTACTTTTTCATATTGTTGACCGTGTTTCGAACTTTTTTGAATTTCGCCCAGTCTATGTCCTTTTTGGATTTTATCGCAATCTTACGTAGCCTGTCTCTTCTTCGAATCATCGATCGTAATTCTGATGTGAACCAATGTTTGTCTTTGGGCCTGATCAATATTTTAGATTGAGGAACAGTTTGATCCATAATTTCAAGGAATTTCGAGGTAAAAATTTCAGTCGCTGTGTCAATATTTGGGGCTATTTCAATTGAGCGTAACCATTCTGGGTCGCGGATGAGTTCCATTGCTTGTTCATAATTGCCTTTTTCGTAGTTTCTGACCAATCGAGAAAATGGACCATTACTGCTATACTCGTATTTCAAATATGCTATTACCGCATAGTGTTCTGAGATAGATCTGCCGAAGTCAATCACTTCTGATTCACATGATGTGACAGTGCTGTTCACTATGATGGGGTCTAGAAGTGTCGATGTTGTCGATGTAACTCTGGTTGGAGTTTTAATGATATCCCGAAGGCTATAGTAGGAAATTATTTCATTGATTTTTGAGGATGGGTCCAAGGCATTAGAATTAAAGTCACCAGTTACAACCATGGGTATATTAAGATCTAGTGCATCCGCTATAGACTGATCAAGTAGTTCCCAGTATCGCTCGTGACAGAATTGGTCAGAGCGATATGACACACATAAAAGATAGTTTGAAGATCTGCACCTCAGTTTGAACCACAGGACTGAGTCATCGAATTCGAGAGAGGGCATACGTTCGAAGATCAGGTGATTTGCGAAATAAACGGCAATACCTCCCCCGTAGCTCGAACCGTCATGTCTTACTGGATCAGAGAACCCTTCTAGCTGTATGTTCGTTGTTGGAAATGTTGCGTCAATGTGGGTTTCGGTGAAACATAATATATCATGGTCGTCGATTTCATCGAATATTTTAAACAGTTTATTTCGGATACTTCGTATGTTCAAGTGGAAAATAGAGACGGAGTGATTGTCTGAGTGGACCTGGCCATTATCAGGGCCGGGGTTCAATTCTAGGGAACCGCTGCATACCAAGAGTGTTGTTAATAGTAATATTAATCTAATTGAGCTAATCCCGAAAGCGAGTTTAATGATACGACATTTGGGGAGCGATGGCGTTTTCTGTGAACCGTTTCGTCTAGAAAATTGGAAGGTCCCTATTGTTATTCTCCACGTAGTTAGTTCAACTCCCATGGGAAATTGTGTTCAAAGGGTTAATGTCATGTGATTCCAATAGGGACCTATGTAAAATGATACTTCCAGAGTGGGTTTCCCGCCACTGCCATTGCCACAAAACGTACAGTTTACAGTCGTTGCAAATATAAACAAGAACATATGTGAGTAGAATAGTAAATGTAGGTGTTGACACACGTTTTGACGTAGACGTGTGCGTCATCGTGGGTGGAATGAGGCAGCTATATATCAGTCGGGATGATTATGAATAATATTATTTTAACAGTGCTTAATAATACAAGTGTTGTGCAATCCTATATGATCTGTAATCGAGGGGAGTTATAAGAACAATGTTTACTTTATAGTTTGCGTGTCGTTCTATGTTTATTACACGCACCCGTCATAGAACTGCGAAACAACAGACAATGTTTATTCAGGCACAAACAGTCATACAGGGCTTGGTTCTTCATGCATTATGACGTTTTTATTCTATTGTTCCGGTTTCGTGGTTGAGAGGAACGTCATTTACGGCTGAACTCACTTCGATGTCCAACGCAGTTCGGTGACAGATATACCGCATCAAACATTGAAAACGTTTTGTAATCTGATAATTCGAATGGAATATTACATTTTGTGAGAGTCTGAACGCCAAAATTACATATTGTATTGCAATTGCCCGCGGCGCTGTTTACTTCTTAAAGTTGGCACCCGTTGTACGCATATCGGTTTACTGCACGGTATGTTCAGAAAGACGCATTTATTCGAGTGACAGGATTTAGATTCGGGGTGTTTACTATCAGAACAATTCAATAGATGATCGTCTCAGACAATTAGCTCCATATCTGTAACAAAGTTCTCGATCGGTGCAAACATTGCTGGATGAAAGTCTAAAATTGTGTTTTCACGAAAAGTGATAAAATGAACTATATCTGAATTACTGTCAGAACATAAATAGTCACCTCCCAACACATACGTCTTCCACTGTTTGATTAATTTTAAATTTACTATTTTTACTAATTAAACTATCCCTGGTATATAAGTATGTGGTAGTTGGGCCGATGTGCCGTTTAACTAAGCCCGCAGTACGGTTTATAGAATGGTTGGCGTGTTTTAGTCAATATCATCTTCGGCAAGTACTGCGAACGTGATAATGTAACATATCAGTTACTTTGTTATATATAGACTGTAATTTGGATACTGATGAAACGATTGAGTTCTTGTGGAATTTAACATTCTTTTATTTTCACAAAAACCGAATTTCCAGCTGGATCAATGATCAATTTTGTGACACATTATATATAATTAGTATAAACAAAACAGTCGAATATTATATATTCGTAATCAGTGATACACCATGTCATAGCATATAACCTATGTAAATGCCTGTTTTTCTACACACAAACGTTCAGTCTGTTTGTCGAGTATGTCTGCCTGTCGTTTGTATGTCTGACACTGTGGGATGTATGTCCGGATGCATGTCTATCTGCGGGTGACTGTGTTATATGTTCCTTTATACACGGTGGTATGTACTAATTAGTGTTCTCAAACATTTAATATACATATCTATATGTATATGAATATCTATAGATGGAGGATAATAACGATATATATATTATTGATATATTGTACTAGTTGTCAGCGACACCCCCATGTGTTCATATGCACCACCACACATAGACCGCAAACTCGATATAATTAAACACAATGCATTTCAACGGCTCCACCGCCCAACAAGTTAGGATATTATACATATTATACACAAAAAGCCATCACTATGATTTAAAAAACAGCATAACCTTATGTACAAAACAACGAGAACTGCCTGCCACCCGCCTGGTTTTAAACGATGTTGACACCAGGTATAGCTGTGATCCTAATACATATGCACTAGCGTCCAGCATATCCAATATCTAAGACAGGAAGGAAATGGAATTTGATTTGTATACACATGCATTACAGGGATCAAACAGCCAAATAAGTTGGGATTATATAACCAGGAGCTCCAGCAGTCCGGTTGGAACGCCGACTGTGTGATTCTGAGTGAAGGACTATGGGATGAATGCTGCAATCGTCAGGATTTCACTCACGTTCTTTGTGAAAAAGGTAAGAGTAGTTGTTATTTCACAGTATCCTCATAACATTAAACCGACACAATGTGCATGCTTCAAACTAAACATAGTAAATTCTCTCTTTAGTCACATTCATAATTATGTACAAATAAATTAATTGGTTCTTTGATCTGGAATTGATCCAGATTGATTATTCATGATTCCGAACATAAATGTATATACATGTACCTTCAGATATTTCGGCGAATTCACTTCGCATTCATCAGTCTGCTGTTGATTATTTGTAGTTGGATTTCAAGATATGTGGTGTCATCTATCTAATCACATCATGCAAATGTATAAGGAAGAATGTATCGGGAAGGCTAAGGCACTCCAAAATCAGCATTCCTCATGAAAATGTTTTGATTTTGCAATCAACACACAATAAATCAGTCAATATGCTTCCGATTAGATAGCGACCAGACAGCGATTAAATATCGATGATATATCGATTATATAATGATTATATAACAATTTGATAGCGATTAGATAGAGATTAGGTAGCTATTATATATTGATTATATATTGATTAGAGATTAGACAGCGACTAGATTGCGATTATATAACGATTACATAGCGATTAGATAGCGATTAGATAATGATTATATATTGATTATATATTGATTATATAGAGATTAGACAGCAATTAGTTAGCGAATAGAATGCGATTATATAGCGATGATATATGGATTACATATGGATTAGATATAGATTGGATAGCGATTAAATAGCGATTAGATAAGCGATTAGATAGCCATGTCAGTTACAAAGTTGATAAGTTCATTACATGTGTTTTTGTAAATTCGTCATACATAACTCTGATTGGAGAATTCTTGGTGCCGAAAGGGACAAAGAAGAAACTAATATTTTCAACCTCTCAATGTATTAACATTCATTGTTTTTGTCGTATCTTAATATTTTTAAGATTATAAATACAATGCAGATGGTGCTATGTGAAATTTAAGATTTGTCGCGAGATAGATCCAGAGAAACTCTCCGTTGAAAATATCTCGCCATTTTGGCTGGATTTTTGCAAAACGTACGTCTGCCCCTTATAACATACATGCATTTGTTTTCGCCAATCATTCCGGCCTAAAATAACAAAACGTTTCAATGGGGCTTATGTCAAGGATAATGGATCAGCATCTATTTGAGGTATATTATGGATGACTATCCTGATATTTGTGGGATGTATTGCAGGTAGAATCGGCGAGACAACAGTCATCATCGACGACTCATTCCTTAAGGACGCCACCTGTTATCGCTTCTCAGGTATGTACATGTAGCTGTTTAAATACCAGTCAAATCTTTCATTGACGATCGCACGAGCAGCTTATGATTCGCCGATTATTGGAGTACGTTCATAGTGCCCCCGGTTTATCCTGTTCATCCGACATACACAGATTAATTACTCGGCCGGGGAGGTCGGTATTAGCTACAGCTGACTCACATGATAGCTAGTCATACCCCCGTTTGTAGAAACAGGTTTAAATGATTCAGAGCTCATAACTTATATTGTTTAGAAATAGAAGTTACCAAATTATGAACATTTCCTCAGGACTATATATAATAATATTATAGTATAATGAAATGAATGCGATATTGTCCACAAAACACACACTGAGTGAGAGAAAATGCAGTTCGATCTTTATTGCTTTTACTTGTTATGTTGCCGCTTTTCACACCACAGAGTCGCGCAGTTATCCATAGATTTACGGAAATGATTGGATATTTCCTCGAATCTTCCGCGTAAACAACAACCACGTGTTCACCCAACACCACGCCACACGGATTGAACCTTGGTCAAGTTGTTCGTGGGACAAACTACGCTATATACGATTTCTCCTTCACACGAGTCATCATAAACTCAAACGGCAATCACGACGTAGCGACAAACATGTATAAAACAAGAAATAAAGTATATAATGGCTCAAATGATATATGTTATGCGTATGCTATTGAAATGACACACTACTGCGTCATCATGACTGTCTGCGAGAAAATAAATAAATCATTTTTCATAGCATATTTTTGTTTTCCAGCCATTTGCATAACAATTATTTTCTGGAGAAATCACCATACAACTTCATGATGTCTGACACGATGAATCAGTATTGAATTTTTATGTCTGCCAGATTATTGAACATTATTGAATAATATTCATGTTGTTTTGTGTTGTTTTGGTCCCTTAACGATCTATACATAGTCCTGCAAATGGCTGCCACAAACTAAAATATGCAATGAAAAATGTTTTATTTATTTTATCACAGAGAGTCATGATATCAGATGGTATATTGAACGCATACATTAGTCTGTGTTTACAGTCCAGATAATACAGTATGTTTAAAAAAAGCATTTCCTGTCAAACACTCTATGGACTTACATGAACAAATTGGTTGCTTTTACTTTTTAATAATTGTTAGTGTGAGGGTGAACACGTGTTATAATACTTTACCATACATTGCTTATAAAAGATAATGATTTTGTCATTTCATGATATAACATCATACCTTCACATATCGAAGAAAAAGCAGCCGTAAGTAGTTCAGCCAATGGCAATGAACACAAACGATTATATGCAGCCTAGTCTGCTCAACAGGGAGCCATCAACCGGACATATGCCACATTGTTAAGATATATAATGGCCAGCTTTGATTGTATTATGCACCCATAACAAGGAACTAATCTCAGCCCACATTTTGCAATAAACATTCTCAAATATAGAATATAATTTATGGTAGCTTGTTTCTCTAACTGACAATAATTATGAAACTTCTTGAATAAAAAAAATGAAGTCCCCTCTCATGAATTGCATCTAGATATTATGGATATATAAGCTGCAGTCATAAAGCGTGTTATTTTGTTTGTTGGTACCTGACTCAGATGTTTTGTGTCCAAAAAATATAGAAAGTGGCCTTTTAAAGTCCAAGTGATTAATGATTCTTAAGTGTGCCATGTTAATCATATGTAGCAAATTTCATAGAAATCTCATACATATTTTGAGAAAACCAGGTACTTTTTAAGTAAACAGACATTTAGTCAAATCTGGCGCCTGTGTCTGTACATTGTTGAATAACAACACTGGAGACGAATACACACAAGGTAATAAATATATATTTTACATATAAAGGACAATCAATGAAGAAAAACAGAATGGCGATTGTGGAATGGAATCGGACGTTTGGTACAGTGACGATATCGGTGTGTGATGTTGAGCACGTGTAGGCTTTATTAATTCCCATGAAACCAGTAAAGTTAACACAATGCAGGGGTATAAATGAGATATCGAATATGGAAACAAGATCCAAAATATAAAATAGTTATTCTTATAAGTATATTGTAAGTTTAGTATGCCACATTTGTTGTTTGTAGAAAAATTCGAATATTTTGCTACGTTCGGTTAAGTTTTTGGACTGAAATGGCAACAGTACTGTTGGAAATAATCAACCATTGAATTTTCAAGTCCAACGTGGACACTCTTTGTCTAACGGATACCATATAGCCGCGTCCTTATTTGTTTGCTTATTGTCATTTCCATTCTTTCACAGAAACCACTTGCATGACAAATCATACATGTCTGAACGGAGCGACATGTCTTATAGTAGCGCCAGCTTACGGCTGTATATGTGCAGAGGGTTACACCGGCGAATTCTGCGAAACAGGTAGATAATAACTTGGACAACACTAAACCTGCATATAGTGGTCTGAAATTTGCATAATGAGGTCCCTAGAGGGCGAATTTAATGACGGTATCCCTTGCGGCGTGTTAGCGTCACACAATTTACCATCTGTGAACCTCATTCTGCTAAGGCTTCAACTGCTATGGGAGACCTGGGATCAGATTGAAATTCCCCATTTGCAGTTGGTGATGTTCACCCATTGGGTACCTAGATTATGCATTTTATCTTCTGAAAATTGGAGAAGATAGCAACTAAAGGGAAAATATGTAAAATTGAGAGTATATATACTTTCCAGAATATGAGGCCTAAGCAGAACGAGGTCACCAGATGCTGGAGTTGGTGTTGCTAGCCCGCTGTGCAAATGTAAGACACTATTTCCAGACTTGAACTGGAATGATGTTATCAGAACAGTTCCCACCAAAGAATATGTATTCCTCTACTCTTGTATTATATGTCGTCTGTGTATAATTTTTGAACATCCATCCAGTCGAATAATAGATCACTCCAATGTTTACTGTATAACTGATTGGAGAATACATTTAGTAAAAAGGGTTAGCTTAATGTGAAAGGTGAAAAACAATCTGAAGATTCACTTTACATTCGAGTACATTGGTGTACAATCCGTATTGTCATCTACGTCACGAGGTGCTATTGGCTGTCATCTCGGAATCTTGGTATAGTTGGCGTATGCTACATTGTACGTATTATGATCGGTACTTCTTCTTAGTTAAAGTTGCACTGATGTAGCCATGTGTTGCACCTACAGAAAACAGTTCGTCACAGATGAACATTTGGATGGCTCGATGTCACAGAACTCTATTCGTTGTGAACTAGTCAGTCACTAATGCCCTATATAGGTACTGTTGATGATGTACTAGTCACTGTTGCATGCGTTAATACCCAATACAACTATATGTACTGTTAAGTGTTGATACTTAACTAGTTAGACTTGCAGGTCCCAGTGCCCTCTATTGGTACTGTCGATACTGTACTAGTCAGGGTGGCATGCGCTAAATGCCCAAATACATGTATAGGTACTATTGAGTGTTGATACGGTACTAATTAGAGGTGCAGTAATGGATTATGCATGCAAGCACCATCGATATTCGAATGGAGAGAATTAGCTTACATGTTGTTTTTATTTAATATATAAATTAGATATATTCAAAATGTAGTTGAATCCATATGAATCACACAAAAACCAGAAACAAATATATTGAGTATAGTCCTTTCACTCCTTTTAATACATCAGAACTGACAACAGAGGGAACAACAACATCAGCCATAACAACGGATACAACAAGAGAAACAACGTCAACAGCCACAGGAGCGGCATCCGCAACAACAGCAGCCGCAACGGCAACCACAACAACGAGAACGGCGGGGACAACACCATCGGTAACATCGACCACAACAACAGCAGCCGCAACAACAGCAGCCATAACAACGGATACAACAAGAGCAACCACATTAACAGCCACAGGAGCGGCACCCGCAACAACAGCAGCCGCAACGGCAACCACAACAACGAGAACGGCGGGGACAACACCATCGGTAACATCGACCACAACAACAGCAGCCGCAACAACAGCATCCATAACAACGGATACGACAAGAGCAACCACATTAACAGCCACAGGAGCGGCACCCGCAACAACAGCAGCCGCAACGATAACCACAACAACGAGAACAACATCGTCCACAACGGGAACAACAGCAGCATCAAAGACAGGATCAACAGCTTCCATAACGGGAATATCAACAGCCACAACATGGGGGACAACAACATCCGGAACAACAGCAGCCACAACATCGTCCACAGCAACTGGAACAACAGCAGCATCAGGAAATAGAACAACGTATGCAGCCACAGCGGGGACATCAGCGGATACAGCAACATCAGCGGGGACAACAACATCGAGACCAACAACAGCGGGAACAACATACATAACAACGGACACAACAACATACATAAGGGGGACAACAACAACGGAAACAACAACAGCCACAACGAACGAATCAAATCGGGCCCTTCGCAGATGGAAGATCCTTGCTGTACCGAGATCAAGAGATTCGTGTGGAGGTCGATGCTTGAATGTCATTAACTCCACAAGGGGATACAATTTCGATGACGACATCGCTGCCATGACGATCAAACGATGGAAAACTTCGAAGTGGATGCGCAGGCGCATCAGCGTGTTTTATCCTAACATTTCGCACGGAGCATTCGGCGTCTCATACCTCGCTGTAATCTCTGTAATACTGGGCGCCATATTGGTTTCTGAGATACCAAAACTATTAAACGATGCGAAAGGAAAACAATCATGATTGGGTTACCGATGATATCGGTGTACTTGTAATTTGAAAAATAAAGATTCTGTGGCATAATAATGAATAATTTCCAATCTATTTTATCAAAAAGGGAGATTAACGCAATTAATTGCAGCTAATGGTTGTGCCTAAGCGCACATCAATCACGCCTAGTCCACTTAAGGAGAAAACGACGTCCAATGACATATTTTTCTAGAGACTGCAACATGGTGTGGCATTCAGATTTCTTGAGACCCTGATTCTTCGCCTCTGCATGCAGAGACTTAGTGTATGTTCTCATCAGACGCCGATTGACCGACGTGTTGCAGTGACATTAAGGTGGGTATATCCTGTTCATCCGGCGGGCAGGGATTAATGACTCAGCTGGTGAGGATTATAGTCCGTATCAAAACACCGCGTTCTCAACCGTGAGCTGTTTGTGGTGAATGTGACTTAGCGTGAACCATATTCAGTTTATTTGTTTTTACGCGTTTTATTGAAAGCGGTACATATGATGAGTTAGTAATCTTCCCTGTTCTGACATAAATGCGATGGCAAATGCACAAGTTGACTCCAAAAAGAAACAGAGGATTTACAACGAGTCACCAGTTTCTAGCGAATTTGCAAAACGATTCCAGTAAATTAGGCCTGGACTGAGCCTTTGCTTGAGGACCAGACCTAATTTACTGGCAAATTTTTGTAAATTCCGCTATAAACTGGGTAAGATTTGTAGATCCTCTCTATATATGAAAGTTCGTATTTGGTGATTGGAGTTTTGTGTAACTTATTAATTATACTAGCAGTTCCTGCTACAGAAAGGGACAAACAAGAAAACAAATTTTAAATCACTCAAACGTTACAATTCATTGTTTTCTTTCGTCTCTTAATAACTGCTCAGATTATATATGCAATGAAGACGATTATTCAATGTATTTCACCAGATGGAGCCAGATAAATTCTTTGTTGAAACTATCTTGCAATTTTGGCTAGATGTATGTAAAACGTGCGATTTCCTCTTAATATAAATAATTTAACCCTATTTATTTCTCCAACAAATCTTCGGGCTGACGAGACCAACCCTGACATATTTAATAGCAAAAATACCAACGAGTCCCCAGTTTTAGCGAAATTTACAAAACGAGTCCAGTAAACTAATTTACTGGACGAGTTTTGCAAATTCCGCTTTAAACTGGGGACGAATTATAGATTATATTTATTACAAGATCCAAAGCCTCGATAAAACATAATTAAATCAACAAATGGCACGTGAAACTAACAACGATTTATGTAAGCATGCGATGACGATTCACGTAATATGCGTTATTTGCCTGCATTAAGAAATAGTCCCACAGATAAATAACGACTCTTTGTCGTATGTAATGCCGTATATTTAATTAAATAACTTTTCAAACTCTTCATTCATGAATTTTGTTTAAGCAAAATATTGGAAGCCATTGTATTTTGAGACGTATCGTATGGAATGTAAACAGACGACAAACCGGAAGTCAAAGGTCACCTGACACTATGTCGAAAATTATGACACCCACCAGAACGCATATATCAGAAACAATAGATGCGCGATGAACAGGACGACCCCATCAAGGTGTGTGACGCTTGGCGTGGAGCCAGTTAGCTTCGCTAATCAACCGCGCCTTCGTGATGACCAATTACACATGGCCGGTGTCTCGCTGATATGGTACAACTATATAAGCCTAAATTCCTCACGTTTTACGCCGCTATGCAACAACTTGAATACATATCACATCATTCGAAAGCATAGCCTCCCCCTTCATGAATATTGCAACATTTAAACACTAGTTGCGAACAAAGCGTATAATTGACCATAAACGTCGAGCGGTGAATTGGAAATTAGCACCCCGAAGAAATTAACAGATTCTTCGTAGAAAGTCGCAGATTTCTCACGACTTACGCAATGTCACTGCCAAATATTTACATAAATGGGAAGAGTATCATTCACTGTACCCATTTCTGGCACATAGGATGCTTTTTGTTCAACACATTTCTGAAAAAGTTTGAAAAATGGTTGATATCTGTTTTGGGCGAACGTAGCTTCCCCGGACAAACATATATATATAGGATATATGACTCATCCAATCAGAAAACTCATTGGCCAGTAGGCGGAGTTATCGCAAGCCAGGAACAGGAACAGCTGTGGGTAGGGATTGACTATTTGGAGTAGCAGGAACGGAACGAGGAACAGGAACAACTTGCGACTAACAAAATTACTATTTGGGGATTCACTATTTGGAATAACAGGAACGAAAGAGGAATAAGGTCAACTTCCAAGTAACAGAGTGGCTCAGCACCTGAAGTGTTTGAGTATGATTTTAATCAGAACTGACTGCTTATCAGCTGATTGGTGTCAGAAATATACTAGGTGTTTCTTTCTTGTATTAATTAATTTGTTATGATACTAAAAGTGAAAATGCTGCATAATTTAGCAACTTTAAGCATTAACAAGGCGAATATGATAAAACGAACACCTACAGTTTTTGGTCGAATACGTGAAACGTCTCATTCGTGCCAGGAAAGAAATATCGAATTTTCACTGGCGGCTTGCAGTGTTGCCTGATTTATATGTAATTTTTGAATGTGGTTCGTTGGTGATTTTACAAAGAAACGTGGTCGGTGTGGACAAAATATAGAATGCATCTAAACTACTTGCAGTCTCGTGAAAATTCGATAATTCATTCCATACATGAATGAGATATTTCGGTATTAAAGTAAAAACTATGTAATTTATATGCATTTGCATGCCTGATTTATATGTACTTTTTGAATGTGGTTCGTTGGTGATTTTCCAAAGAAAACGTGTTCCGTGTGGAAAAAGTAGAGAATGTATCTAAACTAGTCGGTGTTCTCGAACAAAATGCACGCCGTTGTTTGGCAGGACAATATGGATAAATGTTCACGGAAGATCATCCAAATATATGTCAGCGACTACTTAATTCATACCATGTGCATCACCGGATTTTGGATCAGAAAAGCACAAATGTCTCCATTAAGGTCGATTTATCTATAATACTGACTATAATCTGGGTATAAATTTGTTTAATTTCTTCAGTGTTGTTTAACCTGTTTATCTAGTGCGATCTTTAAATTTTGTTGAGCATGACATGCTATATATCGCTACAGCGATGTTCCCGTTCATTTGCCTGTATGCTCCCATCATTTAGCGCTGAAAAATATGCCTTCTCGTTCGGCGTTTGTAAATGATTTCCCATTTGTAAACAATAATAATCGTATTTTCCAGATTGTCGCAATCGCGTGTTTGCTGCCTTTTCCGTTCGATTATAGATTAAACTATTTTAATTTATAATTACTGACGACAACAATTCACTTGGAATCATATGTATAAACATAGAACATAAATGAGCCATATCTATTATGTTACAATTGGTGTTATTTGTTGGCTCATTACAATTCCAAATGTGGTTCATATTACTTGAAATGATAATGTCGTACGAATTCCACGATAATATAAATGTAGGTAATATGCATACCGAGTAATGGTTTGTTAGCCGGGGCTGTGTATGTTTTCTCACTCGACATCCAACACGTAATAATTTAATCATAAGCTGTCAATCCATGGAATACTGCAAAACAATTGGTTGACACATACTTGGCCATTTAGGTTATCTCTCGATATCCTAAATTTCTTGATTACTTTTCCCCGCTACAGAAATGACAGCCTCGTCGAGTGACCACGCCTATACCGCGTGCCTAAAAAATGTACATGGAAACCGTTCGATACTTCCTATGATTTAACATGAAATTTCGGTGCTGCGTCATATTTCCTTCGGGTATAACTGTATTGATAATAACCGTATTATATGCTAATATTCAGTGCACAAGCAACAAGACAAATTAACAAGTTTCTATGACGACATCGTTAATGCTCTTACTCGTGCATCGCGTGAAGTCATCCCCAAATCGAAATTTAAAAAGCACTTGAAGCCCTTTTGGGACGACGAACTTCAGACTCTACATAAAGATATGGAAAAGTTAAGGTCTATTTGGATCCAAGAGGGTCGACCTAGGGGAGATTCATTCTCCTCCTTTGCAAACTACAAGCATGCTAAACGAGACTTCCGGTCTTTACACCGTCGAAAAGCCAGTAATTTTTTACGGGACAAACACTCTGAGCTGGACAATTTGGCCGAGCTCGATCAAGCAACTTTCTACCGCTTGCTGAAAAACGACCGTAAAAGTCGTAGCACAAGTCTCCCTCTATTCAAACAAAACAATACCATTCTAAGAGGTAAAACTGAGGTAGTCAATGCTTGGGCGGAGTACTATAAAGCAATATTCAGCGAGGCAACTGATCCACTCTTTGATGTAGATAATTATAACTTTGTAAATAATTTCATTAATAACGCCTCTAGTCACTCATCTTCAAGCTCATGCGATGTACTTATTACACATCCAGTAACTGCAGATGAACTCAGTAATTTACTTAACAGACTTGACAAGAACAAAGCGCATGGTTATGACTCAGTCTCATATGAACACATAATTTACGGAGGTGAAGCGTTGCTCAGTTGCCTGGCATATTTATTTTCACATATGTTTGAATATTCACATGTACCTCTTGCAGCGAAACGGGGCGTCATGGTGTCTCTTTACAAAGGAGGTCGAAAACCTAAAGACAGTTTTGATAGCTACCGAGCAATTACCATATTACCTGCAATTTACAAGTTATTTGAGAGAGTTGTCTCTCTTAGACTGGAAACGTACATGCCGTCTTCAATCGCCGTCCGTCCGTTACAACACGGTTTCGAAAAAGGGATCAGTTGCGCCATGACATCCTGTTTCGTGCAAGAATGTATTAGTTACGCCAGAGAACAACACAACAAGCTTTACTCGTGTCTATTAGACGTGCGTAAAGCTTTCGATTGTGTTTGAATCAATGGCCTCTAGTACAAATTATTCCTCAGAGGATTACAAGGCAAAACATGGCTCATCATACGAGATTTATTATCTGGCATAAAATGTTGTATCCGCAACGACGGAACATATTCCGACTGGTTCTCCTTATCTCAAGGAACCAGACAAGGATCCATATTATCACCTCTGTGGTACAAAATATACGCAGACGACCTCCTCCATATTATTGAGAAGTCAAAATTAGGCCTTCGTATTCACTCATTGAACTGTTCATCCCCCACACAAGCCGATGATATGATGCTTATTTCGTTATCTCGCCCAGGTCTTATTGGCCTATACGAGTTATGCCTTGAATACAGTTATAAGTGGCGGTTCAGCTATAATTCTTCCAAAACCGTCATAATGGTTTTCAATGAAACCAAACAAGAAGCCGAAAAATGTGCTAGATCGTGGCCATTTGGATCATCTTTTCTCAGCGAAGTTGACTCATATACTCACCTTGGAATTCTTCTGTCCAAATCCCATTTCAATAATAATTTTGTCGATGCCATATGTACAAAATTAAGGGGTACATATTTCGGCCTCTCCGATGTTGGCCTATACCCTGGTGGTATCTCTCCTCAAAGCTCATACAAACTTTACAGAACAATAGTTATTCCTTCAGGGCTATATGGCAGCGAACTTCTCTGGAACCTTAACGCAACTCAAAAAGAGAAGCTTGAGAAGGCCCATAGAGTTTGCATCAAGCATATGCAAGGCTTTCCGACGAGGACCCGTACAGTTATCGCACAAGGCTGTCTGGGCTGTTCCTCGCTAGAATCGTGGATTGATCGTCGGAAGCTCTCAATATTTGGCGCTTTCTGTAGGCCAAATTACGAGAAAACATCAAAACAATTATTCTTAAGACGCCTATATGATTTTATTTCAGGTCTTTCAACTGATGAAACATCTTTTATTTGTGACATATGGTGCATTCTATGTAAATATAATATCGAACATCACCTTATTGAATATGCTATTTCCAATAAATTTCCATCGGTCGTGGCGTGGAAACGTTTGGTGCGGTCAGCTGTACAGGAGTTAGATGAACTCGACTGGAATAATCATATCGCCAGCGACTCCTCTTTAGCAGCTTTCCGTACCATTCATCCCACGCTGCGAACGATCGGTATATGGAAACTGTGCTCACAATTTCCGAAGGAAAAATTTGTATTCCTCCTGATTGGTCGCATAATCGCACATACAGCTTTCGGAGAAACTGACACATGCAAACACTGTTTAGCGACCTACCCATGTGTAGTACAACATATCTTGTTAGATTGCCCATCATTGCTACATATTCGGAATGACATGTGGTATCACGTCATTGACCAACATGGCATTGAATGTTTCCTTTACCTAGACCAATTACCCCGTTTGCAGCTACTGTCTGCCCTTCTGGGATCGCCACATAGAGATCTCGCTCTGCTCTCAGATAACCACCTTAATTTATCTCGGTTGCTCGTTAGGACAACAGCATTTATGTGGAAACAGTTTCATTTTGATGATGGTTAACTAAAGTGATCAGCGCTCTTTCGGAATATAATGGCGTTATTTATTTATTTATTTTTTTTTTTTTTTTTTTTCTTCTATTAATACGTTTACAGTTAGTTGGTAAATTATCTCAGTCACAGCTTTGGTCAATTCAGTACCATGCACCGTTCCGCCAAACATGTATAATTATATATACTTCAAATTACCCATATCTTCCTGCATGTGTAGGCTGTTTAACAGTTTACGTACGATACATTTTACATAACCTGACTTCAACGGACATCCATGAATCTTAGTATTCTTCCGGATACATGATGGCACAAGCCATACCCATATCTACATGGGTGTGTGTGTGCATGTATATGTATATATATATATATATATATATATATGTGTGTGTGTGTATGTATATGTATGTATATGTATGTATATGTATGTGTATGTATATATGCATGTATGTGTATGTATATATACATGTGTATGTGTATGTATATGTATATGTATGTGTGTATGTATGCGTATAGTCCGTATATGTATATGTATACATGCATGCGTATGTGTGTATACATATGTATGTGTATATAAATACCATACAACTTTTGCAATTATTCAAACCTTGGAGATATCTCGCTTGCACTTAAGATAACCCTTTTAATTAACATATTGTATAACCGTTTTAAACACAATTTAAAGTCCCGCTTCAGCTCGACGTGAATTATTTCATACTCCTTATTTCCTCATAATGTCCCACATAATATGCTTTGGTGTAGTTAATTCCATGTACATGCACATATACACTGCATATATAGGTGCATGACGTTACATAATGTATTCATATATATGCGTGGATGTGTGTGTGAGGGTGTGTGTGTGTGTGTGTGTGTGTGTGTGAAAGTGTCTATATATGTATAAGTGGATGTATATGTGTATATGCATGAAGTGCATATGCAAGTGCGTGATCGAGCGTGTACTCGTGTACTCGTATGTTCGTATCTGCCTCTTTTGGCAGTCAAATTATATAACCATGTATATTGTATAGCCAAATTTTGATGTATTTTTGTTCTCAACTTATTTGTAATGATTTTTTTTTCTTCTTTGTTTTGTTTATATATATGCTCTTCATTGTATGGAGGAATAAAGATATATATATATCAGAAACAATAGATGCGCGATGAACAGGACGACCCCATCAAGGTGTGTGACGCTTGGCGTGGAGCCAGTTAGCTTCGCTAATCAACCGCGCCTTCGTGATGACCAATTACACATGGCCGGTGTCTCGCTGATATGGTACAACTATATAAGCCTAAATTCCTCACGTTTTACGCCGCTATGCAACAACTTGAATACATATCACATCATTCGAAAGCATAGCCTCCCCCTTCATGAATATTGCAACATTTAAACACTAGTTGCGAACAAAGCGTATAATTGACCATAAACGTCGAGCGGTGAATCGGAAATTAGCACCCCGAAGAAATTAACAGATTCTTCGTAGAAAGTCGCAGATTTCTCACGACTTACGCAATGTCACTGCCAAATATTTACATAAATGGGAAGAGTATCATTCACTGTACCCATTTCTGGCACATAGGATGCTTTTTGTTCAACACATTTCTGAAAAAGTTTGAAAAATGGTTGATATCTGTTTTGGGCGAACGTAGCTTCCCCGGACAAACATATATATATAGGATATATGACTCATCCAATCAGAAAACTCATTGGCCAGTAGGCGGAGTTATCGCAAGCCAGGAACAGGAACAGCTGTGGGTAGGGATTGACTATTTGGAGTAGCAGGAACGGAACGAGGAACAGGAACAACTTGCGACTAAAAAAATTACTATTTGGGGATTCACTATTTGGAATAACAGGAACGAAAGAGGAATAAGGTCAACTTCCAAGTAACAGAGTGGCTCAGCACCTGAAGTGTTTGAGTATGATTTTAATCAGAACTGACTGCTTATCAGCTGATTGGTGTCAGAAATATACTAGGTGTTTCTTTCTGTGTATTAATTAATTTGTTATGATACTAAAAGTGAAAATGCTGCATAATTTAGCAACTTTAAGCATTAACAAGGCGAATATGATAAAACGAACACCTACAGTTTTTGGTCGAATACGTGAAACGTCTCATTCGTGCCAGGAAAGAAATATCGAATTTTTCACTGGCGGCTTGCAGTGTTGCCTGATTTATATGTAATTTTTGAATGTGGTTCGTTGGTGATTTTACAAAGAAACGTGGTCGGTGTGGACAAAATATAGAATGCATCTAAACTACTTGCAGTCTCGTGAAAATTCGATAATTCATTCCATACATGAATGAGATATTTCGGTATTAAAGTAAAAACTATGTAATTTATATGCATTTGCATGCCTGATTTATATGTACTTTTTGAATGTGGTTCGTTGGTGATTTTCCAAAGAAAACGTGTTCCGTGTGGAAAAAGTAGAGAATGTATCTAAACTAGTCGGTGTTCTCGAACAAAATGCACGCCGTTGTTTGGCAGGACAATATGGATAAATGTTCACGGAAGATCATCCAAATATATGTCAGCGACTACTTAATTCATACCACGTGCATCACCGCATTTTGGATCAGAAAAGCACAAATGTCTCCATTAAGGTCGATTTATCTATAATACTGACTATAATCTGGGTATAAATTTGTTTAATTTCTTCAGTGTTGTTTAACCTGTTTATCTAGTGCGATCTTTAAATTTTGTTGAGCATGAAATGCTATATATCGCTACAGCGATGTTCCCGTTCATTTGCCTGTATGCTCCCATCATTTAGCGCTGAAAAATATGCCTTCTCGTTCGGCGTTTGTAAATGATTTCCCATTTGTAAACAATAATAATCGTATTTTCCAGATTGTCGCAATCGCGTGTTTGCTGCCTTTTCCGTTCGATTATAGATTAAAATATTTTAATTTATAATTACTGACGACAACAATTCACTTGGAATCATATGTATAAACATAGAACATAAATGAGCCATATATATTATGTTACAATTGGTGTTATTTGTTGGCTCATTACAATTCCAAATGTGGTTCATATTACTTGAAATGATAATGTCGTACGAATACCACGATAATATAAATGTAGGTAATATGCATAACGAGTAATGGTTTGTTAGCCGGGGCTGTGTATGTTTTCTCACTCGACATCCAACACGTAATCATTTAATCATAAGCTGTCCATCCATGGAATACTGCAAAACAATTGGTTGACTTATACTTGGCCATTTAGGTTATCTCTCGATATCCTAAATTTCTTGATTACTTTTCCCCGCTACAGAAATGACAGCCGCGTCGAGTGACCACGCCTATACCGCGTGCCTAAAAAATGTACATGGAAACCGTTCGATACTTCCTATGATTTAACATGAACTTTCGGTGCTGCGTCATATTTCCTTCGGGTATGACTGTATTGACAATAACCGTATTATATGCTAATATTCAGTGCACAAGCAACAAGACAAATTAACAAGTTTGAACATTGCAAATCAGTGAGACACTGAAATTAAAACCAACACATATTTGTGTTACTGCAGTCAAATATATCAATCCACGTGCATCTGCAGCTGCCCGGTGGTACGCGAAGCGTGATCAGTTGCGACTCAAGGTTGTTCCACACCGGGCGCGAGCGAGCGTTTATAACGGCCGTTTTCTAACGTCCGTAGCAGTTCAAAGCGTGCGATTTTTATGTCCACACCGCAAGCGACTGAAACGCCCATATAAAAATGTACCTGGGTAAATCTTGGTGTTTACCTAGGTATACCCCGGTACATATAGGTTTTACCCTGGTTCCACCCAGGTCACACCCAGGTTACACCCAGGTAAATCAGGGATTTATATAGATTTACCCAGGTGTTTTCGATATATGTTAGGTATAAACCCCAGTTTACCCGGGTTTTTACGGATTTACACCCAGGTATTTACACCAGGTATTTACACCCAGGTATTTACACCAGGGTTTCGCCCAGGTATTTACTACAGTGTTCACCCGGATATATACACCTGTGGTATTTTGTTAAACTGTATAATCTGCATTGAAGTCACCTTATTAACCCTTTCTATATTACAGCACCATTGGCGTGTAGTTACCTTATTAACCATTCTATATTAAATCATTAATTGACAGGTAGTTACCTTATTAATCCTTTCTATACTAAGTAACATTGGTAAGTAGTTACATTATTAACCCTTTCTATATTAAAGCACCATTGATGTGAAGTTACCTTATTAACCCTTTCTTTATTAAAGCATCATTGACGCGTAGTTACCTTATTAACCCTTTCTATATTAAAATATCATTGATGTGTAGTTACAATGTTAACCCTTTCTATAGTATAGCATCATTGACGGGTAGTTGGCTCCTTAACTCTGTATATATCAAAGTATCATTGTCGTATATAGTTACCTTATTAACCCTTTCTATACTAAGTACCGTTGGCGTGTAGTTACCTTATTAACCCTTTCTATATTAAAGCATTAATTGACAGGTAGTTACCTTATTAACCCTTTCTATACTAAGTATCATTGGTGAGTAGTTGCATTATTAACCCTTTCTATATTAAAGCGCCATTGGCGGGTAGTTACCTTATTAACCATTTATGTATTAAAGCATCATTGACGTGTAGTTACCTTATTATAACCCTCTCTATATTAAAGCATCATTATTGCTGGGTAGTTATCTTATTAACCCGTTCTATACTAAGTATCATTGGTGAGTAGTTACAGTATTAACCCTTTCTATATTAAAGCATCATTGACGTGAAGTTACCTTATTAACCATTTCTGTATTAAAGCAGCATTGACATGTAGTTACCTTATTAGCCCTTTCTTTATTAAAATATCATTGACGTGTAGTTACCATGTTAACCCATTCTATATTAAAGCATCGTTGACGGGTAGTTGCCTAATTAACCCTCTATATACTAAAGTATCATTGTCGTGTAGTTACCTTACCAACCCTTTCTATACTAAGTATCATTGGCGTGTAGTTACCTTATTAACCTTTTCTATATTAAAGCATTAATTGACAGGTAGTTACATTAAACAACCCTTTCTATACTAAGTATCATTGGTGAGTAGTTACATTATAAACCATTTCTATATTAAAGCGCCATTGGCGGGTAATTACCTTATTAACCATTTTTGTATCAAAGCATCATTGACGTGCAGTTACCATATTATAACACTTTCTATATTAAAGCATCATTGACTGATAGTTACCATATTAACCCTTTCTATATTAAAGCACCATTGGCGTGTAATTAGCTTATTAACCCTTTCTACGTTGAAGCAATAATTGACAGGCAGTTACCTTATTAACCCTTTTTATAATGAGTATCATTGGTGATTAGTTACATTATTAACCCTTTCTACAATAAAGCATCATTGACATGTAGTTATCATAGTAGCCAGTTATATATTAAAGCATCATGGACGGTAGTTACCATATTAACCCTTTCTATATTAAAGCACCATTGGCGTGTAATTACCATATTAACCCTTTCTATATTAAAACATCATTGACGTGTAGTTACCCTATTAGCCCTTTCTATATTTAAGCATCATTGACGTGTAGAACTTTATCTTATTAACCCTTTCTTTATTAAAGCATCATTGACATGTAGTTACCTTAGTAACAATTTCTACACTAAAGCATTATTGACGGGTAGTTACCTTATTAACCCTTTCTATATTAAAGCATCATTGACAAGAAGTTATTAACCTTCTATAATAAGTATCATTGCCGTGTAGTTAGTTACCTTATAAAACCTTTCTATATTAAGACGTCGATCATTGACGGGTAGTTGTTACCTTATTAATCATTTATGTATTCAAGCATCATTGACGAGTAGTTACCTTATTACTTGAAGTTTATTATGACAGTATGACAATACACTACCCCGGACAAATGAAGCAATATCATACTTTATCTAACAGCCTAGCTATAATTAGTGAACATTAAACTGACAAACAGACAATTTTCAGGGCCATTATTTAATATTAAAGGGATACAAAATAAAGAGATTTCTAATTATCAGTAAGAATTATTCTCTAAGTGATACTTATTATTTCAAATAAATGATTGCATATACTATAGTAGACCATATACCAACAGGAAAATATTAGTGAATACAATTATTGTGTTTCAAAATTCGTTTCGTTTCGTTTCTGCAGCCAAATTACAATCTTAAACTTTTAGTTATCGTTCTTCAAAATGAAGCGCGGATTATTACTTGTGGTATTTTGAGTTAATTTTGTCGCGAATCAACGCGGATTGACAGAAGGAAATGGTGTATTGGCTACAAACGGATAAACTGTGGACTTATATATAAGATTCGCCGATTTCTCCCCATGGATGTGCGCAAATATCGAAAAAGACTGAATTTCATGTGACAAAAAATATTTCAATTCCCGGAACAGTAAGAATTAAGCTACGATAACGAAACGGATCAACTATAGTATTGAACAGTACCTCAGCTACCTGGCCATAACCAGAATATTTTCTCAAAATTGAATTTGTGGTACCGGTACAATCATGATGTAGTGCCAGTGGCCTGCTCATAATGCACCTGTCCAGAAGAAGAAGAATTGAGAAGTTTGAAGATCATGGACTACGCAGACACCATCTGGGACCCCTACCAACAAAATCACATCGACAAGCTGGAAAGAATCCAGCGTAGAGCAGCCCGTTTCATTAAAAGAGACTATAAGAGCAAAGAAGATGGATATATGACCAAGATCCTCTACGAGCTAGATTTACCAACATTGCAGAAACGGCGGAAAATAAATCGGCTGGGATTCATGAGTAAGGTGGTGGGTGGATTGGTCCCGGCTATACCACCACCTAATGAATACTTTACACCCGAAACAAGGCGTCTTAGATCGCAGAGCAAAGTTCTGACAGGCTACGTCACCAGCCAAATTCCTCGGCACCTAATTTAAAGGAACAACAGTCAGTGCTACGAGGCTATACCATACGTGTCAGCTCAGTTCGCTAATTCCACATTTGTTCGAACTATATGCGACTGGAATCAGCTGGAGGAATCCTTAATCCTACAACAACAGCCTGTGGATTCCTTCAAGAGTGCGCTGAAGGAAAAGATCTGAGACTCTCTCGCCCGCTGCGAAATTACCATAATTGGGATCTGCAGCGTAACCATTCAGATTCAGATTGATCCACGATAGTAAGGGGTCAGTACATGTAGTAAGTACTGATAGTGATAAGCCTGCTGTACAATAATACTACTTTTGCTGTTTTACTGGTCTTAACTGAGTACTGTGTCAATGTGACATTGTTAATTCAGTTCCACTCTAATGTACATTAACTGGCAATGATGCATCTGACGCTATTAAAGGCACCGGTAATCCCTAAATACCAGGACGCGGCATAGAAACTTGGTACAACAGTTGTTACACGACAAAGAAAATTATCAACAAGCTTAGTGAGCGTCATCATCAAAATTGCAAATTAAAACACGGCAATGGTAAATTGGTAATCCCTACATACCAGGAGGACAAGGCATTGAAACTTGGGACAACAGTTGTTACACGGCAAAGAAATTTAAAACACACTGTGCACAGATGAATGTTTATACATGTACTGTGCAGTCGAGATCACCTGGACTACAAATATTTAAGGATTATACTATTTGATGAGTAGATGCGTGACTGATAAAAGAATTAGAGACTCCATATTTACTCGGAAGATAACAGTATACGATGCCATACAGTTGTTCCATAACACCTCAACCTTTGGTGGATATAACAGTATTAAAACTAATGAAAATGATGAAAGCCAGACTCAACATCACGACAACATGTGTATGCATAAGTGACGGTTCAATGATTTTGACTCCATCAGATGATATTTAAGCGACACCAATTTTTAAGTCTGGTTTACGATGTGGGGAGAAAAAAAGTAGATGCAGGAGGGAAAAAAATAAAAATAAAAAAGATTGTCCCCCCAATTTATATCAAGTAAATCGTGGAATTTTACATAAATTTTACAAAAATTGTGAAAAAATGTTTTTGAATGAAATTCTGTTCAAACCAAACAAGACATATCTTGTCATGAAATACATGAAAATATGGATCTGTAAATGATCATAAGCAGAACCGGATGCGACAGCACATGAAAATCAGTACGCGTGTAAAATATTTTGGGACAAAAAAAGTTAATTTTTTTTTCATGAAATGGAAACAAAATTGTAGGAGGTGTTCGTAAACCAGACTTAAAAATTGGTGTCGCCTTAGGCTCATGTTAACACAGGATCACATATTCTCAAAATAATTGTCTCCCTCAAGTTGGCCTCAACCATACTAGTATTTATATTTGATAGAACCTCAGTGAGACCATGTTGAAAATTACCATCAATGCAGTTCCAGTGTTGACGCAACGCGGTCATGTTACTTCAAACCAGTTGCAATGTTCCTTAGGCCAAAGAAAAAAGATACTATGTTTCCGTACATCGACCGACCCTAAAAATAACCCGCCGACCCTAAACTTTTTATTGATATTTTGAGAAAAAGTCAAAATTTTTGCAATTTTAATTTCCTGAGAGTGGATCTCCTGCCTGCTTTATGTCTTGTTTGGGACTTATGGAACACTATCAACAGACATGGTGGGTGTGTATCTGTATGTATACATGTAAAGAGGTTATCACTGCATATATTAGGGGTATACATGTACTAGTAGCTACTGTTTCCAAAAACCAGGCATGCTCGGTGGGTGTACTGGCTACCCCCAGACAATGGGATGTAATCGTCACAATACATGTACGGTATAATGGCGGTATTATTGGTAAAATTCTTATAAAAAGTTAGTGACATCAATTTTGTACCAAGTTTATAGCCAAATTTATGAAAATGTGGTATTAGATATAATAAAAAACATACGTAAGCATGAAGTAAGTTTGATTTTTTATCAATCTTAATGTATATTTCCACTGTGTTGATCAAGTAATACTTTCCCCATGGCACGGGTTGGCATTTTATGTCACTTTGGTCGAGGTAGTTCAATATTTCTGCAGCTGGATAAAAAATATCAAAATAAAATAAAATAAAAAAAATTCCCTACCTACGGTACCTACTAGTACCCTAAATTTTTTTTACCGGAAACATACAATCTTTTTTCTTTGGCCTTTAGCATGGTAATTCGTGAAAATAAATGTCAATGCAACTTACTCTCAGGCTCCAAATAAAAGTGCAGGCCCAAATAATAGTGCGGGGGGGGGAAATTCCATTGAAAGTTAATAAAAGTACAGACCCAAATAATAGTGCAGGGGGAACTCTGAGCAAAACATCAACTGTGGTTAACCAAATAATTTTTATAGCAGGTTCAGGTATACGAGTCAACATGTAGTACAGGTACATGTATGTATCATGTGGTGTTTTTTTGGTTTGCCACATACCGGTACTTGAATATGTACTCTTGAGTGCCTAATGTACGATTATTAAAATCGAGGTAAAATTCCCACCTGTACGATCGTTATTTGGTCCTGTACGTTTATTAAATTAACCAAAAGAAATAATTCACCAATCTTAAATTGTGTTATTCATATAAGAAATGAACGGCGGTTTCAATGCGGTCATGGGGTTTTGACCGCGAGAAAAAATCAGCAAACTTCGGGGTTCATGCAGAGTTTGCTGATTTTTTTAACGCGGTCAAAACCCATGACCACGTTGAATCCGCCGTTTATTATTTATATTTATATACTTAAATTCATTATGAACTAGGATTGTATGTCTTTCCCATTATTTATTCATCTATTTAAACAAACGCATGGAGTTCAGTTCAGACAGTTCGAATCCTTGTTTTTTGGAAAACCAAACATTTTGAGAATCCGTTCATGGAGAACGGAAGAAACGCAATTCCACAGTAAAGTATAAACATATGACAAAATGTCTTGTTTAGCTAGTAACTAATGTAGACGTGTTGATCATTTTTACATCTGAATCATATAGAAATCTTGAATTTGTGCTGATTTAAATTTTCATAGCTTCAAAATATTAATAAACGTGCAGACCCAAATAAGCACTGTGCAGGGGGGGGGGGATTTCCCAAGAAAAATAATAAACGTGGATGCAGCTGGTGCATGCATATTTATTTGGAGCCCAAGAGTAAAGAGGTGGAGGTGAATGTTACATGTAAGTTGTTATTAACGAAATGGAACGATGCCTTTAATAGGTTCCACCAGCAATAAGTCGCGACTTCTTTATATTGGCCTCACAGATTGGTTTTTGTTGGCATCATGCCTGTCGACCATTATGATGGCCACATATATTGTCATATAACAGCGATTTACGATCTGTCTTGTTGGCTCATAATATAAATTAAGAAAGTGGCCTTGTGTTCGTTCCTTGCGTAAAAAAATATTTTTTAGTACAAACGTCCTCATTGATTGTGTCCCTCGACTCCTTGTGTAATTGGTCAAGTAACTTACATGTATGTACATGTACAGACCACTCACAAATTTCTTAGAAAAGCGACCACATGTTCGAATCTACTTTGCGATTTTGGAGCAACGCATTTGTAAATGCGTTCATATTTTAACACATTTACCTTGATTTATTCACAAACAAATGTCTTGATGCAGGCCTTAAAATCCATCAGATTTTTGGCAATAATCAAAATGTTAGTGTTTCACTTTCTACAGGGAATCAAGACTTTTTACTAGAATCAAAATGAGAATCATGATTCTCAGATTCTGATTATAAAACAATTAATGTCAACAGTGTTTATTTATGTTTATTCCATTTTGAATGGAAAACTACATCATGAATGTCCGATTCCGAACATATACATGTACACCAGGAGTGGGAAAATAACACAGAATTATTCAGATGTGAATTTAAATTAAACAAAATTATAACTAAAATTGCAAAATACACTATCGTATCGTTATTTGGGTGTTCATACTAGTATACTTTTTCGGCGCAATGATCGGTGATTTCAATGCGACTGCGATTATTCCCAATGCAGTGCATTTAATTTAAATGCTGTCATTAAGGCATTTACAAAGTGGCGTGACACAATGCACCCTCAATGCATTTTAAATGCAACAACCGCATTTCATTGATCCACGTTGTAAAGGACATTTATTTTTAGAATACATGTATGTACGTGTATATAACCACAAGAATAAAGAACAAATCAACTGTTTTTATTACTTTGTAAACCTCTGATGTTTCCCATACAGTATACATTTGTATATTATAAACCATGTTACAGTAATTCTAGAGCTAATTAATCGACTCCTTAACTACAGCAGAATTATGGGTAACTTTTCAGGATTTAGTCCGAAATATGGCTTGTTGCCATTCATCGGAAAGCTCTCACCGAGAGCTTTCCGATGAATGGCATCAACCCATATTTCCGACTAAATCCTGAAAAGTTACCCATAATTCTGCTGTAGTTAAGGAGTCGATTAATTAGAGCATTACTGTATATCCTCTATAACTGTTTATTCAACATCACGTGCTGCAATCCATAAATGCGGTTCAGATTTCGATGTCCGGTTCAACATTATTATCATATGGTTTGATAGCAGAAATACTCAGTTTGGAATGTTATACCATACAAGTTTTACGAGTTGCTCTTGCTCAAGAATGGATAAATTTATAAACCTGATTTTTGGCGCATTAGTTAGAATTATATTTTTGCACAAGAACACACCACAAATATCGAACTGGACATCAAAAGCAGAACCGGATTGTATCGATTGCATAAACATAAGAAGTTGGTCACTGACCGACAATTGCTATTCTCTGGTGTGGTTTATAGGACTACCGTATGCAATGCCGACTTAAAAATAAAAATTCACATAAACATCGCATGAAGCGGTCTATCCACAAACTCAGGTATTCGGTAATTCCAAATGTATGAACTATCACCATGATATCCCGGTATATCATTGTCAGGACTGTTTGTACAAAAGGTTGTTATTCTACTATGCATAATTTTGCTATATCATTGTACTCGGACTGTATTGCAATGTAATATATCAGTACATGTACCGGTATACTGGGTGCACATTATATACATGTAGGCCTACTTTCACTTTAGTACATGTATGTGTCATAAAAGACTCATGTTGTTAAATTGAAAAAAAACATGTGTGAAAACAGAGAGAATACATGTACATGTGCCGGTACTATATACCTCTTTGTGTGCTGTACTACCGGTACTATTCATGTACATGTACTACACTACAATAAGAGAAATTTTAATTGATTATGCTGCCCTTGTGCCACAGGCCTCAAACACGCCAAACAAGTATCTGTAGCCAGGCCCACCAGTACCAGGCTACTAGTAAATGAAGTACTGAAAGTGTCACATCATTAATCGAGCCCAATCTTAGTTATACTAGTCTCTTGTGTAGTTTGGGTTACTATTAATAAGATATTTAATGAATGTTTGGAATGTATGGTAGCATTCTTACCTGGATCAACATATGCCATGCACAACGCTGGTCATCATATCATCACTGCTGTTGGCAGTAAACCGCTCATCGGGCTATAACAGTTAGAGTTTTCCATACCAGGGCTAATCTAATCAGTTAAAATTAGTCATTTTAGAGGGAATACCAACCAGTGGAAGACGTACAAAAAGTCATGTATATTCAGATATCAGTTTTCGAGAAAAAACCCATCTTAGTCGAGCGGACTTAGAATATCGGGGTAAACTTAAATTTCATTCAGCAACACTTTCACAGCAGAATATAAAAATAGTACATTATAATCACTTACAGTACATGTACATGTAGCCCAAGTGCAGTGCTAGCCTATATTATATACTACCAAAACTTTTGGTCAGTTTCTCGATGACTGACACTTGTAAACGCTTGAACGGGTATATAGTACATGTACATGTGTACCGTATGTGAATTAAAGATCTTATTAGTGACACAACAGGAGGCTAGACATACATTTGTAACTACAGTAATGCTCTAATTAATCGACTCCTTAACCACAGCAGAATTACGGGTATTAAACTCGGGGAGAGCTTTCCGATGAATGGCAACAAGCCATATATCCGACTAAATCCTGAAAGTTACACATAATTCTGCTGTGGTTAAGGGGTCGATTTCTTAGGGCACTACTGTATCTGTGTTAGTGCACATCAAATGTATTTGTTGTCTTTCCTCTTCTAATTTGTCTTTGGTTGTGTTCGCCATTTCGATGGACAACTACATGTACTGACATCAAATGACTGAAATGAGTCAAAATTTAGCAGTGCAGCCAATTATATAGATAAACAGAATTAAATAGCATCCAAATTCCAAATGAGCATAAATGATAAAACAAACTTTATTGAGCACTCTTTTAATACTAGTAATTACAGCTACAATGAAAGCACCTAATAAAAATTCTAAGTTTGGTAAAACTGTCTGTATACAAAGTTTATCTGGCCGTGATGAATAAAACCTATAAATGGGATCATATACATGTATGTTAGATATCATTACATGATTATTTGAAAACACATATCCGTATGGAAAACAAACTATTTTACCACTGGCCAAGTGGTCCTGCTAATATGCTATGATGCTGGTGGTCCTGCTGAATTGCTATGATGCGGGTAGTGCAATTCATAGCAATTAAGCAGGACCCAACCGCATCATAGCACATTAGCAGGAACACTTGAACAGGGTATATTTACAGTGTCAAATCGAATGGGCATCTTTTAACAATATTTTTGAACAATTTCCTAGAAGTGTTCGAAAATTGAGAACTGAATTTATATTTTTTTTTATGAGGTTTCGATTGAAAAATTTCTAACTTAGCTCATCAGGATTAACATTGTCGCACAGCTATATTCTCTTTCCCAACAAAGTCTATAGAACATACATGTAAAATTACAGCTATGCTTTAATTAATCAACTCGCCTTATATTACTCGGGTATTACTGCAGTATTCAGGCGTGTTCATGCGATCAACCGCAGTCAGTTATATCGCCGCAGAATGCGGTCCACCTCACATTTGCAGTTAGGCTGTATTTTTCATGCGATGTTTATATGAATTTTGTTTTAAAGTTGACATTGTAATCACACCAGAATTTTTTTTTATTGTTTCAAAATGTCTTAGATAGAATTCAGAATTTTTGTGGTAAAAACAATTAACTTGGTTATCACAGTTAACACACTGTGGTAAGATTACCAGCGGATACCGCATGTCAACAGGGACTGCATGCTCTAATTAATTATCAGGTTTAACATGTTTATACTGGATACAGTTCATTTTAAAGGTACTCAATCCGGTTCGATGATACCCATATAATCAGATTCCAACATCATACATTTGTATTTAGAAAGGCTGCTTCAGTTACGTTATCAGAATTGATTAATTGCCCTAAAATAATGCTAACCACTGTCAACTAAAGTATACAATTGCCTGACATATGTTATTTATCAACATGTTGTTCTACAAAATTTGGCCTTATTATCAACAGAAAGCCTCTTGATTTTAGAGTTATTCATCTTCATCTGAAATTTGGTCCGAGACCGTGGGCCACTATTAATTCTTGATCGTGAAAAATAGTATATTTCAAAAATTGATATCTAATAACTCTGAGCTTTGATAGGTGGTGGGTTCCTCGACTCGTACCAAATATCTTTTACCCCCCCCCCCAAGTCCAAATAAAGAGTAATGTGCGAGCATTAATTCAGGGGGCCCTTAATCAGATTATGCATCTTTAAATTCAAATACAGTTTAAAGATGCATAATCCGATTAAGTGCCCCTCATTTGCTATTTACATATACATGTATATGGAATCGGGGGGGGGGGGTAAAAATATTTTAATCAAGTCGAGGGACCCACCTACATGTATCAAAGCTCAGAGTTATTAGATATCAATTTTAGAAATTTTAATATTTATCACCATCGATACTTAATAGTGGCCCAGAAAAATTTGACGAGCCGACGGTCTCAGACCAAATTGCGGATGAAGATGGATAACTCTAAAATGAAGAGGCTTTGTGTTGATATAATAAGGTCAAACTTCGTCGAACAGCATGTTGATCATTATAACGTATCAGGCGATTTTATACTATACATGTAGTTGACAGTGGTTAGCATTATTTTTGGGCAATTAATCGATTCTGATATTACTGAAGCAGCATTTCTAAAAAAAATGTTGTTGTTGGAATCTAATTATATGGGGACCATCGAATCTGATTGAGCACCTTTAATAGTTAGCTATATGAGTTATATACACATAAGGCGACACCAATTTTTAAGTCCGGTTTACGAACACCTCCTACAACTTTTTTTCCATTTCATGAAATTTTTTTTTACTTGTTTGTCCCAATTTTTTTTACACGCGTACTGATTTTCATGTGCTGTCGCATCCGGTTCTGCTTATGATCATTTGCAGATCCATATTTTCATGTATTTCATGACAAGAAATGTCTTGTTTGGTTCAGAATTTCATTCGAAAAGTTTTTTGTTCACAATTTTTGTAAAATTTATGTAAAATTTCAAGATTTACTTGATATAAATTGGGGGGGGGGGGGGGGAACAATTTTGTTATTTTTATTTTTTTCCCCTCCTGCATCTACTTTTTTCTCCCCACATCAGCCCACATGTTCGTAAACCAGACTTAAAAATTGGTGTCGCCTAATAGACATTTAAACTTTGAAAATTGTAGGTTTCCGGATGATAACTTCAGTTTGTGTGATCATATCTGAACCAAATGTGGTATGTAAGTTTATCAGACCAAAATACAGGTCAAGTTCGAATATAGGTGTGCTCCGCTCATTTTTGCGAGAGTTATGGCCCTTTTTCGACTTAGAATCGTGTTAATTTCTGGTTTCCGCATCATAATTTTAGTTTGTGTGATCAAATCTGAATCAAATTTGGTATGATAGTTTATTATCCACCATTTCATGGGACACTGGTTGGATTGTTCTGAAATGTAGTATCGGATTTAGGGGACCTTGATATATTTTTCAGACAAGCTGATGCCCCAAAGAAGCCACCTTTTCTCACATTTGCTGAAATAGTATCCAAAACATCAACATATCAAGAGCCATTAGACTGAATTAGATAAAAATATATCACTTGGGTCTGTTTAAGCTGGAAAATACTCAAAATTTGTATAATTTTCTGCTATTATATCTGCATACTAGCCTTTTTGCTGAATCGTGAATGCCGGTTATATTGCCGTGTGAAATCCTAGTACCAGATAACATTGGGTATGTACATGTATATAGCATACCACCTGAAAATGGCTTGAATATCACATACCAAAGCGGGGTGGGGGTGTGTGTGACACCCTCCTTGATCATAGTCTGTATTCTACAGGGTATGTTAACTGTTTCGAGTTGGTGCAATTAATGTGATTGTTTAATCTCTACCATCTGAAATCTATTTATAGCATATTTTGCTATCTGATCAATATTGCTACTTAGTACTGATATAAAACAGGATAAAGATGGTGTGTCTCTTTCCCGAATGTTCTGTTTACATGTACATTTGGGGGTTTATGAGTCAAATAATATCAGACAACATGTCCTTCTAACACTAAGAAATAATATGTTCTTATGAACCAGGACAAAATATGACTATTTCTGGAGCATTACAGCACATTATTACAAATCTATATTTGTAAGCAGTAAGATAATGACGGGAAACATGTCCTCAGACTAAGAAATAATTTTTTGGTGTGTATTTCACACCACAGCTCATGTGTATACTCACATTAGTTTATGTCATTCAAAGGGAGAAACCCATTTAGAAAGTTTAAATGAGACAAAACTACCTCACTGTAGATGTAGTTGCAAGGTACAACATGTACATGTATTCTGGTAAATGACATTGGAACTAAAATAATGATTTTTGTGTCCACCGGTATGTCATGTACCGGTACTAGTATACATTGCAACTACATGTACATGTAACTTGCCTAACATACCATATACATGTATGAAGAGGGACTTTGCAAGTGTTTTTTAATCAAAATTTTAACCCAACTCTTGTTGTCAGTAAGTTTTAACCCATGCAGTTTAATGAGTTTATATATTTATATATTACATGTGTTTCTATACATGTATTTTATCTTTAGTTAGTTTGTTGTCCTTGCATAAACTTGTATTGCTGCACAATCAGTTTCCTTAATGTTCTATTATACTAAAACAACTCCATTGATAACAATACCCCTGCATCCCATCAAAATCTACTTCATTGTCATCCTCATCATTTCACTTTGGTATCCCCACCCAGGTGTACCTTGGTGTTATTCACCCAGGTGTTCCTTGGTGTTTCCTACCCATGTGTACCTTGGTGTTTTCTTACCCAGGTGTACCTTGGTGTTTTCTTACCCAGGTGTACCTTGGTGTTTTCTTACCCAGGTGTACCTTGGTGTTTTCCTGCCCAGGTGTACCTTGGTGTTTCCTTACCTGGGTGTACCTTGGGGTTTTCTAACCCAGGTGCATCTCAATGGGAAATCCACCTGGGTAAGAAAACACCAAGGTACACCGGCGTAAAAAAAACACCAAGGTATACCTGGGTTGGAAACATCAAGGTACACCTGGGTGGGGAACACCCAGGTAGGAAACACCAGGGTACACCTGGGTGAATAACACCAAGGTACACCTGGGTGGGAAACACCCAGGTAGGAGACACCAGGGTACACCTGGGTGAATAACACCAAGGTACACCTGGGTGGGAAACACCCAGGTAGGAAACACCAGGGTACACCTGGGTGAATAACACCAAGGTAACCTGGATGGGAAACACCCAGGTAGGAAACACCAGGGTACACCTGGGTAAATAACACCATGGTACACCTGGGTGGGGAAACACCCAGGTAGGAAACACCAGGGTAGACCTGGGTGGGAAACACCCAGGTAGGGTACACCTGGGTGTGGTCACCTGGGTAATTACACCCAGGTTTACCCATACCAGGGTTTTTATCCAGTTTCAGGTGGGTAAATCATGGTAAAACCCAGGTTTCGCGGGGTCTTGATGGTTGGTGGATGTCTTGGTAGATAGATTTTTACCTGGGTTTCGGCCCAAAAAACCTGGGTGGATTTACCCAGGTACATTTTTATATGGGCGCTTCGTCGCGCGCGATAGTCAGGTTATTATTCTGTGTGTACACTAATTTCAGGGGAGTCAGGTGGCTGCATGGGGGATACCCCCACCCCACACACTTATGACTAATGTGTAGGGTTTCTACAAACAACGTGTAGCTCTGCTACACAACCATTATTCATTTTTTATCTTAAACATATTTTACACAATAAATGGGGCAATTTATACACATGTATACACACTGGTGTCCATAAAATCAACACATATGCCTTACACATGTTGTGTAAATTCTTACACATATATATCTTAGACAAGAATGTAAAGTTCAGTATTCTGAACTGTGGGTATATAGTATTCATGGCAAATGGAGATTTATATGTTAAAACTTTCATGGCGTACAATGGTACGTAATATTTTGCTCTGTCATGTGTGAGTTTTCGTTTTAAATGAACAAACCATGGTCGTGACGTGGTTGCACGTGATTAGTATTAACGTATTACAACAATCATATAAACAAGAGTAAGATCAGTATTCTTCATGAAAGTTTTAACAAATATATCCCCATATATCATTAATACAATACTCACAAGTCGGAATTCTGAACTTACATTCCTTGTCTACAATTTGTTTATTCTCGTCACTCAAAATTACATGGGTATTGAGACAGTAGTAAATTGTATTCCAAAACATATACTCAAACAATATCGTCGTCATGTAGCAGACTATGAAACTGAAGGCACGCAATGCGCACGATCTACATTCTTACACAAGTGTGTGTAATAAAATGTACACATTATGTGTAGAACGGCACTTGGTCAATGTATTTGTATGTAAAACTACACATTGCTATGTGTATTAACCGGGTTTACACATTTGATGTGTAATCGTTTCTACACATTAGTTATAATAGTGCTCCCACCCGGTAATACGCGATTATTATTAGTTGATGAATGCATTGTCTCATGTTTACCACAACGTCTTTTGGAATGAACTAGCCTCGTTATATTCTTTATCATTTCCGCTGATTATACCAAAATATAATTCACCAGCCAATGGAGCAGATTATACGGTCCATGATTTTAGTTCTTTACAAGGAATAAACTGAATATAGTATTCTAAGGTGGAATTTCAGTCACGAAAAATAACAAAAATAAATGGTTTAATTATTTGGTCATAGAGACATACAGTCATACAGACACACATGGCATACATGCATACATACATACATACAGTCATACAGACACACACAGTCATACAGACACACATGTGCCATACAGACACACATGCGTTGTACTTCGATTATTAGCCTCTCGCTAAAGTCCTCCATTATCGCGGCGACAAATCAGTGTGCCGTCATCAAATAGAAAAATAACGGTCGTATAAACACCTATTTGAGAGCCGTCCAATTATCTCGCTGGTTTGCAACAAAGCGACAATTCGACGAAGCATAAAATCATTGCTATAATCGCCTCGTGGTCAGCGAGTCGGTCGCTTGCGGTGTGAACATCAAAATCGCGCGCTTTGAACTGCTACGGACGTTAGAAAACGGCCGTTATAATCGCTCGCTCGCGCCCGGTGTGGAACAACCTTGACCAATCAAAAACGCTGAATTGCCGACGCGATTTCATCACTCGATGAGCACCAGTTTTGTATGACAGGTGTCTCTTTCAACTTAACGTGCCTTTTTCGTCGGAAATAGTCTCAACGTTATACGCTCGTTATACTTCCAACTTCTACTTTTCGGTGGTTCTCCTGTGAAATTATATAATTTATCTTCAAACTTTTCGGTTATAACTTCATAACCTTAAACGAGACGAATTATTTCTTTAGATATTAACTATATTAACCCCCACAATATGGTAAGAGGATGCACGTACGCCAATAATATTATAAATTTAACAACGGTTGAGCATCGCATATAGCTTTCGACGAGCGTTTTGGTCTAACATAGTGAATTTGACAGAACAAAAAAAGTAAAATTGTGGTTTATTTCGAGATATTGTTGTGGAAGGGGGATCAGATCAGTTGAAATGCTTTAAACTTATCGCCTTATGATTGCTGATGTAGAAAATCCAAGACCAATAATTCAGGTAAAACAGCTGTTTTACGAACTCGATCCAGCTATAGCTGTGAAAAGTCCATTTATCAAATCGGTCGACGTTTGTTCAAGTTCAAGGCCTAAACTTTATTTTTTGTTTTTTTAAAAGCCCACTTCATTTTCGAATCACCAGATCACATTATATACAACATATTCCATGTTATATACCATTTGAAAGAGGAAGCTCCAAAACATTGTATTATCAACTGATCCGGTCGAATACACTGGAAACATGTTGTTTTATGTCGAGGAATCAAGGTGTGTCCTGCATTTAATTTTGATCCGGACTGTACTATAAAGTCAATTATACTCAATGGAAGGGGAATAACTCTATCTTTTAGTTTGAAATTTGATGCATTCTGGTTTGACAAGGGGGAGTTTTGGAATGAATCTCTATCACTTGGTGGACAGTCCTAGGCCACAGCTGCTTCGTATTCTGGTGGAATATATATTGTTTTGGTTCCTCTTCCAAATTGTATATACTATGGAATAATGTAATCTGGGCATTCGAAAATTAAGTGGGCCTTTAATAGAAAAATTACCCTTAATCTGGGCCAGAGTTGATGTGTGTAGCTGTCACACGCGGTCGTGTATAAGTATATGTAAGGTAGACAGGGATGTGGAGAAATATATGGAAGGGAAGTACAAGTTAACATAAATGGAGAATTGAGAGTCAGCGGGAAGGGAAAGATGATTGTTAGACCACACACCACATATATTTGGTTGTTGGATTATGTAATGCAATTAGTATTTATACTCGAAGGGCGTCAATATTTTAACCGACATGCATTGGATTTATTTATATTTTGTGTTAGTCTGCTCTTAATGGCTGTTCTCATTTCATATTCAGTGATGGTGATATGAGAAACTCAATATTCCTGATCTCTCATGATCCATAACATATCATTTAGGGAAAATGTCTTGTGGTTCCGATTTAAGTAAAACATGCGTATAGGTCTCAGCGCACTTTATTGTAGTATTCGTGCACTTTATTTTAGTCTTAATGCACTTTGTTATAAGTCTCAGTGCACTTTATTGTAGTCTTAACGCACTTTATTGTAGTCTTAGTGCACTTGATTGTAGTCTTTGTGAACCTTATTGTAGTTTTAGTGCACTGTATTGTAGTCTTAGTTCACTTTATTGTAGTCTTAGTGTACTTTATTGTATGCTTAGTGTACTTTATTGTGGCCTTGTTGTACCTTATTGTAGTCTTAGTGCACTTTATTGTAGTCGTAGTGCACTTTATTGTAGTCTTATTGCACTTTATTGTAGTCTTAGTGCACTTTATTGTAGTCTTAGTGCATGTTATTGTAGTGTTAGTGCATATTATTGTAGTCTTAGTGCACTTTATTGTAGTCTTAGTGTACCTTATTGTAGTCTTAGTGCACTTATTGTAATCTTAGTGAACTTTATTGTAGTCTTAGTGCATTTTATTGTAGTCTTAGTGCACTTTATTGTAGTCGTAGTGCACTTTATTGTAGTCTTAGTGCACTTTATTGTAGTCTTAATGCAGTAGTCTTACTGCACTTTATTGTAGTCTTAGTGCACTTTCTTGTAGTCTACTCTTAGTGCACTTTATTGTAGCAAATACTTAATATCAGGTGATTGCATGTGCCTTCCAATTATTTCAATCCGTATGTGTGGAGTTATCCATTGACAAATTGTATCTCAATGATCGAAAGTCATCAACGGGAAGTTATTGACACATATAACTGCAATGTGTTCCCCGTCTGCATGCAAATCGTCATCACATCTGTATCTAGCTGAACCAGTTTTAAAAATACGACAAAACGTTCGATATATCATATATAACAATCCTACACCAACAGGGTGATTAACAATTGTGTCATCAAGAAAAACACATTGGGGGCCAGTCTTCGATTTTGAAACATGGAAGAGTGTTTCATAAGGGTAGAAAGTAATATGTTACCTCCTTTTCTTTGGGCCGCGATCTTTGATAATGCCATACTGATCACGCAGTTCAAAGCGCTGTTGATGAGGCATCCCTGTGAGTGAGACTTTAGACATAACGACATATATAGTCCAGGCGTCAGCTGAGGCAAGGTGTCACCGGGAGAGGGAATTTATGGCACCTATGGTTTATTGTAGACAGGTAACTGAAGTTTCATTGTCTGGTTCTCGCACGTACGTGATAGGACGCGAGTGTTGGGTACAGCTGATTACCTGAATAAATTTACTGCGCATTTTATGTCATATTTGTGTGTGTCGTTCAATGGTGTGCAATTGATTGCTTCCTTAAAAGAAATTAAAACAACGCCAAGTTCTAAATATGCGCTACATCATGCTCGTTCGAATTACGTTTCGCGCATTTTTGTTTCGTCACGATTTGGACAAACCACCACTTGTCAATCAGTTTAGCAATCGCATTTTGCGAAGTATTGAATCGAGTTGCATATAAATGTACATTCAACTTCGTTTACGAAAACAAACAGAGAGGTCCGTCGCGCCATCCTGTTCTAAAACAAAACGAAAAACTTAACCCTCCCCCAAACGATAAAATAAGCATTTCCCCCATATTTCCAGCTATAAATGTGAGAAATGTTAAACAAAACCACTGTTAACACTCGGTGGTGATTAAAATGTTTGCTTATATATTGACATTGGTCACATTTGCGGAAAAACTGGAACCGGAAACTCGTAACCATTAGTCAAACAATCAATTTAACATAATACGCCGGACGCATAACGTGTTGATACACCATGTTTGGATAATGAAGATTTTTGAAAAATGGATAACAATGGTTTCTTGTTTCCTTATGCCGAATATCTTTACTGTACCAGGGGGGGGGGTGAAAAAAAAATTCCGGCACGTATGCCGGGGTGGGTGGGTGGTCAAAGCCACCAACAAGCAATTTTTTCCGCAACTAAAAAAAATAATTCCTGCTTGTTTTTTAGTGTTTTGGCAATGAGTTGGGCTTCAAAACCACTTTGAATGAGAGAAATAATGTAATTCTAACTGTAAACTGACTGCAGGCAGTTATCGTGTTGTATTTTGTTGCAAATTTTGAAATCCAAGATGACCGCTGGCAGCCATGTTTTTTTGGCCGAATGACCTCAAAATGACTCATTCCTATTTACATGTTCATGTTAACATCCATGATAAATAGTATGCACATAAATTCATATACAGCTGTTTACAGTTAATTTCCCCCCGCAAATCTCTGTTTTAGTGTTAAAAGGGGGGGGTGGGTGTCAAAAAATGGTAGGAAAAAACTGCCGAAAACGGAAACAAATTTGGCGGTGGGGGTGGGTGGGTACAAAAAATGATCGAAAGGGGAAAAATGCCATACGTGCCTGAATTTTTTTTCCGACCCCCCCCCCTGACTGTACAGGAAACATAACTCTGCATGTCGATACTTCTTCATGACATCTAAGATGAACGCCAAAACGTCCGCTTTCCCCATGGCATCAGTAATCAGCTATTCAACAGTGATGATTGACAAAAGAAAACTGGGATTTAGGTAGGTGTTAATTTATTCGAACATATTCTATTATTGGAACACATTTAGAAGAAAAAGAACGTGGAATTATTAAAGTCTTTAAAATATATAGTGTACTCCATTCCAGTAACCAATGCAATTTACACAGTTTTGAGGGATACAAATATATTCTGACGTCCATATGTAGAATATATGTTCTGGGAAGCTGAAAGAATTGAATTTTACGAGATGTTCCATAAAATCCAAGATGATCATGCAAATGTCAAATTTTCCACACCATTAATAGTCGGCTATAACTCTGTTTAACTCATTTTTTCGAACAAACATAAACTATTTATTGATAACAAGTACAACTTGATTGATAATGATTAGTCGGATAGTATAGACAACAAAGTAGGACTTTCATCTTCGTTCTAATAATACAACTATATACAAACAAACAGCGTCATTGCACACATAACGGTATGTAACATAAGTTGATTTAAGCATGACATAATCGAGAATACAAACATGCAGTGCTGTTTACGGTAGACATCTTTTCCACCCTATGTGTGCCGAGTGGTGTATTGCTGTGGGTGGGTGTAGTGCTGTTAACCGCTTTAATCATCGAACAAAGGACCAAACAAACAGTAAGTATGATTGCCTAGTTAATAATATCGCATAATCGCGTCCCTTCAATACTTTTATCACAGCTTTTTCCTCAAAAAAGGTAAAATTCCTGTTTAAATATCCATAACTTTTGCAACCCAAGATCTTTACTTTGGGAAACGAATTGAAATTATTTGCAAATATATTGAGAATTGATTTGGGTGCATAAAGCCAACCATCAAAGCTATATTTCTTGGTGAAAATTTAGTTTGACGGAGGGCACTACCGAGAAAAATGGTTCGAATATAGCAATTACCCGTTTAATCTCGACTTGTTCATTAGCGAGTTTGCGATTTCAAACCGGTACGTATACGGGTACGTATACGGGTAGCTACCCGTACCGGTACACGCTTTGTAATAGCAAACTGTTTTATAGGTATAATTCAGCATATCGACTGGTAATGTATGGTGAGCCAACTGCAAATAAATTCATATATTCTATATATGTATAGAGAAAGTGTTATTCGCATTCGCTGTATTGGTCGACATTATACTTACCGTTACCTCTGGAAAATCAGTTGCATTCACCAGGAACGAGACGGCAGTGTGTGGGAGGGGGTTGAGGTTTTCATTCCACTCATTGCGGTTAAATTTTCAATTGGATTTCACAAATTATTTCATTGACCGATCGATTGGCGACTAAAATAATTGAAATTTTTCCGACTGAGAATATTAGGTTATGATAGATCTAATATACAATTACATTTTCCAACCAATATTCGGCGTAAAGTGTATTGTTTTTAGACCCAGTGTCCAATAAAGGTCTAGGCCTACATGCAGTTTCATTCAAATATACGGCCGAATTGCCCCCTATATTAGTCGAAGAATGTTAACGATTGGGTTGGACTTTTACAACATATCGAAGGATCGGGACACAACGTGTGAACGTCTATTCCAAGAATTAGGGTTTTGGTCTGGATCTAAACCCGGAGGTAGGTTGACAACTTCAACGTTCAATGATATTTTGTTCATTATATTGCCTGAATAAAGAGCGTTTTCTTCACTTCTCTGTGAGAAACTCAGGAAACAAATGAAACTCGCTCAGACTATGCTATGATAAAATGTTGAACATAGTATAAGTTATATATATATATATCGGTACTTTGTGTCTATATCAACCTATATTATCACCATTGCAATATTCATCATTCTTAGGTAGCAATACACGATTTCCAGCAATTTTGCCAACCTGGGAGGGGGTACTGTACTTCAAATCAATGCTAAGCCATTATCGTTGGCATATATCCCATCAAGCATGTTTTAATTTCGACAGAAATTTTAGTTGTAATTATTTAAATGTACTTTTGGTTCTTCGTACAATTTGTCATTGAGTTATGCCCCTTGGTTTGCACACACGAACCGCTCAATTTTACCCATTTTTTTTTTTTACTCAAATTGGCCTTTTTCAACCCCAAAACTGACCATGATAGAGCGAATGTCAGTAAATAAGATTCTTCCACCTGATAGAGCTATGCTAGTGCTGAGAAATATTTGAAATAGAAAAAAAGTTATCGTATCAATTTGAAGAAAAAAAGTCTTTCGAGCCCAGATGACAGAATTCAGGGGAGAGAAATCGGGCTATTTTCCTGTAATCAATAACACAGAGTTGGCCTTCACTGAATACGAAAACCCTGTTGCGTATCAAAATTTTTCACTTTTTTGAGAACTTTCCCAGTTTTGTAAAATAAATAAACCTTCAAACCAGTAATGACACAGTTAACACAGGCTACACTGGCCGTTATGCCCCACCAGATACTTATATTTATATTTTTCAGACCCCCTACAACCCGTGAAATCGTGTACTGCTACCTTAAAGGAAAAATAGAGTTATCCCCATTCAACGCGCAAATGTCCAGTTACGTCTCTGAAGTACACCGATAACTTTGATATATAACACATATGGTGTTTCTTCAGTGCGAATGGGAAATAAGGTCAATATAAGTAGTGTGGTTTCAATAAAAATGAACAAAATTCACCCAAATTATTGGTTATAGCGAAAAAAACAAAGTTAAATTATAAATGTGACATCATGCCCACCACCTTAAAACTAAAAATCCCAGTCAAAAAGGCAGTCTGAACAGCAGAATACATGGTTATTTACTAGCCAGCCCCCCCATCCCCCCGCATATGTTAAGACAATGTTCTTGTCACCCCCCCCCCCCCCGAATATGTTTAGACAATGTATTTGGTTATTTGGAAACACGACCAAGACCGAATAACCAATATCAATCAATACGCCTATTCGTAGGTGGTATCCGAGGAGTTCCATTGTTGGGATGTTCCCTTAGCAACACAATTCATTACATGCAAATCACTTTTATGTGGTCAGTCATAAACATGTAAGAACGCAACAAAACTCCAAACAAATCATAGGGAATAACTAATGCATATATAATCACCCTCCCCCAAAATGTGAACAATGTTTATTTGGCCGGTCGGTGTACATTCACCGATTCAATGACTTAATTGTCAAGTTGAAATCACATTATTTAATTATTTATGGAATCTTATATACAATTTTTATTGTGATGGTGTTCACGCGCTGTTTGTGCTAACTCAGTAGCTGATTTTACCCCCTCTCCAATATACATATTGACATTACTCGGTCATTCGGAAACACGACCAAGACTAAATAACCAACATTAATATGGCTTTTTCGCACCAGGTATCCAAGGAATTCCATTGTTGAAATGTTTGCGTGGCAACACGTTTCATTAAATTAATGTCAATTTTATGTAACCACACAAAACCGCACCACTCGAAACGAATCGTACAGAGTAACTGATGCATATATATTCACATCACCAACCCCCCCCCCAAATGTGAACCGGAATGTTTTTTTTTATCCGTAGCAGACATACGTTGAATTTGCTTTTTGCCCTGTCGGTGTGATCATTCAGTGACTTGTCAAGCTGGAATCCATAGTATCAAAGTGTACAGCCTCTGATACAAATACTCTACAAGCAAATGCACCTAGTTCCGAGAACAGTCATAAATAGAAACTGTGAATAGTAACTCAGACACGAAGATAGGAAAGATAAAATGTTTCAGTAGATTTTCACTAATTTATCCAATTTGATATGTCTCTTTAAGGTAGCAATACACGATTTCCAGCAATTTTGCCAACCTGGGAGGGGGTACTGTACTTCAAATCAATGCTAAGCCATTATCGTTGGCATATATCCCATCAAGCATGTTTTAATTTCGACATAAATTTTAGGTGTAATCATTTAAATGTACATTTGGTTCTTCGTCAATTTGTCATTGAGTTATGCCCCTTGGTTTGCACACACGAACCGCTCAATTTTACCCTTTTTTTTACTCAAATTGGCCTTTTTCAACCCAAAAACAGACCATGATAGAGCGAATGTCAGTAAATAAGATTCTTCCACCTGATAGAGCTATGCTAGTGCTGAGCAATATTTGAAATAGAAAAAAAGTTATCATATCAATTTGAAGAAAAAAAGTCTTTCGAGCCCAGATGACAGAATTCAGGGGAGAGAAATCGGGCTATTTTCCTGTAATCAATAACACAGAGTTGGCCTTCACTGAATACGAAAACCCTGTTGCGTATCAAAAATTTTCACTTTTTTGAGAACTTTCCCAGTTTTGTAAAATAAATAAACCTTCAAACCAGTAATGACACAGTTAACACAGGCTACACTGGCCGTTATGCCCCCCAGATACTTATATTTATATTTTTCAGACCCCCTACAACCCGTGAAATCGTGTACTGCTACCTTAAAGGAAAAATAGAGTTATCCCCATTCAACGCGCAAATGTCCAGTTACGTCTCTGAAGTACACCGATAACTTTGATATATAACACATATGGTGTTTCTTCAGTGCGAATGGGAAATAAGGTCAATATAAGTAGTGTGGTTTCAATAAAAATGAACAAAATTCACCCAAATTATTGGTTATAGCGAAAAAAACAAAGTTAAATTATAAATGTGACATCATGCCCACCACCTTAAAACTAAAAATCCCAGTCAAAAAGGCAGTCTGAACAGCAGAATACATGGTTATTTACTAGCCAGCCCCCCCATCCCCCCGCATATGTTAAGACAATGTTCTTGTCACCCCCCCCCCCCCCGAATATGTTTAGACAATGTATTTGGTTATTTGGAAACACGACCAAGACCGAATAACCAATATCAATCAATACGCCTATTCGTAGGTGGTATCCGAGGAGTTCCATTGTTGGGATGTTCCCTTAGCAACACAATTCATTACATGCAAATCACTTTTATGTGGTCAGTCATAAACATGTAAGAACGCAACAAAACTCCAAACAAATCATAGGGAATAACTAATGCATATATAATCACCCTCCCCCAAAATGTGAACAATGTTTATTTGGCCGGTCGGTGTACATTCACCGATTCAATGACTTAATTGTCAAGTTGAAATCACATTATTTAATTATTTATGGAATCTTATATACAATTTTTATTGTGATGGTGTTCACGCGCTGTTTGTGCTAACTCAGTAGCTGATTTTACCCCCTCTCCAATATACATATTGACATTACTCGGTCATTCGGAAACACGACCAAGACTAAATAACCAACATTAATATGGCTTTTTCGCACCAGGTATCCAAGGAATTCCATTGTTGAAATGTTTGCGTGGCAACACGTTTCATTAAATTAATGTCAATTTTATGTAACCACACAAAACCGCACCACTCGAAACGAATCGTACAGAGTAACTGATGCATATATATTCACATCACCAACCCCCCCCCCAAATGTGAACCGGAATGTTTTTTTTTATCCGTAGCAGACATACGTTGAATTTGCTTTTTGCCCTGTCGGTGTGATCATTCAGTGACTTGTCAAGCTGGAATCCATAGTATCAAAGTGTACAGCCTCTGATACAAATACTCTACAAGCAAATGCACCTAGTTCCGAGAACAGTCATAAATAGAAACTGTGAATAGTAACTCAGACACGAAGATAGGAAAGATAAAATGTTTCAGTAGATTTTCACTAATTTATCCAATTTGATATGTCTCTTTAAGGTAGCAATACACGATTTCCAGCAATTTTGCCAACCTGGGAGGGGGTACTGTACTTCAAATCAATGCTAAGCCATTATCGTTGGCATATATCCCATCAAGCATGTTTTAATTTCGACATAAATTTTAGGTGTAATCATTTAAATGTACATTTGGTTCTTCGTCAATTTGTCATTGAGTTATGCCCCTTGGTTTGCACACACGAACCGCTCAATTTTACCCTTTTTTTTACTCAAATTGGCCTTTTTCAACCCAAAAACAGACCATGATAGAGCGAATGTCAGTAAATAAGATTCTTCCACCTGATAGAGCTATGCTAGTGCTGAGCAATATTTGAAATAGAAAAAAAGTTATCATATCAATTTGAAGAAAAAAAGTCTTTCGAGCCCAGATGACAGAATTCAGGGGAGAGAAATCGGGCTATTTTCCTGTAATCAATAACACAGAGTTGGCCTTCACTGAATACGAAAACCCTGTTGCGTATCAAAAATTTTCACTTTTTTGAGAACTTTCCCAGTTTTGTAAAATAAATAAACCTTCAAACCAGTAATGACACAGTTAACACAGGCTACACTGGCCGTTATGCCCCCCAGATACTTATATTTATATTTTTCAGACCCCCTACAACCCGTGAAATCGTGTACTGTTACCTTAAAGGAAAAATATAGTTATCCCCATTCAACGCGCAAATGTCCAGTTACGTCTCTGAAGTACACCGATAACTTTGATATATAACACATATGGTGTTTCTTCAGTGCGAATGGGAAATAAGGTCAATATAAGTAGTGTGGTTTCAATAAAAATGAACAAAATTCACCCAAATTATTGGTTATAGCGAAAAAAACAAAGTTAAATTATAAATGTGACATCATGCCCACCACCTTAAAACTAAAAATCCCAGTCAAAAAGGCAGTCTGAACAGCAGAATACATGGTTATTTACTAGCCAGCCCCCCCCCATCCCCCGCATATGTTAAGACAATGTTCTTGTCACCCCCCCCCCCCCCCGAATATGTTTAGACAATGTATTTGGTTATTTGGAAACACGACCAAGACCGAATAACCAATATCAATCAATACGCCTATTCATAGGTGGTATCCGAGGAGTTCCATTGTTGGGATGTTCCCTTAGCAACACAATTCATTACATGCAAATCACTTTTATGTGGTCAGTCATAAACATGTAAGAACGCAACAAAACTCCAAACAAATCATAGGGAATAACTAATGCATATATAATCACCCTCCCCCAAAATGTGAACCATGTTTATTTGGCCGGTCGGTGTACATTCACCGATTCAATGACTTAATTGTCAAGTTGAAATCACATTATTTAATTATTTATGGAATCTTATATACCATTTTTATTGTGATGGTGTTCATGCGCTGTTTGTGCTAACTCAGTAGCTGATTTTACCCCCTCTCCAATATACATATTGACATTACTCGGTCATTCGGAAACACGACCAAGACTAAATAACCAACATTAATATGGATTTTTCGCACCAGGTATCCAAGGAATTACATTGTTGAAATGTTTGCGTGGCAACACGTTTCATTAAATTAATGTCAATTTTATGTAATCACACAAAACCGCACCACTCGAAACGAATCGTACAGAGTAACTGATGCATATATATTCACATCACCAACCCCCCCCCCCCCCCCAAATGTGAACCGGAATGTTTTTTTTTTATCCGTAGCAGACATACGTTGAATTTGCTTTTTGCCCTGTCGGTGTGATCATTCAGTGACTTGTCAAGCTGGAATCCATTGTATCAAAGTTTACAGCCTCTGATACAAATACTCTACAAGCAAATGCACCTAGTTCCGAGAACAGTCATAAATAGAAACTGTGAATAGTAACTCAGACACGAAGATAGGAAAGATAAAATGTTTCAGTAGATTTTCACTAATTTATCCAATTTGATATGTCTCTTTAAGGTAGCAATACACGATTTCCAGCAATTTTGCCAACCTGGGAGGGGGTACTGTACTTCAAATCAATGCTAAGCCATTATCGTTGGCATATATCCCATCAAGCATGTTTTAATTTCGACATAAATTTTAGGTGTAATCATTTAAATGTACATTTGGTTCTTCGTCAATTTGTCATTGAGTTATGCCCCTTGGTTTGCACACACGAACCGCTCAATTTTACCCTTTTTTTTACTCAAATTGGCCTTTTTCAACCCAAAAACAGACCATGATAGAGCGAATGTCAGTAAATAAGATTCTTCCACCTGATAGAGCTATGCTAGTGCTGAGCAATATTTGAAATAGAAAAAAAGTTATCGTATCAATTTGAAAAAAAAAGTCTTTCGAGCCCAGATGACAGAATTCAGGGGAGAGAAATCGGGCTATTTTCCTGTAATCAATAACACAGAGTTGGCCTTCACTGAATACGAAAACCCTGTTGCGTATCAAAAATTTTCACTTTTTTGAGAACTTTCCCAGTTTTGTAAAATAAATAAACCTTCAAACCAGTAATGACACAGTTAACACAGGCTACACTGGCCGTTATGCCCCCCAGATACTTATATTTATATTTTTCAGACCCCCTACAACCCGTGAAATCGTGTACTGTTACCTTAAAGGAAAAATATAGTTATCCCCATTCAACGCGCAAATGTCCAGTTACGTCTCTGAAGTACACCGATAACTTTGATATATAACACATATGGTGTTTCTTCAGTGCGAATGGGAAATAAGGTCAATATAAGTAGTGTGGTTTCAATAAAAATGAAAAAAATTCACCCAAATTTTTGGTTATAGCGAAAAAAACAAAGTTAAATTATAAATGTGACATCATGCCCACCACCTTAAAACTAAAAATCCCAGTCAAAAAGGCAGTCTGAACAGCAGAATACATGGTTATTTACTAGCCAGCCCCCCCCATCCCCCGCATATGTTAAGACAATGTTCTTGTCACCCCCCCCCCCCCCCCCGAATATGTTTAGACAATGTATTTGGTTATTTGGAAACACGACCAAGACCGAATAACCAATATCAATCAATACGCCTATTCATAGGTGGTATCCGAGGAGTTCCATTGTTGGGATGTTCCCTTAGCAACACAATTCATTACATGCAAATCACTTTTATGTGGTCAGTCATAAACATGTAAGAACGCAACAAAACTCCAAACAAATCATAGGGAATAACTAATGCATATATAATCACCCTCCCCCAAAATGTGAACCATGTTTATTTGGCCGGTCGGTGTACATTCACCGATTCAATGACTTAATTGTCAAGTTGAAATCACATTATTTAATTATTTATGGAATCTTATATACCATTTTTATTGTGATGGTGTTCACGCGCTGTTTGTGCTAACTCAGTAGCTGATTTTACCCCCTCTCCAATATACATATTGACATTACTCGGTCATTCGGAAACACGACCAAGACTAAATAACCAACATTAATATGGATTTTTCGCACCAGGTATCCAAGGAATTCCATTGTTGAAATGTTTGCGTGGCAACACGTTTCATTAAATTAATGTCAATTTTATGTAATCACACAAAACCGCACCACTCGAAACGAATCGTACAGAGTAACTGATGCATATTTATTCACATCAACAACCCCCCCCCCCCCCCCCCCAAATGTGAACCGGAATGTTTTTTTTTTATCCGTATCAGACATACGTTGAATTTGCTTTTTGCCCTGTCGGTGTGATCATTCAGTGACTTGTCAAGCTGGAATCCATAGTATCAAAGTTTACAGCCTCTGATACAAATACTCTACAAGCAAATGCACCTAGTTCCGAGAACAGTCATAAATAGAAACTGTGAATAGTAACTCAGACACGAAGATAGGAAAGATAAAATGTTTCAGTAGATTTTCACTAATTTATCCAATTTGATATGTCTCTTTAAGGTAGCAATACACGATTTCCAGCAATTTTGCCAACCTGGGAGGGGGTACTGTACTTCAAATCAATGCTAAGCCATTATCGTTGGCATATATCCCATCAAGCATGTTTTAATTTCGACATAAATTTTAGGTGTAATCATTTAAATGTACATTTGGTTCTTCGTCAATTTGTCATTGAGTTATGCCCCTTGGTTTGCACACACGAACCGCTCAATTTTACCCATTTTTTTACTCAAATTGGCCTTTTTCAACCCAAAACCAGACCATGATAGAGCGAATGTCAGTAAATAAGATTATTCCACCTGATAGAGCTATGCTAGTGCTGAGAAATATTTGAAATAGAAAAAAAGTTATCGTATCAATTTGAAAAAAAAAGTCTTTCGAGCCCAGATGACAGAATTCAGGGGAGAGAAATCGGGCTATTTTCCTGTAATCAATAACACAGAGTTGGCCTTCACTGAATACGAAAACCCTGTTGCATATCAAAAAATTTCACTTTTTTGAGAACTTTCCCAGTTTTGTAAAATAAATAAACCTTCAAACCAGTAATGACACAGTTAACACAGGCTACACTGGCCGTTATGCCCCCCCAGATACTTATATTTAAATTTTTCAGACCCCCTACAACCCGTGAAATCGTGTACTGTTACCTTAAAGGAAAAATATAGTTATCCCCATTCAACGCGCAAATGTCCAGTTACGTCTCTGAAGTACACCGATAACTTTGATATATAACACATATGGTGTTTCTTCAGTGCGAATGGGAAATAAGGTCAATATAAGTAGTGTGGTTTCAATGAAAATGAAAAAAATTCACCCAAATTATTGGTTATAGCGAAAAAAACAAAGTTAAATTATAAATGTGACATCATGCCCACCACCTTAAAACTAAAAATCCCAGTCAAAAAGGCAGTCTGAACAGCAGAATACATGGTTATTTACTAGCCAGCCCCCCCATCCCCCGCATATGTTAAGACAATGTTCTTGTCACCCCCCCCCCCCCGAATATGTTTAGACAATGTATTTGGTTATTTGGAAACACGACCAAGACCGAATAACCAATATCAATCAATACGCCTATTCATAGGTGGTATCCAAGGAGTTCCATTGTTGGGATGTTCCCTTAGCAACACAATTCATAACATGCAAATCACTTCTATGTGGTCAGTCATAAACATGTAAGAACGCAACAAAACTCCAAACAAATCATAGGGAATAACTAATGCATATATAATCACCCTCCCCCAAAATGTGAACCATGTTTATTTGGCCGGTCGGTGTACATTCACCGATTCAATGACTTAATTGTCAAGTTGAAATCACATTATTTAATTATTTATGGAATCTTATATACCATTTTTATTGTGATGGTGTTCACGCGCTGTTTGTGCTAACTCAGTAGCTGATTTTACCCCCTCTCCAATATACATATTGACATTACTCGGTCATTCGGAAACACGACCAAGACTAAATAACCAACATTAATATGGATTTTTTCGCACCAGGTATCCAAGGAATTACATTGTTGAAATGTTTGCGTGGCAACACGTTTCATTAAATTAATGTCAATTTTATGTAATCACACAAAACCGCACCACTCGAAACGAATCGTACAGAGTAACTGATGCATATATATTCACATCACCAACCCCCCCCCCCCCCCCAAATGTGAACCGGAATGTTTTTTTTTTATCCGTAGCAGACATACGTTGAATTTGCTTTTTGCCCTGTCGGTGTGATCATTCAGTGACTTGTCAAGCTGGAATCCATAGTATCAAAGTTTACAGCCTCTGATACAAATACTCTACAAGCAAATGCACCTAGTTCCGAGAACAGTCATAAATAGAAACTGTGAATAGTAACTCAGACACGAAGATAGGAAAGATAAAATGTTTCAGTAGATTTTCACTAATTTATCCAATTTGATATGTCTCTTTAAGGTAGCAATACACGATTTCCAGCAATTTTGCCAACCTGGGAGGGGGTACTGTACTTCAAATCAATGCTAAGCCATTATCGTTGGCATATATCCCATCAAGCATGTTTTAATTTCGACAGAAATTTTAGGTGTAATCATTTAAATGTACATTTGGTTCTTCGTCAATTTGTCATTGAGTTATGCCCCTTGGTTTGCACACACGAACCGCTCAATTTTACCCATTTTTTTACTCAAATTGGCCTTTTTCAACCCAAAAACAGACCATGATAGAGCGAATGTCAGTAAATAAGATTATTCCACCTGATAGAGCTATGCTAGTGCTGAGAAATATTTGAAATAGAAAAAAAGTTATCGTATCAATTTGAAAAAAAAAGTCTTTCGAGCCCAGATGACAGAATTCAGGGGAGAGAAATCGGGCTATTTTCCTGTAATCAATAACACAGAGTTGGCCTTCACTGAATACGAAAACCCTGTTGCGTATCCAAATTTTTCACTGTTTTGAGAACTTTCCCAGTTTTGTAAAATAAATAAACCTTCAAACCAGTAATGACACAGTTAAAACAGACTACACTGGCCGTTTCCCCCCCCCCCAGATACTTATATTTCTATTTTTCAGACCCCCTACAACCCGTGAAATCGTGTACTGCTACCTTAAGGTTCAAATGCACCGTACAAATGGTAAAATCTATTAAATTGAGAAATCGGGCACCACCCATATACGATAAAGTAACTAAACGGTTTATATGCAAATAAGTGTAATACATGTAAGTATACGATTATGGCTGAAATATATGTTCATTATTTCAACGAATGGATGCATCAAGATCATTCTATTCGCTGAAATAATGCACAGTCGGCATGAAGCTATTAACCAGCTTAAAAGGTGGCCTGGTCATGCAGTCACCTCTGATCATAATGGATTAACCCAACATTGGATCAACACACATGAGTCGTGCCCTGTCCAACCGTTAATTGGCGTGACTTCTTAACACATTGTCAACACGATGGACTGACAGTACCCTATTGCTTGTTCAAACAGTTAACAGCATGAAGACGACGTTCTTGCTCTTACATTTCGGCAATTGTATATTATATTATTTATTGCGTGTTATTTCGGATTTGGCGAAGAATTATAAATTCAATGATTGATTGATGCACTTGCATGCTTAGATTCGAAAAAAATTAATGCCTGGAATTCGAAATTAGACACCCCCACCGCGAGTGAAGAGGCTCTATGTGTATATTCCTTCTGCTATACTTCCAGTTGTCAGTCAGAGCGCCATTATACTTGAAAATCGTTGTATTGTAGGAGATTTGTGGAGGCATGGACTCAGTATGATGGTTCATTTTTTCAAATGTGCTTGCTTCAGCCCATATCATCGGGATTATAACACCCGTGCCAACATCGATACATGCATATATTTTGTTATGACGCATGTACATGCAAGTCATATAAAATAAATCGTTCACAGTGAAATAACCGTCAATTAAGTTCGATGTTGAGCGTCCTTTACTAAACGAATGGATGGTTGTGGTTGTACAATAATGTACGATCCATTATCCTACATGCATTAACAGGACGCGGCGAACACATGAGTTCCGTCACGGTCATGCTCTAATAACTCTATATATGCACCCATATATGTATTCTGATTTGTATTGTATTTACATGTGTTATTTACTATCCGGTAATGGAGAAAATATATATATAATCTGTCATTATTGGAGAGAACGCAGTTGTTTGTGAAACGATTGGCTTTCCGTAGTTAGTTAAGTGCCAGAAGCCACCTCGAGAGTTTGAACATAAAATGTGACTTAAATGATAACTTTATTGAAGTGATTTGTGGATGATATCTTGCAGTAAATAGGTTAATACATCGTTGACTGATATTTCGTGGAATTCATGTACTTATGTGTGAGAAAAATGTAGTGAAAGATTACCGGTCAATGGGACACATCTACCCGTTCCAAATCCCTATCGCTGTATGTGCTATATTGAAAGTACGCAAGTGACCGCGAGGAAGTTCACCGATCTACCCGTACCCGTTCCCGTCGGACGGGTATCGCAAAGTCGCTATTAACTCTTCTCGTGCCACAGTGAATTCTTCATCGTACATCAATGCATATGTTGACAAATGACTAACCCACTAGCACTCTTCGGACTCTTTGATAATGGTGGTATCGCATTATGCTATATGCGCAGTTATTGTGTGTGTGTCGCGCCTGGCTTTCCAATCTGCACTTCTCTCCATATCCATTAGAACACCAGCTAATGAAGTATAAGTTTGTGTCGATAAGACATACAAGGCAGTCAATGGTATATGACGTCCTTCATATGAGTGACATCGTTTACACAAACTCTGAATGTGCGCATGTTAATAAAACAGTCTGAATACTAGCTCGCGATGCCTCAAACATACTTCATACAGCTGCAGGCACTAATATATGAGAGGATTTTATGGCGTGGGTGTTATTTATGTGTTATTGTACATTAATAATTTCTACTTTCTCTGATAATTTAATTGTGATATTAGTGCCAACAGTTTATGTTACAACTTTGAGTGAGGTGTTCTTTTCTGCCTTATTTTAGAGAAATGGGAGGCAGTGGATATAGAGGACTTCCGTCGGGGTGATGTCCATCTTAGTATTTCATTTGCACCCATCGTTTTGGAATGGAAATTTTCCAATAAGTGATCAGTAAACGCTATTAGTGTACAATACCCACGTCATAAAATCACTCGTGTCATTCGCTTTACCATGATAAATGCACCACCCAAAATACCGTTGTAAATGGTTTATGTTTTAACATTTGCAAACTATGGTGAAATTACCGGAGTACTTTAATACTATAGTTTTGCCACCCAAATGACGTTATAAATTAATTATGGTTTATTGTACTATGTTGTTACCATATGTTTACCACCAAATAGACCATTGCCATTTAACTGTGGTTTATTTCACTATGGTCATATTGATATTTTCGGTAACCCGGCCGATCACAATCAAGACCTCCGCACCTACTAATTTTATAGACACGTGAACAAAAAAAATAAACGCAAAAACCTAAACAAAACAATCGTGTTTATCGATCTCTGATCGTAATTTCGGCGCCCAAAACAACATACTGGTAGGCTTATTTGTTTTCAAGAAAAACTACCCCGTACAGTGCTTATTTGGCACCCTATGTATATTTCTTTCCCGCTAAAAATGGCAAGACCCTTGCCAAAACAGAAAATGCGTAGATCTGAAACAAAAGTCGCCGACGAATTAAATATGAGCCCCATTCGTGAATTTAAAAAAAATCAGTTTTAATTTGAAGGGGAAAATCATTACCCTCTATACAAAATGTATGTTATAGTACTATAACATCTGTTAACCTCGCAATAAGATAAATATGTTCTAATTATGCAAAACAGTGGTTTGAAAACAAAGTAGAGTTTTTGTTGTGGTCACTTGAGAGTGTAATAGAAAATATTGGCAAAACAAACCGCACTGCATTATCTGGCTTAGGAATCGAACTAGGGTATATACTGTCTAATATCTGGAATCATGAATGTCTGCGAGAATATAAATAAGAGTTTTCATTGCATTTTGTTTTTGGTAGCCCATTACATAACTATTTTTTATCGTGTGAAGGACCATAACAACATAACACGATATAATTAATATTCAACCACGTTTGCAATGATCTGGCAGATATAAACAGTCAACACTGATTAATCTTTTCAGACATTATGTTGTTTTATTGTGATTTTTCCTATAAAAAATAGTTCTTGGCTTGAAAGAAAACTGTCCGTAGGAATCCGTATCAGGTGAATCTACGATTTCACCACCAGTTTAGTATAAGTATCATAACATCACTATAACAATACAATAATGTATGCACCATAATACAAGTTTATAGTAAAATGTCAAACATACCACCGTGAATTAAAACTAGATAATGTCGTAATCAATACGGCACACATGTAGTTAACATATGTACATGTATAATAAAACATCGGTATCGGTATTAGAATATTGAAATATAGTAAATGATTGATTGGGGTTCAAATAGGTTCAAAATTAGCTTATTTTCAGGAGAACAGGTTGTATTTCACCGATGACTGAGATACAGAGTTCAAATGTTAGTAATACACGGGTGGGTATAATAGTTATGTAATATATATAAAACATGAATGCAATAATTATATTATATTTATATAACTTGTATAATATATTTTTTATATTTATAATAATTTAGAAGTATTTATGTAACACTCACACAATAATTATTTTATATTTATAGAACTTTCATAATATTATAAGTTTCATAATGTTTATAATTATTTAATATTAATATAATATGACAACATTGTTGGCGCGGGTTCGAACCTTACGTTGGCGAAATTATCTAGCAAAACTCATGAGAGGTCAATTATCTGTCATCCCGCATGTAACGGTGCTACGAACACATTGCCTTGAGCTACATGTATGAATGATCCTTGCGCGATTAGTGTACATTGTATACAGACGCATTTCAATAATATAGCTGTGGTGACGCTGAATAGTGTTTATTTCGCATGATATTAGCTGACGTACAGACTAATTTAATAAGAATTGTTTTGCTTTAGGTTTATAGTACATTGTAGCGTTCCATACACAAATACGTGAAATGAATACCTGGCACATTTGCGAGTGTATGAACCTACCATACCTGCTAAAGGTAAAATGGACTAGACTAAAATACAACTATATCGGATGTATGGAGACTCGGACTAATTATTGAGAGTCCATTGCTTCAATTGTGCTTTTGTCGTTGAGCGCGAACAAATTATCATTTCTTATCGAAATGGCCATGTAGTCTGGTCGATAAACTCAAATTGTAGGGTAACCCTAGAACAAATTTGGACTAAGTTGAATTTTTATTCCATTTTGAAGAGGAATATATCCTGTATGACATATTCAACATGCGCCAATAACTGCCTTGAGCATTTGTATAATCCATGATGGCGTCACTGGTGGCAGTTGTGGTATTGAAACAAATTGAATTCCTGTGGTTGGTGCACCACTAATACCAAATGAGTAATAAATTAAATATAGAAAACAATTCTTAGTCGAAACCAAATCTGTAGAATATATGTCAAAAAATGGCCGCCAAAATAAAAAAAAATCGAATGAAATTTACAATTTGTGGAATATTAAATAGCTAGTCATATAGGATTTAACCAACTCCCGAATTATGCGAGGAAGATTGAGTTCAGAGTATAAGGGAAACGTTTGATAAGAGATGTACGAATCTCCATATTGTATCTCACGAGAGAGCAAGAGAAAGCAGGTTCTTATACAACGGTTTAATCTGGACTTTTGGGCGCCCAGAAACTTAAAAATAACGCAGTTGTATCTGTACTGTGAATCTGGAATCGTGTGATATATGTGCAATTAAACAGTTAACTGGCATTTAATAGGAATCTGTGACCTTTCATTGAAGCAGAACAATATGTACTCAGAGCAGTCTCTAGAATGTGATCAACCTGTCAACATTTGCTACTGTGGAACACTATGAGACTTATTCATAGAGTACTGGGTAAAATGTGTATATCATATTGGCTGTGTCTTAAAGTAATAGTAGCCTGCGGTCAAGTCATGAACTCGAACGTTTCGCTTTTATCACAAGAAAGAATGGTTGTATACCATGAACGCAATTTATCAAAGTACAAATGAGGACCATAGACTATCTTCACTAAATTCTCAACTTAATCAAAATTTCCTACATACTCTGTTGCAGAGACTGTCTTTATACCTGGAAATTGTATTTGGTTATATTCACTAAGGCCACACATATGCGCGAAACATACTACGCATCAATGTGTTTACCCCGTCTCCCTAATGTTACACATATCGATTGTGCACAAATAGCAACGTTGTGTGAATGGCCAACGCAGAAATAATAGCTTTAGACACCGTTGACCAGATTTTCACCCCAAGTACGTGTGTGGCAATTGGTGAGATAGTTTGTAATAACAGGATACTTACAAATAACAGTGTGGCTGTGTATTGTGTGGAAGCAGATTCCCGTTGTAAAGTGGCGACTTAGGTAACTTCAACAAAATTGTCTACTAAGAAACCGGTTTGTTATCACGGAGAATGTTGAAAATTGCGGAAATGTTACTAGTGTGCACTTCACTTTCTCCGTTACATTCAATAAGTGTCCATCGTTCCGAATGACGCTACCACGCACTGTGAAACATTTCATTACTTCGCATGCTGCATACTCGAAATTAGTATTTTGACCAGACTGTTGGATGCATTCTAATTAGAAAACACGAACTTTAGCGGATTTTTGATACGTAATCGATGATATATTCCTCCTCAAAATGGAACAAAAACCAACTTAGTCCAGACATCGGTCTCTAATATCGCAGTCATAATATATTGGTCTTATTTGAATGGTATTATAGTATGATTACGAGGCAGCGTGAAAGGAAATTTATCCCCGATAACATATTTTGACCATTCATATTTCCCTATGTTATGAACGTTTGAGCGTGAAATACCAGTTAATCTCCGTCACCTTAGCTGAGATTCGAACAATTTTGTTTATAGTAACAGCAGGATAAAGTAAAACACCGCACCGTGACACCAACATTGTGGTGGATACTCTATACGGTGCGCTTGTCCTCTTATTGTAATGTCGTTAAATAGTGGATCAACACACACTGGTTGAGACGATGCAGTCACTTCATATTATAACTTCATTCATGTTCGACAATCATTAGGTAACAATAAACCACGCGGACACGTAGCTGTTACTGATACCCCCAAAGGCAACACTTGCAAATTGACAGTACTTGTGCTACGTTTGATGTTGGTTGTCAATAAAGTGATTACACAATCCATATTTAGTATTATCTCTATATTTGTTCAGTATTCAATTTTCCTCATGTTGTACAATCTCGAATCAGGGTCTTCCTTTCGTAGAATGTTCGAGCCCCTGGCTTTATTTCATTGATAATGTTTACACACACGGACCATACCCATGCACTTGTTATATAACACATTGTCGCTCAAGAATTATAATGTCCAAATTCCTAAATATTGTAATGGGAGAAAACGCTATTTGAAATTTTTGAGAATGTTAAAGCCACATGGCAGTTTGTGTCCTAAAATGCACATACTATTATTCGCTTTGGAATTTGTCCTAGTAAATGGTTCGATAAATATCTAAACTACCTTTCTACGAACATTATGTAAACCTAAAAAAGACGCATTGGAGAAATGAAAAATACAACTATGAACACTGTATTTGGAAAACAACAATGGAACAGAAAAGAGCGTTCCGAGTTAGTCTATTCCTAATATGGTAGAAATAAAGAGCGTCTTGCTTTTGGCGAAAATTGTAAACCTGCTGGAAAATGGCTGTGGGTGTTTTTTTTTTGTGAAGCGTGTATATCAATAGTTCGTGTATTTATCGACCTGTCGTATCCGCTCCCCCAAATTACGTAGACAAAATATATCTAAATTGGAGGTTCGAATGAGCCATTCCGTTTAAAACACATTTTCATAATATCTGAGCAACCAAACTATTGGACGATCATTGTATAAACGCATATTTTGGGGTCACTCTACATAAGGTTAAAACAAATAGATTTTTGACATTGTTTTTCACTGGAGATAGAACATGTTTCAAAGCAATGTGTTCTATTGCTTTCAGCTTTTGGACACTACACACTTTAGCACTGAGATAAACTGTTGCAGTGCTTATGTTAGACACGCATTGCTCATTCTGGAGAGAGAAGTGTCGTGTTACTGCATTCTGCAAACCTCGCGAGACTACGTGCAGGATATATGTCGCTTTCATAACAATAACACGAATCGTGTAACACTAAACCACGCGGATACGTCATTGTTATTAACAGTCAAAGGCAATTCTTTGAATTTGACAGTCCTTAATTATATGCTACGTTTGAAGTTAGTTGTCAATACAGTGATTATACAATCAATATGTAGTATTATCTCTATTCGTCAGTATTCGAGTTTTCTCATTTTGTAAAATCTTGAAAAACACAAATCACGGTCTGCCTTTTCGTATTATGATCGATAATTTGTTTAAGCCTCTGGCTATATTTAATTGAGAAAGTCCGCACCCCTAAAAAAATATGGACCACACCATGAACTTGTCGTTATATAACACCGTTCCGTGAAAAGTTTCACCTGTATATTTTCAAAGACACTTCCAAAATATGTTCAAAGTGCATTATACATGTAAATGTATGTATTAAAATTAAATTCACAGCGTTATATGCAAAACATATGTCTGAAGAATAAATAACACGAGCATTTTCATTGTAGAGTGTTCAATCAAAAACAATTTAAATCAAGGATGTGGACAGCATGGAGAGGTAGATACAAAATGTCTAACTCCAAACGCTGTCAGCAACATGTGCTAGCGAACATATCATGCATGTATCGTTTGACATCACAGCAAACCATCATGCAAATACATATTGGACTTATTTGATTATGAAATAAGCCCATAGTGGCCTTATATCCGTTATTCCGTTTGATGGCGCAGGCCACAGTGAAAACATTATAAAGAGCCTACATCTGATAAGTTGTGAGTTGGTTTATTCGTGATATTTTCTAACCTGCTCTTGTGAAAATAAACACAATGCGGGATTATTTCACATTGACGTTTTTATACGTGTGTGTGTGTATGTATGTGTAGCGTGTATGAGTTTTCAAATAATGCCAACATACAGCTGTTCTCGTGAAAATAAGCACACAACGGGCTTATTTTAATGACCGAAATAAGTTCATGTTGACATTATTTAACCTCAATGAACGCTCGCTATGGACGCGGTTTTTAAATTATGGGATTATTTCCATACGAAAGAAACACAATGCCTTCGATGTAGGTTCGTGCGGAATAACTTACATTTTATGAAAGTATATAATACAACTGCTATCCACAAGTACATGTAACAATAGATCGATTCTGTTATTTTCATTATTAATAACTCTCCCGTAACGAGATTCCACATGTAACCATTGTTATGTAAATGTTAATGCTACAGTTGTGGCAGTACCGATCAAACTCATCAAAGTCCACTTACATGTATATACCAAAGTTCAATCAAGACTTTACGGTAAACATCAGAAAAGGTAAATTTTGGACCTCAAATAGTCCGAATTATGTCCCGTCACTCTTTATTTCTGAGAAAAAAGTAATAAACATGAGAGTATATTTGGAGCAGGTCATTACTGTTGCCATAGATACATTGTTATTTAACATTATAATCAGTCAAATATGGTCCTTCTTTGTTTGTTTTTTTTATTATGGCATCTTTGAGGTTACATTTTGATGGCAGTATTAACAAAATGTCCTTATTAACACCGACATGTTCTTACTGGTACTGGCCATACTTTTACCAAGAGGAAACATGGTAACAGTAATGAATATTCTGGTCACACGGGAGAATTAACCGAATGTAAGCAGGAGTGGGTAGTTGGTATTTGCGTAATGCTGATGTTGCCACCTCTATGATCTACATGTAGTGCTGACGTTGCCACCTCTATGATCTACATGTAATGCTGATGTTGCCACCTCTATGATCTACACGTATAGTGCTATGCAGCTTAAGCTCGTGACATCAAGTTTCCATCAGCGGGAGCATACTTTCGTTCTCATTTGACTGTTGATGAAGGTGGTACCAGGAAGGACATTCTGTTGACAACAGTGATACTTCATTGTCAACTTCAATGGGAATTTAACTCAAGCGCTTGATGTTTTGGATATGTTAGCCGAATAATTTAAGTTTCAATGTTCTTTGACCAAATATCGCGCAAAGCATCGATGTTGGTGGATGGAAATGTATCACGGAGCCATGGACTTAGTATTTCATTTGTGCAAGGCTATGTTCATGACCACTACGAGTTGCATGCTCCGGTTGTGTTGTAACATTTGTGGTTCAAATTGGTTCTCTGCTCGTCAACTGAACCTCATCCGAACAAGGAACAATTGATCATGTATCCTAGTCTGAGCTAAGAACATTTCCTACTCACGGCACGAAACTTGACGTTTACAGATATTTATCCCATATTTTCTATCTGTCGAATATAGGTGACATTTGCGGCACATATATCTCAAAATACGTAATATCTGTAAACTTGACGTTTGGTGTGACGAAAATGTCAAGTATATGTTAAAAAATACGGAAACACGTAATTTCTAAATGTGTTCGCCGTACATGTACACGTCGCGTAAATGCCAAATACATGGGAACCTGTAAATACATGGGAACCTGTAAATACATGGGAACCTGTAAATACATGGGAACCTGTAAATACATGGGAACCTTTAAATACATGGGAACCTGTAAATACATGGGAACCTGTAAATACATGGGAACCTGTAAATACATGGGAACCTTTAAATACATGGGAACCTGTAAATACATGGGAACCTGTAAATACATGGGAACTTGTAAATACATGGGAACCTGTAAATACATGGGAACCTGTAAATACATGGGAACCTGTAAATACATGGGAACCTGTAAATTGGGAACCTTTAAATACATGGGAACCTGTAAATACATGGGAACCTGTAAATACATGGGAACTTGTAAATACATGGGAACCTGTAAATACATGGGAACCTGTAAATACATGGGAACCTGTAAATACATGGGAACCTGTAAATACATGGGAACCTGTAAATACATGGGAACCTGTAAATACATGGGAACCTGTAAATACATGGGAACCTGTAAATACATGGGAACCTGTAAATACATGGGAACCTGTAAATACATGGGAACCTGTAAATACATGGGAACCTGTAAATGTGAATTTTGAATCGCCGGTTCCATTTCACATAAATGTGAGAACTATGAAAACTCCGTAAAACATGACACTTGCTTTGACATAATATATATTCCATAATTCTATTTTCAAGCAAGTAGAACATTTTAACTGTGCATCCCTTAAATTTTAAACTGAAGATTCCAAAATCTTGACAATGCAGAAATCGCATGTTAGAACATGCCTTCGGTATCCGATTTGTTTGCAGTGACCAACATATTGAGATTGGGCTGCTTAGAAATTCTGATAATTCAAATTCTGTTCGTGGCAAGATAGAATGCAGAATGAACCATGGCATCATGCATGGCTGTTTGACATTTTTCACTGATGAGGTTAACCAGAAGTCATACACGTAGGTCGTAATCTTTATTAACATATGTATGTAATTTGTATTTTCTAGTTCTATTTTCCAGGCAATATACAGGTGTCGTGTTTGTAAACACTGTTATCGCGCCAACTTTAAATATTTCCGTCTATTTTCAGAATAATATCTTACATTTAACTACTAAGACTATATGCGATTGTGTGACAAGAAGAGTGCTGTCTATTAGATATGGATTAAGCTGATTTTATAGATGTGTAACATTGGATTATGCAATTTGGTTATAAATTTATCGACAAAAACGCCCCATACACCGACACACAATAAGCTGTGACAGAGGGAACAATTGGTCTAGGGTCATCAACGCTGGACCCCATGAGGGGATGATCTCGTACAAATCAACACGGCACTGGCTTTTTCGCGTTTTACAAATTAGGACTCCGGAGTGAAACTATCTTGCGTTACGGGAAGTTTGTGTGTTGAATGTTCACGGGCATTCATGAACCAAACAGACTTAACCAAACCTACATAATATATTGCCTAGATTATCCTCGTAAATGGTTGTGAATAGTTTGTGGACTATTCTCAATGTTATTATTCCAAATATTATGGAGTGCTTGTTGTGGATTACATATTCCAAATAAATGTGCATTTTATTCAGTTAACTTCCAGTCATCCAACTCCTATCGACAAACCAAACATTATATAGTGTAAATTTGTTTGCACCGTGCAGGCCCTCCCATGACCGATAGTAATGGTATGACCAGTGTCTTAACTTCCCGAGTGACAGCATTTTGCGATCATTATCATGCCGTTTTCTACACCTACCACCCTCTCCGTCTAATGCAAAAATTATTGGCGAGTTTTAACTCGAGTCTATATTTTGATCCCTGCGAAATACAGATTTATACAATACATTTTGTTCATGAATGAGGTCGATTTGATTGGCCGAGGATGTTAATATGTTTATCTGAGCTAATCTTCCAACCATTCACCATGCAGTTACTGACATGTTAAAAGTCGCTAGACAGAGCGAACTGTCAGATCTGCCCCACATTGCAGTTCATAAAGCACCAGCTCTAATACACACAAGGTAAGTGCACGATGTGTACATCTCGATATGTAAATAACTCGCGTCTTGCTGTATGGTTATGTCGCATTATAATATTATATGACTTAAATTTATTACATACCGGACGCCATATTTCACATAAAATTACTCTCAATGGCATATGCCATATAATCCTGCCTCGTGCATAAATCCAGCGAAAAATGGCAAGCAATTTTCGACAAAAAAATTCTCTGGATCTGTTTGGCAAAACATCTTTCACATATTATCATGTTCATTGTACTAAGAGAAACATACTTAATAGAAGTTTTAATACAATTGAGATGTTGACCATATTATTTTCTCTGTTGTCCCTTTCTGTACCAAGAACTGCTAGAATAATTAATAATTTCACACAACACCCAAATCACCCAATAGCTTATTGTGTTGGCTCTATAAGAGGAGGCTTCATTTTTATCATAATGTTGAGTTAGGTGTTTAATTGCATAATAGATTATTTATTAGTAGTTGCCTTTCTAAAAGAAATAAATCATTATATTTCATGAACCAAGAATAAGTAAGTCTCTTTTCATTATCTTGGAAAATGATAATATGGATATATGAAGTGCATTCATGAAAAAACAATAGTTCTTGGTACCTGAAAATAGAGAAATTTTAAATATGTGTCATGCAATTAAAGTAAAGTAAATGAGGTTATAATATCCAATGCGTCGATGTTTCTTAAATATTGTATCACAGTGATCACTTGTACCAAATTTCACAAAGACCTTCCTGACAGACTGAGAAAATCCATTTTTAAATTCAAGGACATTTTCGAAAAAAAGTGTCCGACCCTTAAAAGTATATGGAAATAACTACTTGCAATCACAATCACTCCTAACACCCAGGCATCACGGAAACCAACAATATCGTCATGGTAATACGCCGGAAGAGACCACAAAACACGAAAATAAACAAAATAATCATGGTAATTTACCGGAAACTACAACAAAACGCGAGAATCAACAAAATCATCATGGTAATACGCCGGAAACGACCACAACACAAGAAAATCAACAAAATCCGGTAATACGCCCGAAACGACAACAAAAGCTCAACGGAAAATTCTCTTTATTATCTACCTATTTTGAGAGACGTAATTAACTTTGACGGTCTTTACAAGAGGCGATCTTTGGAATTTCTGCTGGGCCGACACAATTATATTAACAACTTGCTAAGACTTCTTCGTTTCGTAGTCGAAATATGGCCACCAAAACCTCATATTAGTGGAACCGATCTACCGCAACGTAATTGTGTTCTAGTACAGGGTGTGGATGGGTTATTGTGTCAAATTGTACAACATGTACTTCATATTTGAGTTCCCGAGAAATCGCGTTCTTGCCAAAATAAATTTTCAAAATAGATATTAAACAATTATACTAACCGTTAGTTGTACTGCACGTAAGTTGTTTCCGCGGTGCAGCCAACATAATATAATAAGGGGACCCACCACCTGCAATATAAAGCTTTCGTCCACGTTTAATACTTGTATTTAGAATTTCCCAGGTTATCGTTATATTGCACCTATTATATTTCAAAATCCGCTTACAATAAGTTAATTTACAGAAACGTTTTACTTTATTGAACACATTACAGTATTTGTTTTATGTTTCTCTCTTCGTGCTGTTGGTGATGTAATATACTTGTTATACAAACGATGTTTCCTATCTGATAAGGCTAAACGACCATTTGTCATCCATTTATGCTTCTTAACATGCTTCTTTGTATTGTTGGAAATTAATAGAAAGCATTTCTGAAATGCAGTCTGGACTATCCCAGAAAATTTAGTATATGAATAATTTGGATCGAGTTCATTAAGTATTGGAGAAAAGTCGGCAGCAAGCAAGCAGCATTTGAAGCCATCCATATGGTTTGTTTCGTGAATTACCTTTTAGATTTCATATCTTGTAATCATAAAATATCAGTAAAATTTTCCATGTAATAAATTCCAAAATGATCAGATACATCAGTCAGAATAATGCCAGATTCATCTTGTTTTCGCAATTATTGCTATAAATATGGTCAATTAGTGTAGCAGAGTATCCAGTTACTCGGGTCGGTTTATTGATAACTGGATGAAAACAGTCAGATTACATGTTTTTGAGAAATTAATTCGTTTTTAAATGTGATCCTGAATTTAAAACGTTAGTATTAAAATCAAGGCACGGTTTCTGGATGTTCGCAGAGAATATGTAAAACTCTCCTTTTTTGTGTAAAAACATCCAAATCAGCAAGTGGTGGGGTATTTTGTCGATATATCGATGCACATATGAAACTTTTGTTTCTTCCAAAAAATATTTCTCCAACAATTGATTCAAATACGTGGGGAATGAAAACAGACAAGTCATCTCTAATTGTGAATTTCAAATCCTCTCTAATAATTATACACACCCCCCCTCTACCGTCGTCCCCATCTGGTCTAGTTTTATATAAAAGAGAATGGTATCCCAACATTTCATATATCTCGCTGTCTCGGATTTTTAAAATCTCTCGTAAACGATCACACACAGGTGGGTTCCATTTCCTTGCATTTCGCAAATAAATTGTCGAAAGTCGTCCCAATGAGGATTTAGACTTTGACAGTTTAAACTAAATGCAGAAAAGGTTTTGTCATTGTCTAGATATTTGGACTGGAACTCAGTTGGACAATGATAGTTTCAATGAGTTATTGATTCCGAAATTACCGTCTCGTCTGCACTTATGCTTAGCTGGGTTACTGTATGTTGCAAATTGAATTCATCGTTATTCTGGATCTCATCCAATGAAATGTTACTTGCCATAAATATTAGGAGCTCCCTCGATTTCACATCAAAAATGTGTAAAATATTCTACAAATATATTATGAAATTAGATACACAGAGGAGATTTACCCAGCTACAATTTGGAAATATATATTTTATCAATCGGGGGGGGGGGGGGGGGGTCAAAACTTCCGATCGCGTAGACCGGGGTGGGTGGGTCATCGTCAGCTCAAAAATAAGTTTTATTCGCAAGCTGAAATTGTTTTCCTCTTGTTCTTTTTTCTTACTATATCATCAATTTGACCTAGAAATGACAATAAACATTGTGTACTGAAGTACTTACTACATACTCGTACTCGTATTTAAATGAGCGCAATACTAATTTTCGCGCACCCGTCGGAGCGTGAATTTATAAATGAGCGAAAATAGTACGACTCCTGAGTTTAAACTAATAAACCGCAGGGAAAACAAGATTGAAGATTATATTTATGGGTTGCACACATCCCGAAAAGGTGGACACTGAATACATAATAACGACTATACATGTAGATATGAATATTACATTCGTCAACCAATATCAACAATTCAAAACAGTAACTCAATGCCAAGCGACGTATACATCTTAGTAACGTCGACGATGTTAGAATGGTTGTAAGAAATACAGTCTGGTTTAATGAGTTATGTCACCACAGCCCGCAGCCAAGTGTTGATTTTTATGAAGTCAGTTGCCTTCGTGGTTGAGTTATTTTGTTTTCGAGTTCAATTCATTGATTTCCAATCCATAACTAATTCATTATCAGAATAATTATTTTGAGCATCAATCACCGTAACAAACTGATGATGCAATTATGGTCTACACTACACTACTCCTCTGCTTGTGCATATAATTCATGACTGTTCCAGATTATGACCCGAAAAAAATAATTGGCACTTCCTGCTGCTAAAATCTGTTTACAAAAACAATATTCAAAAACAATAAATATTAAACTCAGTACATCATACCACATTGGCTAATCGAAACGAAAACTGGAAACTGAAGTGTACTGCCTGCCATGTGGATAACATACTCTTGTATTCAATGACATCAACTTGTTTGATTTTCTACCACATCTTCATTTATGATGTTCCTTTCAGATGCATAGAACGAAGCCAAAAAAGAGTACTCAAATTCCCACCGATGGCTGTATCCATGTATATATGTATATTTGTCAACGGTTACATTTCATTCGTATTTACCCCAAGGATGTGTTTTGCGTAACGTGTCAATTATGAAATACTATTTAAGGACATTAAGAACGTCTTAAAATCTGAAATCACTGTGACCTAAGTACAGTTCTCGATTTTCAATGTTTAAAACCTCAAATTCGCAGTTAGTACCAGTAGGAAAAGAAAGGTGGAACTTTAGAGTATCGAGCAAGTTGATAAAAATTAAACAAAAAAACATGCATTTAAAAAATAACAAAATCACCTCGTTGAGTCTCCGACTATGTAACAAACTATTTCAGAATATCAATAACGAAAACGTGTGATAAATTGGAGGGTTATGTTATCGTATAGATATTGTCACATATGTTTTAAAAACATCGAAAACAAATTATAAAAACAAATATAGGGGTGGTGGTGCCAAAATACACGTAGGTCAACATAAAAATGCACTTACGTATATGGAACTTTGTTTTCGCATCCCGATGGGCCAGTTGCTGATATCTGCAAGACTAGCTCATTGTAAATTATTCACACAATTCCACAATGTCTAACTTTATCCAGATTAGTCTGTACTCCAGCTCATTATCTAGTATTTTGACATACCACTGTTGTTAGTCTACTGGATCAGCTAATGTTATACTAACATTCAACGCTGAATATCATCTCCGCTAATTCATACACCTAAATCTAGTTGGACAAAATGTTACACAACGGGCAACCAACCGCTGTTTGACCACAGCACCGTAATGTAAAACGTTGCATGCCAGTTTTGTTGGATACAATTTCACAACGTTGCATTTAGATGTACTACTTATACGACTGTTGTTTGAGTATCTATTCAACATGTTGGGTGAAATTTTACCCAACGCATAATCAAATGTAGTTTGCCCACAGCCCAGCACAGCACAACATTTCGTTGATAAACTGTTGTGGGTTGAGTAGGATTGGATGACCATTTGCTGTGTGAATGTTACTCAACTGTTGTATACAAACAATAACGACTACATTTTTTTTGGAGGATTTCTCAAAACTGACTTGGATGATATATCTAGAATCAGCGGCTGTCTCAGAATTGTAAAGATCGGGACATTTATTAAAAACCCGGTAAAGTATCATATAATGGTCTGTTGGAAGATATTAAATTATACGATATGATTCGATTGATACGGTTCATATGTCTGGATTGTTTGCGGTGTCCATGGAATTAGAACATCGGCTTCACAATGTTTTCTCTTTAATGAGGAGATGAACATAAGAAGTTCTGACATAAGTATCGACCATCTCCTCCCATCTCAAAGTTGAATATATAGATCAAAACATGTTCAAAAGAGGACTAAACATCTCGAAATGGCTACCATTATACATGTAGATGCACAGTGTTTAACGTTTGGACATTGTTCATAGAACGTTTAATCAACGTGTTGATTAAATCCACAAAATCCTGATTTATCATTGTTGTGAACTCGTTACACAACCGTTGAATACAAACCACACAACCGCCGATTACAAACCGCTCAACAAATTATCAATAAACGTGTTGAATTGACATGTTATCCAACTAGATTTAGGGTGTATCTGTGGTCCCGGTGACATAAGTATGGTGTTCAACGTTTGGGATATGTTTAGAATTGTTACACATGCTATATTTGGGGTTCTTAGGTCTCCAGTAAACAAATTATGAGAGTGTAAACAATGTGTTTTGACAGTGATCATGAAAGCACCCCGGCATACCTTTGTGCAAAAATGTTATGAAAGTTGGAAAATGAAGAACATTTTCTCATTCACTGCAATTAATGTAATGCGCTACGACTGAACTTATTTTATGGGCTAGGAACACAGCAAATTATATTTATCAAAATCAAACGTTCACTGGTTCCCAAACTATGGTGCCGTACTTGCATAATGATGTCCCCAGAGGGTCAATTTATTGAGGCTACACTGCACAGCGGGCTAGCGTCATCAAATTCATCATCTGGTGATACAATTCGGCACGGCCTCATCTGCTATGTGATACCCAGACTCAGATTTAAGTTCCCGGGTGGTGAAGATGGTGATGGTGATGCCCACCAATTTGGCACATCAATTATACATTGTATTGTTGTCTGCCAATTTGGGGATAGAGAAACTATACTAAAAGAGTAACAAATAGACTTTCTAAAGAAATTTCTGAAGAAAAATAACTTCTTAATTTGAAAACAAAGAAACTTTCCAAAGGCGATGAGGCCTAATCAGAATTACGTCCCTATATGGTGAATTCTGTCGATAAATTAACTCCCTGCGTGGGGACCTCGGTTTCACAAATGACTACTCGCGTTTCTCTATATCGTTTTTACAATATCGAGGCCGGATTAGTCATCTCCGGTTTAAACTTCCGAGTTTAAACATGGTTTAAACCGACATTGGCGTCTAGCCAAACCGGGTCTAAGTGGGCGTTTTTGTCGTTCAGTTACCAACTAATTGACTACTCGATCTGTTGATATGAGCATCAATTCTAACTACCCTCTTACCTATCAAACCAAAAGACAAGCCGATATAATGGTTATTGACATGTCGTAAATTGTCGCAAACTCGTCACCAGTGCAACACCTGGGAACTGCGTGATGTTTTCACCAGTTCTAGCAGGGAACTGTATGCCATTGAACAAACAAGGCAGGGGTTATATTTCTTTGTTAATAAATGTTCCACAACAATCTGCTTTGTATTACGGGTGGTCCCAGCTCGAGATTACATGCTTTTCTTTGACTTTTGTGAGCCAATATCGCAATAAACATTGAAATAATTACCAAGGAGTAATTCAATAATTTGTATAGACGCAAAGCAAAATCGCAGTTATGGCAGTTGTGTCTTCCAGATACTTATTTTCATATTTGTGCAACAAACCTCGAAATCGTGTTCAGCCATATGAAGCCTGCACGTTACACTGACTTTGTTTACATCTCGGTCGGGATCCGGGTACAAGAACGATAAATACGTCAATATTTATCAATGGATAAACCCGATATAATTGCACAATAAAGAGCGTCCCAAGTTAATCTATCCCTGATATTGTAAAAGTAACACTCCAAGTTAATCTATCCCTGTTATGGTTAAATAAAGATAGTTCCATGTAACTATACCCATTATGTGGTTAAATAAGAGCGTTCCTAGTTAATATATTCCCAATATGGTTAAATAAAGAGCGGTCCAAGTTAATATACCCCGATATGGTTAAATAAAGAGCGTTCCAAGTTAATATACCCCCGATATGGTAAAATAAAGAGCATTACAAGTTGATATATCCACGATATGGTTAAATAAAGAGCGTTCCAAGTCAATATATCCCCGATATGGTTAAATAAAGAGCGTTCCAAGTTGACATACTCCCGATATGGTTAAAGAGCGTTACACGATAATATATCCCCGATATGGTTACATAAAGAGCGTTCAAAATTAATATATCCATTATATGGTTAAACAAAGAGCGTTCCACGTTAAAATAGCACAGATATGTTTAAATATAGAGCGTTCCAAGTTGATACATCCCCGATCCCTGATATGGTTAAACAAAGAGCGCTCCAAGTTTTTAAATCACTGATATGGTTACATAAATATCGTTCCAAGTTAATATATCCGCGGTATCGTTAAATAAAGAGAGTTCCACGTTAATATACCCATGATATGGTTAAATAAAGAGCGTTCCATGTTAATATACCACTGATATGGTTAAATAAAGAGCGTTCCAAGTAAATATACGGAACTTCCAGCACTGATTCTTGGAGGGAACATTCCAGGACAACAACACCATCAAACCGAGAACAAGCATACACTAATTCCTTTCTCTGCTGCGTATCTTCTGGTAGTGTGCTCCCTGATTAGAGGATAACCTATGAACACCAGCCATAGATGATTCCACACGCCATCACATGTCAGGCATCAACCGCAACATACCCAACTTTGACATGCCCTGCCACTCATTTTATAGATGGTACATTGTTCACACTTGTTATGTACACAATTGTAAATACCTTGCTGTAAATATTCTTCTCCAGAGATGGATGTATTGAAAATAAATATATACTGCGATTGAATATCAATCGCTATCAAATCGATAACCCCGATTAAGTATATATAGCTGTATAGTCGTGTGTGTATTTGGGTGCTTTCGACAGAACCGTTGTCCAGTGATTCCATTATTGTGAGTCCAATACAGTTAAGAAGGTCCTGAGTGCCTGTTGTTAAGAAAGATTTTCCTGGGTTTATATTTTCTCATTTTAATCGATTGTAATCATAGGGGTCCGGGAATTGTATTTTATTTTAATATATTATTTTTAAATAAAAACAGTTCCGGACCCATGTGATTGTAATGATATCTTGGTTTAGTTTGAGCGAGACTGATGCAATATATATATATATCCTTTATTTCATCCGTTAATGAAGAGCTTTTACAGAATAATTTAAATGTTTACACAATTGCAATGAACAAATGAACGAATAAAAAAAAAGGAATAAGTAAATAAACATTAATGTATGTGGTAGACAGATGAGCAAGCCACATACTGGACGAGGCAGTCATGCACACACATAGCGAGACAGGTAGGTAAGCAGACAGTTTGGTCATGCACACAACAGGCCATACATGCATATATGCATAAATACACACATACAAACATACATACATACCTATATACAATAATATGCCATTGAACAAACAAGGCAGGGATTATATTTCTGTGTTAATAAATGTTCCACAATAATCTGCTTTGTATTAGGGGTGGTCTCAGCTCTAGATTACATGCCTTTCTTTGACTATTGTGAGCCAATATCGCAATAAACATTGAAATAATTACCAAGGAGAAATTCAATAATATTAAGCGACGCAAAGCAAAATCGCAGTCATGACAATTGTGTCTTCCAGATACTTATTTTCCTATTTGTGCAACAAACCTCGAAATCGTGTACAGCCATATGAAGCCTGCACATTACACTGACTTTGTTTACATCTCGGTCGGGATCAGGGTATAAGAACGATAAATACGTCAATATTTATCAACCCGATATAATTGCACAATAAAGAGCGTCCCAAGTTAATCTATCCCTGATATTGTAAAAGAAAGAACACTCAAAGTTAATATATCCATGTCATGGTTAAATAAAGAGAGTTCCATGTAAATATACCCATGATGTGGTTAAATAAAGAGCGTTCCAAGTTACTATATCCCAATATGGTTAAATAAAGTGTGTTCCAAGTTAATACATCCACAATATGGTTAAATAAAGAGTGTTCCAAGTTAATATACCCTCAATATGGATAAATAAAGAGCGTTCCAAGTTAATTTATCCCCAATATGGTTAAATAAAGAGCGTTCCAAGATAATATACCCCAATATGGTTAAATAAAGAACGTTCCAAGTTAATATATCCCAAATATGGTTAACAAAAGAGCGTTCCAAGTTAATATATCCCCAATATGGTTAAATAAAGAGCGTTCCAATTTAATATATCCCCAGTATGGTTAAATAAATATATTTCCAAGATAATATACCCCCGATATGGTTATATAAAGAGCGTTCCAAGTTAATATATCTCCAATATGGTTAAATAAAGAGCGTTCCAAGTTAATATACCCCTGTTATGGCTAAATAAAGAGAGTTCCAAGTTAATATATCCATGATAGGGTTAAATAAAGAGCGTTCCAAGTTAATATATCACCGATATGGTTAAATAAAGAACGTTCCAAGTTAATATTCCCCGATATGGTAAAATAAAGAGCGTTCCAAGTTAATATATCCCCAATATGGTTAAATAAATAGCGTTCCAAATTAATATATCCCCAATATGGTTAAATAAAGAGCGTTCCAAGTTAATATACCCTCAATATGGTTAAATAAAGAGTGTTCCAAGTTAATATACCCTCAATATGGTTAAATAAAGAGAGTTCCAAGTTAATTTATCCCAAAATGGTTAAATACAGAGCGTTCCAAGATAATATATCCCCAATATGGTTAAATAAAGAGCGTTCCAAGTTAATATACACCGATATGGTAACATAAAGAGCGTTACAAGTTAATATACCCTCAATATGGTTAAATAAAGAGCGTTCCAAGTTAGTATACCCTCAATATGGTTAAATAAAGAGTGCTCCAAGTTAATATACCCTCAATGTAGTTAAATAAAGAGCGTTCCAAGTTAATTTATCCCCAATATGGTTAAATAAAGAGCGTTCCAAGTTAATATATCCCAAATATGGTTAAATAAAGAGCGTTCCAAGTTAATATATCCCCAATATGGTTAAATAAAGAGTGTTCCAAGTTAATATATCTCCAATATGGTTAACTAAAGAGCGTTCCAAGTTAGTTAATATACCCCTGTTATGGCTAAATAAAGAGAGTTCCTAGTTAATATACCCATGATGTGGTTAAATAAAGAGCGTTCCAAGTTAATATACCCTCAATATGGTTAAATAAAGAGTGTTCCAAGTTAATATACCCTCAATATGGTTAAATAAAGAGCGTTCCAAGTTAATATATCCCCAATATTGTTAAATAAAGAGCGTTCCAAGTTAATATATCCCCAATATGGTTAAATAAAGAGTGTTCCAAGTTAATATACCCTCAATATGGTTAAATAAAGAGTGTTCCAAGTTAATATACCCGCAATATGGTTAAATAAAGAGTGTTCCAAGTTAATATGCCCTCAATATGGTTAAATAAAGAGTGTTCCAAGTTAATATACCATCAATATGGTTAAATAAAGAGCGTCCCAAATTAATATATCTCCAATATGGTTAAATAAAGAGCGTTCCAAGTTAATATATCTCCAATATGGTTAAATAAAGAGCGTCCCAAGTTAATATACCCCTGTTATTGCTAAATAAAGAGAGTTACAAGTTAATATACCCATGATGTGGTTAAATAAAGAGCGTTCCAATTTAATATATCCCCAACATGGTTAAATACAGAGCGTTCGAAGTTAATATATCCCCAATATGGTTAAATAAAGAGCGTTACAATTTAATATTGCTGATATCTGCAAGACTAGCTCATTGTAAATTATTCACACTATTCCACAATGTCTAACTTTATCCAGATTAGTCTGTACTCCAGATCATTATCTAGTATTTTGACATACCACTGTTGTTAGTCTACTGGATCAGCTAATGTTATACTAACATTCAAAGCTGAATATCATCTGCGATAATTCATACACCTAAATCTAGTTGGACAAAATGTTACACAGCGGGCAACCAACCGATGTTTGACCACAACACCGTAATGTAAAACGTTGCATGCCAGTTTTGTTGGATACAATTACACAACGTTGCATTTAGATGTACTACTTATACGACTGTTGTTTGAATATCTATTCAACGTGTTGGGTGAAATTTTACCCAACGCATAATCAACTGTAGTTTGCCCACAGCACAGCATAGCACAACATTTCGTTGATTAAACTGTTGTGGGTTGAGTAGGATTGGATGACCATTTGCTGTGTGAATGTTACTCAACTGTTGTATACACACAATAACGACTACATTTTTTTTGGAAGATTTCTCAAAACTGACTTGGATGAATATCTAGAATCAGCGGCTGTCTCAGATTTGTAAATATCGGGAAATTTATTAAATTCCCGATAAAGTATCCGATAATGGTCTGTTGGAAGATATTACATTATGCGATATGATTCGATTGATACGGTTCATATGTCTGGATTGTTTGCGGTGTCCGTGGAATTAGAACATCGGCTTCACAATGTTTTATTTTTAATGAGGAGATGAACATAAGAAGTTCTGACATAAGTATCGACCATCTCCTCCCATCTCAAAGTTTAATAAAACAAAAGAGGATTAAACATCTCGAAATGGCTACCATTATACATGTAGATGCACAGGGCTTAACGCTTGGACATTGTTCATAGAACGTTTAATCAACGTGTTGATTAAATCCCCAAACTCCTGATTTATCATAGCATTGTTGTGTACTCGTTACACAACCGTTGAATACAAACCACACAACCGCCGATTACAAACCGCTCAACAAATAATCAATCAACGTGTTGAATTGACATGTTATCCAACTAGATTTAGGGTGTATCTGTGGTCCTGTTAACATAAGTATGGTGTTGAACGGTTGGGATATGTTTAGAATTGTTACACATCCTATAGTTGGGGTTCTAAGGTCTCCAGTAAACAAATTATGAGAGTGTAAACAATGTGTTTTGACAGTGATCATGAAAGCACCCCGGCATACATTTGTGCAAAAATTATATGAAAGTTGGAAAATGAAGAACATTTTCTCATTCACTGCAATTAATGTAATGCGCTACGACTGAACTTATGTATGGGCTAGGAACACAGCATATTCTATTTATCAAAATCAAACGTTCACTGGTTCCCAAACTATGGTGCCGTACTTGCATAATGATGTCCCCAGAGGGTCAATTTATTGACGCTACACAGCACAGCGGGCTAGCGTCATCAAATTCATCATCTGGTGATACAATTCGGCACGGCCTCATCTGCTATGGGATACCCAGACTCAGATTTAAGTTCCCGGATGGTGAAGATGGTGATGCCCACCAATTTGGCACATCAATTATTCATTGTATTGTTGTCTGCCAATTTGGGGATAGAGAAACTATACTAAAAGTGTAACAAATAGACTTTCTAAAGAAATTTCTGAAGATAAATAACTTCTTAATTTGATAACAAAGAAACTTTCCAAAGGCGATGAGGCCTAATCAGAATTACGTCCCTATATGGTGAATTCTGTCGCTAAATTAACTCCCTGCATGGGGACCTCGGTTCACAAATGACTACTCGCGTTTCTCTATATCGTTTTTACAATATCGAGGCCGGAGTAGTCATCTCCGGTTTAAACTTCCGAGTTTAAACCTGGTTTAAACCTACATTGGCGTCTAGCCAAACCGGGTCTAAGTGGGCGTTTTTGTCGTTCAGTTACCAACTAATTGACTACTCGATCTGTTGATATGAGCATCAATTCTAACTACCCTCTTACCTATCAAACCAAAAGACAAGTCGATGTAATGGTTATTGACATGTCGTAAATTGTCGCAAACTCGTCACCAGTGCAACACCTGGGAACTGCGTGATGTTTTCACCAGTTCTAGCAGGGAACTGTTTGCCATTGAACAAACAAGGCAGGGGTTATATTTCTTTGTTAATAAATGTTCCACAATAATCTGCTTTGTATTATGGGTGGTCTCAGCTCGATATCACATGCTTTTCTTTGACTTTTGTGAGCCAATATCGCAATAAACATTGAAATAATTACCAAGGAGTAATTCAATAATTTTGATAGACGCAAAGCAAAATCGCAGTTATGGCAGTTGTGTCTTCCAGATACGTATTGTGTAACAAACCTCGAAATCGTGTACAGCCATAATTATGAAGCCTGCACAATACACTGACTTTGTTTACATCTCGGTCGGGATCCGGGTACAAGAACGATAAATACGTCAATATTTATCAATGGATAAACCCGATATAATTGCACAATAAAGAGCATCCCAAGTTAATCTATCCCTGTTATGGGTAAATAAAGAGAGTTCCATGTAAATATACACATTATGTGGTTAAATAAGAGCGTTCCAAGTTAATATATTCCCAATATGGTTAAATAAAGAGCGGTCCAAGTTAATATACCCCGATATGGTTAAATAAAGAGCGTTCCAAGTTAATATACCCCCGATATGGTAAAATAAAGAGCATTACAAGTTGATATATCCATGATATGGTTAAATAAAGAGCGTTCCAAGTCAATATATCCCCGATGTGGTGGGGTATTTTGTCGATATATGGATGCACATATGAAACTTTTGTTTCTTCCAAAAAATATTTCTCCAACAATTGATTCAAATACGTGGGGAATGAAAACAGACAAGTCATCTCTAATTGTGAGTTTCAAATCCTCTCTAATAAACATACACACCCCCCCCCCTTTACCGTCGTCCCCATCTGGTCTAGTTTTATATAAAAGAGAATGGTATCCCGACATTTCATATCTCTCGCTGTCTCGGATTTTAAAAATCTCTCGTAAACGATCACACACAGCTGGGTTCCATTTCCTTGCATTTCGCAAATAAATTGTTGAAAGTCGTCCCAATGAGGATTTAGACTTTGACAGTTTAAACTAAATGCAGAAAAGGTTTTGTCATTGTCTAGATATTTGGACTGGAACTCAGTTGGACAATGATAGTTACAATGAGTTATTGATTCCGAAATTACCGTCTCGTCTGCACTTATGCTTAGCTGGGTTAATGTATGTTGCAAATTGAATTCATCGTTATTCTGGATCTAATCCAATGAAATGTTACTTGCCATAAATATTAGGAGCTCCCTCGATTTCACAACAAAAATGTGTAAAATATTCTACAAATATATTATGAAATTAGATACACAGAGGAGATTTACCTGGCTACAATTTGGAAATATATATTTTATCAATCGGGGGGGGGGCCAAAACTTCCGATCGCGTAGACCGGGGTGGGTGGGTCATCGTCAGCTCACAAATAAGTTTTATTCGCAAGCTGAAATTGTTTTCCTCTTTTTCTTTTTTCTTACTATATCATCAATTTGACCTAGAAATGACAATAAACATTGTGTACTGAAGTACCTAATACATACTCGTACTCGGATTTAAATGAGCGCAATACTAATTTTCGCGCCCCCGTCGGTGCGTGAATTTATAAATGAGCGACAAATAGTACGGCTCCTGAGTTTAAACAAATAAACCGCAGGGAAAACAAGATTGAAGATTATATTTATGGGTTGCACACATCCCGAAAAGGTGGACACTGAATACACAATAACGACTATACATGTTGATATATATATTACATTCGTCAACCAATATCAACAATTCAGCAACTCAATGCCAAGCGACGTACTCATCTTAGTAACGTCGACGATGTTAGAATGATTGTAAGAAATACAGTCTGGTTTAATGAGTTATGTCACCACAGCCCGCAGCCAAGTGTTGATTTTTATGAAGTCAGTTGCCTTCGTGGTTGGGTTATTTTGTTTTCGAGTTCAATTCATTGATTTCCAGTCCATAACTAATTCATTATCAGAATAATTATTTTGAGCATCAATCACCGTAACAAACTGATGATGCAATTATGGTCTACACTATGCAAATGGGCTGTGATCGTGTTTAATATACATGTATCTTCAAAAATAACTAAGAACTGAAACTGTCATCAGATTCAAGACTAATAAGAAAGTATATGTGTCAGCTTCGAATTCGCGCAGATAGGTTCGCGAATTCAACACCGAAGGGAACATAGTACTGTGCGAATTTAAATACGAGTATGGCATAGCAGTATATTGTTTTATATAGGAGTGGTTATCACTTCAGAACCCATACTGAACTCCTCTGCTTGTGCATATAATTCATGACTGTTCCAGATTATGACCCGACAAAAATAATTGGCACTTCCTGCTGCTAAAATCTGTTTACAAAAACAATATTCAAAAACAATAAATATTAAACTCAGTACATCATACCACATTGGCTAATCGAAACGAAAACTGAAAACTGAAGTGTACTGCCTGCCATGTGGATAACATACTATTGTATTCAATGACATCAACTTGTTTGATTTTCTACCACATCTTCATTTATGATGTTCCTTTCAGATGCATAGAACGAAGCCAAAAAAGAGTACTCAAATTCCCATCGAAGGCTGTATCCATGTATATATGTATATTTGTCAACGGTTACATTGCATTCGTATTTACCCCAAGGATGTGTTTTGCGTAACGTGTCAATTATGAAAGACTATTTAAGGACATTAAGAACGTCTTAAAATCTGAAATCACTGTGACCTAAGTACAGTTCTCGATTTTCAATGTTTAAAACTGCAAATTCGCAGTTAGTACCAGTAGGAAAAGAAAGGTGGAACTTTAGAGTATCGAGCAAGTTGATAAAAATGAAACAAAACAACATGCATTTAAAAAATAACAAAATCACCTCGTTGAGTCTCCGACTATGTAACAAACTATTTCAGAATATCAATAACGAAAACGTGTGATAAATTGGAGGGTTATGTTATCGTATAGATATTGTCACATATGTTTTAAAAACATCGAGAACAAATTATATAAACAAATATAGGGGTGGTGGTGCCAAGATACACGTAGGTCAACATAAAAATGCACTTACGTATATCACCCCCGTGTACGTGGTACGGCCAAAGCCGAGGATACGGCCAAAGCCGAGGAAATGGGAAAGTCATGTTCACGTATATGATATGGGGATATGTTTGTTTCTCATTATAAAACAGACATCGAGCATCGTATGTGTATGACCACACGAAGCAGAAGTATTTATCCACCAGTTGTCAATCAGTTTTCCCAGATCATACCATTAATTGTTTTTTGGCGAATTTTTTCAATGGTGTTTTTGCTTTTGCTCACTCAAATTTTCGAGAACATCCATTCACTAGTATAGTTCCTGGACTTCCACGCTTCCAAAACAAATGCCGGTATATAGTTGAATCTGTCAATGAAGCATAGGATTTGACAGAATTTTAAAAATCCGTGTCGTTCTCAATATCCGCGCGATATGAAGGGACCACTGTCAACAATGATATGAAAGTTGGAAAATGAAGAACATTTTCTCATTCACTGCAATTAATGTAATGCGCTACGACTGAACTTGTTTATGGGCTAGGAACACAGCATATTCTATTTATCAAAATCAAACGTTCACTGGTTCCCAAACTATGGTGCCGTACTTGCATACTGATGTCCCCAGAGGGTCAATTTATTGAGGCTACGCAGCACAGCGGGTTAGCGTCATCAAATTCATCATCTGGTGATACAATTCGGCACGGCCCCATCTGCTATGTGATACCCAGACTCAGATTTAAGTTCCCGGGTGGTGAAGATGGTGATGCCCACCAATTTGGCACATCAATTATGCATTGTATTGTTGTCTGCCAATTTGGGGATAGAGAAACTATACTAAAAGAGTAACAAATAGACTTTCTAAAGAAATTTCTGAAGAAAAATAACTTCTTAATTTGATAACAAAGAAACTTTCCAAAGGCGATGAGGACTAATCAGAATTACGTCCCTATATGGTGAATTCTGTCGCCAAATTAACTCCCTGCATGGGGACCTCGGTTTCACAAATGACTACTCGCGTTTCTCTATATCGTTTTTACAATATCGAGGCCGGATTAGTCATCTCCGGTTTAAACTTCCGAGTTTAAACCTGGTTTAAACCGTCATTGGCGTCTAGCCAAACCGGGTCTAAGTGGGCGTTTTTGTCGTTCAGTTACCAACTAATTGACTACTCGATTTGTTGATATGAGCATCAATTCTAACTAACCTCTTACCTATCAAACCAAAAGACAAGCCGATATAATGGTTATTGACATGTCGTAAATTGTCGCAAACTCGTCACCAGTGCAACACCTGGGAACTGCGTGATGTTTTCACCAGTTCTAGCAGGGAACTGTTTGCCATTGAACAAACAAGGCAGGGATTATATTTCTTTGTTAATAAATGTTCCACAATAATCTGCTTTGTATTATGGGTTGTCTCAGCTCGATATCACATGCTTTTCTTTGACTTTTGTGAGCCAATATCGCAATAAACATTGAAATAATTACCAAGGAATAATTCAATAATTTTGATAGACGCAAAGCAAAATCGCAGTTATGGCAGTTGTCCCTTCCAGATACGTATTGTGTAACAAACCTCGAAATCGTGTACAGCCATAATTATGAAGCCTGCACAATACACTGACTTTGTTTACATCTCGGTCGGGATCCGGGTACAAGAACGATAAATACGTCAATATTTATCAATGGATAAACCCGATATAATTGCACAATAAAGAGCGTCCCAAGTTAATCTATCCTTGATATTGTAAAAGTAACACTCCAAGTTAATCTACCCCTGTTATGGTTAAATAAAGAGAGTCCCATGTAAATATACACATTATGTGGTTAAATAAGAGCGTTCCAAGTTAATATATTCCCAATATGGTTAAATAAAGAGCGGTCCAAGTTAATATACCCCGATATGGTTAAATAAAGAGCGTTCCAATTTAATATACCCCCGATATGGTAAAATAAAGAGCATTACAAGTTGATATATCCATGATGTGGTTAAATAAAGAGCGTTCCAAGTCAATATATCCCCGATACGGTTAAATAAAGAGCGTTCCAAGTTGACATACTCCCGATATGGTTAAATAAAGAGCGTTACACGATAATATATCCCCGATATGGTTAAATAAAGAGCGTTCAAAATTAATATATCCATTATATGGTTAAACAAAGAGCGTTCCACGTTAAAATACCACTGATATGTTTAAATATAGAGCGTTCCAAGTTAATACATCCCCGATCTGGTTAAATAAAGAGCGCTCCAAGTTTTTAAATCACTGATATGGTTACATCAATATCGTTCCAAGTTAATATATCCGCGGTATCGTTAAATAAAGAGAGTTCCACGTTAAAATACACATGATATGGTTAAATAAAGAGCGTTCCATGTTAATATACCACTGCTATGGTTATATAAAGAGCGTTCCAAGTAACTATACGGAACTTCCAGTACTGATTCTTGGAGGGAACATTCCAGGACAACCACACCATCTAATCGAGAACAAGCATACACTAATTCCTTTCTCTGCTGCGTATCTTCTTGTAGTGTGCTCCCTGATTAGAGGATAACCTATGAACACCAGCCGTAGATGATTCCACACGCCATCATATGTCAGGCATCAACCGCAACATACCCAACTTTGACATGCCCTGCCACTCATTTTATAGATAGTACATTGTTCACACTTGTTATGTACACAATTGTAAATACCTTGCTGTAAATATTCTTCTCCAGAGATGGATGTATTGAAAATAAATATATACTGCGATTGAATATCAATCGCTATCAAATCGATAACCCCGATTAAGTATATATAGCTGTATAATCGTGTGCGTATTTGGGTGCTGTCGACAGAACCGTTGTCCAGTGATTCCATTATTGTGAGTCCAATACAGTTAAGAAGGTCCTGAGTGCCTGTTGTTAAGAAAGATTTTCCTGGGTTTATATTTTCTCATTTTAATCGATTGTAATCATAGGGGTCCGGGAATTGTATTTTATTTTAATATATTATTTTTAAATAAAAACAGTTCCGGACCCATGTGATTGTAATGCTATCTTGGTTTAGTTTGAGCGAGACTGATGCAATATATATATATCCTTTATTTCATCCGTTAATGAAGAGCTTTTACAGACTAATTTAAATGTTTACACAATTGCAATGAACAAATGAACGAATACAAAACAGGAATAAGTAAATAAACATTAATGTATGTGGTAGACAGATGAGCCAGCTACATACTGGACGAGCCAGTCATGCCCACACATAGCGAGACAGGTCGGTAAGCAGACAGTTGGTCATGCACACAACAAGCCATACATACATCCATACATGCATACATACACACATACAAACATACATACATACCTATATATACAATCATATGCCATTGAATAAACAAGGCAGGGATTATATTTCTTTGTTAATAAATGTTCCACAATAATCTGCTTTGTATTAGGGGTGGTCTCAGCTCGAGATTACATGACTTTTCTTTGACTATTCTGAGCCAATATCGCAATAAACATTGAAATAATTACCAAGGAGAAATTCAATAATATTAAGCGACGCAAAGCAAAATCGCAGTCATGACAGTTGTGTCTTCCAGATACTTATTGTGCAACAAACCTCTAAATCGTGTACAGCCATATGAAGCCAGCACATTACACCGACTTTGTTTACATCTCGGTCGGGATCCGGGTATGAGAACGATAAATACGTCAATATTTATCAATGGATAAACCCGATATAATTGCACAATAAAGAGCGTCCCAAGTTAATCTATCCTTGATATTGTAAAAGAAAGAACACTCAAAGTTAATATATCCCTGTTATGGTTAAATAAAGAGAGTTAAAAGTGAATATACCCATGATGTGGTTAAATAAAGAGCGTTCCAAGTTAATATATCTCCAATATGGTTAAATAAAGAGCGTTCCAAGTTAGTATATCCCCAATATGGTTAAACAAAGAGCGTTCCAAGTTAATTTATCCCCAATATGGTTAAATAGAGAGCGTTCCAAGTTAATATGTCCCCAATATGGTTAAATAAAGAGCGTCCCAAGTTAATATATTCCCAATATGGTTAAATACAGAGCGTTCCAAGTTAATATATCCCCAATATGGTTAAATAAAGAGCGTTCCAAGTTAATATACCCTTAATATACACTCAATATGGTTAAATAAAGAGCGTTCCAAGTTAATATATCCCCACTATGGTTAAATAAAGAGCGTTCCAAGTTAATATATCCCCAATATGGTTAAATAAAGATCTTTCCAAGATAATATAACCCCGATATGGTTAAATAAAGAGCGTTCCAAGTTAATTTATCCCCAATATGGTTAAATAAAGGGCGTTCCAAGTTAATTTATCCCCAATATGGTTAAATACAGAACGTTCCAAAAAGTTAATATGCCCACAATATGGTTAAATAAATAGCGTTCCAAGTTAATATACCCCGATATGGTTAAATAAAGAGCGTTCCAAGTTAATACATCCCCAATATGGTTAAATCAAGAGCGTTCCAAGTTAATATACCCCTGTTATGGTTAAATAAAGATAGTTCCAAGTTAATATACCCATGATATTGTTAAATAAAGAGCGTTCCAAGTTAATATGTCCCCAATATGGTTAAATAAAGAGCGTTCCAAGTTAATATACCCCAATATGATTAAATAAAGAGCGTTCCAATTAATATACCCTTAATATACCCTCAATATGGTTAAATAAAGAGCGTTCCAAGTTAATAGATTCCCAATATGGTTAAATAAAGAGCGTTCCAAGTTAATATACCCCTGTTATGGTTAAATAAAGAACACTCAAATTTAATATATCCATTGTATGGTTAAATAAAGAGAGTTCCAAGTTAATATATCCCTGATATTGTAAAATAAAGAACACCCAAAGTTTATATATCCCTGATATGGTTAAATAAAGAGCGTTCCAAGTTAATATATCCCCATATGGTTAAATAAAGAGCGTTCTAAGTTAATATATCCCTGAGTTTGTTAAATAAAGAGTATTGTCTCACTTTTCTGTGCAAAAGATGAAAAACATATGGAAACTGATACCCAAGTTTTTTTTATAAATGTGGAAAAAAAAAATTGTCGCCCAATTTCACTTCTCCGGCCTGTCGTAGACATAATTGTTTTTGGTATCAAATGAGACATGTCCGTTCAGGAAAGTTGCTGGAGAATTGCATTGCAGAAATGCGATTGGTGTATACGTGTTTGGCTGTCTGGTCTATGTCAACACCTTCAATTTGACGGATGATTTTAGCTCCCAGTTCAGAAGTTAATGTATGTAGCACAGTAAACTCATTGTTCCGACGGTCCATTCAGAAGTTTGTTTCAGATCAGCCAATACGCGCACGATTAGATAGCGATTCATATTCAATCGCAGCGACACGTGCTACACAAAGTCAGGATTGGGGTTAGGATTACTGACGAAACAACGGAGTATTTCAATAAGTGTTTTTAAGAAGCGTTTAACTAACCCCACCATGCACACCCACCTAATAGTTGGCTATCCTGCTGTATTACACAAAGAACGGTGGGCTGACACGCGCACGTGCTGTATTGACCACGCAATAAAATAACCAGCGCTGGTTATCCCCGGTGCATTTCCCGAGAAATGTTGCCCACTGAAAGTTAACGCCGTCGCGGAACTTGTGTGTCCATAGCCACAAAACTCCAGTATGCAACAATATGCACGATTTACTGCTAATTCGATTACGACTTACGCATTTGCTCCACCCAACCACGATAGGTATGTTATTCTGAACAACATGAGATGCATACGAAGGTACTCACGCCGCCAAGCTTTCCCGATCCGGACTGTATATCTATACACACAGACGCACATCTGTGTCTTTCCCTCAATTACTTTGAGGAATCTGATGCACATTATTATGCATCTGACTTCGTGCTAATTCAGAAATGAATAACGCATTTACTCAAGCCTTTTATATTACTAAAGAGGCTTGATCTTCTGAACAACATGCGGGGATTATAAATGGTCTCTGCATTATTCCTTGGTCCTGAGACCGGGTGTGTAAATCTGCACATATGCAGGCACATGTACTATAGGTGCTAATCGTTCATTTACCCCAGAACGCTCACTCCTGACGAGACCTTGCGCAAATCACCAGTTCGTAAACATGGTGTAACAAAATGGTCGAAACACTTAACAAATTGGCAGTGTAGAGTGCTACATGGAATGGCCCGTTCTTAGATCGGACGGGGTGTTGGTATTTGTCCATCTTTATATAAAACCTGACTTATGTTCGACCAAAGTTGATCACTTTTATTTCGTCAAAGTAATTTCTATGTAGAGTTATCACCCTTCCGATTAACTCAGAATACTCATTTCGAAATCTAATCATAGCCTCACGTGGCACATGTTACTGCGATTGAATATCAAGCGCTATCTAATCGATAACCACGATTAAGTATAATTATGTCGCTATATAATCTTGTGCGTATTTGGGGGCTTTCGACAGAACCGTTGTCCAGAGAGTCCATTATTGAGAGTCCCATACAGTTAAGAAGGTCCTGAGTGCCTGTTGTTAAGAAAGATTTTCCTCGTTTTTTTAGAAACAACTTCGTATAGATACTGACAGTATCATTCGCCAGTGCCTGTCGCTCAGACACATTCTCCTGGAATTATTTTTGTTGTAAACGACATCATAAAGCTAGCAACAGTCTCATTCATATCACATCAAGTCTCATTTTAATCGATTGTAATCATAGGGGTCCGGGAATTGAATTTTATTTTATTATATTATTTTTAAATAAAAACAATTCCCGGACCCCGCATGTGATTGTAATGATATCTTGGTTTAGTTTGAGCGAGACTGATGCAATAGCAAGTGGTTGTGCACGCGACGATAAGGCGGTACATGACGCTATATGTAACAAAACAACGTATTCAATCATATGTGACCCGCCATATCAAATCCTGTCGGAATCGGGATTTGTTTACCCTGTGCCAATGCATGCTCTTATATATACGAGTCGACCATAGGTCGCCTCGCATATATAAGAGAATACATTGGCCTAACAATTTTTTATCATTTTTTTTAAAATAAATGTTTCTTACAATTTTTAGGACATAAACTAAAAAAACATCCATTACCCTGCAGGGAGCCCCACACACATATATAGAAGCATATAGAAGAGTGTCGTCTGCTCATGTTTGTATGGGGCTCTGTATGGGTGAAATTATAAAATTGTTAAAGAATACAAGAAAAAATTATTAAAATTGTAAAAAATTGTTAGGCCAATGCATTCTCTTATATATGCGAGGCGACCTATGGTCGACTCGCATATATAAGAGAATGCATTGGCACAGGGTAAAACAAATCCCGACTTACTACTGGATTTGATATGGCGGGTCACATATAAAACATCAACCTAAACCCCTTTCGTTGGCATTGAACGACAAAGAGAGCTCCTTGTTAGTCTATTCTTGCTTTGATGAAAAATAGTAGATCGTATGATATACACGCCTCGAATAAAAGCTATATTAAATGGTTTCGTTTGTGATGTTCAGGGCATCAGAAAAATCCACAAATACACAGATATATCTAAATACGGACAATGGGTCCCTTTAACATGTCATTTAGAATTAATCCATTCAAACATCTGTCACAAATGACCAACACAATGCACTTGGCTCGAATACGAATATGAGGTAACAGGTACTCGCTCTAATTTAAAATAATTCAGAAATATATGCTGCTACAGTATGTACATATAATTAAGTGGGTGAAATTATATTATAAGTGGATTTTAACCCTTTACCCAAAAGAACGCCCCTGTGCCAATGCATTCTCTTATATGTGCGAGTCGACCATAGGTCGCCTCGCATATATAAGAGAATGCATTGGCTTAACACATTAAAAATTATAAAATTGTTAAAGAATGTAAGAAAAAATGCCAATGCATTCTCTTATATATGCGAGGCGACCTATGGTCGACTCGCATATATAAGAGAATGCATTGGCACAGGGCATAACTGTAACTATCACAATGTGGTCAAGGAGCCGGTTCCAATGTTATCCATATTTGTATGGTTCTATTGAGACAGACCGAAGAAATTTTAGGCTGTTGAAGCTTTATTTGGCCGGTTTTGGCCGGTTTGTTGGGTAAAGGGTTAAACGGGAGCGAAAGAAATGTGCAAAATACATAAAATATTGCAAAGCATCACGCCTAAGAAGAACGTGGAGAAATACATTCTTATACTCATTATGATAGTTCTCCGATAATGACGTTGTGCGTGTTGGAACCATTGTTATGAGAGCAAAACGATTACGGAGATTAGTCAACAAAAACGTCGATGGTCGTGTAGAAAGTTCAATTATATTAGTATAAATATGAATTGCAGAATTTGTTTCAATGCTTTGACATTTTCCAATGTTTGCTATAAAGTTTTGATTAAACTTTGGTACCTTATTTGACTAATTTGACTTTTATCGGGAATAACACTGTAACATCAATGTTTACATAACAATGGTTATTGCATCAGATATTTTATTATTGAAGTGTTTTAAATAATAACAAAGACTAAAGACTATCGATGTTTCCATGTTCTCCATAGTAACGATGGTTGTACAAACACTTATAAATTTTCACATTTACCCACTGTGAGTGCCTTATGTATCGTTAGAGCACAATCCCATTATTGCAATCCAACAGTTCCCTGATTTTTGGTAAAGTACACCAATTCCCAAGGCTGGCGATGGAATGGTTCAGTGATTATCCCATTGTTAGGCAAACGCAACTCATAACAAACAAATCGCACGGGCGCTTCAAATTGGGACCAGTCAGTGTTGTTTCGGACATATCTATTCACATTCAACGGCGATCAATTCATGTTAATCATAATTTTGGGCGTGTCTAACCGGCTATCGTGTCCAATCGCGGCCAGCGCACGGCACATTTCCAGTTTATTGCATTATGTGGGATCAAGTGTGCTCTAAGTCGGTCAGAGCACGCGAATTGTTCTTTACCAGAATAAATCTCGACTTCGACTCGATTGATTCTGGTAAAGGACAATTCTTGTGCTCTAACCATTACTTAAAACTATAAAACACGACCTTACCTGCCAAAAACGAAGAGGCGACTATAACCTATTATATATATAAGGATTAACTGTCATGTGGACTGTTTTTATGGAGATGTAACGGTGCGGTAAGTGGACATAACTTGTGTAAAACCCGAAGGGTTTTACATACAAGTTATGTCCACTTACCTCACCGTTACATCTCCATAAAAATAGTCCACATGACAGTTAATCCTTATATTTATATACATTTAGCGAAAAAGCCACTTTTGTAAATATATTTAAATCGAAAAGTGTATCGTGACAAGATCAGCCCAAAATACCCAATAGCACCCTTGGCAAAAGTTAATAGGAACAATTTCTCTTCATGTTGAAACCCGATGATGTATTAAGTCAATCCTGCGCGAGTCAAAATGCGCCCAAAGCACTACGCGTTCGTCTTTCCAAACCTAATGACGTATCGATGGTGTTATTAGCTTGGTGTTATTAGGCGTTGCGCATTCACCGAGAAATAACTGCAACTAGCCACGTGGGCGCCGACCAATCAGAATGCTGGATTTAGTGATGACAACACGTAGTGTGTAAATATAACGCTATGCAGCGAGCTCAGTGTCTATTCCTCATGTGACGCCACGAGCCCATGCATTATGTCTGATCTCACACATTACATCTCGCACACATACCTACTGGTGCCTGTGGAGCAATAATGGTCATACATCAGATAATCCGGATAACCGGAGTAGTACCCGATGAGCAAACAATCGGCTGTCCCGTCGGAGGGTTCAGTGGGTATCCATTCAGACCACGACAACACTGTGCCATCATTTGTTATATATGCGTCACTGCCATCAACATCTCTGCCGTCAATCCAAATATTACCTGTTAGAAGAAAACATATCGCGTTGCGTATCTACATACGTGGTGTTTGTCTGTATACATATTCACATATCTCTATGAAACATATGTACAGAATACTAAACAGATGGGTGTGTTAAAATATAACATATCACATGATGAGCCATTGCTACAAATGTTCTGATATATTCGTTTGTGTCATTAATCAAATGTTTACTATAAGCCATGTCGGAGTGTGGGAGGGAGGGAAGGGAGGGGTTGAGGAAATTGAAGGAAGGTACTTATTACCTGCGAACAAAACATTTTACGCCTGTAATTTAGAGATCCCCGTCACGATTTGACCAATACCTTTGGTCAATGTACTTCAGTATGTACATAATACCTTCATGATTAACCCGAATATGCTATCAGATTTAACGACCCACCAACAACCATTATAAGCAATTACAAACACGAGAGCAACATATCTGTTAAATAGCTAATACGGTGTTGAGATGAGCACGGGGAACATGTCCGGTTGACGAACGATATTTATTACATGATCCTACCCTTATTCCATTCAATAAACCCATTCTATAAATTGTGATAGTAAACGTTCGTTTAATAACAGGAAATAGTGCCAGGTGACTTGTGACTCCCGGTTTGTCGTCTGTTTACATTCCGTACGCTATATCTCAAAATACTATGGCTTCCAATATTTGTCCAATAAACTGGATGAAGAGTTTGAAAAGTTATCTCTTTAAACACACGCCAATAAATACGACAAAGAGTCTTTATTTATCTGGGACTATTTATTTACGCGGGCAAACAACGCATAGTTACGTAAAACGTCATCGCATGCCTTATAGAAGCCGATGTTAGTTTTGCGTCTCATTTGTTGATTTAAGTATGTTTTATCGATTTTTGGACCATGTAATAAATATAATCTACAACTCGTCCTCAGTTTATAGCGGAATTTACAAAACTCGTCCAATAAATTAGATCTGGACCTCACCAAAGGTTCGGTCCAGACTTCATTCACTGGACTCGATTTGTAAATTTTGCTATAAACTGTGGATTCGTTGTAGATTCTCTATTTATACAAATATCTCGGAGTGTTTTTAGTTCGGTTTCCTAAACCGAAAAGTAACAAAGTCAAGTGTTTACGCTGGAATAAACAATGTCATCGACCGCTCTCGGATCTCAATGTTATTTAAAGTCGACTGTCAAGATAAACTATTTCAAACTAAAAAGTCGAAATATTAGTCCCGATCGATGATGTGTTATGCATATTAATTGCGCACGGGTATTTAGTCGGGCAGCTAGGTACACCCCCTATCGACGCCCCCCAGTACTCTTCCGGACCGATGTTGTTATGTACCTGGACACATCTAGAGTATAATTCCGGATGTTAACAAGAAAACAACTTGGCCGCATGTGACGTAATCCAAGATGGCGCCCATGATGGTCGGAACATTTCGCGATTTTACCCTATGTCTATTTATATGACGATTGTGGAAAAACTAATTGAGATATGACATTGCAATCAATTGCATTTTGTTCCTTATATATTTCTACGTCAACTGATATTAAATTTGAAAATCAAAATCCAAGATGGCCGCCAGAATATGGCACAGAATTTGAAAAATTCGATTTTTTTTTCAAAAATATTTCCAGAAGTATTGACCGCAAGTAATCCTTCAATATCATCTGACAAAAAAATCTGTAATCGACAACTCAGGGAGAAAGCAAAATGGCCACCAGTGCGATCATCCACAATAGTCGGTGCATTTCGCGATATTATATGACAATTGTGGAAAAACCCAATTAAGTTATGACATTGCAATGAATTGCATTCGGTTTCCTATATATTTCTACGTTAACTGATGTCAAAGTTGTAAATCAAAATCCAAGATGGCCGCCAGAATAAGGTTCATAATTTGAGAAATTCGATTTTTTTCAACAATTATTTCCAGAAAAAACACAAAACCAATCATAATATGTCACAAATATTTGAACATTATGACGTTCATATGATTTCAACTAATCCTTCAATATCGTCTGACAAAACAATCTGCAATCGACAACTTGGGGAGAAAACAAATGGCCGCCATTGCGATCACCCGCAACAGTCGGTACATTTCGCGATATTACTCTATGTCTATTTATATGAAGATTGTGGGTAAGCCATTCGTTGTATTATACGTGGTGTATTCCTCTTACTTTTCTGCTGTCAATGATGCCAGTAAAGACCCAAAATTTCATCTAAGATATGCCTTAATTTAGAGATCATGTCTGTTTTTTAACGTATTTTTGTTTATAATTATATAGTCTGGTAGCGTGGTTTACCTGGTATGCGGGAACCCGAGTTCTCATGACTTATTTTTGTATGTACCTGGACACAACTAATGTAGAACTTTGAATGTTAATAAGAATCGTCTTAGACGCACATGACTTAATCCAAAATGGCCACAGGTGGGTGAATTTTTTTCGCAAATTACCCCTAAGTTTATAGTTACATGATTGGGAACAAACTATATGAGATATTAAATTGAGGTAAATTGCGTTTTGTTCTTTATATATACCATTCCGCGTATTGTGCTATGTATTCTGTTCAGAGAGTATAAACCCTCCTATCTACCCACACCAATGAGGAGGAATCAGGCACCAGGGCCATTGAAAATAAATCATGTCACGAATGTGTGACAATTTGTATGTACGCGTTACAACAAGTAGCTCCAACCTCAACATTATTCATCATGAACAGACTCCGCGAGTAGCCTGCGGCAAACAAGACGGGCACAGCTCATATTTATTAATCCTGATATCATCGGATTCAACATCTTCATCGTCAGAGCTTTCAATGTTTCCTTCCACACGCAAATCTTAGAGTATTGATGGAAGAATGCCACATTCGGACCGCAGTGTCTCTAAAATCTCTTTGTCATCGGTCCGTCCATTTTCCAATGGTGACAGAATAGTGTACTTATTCAAATGATCAACACGGGAGTTCACCCGTTTTATGTGTGGCGTCAGCGACATCTCATGTGATCAAATTTTTATGACTCGGTGCCAATTAGTTCATCTATGTTAGCATCAAAGATATCACCGTGTCAATTAACGTTCTTCGCTCTAAATGAAATCCAGGTCCACAACGCGTCTTATTATCATGTCCGGTATATGCCTACCATCAAGTCTTGGTCAAAGATGAGGACTACTGAAAGACGGCATTCAGTACAAAACACGGAAGCTGGGAATTTGTCAAAATGGCCTTTGGGCTATCGGGGAGCCCTTATACCTGGTCGATGGTAATAAACCTGGTTTTCCAAGGCCTGAACTGGAAGTACTACAGAGATTCCGTAAATATCACCTGGAATTAAAACCCCAAAAATGTGAGTTCTTCCAACACCAAATCGAGTTTTCTAGGAAGAATAGTCAGTCATGATGGGGTTAAAACTGAATGATGAGTCCATAGAAACAGTTAAAAACTGGCCAAGCCCATCAAGTACCAAGGAAGTAGAAAGCATTTGTGGCCTGGTGATCTACCATCGGGCTTTTGTCAAAAGTTTTGTCGCTCTGGCTAGACCATTATAAGCCCTCACGGGAAAACAGCCATTCATATGGGGAAGAACAGCAGGAGGCATTTGATACACTCAATGAATCTCTGCTGTCTCCTCCCGTCTTGGCACTACCCAACAGTGAAGACTCCTTTGTCGTGGATTGCGATGCAAGTGGGTGGGCCATCGAGACGGAGCTCTTGCAGATCATAGGGGATGAACGACGAGTGATTGCCCATGGTAGCTTTGTCTTTACCCCCGAGCAAAGCCAGTATTGCACAACCCGAAAAGAACTCTTGTCTGCCATAAGTTTTAACCGGCAATTCAGTCACTACATGCTGGGCAAGCCCTTCCTTTTAAGGGCGGATTATAGCAGCCTCAAATACAAATTTAGGTCACTTTCCAGCAGTATACCGCAGGCTGTGACATTGACAAGTTGCCATGCAAGGGCTGCAAATACTGTCAGCGTCTCCAGCGAACCTGGGCTAGATTTGAAGAGGACGTTGATAACATTGTGGCTTTAGACCAGGGTTTATGGGAGTTTGTAACTTAGAATGGCCAAGTGACTCCAGCTGTCTCAATGGTAACCTCCACTAATTACTCAGGTGAGGAATGCTGACAAGATGGATTCCAATGACTGCCTTGGGACCCAGGAGGCAACTGGTCGGATTAGCGAGCCATGTGTTGTCTGTGTCAGCCCAGGCACTAGATCGATGCACTCAAAATTGGACTTGCATACCACCACATATATAAGACAAAGGTTAATATGAGACAAGTTGCAAGCTCAGATCCATCCCGATCGAACCTTGGCGGGTATATGCATCCTAGTTGAACTTCAGAAACAACGTATGGAACACGATATATCCCCAGTCATTGCGTGGATAGAATCCGGTCAAGATCCAACAGAGGGTGAATTATTCATCTCCATCAAGGACACTAAATATATCTGGATTAATCGTCAGAGATTTTTGATAGTATATTAATTACTGTATAAGATAAAATAGAAATTGGAACAGGTTTTAGTCATTCCCAGCCAATTTGCGGCTGAGATCTTGGCTATTGCTCATGATATACTCGCTTCTGGTCATCAGGGAGTGGTTGTACCAAAGCTAGAGCCAAAAAGTACTTCTATGCATGGAATTACTCAAGACATTGAATCATTCGTAGGGGCCTGCCCCCAATGCAATCAAGGGAAGAAACCATCGAGGCATGCCAAATGGGGAATGCAAACCTTCCTGTGGGTAATCCAATGTAAAGAGTGTACCTGGATTTCCTGAGACCATTACCACTTAGTGAATGGGATGACAAAAACATTCTGGTGATCACGGATCAGTTTACTAAGTGGGTGGAGTGTAATCCCCTTCCTGATCAGACCACAGAAACGATGTCATGTGCGGCGGTGAATGAATTCTTTGCACGCTTCGGATGCCCCTTGCAAATGTCGACGGACCAGGGCCCATGTTTTGAAATTAAACTGTGCTGTGCGATCTGCGAGTTACTCCATATACATAAAACCCGAACGACCCATTATCAACCTACGGCAAATGGCCAGGTGGAACGTCAAAACCGGACCCTGATGAATGCGGTCCGATGATTCGCTAACAAAAACCAACAAAGCTGGGACAAATTCCTTCCCCAAATAGCGGGCACGCTAAGATCATCAGTGCACAGAATTACTGGCCAAACCCCAAATAAACTTATGTTGGGACGTGAAGTTAATCACCCAGTAGACTTGGTGTTTAATTTTACGAAAAAAAATAAGACTAAAACAGTTACTGGTCAATACCTGAAAGACCTGAACAAAAAATGAAGCGGGCCCATGAAATTGCCCGGGAACATTTAAAAACTACTTGAAAACAATACTTAAATATTATTTATAATATGATCTCTGTAAAGAAAACAGGCATGTTCTCTAAATTGAGGCATATCATATCGGTCAGTTTGGGTCTTTACTTGCATCATTGACACCAGAAAAGTACGAGGAATACACCACATCGCACTGGCGGCCATTTTGTTTTCTCCCTAAGAGAGAGCAATCGTTGTGCTATGGTTAGGTCCCAATCGAAATGGGTCGAGCAAGGAGAAAAACACACCAAATAGTTTCTGAGTTTAGAGAAACGCAACTATATTTCCAACTCCTTGGCCAAATTGACAGATAGCAACTGTAATCATTTGACAACAGTCAACAGTATCTTGTCGGATGTTCGAAATTTATACCAACCTCTTTATTCAATCTTATACTGATCAAGATATAAATCGAATTTTAAAAAATACGGACACTCAGAAGCTTAAATCCATCTCAAGCATCGGACATTGAGGTCGGCTAACTTTACAAGAATTGATACATTTGGATTAAACAAAATCGAAAAATTATAATTATCCGGAACCATCTGGTAACACATATGAATTCTTCAATTGTTTCTGGACTGATCCGGAACCATTCATGTTAGATTTACTTAATGAATCGTTTTCAGTCTAATAACTATCGACCACACCAACACATGATATTATAACAATTATTCCAAAGAAGGACAAACACGGTCAATTATTGTAAAACTGGCATCGCATCTCCCTTTTTGGACATAACTTATAAACTCGCCTCCTCGTGCCTCGTAGATCTGCTTAAACGAGCCCTCTCGTAAGTTAACTCGGACCAAACTTGAATCTTGCTGACAGGTACATTGGAGATAATACTAGGATCATCACAGGGGGAGGGGTAGTAAACAGTTGCAGTAAGGTATGCCGTTTTTTTTTTGCATCTGCCATTTTCGGGGACCCCCACCCCCAAACCTGCAAAAACAATATTTTTTTAGTCCCAATGTTTTGACACCCCCCCCCGAAATTTAACTAAATATGGTCTAAAATCGCATACAACTCTACTGATATCACTCTTATGACTGGGAATGATCTCAATTAGTTCAAATAACAGTTTAACCTGTTTCTGAAGCTGTTTTAATTGAAAAAAAAGTTTGATAAATTGCTGATCATCTGTAAACCTAGGTCATTGTGCAGAATACACGAAATTTCATAATTTCTAACTATTTCCTGATTAGTCTGTCAACCAGCCCATTATCTAACATATTCCATACCACTTATGTTAGTCTACTGGAGCAACTCACTTCTATTATACTAAACTAGCTGAAACAGGCTCCCTTTGATAGCCTATATTCAGTATCGGAGATACATGTAGCCCCCTTTGTGAGACGTCGCAAACATTTTGATCTTAGACAAAGCCTTATGAGAGGCCTGAGTGAACCACAGATTAACTAGAATAGCCTGATCGGGCTAAAATAGACCGATAGTTCTTCCTGGCACAGTGCTCACTGTTGTAAGAGAGGGAACTCTAAATGTCTTGACAATTTGAATCTGTTTGTTTGAATATCTGTATACATGTATGTTTATTTTGAATATTATCAGTAAATAATTATTTGGTGTCTTGCAAAAGAAAACAGAATTAATTGTGTTTACCTATTGGTTGAGAGATAACAATAAAACAGTTTAGAGTGACTCACCTTATCCCATATGCATGCTGGCTGTGAAAGACCGATCGGTTTATTATAGTCTATTATAGATCGGTAAGTGATTCACACATTCCTGTTTAAAATATTTGATTGATAATGGTTATACGATTCAATCCCATTAGATCCCACGTATCACAATTCATCTACGATAAATCACAAATCATTGCGATTAATCGCAAACCTTTGTGATTTGTCAGAAATATGTTTTCGATTGATCGCAAAGTTGTTTAACTATGAATGTTCTCAGTAAATAATAATATGGTGTCTTGATAAATAAATCGGACTTAATTGTTTTTGAAGAATTGGTTGATCGATAATAATAGAACCGTTTAGAGTGACTCCCCATATTCCAGACACATGCTGGCTGTGAAAGAACGATTGGTCTATTTGAAACTGATCGGGCTATTATGATAAATCTCAAATATCTTTGCGATCAATCGCAAAGTATAATCACCAAGTAGTTAATTGAGAGTTATCATACAGATGTTTGAGATTTATCGCAAAGGTTTGGGAGTTATTGTAAAGGTGTTTGTGATTTTTCGCAAAGTTGTTTTGTGATTTATCGCAAAGTTGTTTTAATTTTGAATATTCTCAGTAAATAATCTCCAAAAGAGATCAGAATTAATTTTTGTTTTAAGTATCGTATAGTATAATCACCAAGTAGTTTGATAGTTACCATAAAGATGCTTGAGATTTATCGCAAAGGTTTGAGAGTTATCGCACAGGTCTGCGAGTTATCGCAAAGGTGTTTGTGATTTTTCACAAAGTCGTTTTGTGATTTATCGCACAGATTTGCTCCCCTCATCACACATATGCATTATGGCTGTGAATGACCGATCGGTCTATTTTAGACTGTCCGTGCTATTATAAAGCGATTGGAGATGTTGAAGATGTCTGATTTATGTTATACAGTTAAAGCCCTTTATTAATTGCAAATTGATTTGATTAATTGCAAACCTTTGTTATAAATCGAAAACCTGTGAACTATGATTTATCGCAAAGTAGTTGTTTTTAATATTATTACACACCAGTTCAGAAATACGGCCCATTATTTTGGACATTCAGACATATTTTACCCCACATGCAGGGAACAGGCCGGGGATATCCTGAAATCGAGGTATTAAACCTTGAAATAAGTACAAAAACACGATCAAGCTTATTTACAAATAAAAGTAATATAATTTGGATTATTTCATTTTGCGACATGATCTGGAAGAACATTGATCGGGGTTTTGTACTTAGTTCGATGTCTAAACGCCGTGGCATCATTTGGAATATAACATGCTACATTGTTAAATGTGCCGTCGGACTTTTTTGGTAATTTCGAATGCTTGGTACCTGGGCATGTTCTCCATATAGTACCTATATAGTTGGTTCTCTGGAGTACCAATTATCTAGGTACTATGCATACATGTATTACCTTAATGTTTGGTACTTCAGAGTACCCAAGCAGGTATACCAAGTACCTATCTTGATATTAGGTACTCTATACTCCACATAATGCCTGGATAGGTACTCACAAAACCTAAATATATAGGTACTCCAGATAACCTAAATATAGGTACTCCAGATAACCCGAATATAGGTACAACAGAGTACAAAATATAGGTACTCCAGAGTACCTACGCAGGTACTCTAGAATACCAACTATTAGGTACTCCTCGGGGCACATTTCATTACCTATGTAGGTACTCCAGAGTACCTATTGTGTTAAGAGTGCAGGTTCATAAAATGAGCTGATTATATCTTACTTACTTCTCCCATGGCCCCATGTTTGGAGTAAAACCGCAAAATCATCCAGCATCTGGCAGGATTTTATCGTTATGTGATGTGCACCGGTAGCATTACATGAATCCAGGGCGTCAATCCATGTCTTCACTGTGGAATAGTACCACAGACAGTAATGATCGCCGTCCATGATGTGTTGATCATATCCGAGAGATGATGGACAAGCTTTGGAAGATCATAACACATAACAGTTGACACAAACACTCGATAAACATGTGCACGTACGGATTTGGTAAACTTCCACATAAAGTGTTAAGTCACAGTGTTGAAAAACACCCGTGAAATTGGTGTAAATTCTCAGAAGGTGCCATTACGGTGGATTGTATTTACTCGAGGATAAACTACCACCAATGTAACCAATTTAAAACAGCACCATTGCAACGCAATGATATTGCTAAGGTATTCGGAATTTTTTCACGTTGTCTCCCGGAAGTGTAGTTCGCTGCTATCATGACTGTGTCTTAGCAATCGAGCTCAGGCTGACAAAATTTGCTCAAAATGTTAACGCTGCATACGCTGACACAACAGTTCCCTCACACAGGAGTATGAACATTTAATCAATGGCGTTGGAACATTAAATGACTAGATAGTGAAATTACAACAAACATGCTGTCAATTGGGAATTTGTGTCAATGTCTATTATATCAGATCAGATAGCCCCCCCTAATAGATGCTTAAATCCCTCTCACGGACACAAATAGTTTAAGGAATTATATGATAGTTAACCTCAAGCAAGATTTTGGGGTATTTGTGTACTTACGTATGTACATTCAGTGATTGACTCGATGTGTGTAGGCAAATCTCGAGTGCCGCTACGGGTAAAGCAAACGACAACTGATAGAAAGAACACATTGTCTAGTGACGTAGTACACTATTCGTAATTCTTATCAGTGGTAGTTATTTATGCCAATAGTGTTCACCAACTGGCAGTGTTGGTGGTGGTGGCATTGGTGTTGATGGTGGTGATGGTGGTGGTTGTGGTGGTGATGGTGGTGGTGGTGATGGTGGTGGTGGTGGTGATGGTGGTGGTGGTGATGGTGGTGGTGATGGTGGTGGTGATGGTGGTGGTGATGGTGGTGATGATGGTGGTTGTGGTGGTGGTGGTGGTGGGGGTGGCATTGGTGTTGATGGTGGTGGTGGTGATGGTGGTGGTTGTGGTGGTGGTGGTGGTGGTGGCATTGGTGTTGATGGTGGTGGTGGTGATGGTGGTGGTTGTGGTGGTGGTGGTTGTGGTGGTGGTGGTTTTGGTGGTGGTGATGGTGGTGGTGGTGGTGATGGTGGTTGTGGTGGTGGTGGTGGTGGTGGTGATGGTGGTGGTGGTGGTGATGGTGGTGGTGGTGATGGTGGTGGTGATGGTGGTGGTGGTGGTGATGGTGGTGGTGATGGTGGTGATGATGGTGGTTGAGGTGGTGGTGGTGGTGGTGGTGGCATTGGTGTTGATGGTGGTGGTGGTGATGGTGGTGGTTGTGGTGGTGGTGGTGGTGGTGGTGGCATTGGTGTTGATGGTGGTGGTGGTGATGGTGGTGGTTGTGGTGGTGGTTGTGGTGGTGGTGGTGGTGGTGGCGGTGGTGGCATTGGTGTTGATGGTGGTGGTGGTGATGGTGGTGGTTGTGGTGGTGGTGGTTGTGGCGGTGGTGGTTGTGGTGGTGGTGATGGTGGTGGTGGTGGTGATGGTGGTTGTGGTGGTGGTGGTGGTGGTGGTGGCATTGGTGTTGATGGTGGTGGTGGTGATGGTGGTGGTTGTGGTGGTGGTGGTGGTGGTGGTGGCATTGGTGTTGATGGTGGTGGTGGTGATGGTGGTGGTTGTGGTGGTGGTGGTTGTGGTGGTGGTGGTTGTGGTGGTGGTGATGGTGGTGGTGGTGGTGATGGTGGTTGTGGTGGTGGTGGTGGTGGTGGTGGTGGCATTGGTGTTGATGGTGGTGGTGGTGATGGTGGTGGTTGTGGTGGTGGTGGTGGTGGTGGTGGTGGTGGCATTGGTGTTGATGGTGGTGGTGGTGATGGTGGTGGTTGTGGTGGTGGTGGTTGTGGTGGTGGTGGTTGTGGTGGTGGTGGTTGTGGTGGTGGTGGTGATGGTGGTTGTGGTGGTGGTGGTGGTGGTGGTGGCATTGGTGTTGATTGTGGTGGTGGTGATGGTTGTGGTGGTGGTGGTGGTGGTGGTGGCATTGGTGTTGATGGTGGTAGTGGTGATGGTGGTGGTTGTGGTGGTGGTGGTTGTGGTGGTGGTGGTTGTGGTGGTAGTGATGGTGGTTGTGGTGGTGGTGGTGGTGGTGGTGGCATTGGTGTTGATGGTGGTGGTGGTGATGGTGGTGGTTGTGGTGGTGGTGGTGGCATTGGTGTTGATGGTGGTGGTGGTGATGGTGGTGGTTGTGGTGGTGGTGGTTGTGGCGGTGGTGGTTGTGGTGGTGGTGATGGTGGTGGTGGTGGTGATGGTGGTTGTGGTGGTGGTGGTGGTGGTGGTGGCATTGGTGTTGATGGTGGTGGTGGTGGTGGTGATGGTGGTGGTTGTGGTGGTGGTGGTGGTGGTGGTGGCATTGGTGTTGATGGTAGTGGTGGTGATGGTGGTGGTTGTGGTGGTGGTGGTTGTGGTGGTGGTGGTTGTGGTGGTGGTGATGGTGGTGGTGGTGGTGATGGTGGTTGTGGTGGTGGTGGTGGTGGTGGTGGCATTGGTGTTGATGGTGGTGGTGGTGATGGTGGTGTGATGGTGGTGGTTGTGGTGGTTGTGGTGGTGGTGGTTGTGGTGGTGGTGGTGATGGTGGTTGTGGTGGTGGTGGTGGTGGTGGTGGTGGCATTGGTGTTGATGGTGGTGGTGGTGATGGTGGTGGTGGTGGTGGCATTGGTGTTGATGGTGGTGGTGGTGATGGTGGTGGTTGTGGTGGTGGTGGTTGTGCTGGTGGTGGTTGTGGTGGTGGTGATGGTGGTGGTGGTGGTGATGGTGGTTGTGGTGGTGGTGGTGGTGGTGGTGGTGGCATTGGTGTTGATGGTGGTGGTTGTGATGGTGGTGGTTGTGGTGGTGGTGGTGGTGGTGGTGGTGGTGGTGGCATTGGTGTTGATGGTGGTGGTGGTGATGGTGGTGGTTGTGGTGGTGGTGGTTGTGGTGGTGGTGGTTGTGGTGGTGGTGATGGTGGTGGTGGAGGTGATGGTGGTTGTGGTGGTGGTACTACGGTCGTGGTTGTTGTTGTTGTTATGTACGCTGGACAACTTTCGTCACCATATCGGACATAAAACAGCGCATACATAATATGTTTACTTATACACGGTGGAGAATCACGTGGTTTCGATCTTGATAAGTACCACGCATTCAAAATGACCGAAGCGAATGCAAACGTGCCAAAACATAATATATAAGGAACTTACAACAACAAAATTGTCAGTGCTATATCAACATATTTGTTTGTTACGTGCAGATGCAAGTTTAATTTTAAAACAAGTTGATACCTTACATGTATTTGTTCGGAAATACTCTTTCTATTAAATTCCGACCAAAGTTGCCAGTCGGAGGTTCGTGGAATACACAAGTGCATAAATCTAGGATAATCATTCGATTGACAAATTGGTCAGAATGTTAGGGAAGACATCTGTGAGTTTTGGACACAAATGAAGAATCAGCTTGTTTAAAAAGAATAGCATAACATATGCTCATAGCTGACACAAAACTATTTAATATATAATTATCATAGTGTGTCACCCTTTCCCCTGTTTCTGGACGCGTCTGCGATCGCCTCGGCTATTTTTAATGCGTGATACTCATCAACTCGAAACCACATGATTCCCCACCGTGTTATATGTGTATACTAACTCGTAGTAGTTGTTGTGGTAGTCATTCCTGTAGTCGTTGTGGTAGTCATTCTTGTAGTCGTCGTGGTAGTCATTCTTGTAGTCGTCGTGGTAGTCATTCTTGTAGTCGTCGTGGTTGTTGTACTTGGCGGTCCAGTCGGAATTTGGCTAATTGCAGCTGCAGAATAAAAGTAAAACGATGTATATGTAAGCGGGTGTCTGACGATGTGACACATCTGACCGTGTCGGAATAACAAGTCATGCAGACTTAAATAATGGCTGACGGCCTATGACAGTTTTCCGTTTGTCAACTTAGGTGTTATCAATAACATAATGCCTTGACTCCTATCCGACATTATAACCCCCCCCCCCCCACATGACGAAGAGCAGGGTGTCTGCTAGAAGAAGAGGTAACTGGTATGATGATCAGAAACCTAACTTATAGCAGACAGATTGTTCCTCGAATTGAGTTTTGAATTGAATGCATGATCCTTGATCCGTTTAGTTGAACTTTAGAAATAGAGGATCTACAACGAGTCCCCAGTTTATAGCGGAATTTACAAAACGAGTCCAGTAAATTTGGTCTGGACCGAGCCTTTGGCGAGGTCCAGACCTAATCTACTGGACGAGTTTTGTAATTTCCGCTATAAACTGGGGACGAGTTGTAGATTCTATTTATTACATGATCCAAAACATCGACAAAACATACTTAAATCAACAAATGGAACGAGAAACTAACATCGGCTTCTATAAGACATGCGATGACGTTTCACGTAAATATTCGTTGTTTGCCCGCGTAAAGAAATAGTCCCAGATAAATAAAGACTATTTGGCGCTTTTAATGGCGTATATTTAATAACATAACTTTTCAAATTCTTCAGTCATGATAGTTTGTTGGAAAAATATTGGAAGTCATAGTATTTTTGAGACGTAGCGTACGGAATGTTAAAAGACGGTAAACCGGAAGTCAAAGGTCACCTGGCACTATTTCCTGTTATTAAACGAACGTTTAATATCACAATTTATAGAATGGGTTTATTGAATGGAATAATGGTATGATCGTGTAATAAATAGTTTTAGAACATGCCTCAAAAAACGTAGATGTAATTTATACAGCAAGTATAATTTTTACCTTTGTTTGAAAACTGACATGCCAAGGAGTTGAAAACATCACACATTTCCATAGGATCATCATCATAACTTTTCAGACTGATTAATTAGTGTGATGCTAAGATAATGTGCAGTTAATAATTTCAACACACGTCTAATTATCTGAATATTTCCTGAAGTAACTAACCGTCAATACGTATAATTACCGATACTGAAGTAACTAACCGTTAATACGTATAATTACCGATACTGAAGTAACTAACCGTTAATACGTATAATTACCGATACTGAAGTAACTAACCGTTAATACGTATAATTACCGATACTGAAGTAACTAACCGTTAATACGTATAATTACCGATACTGAAGTAACTAACCGTTAATACGTATAATTACCGATACTGAAGTAACTAACCGTTAATACGTATAATTACCGATACTGAAGTAACTAACCGTTAATACGTATAATTACCGATACTGAAGTAACTAACCGTCAATACGTATAATTACCGATACTGAAGTAACTAACCGTCAATACGTATAATTACCGATACTGAAGTAACTAACCGTCAATACGTATAATTACCGATACTGAAGTAACTAACCGTCAATACGTATAATTACCGATACTGAAGTAACTAACCGTCAATACGTATAATTACCGATACTGAAGTAACTAACCGTCAATACGTATAATTACCGATACTGAAGTAACTAACCGTCAATACGTATAATTACCGATACTGAAGTAACTAACCGTCAATACGTATAATTACCGATACTGAAGTAACTAACCGTCAATACGTATAATTACCGATACTGAAGTAACTAACCGTCAATACGTATAATTACCGATACTGAAGTAACTAACCGTCAATACGTATAATTACCGATACTGAAGTAACTAACCGTTAATATGTTTAATTACCGATAATGGAAGCAACTGTCAGAGCGTCGTGCATTAATTGCGAGATTTGGATTGTTTATTTATTTAAAGACTCACTATATATATATATATCTGCTTCGAGGACCCTCTTTTGTTTTCAGTTCTGCTCCCGTACAACAAGTCTCATGCATGTTCCGTAATGTTGCGTTGTGTATTATTGTGCAACTGTACACAATAACTTCAACCCATATATCAATAAAACGTTCACTTCGAAACAATGCTTGTCCATTAATTACTCTGAGTCTGCCGATTTAGCTATCAAATCGATAACAAGGGAATATCATTTATTTTTGTAACCCACACAACTGCATGTGACATAGTGATTGCTACATACGTAGGTTTCGCAAAATCCCGATTAGAATTATCAGTTAGAAACATGTTGGCGTCACTGGGCCCCATCGTTTACCAAATTCATAAAAAAAAACAGTATTCGATCACGAGTAAGGCATGTTCAGAGTTCGCACCATACCAATTGCCAAATGCAACAATAATTTACATTTGACTCTGTATACTTCCATCTTGCAATATTCGAATATCTTACTGAACACAGTTTAGTTAAAGGTAGACAATCCGATTCGATGGTCCCGTATCATCAGATTCCAACAACAACAACAACAACATATCTTCAAAAGACGCTCCAGTTATCAGAATCGAATAATTACCAAAATATAATGCTAACCACTATCAACCATAGCGTAACATTTCCCAAAACGTGTTGTATATCAACATTTTGTTCAATGCAATTTGGAACATCGATAGTATGTCGGTCGGCTCGTCGAATAATTGATAGGCCGCCAAATATTCCATGTGGTGAAAAATAAAAGATTTCAAACATCGATATATAATAACTCTAAGCTTTGATGGGCGGGTCCATCGTCTCGAATCAAAAATGTTTTACCCCAAAAGCCAACGAAATAGTCATTTAGGAGTGTTAATTCGGATTATGTATCTTTCATGTGATGCAATAGTATTGAGCGATTGAGGGTTTGTGCATTGTGATGGTGATTACAATGCTATTTATAGATGATTGGTTTACTGTTTGTTATACACAGTAAATATTATTAATTATTAAATGTTGTAGTTGTTGCTGTTGTTATTGGAATCCGACGATAAGGGGACCAACGATTCGGATTATGAATGTGTAATGTGATGCATTAATATGGCGCGTTGGAGGGTTTGTGTATGGGTTTTGTTATAAAAATATTATTGACTGGTGATTGGTTTATTGTTTCGTTATATAAAGTGGTGGCAATACGTTTTAAAGGTTCACTACCTCCAGGTCATTATCAATGAATTGATCAATATCAGAGTCAAAAAGAAAAAAACGAGTAAGTCCACGTTGGTAACAAAATCGTCAAGCAGTGACTGTTTTAACATAATACTCAATATTACAGAACTCGATAGCATTTGTCAACTTCTAAACACATTCGGCAAAACAATGGCAAAATGATAAATCGGGCCAGCGCGAAACCAAGACATGCTACTCTTCCCATTAAATCTCGGCCCAGCGCAGAACCTAGGCTTGCCACTCTTCCCATTAAATATCGGGCCAGTGCAGAACCAAGGCATGGCACTCTTCCCATTAAATCTGGGGCCAGCGCAGAACCTAGACATACTACTCTTCCCATTACATCTCGGGCCAGCTCGGACCCTAGGCATGCTACTACTCCCATTACATCTTAAGTTGATAAATAGTATATCTCCGGTTCCCACCACTGTGCAGGGTTCATACTGCAACTGTTCTTTTGAAAATACATTGAAGTAAATCGAGCGCTGGTGATGTAATTAAGCAAGTTTTATCGACTCCCGGGAAATATGCGTCCCCGGCGAGCCCAACATATTTATAACCGTCAATTGTAATCGTAAGTTAACGAAACCAATACCTGTTATAATTAAGACAACACTAGTTCATGTATTGTCTCCGCCAATACCACGATAGTATAGCAGGGCCACATCGGGTGTGCTTTTCAAAGTTCAGCCGAATTGCATCTACTGTCAGTTATTTATATCGTTGCTAATTGCTTGGAAATATTATATTGGTCTGACTTGACATACTGCGTAGCTAGTCTTAAATTATCGGAAGATTTTATGAAACTATATGATAATACACTCAGAATTTTATGGGAATAAAGCATCAAAAAGCTATATAAATGTAAGAAATGAGTGTAGTGGGTGTGCGTGTGTGTTATTGTGGGTTACGGCGCTGTGGGTATCCCAACAACCACATATTAATATTACAGTTTGCCTGAACGGTTTTCTACCGTGGACTTTGCTATAGCCTGACTGTGTTCGTATGTTTTGCGGTCAATAGTTTGTAGCCATGGTGCAGGGTATGACACAGTTAAACTGACGGGCATATTCTAACGGTGTGGTACACTCACCAGTTGGGTTGTTAGTGTCGACGGGGGAGCCGATGTTCCATGTCAATAACACGGTAGCCGTGATAGCCGATAACAATATTAAAATACCACACACAGCTAAGCCGATCTTCAATGCCCGGCTTCTATCGACACACGGTGACATTCTGGATCCTATAAATATATACATATATCACCAATAGAGTGAATTGTTCAGGGGTCAATGATATGCAACTTTTACAAATTGTTAAATTGTACTAAGCTGTTATTACTTAAGAATGCTTCGTAGTAGTGTTGGTCCTGAATAATTGTGAAAACCACAAGTAGTCCGTAAACGGAATATTACACAAAATCCTTAATATGAATGATATTGCATTTGCATGGAGAACGTCATAGAAGGGGGTCTGCATCATAGCGATGTAAGGGCTGTGCTGTGGGTGTCAGTTGAGAAGTTTGTGTTTACCATTTGACGAGTGGCGCCAGTACTATACACGATATACCTTACTTATGATACATGTACCTTGTGATGTTAGTGGACGCTGACTTGTGCAACCAAGTCTCACCTCCTGTTCTGTCCAATGTTAGTCTAGTTGATTTTTGAAGTGATTTAGTGTGTCGGCGTTAACGGCCTCTTATGTCGGTTCCAGGACTCCACAACTCTCTGACTAAAATTATGTTTCCTTGTATCTCTGTTTACCCCTTCTAGAAACAGTTTGAAGTTGTGGCCTCTGGTTTTTGATTTAGTTTTCCGTGTTAGTATATTGGCTACTTCCGGATCGTATGTATTGAATATTTTTGAAGCATTCTATTATATCTTCTATATGTCGTCTGTACTGCAGGGTGGGAATCTTTAGTTTTTCAAGTCTGTCTCCATATGGTATATATTTTAAAGTAGGAACTAGTTTGGTTGCTCTGCGTAGGACTTTTTCAAGTTGAGTGATATATTTGATCAAATATGGCTTCCATCCTGGCTGTGAGTATTATAATTTTGGTCGAACCAACATTATACAACTTTGTCACCATGTCTTCATCTAGATGTGTAAAAGATATTCTCATCATCCCCATCACTGATTGAGCGCTATATGCTTTTTCATTTATATGTTGTTCGAAGTTCAAATTTGTATCTGTGGTGATGCCTATATCTTTCTCGCTGTCGATCTTCTTCAATGTATAGGTTGTCCCATCAACTCCTTTCAATGTTTAGTTGGGGTATAGCCTTCTTGTAACCATGTTCATCGTTACACATTTCTCATGATGAAAACGAAGAGGCCATTTATCAGACCGTTTTTGGAGTTCATTTTGATCATGTTGTAGAATTTCTATGTCATCTGGTGTTGTTATCTCTCCGGATATCTTGGTATTTTCAGCGTACATCATGACATCAGACTGTGTTTTTTTCGGCAAATCATTTATATAGATGACAAATAGGAGAGGTCCAACTAAACTTCCCATTTCGATTTCGCCCCATTTACGACTGCTCTTTGTCTTCTTGCCCTGAGAAAATTTTTGGTCCACCTTAATATGTTGCCTTTGATTCCATACTCTTCTGTTTTGCCAATCAGCCGACGATATGGCACAGAGTCAAACGCCTTCATGAAGTCCATGTATGTTACATGTGTTGACTATTTTCTATTGACTTTGTCCATCCTTCAAATGTATTTAGTCATTGCAATGTTGTTGAGCGTTCTTTGATGTATCCGAATTGTTTGTTGCTGAATAATTTATTATTTCTCATATGGTCCATAATCTTGTCTCTTATAACTGATTCTAATACTTTGCAGACTACGCTAGTGAGGCTGGTTGGTCGATAGTTGTTTGCTTTCGTGGCTCCTCCTTTTTATGTATTGCTGATATGTTTGCGTCCTTCCATTCATTTGATAATTGACCAAGTCTGAGACTTATTGTAGATTATTGACAATGGCTTGCTTAATTCGTGAGATATCTCCTTCAGTATTATCGTGTCTGGCCCCAGAGATTTGTTTTGACTCAGCTATGACAGTCTGACCTTAATTATTGCTGCTACCACTTCCAGATCTTCTATTTATGTTCTATTGGCAGGTCTTCGTGCCGTGGAATCCCCCCTTGTGGCTCGTTTTTGAAGACGCTAGAAAATAATTCTGCCAGTATATCCTCTTTCTCTGCATCTGCTGTTGTTCCATCTTGCTTTTCGAGATTTGGGACAACATTCTTGAGTTTGAATGTCTCGCAATATAGTACCAGAATTCCATTGGGTTGGTTTTCGCCTTGTCAGCAATTTCTTTATCGTGTACTTTCTGTTTCTGTCTTGTTGTTGTCCTTACTTGATTTCTTAGCAAGTGTGCTTTTTATAATTTTCTTCTGTTCTATTTTCCATGTATCTTGTCCACGCTCTATGTTTCTTCGTTGTTGTATCAAGTGGCATTCTGTTTAGATACTGTTGATTTTGTTCTCTCTGGTATCTTCCAACACTAGACAGAAGCGCTTCCACTGTGTGTTTATATCATCATTGCAGTCCTCTAGCAATTTGTTCCAGTCCATGTCGAGATCTTTCTTCATCTGTGCGTAATTTCCAGCCGAGTAGACTTTTTTCTTTCAGTTAATTATTTGTGTACAGCACTTGAAATCAATCATGGAGTGGTCACTCGTTCCTAGTGTACTGCACGTTTTTATGTTGGTGATCATGTGTTCTTCATGTGTTAGTACCGGATCTAACCAGATATAATTCAGTTGGCTTGTAAAGTTTGTTATAAACGTTATGAGGAATTTACAAAGCGAAATAGATCTGAATAATTTACAAAGCAAATCTTTAACAAATAGTTACACATTTGTAATTTGTGTTTTATAGAAATTCACATGGGATAATCTAGATGACACCAAATGGGTCTAACATGGGTACATTTGTACGAGGAAGATAATGTTGTGGGTTATACATTTCTAAAGTGGCGCTGTTCTTGTCAGGGACATAAAGGGGGAGAGGCGCAAAAACTTTTCGACGATTTCATCTAAAGTTATACATGATAATATCCATGATCAGTCTGGAGTAAACTACATACGCACATATAAAAAATAGTGGGTCTGACGACCTTTCAATCAGTTTTCATGTCCCAAACACCGGATTCCTTGTATTTACCACCAATCAAAACTTACTCTAAGAAATGTGTGCGCCAATAAAAAACTATTAACATGGCACGTGCTCTTGGTGTTGAAATTCCGAAGGTGTGGCTAAAGGTTGTTAAAAATAGTATCCATGACGTCATGTTATACCGGAAGAGAGAAATAATTGTTCTAAGTCCAAGAAATCCACATAAATTGACATGTTTTATAATTACAAGCAGATCTGTCTTTAAAATACATTTTATTTTGGAAGCTGGATGCTGTTTACCTTTATTGTCGGTAAAACTACCGCCGAACGAAAAGTCACACACCCTGCAACTATTAATTCCGATTCTGAGAATCTTGTTCACAGAGGTTGAAGCGGCCATGACGGCACTGGCATGTGACCATGTTTACACCTGTCAATCACGACTAATTTTACATTTAGCGCGATGTGACCTAATTTGGGAGAAGCCCGCAACCGTACATATATGAAAAGTTGATGGGAGTGCAATAGACTCAGTATCAGTCTGAATCTGAGTGTAAGTTTACAAAGACTGATCCATGATAACATATCCATGATGACAAAAGTGCGTCGTTCCAGGGGTGCAGGGAATGGAGATGGGTACCAAAATTGTGACACATTCTTCTCCATGATACAAGGAATCTAATAGTGTGATTTAAAGACAACAAATTGGTGCCGTTTGGATCCGAGATGCGGGGGGCAATAAATTTGGTAAGAACGTGTTTAGTCGCCGATTACCAATATACGTATACATAATCATCTCCGTGATATCAGGAGTCTCATTATGTGGCTTAAATCTGTCAGAAGTGACATCATTCGAGTCAGGGGTGCACTGAAGGGGAGAGGGGCACCAAAATGATAAAAAAACAAACATTTTAGCGCCAATTTCCACCAAATTCATTCACATTCTTCTCTATGATTAAACAAAAGTGTCGAAAAAAAAAGCTCTATGGCTCAGCATAGACTCGAACCACAGTATCCCTCTCAGGTTGGTCAACGTTGCTGAATATTGTGCATTGATACATTAAAGGGACTTTCACCATGAATATATTAGTAAGAATCTACTGATATGTTGTATCAGTCATTGCATTTACAATATATATGTTACTATGAACGTAACGGCCTTTCCTTTTTATGTAAAATTGTTAAAGGCCGTAAGCAATTCAGCTTAAGAAAAAAATAACGGTCAATTTAAGGTGAGACGCACGTTTTGCATAACTCCAGCCAAAATTGACAAACAAATTTAGCAAACAATTTAACTGGATCTATCTGGCGAAAAATCTTGAATTTCACATTTCATCATCCTCATTGTATGCAGAATATGATCAATTATTAAAAGATGATAACAATGGATTTTAATACATTTGAGAGGTTGAAAATATGTTTTTCTTATTTGTCCAACCCAATCACCAAATAGCATATTGTCTATGCTCTATGAGAGGAGGCTTCATTTGTATCATAATGTCGAGTTATATTTGTAATTGGATAACACAGCATCATACAACCATGTATTATAATGAAGAATAAAGCAGACGCAAATGGTCCACACAAAAAAGTTATTTGCAGTGTGGTCCACTCAACTATGGACCAATCAACTGGAGATAGGCCACAGTGTTAAGACACATGGTTGTCAGCTTTAACTTGGAAATCATTGTTGGAAATCTCTTGTCGTTTTTAGCTGGATGTATGCAAATCATGTACCTTGAATGTATATTATCCGGTTCGGGTTCCGCCACATGGGCCAGTGCAGGGGGTATATGCATTGGGTGATATGTTAAGAATGCGCCCCATTCGTGTATTTTCAAAAAAATAATATAGTATAATATATATTTACATTCACACTATGAAAGCTATTTTCGAATTATGAAACAAGTTGTGTAACAATATATGTTTTCATGTATGCCAATAGACAGTTTGACAGGAAATATTAAAAAAAACACACTGCACTATCGAGACTATGAAACCAACTAGGGTATGCGCTCAGTCTACAATATGAATCATGACTTTTGCGAGAAAATAAATAAAATAATTTTCATATAATATTTTAGTTTTCTTGACAGCCATTTGCAGAACTATTTTTTTGGTTAACATAAATCACCATAAATGTACATAGTGTCTGAAAAGATGAATCATTATTGAATATTTTGTCTGCCAGATCACTGAAACGTGGTTGAATCATATGTATACGGTTTTATGTTGTTTTGGTCCTTGAAATGGCTGATAAAAAACATTAAATATGCAATGTAAATTGTTTTATTTATTTTCGCGCAGACAGTCATGATTTCGGATATCCTAGTTGTGTTCTTAGTCTAGATAATGGTGTGTTTGTTTTTTAAATATTTCCTGTCAAACTTTCTATGCATGGAAAAGTGTGGTTTTTATTTTGTTTCACAACTCGAACATATCTCTCGTATTGTGAGGGTACATGTGTTGTTATAATTTTATAGCATGCATTGGTTATAAGGGATATTGGTTATAAGGGATATTGTTTGAAATAGAGATTTGTTTTAATTCGCTAATTAGACGCCTCTTTAACGCATATTCTTGCGTATGGATTTGGAATGTGTGCATTTATATTTTTAGTCATATTTGCTCGCTTCATTTTCTTTGGGTAGTACGAGTACTTAATGAAGTTGATAACATATATACTAGCCGTCTTGCCAATGAAATGCGATACATTTTCAAAACTCTAGGGCTAATACCGTCAGGTTCGGCTGCTTTGGATGCTGCGGTGGAACACAGTGCATGATACACATCGTCTGATAAAGTATCAGTGACAGTATTTGTGAGATGGGGCACAATGTGAGTTACATTATTGGATATGGAGGAGCTTCCAGCAAAGTACCCGGCCTCGCACAGAGAAGATTTGATTCCACATGGAACCCAAAGCCGAATTCGTCAACTCCAGATCAAACATCCGAGTTTAAACTTGTTTTAACTTACATTGTTGGTCCAGCCATACCGGATCTAAGGGGGCGTTTTTTGTCGTTCAGTTGCCAGTTAATTGACAAATCTATTCGGTGACATGAACATGCATTCAAACTACCATGTTAGCAATCGGACCAAACGTTAGGCCGCAAAATGCTTATTGACACGTCATAAATTATCGCGAACGCGTGCACGCTCATGGGATTTATGTTCAAATGATACAAAAATGTGCGCAAAGGTGTCGACCCTCTGACGCCGAATACAGGCTTCATAATCTAGTCAATCCTGGACCAAGAGGTCAGTCAAGTAAAGGCACTTTGCTTATGGGTACACACCAGAAGCGGCAGGGACATGTTTCGTAAAGCAATATATTGCATGTGTTGCTCCTTTTCAATGTTATAAATTTCCCGTCGTGCAAAAATCCAAAAGCATCCCAGGTTAACCCTTTACCCAACAGAACGGCCCTGTGCCAATGCATTATCTTATATATGCGAGTCGACCATAGGTCGCCTCGCATATATAAGAGAATGCATTGGCTTAACACATTAAAAATTATAAAATTGTTAAAGAATGTAAGAAAAAATGGTAAAAAGTGTTAAACAAAGTTTTTTTTAGGCCAATGCATTCTCTTATATATGCGAGGCGACCTATGGTCGACTCGCATATATAAGAGAATGCATTGGCACAGGGCATAACTGTAACCATCACAATGTGGTCAATGAACCGGTTCCAATGATACCCATATTTGTATAGTTCTATTGAGACAGACCGAAGATATTTTAGGCTGTTGAAGCTTTATTTGGGCGTTTTTGGCCGGTTTGTTGGGTAAAGGGTTAAGAGCTGGTGGAATATTATGGGCATTTATGTGCGTAGACAGAGTAGATCTTTGTGGTATGATTTACACCGAAATAAGTAATTAACTCTGACCCATAAAGCAATATAATTTTAGGATTACAACTATGTGTATAACATATCTGGTCATGCAGTAGCATCGTTTGTTGTCAACATTAAAACATTGAACCCTTCAAATGAGTTCTTAGAAAACACCAGTATTTGTGATTGCCACAAGACACAAAAGCCACAAGATAGTTGTAAAAATCATATTGAAGTAACATATCCATGGCTGAGCGAATGAATCAACTGTGACATGATAACACCAGTCGGCAGTCGCCAGTCGGCAGTCGATATCATTTACAGCACTACCCTTCCATCTAATTGTTGGACAATTCTAAACCGCGATCGAGAAAATACGGATTGGTCATCTCAGGTTTAGTTAGAGCACAATAATTGCTCTTTACTAGAATCAATCGAATCGAATCGAACACGAGATTTATTCAGGTAAAGAACTATTCGCGTGCTCTGACCGACTTAGAGCACAATTGATCACACATAATGCAATCAATTGGAAATGTGCCGTTGAGCGTGTTTTGAACACGACGCACAATCCGTGCGCTGGTCGCGATTGGACAAAATAGCCGGTTAGCCATGCCCAACAACGTGATTAACATGAACTGATCGCCGTTGAATAGATATGTCCGAAACAACACGGTCTGGTCCCACTTTGAAGCGCCCGTGTGATTTGTCTGTTATGAGTTGCGTGTGCCTAACAATGAGATAATCACTTAACTATTCCTTCGCCAGCCTTGGGAATTGGTGTGCTTTACCAACATACCAAAAATCAGGGAACGATTGTAACAATGGGATTGTGCTCTAAGACTAGATAAAACCTATTTAGCTGGACGGTCGAATTATATGGTTTATTTGCCGGTTTAAGCTTATAAACGCAATAGAAATATCGATATTGACAAAATCTGATCCCCACACACATTATATGTGTGATTGTTCTCGGTTATAAATTTCCAATCAAAAATATGCTCGCTGTCGTAATTATTGATTTTCGCAATCTATAAAACGCGGCGGTCCGCATTTTAGTGTAAACATATTTTATTCTCTAAATCATGCACATGAATTAACAAGCTAATGGTACAAGTATAACATAAAGACAATTTTATTAGAGAATGGGATTTGGCAGAAAGCATGATGCTTATATCAGCCATGTCCCCATCTTTAGCATTCACAGGTGGTGTCTTTATTGATTATTCATAATGTTCTTTTCCCAGTTAGATTTTGCTTTCATGTTCAATGTTTCTATCTTATTGGCTCTGTCAGCCATCTGGGGCATAGACTGTCAAACAGTAACTCATCGTGAGTCACTGCTGGGCAGTCCATGCATCAGATGACCGGAATTGTTACATGTATGTGACCTGACCCCAGACCTCACCCCATCGATCATTTTCTAATAATCGTAGCTCAAAGTTCAAGTTTCGGAATCAAAACGACAAGAGAGTTGTGTCTTATAGTATTACGAGCAAAATATAATACATGTATACTGAAATATATGATATTTTTCCACTTTTCTAAGTTATACTGTATAATTGGTAACTTCGAAGTCTAGTTTTCACACGTTCACGTTGTTTCATAGAGGCAGAATGTTTTATTTATTTATAAAGTTTATTTATAAAGTTAGCGACTTAGGAAAAGTTCAATTTGGAAATCGTTTAGATAAAATTATGAATTTTTGGACCCTCATAAATAAATCTATATTCTCTTCCAATGATAGTTTGTGGCTTCCATGTAGCAAGGTTTTTACTCCTGGTCTTGTTATTAATCCCCCAAAACACCTATCTCTTTCAACCAAATATCTGCGACAATAAAAAAGAAAATGTTCTGATGTTTCTTTGGCACCACAAATACACAACGGACTATCTCTCAGATGGTTGCTGAAAAGATCTTAGTTTAAATTACTGCATTCCAGTCTTAATCGGCAATGGTATATTTGACTTGCTCTCGTATATACATATTCCAAGTATCTAGGACGCTCTTTGAGGTCACTATTCAAAAATGTTTTGAAGTCTGAGAGTGTTTCACATTTCCTCACTTCTGGTTTTAACTTGTTCCAAAGATTGATTGTGTGTGGAAGAAATGATTTCTGATAAGTAACTGAGTTGCAGAAAGGTACTCTAAGATCATCTGATCTCGTGTCATATCCACTAGTACTCGATATTGTATTCGGAACAGCATTGTATAGATAAGGGGGAGTGAGTTTTTTCGTCATTTTAAAAAAGAGCATGAGTTTAGTCTTTACTCTCCGTTTTGATAATTTTTCCCACCCAACTTCTTGAAGAACTGTGCATTTATTACAACTTCTTGTTCCACCGGTTACTATTCTAGCGGCTTCGTACTGAATATCTTCTAGTGAATCGGCTTCTTCGCCTGTACAATTGTCCCATACCGAGGAAGCATATTCCAAGACGGGACGAATATAGGACAAGTAAATTCTTTCTAGAGTTCTTCTATCAAGGATAAATTTATACTTCCTCAGTATGTACAATCTTTTGGACGCTCGGTTTTCAATATCTTCTATATGGTCTTTCCATTTACCCTGTCGGTTGAATGTCAGACCCAAATGTTTATGTGTGTCTACCTCATTGATTCTCTCGTTTGACATGTATAGTACTGGTTGGTCAACAGGTATTTGTTTCCACGAAACAAGCACGGATTCTGTTTTCAATGGGTTGAATTTAACTGTCCAGGTCTTTGACCAGTTGAATATTTTGTATAGGTCTGAATTGATCAAATCTGCAGCAATTGTGGGATCTTCTATAGCAATATAAAGTGATGTATCATCCGCAAATAATCGTATATTACATGTAATTCCCTCGACTATGTCGTTTATATACACGAGAAATAGGAGAGGGCCGATTATTGATCCTTGAGGCACTCCTGTTGTAACGTCTTTCCATGGCGAATTAAAGTTAGAAATTGTTACTCTTTGTCCGCATTTTGGAAAGTATGAGTAATTATCTTGACGATACAGAGCCACAACTGCAAAACCTCTGGTCTGGCTGGACCAGGTTTAAACCAGAGATGACGAATGCATTATTTACGGACCGTCGGTCTGTGGTTTAAACCACGGATTTATCTGTCAAACGGCGGTTGAAACCTAGAGGTTTACGTAGACCAGGTTTAAAGCTGAGATGACGAATTTGGCAAAACAGTAGGAAAACTCAACAAAGTGCCCAACATGCATAACCAAATAAAGAACCAAAATGAAGAGCAAATCATAAATGATTTGGTTCTTCTCAAACACACAGTAAAGTACCAAATAAAGAACAAAACATACATGATTTTGGTTATCCACGAAGAACTAAAATAAAGGATCATTTACCACATGGAACCAAACTTGTTTTTAAATGTTTTCTGATGGGAGAACTGAGTTGCTTTAGTTCTCTATTTGGTTCGCTGGATTCTGGATAGAACCAGGAAATGGAACCAAATAGTTCCTTCTTCTTTTTTTTCTTGGTTCCCTATTTGCATCACTAAATGCGTTATCAGAAACACTTATGTATGACCGTGGAAACAGTATGTCGTGATACTATGTTACAATTGTAAGTATTGAGGTATCGTGGTTTCGGAATGTTATATTTGTTCGTAAAAACGTTATGCTGTTTAAAATTGAGTTCGCACGATGTTTGTTCACCGAATATACACCGAAGACTTCCAGATAACTGAAGGAAATGTCGAATTATATTTATAAAGTTATTGCTCCATACCTTATATCTCCTATGTTTTTATCTGAGCAATATAGTTACCTCCGGCCAGCAATCCAATGGTTAGAGAATAAATATGAATTGATAAACAGTCTAAGGTACGTGTGCATTGGTATTTCAAAAGAATGCCGTTTGATCTAGTTTTCCCGTAAGCACACAAGGCGCCAAACGCGCTGACCAATTGATAAAATATTGACTACAGAATAAGTAAGCTAGGTCGCGTTCCCAAACAAACCATGGATTAATGTTGCTTCTGTGAAGTCCAGATGGAACCAAATCAGAGTGGAACTAAACTGTTTGGTTCTATGCTGGTTCTCCTGGGAAAAACTTGGGAACCTTTTTCTTAAAGTGAGCTCGTACACTAAATAGAGGATCTACAACTCGCCCCAGTTTATAGCGGAATTACAAAATGAGTCCACTAAATTAGATCTGAACCGAGCCTTTTTCGAGGCCCAGACATAATTTACTGGACGAGATTTATAAATTCCGCTATAAACTGGGGGCGAGTTGTAGATCTTATTCATGACATGATCCAAAACCTCGACAAAACTTACCTCAATCAATAAATGGGACGCGAAACTAACATCGGCTTCTATAAGGAATGCGATGACCTTTCGTGTAACTATGCTTTGTTTGCCCGCATAAAGAAATAATCCCAGGCAATTAAAGACTCCTTGGCGTATTTTACTGACGTATATTTAGTGACATAACTTGTCAAACTCTTTTTGCATTATAGTTGGTTGATAAAATATTGGAAGCCATTGTATTTTGCATATGGAATGTATACAGACGACAAATCAGAAGTCACAGGTCACCTGGCACTGTTTCCTGTTATTAAACAAACCTTTAATATCACAATTTATAGAATGTGTTTATTTAATGGAATAAGGGTAGGATCATGTACTAAAATTAAAACCATGGGGTAATGTGTTTTCGAGTACTAATAGTTTATTCAATGTTTTCCGCCAGTCAGAAATATCTTCATTTGGATGTCAAAGGATACGTTGTGTATTTTCTAGATGACTGTTCTTAACTATATACGGACTTCTGTCAGTACTTGATTTCGTTTAGCTTTATAGCGGTCCAGGTGTTTTGTGATTGTTTAGCTTTAGCTACTTTATATAATATTTTAGTTTCCGAAAATAGTTCTCGAATTTCTCCATTCATTCAATTAGATTCGTTTCCCTCACACGAATATGTAACAGCACACGTGATTGCCTTTAGGAGAATATCGGTTCCAGACAATTATTATTTAAATATTTAATTTCATCTTAAAATTCAAATTATTGAGTTTGTTATTAATTCCCGGAAAATTCACGAGAACACTTATGACATTATGGTTACATCAACTGGAACGACCAATATCATCGCATTAATGAGATACAAGAGAAAAGAAAACAAACTTACCGTTGAGTATAATTGACGATGATATTCGATAATTCTGGTCCGAATTAACGTGCTGGAAAATAGTTGAATTGTATATGAACTTTGAAGGACTGTAAATGTCTCTGTGGTGTTCGATAACTATTGACTAATCGATTGTGGATGAGCAACTAGCACTCTGTATTCACGTATATATAGCAATCTTGTTTGTTGATTCCATTGCCAAGCTGTTTGTGTGGTATCTAAGTGTCTGTATTTGCGTCAAGTGGAGTCTAGACCCATGCTTGTGTAGCTCATTGCCCAACTGTCCGGTCCCTAGGCTACATTCACGCAGCTGTCAAAATGTCCTGGCAAGTTTTAATGAGATTCTTAATAGATGTTATTTATTGCACAATTCTGAATGGCAAATGTTGTAACTAGAGTTTTAGCTCATCTATTGTGTCAGTGCACATTTGAGCTGAGAAATTGAACAATATAGTGTACAATCGATTCCAGTCAAATTTCGGTCAAATGGCGTTAACATTGCCAACAACTTACTGGCCATTAGCCAACACGCTGATAGAACTCGGATCGCGAGTTGGACACCTCATATAGAAAAAGCCAGCAATAAATGCATGGTAATCAGACACGAGACTTAAAATATATCGACGCAGTGGTGTACATTACTATGGAATTTTGTTTTGACATTAAATCAGTATAATGCGTTTTAAACTAATTTATCCCACCATAAACCGCGATTATATTATAAGGTAACTCGTATACGAATTCGATACCATAAATCTTAAAACAACTCAGAGGCTATATGAGTTAGTAGGAGTCCTTGATATGACTCGTACCTCTGTACATGACTTATACTGAGTATCACTGGGGTATGTGATACTCTTACCTTTGTGAATGATACTGAGTATCAATGGGGGTATGGGATATTCGCTCAGTTAAGAACCCCCTCCCACCACAGACCACATCGTTTTGTGTTCCAATTTTGATAGCGTTCTCTGATATTTAAGACCATGAATTTGTATTCCGCAGTCCTCTCGCATGATGAACAAAAACTATATGTCCAGAAACGGATTCGTCGTTTTGTCACAATTAAATGTTATATGCAACGCCGGTTGAACCACGCAATTAAAGGCCCACTTAATTTTCGAGTCACTGATTATTGTTTAGAGTGCCTAGATATAGCTGATATACGGATAAAATAGCAATCTATGCCATAAACTATGATTAAAATACTATAATTCATCACCATTTGAAACGTTTGTGCCCCAGAATATGCACATAGAGAAATAGAAAATACCTAAAACCATACAAAGATTACCCCCGCTTTTACATAATTACATAATTCAAACTTAAAATATATTTTCAATGGAAGGGGAATAACACTATCTTTAAGATTTAGAGGTTTTCCCCCTCCATTGACAATAATATAATTTGAACTACATTCCTGATGAAAAACACGTCAGTAACTCAACAAAACAACATGTTCACAATTTATTAAACCGGATAAGTTGATAATACAATGTTCTGGAGCATCCTATTTTATATATGTGATCTGGGGTTTCGAAAATTAAGTGGGCCTTTATGTACTGTTTCCTAAATCGTACCATATTATTACATGACCCGTGCACTTCATCGCGTGTTTACAAATTAAACTCATCTCCTACTACATCCGTGACCGATATTAATGGTGGGGGGGGGGGGGGGGCTCGGATGCATCCCAGTTCCATAACATTACCACCCATGGCCAAGTGGTCCTGCTAATTTGCTATTATGCTGGTGGTCCTGCTGACTTGCAATGATGCTGGTCGGCATCCCAACATCCATTCATGATGTACATTTGTATATTTAAAGGAAGAATTACGCCAATTTCAATAAATTCCAGGTAAACACAGCGATCTAATATCGATAATATATAGAAAAATAATAAATTTCCGGTAATAGCAACGATCTAATATCGATAATATATTGAAACATTAAAGACATATCTAATCTATATCTATATTTGCGAATGTCTGTCTGTCTGTGTTTCATAGAAATTAACATGGGACCCTCTAGATGATACCAAAGCGGTCTACCATGGGTAACTTTTTAAGAGAAAGATAATGGTTCAGGTTAGAATTTTATAAAGTGACGCCGTTGTTGCAAGGGGGCAGAAAATGTGGAGGGGCAGAATATAATTTGGTTTGGTCTCCGATTTCCACCATACTTACATATAATCATTCATGTGATATGAAGAATGTAATAGTGTGGGTTAAGTGTGTCAAAAGTGGCGTCGTTCGAGTCAGATATGCACGGAAGGGGAGAGGGGCACCTAAATAATATAAAACTAATTTTAGCGCAGATTTCCACCAAATTGACATATTTTCTTCTTCATGATACCAGGAATCTAATTGTGTGATTTAAAGACGCCAAATTGGCGTCGTTTGGATGAGAGATTGGGGGGTGGGCACAACATTTGATAAGAATTGGTATAGTCGCCGATTGCTACCAAACTTATAATAAATCATCCACATGGTATGAGGAGTCTAATGGTGTGGCTTAAAACTGTCAAAAGTGGCGTCATTCAAATCAGGGGTGCACTGAAAGGGAGAGGGGCACTAAAATTGATACACACATTTTTAGCGCCAATTTCCACCAAATTGATACACATTAGTATCGTGTGATTTAAAGACGCCATATAATCGTGTGATTTAAAGACGCCATATTGGTGCTGTTTGTGTGAGAGATGGTGTAGGGGTGGTGGGCACTAAATTAAAAAAAAAATTGTTTAGTCGCCTATTAGAACCAAACTTATAAATAATCATCTCCATGATATCAGGAGTCTAATTGTGTGGACTTAGACATGTGAAAAGTGGGGCCATCCGAGTCAGGGTTTACAGAAGCTGAGCGAGATACGCACAAATTGATAAACCAAATTGGTGCATGTTTGGTGAGAGACACGGGGGCCCTAAATTTGATACGAGTTTGTGTTCTCGCCACTTTTCACCAATTTTACATATATTCATCTCCATAATGAGTCTAAGTGTGTGGTTCAATGATGTCAAAAGCTTGAGTCCGAAATAGGGACGGGAGGTTCAACAAAACTGATAACAATATGTTTAATGCCAATTACCATCAAATTCATACACGTTCTTCTCAAATGATACGAGGAATCAAATCGTGCCTGTTAAAACCGCCACATTTGGTTCCTAGATAAATTTGCGAACACCTGACTGTCTGTATGTGTTCTATATATAACTTCACGGGGTAGAATCGAGATGGTAACAAGGCGGTCTAACAGGGGTAACTTTATACGAGGAAGATAATGGTGCGGGTTCAAATGTTTAGTGCAGATTTCCACCAAATTGATTTATTCTTCTTCTCCATGATACGGAATATAATCGTGTGATTTATAGACGCCAAATTGGTGCTGTTTGGGTGAGAGATGGGGGTGTTAACTATGATAATAATTTGTTTAGTTGCCGATTACCACCAAACTTAAGTATAATCATCTCCATTATAGCATGCATGCGTGAGTATAATGGACGTGGTTTAAATATGTCAAAAGTGGCACCGTTCAAGCCATGCACAAGGAGGGTAGTTGAACCAAAGATGATACAAATATATTTAGACTAATTTCCACCAAATGCATGCACGTTCTTCTCTAATGCTACGATGAATAAAATCACATTTGGTTTCGTTTGGGTCATGTATTACGAGAGGAGATGCACTAGCATTGATAAGATAAGATAAGATATCAGCCGATATCAACCAATGTTATATAGTCATCTCCTAATCCATCTCCTTATCGTTCTGAGGAGTTTTTGGAATTTTGGCATGCAAAGTTTACAATCTCGACAAATAGTGACCGAATTAAATCACTTGAACAATTATATCTTCTCAAAACTGTCAAATTTATATGGGGATACGAATCAGGGCATTTATATAATGAGCCAACCCAACAGATACATAGAAGAAAGCACCAACATTATATTTATCATTATGTTTAAGAGATACATATATTCTTGCAAACTGAGGGACCTTGAACCGTCAGAGGATTGCATATTAGAATGGTCCATGTTTATATTATAACACAGTTGAGTCAGCCCCATTCAATATAGTTTCCACAAAAAAGTTAAAATTTGTCAAGAGATATGGAAAAGTATAGAAGGCCTGTTCAACAATAGTGGTCACAGCGTGCAGTCAAATAGTTTCCTCTGAGATAAAATAGAACGCAGTCAGTGGCATATGACTGTTCAGGATCCTCCAATGCTGACATCTGACAAAGGTTATATCCGCCCGATACAGAGGATTTTTGTAATTTTATCGCCTAACATAAACATCTTAAAATCTCGCTCTGTGTCTGGATCATGTAGCTGATATACATGCATATCAATATTTCTTTTAAACTGAGCATAATTAGTCAGAAACAGAAGAGCACCTGGACACATCTTTAAAACATCTGTATCTTCTTGGAGATTTGATAACCAGGTGTCCTCAAAATCTGAGTCTAACCCAAAAGATTGATTGATACATCTCTATGAAAAACCCAATTGTCGTCTTTTATTTTTGCAAACTAATGTGTTTATGATGTTCATGTTTCATGTTATAACATCTGATGTATACGCTGTTGTTAATAAATAAATACTTCTTTATTGGTGATACAGATTAATCGTGATAAATACAGTGACATTCGCTCTGATCCGACAAGTTGAGTCACTACTTATATTCCATATGTAAGAATCATGTTTTGTGATGTTATTTGAATATGCAATTTATTAGAATAAGTGTAACACTTTGAGCAAGATTATCGTCTATTACCAACAAATATCTACAGTATGCAAAGGGTTTCACATCACCTTAACCTGGGCAACGCCGTGTAACCCTGCTGGTTTTATATACATTTAATTTATGGCTCGAGCCATAAATTAAATTACGAATTTCGGTGAAAAAGACGTAATCAAATTAATTGACGAAATCGTGTAAAACGGTGTTGATAAGGGGTGTGAACTCAAGCCACTGACGATATAATAACTTAAATGGGTATCAGGGACTAGCATATATGCATAAAATATAACATTTATTTGATACATGTGCTTGAAAACTGTACAACAATGGCTGCGGAAAACCTACACGTTTATAAACATCGGTCAACGTCAGGGGCCTGTACTATGGAATTACAATTGCCGTGTTTCAACAGGTGTACAATGCTATGGGAGGTACACAGGAGGTGTGAAGCGCAGTATACCACTGTATTGTAATAGAGTAGATTATACCCGTCGTGTGCTCATTACCGATGGGTGATTGGGTTTGATCAGAATGGTATTCAATATAATACTCCAGCGATTTTGCATGAGAACCCAACTAGAAATTGAAATACATCTTAAAACTTGAATTGTTGGAACAGACGATAACCATTGATGACATATAACACACTGCACGAACGGTTGCGGCGCACTCACTGAGCGATTATTTAAAGGATACCGATTACCACTAATACAATTGAACACGCATTACCCATGCACTAGCGATAACATATCACTGAGTGTCTCCGATGAATATTTTTTTCATTGGTCAATCAAGTCACATGTGGTAAACCTATTATTTTATTGGTCACCATGCATGTAAACGAGGCGTTGCAAGACGTCGCCTTTTCACTGTAATAATAAGAGTGGAGGTCTATGGTAATCGACACCTTCTGTGTGCCCCACATAATCTTGTACACGTGTTCAAACACGGCAATTGTATTCTATAGTACAGGCCCCTGGTGAAACTCGTAGAAAATAGTCTGATATAGACAACTCTATTGTTTATTGGCCATTTTCCGCTAATGATATAGTATCATGATGAGCGATACGTGCATGTTGATTTCAGTTCTATTCCAACCACGACATGTGAGTACAAGAAGCCGCCGATTCAATCAAATTCAAATCATCCCGCATCCAATAAGCACACGATATGTCTTTGAACAACACATTATATTCCCTGTACAATGTGGTGGCTACAATATAAAATTAATCATATAATACTTTCCACAAAGAAATTTCTTAAAATGGTCAACTTGGAACAAAACTTATTTATGTAACCGGTGCGGCACAACATCTGGATATATATCCAATATGTGTTGGCACTGTCGACATGTAGACAGCTTTATAAATGATGTTACTGTTTGATGCAGATCAAATTATATCGCCTTGGTAGCCACAATAAAGATAATGCTTGGATCCTAGGAATGTTCAATGGGCGATAACTCTATGACGAATCTGTTTTGGCTACTGATAAAACAATACATATATACAAAACTAAATGTGATCATGATATGTTATCACTAAAGTCCTTTCTATCAGAACTATATATCTAGATATATACAGGAGAAATTGTTGGCACAATGCCAAATGAAATTAACTTCTTTCGAGAGCAACTGGTTTTTAATTGTAGCAGGTCTTAAAAAACAACGTCATAAGCAAACACGCCATGGTGTATCAAAATATCGTTCCCACCGAAACCCAACTTTATCGCTCAAACTCACAAGTAATGGCCAGAATAATAAGTGTCGAGGAACTGTCGATTTGATCCACCGGGAAAGGGAATAACCTTATTCCTACATTAACCAAGATCCCATTATACTTAGCAAAGGGCTATATATATACAATTAATATCTTATAAACATTGGATCAATTAGCTCTTTGACTAAATCTATGTCTTACATAGCTTGCACGACCCAAACTAGAGGCGCGTATAGTTATAGACATGCCATGATGAGTGAAAGATGAGTGAAAGAGCAGGTGAGTGAAAGGATGCGTGTAAGTTATTGATAGCCTACATGGGGAACGATGATCAATCCAAACTTAAAAAAAAGATTCCCTGTATAATGGAGATGACTAACACGTTTGGATGAATCAAATCATGTGACCCGCCATATCAAATCCAGTCGTAAGTCCGGATTTGTTCTACCCTGTGCCAATGCATTCTCTTATATATGCGAGTCGACCATAGGTCGCCTCGCATATATAAGAGAATGCATTGGCCTAACAATTTTTTATCATGTTTTTTAAATAAATGTTTCTTACAATTTTTAGGACATAAAATAAAAAAAACATCCATGACCCTGCAGGGAGCCCCACACAAATATAGAAGCATATAGAAGAGTGTCGTCTGCTCATGTTTGTCTGGGGTCGGTATGGGTGAAATTATAAAATTGTTAAAGAATACAAGAACAAATTATTAAAATTGTAAAAAATTGTTAGGCCAATGCATTCTCTTATATATGCGAGGCGACCTATGGTCGACTCGCATATATAAGAGAATGCATTGGCACAGGGTAAAAAAATCAAACGGTGCATTATATCATTCCGTTTGGAGGAACATACTGTATGCAGTACGTGGTCATAGAAAACACAGTAACTGTGTACACGGACGCGGCTATATATAGGGTTTCTATTTCGAGTAACAGACTGCAATGCAGTCGGGGTGATTATAGAAAACACAGTAACTGTGTCCACGGACGCGGCTATATATATAGGGTTTCCGATTAGAGTAACAGACTGCAATGCAGCCGGGTGATTATAGAAAACACAGTAACTGTGTACAGGGACGCGGCTATATATAGGGTTTCCGTTTCGAGTAACAGATTGGAATGCAGTCGGGTGATTATAGAAAACACAGTAACTGTGAACAACAAATACATACCAATTTTGCGAATTCCAACGGTGGCTCTCATAAATAAAACCAAGCAAAACAACAGAATTGGAGTTCTTTTCAGTTTTGTTCTTACCCCCAGGTATACATCGTAGTTTGATTTACATAGTGACCAATCTAATTGGGCATGATTAGATTAATTCATGAAAATAATTAGATACTCTTTCGTAGCTTATATTTCCATCTGTTGATTGTTTGTCTGTAATTGGGATTGAGACACGCTATGCCACGAACGGACCTGGCTGTTTATTGTTTGTCTGTGATTGGGATTGAGACACGCTATGCCACGGACGGACCTGGCTGTTTATTGTTTGTCTATGGTTGGGATTGAGACACGTTATGCCGCGAACGGACCTGGCTGTTCATTGTTTGTCTGTGATTGGGATTGAGACACGCTATGCCGCGAACGGACCTGGCTGTTTATTGTTTGTATGTGATTGGGATTGAGACACGCTATGCCACGAACGGACCTGGCTGTTCATTGTTTGTCTGTGATTGGGATTGAGACATGTCACGCACGGACCTGGCTGTTGAGGTTCAGTATTACTCTTTTGATAATCCAACAATTAAAGACATATTATGGACATACTTCAGTAATTGGATAAGATCTTAGTAAACAGTTTACCAAAGCAACGTATAATGGTGTTTGGCCAATACTGGGGTCGGTCGGGTCTCCCTTATGTTGGTGAAGAGGAACAATTGTACCTATTACCCAATTGTCCGGTATTAGCGCACTGTTTGATGTAATATTAAAACAATTTGCAGCAAATGTATATGCCAAATGGAAACACCCGAATGGACTTTGATATATACTCATTGAGATAAGATAATGGCCACTTTATTTGTTAGTTTGGAAACCATTAATATCTTGTTGTATTTCTTCTTCGGTTCATGTCAGGGTTCGCGTCTGCGCTAAGTAGTTATTTTATGCCCCATTCGTCTACGTTAAATAGTTCCTTTGTGTCCCGTTCTATTAACGGGCCGTCATCGTCATATTGATGTTCTGAAATTAAAACCCAACGGTGGGTATCTCCTTGTCATGGTACGACAATTATCTGGCAGAATAATTTTAATGACACCGGTGTCCTTGTTATACTCGTGGACATTATTTAAGAATATACAAGGGGTTATTTCGATATAATCACGTGGCGAGTCAAGATTTGTAGAATAAGACGATAAACAGAAATTACTATCGTAACAGGGACACGGGCGTGACGACATACACGGGGTTAGTTAGAAGGGTGGCAATTAGCAATTAAGGGTAAGCCACAAGTTCTGCCAAAATTTCCTGGTATTTCAAAATGGATTTTTCAAAAAATCTATCAGGAATTTCATTACAATTTGGGTACAAGCGATTATTGTGACACAATATTTAAAGTGATGTGAAACATTCCGGTAGGGTGAAAAAATAGAAATGGAGAATACTCATTCTCAAAGTAGTTATTTTTACAAATAGTAATCCAAACTGACAACACACATCGTCATTATTATATATTAATTAAATTCCGTGACTCTCAATGGCGAAATCGTTTTCGCTACTCTATCGCCGATAGTTGCGTCCCGAATCGGGAAGTAAATATTTACAATTAAGCGTAGTTCAGATGATGTTTTCTGTGGAGGGTACAGTCGATTTGCTTGAGATTTTCGACGATGTAGAATGCTACACTCCCCCAGTTGGCATAGTGTCTGAATACTAACTTAACAGTAGACGCACCGGACAAGTCCATAATGTGTATTTGAGAACCAACAAACCGTTAGCAATTATATCATCATTTACTTTAAATTCAGTGTTTTCAGGTACCATGACTTCTAACAATTATTTGTTTCGAAAGTTCAGTTTGCATATCTTTATATATTACACTAGCCGATGAGCCCGACGTTGTCCGGGCTATTCAAAAACAAAATTTCAAGTCGATAGCTCCACCAGTTTCCGAGATCTGGTCTGCGCATGCGCGAAGCTGGCGTCGCACGGACTCGGCGACCCGATACAATTCGTATCCGGGGCAAGAAACATTCACGTACCAAATTTCAAGTCGATAGCTCCAACCGTTTCCGAGATCTTGTCTGTGCATGCGCGAAGCTTGCGTCGCATGGGCTCGGCGATCCGATAAAATTCGTATCCGGGGCAAGATACATTCACATACCAAATTTCAAGTCGATAGCTCCACCCGTTTCCGAGATCTGGTCTGCGCATGCGCGAAGCTGGCGTCGCACGGGCTCGTCGATCCGATAAAATTCGTATCCGGCGCAAGATACATTCACATAGCAAATTTCAAGTCGATAGCTCCACCCGTTTCCGAGATCTCGTCTGACATGCGCGAAGCGGGCGAAGCACGGGCTCGCCAATACGACAACGTCGACCGCCTGGTCAAAGTACACACACGTACCACGTTTCGTCCAGATCGGTCGAGAATCGTAGATTTGTATAAATGACAGACATACAGACATACATACAAACATACAGAGGTCTTCAAAATATATATGAGACTAGCCGATGAGCCCGACGTTGTCCGGGCTATTCAAAAAACAAATTTCAAGTCGATAGCTCCACCCGTTTCCGAGATCTGGTCTGCGCATGCGCGAAGTTGGCGTTGCACGGGCTCGGCGACCCGATAAACTTCGTATCCGGGGCAAGATACATTCAAATACCAAATTTCATGTCGATAGCTCCACCCGTTTCCGAGATCTCGTCTGCGCATGCGCTGCACAGGCGTCGCACGGGCTCGCCATTACGACAACGACCACCGCCTGGTCAAACTACACACACGTACCAAGTTTCGTCCCGATCGGTGGAGAATCGTAGATTTGTATAAAGGACAGACAGACAGACAGACAGTCAAACAGACAGACAGATTGTATCAAAATATATAAGAGACTAGCCGTTGAGCCCGACGTTGTCCGGGCTATTCAAAAACCAAATTTCAAATCGATAGCTTCACCCGTTTCCGAGATCTGGTCAAAAACCAAATTTCAAGTCGATAGCTCTACCCGTTTCCGAGATTTGGTCTGCGCATGCGCGAAGCTGGCGTCGCACGGGCTCGGCGACCCAATAAAATTCGTATCCGGGGCAAGATACATTCACAAACCAAATTTTAAGTCGATAGCTCCACCCGTTTCCGAGATCTGGTATGCGCATGCGCAACATAACTCGTTGGAGATCCTCAATATATCATATCTGAAGATCATGAGAGGAGACTTAATTATTCCTGATTCATGAAATTTTATGATTATTTTCATTTAGAAAGGCAACAACCCATAAGTAAATTTCTTTATTTCTATAATTTGCAAGTAATACCTGTTGGTCAACACTGTTGATGACAGCCAATCATAGACTAGGAGTCGAAACTAGCAGGTGGGGAAAAGCAAGCGTGGTAAAAACTGTACGTTATGTGGGCAGACAGACGCAAATGACGAATATCATATCATATCCGTTTGCACAATCTTAGTTGGGGCCAGGCAGAAATATATACCACGATGGTTCTGGGAGGAACCTGCTAGATGGAAATTCTACATACTATTAGCGTCCCACAATCCAGAAATCCAGAAAGGCTTAGGTATTGTGACTAAGATAGGACTGAGTAAGATCGAATAGTAGTGAGTCATCGATGCGAAATAACGATGATGACAATTAATATGATGTATATGCCCATTGCTGTTATTGGTGATGTTAATGATGGTGTTGTTGTTGTTGTTGTTGTTGTTGATAGTGATGATGATGGCGATGACGGCGATGAAGATGATGATGATGATAATAATAATGGTGATGATAATGGCGATGATGACGATGACGATGATATATACAATAATGATCATACAGCATTATTATATGTAAATAGTGTAAATTTGTTTGGCAACTCTAATGCGTGTTGACTCACGATTGAGTTCATTAAAGCATACATACTCAATGAAACGGCAGAAATGAGTTATAGGCCAAGGCTAATAACCAAGTAAAAGCCGACCACAATATCTCGTAACACTGTGGCCTAATTCCAATTGATTGCTCCCTGCTTGAGTGGAACACACTGAATATCAACATTTGTTTTCATTGGGCTGAAATATTTTAACTGCTTTATTCTTCTGTTAAATATATGGGGATATGATGTTATGATGAATATAGTTATGCAATTAAAAAAAATAACTGAACAGTATGATACAAATACATGCTATTTGGTGATTGGATTGTTGTGTGAAATTATTAATTATTCTAGCAGTTCTCGGTTCCGAAAGGGACCAACAACACATGTTCAACCTCTCAATTGTATTAAAATTCATTGTGTTTGTCGTCACTTAATAATTGCTCAGAATCTATATACAATAAAGAAAATGATATGCGAAACATCAAGAATTATCGTAGGAGAGATCCAGATAATTTCTTTGTTGAATATCTCTTGCAATGTTTTGCTTGACTTATGCATTGACGAATAATTTGATGTTTGCTGTCAACCAGTCGAATATGTTCCATCTTTTGGTCACGTCAAAATGTTGGAGAGAAATGTCTATGAGTTGGAACCCACATCATTTGGACATTTTACAAGGGTACTGTACCCACGTGCACGCACCGAAGTATACCCTGTTATCTACCACAGTAAACCCTCGTACGTGTACCCAAGTTTATCCCAAATGTTTCAATTTTCACCGACCAGATTGCAACCATATTGAGTATATACATGTAATTAATTATTTAGTTAGATTAATCATCAGTGCCCTTTGAAAACATCTGACATATCTAATAAGATTCCCCGGGTGAAGTTACCGATATGTACAAATTGTCAGCTGCGACGATCCAACCGTCTGGTAGCTTCTAGCCAAAATATATATAAACTAATTAGTAGTAGGCTTTTAGGGTACGTTCACACTCTGGCAATATTGCAACGCAAACCGCAAAAATGCCAGCTGCAAAACGGATTAATTTCTGCCAGCTGTCAACAAGTCAGCGTTAGCAGTTATCATGTACGACAGAAGTTTTTGTGCGTGATTGCTGATATCGCTGAGCTGTTCGCAATATATTAAGAACACAGTGCGTGTTGGTATTCTTAGGCCAGTCAAAATAATGTCACTTGATATGTTGGAATGTGAGATCGCCACGGCCCGCTCAATCGATGGGATGCTGCTGATATATGAGTACCATAACAGTCACATAGAGAGCTGATGGTCCGCACCTATCTCAACGAAGAAAACGACGACTTTCAAACTTTCGAGATATCCCATTGGTACCCGCCTTGTATTGTTATTTTTAACTGGTACCACAAGCTTTCAGAATATCGCTGGAAATGCCTAACCTAATATCCATGATTGGCAATTTATTCAAAAATACCACTGGATGCACGCAAAGTCACCCTTTTAACATACATACATTATTTAAACTGAATCAGTATAATCAAAGTTTCCAACTAGTGGAAATCACATCGGTAACACCACCTATGGTTGATAACTCTTAACTGATTGCTACATTTCAATACAAATATTCGGTCTAAAAACAACAAATATCACACTTAATACTGTTTGGTATATCAAATTATCATCTTCCCCTAGCTCCAACATTTCTGAAAAGTACCACTTTCGGAACTGTTTTTACCACGTCATGAGAGTTCTCGCGTATAATTAATAGTTAAGTATGAATATGCATGACAGTAGCTGAGAATAAACTTTTCTATCAATGCCTCACACAATTCGAATCAAGGACAACACGGACACTTGTGATTATTGTTAGTGGCCTCGTTATGTCGGCACCGGCAAAGAGGTAGAGACCGTTATCATACATAGTCGTTGATTGTTGTCAGCCAGCCACGATGAAGCACGAGCAAGTCGGCAGCCTGCAAAAATGCCAGCTAACAAAGCGACCATCTGGCATGGCATTTTTGCAGTCGACAGTGCAATTTTGCCAGCGTATGAACGTACCCTTAAGAGATACATGCATGGGGTGAACGGGACCTATCTGGTAAGACTCCCGGGTCAAAATACTCCTATACCAATAAATCTACGCCATACGTAAGTTGTTAAATTAGTAACAATTTGATTCCAGCAATGCACTGAATTCCACGATATAAATATTCTACCTAATATAATATGTACACTTATTACATTACTGAAATATTATGAATGTTGCTTATAATATACCAGCTGAAACAGGCTCCCGAATGCAACCTTTAGTCAGCGTCGGAGGAGTCTGATTCGCATTTTTCATCATAAACAGGACCTTTATTCAGCGTCGGTGCCTTTGTGCATTTTAATATTAAAACAAAATTAATGTTTCTTTTACATTGAACTCCTTACTCAATTTCACAAAACATAATTTATTTTTAAAACAAATTAATTAAATGAATTTGTTCGTAAATGAACATTTAGAAAATATAACGACGTTCTAACATCCATCATGGCATCTCGAATCACCACACCAAATTTGGTTGAATTCGGTCCAGGCAGAAAAATTGCATCCTCTTTCGTATGCGTGGGCGACATCTGACAAATACTAACTGCTCTGTATCCAATATGCCACTGGGAGACCCTTTGTTTCAAGACAAAACAAGCGCCCACCTACCGATCCAACGATAGTTTACCACATGGCGTATTCCGTAATGGTTCTACATCGAAACATTGCTTTTGTTATGCAAATAACTGCAATATTCCATCAACGGGTTCAGGCCCATATCACTATATGGTATCAAACAGACACCTGGTACCATACTATTGTTCGATATGGCATAGCGATAACGACCTGATGATACACTTACCGTTTACATACTGTTGTCACGGTAATGTTATACAGGGTGACCCATATGGTATGGTGTAGCGCGTGTTATATAGAGGGTGACCCATATATGTATCGCCGCATGGTGTGTGCGAAACATTCTGCAATACAGCTCCTGTCCGACAAGGACATTAAAGGTAAGTACAGTAATGTGTGCTGATAACAAAAGCAAGAAACAGAGAATACATACATGCAGGTTTGAATACCGAAATGTTTCATGAGTTTCTGGAAAGAAACGTAGAATTTTCATGAGCGGCTACAAGCCGCGAATGCAATTCTATATTTATTTCCAGACACGAATGAGATGTTTCAGGTATTCAAGCAAAAACTGTAGTTATTCTTTTTTATTATTCTCGACTCATTTAGACTCAAAGTTGCTAAGTTAAGTCTTAATTAATTAATTCATTAAAGAGCGCACGTGTCAGTGTTTATGAACAGGAAAGAGCCTTGGCGTAAAGTTGAATAGACATGCTGCGACTCAAACATAGACTTGTCGATTGATCACCCGCCGTCATAAATTCGACACTTTTGATTGGCTGCTGGAGAGTGTTCACGTAATGATCACTCGATCTACCTTGACAGCTCGTGCTAATTTCAAGCCCAGCGGTGCAATAACGCTATCCATAATGAAATAACGACATCGTAGTTCACTGTGGCTACTAAGAGGTAAATACGATCTACGTTTCGGTAATGTCCCGCTATATTAAAGGCAAGCATATAATATGGGACAATAACAACCACACACACAACACAACACGAAATTAAAGGTGGTGCATTTCTTTCCCGAACAAGCTATATTGAGTCAGTGGTATAAAATAAGTTATATTTTTAGATTGATTTGGTTTTTGGTCATTTTGCTTAGCCTCAACTGTTATGGGAAAACTGGGATCAGATTGAAGTTCCCCCGTTAAAATTGGCGATGTTCACCCATTATTCACCTCGATTATGCAATTGATCTTTTGCAAATTATAAAATATGGGGATAAATGAAATGAGAGTGACGTCTTGGTAGTAGTGTCACAATTGATTCATTCTCACACGAGGGTTATTATAAGCGTGTTCCTGTTCGCGATAATTGAGGGCTGATCAATTGCCATTATATGTGGCAGTACACAATTTATCGGGTTGTATGGGGTCTGAAGAACAGGGTTGGCTTTGGACGAAAATTTTCTCTTGCCAAAATGTTTGCCAAATGAAATTATCGTTTGCCAAATTAACAAAATATTGGCCATATTTAATTGCGCGTATAATTGGGGAAATTATCATGTTTTTATCTTTGTTAAAAACTAACCACAGACACAGGTACAATGACCTATACTAGAAAAGCAAGTTAGTATTATTAATATATATCAAAGTAGCAATAACTATCTAAGCGACACCTAGCTGTCTGGACACTTCGTTTAATGTTGCTACAGTCATCAAGCATACAATAAATTTTACGAAGGAAAAGATTTGTATAGACGGTCGACCTTAATATTGTATCGACCTGCGACCGGGGTCAGCGGTTTAGAAATTTCGAGGTCAAGTGAACATCTGAGCGCCAACCACGAGAAAGTCGGGTACCTTGATTGATTGATTGTCTTCGTGGTGACGTTGTCGATACCCGACTGCCCATTCAAACGAATTTCGCACAGACCACAAGATCAATAATTTCTACCCACCATCCCACCCTTTCAGGTGTGGGCTTCTGCCCCCCCCCTCTTCCTCCAGTGACTGGTTAGTGCTTAGTATGGCACGGCCCGGTGCCGTGCCATACCTTTTTTGGTTTAGGCGTGTGGCGTGGTACACCCAGGTTGCATATTGTTCAATCGGGGCCGCGCCACATGCCGATGGTTGTCTTAATTTCGGTAATTCGATTAAAGAATTGCCATTACGCAAATATGTCTTAGTCTTTAATTATTTAGCCCAACAGTGGTACCCAGGGAATTGTCGTAAAGTAGGGAGATAGGATATAAATATTATTTCACCTTGTATTACTGCTGACATCAGCGAGCCATAAATTAATCCGTCGTCATTCACAATCGGTTTAACCTATTGGCTTATACTCGCTGGTAACATAACGCTGACATCATAAATATGTGCTATATAATGTCGCCATTAATATGAATTGTTACAATTACTAGATGCGTCCATAATCCAGTCGGACAAAGGTAGATTTAACTGTCAATAGAAATAAATAATTTACCTTTTGCGTTATCTACATTGAGATCATGTTACAAAGTACTTACAACAGCCTCAATTAAAAAATTACAGAACGTCGCTTTTTTCCGACTAACATTTTAATTTAACCACGGTCGATTAGCTGTTTGATGAAAGTGTGATTATGACAGATGGGATTACCATTTTGTAAAAAAAAATGCATATAACTGTCAACATAACACTGCTGACTGCGCTACATGTAAATCGATAGATTTATTGCTTTGGTTTCCCATGGTATTGTCTGTAATTCGGCACACGTAACGAATAATCCACGTTCGTTGATGTTTTAGACTAGATATAGTTCACATCCCATAATTAAAAACTCACTTGCCAAATTTTTTGCCAAATGAATTTTTTGTTTGCCATTGGCAATTTGGCAAGTGGCAGCGCGAACCCTGCTGCAGAATAGTAAAATAAGTATCTGGTAACAGTGAGTGGTGTAGCCTGTGGTGTAGCCTGTGATAAATTTAACATTACTGGTTTGAAGATTTAATTATTTTACGAAACTGGGAAGGTTCACACAAATATTAATCAGCTCTAACATAACTATAGCAGGTGGACGAAGCTTATTTACTGACATTCGCTCTGTCGTGGTATGTTCTTGTGTTGAAAATGGTCAATTTGAGTCAAACTGGGTACAAATAAGCGTTTTGTGCGTGAAAACCAATGGCTCGACAAAACGGAAAATTCTGAGACTCTGTTCATGACTTTCAGATGAGAGAAACAATCATTTCATATCACATCACTTCTATTTTGATTGTATGTGTCATTTGTCTATCATGTTATTTGTTTGGAGTTAGAAATAGAAATATGTTTACAATCAATACAGTTGGGTTACTTTTGAACACATCTGGCCAGTACTAATTGTGCCGAAAGACGAGAAGAAAAAAATACATTTCTTACTGTAGCATTTAGTTGAATGGAGCCACTGGATAAAACTTGAATACATTAACAAATTGTTCCATCAATAAATATTTTATTTATTTATTATCTGAATTTAATACATTAACCCTTTGATGACGGGAGCATCCTGAATTTTTACGAAAACTCTGTGCCAATGCATTCTCTTAGATATGCGAGTCGACCATAGGTCGCCTCGCATATAAAAGAGAATGCTTTGGCCTAACACATTTTAAATTATTTTTTATATTTGTTAAAACATGTATGGAAAATGAAAATAATAATAATAAATTGTTAAAGAATGTAAGAAGTAATGATACAAAAAAGTATTATAATTGTTAAAGAATGTAAGAAAAAATTATACAAAATGAGAAAAAAAAGGTTAAGCCAATGCATTCTCCTATATATGCCAGGCGACTTATGATCGACTTGCATATATAAGATAATGCGTTGGCACATGGTATTTAATGTTGCGCCGTCGCAGCTTCCGTCACGAAAGGGTTAATGAGCAGCTACGACTTATATACGAGTATTACATATTGCTCTTTATTGAACAGTTTGTCAATATGTTAATTTTTTATTCAGTGGCCATATTCAAATAGATGCAACAGCTAGAACTTTTTTTCTCTAGGATATTTAAAACAAAGCTTTATTTACTCTCGTTGTCTCGTTGCTATATATGCCATTCAACGAACCTCTGATGTATGATTGATGCCGTCATGCTTGGGAAAGTATGCCTCTATGATCATGTACTTCAAAGCTTCCATTTGACCTAATCCAAACACATTCAAGCAAGATAACTCCCGTTCATGATTCTGGATGTAAAGTCCGTTATAGATCATTAACGGGATGGGTCTCGGTCCAAAATAGCATAATTCCAACCGATTTCCCAAACTGGTGTGGACCGGGAAGAATTGGTCTAGCCTTAAGGGTGCTGTCATTCAGTTCAATAAACCACATTTATTCCAATTATTGAAGAATACGGCTATTGATTTTGACATTATTCAATGTACATGTAATTACTCAGTATTGTTCAAGAACAAAATATAATCATGGAAATATATTTTATTTCGAAAGATAAAAAGCCTGGGTATGAAATACACAATTGGGCAGATGGTTGGCATTATGTTTTATTTATTATCACATATGTGTATAAATTGTAGTGATACACCCTTCAATATCACCCAAATTGCATACGGTTATTAGCTCATGTTACAATTATGACTAACATATTCGTTGCCCTTATGTGCAAATGGAGGCCCCTTAACCCTTCCATAACTGGAACTTTCTAGAATTTTGTGAAAACCCTGTGCCAATGTTTCCAGTTTATAGCTGAATTTACAAAACGAGTCCAGTAAATTAGGGCTAGACCGATCCTCTGGCGAGGTTCGGACCTTAATTTATTAAGTTTTGCTAATTCCGCTATAAACCGGGGACGATTTATTTATTACATGACCAAAAACCTCGATAAAACATACTTAAATCAACAAATGGGGCGTGAAACTAACATTTGCTTTAAAAAGAACTGCGATGGCGTTTCACGTAACTATGCGTTGTTTGCCGGCGTACAGAAATAGTCCCAGATAAATACAGACTTTTTAACGCATTTAATGAATTAACGTTTCAAACTCTTCATTTATTAGAGATTGTTGGAAAAATATCGGACGCCATTGTATTTAGAGACGTAGCATACGGATTATAAACATACGAAAAACCGGAAGTCAAAGGTCAGCTGGCACTATTTCATGTTATGTATTGAACGTTTAATATCACAATTTATAGAATGGGTTTATTGAATGAAATAAGGGTACGATCGTGTAATAAATGTGAGTCTCCCGTCACGTATATAAGAGAATGCTTAACAATATTTACATTGACCTTGTAAGCCGGTGTATGTATTTTATTATATACTAGCAGGGTTACCCGGCGTTGCACAGGATACAGTTGTGGGGAAACCCTCTGCTGTATGTATATATTTGTCGGGGATATAGGATATTCTTTCTCAAAGTGTTACACGTATTCTCATAAATTGTATATCCAAATGGCATCACAAAACGTCATTCTTATACATGGATTATATGTAGCGCATAGTCCACCTTGTCGGAGTGATTGTCATTTTGTTTATCGCGATTATTTCGTCCCACCAATAAAGAAGTATTTATTTATTTACAAAGTTCTGCCCGTACTTCAGACGTTATAACTTTTTTTTAAATCGTACAATCGACGTGGTTGAATTGCCGTCTGTTTGTTTTTTGTTTAAATAGTTTGTATTGGGATCCTAACATGAACATCAAGAATACATTAGTTCACAAAAATAAAAGCCGACCATTGGTTTAACATAGATATGTATAAATGAATCTAGTGTGTTTAACTAAGATGTTGAGGTCACCTGGTTATCATATATCCATGTATTACACACATTTTAAGAAATGTCCAGGTCTCAATCCTCTATTCATTTTACTATTCTGTCAAATTGTTCTCATTTTAAAACAAGAGCATCGCTATGGCGTGGCAACATACGCCCTTTAGCCATTTCGAATTGTACTACCGAATAAATAAAATAATAATTTTAGCTCACATTTGAAGAATATCTGATATACCCCTAATTCCAATGCCAAAATGCGGTCAAATTACAAACAGAAAAATGTCCGTAGCTCATGTGAAAATAATTAGACAGAACCTAGATTCGAACTTGGCCTGTGGTTTTAGGTGGAAAATTCACATACCAGCTTTGGATCAGATCAAATACTAGTAACTGGAGTTATCGGTCGAAAACCGAAATGTTACGAAATCGGTCAAATTCTAAGTTTAAAAAAGGCTGTCACTCATGTAGAAATAATTGGACGGAACCCATATTTGAACTTGACCTTTATCATTAGCTGGGAAATACACATACCAACTTTGGTTCAGATCAAATAATCCAAACTGGAGTTATCTGTCGGAAACCAAAAATGTTAACACATGGTCAAATTGTAAGTAGAAAAAGGGCCGTAACTCATGTAGAAATAATTGGACGGAACCCATATTCGAATTGAGCCTGTATCTATAGCTGATAAATACACAACCAACATTTCTATACATTTCCATATCTCTTGACAGATTGTATCTTTTTTGTTGAAAATATCTTGAATGGGAGAGACTCTGAATTGTGTTATAGTACATGCGCCATCCTAAAATGCCATCATCTTTGGTTCAGTGTCCCTTATTTTGCAGGAATATATGTATCTGTTAAATAGAAATATACTTTTAATGTTTTCGTCTGTTCATCTGCGTGTGCTATCTCACTGTATGAATGTCCCGAGTCCAGTCCACATATACATATGGCAGTTGAGAAGATATAATTGTTCAAGGGACTTAATTAAGTAACCAAATGTCGCGGTTGTGAAATTTTAACGCCAAAAACTCCTTAGAACGAATTATGGAGTTGACTATAAATAAATCTGGTGGATATCGGCGGCTAAAATATTCTTATCTTCTCTCCATCCCCATCCCTGACACAAAGATAACAATATGTGGCGTCTTTAACCCACTTGATTTGATTCCTCATATCATTGGAGAACAAAGCGTATGACTTTGGTGGAAATTATTGCTAAATTTTGTATCAGCTTTGGCACCCCTCCCCTCCCAATTCATGACTCGAACGGCGCCGTTTTTGACATCTCTAAACCACATAATTAGGGTCATGATAGCATGGAGATGATTATGTATACGTTTGGTGGCAATCGGCAACAAAACAAATTATTATCAAATTTAGTACCCCCATCTCTCACCCCAAATTGGTGTCTTTAAATCATAGTTTCCTCGTATCATGGAGAAGAATATGTATCAATTTGGTGGAAATCGATGCTAAGAATAGCTATTACAGTAAATTTTGGTGCCCACTCTCCGCGTCCGTGCATCCCTGACTCGAACGGCGACATAGTATGGAGATGATTATGTATTATTTTGGTGGAAATCGGCGACAAAAATGCTGGCCCTCCCCTTTTTCTGCAACCAACAGCAACAGCGTCACTTTAGAAAATGTTTGCCCGCACCCTTATCTTTCTCGTAAATAGTTAACCATGTTAGACATATTTAGTGCTATCTAGATGGTCCCCTGTGAAGTGATATAGAACAAAGGCAGACATTCGCAAATATAGACACCAACTGAGGCGTCTTTAACCCACATGATTTCATTCCTCGTATCACCGGAGAAGAACGTGTATTAATTTGGTGGAAATCGGCGCTAAACTTATTGTTATCAGTTCTTGGTAACCTCCATTCCCCATCCATGACTCAAGTATCGCCACTGTTGACATCTTTAAACCACACAATTAAGACTCATTATGAAGACGACTATATAAACATTGGTGGAAATCGGCGACTAAACAAATTCATATACAATTTAGTGCCCCCCCCCATATCTGATCCAAACGGAACCAACTTGGCGTCTTTAAATTACACGATTAGATTCCTCAAATCAATTTGGTGGAAATCGGCGCTAAACAAATATTTATAAATTTTGGTGTCCCTCTCCCCTTCGGTGCTCCCTGACTCGAATAGCGCCGCTTTTTACAGCTTTAGGCCACTTTATTAGAATTCTGATTCCATGGAGATGATTATGTATAAGTTTGGTGGTAATTTGCGAATAAACAAATTCTTATCAGATTTAGTACCCCTTTCTCTCATCCAAATTGCACTAAGTTGGCACCTTTAAATCACACGATTAGATTCTTATATCATGGTCACAAATGTGAATCAAACTGGTGGAAATCGGCGCTAAAACATTATTTTTTATCAATTTTAGCGTCTCTCTCCCGGGACTAGCCATGGTCCCTGACTCGAGCGGTGCCACTTTTGATATTTTAGACAACACGTTTAGACTCCTGATATCATGGAAATGATTAGGTATACGTAGGTGGCAATCGGCGACTAAACTAAAATTATTATCAAATGTAGTGCCCCCATCTCTCACCCAAATATGGCACAAATGTGTCGTCTTTAAATCACACGATTAAATTCTTCGTATCAAGTAGAGGAATGTGTATCAATTTGGTGGAAATCGGCGCTACAAATAATTGTGGTGCCCCTGCCCTTCATTGCACTCCTGACTCGAATGACACCACTTTTGACAACTTTATAAGCCACAACATCATAATTATGATAGCATGGAGATGATTATGTATAAGTTTTGTGGTCATCTGCGACTAATTTTTATCAAATTTAGTGCCCCCAGCACTCACCCACACTGCACAAATTTGGCATCTTTAAATCACACGACCAGATTCCTCGAATTGTGGAGAATAATGTGTATCAATTTGGTGGAAATCGGCCCTAAAATATACATATATGTATCAGTTTTGGTAGCCTTCTCTCTTTAACCACACCAATATATTACTCATATCACGAATGAGAATGTGTATCAATTTGGTGGAAATCGGCTCTAAAAATAATTTATGAATTGTGGTGCCCCTCCAAATTCAGTGCACCCCTGACTCGAACAGCGACACTCTTGACATATTTAAACCACACCATTAGAGTTCTCATTTCATTAAGAAGAATGTGTATCAATTGGGTGGAAATCGGCGCTTAAATGGTTTTATCAATTGTGATGCCCCTCCCTTCCATGCACCCCTGACTCAAACGGCGCCACTAAACCACATAATTAGAATCCTCATATCATGGAGATTATTATGTATAAGTTTGGTGTAAATCAGCGACAATTCTTTTGCTGCCCCTCCCCATGTTCTGCCCCTGACAACAACAACAACAACAACAACAACAACAACACATCTTTAGGAAATTCTAACCCGCACCATTATCTTCCTCGTAAAAAGTTACCCATGTTAGACCCATTTGGTTCCATCTAGATGAGTCCCCCGGGAATTTCTATAGAACACAGACATACAGACATTCGCAAATATATATATAGATGCGAGGCTCCCTATGGGAGGAGATGTGCTATCTTTATACCTGATATCGAATTATTGCATTTCAGATTAATACGCAATGATCCTTCGCGTGTTCGTGTGTTCGTTATTTGTGGCGCATGTCTGTGTTTCGCTCACGACGGGTGATCCTGGATGGGATAACGATGGCCCCGAGCCCCCAAACTCGAGGGAACCAAGTGCAGATGCTTATATGTTTGTTAATATACATGTATTTGTTCAGTTTTATTATGGGAAATAAAAATTACTAAAAAAAACATATTGCATTTCAGACTATACGCTATGATCCTTCGCGTGTTCGTCTGTTCGTTATTTGTGGCGCATGTCGGTGTTGCGCGCAAGACGGGTCATCCTGGATGGGATGATGATCAACCCAAGCCACCAACGTCTAGTGAAGATGTGGCGATCGACCCGAAGGGAGAACGGCATGACGGGATAGGGATGGTGGCAGGTCGACATACCTTTACTGACGATGAGGTGAATACATTGTTTAACCCTTTACCCAACAAACCGGCCAAAACCGGCCAAATAAAGCTTCAACAGCCTAAAATATCTTCGGTCTGTCTCAATAGAACCATACAAATATGGATATCATTGGAACCGGCTCATTGAACACATTGTGATAGTTACAGTTATGCCCTGTACCAATGCATTCTCTTATATATGCGAGTCGATCATAGGTCGCCTCGCATATATAAGAGAATGCATTGGCCTAAAAAAAAAAAAATTACCATTTTTTCTTACATTCTTTAACAATTTTTAATGTGTTAAGCCAATGCATTCTCTTATATATGCGAGGCGACCTATGGTCGACTCGCATATATAAGAGAATGCATTGGCACAGGGCCGTTCTGTTGGGTAAAGGGTTAAGGATCAGGGGACCTCACTTGCCCTGACCAGAACCACATGTTTATCGTGAGAAAAGGCAGCGTTAAATTATTTGGTGCAAAATATGTTGTTGTTTAATTCCCTTGCAACATCAGTGGGTAAAATTTAGTGGAAGAATAGAAATCTGACAATGATTAAAAACAATTTGAGTCTAAGAACAAGCTTACAGTGAATCGGGAAACAAGACATTTTGCACTCTCATCTTCAAGGTAAATGTCTTTGTTTTTGTTATTTTTGTCATACATTTGCGCCTGTGGTGTTTTTTGTTCTGTATGTTTTGCAGTTGTGCTAACGTGTTAATTAGTGTTAATTGTAAATGTGTGATGAAAAGCAATTTGTTTGAGGTCACTTGACATTTAAATTAATATTTTTAAATAAAAATTTGGAAAAAATAAAGCCGCTGTAATCTCTGCCACGGTACCCCGAGTCACGGCACCGAATCTGGTTTAAATCAGTCCAGGGATCTGGGAGAAAAATCCAAACAGACAGACCAATTCTACTCGTTTGTATATGGACTAGCTGAATCATAGATCAGGCTCCCACCGGGAACCTTTATTCGTCATCGGAGGGGCCTGTGGCCCATGTGGCCACTTCGTGCACATGCCACACAATTCCTATACGTTTGTATATATATATACATACTATTTATTATGCTACATCTCATGGCAATGACCCCAGTTGGCATCCGCTCACGCATTTTATGACGTCACGGATATTACACCCCCCCCGTGAAGCTGCAGTGCACCTAATGCGGCTGTATATTACGTGATGACTTCGATGAACAATAGGAAATGTCACTCCCCATGAATGGTGTACGTTCGTAATTGGTGTATTACATGTATGTTATATATATTGGCTGTCATGTCGGGTATATTACGTGATAACCTCTTGGACAATGGGAAGCCTCCCTGAGTTATGTTCCCAATACGGGCATTTGCTTATAAACGTCACATGCCCATGTATCACAACTACGGCAAAGGGACACGAGGCACACAGCGTGCGTGTGTGTTAAAAAGACACAACTAACTCTAGTTGTATGAATGTTGAAAGGGCACGCGGCACTATCGGTATGTGAATGTTAAAGGGACACATTACTCTCACGGTGTGTGAATGTTAAAGGGAGGCAATACACTCACGGTGGGTGAATGTTAAATGTACACACGGAACTCGCGGTGGTTGAATGTTAAGTGAACACGAGGCACTCGCGGTGGGTGAACGTTAAAGAGACACCAGGTAATTGTTGTGGGTGAATGATAAAGGGACACAAGGCACTCACTGTGGGTGAATGTTAAAAGGGACATACGGCACTCGCACTGGGTGAAAGATAAAAGGACACAGACAAAAATAAAAAAATTGAAATTTAAAAATAAAAAAAATTGAATTTTTAAAAACTTCAAAATTGTTCCAAAAAAATAAAATATATATTTATTTCAAATATTTCAAGAATTAAACAAAAACAAAACAATTAAAAAATTTTAATCTTCAAATGGTTCACGAATTAAGATAACATTTACCAATTTTAAAACTTCAAATTTTTCTAATTGTTTGCTAAACATCTGGAACGGGCTCTTAATGTACCTGTTATCAATACGTATCGTTTCTCGATCTACAATTCCCAATAATCCACTCACTCTATCCAACTATGATGATATAACAAAGTCATAAATAACATTTGATGAAGTTTTTTGAAATGTAATCATCGTCGGTGTCCGCAGCCCATTTATAATTATATCCAAGTTTGGTCAGCTGGATTTTTTTGTTCACGATAGTATTATGTAGTATGCCGCAGTAAAAGCACATATAAAGAGCGTACATCTGTTAAAGCAATAAGCCCATAAAGAGCTTATTTGTTTGTTTCTTTTTATTTATTTAGTTAATTGTTTTTAAATCAACATTTTGAAAAAAACTAACTCCATTATAATATCGCCAGGGTACCCAGAGTCACCACACCAAATTTGGCTGAAATCCGTCTATGGGGCTGGTAGTAAAATTCGAACAGACAGACTGACAGACGGGCCGACATACATATATATCTCATATATATTTTGAAGACCTCTGTTTGTTTGTTTGTCTGTCTGTATGTTTGTCTGTCATTAATACAAATCTACGATTCTCGACCGATCGGGACGAAACTTGGTACGTGTGTGTAGTTTGACCAGGCGGCGGTCGTTGTCGTATTGGCGAGCCCGTGCGACACCCGCTTCGCGCATGCGCAGACGAGATCTCGGAAACGGGTGGAGCTATCGACTTGAAATTTGGTATGTGAATGTATCTCGCCCCGAATACGAATTTTATCGGGTCGCCGAGCCCGTGCGACGCCAGCTTCGCGCATGCGCAAACGAGATCTCGGAAACGGGTGGAGCTATCGACTTGAAATTTGGTATGTGAATGTATCTTGCCCCGGATACGAATTTTATCGGGTCTCCGAGCCCGTGTGACGCCAGCTTCGCGCATGCGCAGACGAGATCTCGGAAACGGGTGGAGCTATCGCATGCGCAGACCAGATCTCGGAAACGGGTGGAGCTATCGACTTGAAATTTGGTTTTTGAATAGCCCGGACAACGTCGGGCTCATCGGCTAGTCTCATATATATTTTGAAGACCTCTGTTTGTATGTTTGTCTGTCATTGATACAAATCTACGATTCTCGACCGATCGGGACGAAACTTGGTACGTGTGTGTAGTTTGACCAGGCGGTCGACGTTGTCGTGTTGGCGAGCCCGTGCGGCGCCCGCTTCGCACATGCGCAGACGAGATCTCGGAAACGGGTGGAGCTATCGACTTGAAATTTGGTATGTGAATGTATCTTGCCCCGATACGAATTTTATCGGGTCGCCGAGCCCGTGCGACGCCAGCTTCGCGCATGCGCAGACGAGATCTCGGAAACGGGTGGAGCTATCGACTTGAAATTTGGTATGTGAATGTATCTTGCCCCGGATACGAATTTTATCGGGTCACCGAGCCCGTGCGACGCCAGCTTCGCACATGCGCATACGAGATATCGGAAACGGGTGGAGCTATCGACTTGAAATTTGGTATGTGAATGTATCTTGCCCCGGATACGAATTTTATCGGGTCGCCGAGCCCGTGTGACGTCAGCTTCGCGCATGCGCAGACCAGATCTCGGAAACGGGTGGAGCTATCGAGTTGAAATTTGGTTTTTGAATAGCCCGGACAACGTCGGGCTGGGTAGAGCTATCGACTTGAAATTTGGTTTTTGAATAGCCCGGACAACGTCGGGCTCATCGGCTAGTCTCTTGTATATTTTTGAAGACCTATGTCTGTCTGTTTGTCTGTCATTTATACAAATCTACGATTCTCGACCGATCGGTACGAAACTTGGTACGTGTGTGTATTTTGACCAGGCGGTGGACGTTGTCGTATTGGCGAGTCCGTGCGCACCCGCTTCGCGCATGCGTAGACGATATCTCGGAAACGGGTGGAGCTATCGACTTGTAATTTGCTATGTGAATGTATCTTGCCCCGGATACGAATTTTATCGGGTCGCCGAGTCCGTGCGACGCCAGCTTCGCGCATGAGCAGACGAGATCTCGGAAACGGGTGGAGCTATCGACTTGAAATTTGGTATGTGAATGTATCTTGCCCCGGATACGAATTTTATCGGGTCGCCGAGCCCGTGCGACGCCAGCTTCGCGCATGCGCAGACCAGATCTCTGATACGGGTAGAGCTATCGACTTGAATTTTTTTTTTGAATAGCCCGGACAACGGCGGGCTCATCGGCTAGTCTAATATATATTTTGGGACTTCTGTCTGTTTGTCTGTTAGCTATGGCCGGGAAAACTGCCGGACGGATTGAGCCCAAACTTCATATCTAAGGGTAAAATCCCACATGAAGTGTCAACGAACCGCTTCTGAGAACATCAGAGCACTCCTTCTCCATTCCCAGTCACCAAAATGACCGCATTTGGCACTGTGGGGTTAATCGCGTTGATTGTTAAAGAGCGTTCTTATCCGCAGTGTCGTTGATAAAGAGAGTATGCGTGTAGTGTAATTCTTATGTATGGGGCCAGACGTGAGTGGGTCTGTATCCAGACATGAGCATGTTCTTATTTATGTCTTCATACTTAGGGGTTCCAAGGAACGGGTGAGATTTCATCGGGTAAGTTTTTCCGCCCTAGGTGATCTTCACCTTGAAACGGGTACCCAGAAACGTACCTCTTTTATGAACGGGTACCATCACCGGACGGGTACCATCATTTTTCTTGATTAAAAAGCCAGAATTAACTCAAATTAAATTAAAAAAGTAACGGATTTCTACGAAATTTGATACCTATGGATACTTTTGTCGGGGAGTGTTTTTGACGGGTCAAATCGTGACCCCAACCTGATCTTGACCTTCAAAATGGTCAATTCAATGTCAAAGCCCGGACGAAGTCGGGTTACCTGCTAGTAGATATATATAGTAGATGAACAGATTAGCCAAATTCATAGAAATTGTCTTGATCTTGCATTTTCCGCCAGCAGAAAGACACACAAAATTAATTTTAAATATCAATAATAAACCAGGGACTATGTGTTACCATGGCATTGGTAATGTTATGGATATGTACGTGGTGGGAAAAGTCAATAATACATGTTTTGTGAAATCGGCCTAAATGGTAGAAAGAACGTGTAGATAAGAGGGTGCAAATATAATTTCCCTGGCTTGGTGTGCCATCAAGCCAGGACACTGATTGCGGTGGCGCGATATCCGGGGAAATGGAGACAGGAATTTACACTTTAATCACTAAAGAGACATTTTGAATATATAGATGATCTGCAACGAGTCTTGTAAACTCCGCTATAAACTGGGGACGATTTGTAGATTCTACTTATTACATGTTCTAAAACTTCGGCAAATCATACTTAAATCAACAAATGGGATACGAAACAATAATCGGCTTGTATAAGCCGATGCGATGACGTTTCACGTAACTATGAGTAGTTTGCCCGCCTACATAAATAGTCCCAGATAAATAAAGACTATTTTATGTATTTTATGGCGTATATTCAATGACTTTAATGACTTTTCAAACTCTTCATGCATTATAGTTTGTCAAAAGCCACCTGACACTATATATATATAGTAACTTGAGGAATTGCATTCATCACACTGTATGCATAGCATAAGTAGTTTGTCGTTCATATATATAATCCTATATATATATCCGTTCTCATTAATTACTTACTGATCACTGTAAACTACAGATATCTACGATGAATTTCAAAAGTGCCAGTTGTGAACATAGTCACATACCCAAACATGATACCCTTAACACTTGTTCGTTTTAGAAAAACGGTCATGCGCACACGCATTCCGATGGTGAACTCCTCATACAGGAGATCGAAAAAGAAATCGAAGAAGTCGAAGAATTGGAAGCGGAAGGGCTACTTGACTCCAGTCTACCAGAAATCGACTTGATACGAGACGAGTTTAAGCATTCGCCAATTGTGAGTTAACCCTTTACCCGACAGGAGGGCCCTGTGCCAATGCATTCTCTTATATATGCGAGTCGACCATAGGTCGCCTCGCATATATAAGAGAATGCATTGGCTTAACACATTAAAAATTATAAAATTGTTAAAGAATGTAAGAAAAAATGGTAAAAAGTGTTAAAAAAATATATTTTTTAGGCCAATGCATTCTCTTATATATGCGAGGCGACCTATGGTCGACTCGCATATATAAGAGAATGCATTGGCACAGGGCATAACTGTAACTATCACAATGTGGTTAAGGTGCCGGTTCCAATGATATCCATATTTGTATGGTTCTATTGAGACAGACCGAAGATATTTTAGGCTGTTGAAGCTTTATTTGGCCGGTTTTGGCCGGTTTGTTGGGTAAAGGGTTAACTTTCGAACCCCCAGATCTCATATATACAATAGATGCCATATTATATACCATTTGAAAGTTTGTATTATAACATTGTATTATCAGCTTATTCGGTGTAATACGTTGTGAACATGTAGTTTGTATTGAGTTACCAACGTGTATTTTTCATCCATATCGTAGTAAAAGTATATTATTTTCAATGGAGGGAGAATAACTCTATATCTTAAAGATAGAGTTATTCCCCTTCCATTAAAAATTCGTCTTCCGTTTTAACTATGTTGCATTCTGGGAGCCAAAGGGGGAATCTTCTATGGGCATCTTCTGAGATACAGATGTTTGAGATAGTGATGAATTATAGTATTTCAATCATATTTCATGGCATAGATTGTTATCAAAACCGTATATCAAATCACTATAACAAAATAATCGGTGACTCGAAAAATTAAGTGGGCCTTTAAGTACACGTTCACGACAAATTATTGCTCGACAATATTGATTTTATATCTAGGTCAAAGGCCTCTGAGCGGACAGGGACTTCTTCGGCAGATATCGGTAGTGTCAGGTACGATATCTCGACTTCGCTTCGTTCAATTTCTCCGATTTGTATGTCAAATGAAAGGAAATTTTATTGCCAGTAAGACACACCGGTGAATATTTTGGATGAAATGGCCGATTTCTAGAACTTATTAGGGTATTCGTAGTTGGTGTGGTTTTAGCCAAACTCGATCTTGTTAACCTTACCACTGCTATAGTCTATATTGGTATTTTAGTATTTTTTTCCCACGGGTATGTGTTTATATATATATGTTGAATTTATTGTGATAGTTTGATTTTCCGATAGAAATTTAGTATGGATTATAACAAAATCGAATATGAGCCAAGGGTGATGTGCCAATCAGATTTCTCAAAGTTGGGACTTGATTTGGGTCAAGGTGTGTAATTCGAATTTTCAAGGTGGAGAACCCGCCACATAATAATATAGTTATGTACATGTATATCCCCATTGTTAGTATTCTGACCAGTCCTAACAGCAGATTGTATATAATGATGTTGGAAAGCTCGTGTTATATGTCCAGGGGTATAGGTACTATCGGTAGTAGATTTCTTTACACTCAATATGTGTCATTTCACACCAGGTCATATTGTTTACCAATAATTTTATTCTCAAAGTAAAAACACATCTGCCAACAGCTGCGTGTTTTGTTATATTTATTCATTATAAATAGATATATATTCCATGCAGGGAAAATAAGTGGGCAATAATAATTCTCATTAGAAGCCGTTTATTTAACTTGCAACTCGCAAAATGAGTTATGATCGCACCTATATCATGCTTGCTGAATCAAATAACCGCGTGTAGTTTAGTTGTAATTATCTGTTGCAGTTTTTTTACCGTCGAAGTACAATGACATATACACATCATTCTAGTCAAATTAGTAATTTATATTAACCCAATTGGTAGATATAATTACGCCATCAGCAATCGATGGACTCCACGTTCGAAGTATGAGATATGCCTGTATGTTTTCTAAAAATTTGTTAAACATCAACGCTGTGATAATATGTAGAGTAATGATCCCTGATACATACTAAACATATCTATCTCAACCGATGGGGGGGGGGGAGACAGGAATATACTATGTAGAGTAACGATCCCTGATACATACTAAACATAGCTATCTTAACCGATGGGGGGAGTCTGGAATATAATCGAACTATAAGTGACCCCAACCAAATTGCCAAGGTCATACTCGGAGAGGCCGCGACCTATGAGTTATGCAATACTAGCCACAAAGGAAAGAAGTTCTTATGTAATAATTCCCAGTTCACCCATGGGTCAGTACAGACAAAGAGATGCACTAATGACGGCTACCAGTCATTAGCGATATATAAACAGACATTAATCTACTCTTCAATTAGTTTCGGTACATCAGACTAATTGGCAGGCATCAACATCAGGTCGCTAATTAATAAGCGACGCTTTCGGTCGTTCTATGACATCTATGATTGATTCACAATTATGTATCATTTACCATCACAAGCTGTTGACTATACATTGGTATTAGATGTGAATAAATGATATACAAGAACTGACTTCATTCTTCCACATAGATGAAATGATGCCGTTAAGCAGTTCTGCGTCTCACTACGACACAACGAAGTCCTAACGATCACAGCCAAACATAGAAGAGAAGCATGTATAAATTACTACAGAAGATTGCAGCCAAAACAAAGAAAAACTTTATAAATTGCTACAGAAGATTGCAGCCAAAACAAAGAAAAACTTTATAAATTGCTAAAGAAGATCGCAGCCAAGACAAAGAAAACTTTATAAATTGCTAAAGAAGATCGCAGCCAAGACAAAGAAAACTTTATAAATTGCTAAAGAAGATCGCAGCCAAGACAAAGAGAAACTTTATAAATTGCTTATGAAGATCGCAGCCAAAAGAAGATAACATAGACGAAAAAGAAGAAGAAAAGACGACATAAACATTTCCAGCATAATCCAAAGACAAGAACAAAATAGACAATTTGCACTCGACAGTTGTGACAGTCAGTTATTCATTGGATTCGGTGAGTCAAACTTTTTCATTTTTGCCAGATGTGCGTTTTCACACCTTGTTAGAGGCTTGATTATTAACACCCAATTCCACCCTAAATTTTTTTCGCGTGGTATGGCCCTTGTCCCCAAACAATTTTCAAACAAAACAGATAGCAGATTTAATTAACTTTCATGGAACCACCGCCACCCGAATCCGTGGAATATTCTAATCAAGATAGTTTATTTAATCGAACTTTCAATATGGAACGAGAATGCCACCTACACGCGGCCAGTAATCCAAACATGCAAGACATAAATATACCAAATCCATCCTTTCAAATTCCGAGCGCACAAGACACACAGAATACCCTCATATCTCAATTAACGCGAGAAATAGGTCAATTTAACATGACAATGCGTGAAACTTCGGCCGCCACCCATTCACAGGCCACAGTATCTGCCATTATAGGCATGAACGCAATGGTTACATCATTTGATGGCAACCCATCAGAATTTTCAAATTGGATGCACGAAATTGAGAAATATTCCTCGACACTTGGGGCAGAGGACGAAACAATAATTAAAATAGCGGCCCAGACAAGTCGTTCATCTGTTTCCGAATTTGTGCAACGATACATCAATGACAATACGGTTAACGGCACACTAACGGTCACATGGCCTGATTTGAAAGCGCAGTTGCGATCCCGTTTCAGCGTGATAAGTGACGCACCACAGGCTCTGGCCATGTTGCGAACATTAAAACAAACACACCAGGAAACACTACCTATGTTTGCAGAGAGAATTCGATCACTCGCAAACACTGCCTTTATTAATGAAATAAATACACAGGCGGTACAAACACAATTGGTAACATTTTTTGCGGATGGAATACGCGATGACCATATCAAATATACCTTAATTAAAGATGACCCAACGTCGCTCGACCGTGCCACAGAGATCGCAATGAAACAAATGAACATTAAACAGAGGTTCAAACTTCGCTATGGTGATAGAACATCGAGGTCAAATGAACAACACCAAATACACGACTCCTTCCCACAACCCATGGAGGTTGACCATTTTAGGCGACGTCCCATACTATGGAGACCGCGCAATAATATATCTAATAGCTATGCAACTAACAAACCAATGCACCGCGCAAATCATCAGCAAAACCCCCCATTCAGAATGCCATCCAATTTTCAGAATACTAACTTTAATAAACAAAGCAATTACATCCGCCAGGATCGAGTAAACAATATAGACTACAACTCAAACCGGCCAAACTTCTCAAATAAAATGAAACGCCAGTTTTGCACACTATGTAGGATGAACAACCACGATATACGAAATTGCCGAAGACGCATAGCCAATAACAAACATTATTTAAACATGTAAGAATGTCTTTGAAGAAGCCGCAAGGACATTCTAAAAATCATAATCATCATCATCATAATACATCACATCAGAGCGCAAGATATCAAACTAAAACCGTATTCAAAACACCGTCAAAACATATGACCATAAATCAATGTCCACCTAATTACCAGAAGCTAAGTAGTTATGCAACTAAACCAGCGACTGGTACCCTAAACACCAGAGCAGCACGTGTTACTATAAAAGAACAGAGACATCGTTCAGACCAGGCCAATAAATTGAAACCTAAAACATCTTATCATGCTGATACGAACACGAACAAACACGTGCATTCTCCAATTATAAATAGAAATTTCGCTGGTCACGTTAGAACAGATATGAATAAACGATTACATAAGATCGTTCCCAAACAAAAGGACATTCATAGTGAAGTAAACACTAAAACTCGAAACCAACGACAAGCTAATCGAATTGCAACGGTTTACCAAAATAATAATAATAACGAGCCGAGTAAAAACTGTCAAAGTATAAATAACCAGTCTGAACAGATGCAATTGCATACATTACCTAAACTCAAATAGGAGTAAGTCACGCCGATATCGGCGTATTTAAGGATGAACCTAATGTGTCCATTATGGAGGGGATAGTTTCTGCATCAAAACGAGATATACCGGTCATGATCATGAATAATTCAGACTCGTATATGTCTATATTTAAATGTAATATAGTTGCGAAAACACATGGCCTAAGTTCAGACCAGATCTGTCAAACAAAGGCTAAAGTACCCACCACAAATAAAATGAATGATTCTCAAGAAGTATTTAGTATAGAAAATCAAACAAAAATATCTAAGGCTGGCCAGAAACCATTCAAATGGGACGATATATGTGCCCCCGACCACCACAAAATTGAACTACTTGAACTGGTCTCCCAATATCAAGATGTGTTTACAAACGATCCAAATAAGGTAGGATTTTGCGATAAAATAGTCATGCGTGTGGATACCAAACCAGATGCAGAACCTATCTTTTGTCGTGCGTATCCTACTCCATTACATAGACGCGAACACATGGAAAAAGCACTTCAAAAATTATTAGATGCTGGTATTATAAAGAAAACTACAAACGCGAGTTGGTCATTCCCTGCCTTATTGATCCGTAAGGGAATCGTAGATCCTAATGGAAATCAAAATTATAGACTATGTATAGACCTGAGAAAGTTAAATAAAATTACCGTCCCATTACGATGGTACCTCCCCTCTTTTACCGAAGTTTCCAGCCGCCTCCAAAAATCCAAAGTTTTTTCCACAATCGACATTAGCCAAGCTTATCATGTTATCGGTGTTCTCAAAGAACATCAAGAAAAGTTAACTATGAACACAGATTTCGGATTGTTTTCTTTTACAAGGGCCCCATTTGGCTATTGCAACTCGAGCGCGACGTTTTTGACATTAATCCATAAAGCATTGGAAGGGTTAAGTTTTGTTGACAGCTTCGTCGACGATTTAATTTGTCACAGCGAAACGGAGGCCCTCCATAAACAGCACCTCAAAATAGTATTCGAACGACTCAGAGAGTATGGATTAGTAGCACGATTAACAAAGTCCCAATTTTATATGAAAGAAGTAAAATTTTTAGGGCATATCGTATCACAAAATGGAACCCGCCCAGATCCCGCCAAAGTTAAAGCCATACAAGATGTGCCAGCCCCAACATCAGTGAAAGAAGTCCGTAGAATATTAGGGATTTTTAATTTTTATCGGAACTATTGTAAAGATTTCTCCGACACTGCTGCATCATTAATTAAATTAACTGCTCGTTACGCAAAATTTGCATGGTCCGAAGAATGTCAAAATGCTTTTGATACACTAAAACAAAATTTGCTTAAAGTACCTACTCTGGCCTACCCTGATAGGAACAGGAAAATGATCTTATATTGCGATGCATCAATGCATTCAGTGGGGGGATCATTAGTCCAGCCATACCCAGAAAACAAATTAGAAACTGACATCAAAACCCCGGAATTTCCAATTTGCTTTGTTAGCAAAAAGTTGAATCACTCTCAACGAAATTACAGTACTACAGAGCGCGAAGCACTCGCCATATATGTATGTCTAAAGAAACTCAATTTCTATCTAGAAGGATCGGACGTAGAAATACGAACAGATCATTTACCCCTAGTTTCTATGTTTCAAAATACTCAGATGGCTAATAAACGTATTCAAAAATGGTTTATTGAAATTTCCGCATACAATCCAAAACTTACTTTATACAAGGGTCTGAAAATATAGCCGCTGTTTTTTGTTCTCGTGTGGACCCGACAAACCAACAGAGTATGTCAGAGTGTTCAGTGGAGAGCGAAGAGAAAACGCCATACGACATAGCGATCAATGACGGATCACTAAACATATTAGATTCACAGAAAATAAAAAATTACGTCAAGACAATAGGTAAACAAAAAGTGCATACGTTGCCCGACACTATATTAATTTCCGAAAATGAACAACTAAATGTACCTACCAATATCGAAGAAATGCAAAAAGAGGACCATATTATATCAGACATAATTCGCAAATTAAAATCCGATAAACCACCCGAAAAGATAACAAAGCAATATATATTGAAAGACGGAATTCTATACTATATGTCTGTATTTAATGAGCAAGCATCGGAACGCATTTATGTCCCGGAAAAGCTGACTAAGCAGATAATTTCTGAATATCATATTGTCGGTCATTATGGATCCCAACGAATGTACCATACCATACGTTTGCGATATTATTGGCCACGAATGTTCCCAATGATAGTCAGTTTCGCCAACAATTGCCACATTTGTAAACAAAGAAATCAAAACACTGCCCGTATTCCAAATCAAATGACGGACATACCGATCCGACCAGGGGAAATGATCGCGATAGATTTAATGGGAAAATTTAACCCACCCACAGCCAGCGGCAATTCCTACATTCTAACGGTCATAGATTTATTCAGTTTACACAAAATGGCATATGCGCTTCCCACAAAACATGCCGAAGTGGTCGCTGAAAGACTTATGACTCAGTATTTCACCATATTTGGTTATCCTGCCTGTCTGGTTTCAGATAATGGGACTGACGTGTGCAGTGAGGTCTTCAAAATAATATCTAACTACTATGTTATTCAGCATCGCAAGACCTCGTATTATAGTCCATTCAGCAACGGATCAAGTGAACGATCTCATCGCGACTACAATGGAATATTAGCCAAATTAACTGAAGGAAATCCAACATCATGGGACCTATTTCTCAATTTCGCATCAGAAGCCATGAATTTTCATGTCTCATCAACGACTCAATTTTCTCCATATTTTTTAACTTTCTGCAGACACCCCCAAATAAATATTGACAAGATACTGACACCGCGACAGAAATACACGGGTGAATGCCTCATTCAACAGTTACTAGAGAAGCAGCACTTCGCATTTCAATTAGTTAAACAAAATATGAAACAAGTCAAGACGAAACGAAACGAAATCAGTAAAGGTAAAATACCGGAATTTCCCATAGGTTCCCAGGTCTATGTTAAGAATCACAGACAAACCCATAAACTAGGTATGAAATATGATCCATTTTGGGTGATACTTAAACAAACAGGACCAGTTTCGTATGTAATTCGTAATCAAATTACAGGCAGTTTATCTAAAAGTCATGCCAAACATTTAAAATTAGCGACGACTGAATGGCATACACCACAATTACAGGAGAACCAGAAAGTTCGGAAAAGCAGATTTGTATTCCCACATAAGTCATCAACACAAAGCTCCGATGCTGACATATCGAGTAATAGCAACAATTCGGACACCGAAAATGAGAACCACGATACAGCCCCTTTAACACAGTTAATACGACAAAACCGCGTCATCCGGGACGGATCGGATTCAAATGAACCAGTGCCCCTACCAGAGATGGCACATAAGTTGATAGCATCAAAGCGCGAACATGAAAAACAATCATTTTCATCAACCGAACCATATAACCCTTATGATATGCTAACTCAAAACGATGAAGCAAAAATGTACAATGCAAGTTCATCAACCGAGCCATACAATCCGTATGACATGTCAACCCAACAATTAGTACAACAAAACAAGCGTAAAAGCAAGTCCAGTTGCGACACATATAACATGTCAACCGAAAATTATGATCCTTTCGATATAACCACTCAAACCGACAAAAATAGCACAGACGAACATAGCATGTCGATATAGGAAAATCAAATATGTAAACAACTACCATAATTAGATAACATACATAATCATAAAAGCAACTAACCTCATACACTCAACTCTATATCCAAAAGCACGAAACGAATACAGCTCACACATGTATAAACTTTAACTGAATAAAACTCAACAAATTAACTCCAGGAAACAAACTGACAAAGTAAAAATTACCAATTTCTAACAAAGACGACCAGATCTATACCGCGCGAAATGCAACGAATATTATTGGACAATCTCCACCTATCATAAATAAATAGCACCCTGTCGTAAAAAGACACAATACAAAGAGAGAATTGTCATCGCGCAAAACCAGGACTGCCAGACCATGTGCAGTGCATGTAACACGATATGGCAATCACACACGCACCAAGTGGGTGACATATTTCTTTTCACCAACCCGCCCAGATGCACAAAATCGAGGCTTAATTAATCAAAGAAACCGATCTGAACTATACAAAGTGGGTTGGCCAATAATACAGAAATTTAACGCCATGTACCCGTATATATCACGCACATGGCCCCCTCACAGCAAGGCAGTATTTCATCTCCAGCAAGTTATCACCTGGCGGCCAACACGCTTTATTATCGCATCAATCAACAATTCGGGAGACGCGAATAACTTCGACCTCTTCAAATTTCAGGCGAATCGCATGCATTAATTTAAATGCTAAATCAAAGCAAGAAACATGAAGCATTTCCACTCATACAAGTTTAGATGCCAAGTTCATAATTTGTCAGACAGTTTTGCCTCATTAGCAGTCAGATAATAGCATGTGTCACGGCGGACACAGAGACTAATTAAATTATTCACGCCCCATCTTCGGAATAATTATCACAGACACCGAATAAGCAATTACGTCATAATGAATCGTGTTAATCACCCCAACGGTAAACCCATAATTTGATATCATACACTTAATCACGCGTAGTTATCACCCTGTGTTCAATCCAATGCAATAGCGACGATTCATGCGCAAAATCATCGCTAATCTGGCCGGGTAAAAAGTGGATCATTAAATGGATCCCGTACAGAAGTGCAGTCAAAGTCTGATCAACTTTGATTCCACATAGATCAAATGAACAAGTATAGAGGCCAGGAAACGCATCTCAACACATACGCATAACTACTCTTCATATAAACATATCATGATTCATTATACTCCCAAAGATAGCTTTACCGGTTAAAATATCTTAATCTCAAGTATCAAAATCGCCCCACGCTACATCGACAAATACAATTGTCACATGGCGGGGTATGACAATAACATAGGCTGAAATGATGGCCTACATTAAGGGACAAGCGCATATATCTCAGTATATAACTTTAATTGTGATGTAGCAATGCCAAGCATCAATGATGACCGAATCAATCGATATTTTAACCGTACGCGCGCGATGTAAAACTTCAAACCCAAGTACCCAGTTAATATCGTACTCCAGTATAAATCATACGACATTATGTGAAAACAGATTTATTTCTATCTCAACCACAAATAAATATCACATGAATGCTAATGGCAGCCCATGTTTGAAGCAATCGCACAAATCCCAATATTTTTATACACAAAGCACGACTACCAACAGAGCCTACACCCCTCCCTCAATTTTTAAACCAAATGAGTCCCACCCGAATCATTTCAATGATGTAACAGTTCTCCCGATTTTTTTTATTATCATGATAATTTTAATCATTATTATCCAACCCCATTTCCAAGTCATTACAACCGAATGCCTCCAAAAATACAAGCTTTGCAAACGCACATCTTATCGCAATAATGAAACAGTTTGTCCACAAGCCAGGAGCCGGAAGTGGACATTAGCGCTCGCCAATCGAGCACATCCATGAACTCTTGAACGAAGTATCGTTCACCCACTGATTGTTCAACATAATTATTATTGCATTACATGTATTTTAATGTCATTTATATTGATACCCTTTATATTATCACACTTATGTTACCTCATCATGCCAACCCTCTTCACAATGCATATGGCTTCAACATGTACATAGATATATATATTCAATTTATACAATTTTTGCTGATGACCACACATCGTAACTTATATGCATACCGAAGTATCCAACCCTTAGATTTTAACACCAGTAGTCAAAATCTGAAAATAAGGGGGACCTTATGTAGAGTAATGATCCCTGATACATACTAAACATATCTATCTCAACCGATGGGGGGGGGGAGACAGGAATATACTATGTAGAGTAACGATCCCTGATACATACTAAACATAGCTATCTTAACCGATGGGGGGAGACTGGAATATAATCGAACTATAAGTGACCCCAACCAAATTGCCAAGGTCATACTCGGAGAGGCCGCGACCTATGAGTTATGCAATACTAGCCACAAAGGAAAGAAGTTCTTATGTAATAATTCCCAGTTCACCCATGGGTCAGTACAGACAAAGAGATGCACTAATGACGGCTACCAGTCATTAGCGATATATAAACCAGACATTAATCTACTCTTCAATTAGTTTCGGTACATCAGGCTAATTGGCAGGCATCAACATCAGGTCGCTAATTAATAAGCGACGCTTTCGGTCGTTCTATGACATCTATGATTGATTCACAATTATGTATCATTTACCATCACAAGCTGTTGACTATACATTGGTATTAGATGTGAATAAATGATATACAAGAACTGACTTCATTCTTCCACAAATACTAAGAGTAAGACTTTCAGTAGTGCAAGAGAGCAACTGAAAATAATAGGGATTTTTTGTCCAACTGAAATATTATATGTATATTTGCTACTTGTCTTCCAAAAAGAGCTCACAGCACCCATTGTTCAAATGTTTGTTGGCAAAACACCACTAGCATGCCTAATTTTGGATGGACGCACGTACAGCCACGAAGAAGGGAATCACCCACTCCCCCTGAATCCTGAATACCAGTTAATTTTGGGGGGTGAATCCTGAATACCAGTTAATTTTGGGGGGTGAATCCTGAATACATGTTAAGAAATAATATGCGATAAATGACATACAAATTGAATGTTTAATGATGCCGGTCGCGTTATGAGGCCGTTATGATACGATCAATGATACTTTATGATGGCATGGTGATCGAATATGCCTAAGAAGCTATTCTACCCACTCATTCATACAGTTAACTAACACAAAATATTACTTTGCGCCATCAAAACCTGCGTCCAAGATGTTTTGCTTGAACCCGAATACCAGTTAATTCGGGGATATGAATCCCGCGCACGGCTTCAAAACACCCTGAATCCCGCGTACCGAAAAAAAGGGGGTGATACCCCCATGAAGCTCCAGTGAGTGCATTCTAGTTTCATACGTTGTTTCACAGGACACACCAGCTGGTCATTTAGCAGCGCAGATATTACTTCCAGACGATAGCTCTAATTCACGGGCCGCTTCCAGTAATAACACGTCCACACATCATCGACAAAAACGGGTCGTATGGATAACACACAGTCCGAATTATTTGTGGGATAAAGGAATAATTCCATACTATTTCATTCCGGAAAACAGTGAGTATTATCAACAGTGTAATTTCCACTTTTTAATACATGTCTCAAACCCTGGAATGGATATGTTATCTTCAATCGAAAGCCTTTGTTTCAGAGAATGTCATAATTGGATATCAAATCGACAAATGCTTTATACTGAAGTCTCTTTTCTAATGCGCACACGTTTAATGTGAAAACAATCAACAGAGGATTTCCATTTAACATACTAGTGGAGGTAACTCTATTTTCAAGATCATGGCATGCCATAAACTGACAGTCGGTTGTGCATCTATCATCCACTTTGCTATTATTGTATGCGTCACTCGCTATGCATGGCCAAGCTTTGATCTAAAACAAAGCAGTCTTAACTACAGTCCATTGCGGACTGATTACCCTTCAGAAAATTTTTCGACCTGGTATCATAGATAGGCATGTAGTATCATGCCATAAATCTCTACTCTGGCTAACGCCCGTAGAGATCATATTCAACCAGTTCAAAACCTGGGCATCTTTTAATGTTCTGACCCGTTCTGACAGTGACAGATAACTTTGAAAAAAACAAGGCAGGAAATATATTTCTTTGTTAAAACTTGTTCCTTGGTATATTTATTGGTAACCTCCATCACTGAAGAGCACATATACAACATTCATATACACACAACAGTAAATAGTATTTACACATTTAGGGGGAAACACATTATAAGTACACCTCGCATGCATATGGATATGAATGCAAATAGCTTTATATTCCTGATCAGTATGTATAAGTCAGATTCACGTGTTGACCAGTTGGTCTTGCTGTAGCCGGCACCAGGGGCCTGTACTATAGATTTACAATTGCCGTGTTTGAACACGTGTACAAGGTGATGTGGGGCACACAGAAGGTGTCGATTACCATAGACCTCCACTCTTATTCTTACAGTGAAAAGGCGACTTCTTGCAACGCCTCGTTTACATGCATGGTGGCCAATAAAATAATAGGTTTACCACATGTGACTTGATTGACCAATGGAAAAAAAGATTCCTCGGAGACACTCATTGATATGTTATCGCTAGTGCATGGGTAATCCGTGATCAATTGTATTCGTGGTAATCGGTATCCTTTAAATAATCGCTCAGTGAGTACGCCGCAACCGTTCGTTCCAACAATTCAAGTTTTAAGTTGTATTTCAATTTCTAGTTGGGTTGTCATGCAAAATCGCTGGAGTATTATATTGAATACCATTCTGATCAAACCCAATCACCCATCGGTAATGAGCACACGGGTATAATCTACTCTATTACAATACAGTGGTCTAGTGTACTTCACGCCTCCTGTGTACCTCCCATAACCTTGTACACCTGTTCAAACACGGCAATTGTAAATATATAGTACAGGCCCCTGCTCAGATCCATGTCGATGTTTTCCCCTTCATCAGCTGACAGGCTCGAAAGAGGAATGAAGCAACGTGCATTATTATCGCATTCAAACAGTCCGTGGGCATTCCAATTTCAGTTCCTCCAAGAAGCGACGCAAAGAACAATCGCTCACAAAGTCGCCTACATCGTGCAATTTGAGTAGGGAACTTCATCTGCTGTAAAATACATTATCAAGGAATGTGTAATAACTACGAAATATATTACCTGCGCTGTTTTTTCAATGTTATACACTTGTCTTCACTGCCACGTAGAAAATAAAGACTTAAAAACAAGTCAGTTCCCCCTGGTTCTCCCTGACATATTACACTGTATAAAATGAGCCGGATGCCGATTGTCGCGATATTTCCTAGACCAAGTCTTCTCGGTCCAAAAACAGCTCGGTATATCGGCAGCGTTCCTCTTCTGTAACGGAATTTACGCCCAGAATCGTTGACGGGAGCTATCTTGCTCATATCATCATATTTATAAGTAAACACAGACTTGTTTTCCAGATAATTCAGACTTGTCGCGCAATCAGAATATGCATGTAAACAATACATTAACCCTTTACCCAACAAAACGGCCAAAACCGGCCAAATAAAGCTTCAACAGGCTAAAATATCTTCGGTCTGTCTCAATAGAACCATACAAATATGGATATCATTGGAACCGGCTCCTTGACCACATTGTGATAGTTACAGTTATGCCCTGTGCCAATGCATTCTCTTATATATGCGAGTCGACCATAGGTCGCCTCGCATATATAAGAGAATGCACTGGCCTAAAATAAATCTTTTTTTACCATTTTTTCTTACATTCTTTAACAATTTTATAATTTTTAATGTGTTAAGCCAATGCATTCTCTTATATATGCGAGGCGACCTATGGTCGACTCGCATATATAAGAGAATGCATTGGCACAGGGCCCTTCTGTTGGGTAAAGGGTTAAGAAGGCGCCCCCCATTCGTGAATTTTCCTAAAATCTCAATTACAAACTATCAATTTGAAGGAAAAAACATTATAACTAATGTATGATATTATACTATAGCAATAACTATTTACCCTCTCACTATGAGAGACATGTTCGAATTATTAAAATAAGCGGTTTAAAAAAATGGAAACATTTTCAAAAAAACAGTCTGCATTATCTAGATTATGAACCGAACTGGGGTATGCGCCTGGTCTTTGAGTATTTATGTCTGCCAGATAATTGAAAATGTGGTTGAATAATATTTATGTTGTTTTATGTTGTTTTTGTCCTTTACGCGATCAAAAATAGTCCTGCAAATGGTTGCCAAAAAAAACTAAAATATGCAATGAAAAAACAGCATCATTCCAACCGATATCCCAAGCTGTTGCCATGTATTATAGTATATTGTAACTGATGAAGTGAGTTAATATTGACCTACTGCATGCTTGAGTGGGCACCGTTTGTGTGGAGGTAGTAGTAACTCAAAAGTCAGAAAATGAGGCGGGGTCGGAAAAACTTTTCAGGCACGTATGTTGATTTTTTACTTTCGACCCTTCTTGGGACCCACCCACCCCCGCGTCCAAATTTGTTTCCGTTTTCGGCAGTTTTTTCCGGCCATTTTTGACCACCCACCCCCTTTTGACAATAAAACAGAGATTTGCGGGGGAAATTCACTGTAAACAACTGTAAATGAATTTATGTGCCTACTATTTGGCATGGATGTTAACATTGACATGAAAATAGGATCATTCGGCCTAAAAAACATGGCTGCCAGCGGCCATCTTGAATTTCAAAATGTACAACAAAATACAACACGATAACTGCCTGCAGTCAGTTTGCAGTTAGAATTGCATTATTTCTCTTATTCTAAGGTGTGTTAAGCCAAACTCATTGCAAAAACAGTAAACAAAACTTGCAGGAAAAAAAATTTGAGTTGCGGAAAATATTGTTTGTTTGTGCCATCGACCACCCACCCACATCGGCATACGTACCCGGGAAAAAATACCCCCACTTGGTTATGCATGTAACCACATGTCACGACACGACGTGGGTGCTGTGCCCCCATTATAACGAGTAGATAGTGGATTCAGTACTACAACGAGAGTGCCATTTCCTCTTGTAGTATATGAGGAATGTTATATCGTCCAGTTTCATACTTGTCTAATTAAGTCAAGTTGTCTTCATGTTAGATTTGCAAACAATAAACAATAAACATATACTTTGTTTTACAGCTGTTACTCCCTACTGACACATGTTATTATTTGTAGAATGTATTCACACAAGGAGGGTCTTTCTTTGGTCAATGAATGATGCACAGTAAATAGATAGTAAACAATAAAATCCTCCCCCGCCCCAATCTTCCAAAAATAAAAATCCATGTTTATATTCTGTGGCATAATACAAGCACGTCATTCTAATACGGGTAAATAAATATGGACCAAAAACAGAATGTAAGTATACGATGCTAATATGATCTCAAAGTCAGCACATTTATTAGTAAAACACCTTTACTTCAGCTGCCAGCCAAATAGTTAACTACATAGTGTCGATGGGTCGTTATGAGTTCATTACGTGTGTGAGATTTAAGCCATATACATCGACGTTGCAAGCGGAACTCGGATTGAACCATAACGGCCATCTCAAGTTCGTAAACAGTGACGAGCCATACGGCTGGGGAGAGTGAGTTTCATATTTACATAACTCATCGTTATCTTTCACCAATTTCCACCATTTACCCCTTTACCCAACAGAAGGGCCCTGTGCCAATGCATTCTCTTATATATGCGAGTCGACCATAGGTCGCCTCGCATATATAAGAGAATGCATTGGCTTAACACATTAAAAATTATAAAATTGTTAAAGAATGTAAGAAAAAATGGTAAAAACTGTTTAAAAAAGATTTTTTTTAGGCCAATGCATTCTCTTATATATGCGAGGCGACCTATGGTCGACTCGCATATATAAGAGAATGCATTGGCACAGGACATAACTGTAACTATCACAATGTGGTCAAGGAGCCGGTTCCAATGATATCCATATTTGTATGGTTCTATTGAGACAGACCGAAGATATTTTAGGCTGTTGAAGCCTTATTTGGCCGGTTTTGGCCGGTTTGTTGGGTAAAGGGTTACCCCGACATTGCCTTCATAATAGCTATATCAAGTTCGTAAACAATGACTCACATATGTATGGGGAGAGTATGTTTCAGTCTTTACATAATTCACTTATATCTGTCACCCCATTCCCGCCATTTACACCGAAATTCGTAAACAGCTACTAGTCATCATCAGCATCATTATCGTCATCATAAACAATTCACTTCGCCGCCATCACCACCTTCATTATAATCATCAACACCATCATCGCCAGCATCATCATTATAATCATAAACAACATCGTCGCTATCAGCATCATCATCATCGTCATTAATTATCATCATCGTTCTCATCACCAAGACCAATCAAGAACTTCATCACCATCATCACCACCACCATAAATCATCATCATCTCCATCGTCATCATCATCAACAGCAATCATCAACTTCACCATCATCATCGTCATTTCCATCATCGTCATCGTCAACACCAATCATCATCGTCAACACCAGTCACCAACTTCATCATCATCATCATCATCATCGCTATCGTCATCATCGTCAACACCAATCATCATCGTCAACACCAGTCAACAACTTCATCATCATCATCTTCATCATCATCATCATCAACTTCATCATCAAAAGGCCATCAGCACTAAGACAATTTAACTCATTCAATGCTAGGTTACCTGGGAAAAACAGATAGCTGTGTCTCAGGTTTCCTGGGGAAAAGCCATCATTTACACTAACTAGATATTTAGTATTTATTATTCAGTATTAATCACTGACGATGTTCTTTGAAAGTCCTGTTCCGGTACTACAGGGTCATCACAGCTCAAAACTTTCATGGTGCCATGGCAACGAGTACTTCTAATTAACACCGATTGCGTGAAATTACAAATCTGTTGTTTTATGTGGCCATCTAACTAATTTATTTTGTGCAGTTTTAGGCATTAATTTTGCGAGTGGAAGAATCGGAATTGGGTGGTGAGTGCGATATAACGACTGTGCATACATAAGGCATGAACATGGGGCGGAAATGCATCCTGTCCTCTGGTTCTTCTGTTTGAAAATAAATGATGGCTTTTCATATTAATTTACAAGGTTCCATCTGAGGGAGAGATCATAAATAAATGGGATTACGTTTACAATAACCGATTTAATAGAAAAAGCAGATGACTAAACTGAAAACAATTTGGAAATAAATTGTTTCCGTTATATCGTACTATCGCTGTGCGGCGTATACTTCCCGTTTGTTGCTACACATACGGCGTCAATGACACATGTTGGGCCATTATCTTTCTCGTAAAAAGTTACCCCTAGCAGACCCCTTTGGTATCATCTGGATGGTCCCCTGTGAATTTCTATAGAATACAGACAGACAGGCATTCGCAAATATAGATATAGATAGAAGATATTTGTTATCACCAGGTAGCAGATAGCGATATGTAGCATGTACAGATATTTGGCACCTGGTGGCAAATAGACACTGCCATTTCTGAGAGAGTATGTATATAATTATGTAAATAGGAGTAACTTGTGTTCCGATCCCCTCTTTAGAAATCATCTCGCCCTCCGGGTGTAATATAATCTGCTGTCTCTTGATAATCTGTGGGCGCATGGGAGTTTTATTTAGAGAAATTGGGATTTTTGGGACGCATTAAAAGTTCTAGTGCTACCCCGAGGCCGAGTCGGGTAAAATGTGTAGTTGGGAATAGAAGTGGGAGGCGATTAATTATAACGGGAATTCGCCCGTTAACAGTTAGCGCACTGCGCTTATGTGTTTTTATTGTTCTTTAACCTGCTTTGTTGGAATGCTATTTGAACATCTTTCGTTTATTTTCACTTGACATACATCGGAATGCTATCTACTATTATACAGCACGGTGATTTGACGATTGTACAAGAAATTTAATTCGAACATGAATCCTACGAGGTGTTTGCTTATATCGGTGTTTAACATGTTATTTAATATCGTGTAATGAACTTTTTTATTTAGTTATACGCGACAAATATCGGCATGTTATATTCCAAATGAATTTGGATGGTAATTATTAACCAATTCATACGTTACTCCTTCGTGCTGTTTGTAAATATTGACTTTTCATTTCTCTGTATGTTGCATATTTCGGAGCTATAAAAAGAGATGTTATTAAGATAAGTGCCAACACTAACCCTTCACATTGGTTGTTTAACATACAATGTGGCCTAATTCTAAACATTATTTTTTATTTATGTGTACCGATGATATACCAGAATGCTATATGCATTGAAGAATGCTCAGAGATTACCCCCTTCCTGCGACCATGTTTTAATTGATCCTCGTGGGGGAGGGGGAATATTATAATTAGTGCTCATTGGACCATATTTTAATTGACCCTCATGGGACTATATTGTATTTTTCCCCAGTGGGACCGTAGCTTAATCAACACTGATGACACCATATTTTAATTTTAATTAACCCTCATAATGGGACATTATATTTATTCTTTAATTTATTCGTTACCATGTTTTAATTGACCTTAATGGGATCATATTTCAATTACCCCCACCCCCAATGGGTCCAAATTTTAATTAACCCTCATGGGACCATATTTTATTTAACCGTGATGTGACTACATGTTAACTTACCCTCATCGGACCATATTTCAATTAACCCTCTCTGGATATTTTAATTTACCCTCATGGAACCATACATGTATTTTAATTAATCCTTATGAGAGGTATATCAGGCCATTCTTAGATCATCATTACGCCCTCCTACGGTGAATTATTGGCAAGCATATCTGACCATGTCGCAGGAGATGGTGGACTGAATGTGATTAAAACATACTCGGTGTTTGCGTCATTGGATACTAAATAACGTGCTCGTACTTGAACCATGTTATATTGCAAATTGTTTTGCCCGATTAGTATTCTGCCTGCTATTTAATGCGCTACTCAGACCACTATATTTCAAATAAAATTAGAAAAAAATATCACATATAATCAACTACATATGCGTTACATATATACAGATTTTTCACAATCACCACATTAAAGTTGTTATATTGTATATATGGCTAATAATATGGTCTTGAGTGCGTTATCATTTCTGACTATGGTTTTCTTGTTCTATAGTTCTATTTGTGTTTGACTTGTGTTTAATACTGGAGTGTTATCAATAAAATATGTTTAAACAAATACAAACAACAATACAAAAAAAGGAAGACTACACCAGCAACGGTCAAGAAAACACTACACACAGCATTTAAGAGTTTTATATGTCACAATTTCTTGATACATCAGTTTGGTTTAGAACAAAATTTACATGTTCCACGAATATCTATGTAATCTAATCCGTAACATCCAGATAATTCTTGAAATATTGTTTTTGCGCCGAAGACCCCTGATTTCATGTAATCGAGTAAAACTATTCCGATGCCACCCGTGAAAGGTTACTTATGGAACCCACTGACGTGTTGTAATCGAGTTAGGTGCTTCCGATGTCACCCGTGAACGATTACGTATGGAACCAGCTAATGGAGTTACACCCGGGAACGACTATACTTAGACGCATGTATTTAGTTAATCCATTATATTTATTCTCCAGTTGTTGGTCGTTCGTGGGTAATTACCTCAAGTCAAACGGCCAGTTCATCAATTGCTGTAGAAAGGTACGTAAATTTATTATTCGGTCTAGGGGCCTTGGTGACTCAGTCGGTTAGGGCTACAGGTGCGATTATTGATAAATTGGTATTCATCCACAGGCCAGCACCTGCTGATTACATGCCAACGAATTAATTTAAGGTTCACGGAGGTCTGATGATAATTTGAGAGGTGATTGCGGACTCTATATAGCCTTGAACGTTTTGGTCGCATGAAAGTTTATTTGACCATTTTAATGTCAACATTTTTTATTTCTAAATCGAAACAAATAACATAATATAAAATGACACATATGCTAAATAGAAGAGTTGATATATGAAAACGATGATCAGACAAAACGCCCGAGGGTGTATATGTTATTTCCCCCAATAAGTGAGGCTGAATAGGTCTTTGTCGTATGGTGTCTGGCAAAAAGACACCCAGGATCTCTTAAACTGTCAAAAAAAAAACACAGGATCTCAAAGTCTCACCAAACAACGGGAATTTTGTTTAGTCGTCTGCTATTAATATTGGTCCAACTATAAAGGATGCGGAATTGCGCTGTCAGTCAGACTCAAAGCCGAATTAAATTTCGTTGATATTTCACTCCGATCACAAACAAATAATTATCATAATATTAATAGCAGACGACTAAATAAAATTCCCGTTGTATGGCGAGACTTTGATATCCTGGGTGTCTTTTTGGCAGTTTACGAGATCCTGTGTGTCTTTTTGGCAGTTTAAGAGATCCAGGGTGTCTTTTTGTCAGAAACCATGCGACAACGACCTATTCAGCATAAGTGAGGGAGGTTATAGGTCAGACGGGAATGGTTGGAAATAATGTTTTTAGGAGAAGTGAGGATATATGACTGATTATAATTTGAGTTATGGATAACAAAGGGAGAATATAGCAATATAGTGTTAGGGATATCAGGAGGCAGAGGGAGGGAGAGAGGGATGGGAGAAGGAGAAACTAGAAGACAAGTGGGGGCAGATGGGGAGTTTTCAATAATTGGGTTACTGCGTGATAAATATATAATGCTCGTACATAGTAATCGTCTGTATATACGTCTCAAAATACTATGTCTTCCAATATTTTTCCAACAAACTATAATGAATGAAGAGTTTGAAAAGTTATGGCATTGAATATACGCCATTAAATACACTAAATGGCCTATGTTGATATGGCACTATTTCATTACGCGGGCAAACAATGCATAGTTATGTGAAACGTCATCGCATGCCTTATAGGAGCCGATGTTAGTTTTACGTCCCATTTGTTGATTTAAGTAAGTTTTGTCGAGGCGTTGGATCATAATAAATATAATCTACAACTCGTCCCCAGTTTATAGCGGAATTTACAAAACTCGTCCAGTGAATTAGGTCTTGAACTCGCCAAATGCTCGGTCCAGACCTAAATTACTGGACCCATTATGTAATTTCCGCTATAAACTGGGGACTCGTTATACATAGTGGTTCCTCTATATATAAGTGGGTTACTCGACATGCTTGTACCAAGACACATGCATAGCATGGGTGTTGGGTTAACGCGGGTGGCAGTAGAAGATTTGTGGAATTTTAGAAATATTAGAAATATTAGAAATATTAGAAATTTTTAGAAATTTGTGAAATTTGTGAAATTTGTGAAATTTGTGAAATTTGTGAAATTTGTGAAATTTGTGAAATTTGTGAAATTTTAGAAATTTGTGTAATTTCACAATTTTTTTAAATTTGTGAAAGGTAAGTTAGTGTCTGACCATTCTATTAATCAGTATTGGGCGTGGGAGAGTTATGGTTCAATGAGGGTGTTCAAATCATTAATCATTAATGGCTGTTATCTGGTTACATCCGTCAACAAGTAATTAAACAAGCACACGGCCACGGGAGTAGTATTGGCTGCCACTCTGGCCCACCCCGTCGCTCGATGCCATGGGCCAGAGATAAAAAAAATCCTGGAGATGCCACTCTGGCCCATGGGCCAGAGTGGCATCGAGAAACAAATGGGCCAGAAAAATAAAAAAAATCCTGGAGATGCCACTCTGGCCCATGGGCCAGAGTGGCATCGAGCGACGGGGTGGGCCAGAGTGACGGCCCAGGTTCGGTCTAGAGGTTGTGTTAGATTCCAAAGAGTAAGGTGAGCGCTTCGAAGGGTTTTTTGTCTGAAAATAGCACAATTTACCAACACATCGATTTTTTTCTCGGATTCTAATGCCAGTGTGGTAAGCGAATGGCGCTCCCCTTCGCTGGACTAACTGAACTTAGAATAATACCGAGAAAAAATAGATGTGTTGGTAAATTATGCTACTTTACCAGTGCATTTTAACAAAAGCGAAAGTCTTCGAATGAATTCGAAGACGATAGCGTTGTAAAATGCACTTGCAGAAGTTACCTTTCAGTGAAATATGTTATAAGATAATGGTACAGATAAAATTTTCCCGAGTCAAATCGGTGTTTTTATTCATAGAAATATGATGTTTTTGACAAAAAAGAAACACACCTGATTTTACGTTCGGAGAAATTTGGTGAAATACGCATGACGTCGTCAACGAGGCCCGCGCGTCCCATATACTTGGTCCTCGAAAAATGTTAACGTCATTAGATGCGTAAATTGTAACGTTAACGTTATTTTGAAACATGGATCCAGTAACGGAATTTCTATTTACTATTGATGTACAGTACGGCCATGTTCCTGCAACAACGCAAATGTCGACTCCACTGTATGCAGGAAATGTGACGCCACGTGTGGAACAGCAACAGATACCAATGGTGTATCCGCGAACGGATCAACAACCAGTATATACACCGCCGGTGAAAACACAACAAATAACTCAACCTGTTATATACCAAGTTATCAACAGTTCACAATTAGTAGAGGCTCTTATGTTCATTTTTTGGCTCCCGTGTGCATTTTGTGAAGAAATATAGCCACTATGCTCATGATGTTGCTTGATATCTGGGACACCAGAAAACAAATGTTAGACACCTGGGGGTCGCGACTGGGTGGATTTATGACGTCATCAAGATGGCCGCCATCCAACATTTCAGAGTAGGCACTGGATCAGTTTGATTAATATCTAGTAGTGAATTTATGGTAGGAAATATAATATTTCTCTACTGTTGTGACACTATGATAACAGGCTTCACTTTGACAGAAAAATTGACCACATTTAACAAAGATGGCCGCCAAAATGGCGACCGAAGTTCGGAAAAATGATGAATTTTCACATATGTCTCTTAAAACATTCACGGTTGTTTGAAATCGGTGGCTAATATCAACTTAATTTTAAGTACATTTGAATACCTAACCATTTGAACATGATAATATGTCATACTTTGGGTCTTATTCATACAAAATTTCGTCAAAATGTGAATTCTTAAATATGCTATGAAATTTTACCAAATATCGATTTTGTAATTCAAGCCAAGTGTTAGCCAGAAAATAGCTGAATTTGATGACAAACATTTGCAACAGGTTTAAACATATAGATTGCCATATAATTACAACCAAAAAAGTGCATCTGTATTCAAGATGGCGACCAAAATGGTTGCCAAAATTGATAAATCACTAAAATTTGTAAAATTTTCATTGATATCACTCCTAATGTGCGATTTAGTTAATATAGGTGAATATATTTGCTCCGTGTTGGCGTAATAACATGGAGACATGAAACAAAATGAATAGTTTGTGAACAATGGCTGTTTATACTCAAGAATTCGAGAGAATGAAACTTCGAAAATGAGATGAAATCATCAAAATGCCAACCATGAATAATTTCAAAGTTGGCATTGAGTCTGGGAGGAAAATTTAGATAGTGAAATGATTATGTTTCGCGACCAATAATTCCATTGGAATACAATTCCTCTTGACGGTGCAATTTGGACCTCAAAATCCAAGATGGCTCCCAAAACGGCGACCGAAATTCTAATAATTGATGATTTTTCACACTCGCCTCTTAAATTATTCACAGCGGTTTGAAATCGGTGGCTACTAGCAACCTTATTTTGAATGAATTATACTATCTAATCATTCGACAACCATGATATGTTAGATTAACATATTATTATAGTATAATTCATTCAAAATAAGGTTGCTAGTAGCCACCGATTTCAAACCGCTGTGAATAATTTAAGAGGCGAGTGTGAAAAATCATCAATTATTAGAATTTCGGTCGCCGTTTTGGGAGCCATCTTGGATTTTGAGGTCCAAATTGCACCGTCAAGAGGAATTGTGATCCAATGGAATTATTGGTCGCGAAACATAATCATTTCACTATCTAAATTTTCCTCCCAGACTCAATGCCAACTTTGAAATTATTCATGGTTGGCATTTTGATGATTTCATCTCATTTTCGAAGTTTCATTCTCTCGAATTCTTGAGTATAAACAGCCATTGTTCACAAACTATTCATTTTGTTTCATGTCTCCATGTTATTACGCCAACACGGAGCAAATATATTCACCTATATTAACTAAATCGCACATTAGGAGTGATATCAATGAAAATTTTACAAATTTTAGTGATTTATCAATTTTGGCAACCATTTTGGTCGCCATCTTGAATACAGATGCACTTTTTTGGTTGTAATTATATGGCAATCTATATGTTTAAACCTGTTGCAAATGTTTGTCATCAAATTCAGCTATTTTCTGGCTAACACTTGGCTTGAATTACAAAATCGATATTTGGTAAAATTTCATAGCATATTTAAGAATTCACATTTTGACGAAATTTTGTATGAATAAGACCCAAAGTATGACATATTATCATGTTCAAATGGTTAGGTATTCAAATGTACTTAAAATTAAGTTGATATTAGCCACCGATTTCAAACAACCGTGAATGTTTTAAGAGACATATGTGAAAATTCATCATTTTTCCGAACTTCGGTCGCCATTTTGGCGGCCATCTTGGTTAAATGTGGTCAATTTTTCTGTCAAAGTGAAGCCTGTTATCATAGTGTCACAACAGTAGAGAAATATTATATTTCCTACCATAAATTCACTACTAGATATTAATCAAACTGATCCAGTGCCTACTCTGAAATGTTGGATGGCGGCCATCTTGATGACGTCATAAATCCACCCAGTCGCGACCCCCAGGTGTCTAACATTTGTTTTCTGGTGTCCCAGATATCAAGCAACATCATGAGCATAGTGGCTATATTTCTTCACAAAATGCACACGGGAGCCAAAAAATGAACATAAGAGCCTCTACTATAGATTAACATATTATTATCTATATGAATCTAAATTCAGGATGGTGACTCAGATGGTTACCAAAATGGAGAAATCATCCAAATTTTGCTAGTTTTCATTGATAACGCTCCTAATGTGGGTTTCAGTGACTACTGGTAAACATATTTGTTCCCCTGTTGACAAAAGTGCCAGGAATGCTGATACAATCTGATACAATATGAATATTTGCGAAAAGTAGCTGCTTATGTTCGAGATTTCATGAGAATGGAAACAGAAACCATGAAAAGTAGATAAATTCATCTGATGTTGACCTATTTGAAAATATCAAAATCTGAATACATGCTGATTACATCCATCATTACATGTACATAGGAAATGTCCTGAATGGGTACTCGACTAGAGAAAAATCCCTACCTCAACAATAAGGCTGTCGGTATTGAGCAATACTTTAATTACTTCCCCTTGACTCCTGTATTGCTTATGTAATGCCATCATACTAAGTCAATTCTACCGAAATTCAGCTGCTCAAGGAAATTAATTGAATGGAAACAACACAATGCAGTACCCAAAAACAGTAGCGGCATATAATGCGTTGACATTACAGACATCTTCCATGTTAACAAGCTTAATAATTAGTGTATACTAATATTTGTGTGATTCGTTCTTATTAAATACATGTACGAAAACACAGGGTATACTTTTGTGAAACTGAGAAAATTTACAATTGCCCGTCCTTGAATAACATCTAGTTCAAATTGTGTGTGCATCAGGGGATTATATGACAGTAATTGCTTTGTCGCAGACTACCAAAACGAGAGCGTTCAGATGTGAGCTCTATGTGTCTTCTGCGAAGAAGAATCGCATTGGTGGATTTCTACCAGACCTCTGCTTATTACATGCGATATATAGCGACTAGATATAAATTATGTTCAGGTTTGTATCAAAACAGAAACTGCTGTGGAGCTCTGGTCAGCTCATAGGTCAACTCACTGACTCCACACCAAAGATTTGCGAAAGCGTGGCTGATTTTGATCGAGCTAGGATAGGAAGATAGCCTCATATAATGAGTTCAATTGGTATACATGTGTATTTGAGTTCCACAGAGATAGCTTTCTGGACATCGCATATACTGCAAGTTCGTTCCGTGTATGATCCACACCTTCATGTGCTGAACTTATGCACTCATCAAGTTTATATTAGATACACCCATGTCATGTTTGTCACATGTGTTATCGAAGTTCTTTCATGCTTGCGTTATGCGTTCTCATCAAAATGTCATACAAGAAACATATTCACACCAAATTTCTTTAAATTCCTGCATTTCTGTAATTTTATCGGCTATCGGCAATGTTCCAGATAAAATTGATAAAATCATTGTCGCACCAATGCACAGTTCGACTTGGTTGTAGAGGCAATTCAACTCACCGACATGTTGAGGTACATGTATTATTATTGGGTGGAAAGTTTGTAGTATTCTTTCCAGATATTTTATAGAGGAACATTTGATATCCCACTACAATGAAATCAGGTCTGCAGAAAACTCAGGTCGTTAAACGTTGTAATCGTATACCTTCCTGAGCAATAGTTGAAGTAAATTTCAGTTATGGACTCTTCAAATAGCTAACAATCCACAATCTTCTCTCAATTCAAGCATAACCTTGTTATCTATTACTTCCAACATTTGCGCAGTATCTATATTCCAAGCTTGTTATTGGCCTACTTGTGGATCCGACTATCATGGTTGTACGGTTTGCCAGCAAATTCTATAAACTACATTTGTTCTTAATAACGTTCCATTAAATGATATTGATGACCCGTCACTGTATTCATTACTTCGATGCACCACCATATGGCATGGACCAAAGACGAGCTTCTGGTGTTTCGATGAGGTATTTCATCACTAAATATCCAGGCACTAGGCATAGGCATTTTGATTTCACGATATTTTTTCGTTGACAACCAGGAAAAAGTTGAGGAGCCGTTGTTGTCACTTGCTGGACTCGACATGGAGAATGACAAACCTTAGGCTATTTTTGCCAGATACTGATGTTTTGACATATTCTAAAATAAACTGACAAGCATTAACTCGGTTATGTGCACAGCTCTGTTAGACTACATCAAAGTGAATATGCAATGTATCTGCTATGAGGTCAGTGGCCGTATTGAAATTTATTTATTAAGTCTGTATCATGGACTCTCCATTCCACAACCGAAGCAAATATTCTTTATGGATTCTCTGATATGCAGTCAGAGAGTTTTGTGGTGAGCTCTGTTAGCTTGCGAGGTGGGTTTGTAATTCAACTGTAGTTGCTGGGTGAGTTGGTTGTAGATAGACTACCATCAATGTGACCATCTATTGGACGAAGTAACAAGAGTGGTACATGTGCTGACTCATGTCTTGAGAAGTGTGACAATGTCTCAACTATTCAAACGAATTTCGGGTGATGAAACACAGATATGCCAAAAACAAGAAACTGAACCATGCACTATCCCCTTATTGTATCTTATTAGACACAACTGTTTCATAATTAGATACGAAATACTGTTTGCACTAACATGTAATGCCTGTGTATTTCTAAGTTGAGCAATTATATTTCCCGGTAGCAGTATGTTAGCAATGCAACTTCGACTTCGATGAAGTCAAGGTGTGATATTTTCCCTGAATCTTCTGAATTTTTGTGGCCGGGCGAAATCAACGTGGTCAACAATTCATCAAGAATAGGCAACGAATAAAGCAGATCTACCCCAAACGAAATAATATAGCCATAAAGTTGGATTTATGTGTGTATTATGACTGCAGGGATTCTTTTGCGTTCGAGTACTCGTTATGCTTTTATCCGGTTTGACTTCCTTCCCAGGAAACGGACAGGATCGTTTAAATTATATTGGGCAATGTCATGTTAGGTTTCTAAGAGTCCATTCCGATATATTCTCGGTTGTAAACAAACTATGTTTGGTCAAACATAGTCACAATATACCTTAACATGATAGTATCTAATTTAGATTGGCGAATATATCCAATTCCTTTGCTAAATGCCGTTTGAGAACATAAACATTTGTCACATTTTATAACTGAGTTTTGGCGGCCATTCTGGCAACCATCTTGGGTCAAATAGATCAATGTCGAGTGTAATTGAATGACACTAACGATATTTAAAACTGTGTACACTTTTGTTTATTTTATTATGCCTATTTCTGTCCAATGTTAATCTAGAACCTCGAGAAGCAAGTTTATTTGTGAAATTACATAGCGAATTATTTAATTTGCATTTTTCGGAGTATGGACAACAATTAGACACAAATTACAGCATAATATGTTTTCCAAAGTACTTGGTGTCATGACTGATAAAAACAAAGACAAGTCCTACTCGCCACAGTTTACGAATAACCGAAAATGATGTAAAGGGCATGTGTAACAATTCAACACATTTCTATATTTCGGTCGCCATTTTGACAGCCATCTTGGTTTTTTGTTATCAATCTTGTTTTTTCAAAAGGAAGCACGGTGCAATTTTATCATTGCCGTAGAAATATTGTTTATTTTCTGTGTTGAGTTTTCTTCCTCACTCAGTGCCCATTCTGCAATTTTGTGTGGCTGCCATGAAGATGATTTGACTTAATATTTTCGTGGTATAATTCTGTTGAATTCTTGGGTATAAGCGGCTACATGGTTCACCAAATTTACAAATTATTCCATAAGTCCATGGATTCACATATATTAACTTTTCCACAACACATGAGTGATATCAATAAAAATTGGACAGATTTTGGTGATTTCTCCATTTTGGCAGCCATCTTGGCCGCCATCTTAAACGAAAATGCACTATTTTCAGTGTAACTATATGGCAATTCACATATTTAAAATATTTTTACATTATCTTCATCAAATTTAGTTATTTTCTGTTCAACTCTTGGCTAGAATCACATAATTGAATTTTGGTTAACTTTCATAGCACATTTTTGAATTCACATTTTAAAGATTGCTGGAAGGAATGAGATCCGAAATATGACATATTATGTTGTAGAAATGGTTGGATACTACAATTTATTCAAATTTAGGTCTTTATTCGTTACAAATTTCAAACATCGGTTAATGATTCAAGAGGAAAGTGTGAAAAATCATCAATTTTCCAAATTTCAGTCGCCATTTTGGCGGCCATCTTGGTTTATGGTGGCCACTTTTTCTGTCAAATGGAAGTATGGGGTATTAGTTTCACGTCAGTGGTGAGATAATCAAATTTCTATAATAAATTCACAAGTAGATATTGATCAAACTGACTCAGTGCATACTGTGAAATTGTGTATGGCGGCCATCTTGATGACGTCATAAATCCACCCAGTCGCGACCCCAAGGTGTCTAACATTTGTTTTCTGGTGCCTGAGATATCAAGCAACGTCATTGGCATAGTCGCTATATTTCTTCACAACGTGCACACGGGAGTACATAAGAGCCTCTACTAAATGGGAAGAACAGACAAAATTGTTACGGAATATTTGGCAGGAAATGAAGGATTTACGAAAACAATTAACACAAAATCCGACTGAATGTACAATCAACTTGAAACCTCACACGATTGACATACCAATTGAGGTACATGGTTTCCAAAAAGAACCTACGAAGCGAGCAACATTTGGATCACTCGGGAAAGATTTAACAGTGATGAAGAAACAAAAGAAATGATTTTTATATTATTTTAAACGGCCCTGTTCAGGGCCACTTAAAATTCACGAAAGATACGCTCTGTATTATAGATATGAATGGTGGTAGTGGGTTTTTTTTTTTTATTGTTAGGGCAGTATTCTTTAATAAATTATGTGAACATTCTCTCCAATTTCATGATGAATGAATTTGGTTTTGAAGAAATTATGTGAACATTATCTCCAGGAAGAATGAATAAATTGTTCAGTAGCAATTTCAGAGCGTATCTTTTAAAAAATTCGTGAGGCCCTGAAAAGGGCCGTTTTGGATGGTTTCAAAAGAAACCGCATGATGTGTTTGGGTTTGAATACAGCTGAAAGTTGTCTTGGGAACGTCGCAACCAAATGGCACAATTGCATGGCCGGCCTGTCTGTATCCCCCAGAGCGGTGCGAATTCGTACACCCGTTGCCCTGAGAAGATTATGATAGACCGCTGTAGTGATGTAGCCGCAAGTCGTACCATCAACCTTGATGTCCCCAGCAATCTGGTATGTCGGAACCACCGTGGTGGCAGTCCAAACACCCGATCTCTGTTGTCCGTCATCAACATAACGGTGTACCTATAGATATCAAAACAGTTATCTATAGTCCCCGTTTCTGCTAAACTCAAAGCCTTCCATATCATCTGCGGTTCATCCCCAAACACACCTCGCACCAGCATCCCATCCTCCAAATAGCTCCGATACAGATCTCGGTAATCCATTTCGGTATGAATGAAGAATGGGAATATCTGTTTTTATTGAAAACGCGCGGGCGCAGCTGACGACGTCTTCGCATATTTCACCAAATTTTCCCGAACGTCAAAACAAGTGTGTTTCTTTTTGTTAAAAGAAACACACTTGTTTTGACGTTCGGGAAAATTTGGTGAAATATGCGATGACGTCGTCAGCGGCGTCCGCGCGTTTCATATAATATGGAGCTCAGTGTATTGTTTTTTTATCTTCAAAATGTTCTCTAAACTAAAGGAGAAACTTTTGCTAAAATTCTCTGCCGATGCTCGATTAAAGCATTGGCAGAAGAATGTTAGAGATTCGGAGAGGCATAAGATAGCCATTAGAGCTGGAGTTCAAGAATTCATGCAAAGACGGATACCCAGTCCTCCCAAGGTGTATGTGGAAACTCCAGAGTGGAACCCTACGTATACGGAGGGGGCATTATATCCAGACTTGTCTGAATTTAATCCTCCAAGACCACTACCAAGGTGGATTACCACTGAGGCAGCGAAATACGTCCCCAATCCACACTGGAGACCCACATACATCAAGGGTGGACTTTATCCGGATTTGTCTGAATTTTATTGACTCGGCAAACAATTTAAACGGCCCTTTTCAGGGCCACCCAAATTTTTCAAAAGATATGCTCTGAAATTGCTAAAAACCGAAACAAATAAATCAATAATATTTTATTTACTATTTTTAAATAACATATCTTTTATTTTTTTTTGCGATAAACGTCTTTTTCTCTTTCTGGTAGACAAAGTGGTCTGCTTTATTTCAGAATCGTTAGCGCTTTTGGCTACAGTATTTATCACTTCCATCTGCGAATCCTCCGTGTTTAGAATAGTGATTTCATCATTTGATACCTCGGTTGAGGCGTATAATTCATCACTCAGTTTTCACATCCGCGATCTCGTTAATTGATATCGCGGTTGAGTTCCATTGTTCCCCACTTTCAGCTTTCATATCCGCGATCTCGTTAGTTGATGTCTCAGTTTGATCAATGTCCATTACATCACATGGTGTGAGATCATCGTTGTCTGATGTGTGCGTCCAAGTAGACTTCCCAGGAGTAGATTCACTCAGCGTCAATGATGATTTTTTCATCTGATCAATCTTCTTTTTCACAGTGCCATCACATTGAAAAGCCCAATGTGAACTCGAGTGACTGCGCATGTCCGTGTCAGAGCATAAACGCGACGCGAATTTTCATCACGTCGTCATTTCACGATGAAGCGGCTTGTGCCATATTCAGATAGCGAAAGCGAACGAGATAATAGAAAGAGAGTGCGACTGGATGATGACTGTAAATATTATACTATAAAAAATCTGACCGATAAATACTCGAGGAAATTTAAAACAGCATCAAAGAAATTCAACGTCACATTTCAAGAATTTCATCAACCATTTCAAACTGTTCACAGAATTTTCAAAGATCTGGTGAACAGTTTGAAAGATGAGTGTGATGCAAGACCAAAAGATCAAATGAGAATTTCCATCTTTCATCCAGGGCTAGATCTAGGGATTCACGTCCCGTTCACTGAAGCAAAAGACCTGACGGGTGAATTATTGCTTGACAACATAGAAAAAGTTGCACAATCGAACAAAAAATTCAAAATTCATGACGGACTGATGACATTTGACATCACTGTCACGCATATGCCTACAGGGACCGCAAGACATACCTTACATTATGGAGCATTCGGTGAACAAAATCAAATGAAAACAGTAAAGAAAAGTATTCTTCTGATTCAGAACGCAGAAGATAACATGTGTTTTGCGAGGGCTGTCGTTGTTGGTATGTGTAATACTGACAAAAAAGATACAGCTGAATGGAAGCAACAATGGAAACGGATTACGAGACCAGCAAGAGCTTCACAACGGGAAGCTGCAAAGTCATTGTTGGATAAAGTGGGGTTATCACACGACACCAGTTGCGGGGTTGAGGAATACAAAATTATTCAGGAACAACTATATCCTGAGTATGTTATAAAAATACATAGTCAATTTGCTGACGAAGGCTTTCTTTTTCAAACACCACCAGTTGGGAAAGAAAGTAAAGTTGTACATCTATATTTCAATGACAACCACTACGATGTGATCACAACTGTCACGGGATTCCTTGGATGTCATTATTACTGTGAACACCGTGATGTCGGTTCGAACAACAGAGGTGATCATATATGTCCATACAAGTGTAGGTGTTTCGAGGGTCAGATATGTCCCTTTGAACGATGGATACAATGCATCAAATGTAAGAGGACTTTTAGAAGTAAACGATGTCTCGACAATCATTTGAAAAAATCACTAAAACATGACAAAACTATTTGTGATATGATACACAAATGCCAGAAATGTGGGGTTGAAATCGTCACACGAAAGGAGAAAAGACATATATGTTCGGGAACAAAGAAGTGCAAATACTGTAAGGAAATCGTCGCATCAGATCACAGATGTCATATCCAGCAGTACCAAAAGAGAGAAACACAGAAAGCAGTAAAGGTACCATTCATATTTTTTGATTTTGAATGTCAACAAGATACTGGTGTTCATATACCCAAGTTTTGTGTTGCACAAACTGCTTGTGAAAATTGTATATGTAAACCCATTGATGAAATATGCATTTCATGTGATTCTGTATTGTCAAACAGAGAATATATTTTTAAAAGAGAGAATGTATTGGAAAGATTTTGCAAATGGTTGTTTTACACCAACGATCATAAAGGTACAACATGTATTGCTCACAATGCAAGAGGTTACGATAGTCAGTTCCTCTTACATTACTTGGTGAACAATGGAAATTCAAAACCTAATGTTATTATGAATGGCAACAAAATACTTAGTTTACAATGCAATGGTGTTAAAGTAATCGATTCATTGAGTTTCTTCCCTATGGCATTATCTAAATTTCCAAAAACATTCCAACTTGAAGAAATGGCTAAAGGTTATTTTCCACATTGGGCAAATACACAGGACTTTCAGAATTATGTAGGACCATATCTAGACAAAAAATACTATAAACCTGAAATCATGTCTGAGGAAAATAGAGATTCATTTCTGAAATGGTACGAAGCTAGGTGTGAAGATATTTTTGATTTTCAAAAAGAAATTCAAAAGTATTGTAAATCAGATGTAGACATTTTAAGACATGGATGTGGGAAATTCAGACTATGTGTAATGGAAACTGATCAAATAGATCCATTTCGGGAAGCAATAACATTAGCTCAAACCTGTAACCTTGCATGGAGAATAAATTCATTACCAGAGAATTCTCTAGGTATAATTTCAGACGCTGGATATCCACAAGCGCGTACATTTTCAATGAAAGCAATTCGATGGCTACAGTACATTGCTACAAAACAAAATATAAACATAAAGCATGCTTTAAATGGTGGTGAAGTTAAAATAGGTACACATTTTGTTGATGGTTATCATGCAGAATCATACACAGTGTATGACATGTATGGGTGTTTTTTTCATGGCTGTCCTACTTGCTATCCAGATAGAAATCGCCGAAACCCATACAGTAATATAACAGTGCATGAATTGTATGAACAAATCAATAAAAACGGAAACTGAAATCAAAAGCTCGGGATGCAAATTAATATGCATCCTGGACAATAAATGTAAAGCAGACAAAAATTTAAAACAAACTATGGATCAATTCTATTTGCATCAAGACCCAATTAAACCAAGGGAAGCATTATTTGGTGGCAGGACTAATGCTCTAAAATTATATCATGAAATAGAACCAACATCTAAACAGGAAATAAAATATATTGATATATGCAGTTTGTATCCTAGTGTAAATAAATATAAGGAGTACCCACTTGGTCATCCTGAAATTCTAAGTCAGGAACAAATAGGAGACATGAAATCCTACAAAGGACTCATTAAATGCAAAGTATTACCTCCAAATAAATTGTACATTCCAGTGCTACCGATCCACTGTAATAACAAAATGATATATACATTGTGTAAAACTTGTGCAGAAAATGAAAGTGGACAGTGTAATCATAAAACCGAACAGCGTGTTTTAGTTGGAGTTTGGACACATGTAGAATTATTCAAAGCAATAGAATTGGGTTACCAAATTATGGAAGTGTATCAAGTTTGGCATTGGACTGAGTGTTCGGACAAAGTATACAGGGATTACATTGATAAATACCTCAAAATTAAACAAGAAGCAAGTGGATATCCAAATTCTGTTAAAAGTGAAGAAGATAAAGATAAATACATTAAAGATTATTATGAGGTTGAAGGTATAAAACTTGAAAAAGAAAAAATCGAAAAAAACCCAGGACTCCGCCAGTGCGCAAAATTAATGATAAATTGCATATGGGGAAAAAATGCACAAAATAATATTCTTACTAAAACTGAATATATCTCAGAACCATCCAGATATTTTGAACTATTAACTGATAAAAATATCACCGTCAAAGCAGTTGAAATTTTTGAACAGGATAAATTCATATTATTCAGCTATGAAAATAAAACCGATATTATAGAACCACATCCATCTGCCAATGTAGTTGTTGCATCATTTGTCACAGCATATGCACGCTTGGAGTTGTATAAAGTTTTAGAAAAACTCCAAGATAGGGTGTTTTATTTCGACACTGATAGCTGCATGTATATTTTCGATCCAGAAAAAGCAAATATCAAAACCGAAGACAGCTACCTTGGTAAATGGACTGATGAGCTTCCAGATGCTAAAATCATGAAATTTGTAGGGTTAGGACCGCAAAAATTATGGATATCAGTACATGAAAGATGATGTCATAAAATCTGTATGCAAGGTCAAGGGCATCACTCTGGATTATAAAACTAAACAGCAAATACATTTTCATTCAATGGTTGAATGTGTTAACTACCGGTTAAATTTTCAACGTGTCATAAACTATCCATGCAGAATTAAACGCACAAAGAACCGAGAAGTAAATAGTGAAGAGCAAACAAAAACATTCCGATCTGTGTACACCAAACGACTTGGTGTGGGTGAATACAACACAATTCCTTATGGATGGAATTGATGTGTTACCAGCAGAGATGCTTTTGAAAATTTATAATAATTTGATCGAAATGTCAAAAATGGATCAAGAAATCAAACAAGAACTTAAGCAAGCTTGGTTTTTGAGGGAAAGTAGAATTATAATGGAGACTTTGCTGAACGGACATTTCTCTGAGGGACAGAGTCGACTGAGATGTTTGATTGAGAGATCATAATTTGAAACTGATTTCTTAATGGATATATTGGATCAAATGTTTTCAGATTATTGGATATTTCATGGTGTTCCTAAAAACGAAATAAACGCAATTCGTGAATTAGTTGGAAATAATTTTACTCGCTTTGCTGAATATCAAGACATGATTATCAATGAAAAAACTTTGAAATTCGAAGAGGTGACGAGAATATATGGATACATTATTCTCCGAGAACCATGTACAATTTTCACTGTTGAAAAGTTATTTGAAGAAAAAGTGTCTTTGGATTATATTGTAAAAAACACTAGACCTATTTCAGATTTAGATTATGAACTCGTATGGACATTTGGAATAGTATGGAGTTATGGTGATTCTTCATTAAAAATTAAAAAGGTTGATTCCAAACAATCCTAATCAGTCTTACATGATCTGTCTCAGGGTAAAGATGGACGAATCATTGTTGTTCAAACATCCCTGTAACATTTTCATATCTGGACCAAGTGGTTGTGGTAAAACAGATTTTGTTAAGAAATTAATCGAATATAAAGATGACTTGTTCAAACCTGTTCCATACAAAGTCGTTTGGTGTTACAAAGAATGGTAAAATACCTATAGTCAGATGCAAGAATTTCACAATATTCAATTTATAAATGGAATACCGGATGATGACAATGAACTTGTCGATGACACAGACTTACGGCACCTCATCGTTTTTGATGACATGCTAGGTGATAAAGATGAAGAACAAATTATGTTGTGGTTTACAAGAAAAGGACATCACAGAAATACGTCTGTTATTTACATAACCCAAAACATGTTTCAGAAATCTAAAGCGAGTAGAACTTTGAGTTTGAATACACACTACATGGTATTATTTCAAAGTGTGCGTGATAAAGGCCAAATAAAAATTCTTGCCTCTCAAATGCAAATACCTCATTTAATGCAGGCATATGATGATGCAACTTCAACCAATCATGGTTATTTACTACTCGATTTTCGCCCTAAAACGGATAAATCGTTGAGACTTAGAACTGATATTTTCCATCGGTGGCTCACAAATGACGATCGAGGTGCGGTAATATATTCATCGGTATAAAGATAAGTGTATCAATATGATATTTCATTTCCAATCATGGAGTCGCATGAAGCAGTCTTGAGTGTATTTTCGACTATCGCTAAATTAATACTTGATGATCACTTAAAGCTTCCAAAGCAGACACGAACATTCCTGCAAAAACACACAAAAGAGCTGAAGAAAATAGCTGACAGTAGAACTCATATCGATTCAAAAAAGAAAATACTTTTAAAAACTGGTGGAGGTGGTTTTCTCGGTGGAGTTTTGATCAGAAGTCTTCTCAGACAAAAAGAAAATAAATCAATTGCACGAGTTAGATCAAATAGAGTAAATTCTACTCGAGTAAATTCTACGATTGCACCGCGAGCTAGTCCAGTCAGAGTAAATTATACGATTGCACAGCAAGCTAGTCCAGTCAGAGTAAATTCTACAAGTGCACAGCGAACTACTCCAGCTAGAGTAAATTCTACTGGATTAAATTCTACATTTGCTAGATTTCAACCACTCAACGATAATGGTCCGCAACCAATTCCATCAATTCAAGAAGCAGAACATTACCCGTTGGTTCAACGATACTCAAAAATGATGAATCTTTCAAACCCATCGAAATTAGCTTTGATGGCATTTGATCGTAATTTTAATAAACGTAAAAGTAAAAAGTCATTCAGTCATTTGACATTCAACTGTTGAAGAGTAAAGATGGCGAAAAAAACTCAGGCACCAACTCATTTCGGAAAAAAATGATAAAAGATGCCCCAAAGAGAGTGATTGATTGCATGTCAGAATGCTGTAAAAATATTTTAAAAGGCAATGTAAAACTAACAGAAGCTCAGAAGCGCAAACTTCGTCCGAGGTGTAGACATCTCAGAGAACTTGCAAGTAAATCAACATCTTTGAAACGAAAAAAAAAAATTTTAAACCAGAAAGGAGGTTTTTTACCACTTCTTATGCTAGCACCGTTGCTTGGTAAAGCACTCGCTGGAATACTTCGCGGTTAAACGTGAAGAAAATGGTCGCTGTTCCCTTCAAAATGTTGGATGACATTAAAAAATTGAGAATGAGTCTAACTAATCCGAAATTACCACCTAATCCTGAAATTACGAATATTTCAAAACTAAGCAGAGAATTGAATTCAGTTTCTGATCAAAATTTGTCAGAATCTGAGAAGGTTCAATTAAATGGTACAACTTTACACAAATTGAAAACTTCTCAAAAATCAGTTAGAGCTATTTCAGCCCCGAAAACAGAACAACCATTTAATCATCATCATAGGGATGTGATAGCAAGTATTCCGTTAAAGATGAGAAAAAAAGCTGAACAACTTTTACAACTGATTTGAAAACATCCACAAATGAAGTTTGATGAACATGGACAATTAAAATATGGTGAAAAAGTTATTAGAGGATCAAATATTGTTGATCTCCTCAATGATATTGTACGACAAAGAAAAGGTTTCGAACCAACAGGTTGGCAAACCTTTTCACAAGGATTGAGCGAGCTTAATGTACCTCAAGATTTTGTAGGGAATAGAAACCGCTGGCTTTGGATTAAAAAACATTTGAAAGATGATTCAGATGATGATTTTGAAACTCCGGTACAAAGCATAACACCAAAACGATTTAATTCTCAACGATTCACACAAATGAAAGGTATAAAAGCAAGACATTCAAAAACTAAAATAGCAGATAGGTTGACACCAAAGGGTATTAAAACATAAAAAAACACAATGGGATCCATACTAGATGAGCAGTTATCTAATATTTTCTATAATCCGAAGAAAGTTGGAAGTTATGGCGGTGTAAAGAATCTTTTTGATGAAGCGAAAAAGCAAAATAAAAAAATTAAACTCATAGATGTGAAGAAATGGTTGCAAGGTCAGTCGACATATACTTTACACAAACCAATAATTCGAAAATTCCAACGTAGAAAGACTATTGTGGCTGGGATTGATATTCAAAGGCAGGCAGATTTAGCTGATCTTCAGAATTTGAAAAAACATAATGATAATTACAGATATCTGTTGTGTGTGATAGACGTTTTTTCAAAATTTGCTTGGGTAGTGCGAATCCACGATAAATCTGGACAAACTTTGATCGAATCATTCAGGAAAAAATTTGAAATCTTCAAAACGTAAACCAAAATCGTTTCAAGCTGATAAAGGTTCTGAATTCAAAAATGAAAAGTTTTTGAAATGTCTGCGATCATAAAACATTCATTTCTTCACAACTGAGAATCCAGAGACTAAAGCAAGTATTGTCGAACGATTTCAAAGAACTTTAAAAACTCGTATGTGGAAGTATTTCACACACAATAAAACTTCAAGATATATGGATGTTTTACAGCCCCTAGTCGATTCTTACAACAATAGTTATCACCGCAGCATAAAATCGAAACCGTCGTCAGTTACATTGAAAACTGAAGCTGAAATTTCCAAAAATCTATATGGAACAGGGAATAAAACAGGAAAATCTACACTGAAAGTGGGTGACTTGGTCCGTATCAACAAAACCAAAAGTACATTTGAAAAGGGTTATTTACCAAACTGGACTCGTGAAATTTTCAAAGTTGATAAAATTTGTTAAACTAATCCAGTAACATACAAAGTTTCTGATCTTAATGGTGAAGAGATTGCTGGATCATTCTACAAACATGAAATCCAGCATATAAAAGACAGTAAGGTGTATGAAATAGAATCAGTTATTGATAAAAGAACGAGAAGAGTGGGTGGTAAAACAGTAAAAGAAATTAAAGTTCATTGGCTTGGATATCCAAAAAAGTTTGACAGTTGGATCCCAGCTTCAAATTTAGTATAAAACATAATTTACCATGTTGGAAAATCATTCAGATTCAATTAATCTCGATGAACCGTCACAATTTAAGTTCTGTGGTGAAAAAGTTGCTAAGAACCAAGTCACCTACTTCACGCAGATAATTATTATTTATATCATAATAATTACATCTATTGTACACATTAGTATCCAGAGCGCTTATTCTTCTAAGTAGTTCTATAGGTTATATTCTACCAACACCTGGACTGAAATTATTGAAAAATACTGAGAAAAAATGAATTCATTCTAAATAACTCTCATGAGTGATAGTTCAATGTCACTTTACCCAGCCAACTCACAATGTTGTTTCACAGTGAAATTACCAAAAAACATACATATTGATAAAGAGCTTTGGGAAGTTGCAATGGTTGAACTAATTGTACCATCAGAAACATACAACATTATTGGAGATGCCTGCAAAATAAAAATAAAAACTTCTGTTCCAAGAATTTTACAATATTTGAATAAGATACCAATGAGTGATGTAGTAATTTCAAAACCAGAAAATGGTATAGAATTAAAAATACCAGAAGGAGCATATTCTGGTGGAGCACATTTGACAGATACAATTCAAGGTGTAATTGGTAGTACAGTAAGCAGAATGATTCCAGAACTGGAATTCGAAATCGGATATTCCAAAGCACAACGAGTTAAAATTTCAACCAATAGTTATACCAAAGTAGGTCTTGTACTCCCCAAAGCTCTTTTGGATAAACTTGGTTACAGAACAGAATCAAACACTGTCACATTTGCTGCTCCTTCGATAACATTTCCATATGGAGTTGATTTAAATGCGGAGCATAATCAATTGTTTGTTTATTCTGACATTGCTGATTATACAATTCTTAGTGATGTTGAAGCACCGATATTACGAGTGACATCATTCGAGAGTAAAATAATACATGATGGTAAACATATTAGGCATGAATTCAAAAACTTACATTATTCACCAATATCAACGTCTAGCTTTGATACCATAAATGTATATATAACTGGTGATACTGGCAAACCAATTCAGTTTATTGGTGGAAAGTCTATGGTAAAGTTGCAATTCCGACGCGGAAGTAATTTGTATTTATGATGATTCCCGTGTACAGAGGCGTATCTAGACAGTATGGAAATGGAATTGGTTCACTATTCAAATCTGCAATGAGAACAGTAATACCGTTTCTAAAACCTATTGGTCAGATTGCTAAACAACAAGTATTCAAGCATGGACTTGCTGCAGTCGAAGATATCATTCATCGTGGTAAAAGTCAAAAAGAAGTATTTTTGAAACAAGGTAAAGAAGCATTGAAATCTTTTGGAAGGGAAACAATAAAGAAAATATCAACACCAAATGGCATAAATAGACCTTTGAAAAATCATTCTTCTCGTAAACGAGTTAGAAGTAAGTCCATTAAAACGCCTGTAAAGAAATCAAAACGATCTCTCGATATATTTGATTAATCATGATGATGCAAAATGGATCATGCGAATGCAGCAAGTCCGAGTTAGATGCTTCTGATGTTCCACCAACAATGACAACGATGTTGGAATCACAATGGATAGAACATCACCCGATTAGCTCTTTGAATAATTCCGCACCGATATATTTTGTAATTCCGCCTCAAACTGAAAAATGGACAAATGTAAATCAATCATATTTGTACCTGAAATTCAAAATCACAAAAGCAGATGGAACAAACTTGGTTGATGGTACTGATGAAATTGCGCCTATTAACAACTTTTTCCATAGCATGTTCAGTAGTATCGATATTTACCTAAATAACAAACTTGTAACGGCAAACGGAGATACCTATCCTTATCGAGCCTACATGGAAAATCTCTTGGCTTATTCTGGTGAATGTAAAGAAAATCAACTTGCCGCACTAGAAATGTGGTACCCCGACACCGCTAAGCAGTTCTCCGAACACACTAAAGCTGGTGGTAATGATGGATTGAAATCTCGCCAAGCAATCATAGCAGGTAGTAAAACGGTAGAATTGTGTGGTCGTTTACACACAGATATATTTCTACAAGAGAAATACTTACCAAATGGAATTAAGATAAGAATTCGTCTCAATAGAGCGAATCAAAAATTCTCTTTAATTGGTCAGGCCAACGGAAAAATAGTATTTGAAACGGCAGTTTTCAATGTTCGTACAATTACGCTGATGCCAGTAGTAGCAAATAACTTGAACCAAACAATAATACAGAAAAATATGAAAATACCGATTAGAAGAGTTGAAGTAAAAACATTCACTATTGGTGCAGGGCTTAGATCAAAAATTGAAGATCACCTTTTTCAAGGACAATTGCCAAAGAGACTTTTCATAGGCTTGGTATCAAACAAAGATATGAATGGCGATATTGAAACGAACCCATTTCATTTCCAACACTTCAATCTGAGAAAACTTGAAGTTAGTCAGGACGGACATACCATCCATAACCGACCATTTGAACCAAACTTTGAATCAGAACAATGCCTAAGATCTTATTTATCACTGTATCAGTCATCGGGTATGTTTGGACAAAACAAATCCTTTGGTTTGAATCACGAAAAATACATGAATGTTTATTGTTTCTGGGGTTACGACCTCACACCTGACCAAGGAGCAGAGGAAGGACATTTGCATCCTATAAAAACCGGTACCATACGGTTAGAGCTTCAGTTTGCTGCAGCTCTAGCTTCAGTGATCAACGTGATAGTCTATGCTGAGTTCGATAATCAAGTTGAAATCAACAGTTTGCGAGAAATAATAACAGATTATTAAAAACATGGATGGATTGCACTTGGAGGAAAAATTGAGACTGGAAGTTGGAGGACTCGATTTCATTCCATATGTTTCTATCCTTGACAAAGTTCGGAAAACTTTCGAGAAATGTTTCGTTCATGAAATACAAAATCAAATTTCAAAAGAAGTGACACTCAATTGTGAAGGATGTAAAATAGATCATCCAAGCCAGACACGACATTTACTTTGTCTTTGGACACCACCCATACAATGGGTAGATATGTTCATTGATATAGCACTACTTAAATTGAACATCTACCGAGTTATGGAACAATGGTATCCAGAAATAGAATCATTTACACCACAAGAGAAATTTGAGGCATTCAAACTTTGGAAAGATATAAAGGAAGTTGTTCATGCAAACTGTATCCAATTTAATTCGGTTTCTGATGACTTGTGGTGTGAAAAAGTAAAACAAAACTACGAAGATGAACACTAGCGAACTTCAGCATATACTAGACAAATCATCCTACCTCTGTTCATTGTATGGTGTGGTGTGTGCAAAAGATCAGTTACCACACGAGAAACCTCATCATGTAAAAGCATACATAGTAAATACACATACGTCAGAAAAGCCAAGAGAACACTGGGTTGCAATATTCTTCAATGGGAACATTGCAACATATTTCGATTCGTTTGGGATACCAGTTATTGATAAATATATCAAATCATTTATTCAAAGAAATTCGATCGAATGTAAAATAAACGTTGGGCGGTTTCAACATCACGGTACACACGTGTATGGTATCTACTGCATATTTGCTTTACATTTCTTGAAAAGCGGTTATGGTATAAAAGTATTAGTTGAAATGAATTTTGATGGTGACTACTTCAAAAATGATAGAAAAGTATTTGATTGGTTCCATAGAAACTATGAGCCCTTACGAAAAGAATCACAAACATTACCCAAAACATGTATTTCACAAACTTGTAAGACTTACTGTGAATTTCAGTGTTGATAAAATGTGTTCATTACCAATTGTTTAAACATGTTAAAATCATAATCATTTTGTAAATATGTTGATTGTTAATGATGAAATGAGTTACCAAATGTAAATTATGTTCATTGCATTACCAATTATTGATTGTAAATATGATAATTTCATGATCAGTTGTAAATATGTTGATTCTTAATTCAAAAATAAAAGTTATGTTATTGAAAAACAGTGTCTGTTTTTAATGATCGTCTTCGGCAATGTCGATGAAGATCTTAATTCACCAAAAAGAAACACATTTGAAATGACGTTCGGGAAATTTGGTAGAAAAACACAATGACGTCGCCAATGACGTCCGCGCGTTTTACATATAACAAAACCCCATTTAGAGTATATCATTATCTCCACGATGGAATACCCTAAAACTGATCTCGGATCTTATGTCAGAGCCATCCGTGTATCGGCCCCGAGACACATTGCGGTGTGGGAAACCCTTTCCTGAGCAGTGTATGGTACAGGTGAACAGTTCTTTGAACTATTCACTTTTGTCAATGCAACTTGGGCTCGCAATCCTACACTGTTCAGTGGACAGAAGACAGAGTACATCGAATGGCTTGGGTCAACAGGTGTCTTGCTTACGGTGGCGGCAACCCTTATGCAGAGAAAGCTCGTGTTTTGGAGACAGAAGAATAATCCGGAGTACAGATTAGACGTACCTCCATTGAAGGGTGTGGGTATACCGCAAGGTATATTTCCACCTCTCATCGAGGGTTCGCTTGTGTTTCGGGAGTTGGATCAAGAGGATAGATTTGAGTTCCTAAAGACCCCTTATCCACTGTTCTTGTGATCTAACGTAAAACGGCCCTTTTCAGGGCCACCCAAAACCTGCTATCAGATGACTCTTACATGCACATTTTCACAGCGCTAGCGTCTTCGAATTCATTCGAAGACTTTCGCTTTTGTTAAAAATGCACTGGTAAAGTAGCATAATTTACCAACACATCTATTTTTTCTCGGTATTATTCTAAGTTCAGTTAGTCCAGCGAAGGGGAGCGCCCTTCGCTTACCACACTGGCATTAGAATCCGAGAAAAAAATCGATGTGTTGGTAAATTGTGCTCTTTTCAGTAAAAAAAACCCTTCGAAGCGCTCACCTTACTCTTTGGAATCTAACACAACCTCTAGACCGAACCTGGGCCGTCACTCTGGCCCACCCCGTCGCTCGATGCCACTCTGGCCCATGGGCCAGAGTGGCATCTCCAGGATTTTTTTTTGATTTTTCTGGCCCATTTTTTTCTCGATGCCAGAGTGGCAGCCAATACTACTCACGGGTTTTCATAATCAAAATATGTCGTGAACTATATATCGTCCTTGATAGCAATGACTTATTCAACAAAACTAACCCTAAGAAGGGCTATTCCTGTATTTCCAGTATTTTACCATTTTGCACAAACATGGCCATTGGCCAATTTGATCACCGGCAGCGTGAACTGTGATGGCTGGTGATGGCTGCCGAAGACCGAGTGCATCATCACGATGGAATTAATTGATATTTATCATATAATGTTATCCTACCAGGATTAAGACTGCACATGTCAAATATGCCAATATCAAACATATTTCCATTTGGCAAAACACAAATCATTCGCAACAATTTTGGCAAGTAGGTTTATGAACAATTCGGTGTGAACTATCTAGTTCATATCATCATCCAATGCAATCTATTTATAGGTCATCAAATGAAGATATTACTGAGTGTATTTACACACAAAAAAACCGAAGTGCTAAACCTATCCTTTAGAGTGCTGTATAGTACACTTAACAAGTGCTCGAATAGGGACAGCACCCGAAGTGCGCGGACAACACTTATTCAGGTGCTAAACATATAGCACTTACCAAGTTTTACATTGCAGCACCCGAAGTGTAATACTACTGCACCTGAGGATATGTAGAGATGCACTTACAAGTGTAGAAATAACACCTTGTGACTACATTGGTCCCGATTTGGAAATGTCTGAAGCACACTTTACCTCTTTCTTAAAACACTTCTTAGTCCAATACTCACTGCATTCAACATTCAATACTCACCAAAGTGATCCAAAGTGAAATAATGTTGTTTTTGTTGAAAAATTGTTGAAAGAAGCTGGTCGTCACAGTCACTTTCACTTCAGTTGATCAAAATGGCGACCAGTTGACCGCGTGGAAAAAACTTTATCTGTGATTGAGTCTCAGACTAGTGACGTCGAATCTAGTGACGTCCAATCAAAATGGTCCTTGTCCGAAACGATGAGTCCGTAGAAGTGTTGGAAATTCAGCACTTTGCGAGGTGCTACCGAAAACGCATTACACCTGACGTAAGGCTCTTTTGAGTACACTTCAGGTGTGAAAATGGCACCTGTACTGCCGAAATCAGTGTAACACTTGCCAAGTGTAAGAATACAGCACTTGAGTTTTTTTGCGTGTACACATTCAAATAGTAATATAATTAAGGGGCTGTGAAGTTCGACATTGGACATTTATGATTAGTGATTTATTTATTAGTGCTACCCTATAACGCGGCTATATGCATCAATAATTATATTAGTGTTGGGGTAATTTCTGTAAAAGTTCTGGTACAATCATGTGTAAATCACATGTATATTATACATATCAACGGCGGATTATCCGTTACGTGCGGTGACTTACATACAACGCAAAAGTAACCCCTACACACAAATATATCGACCTATATAGCGGTCAGCAGTGATATGACGAACGTGATACATGTATGTAATCTTCTTTGGTTTTCACACAATCTGACACACACATATACATAGCACTGTACTCATATTTTATGGTTTTCTTCATTCCGTTCTGCAGTGGGCGTGTCCGCACGAACTGGGCCACGCAATAGGTCTAACTCACGAACAGCACAACCCGCTCGCCGTTAATTTTATTGGAACAAGTAAGTATTTTGTTTTGAATTATATAATAACTATATGTATAACAACGTAAAGATTTAGTATATTTGTCTATACCATAACATTACCAACGGGCTGAATCACAGGCCCCTGGGGAAATTACAAGTTTCAAATGATCGATTTGGGCTAAAACTATCAAAGCCCTAATGAATTCTATAAATCGATAATTGCAGCCAAACATCATCAGATGTGTCTTATTGTCAATAAAATTACCTTTCATTGGCATATAACACGTCGAAATTGAACGAAGCGAAGTCGATATATCGTATTGGAAACTACGAAATCAACCTAAGAAATCGGTTCGTTAAAGTCCCTGTTCGCTCAGATGTTTTTGACCTAGTTATCAATATTTTTGAACAATAATTTGTCGCCAACGTGTAACATCGGATGAAATAAAAAAGCTATGCATAGCTTTTGTATTTCATTCGATGTGTATGTGTTCAATTTTTCAACTGTATTCATCAAACGAATTCCAGAAACAGGACATGACAATACATGAATGTAGTGGGTGCACTGCAAAATATTTTGGTTTCTAGTGGTCCCATATTGTATCAAATTTTGTCATTTTGGTTCAGGATCGGACCAAGCACATATTTTGGTACCGTTTGGTTTCAATATGGCTAACCAGTAGCCATATTGAAACCAAACGGTACCAAAATATATGCTTGGTCCCATACTGAACCAAAATGAAAAATTTAGTCAAAATGACAATGAAAACAAAAATAAGTATAAGTAGATATATATAGCTACTGAACATAAGCTGCGTTTTATAACTCATACCTTATCGCATTTAAGTGATGATAACGCCCCCAGTTGGTGTCAGTCTAGACAGGTTGACCTACATTCTCTGCAGTACTACCGTTGGTGTTTGACCTATATTCTCCGCCCACGCGTCGGTCTATTTGTACCGGTTGGACATGTCCGGACATGACCCGCTGGTTATATCCAGATTTCTCCATATGAATGGTATATTATCTACATGTATATCACGTGATGATCTCGGTGGGGTAGCTTCAGTCTTGAATATTAAAGGGATACTAGTCTCTCACGGGGGATGATTATTAAAGTGACACTCACTATGGATGAATGTTAAAGTAACACATGGCGCACACTGTGGGATAATGTTAAAGTGACACTCGCATTGAAAACTTCCAAAAAGTTCAAAAAGGTCAAAAAGTTCAAAAAGTTCAAAAAGTTCAAAAAGTTCAAAAATTTCAAAAACTTCAAAAAGTTCAAAAAGTTCAAAAATTTCAAAAACTTACAAAATTTCAAAAATTTCGAAAAACTTCAAAAACTTCACAAATTTCACAAATTTCACAAATTTCAAAAAACTTCAAAAATTAAACTAAATTCAGGATTTAGTCATAAATGTGACCCGCTATATCAAATCCAGTCGGAAGTCGGGATTTTTTTTACCCTGTGCCAATGCATTCTCTTATATATGCGAGTCGACCAGCCGCCCGCGGCGGCGGCGGCGGCGGCGGCGGCGGCGGCGGCGGCGGCGGCGGCGGCTGTAATGCGCATGTCAACGCCGCGCCGCCGGCGGCGGCGGCGGCGGCAACTACATAATCCTATGGCATGCAAAGAAATTGGCGGCGGCGGCGGTTAAGGATTTAGTCAGTGATGATACTGTTGTTGTTGGTGGTGGTGTTGTTGTTGGTGTTGTTGTTGTTGTTGGTGTTGTTGTTGTTGTTGGTGGTGGTGGTGTTGTTGTTGGTGTTGTTGTTGTTGTTGGTGTTGTTGTTGTTGTTGTTGTGGCTGATGATACTGTTGTTGTTGTTGGTGTTGTTGTTGTTGTTGTTGTTGGTGTTGTTGTTGTTGTTGTGGCTGATGATACTGTTGTTGTTGGTGTTGTTGTTGTTGGTGTTGTTGGTGTTGTTGTTGTTGTTGTGGCTGATGATACTGTTGTTGTTGTTGTTGTTGTTGTTCTGAAGGCGTGTGTTTAACTTTGATATGACGCTTCAAACTATCTTGCCAAGCATAGACACTTAAGCACTCTTCACATTGATACTTCATTTTCCTATATAATCAGTGAAATCGAGCGTTCTTCTATGCACCTATATTTATATAGAACAGAAACAAGGGAAACGTGGTGGACTAGTTAACTAGTTCAGGCTGTCGTTCACAACGTCTCTTAGTGTTGTTTGTACTGGATACAAATTTATCACATTGGCTACAATACAACCTACCTATCCAAATGTCAATGCAATTATGAGTGAATTCAATATGAGAGTATATATATAAGCATTTGTATCGACATCTCGTGAATCTATCGAAATATCTTACTTCTCTTTCCAAATTGCGTAATAATTATGTTGAGGTTCAGTGGGTACGTCCTATATATCCAGCTGAAGGCAGAATGGACAATTGCTTCCTCTGATGTACAGTTAGTTTGAATCAGTAAACATATGCACATGATTGTGTCTGTGCAACTTGAAACAATACAATTAAAATCTGGTCGTTTTCGGCGGCGGCCGTAATGCGCATGTCAACGCCACGCCGCCGGCGGCGGCGGCGGCGGCGGCGGCGGCGGCGTCGGTTAAGGATTTAGTCACAAATATGGCTTGTTTCCATTCATCGGAAAACTATGGGGGTAAGGTGGTGAGCGCCACCGAAAAAAGCAAGTGAGCGAGGGAAAAAAGAGAAAAATAACATGACAAGTGGTACATAGCACAATTTATTATATTAACTATTCACTGTCACTTTCGTCCGAATTGTCATCACTTTCGTCAGATGTGTCATTTGTTTCGTCCATGAACTTTTCTAGCAATGGTCTGTACTTTAATATATATATATATATATATATATATATATATATACACACAATTGATATTAATATGTTTGCCAATAATTTACACATCCATGAATCGATCTGAAAACATTATGGTTCATTGTCCAATTTTTTTACAACAACAAAGAACAATGTCGGCACATTTAACATCTAAAATTAGAAATGAAACATGTCGGAACACGTTAATATCATGCATTTTGATTGGTTAGCTGACTCAACATAATAAAGGGACTGTTGATATTTTATGTCTGACGTAGAAGGGAAAAAAATAATAATGGATACACAGCTCAAGAAATTGAACAGTATGGAAGTTGGCGCAGTTACGAAATATTTGATGAAAAGTTATGTCAGGCATATCATTCTGAGAAACGGCTTTCATTACCCAGACACTAATAACTTTTATTTATCAGAGTTAGATGAAATACGTGACTGCACAAGAAGAATACTTCAACAGATGGAAAATTATAACATGTGGCTGTTAAATGAGCTGACAGGGAAATTGGACAATTACGATAGGGATCATTTTCCCTATATATTTAGTGACTTGTTGGACAATATATTTCGGGAAGATGGCCCCTACACATGGGAGAGAATAATGGCTGCATTCCTGTTCACAGGAAAAATGTGTTTAAAAGCATACAAAGACAACGACTTCTCATTGGTCAGCGAAATTGTGCAATGGGCACACACTATCGTGACATTATACACTGACCAATGGGTCGAACGGGAAGGCAGTTGGGATAATTTCTTCCAGGAATGTCTAAATATTGACAACTACTCGTCAAAAATGTTGACAATGAACCATAATGTTTTCAGATCGATTCATGGATGTGTAAATTATTGGCAAACATATTAATATCAATTGTGTGTATATATATATATATATATATATATATATATATATTAAAGTACAGACCATTGCTAGAAAAGTTCATGGACGAAACAAATGACACATCTGACGAAAGTGATGACAATTCGGACGAAAGTGACAGTGAATAGTTAATATAATAAATTGTGCTATGTACCACTTGTCATGTTATTTTTCTCTTTTTTCCCTCGCTCACTTGCTTTTTTCGGTGGCGCTCACCACCTTACCCCCATAGTTTTCCGATGAATGGAAACAAGCCATATTTGTGACTAAATCCTTAACCGCCGCCGCCGCCGCCGCCGCCGCCGCCGCCGCCGCCGGCGGCGTGGCGTTGACATGCGCATTACGGCCGCCGCCGAAAACGACCAGATTTTAATTGTATTGTTTCAAGTTGCACAGACACAATCATGTGCATATGTTTACTGATTCAAACTAACTGTACATCAGAGGAAGCAATTGTCCATTCTGCCTTCAGCTGGATATATAGGACGTACCCACTGAACCTCAACATAATTATTACGCAATTTGGAAAGAGAAGTAAGATATTTCGATAGATTCACGAGATGTCGATACAAATGCTTATATATATACTCTCATATTGAATTCACTCATAATTGCATTGACATTTGGATAGGTAGGTTGTATTGTAGCCAATGTGATAAATTTGTATCCAGTACAAACAACACTAAGAGACGTTGTGAACGACAGCCTGAACTAGTTAACTAGTCCACCACGTTTCCCTTGTTTCTGTTCTATATAAATATAGGTGCATAGAAGAACGCTCGATTTCACTGATTATATAGGAAAATGAAGTATCAATGTGAAGAGTGCTTAAGTGTCTATGCTTGGCAAGATAGTTTGAAGCGTCATATCAAAGTTAAACACACGCCTTCAGAACAACAACAACAACAACAACAACAGTATCATCAGCCACAACAACAACAACAACACCAACAACACCAACAACAACAACACCAACAACAACAGTATCATCAGCCACAACAACAACAACAACAACACCAACAACAACAACAACAACAACACCAACAACAACAACAGTATCATCAGCCACAACAACAACAACAACAACACCAACAACAACAACAACACCAACAACAACACCACCACCACCAACAACAACAACAACACCAACAACAACAACAACACCAACAACAACAACAACACCACCACCAACAACAACAGTATCATCACTGACTAAATCCTTAACCGCCGCCGCCGCCAATTTCTTTGCATGCCATAGGATTATGTAGTTGCCGCCGCCGCCGCCGCCGGCGGCGCGGCGTTGACATGCGCATTACAGCCGCCGCCGCCGCCGCCGCCGCCGCCGCCGCCGCGGGCGGCTGGTCGACTCGCATATATAAGAGAATGCATTGGCACAGGGTAAAAAAAATCCCGACTTCCGACTGGATTTGATATAGCGGGTCACATTTATGACTAAATCCTGAATTTAGTTTAATTTTTGAAGTTTTTTGAAATTTGTGAAATTTGTGAAATTTGTGAAGTTTTTGAAGTTTTTGAAGTTTTTCGAAATTTTTGAAATTTTGTAAGTTTTTGAAATTTTTGAACTTTTTGAACTTTTTGAACTTTTTGAACTTTTTGAACTTTTTGAACTTTTTGAACTTTTTGACCTTTTTGAACTTTTTGGAAGTTTTCAATGCGAGTGTCACTTTAACATTATCCCACAGTGTGCGCCATGTGTTACTTTAACATTCATCCATAGTGAGTGTCACTTTAATAATCATCCCCCGTGAGAGACTAGTATCCCTTTAATATTCAAGACTGAAGCTACCCCACCGAGATCATCACGTGATATACATGTAGATAATATACCATTCATATGGAGAAATCTGGATATAACCAGCGGGTCATGTCCGGACATGTCCAACCGGTACAAATAGACCGACGCGTGGGCGGAGAATATAGGTCAAACACCAACGGTAGTACTGCAGAGAATGTAGGTCAACCTGTCTAGACTGACACCAACTGGGGGCGTTATCATCATTTAAGTGTTCCAGAAACTATATAACGTTATTCAAGCGGTATAATTATTTTACCCCTGCACTTATGGTACGAGGTTTATAGTACGAAAAATCAAAACATTCTTCCAGTGAGTGAACCAACCATGTGCGATGTGTTTTCGTGTTTACAAACTTCTCTTGTTTAGATTGTTTTAACAAATAATTGGACCTACTTGCTTCTTAATAACCTGGAATATTGTTAGCACTGTCTCGATTATGTTGGTATATGAAAGGGACAAGAGGTTATAACCTCCGAAAACAGGCGAAGTCAATGAATTCAGACAATTTCAGTGCCAATGGCAATGGGACTGATTACAAAAGTTTGACAATGACATGCACGACAATGTTGTGAATTTCAAAAGACAGATACTTAAGTTTCACAAAATTATAAACCGTCCAATTACCTAACAAGTCTGACAAGAGTCAACCACTGGTGACTGGGATTACGAGACATACAATTATGTAGAAATTAGTCGGAATTATGACGTCACAGATCAGTCATGGCTCATGAGTCCGTCACAAGTTTGTTGAATGTTCAGGGCTGCAACGTACGAGTACCTGGCTGTACAAAGGAAGATGGATCATATTCTTCAATTTTTATCGAAGCGTGATTTGAGAACCATGTCGCCATGACATATTGCCCAGTTGTGGACTCAGCTATTCTTTTGATTGAAACGCCGGTGACGAGCGCTGTGATATTTTTGTGAAATATTTATGAAATGAAGGATAATCTCGGAGATAAGATCCAATTCTGGGACACACATTATCACTGAATGCATCGCAAGCTTTTAGTAACATACTACAGCTATTCTTCAATTTTAATCGAAAAGTGATTTGAGAACCATGTCGCCATGACATATTGCCCAGTTACGGAGTCTGTTATTAATTTAATTGAAACGCCAGTGACGCTGTGATATTGTTGTGATATTGTATTTATGAAATGACGGATAATCTCGGAGATACGGATCAAATTCTTGGACACACATTATCACTGAATCCATCACAAGCTTTTACATGTACATGTTGTAACATACTACAGCTATGCTCTGATTAATCGTCCCCTTTAAAAAGGTTGTAGGGCGTTAATGACACCGGTTATACCATACCGCCGTTCAACTATATTATTAATAGTACTGTAGAAAGATTTTTCAACAGTACTATTAATATTTTGCGACTCCTGTACTCCGCATTAATTTTCCACATGGCCACCTTACATGTACACCCAGTCCAGCTTTTCGTGAGCGCCATGAACTGTGTTAACTTAACTACCTTGTTGGACAAAATAAATGTCCGCTTAACATCAGAGCGGTTAGCGTTGCCACCGTGGCCGAAATGCAACAACACTGCAGCTCCACCGGCTAACTACATGTACAGTTGGGCCGCAGTGTACTTTCCGTTCGTATAGTGTAGTTGCCGCGGTATACGTTCATTAAACTGAAAAAAAGATAATACAAACCAGAAATCTAACCATGGTGTGCATGCCATTCGGCCACGTTGTAGTTGCCTTTCGGCCATGGTGTACTTGCCGTTCGGCCACAGTGTACTTGCCTTCGGTCGCAGTGTACTTGCCGTTCGACGGCGGTGGTCAACCGCAGTTACAAACGCTAACACTGCGGCCGAACGGAAAACACACCGCGGTGTCAATAGACACTTTATTTGTCGAGCGAAGTATACACAAAACAATATTTCAATTACTAATTTGTTTATGGTCTGTGGTGGTTATAATGCTGACTTTAAAAAGGTACGAAGGTCGGCCATGGTAGGATTGATCATGGTTAACAGCATCATCAACACTGTGGTTATATCGGTGTCAACGTCGTTAGGGGGGGGGGGGGGTCCAATTAGAGCTTAGCTGTGTATATATATACAGGTACATGAACATGTAGACCATTCCAATGTCCAGATGCATAATGTTATTATTAAAACATGTGTGGCTAAACTGGCTATCATTCAGAACAATTCGGACATTTCCGCTTTGCTGGGAAATAACCTCTTCCATAATTGGAAACCATATTCGCGAAATTCTACATTATATGGCTCTGGTGATCAGGCAATGACATTGACTCGATGACGCATAGCTGCGAATGGAGAATATTTTTTTTACCATGGCTGTACCAAAATGGATCATATATTAAATACATTAAACTCTCTTTGTGTGAGGTTTGTTTGTTCATATGCCGATACAGCACATCGGAAGTGTACGATAATCAAAACGCTCAACAATGTGGCAATATTTTTGGGAGAGTGACTCCGGTGACCCATTCAACACCAAAATCTTGTGGCGAGGACTAGTGAGCGCTACAACAGTATTTTGCAAACAACATGGTGCCAGTTTTAATTAAGATAATTAGTGTGGTCTCCCCATTGTTGAGTATTTTGCTTATCGCATGCTATTTACATACTTTAAAACAGGTTCTCGAACTGAATTTGGCTTTGTTCACATACTGCAGTGTAGTATAGGAACCACAACAATTACCGGTACATACTATATACGCGATATTTATTATGGTATAAAGAAAGGTCTGAGCGAACCACATTTTAACTATAATAGCCTGATCGGGCTACACTAGACCGATCGCTATTCCTGACACAGTGCTCACTGTTGTAAGAGAGGGAACTCTAAATTTATTGACAATTTGAATCTGTTTGTTTTAATATATGTATACATGTACATGTACATGTATATTTATTTTGAATATTCTCAGTATACAGTTAATAATTATTTGGTGTCTTGCAAAAGAATTCAGTATTAATTTTGTTTACGTATTGGTTGAGAGATAACAATAAAACAGTTTAGAGTGACTCCCCTTATCCCGGATGCATGCTGTGAAAGACCGATCGGTTTATTTTAGGTTATTTTACCGGTAGTCTATTATAGATCGGTAAGTGGTTCACCCAGACCTGTTTAAGATATCTGATTGATAATGGTTATATGGTTCAATCCCATTAGTGCCCACATATAACAATATAATTCAATCATTGCGATTAATCGCAAACGTTTGTGATAAATCGCCAAGTATGGTAGTTGGCGATTTATCAGAAATATGTTTTCGATTTATCGCAAAGTTGTTTTAACTTTGAATGTTCGTAGTGAATAATATTATATTATGATGTTGTCTTGATAAAACAAAATCGGAACTAATTTTGTTTTGTTTTTGAAGTATAGGTTGATCGATAATAATAGAACCGTTTAGAGTTACTCCCCTTATCCCAGATACATGATACAAGGTACATGCTGGCTGTGAAAGAATGATTGGTCTATTTTAACCTCATCGGCTGTTATGATAAATCTCAAACATCTTTGCGATAAACGTATAATCACCAAGTAGTTAATTGAGAGTTATTGTAAAGATGTTTGAGATTTATCTCAAAGGTTTGGGAGTTATCGTAGAGGTGTTTGTGATATTTTGCAAAGTTGTTTCGCAATTTATCGCAAAGTTTTTTTAATTTTGAATATTCTCATTAAAAAATCTCCAAAAGAGATCAGAATTAAAAAAAAATTCAAGTATTGATTTGCTTCCCTTGAATGTTGGCTGTGAAAGACAGATCAGTCTATTTTAGCCCGACCATGCTATCATAGATCGATGTGTGGTTCACCCAGACCTGTTTATGATGTCTGATTTGTTATTTGTATACCATTCAAGCCCATTAGTGCCAACATGAACACATAACAATATATCTGCAATCAATCATAAACCTTCGTGATAAATCTCAAACATGTTTACGATAAATTGTAAAGTATAATCACCAAGTAGTTTGAGAGTTATCATAAAGAAGCTTGAAATTTATTGCAAAGGTTTGCGAGTTATCGCAAAGGTCTGCGAGGTATTGCAAAGGTGTTTGTGAATTTGCACAAGGTCGTTTTGTGATTTATCACAAATATTTGCTCCCCTCATCACACATGCATTCTGGCTGTAAATGACCAAACGGTCGGTCTATCTTAGCCTGACCATGCTATTATAGAGCGATTGGAGAATTTGGAGTTCACCCAGACCTGTATGATTTATGTTTATACAGTTAAAGCAAATTGATTTTATTAATTGCACACATTTGTTATAAATCGAAAACCTTTGCACTAAATTGCATACTAGTATATTTATTGTATAGAAGTTTGCGATTTATCGCGAATTAGTTTTTTTCATATTATTACACACAAATTAAGAATTACGGCCCATTATTTTAGACATTGAGACACATTTTACTCCATGTGCAGGGAACAGCCCATTTCGGTTTGCTTCTCGTGCATTTTTTGGTTTGGTTATGATATGGTCCCAAAACGAATGGAACAAGTTCCATTGGTTTTAATGTTGGTTTCTAATTTGGATCCATGATTGTACCGAAAACAGGACCCCTTTAAATATGGGACCAAATATGGTTTCTAATTTGGTTCAACTATTGTACCAAAAATAGGACCACTTTAAATTGGTTCTAAATTTGGTCCCTATTTTGGTACTCCCACAGCGACAAGGGTCCGGACCCATTTTGGTACCATATGGGACCAATTTTGGTTTCTAATTTGGTTCACTATTGTACCAAAAATAGGACCACTTTAAATTGGTTCTAAATTTGGTCCCTATTTTGGTACCCCCACAGCGACAAGGTTCAGGACCAATATTGGTACCATATACTACCAAAACCTTTTGCAGTGTGTGTGTTATTGAGGGAAGCAGCGCTGTGGTCTGTGGCACATTGTGTAAATCTCGAAATTTGTACACTAATTGTGCCCCAACGACCACAACGCCATACCTCACCCAATAACATATCCACGCCCACTACATTAACGTTTTATATTTAATTAGCTTTTTGATGATTTGTTCCCTTAAAAAAGCTGAATGTATTCTTATTTATGTTCACGAAATATGCCGATAATTTGAGACTAGCCCACGCAGCACATTATGTCAGCCCAAAACAAGAAGCGGTGTTCACTAAATGTGCCACAGCACCTTATTGTATATGTTACCATCTGTTATCTACCATTTCCTATCCAAATAATTGATACAATTGGCGACAACGCACTGTTGATAAAACATCAGTAGCAATACTGCAGTCGCAATACAAGGCCCGGGTGGTCGCCGCTAAGATCAAAATGTGCGCAAAGCGCACACACCAGTGTTCGCGCTGGACCGAAAAAAACTTTAGCCAAAAGTTAAGCCAAATGAAAATTTTATTAGCCAAATGAAATAAACTTTAGCCAAATGTTTTGTGGTCAAATTAAAAAAAACTTTGGCCAAATTAAATAATCGTTTTCTGGTCGGTTCATAATTAATGACTAAAACGTAAAATCTAACAGACACAGGTAAAATACACAATAATTTATATAATTTTGATGAACTAGAAGTATGTTTATATACATCATTTATTAAAAATTTATTTAATCTTTATGTGAAAGAGTGATTTGGGGGTGGGGTAACCCCGAGATTGTCCTTAATTTTTTTTTTTTTTTATATCAATATCTTTTTTAAAAGTATTAAATATTTATCCTTTCGAAAATATCTAAGTGACATCTGGAAACTAATAACTTAATATTGTTACGCAATTATCAAATTACAATCTGTCATAAAAGCATGCATATTATTTTGACTGTATCGATATTGACAACAAATGGCCACAAAATATCTGTCGTGATTCACATTTGGGTGAATAAGCTATTGTCTTACACTTGGTGCTCATAAACCTCGACGGTCATAAATACAATGTCATCATAAACATGCATTGTGCAGAGGCCCCGTGAGTGACCAGACAGACAATGGGGGGTTAGGGGATTAAATGTAAAATAATGACCTTTTGCTGTATCGTGCAGTGACGTAATCTTTCTCCAGATTAAAACACTAAATATGATTGCATATCACTTTGTGATCGCTTGGTTGATAGAGTTGTCGATCGGCTTTCGTTTTGTACTGTCGGCGATCGGGTTTCCCTTTGTACAGTCTGCGATATATTCCCACTTTCGGTGTTTTCGGACTAGATCGTTCACATCACTAAATATTAGAGCTTACCTTTTGCTGATACGCAACGATATTTCATAAGTACGAAAATACTGAAATACTTTCGACACCTAACTTCGTCTTGAATGTCGATCTATTGAGCGCTTTTATTAATTAGCTTTCTGACTCCATGCTTTCAGTCTCCATTTGGGGTCAAAAAAAGTTTAGCCAAAAGTTTAGCCAAATGAATTTTTTATTAGCCAAATTCGAAAAAGATTAGCCATTGGCTAATTTGGCTACCGACAGCTCGAACACTGGCACACACACTGGCAGCGGGCCCATAACGCACAACAGGGGCCACAAGACCGTCCTACAGATCAAGGCCCCCAAAGATATTCTGTTTCAGCTACAAGTAGTAACTTATAACGTAGGGTTATGCGATCGTGATGTCTGAATATTTGTCCGGTATTCCTCAAATTTTGTGTAAGGTGTCATGTTATATTTCTAAGTTTAAACTGCTATTGTATTGTTTTATTCTACAGCGTATGAAAAGACAGGGACATCGAACTTGTATGACGCCACCAGCGGGATGCACTACGGCTGGTCTGTATGTATCGTTGGATATATTGCGGTCGAACACTTCAAACTTCACACGACACTATAATGTTATATGCTATAGGCGTCGGCACTAACACCCAATTCTTGCAATGTGTTATACGCTACCAAGGGAAACATGTTAACCAGCTAGTTTGGCTGTGTCAGCGATAACATACATATATGGCGGGGTAGAACCCCACATCCTCTTCATTTATTAATCTGATATATTATATTAATAACTGAAGAGGGAGTGGCGGTTCATATCGGAGTTATTTGATTCTGTGATAAGCCCACATTGAGCCTAAATAATGCCAATATGACCTTATTTCACTAATTATAGGTCCTACATGGACCTATATCTATATTTAGGTAAAATATGAACCTATTTGCACGAGGAGTATGTTGCAGTTTCGAAGGTGAGATTATGGTAAGTGATTAAAGTAAGTTCATTTTTTGTTTATTTTCACGAGAACAGACTGAAAATTGATAGCGCCGGACGTTTGAGTTGGAAATGATTGGTCTTTTGTTATAGACTGATATTTAAAGGTACTCAATCTGGTGTCACGCTGCTAAATTAGTATTTCTTCGGTTCAGGGGTAAACCAAATATTTAATTCGAGTCGAGGAACCCATCCGTCAAAGCTCAGAGTAATCAGATATCGATTTTTGAAGTTTGTTATTTCAGTTATTTGTGGCCCAGAAATACTCCTTCAAAGGATGGTGTCGGTCAAAATTGCGGATGAAGATGAATAACTCTAAAAACAAGTGGTATAAATACGGACAAATTTCGTGAATACTCAAGTAATAATACGGCCATATTTCGTTGAACACAATGTTGATAAATAACACGTTTTGTGAAATTTGATACCATACTTGACAGTGGTTAGCATTATGTTGTTGCAATTAATCGATTCTGATAACTAAAGCGTATTTGGAGAAATGTTGTTGTTGTTGTTGTATCTTGGTGATATAAGTGGCATCATAAATTCGTCGTTTTTGAACAGTATGCACGCCATATAGTAAACTGGTCGCTCCGCTGTGGCAGCAGGTTTTCCAACAAAATTTCGCCTGACGGTGACGCGAGTTATTAGTTTCTGAAACTTGATTTCTTTGCAAATGTTGAAGTACTGATGGTTAAGTAGCAGTAATGTTAATGGCAGGCCAGTTCTACCTGAATGAATTTGTTTTCATCACAAAAATATTGATTGTGCCCAAACATATATACATAACATATACAGTACTGGTATTCCCGAGTATATCTCATAAAATATCGAATAGTTTTATGTACATTTTAGGCACGCGTTACAGCGTGGTCACATGATACATGTTACGGCGTGGTCACATGATACATGTTACGACGTGGTCACATGACACGATGCTGAAGTGAGTGCTGTCATTCTATAGAAGTAATCAAGACATTTATGTTATGGAAAAATAACTTTAATAACTAAATATGTGACAACCAATGGTTATATCGTATTATGTGGATTGACAGCTTATGATTAATGAAATTGCAGCGCTCTGTTGGAATGTTATGTATGGCAAGAATAGTATCACAGTCACTCCTAGCCGATATAACAGTCTGGCTTCAATGGGACATAATCGACAATGTTGTCTTTGCGGAAAATATCTGGGAACCTCATTCTGCAAATGTCAAAGTTACGCACTATTTACTGGCTTGGAAATCACAATCATAAACTGTTATATGCTGTTATATCCCATTTGGCGTGTTGCAATAAGTATGCCATGCATGGTTAAAATATTGAGTTTACCCACTGTTGATTTTTTGATGAAATAAACTAACAAATGCATGTTCTAATATTTCACCCATAATTTTTGACGCAGTCCCCCTATTACAGTAATGCCCTAAATAATCGACTCCTTAACCACAGCATAATTATTGGTAATTTTTTAGGATTTACGCGGAAATATAGCTTGTTGCAATGTTGGCATTCAACGGAAAGCTCTCTCTGGGTTTACATTATGAATCTCTGGGCTTACATTATGGATCTCTGGGTTTACATTATGGATCTCTGGGTTTACATTATGAATCTCTGGGTTTACATTATGGATCTCCGGGTTTACATTTTGAATCTTTGGGTTTACATTTTTGTAACTCTGCTTACACCACTAATAGATGGCTTAAGCTACTCCAATGTTCTTACAGTAAACTGAAGCTTCGGCATTTCCTTGATCTTTGAGCACGAACCATAAATACACCCCTGTATTGTTATTAAAAGATGACATCGTCATGGAAACAAGCTTATTCTGGAATATTTGGAATGAAACACACATTATATGATCTACATTGAGTAATGTCACGACATAAACATTATATCATCTACATTGAGTAATGCCACGACATAAACATTATTTTCAGAGCAGCATATGGTCATATGACTCACGTATGAAGTACCTACTCAGCATTACAGAACATTATTTCTATATGTTTAAAGAGATATCTGAAGAGTACGACTGCCAAAGTATGTATATCCCTGTGTGGAGCCCCAAACAGAGAGAACATTTCACTGATGACTGTTATATGGTTGTGTCAATGTGAGGTTCCATACAGGAGTGTTAATCCTGACGGGAGATGGACTGAAGCTGGGCTGGTACAGCATTGCAGATAAGGTGCCAGTGCATTATCTTATATATACGAGTCTCCCACAGGGAGCTTCGTATATATAAGACTAGAAGGTGACCCGACTTCGTCCGGGCTTTGACCTTGAATTGACCATTTTAAAGGTCAAGGTCAGATGGGGTCAAACACCAACACCCCAACAATGGTGGAAATCGGCCCAGCGGATACCGGGAAATCGGCCCAGCGGATACCGAGATACCCTATGCATCAAATTTCGTCAGTTCAACCCGATTTGATTTCCACTCAGGTATATAAACGCGCCTCATATACACACGCTCATTAATTATCAAGTTTCAACGTAAAGATAAATTACCATCGGTGCCCGATATATCGCCAAGACGTCTGAAACAGTCAAATGCATCGGCCGGTTAGGCGATAACGTGATATAACGTTATGACCTCTAACGACGTCATAGAAGTTACGCATTGTTTTATCCTGATGGAAGATAGTACCAGTTCTTCTTGATAATTGAGGCAGATAACTAAAACAGATACATACGCATTATATATCGTTGGAAAGAGGAAACACGAAAGATTCTCACAGTGTCATTATTATGACTGGCATTTTATTAATCGCGCTGTTTCGAATCGATTTGTAAGCACCGAACTCAAATGAAAGTCCCGTAACACAGCGTAAAAACAGATTTGACCTCGGCACGTGACAAGTTGACCTCGGATCTGAAAATTAATAGGCCTATGCCACTTCCTGGCCGAAAATACCCCCACATACCCCCACATACCAGGGTGAGAACACACAAAGTTCAGCAGCAGACGACTACTAGGGAAGAAAGAAAAAACAAAATAATAAAAATAATAATTCTGAGTTTAGTCATAAACGCTCTATAAGAACATATTGCACTGTCCTGCCACCTTACCATTGTTAAGGATATATGAGCACAGTACACTATACAGTAACCAGATACTTTCGAACAAGTTGGGAGAGACTAACAACAATCAAACTTTAACATTATACACTTTAATACCATATATAATTGTTCAATGCCATGTTCATTTTTTTCTTTCACTTGATTGTCTGGTGATCGGGAGAGAAGTAGCATATAAGTGGCCCGCACTTGTTCTTCAATCCCGTTGCCAAATGTATGTATTTATATGCATATATGGCGAATACATATGTTTAAACCAAACCAAGTTTCATCGAAATCGGATCGGCCGTTTTCGAGTTCATCGCGAACACACACACAGACAGATACACAGACAGATCTTCCAAAATATATAATAGACTAGAAGGTGTCCCGACTTCGTCCGGGATTTGACCTTGAATTGTCCATTTTGAAGGTGAAGTTCAGGTGGGGTCACGATTTGACCCGTCCAAAACACTGCCCGGACAAAGGTACCCGACAAACGGCCCCGTCGAAATCCATCCGGTTTTACCCGATTTGACCTTGAATTGATAATTTTGAAGGTCAAGGTCAGGTCGGGGTCACGATTTGACCCGTCCAAAACACTCAGTGGACAAAAGTAACCCTATGTATAAAATGTCATCGAAATCCCATCAAAATTTACGATTTGACCTTGAATTGACCCGATTTCAAGGTCAATGTCACGTCGCACGGGCAAATGAATATGCTTATGAGACTCCCCATACGAAGGTACCCCCACATACCAAGTTTCATCGAAATCCCGTGATATTCGGGCGTTTGACCTTGGAATGACCCGATTTCAAGGTCACGTTGCACGGACAAATTAATATGCTCATGCCACCCCCCGGCCGAAAATACCCCCACATACCAAGTTTCATCGAAATCGTGTGGGCCGTTTTCGAGTTCATCGCGAACACACATACAGACAGACACACAGACAGACAGACAGATCTTCCAAAATATATAATAGACTAGAAGGTGACCCGACAAGATACATTCAAGAACCAAATTTCAAGTCGATAGCTCCACCCGTTTACGAGATCTGGTCTGCGCATGCGCGAAGCTGGCGTCGCACGGGCTCGGCGACCGATAACATTCGTATCCGGGGCAAGATACATTCACATACCAAATTTCAAGTCGATAGCTCCACCCGTTTCCGAGATATATAGCCCAATGTCATTTGCGGATACCTCTACCGGTGATGAGTTAACGCGACATCGGCCGGTTAAGAGCTAAACGCGATCACGTCACGATCTGTTGACGGCGTAATATATTTACGCAATGTTTTTCGATGAGCGAAGCATGGTCCTGCGTTCTTCCCGATAATTAAGGTAGAAACTTTAAACGTACACAGGCGTGTGATACATCATTGGAAAGATGAAGCGCCACATATTCTAACCGTGCAAATTTATTATTCGCGCTATATCGAATCGATTTGTGAGCACCGAACTGAAATATATTAGCGCAAAACGGCGTAAAAACAGATTTGACCTCGGCACGTGAAAAGTTGACCTCGGATCTGAAAATTAATATGCCTATCCACTTCCCGATCGATAGTATCCTCACATACGAAGTTTCATCGAAATCGGATCGGCCGTTTTCGAGTTCATCGCGAACACACAGACCACAGATACACAAACCACAGATACACAGACAGATCTTCCAAAATATATAATAGACTAGAAGGTGACCCGACTTCGTCCGGGCTTTGACCTTGAATTGTCCATTTTGAAGGTCAAGATCAAGTGGGGTCACGATTTGACCAGTCCAAAAACACTACCCGGACAAAAATACCCGACAAACGTGCCCGTCGAAATCCATCCGGTTTTACCCGATTTGACCTTGAATTGATCATTTTGAAGGTCAAGGTCTGGTCGGGGTCACGATTGGACCCGTCCAAAACAATCGGTGAACAAAAGTAACCCAACGTATCAAATTTCGTCGAAATCCCATCAAAATTGGCGATTTGACCTTGAAGTTACCCGATTTCAAGGTCAAGGTCACGTCGCACGGGCAAATGAATATGCTTATGAGACTCGCCATAAGAAAGTACCCCCACATACCAAGTTTCATCGAAATCCCGTGATATTCGGGCGTTTGACCTTGAAATGACCAGATTTCAAGGTCAAGGTGACGTCGCACGGACAAATTAATATGCCTATGTTCGTCCCCGGCCGAAAATACCCCCACATACCAAGTTTCATCGAAATCGGTTTGGACGTTTTCGAGTTCATCGCGAACACACACACAGACACACAGACACACAGACACACAGACAGACAGATCTTCCAAAATATATAATAGATAATGCACTGGATCACAAGATCAAGTTAAATATTGTTAGGCCAACGCATTGTCTTACATACGCGAAGCTCCCTTTGGGAGATAAATAAGAAAATGCATTGGCACAGGGTTTTCGAAAAGCGTTTCGAAAAGGGTTTTCAGGAAGCTTCAATCATGAAAGGGTTAAATGCTACAATGAACCTCAGTTCCCTTATGATGATTACTTAGCGGCATCTGAACCTCTTGCTAACCCTTTCTATACTAAATGGATTCTCCCACTCAGTCAAAACAGGTACATAGGAATGGTCAATTATTGATTTGGAGGGATGTTAAGTTGATAAAAGCAGATGACACATAAACAAAAATGTAGAAGAATTATAGAATATACGCATAGTGTTTCTGAATAACAAATTTAGTCCACGAGTGGGATTGGCGATTTACACCACGAGCTTCAGCGAGTGGTGCAAATCGCCAATCCGACGAGTTGATTAAATTTGTTATTCAGAAACACTATGCGTAATATTTTGTTTATGCCACGATCTTTACAATGCGATGGATAAACACTTTGCCGTTCAAATTGTATGGAGAAAGTTTAATCCACTCTGCGAAGTTTATGCCACGATCTTTACAATGCGATGGATAAACACCTTTCCGTTCAAATTGTATAGAGAAAGTTTAATACACATTGCGAAGTTTATGCCACGATCTTTACAATGCGATGGATAAACACTTTTCCGTTCAAATTGTATGGAGAAAGTTTAATCCACTTTACGAAGCTTAATCAAAAGTAGGCACGTTTAATCAACAGGTGTTGATTAAATGTAAAATTTAAACATATGGCTTTATTTATATAGTAAGACTAGCAGGGTTACCCGGAATTGCCCAGGTTAATGTATGCTGTGGATATTTGTTGGGAATAGAGAATGCTCTTGCTTAAATTGTTATACGTTTTCTCATAAATTGTATATTCAAATAGCATGACAAAACATGATTATTACAGTCATGGAATATAAGTAGTGGTCACCTTGTCAATTGTCATTCTGTTTATCGCGATTAATCTGTTCCACCAATAATGAAGTATTTATTTATTTACAACTGCGTATACATTATACATTATAATATGATACATGAACATCATATACACATTAGTTCGATAAAAGATGATAATTGGGTTTTACATATTGAGATGTATCAATCAATCTAGTGGGTTGGACTAACATCTCGAGGACACGTGGCTATCATATATCCATGAAGATACAGATGTTTCAAAGAAATTTCCAGGTGCTCCTCTGTTCATGGTGCTATATATTGGCTAAATATTCTTAGTTTAAACGAATTGTTGCTGCGCACATATATCAGCTACATGTGCTAGGCACAGAGCGAGATTTTGAGTTGTTTATGTCAGTCGATGAGTCTGTTCTAAAACCCTTGTCATATGTCAGTATTGGTAGAATCCTGAAAAGTCTTGTGCTACTAACTGAATTTTCTTGTATATCAGAAGAAACTATATTTGACTGCACACTGTGACCACTATTTTTGAACAGGCCTTCCATATCTCTTGACAAATTGTAACTTTTTGTGGAAACTGTATTGAATGGAACAGACTAAATTTTGTTATTATATCTATGCAATCCTCTGACGGTTCGAGGTCTCTCAGTTTGCACGAATATATATATATCTCTTCAATAGAATGATAAATATACGTTTAATGCTTCTTCTAGTTATCTCTTTTTGCTAGATCAATGTGTGAATGCTTTGATTGCCATTCCCATATAAATATGACTGTTAAGAAGGTATAATTGTTCAAGTGACTTATGTGGGTCACCATATGTCGGGATTATGAAATGTGAACGCCCAACTACTTAAAATGATATGGAGATGGCCTGGTGACTGTATATAACTTATATGCGGATATCGGCGAATAGCAATCTTATCAATGATAGTGCATATCCGCTCGCCATCCGTGACGCAAACGACACCAAATGTGGTTTAATTCATGGTATATCATTAGAGAAAAACGTGTATGAATTTTGGGGAATTTGGTTTATTTAATCAATTGTTGATGCAACGCTGACTCGAACAACGCCATATTGCGAAGGTGATTATGTATTCGTTTGGTGGAAATCAGCGACAAAACTATTTCACCATATTTTTTAAATATCCTCACCCACCAACAGCGTCATTTTAGAAAATTTTAACCCGCACCATTATCTTCCTTGTAAAAAGCTACCCCTCTTAGAACGCCTTGGTACCATCTCGATTGTACCGTGTGAAGTTATATATAGAACGCACACAGACAGACAAAAAGACAGACAGACAGCACGATTTTATTTCTTGTATCATTTGAGAAGAACGTGTCTGAATTTGATGGTAATTGGTACTAAAAACATTTTGTATCAGTTTTGGTGACCCTCCCGTCCCTATTTCGGACTCAAGCTGCACACACTAAGACTCATTAGAGATTAGAGATGGATATATATGAAATTGGTGAACATTGGCGAGTATACAAATTCGTATCAAATTTAAGGTCCCGATATCTCTCACCCATATGGCACCAATTTGGTGCATCTAAACCACACGATAAGATTCCTCGTATCACGGAGAAGAATATGTATCAATCTGGTGGAAATCGGCACTAAACATATCGATATAATTTTTTGTGTCCCTCTCATCTCTATACACCACTGACTCGAATGGCCCCACTTGTGACATCCTTAAACCACACGATTACACTCCTGAAATCATGGAGATGATTGTTTATAAGTTTGATGATAATCGGCGACTAAACAATTTTTTTATCAAATTTGGTGCCAATCCCTCCCCTCTCCATCTCTCACAGCACCACTATGGCGTTTTTAAATCACGATTAGATTCCTCGTATCATGGATAAGAACGTGTATCAATTTGGTGGAAATTGGCGCTAAAAACATTGTGCATCAATTTTGGTGCCCCTGTCCCTTTCAATGCAATCCTGACTCGAATGAGGCCACATTTGACAGATAAAAGCCACACCATCAGACTCCTCATACCATGGAGATGATCTTGTATACGTGTGGTGGCAATATCGGCGACTTATTATCAAATTTAGTCCCCACCCCCTCCCAATCTCTCATCCAAAAACAACAATTTGGCGTTGTTAAATCGCACAATTAGATTCCTTGTATCATGAATAAGAATATATATCAATTTGGTGGAAATCGGCGCTAAAATTAGTTTTATCAATTTTGGTGGCCCTCTCCCCTTCCGTTCATCCCTGACTCAAACGACGCCACTTTTGACATATTTAAACCACACCGTTGGATTCTTCATATCATGTGGATGATTATATGTAAGTTTCGTGGCAATCGACGACAGAAAAAAAATCTGTCCCCCCCCCTTCCGTGCACCCCTGACGCGAACGGCGCGACTTTTGCATATTTAAACCACGCCATTAGATTCCACATATTATGGGGATGATTATATATAAGTTTGGTGGCAATCGGCGACAAATTTTTAAACCACACGATAAGATTCCTCGTATCACGGAGAAGAATATGTATCAATCTGGTGGAAATCGGCACTAAACATATCGATATAATTTTGTGTGTCCCTCTCATCTCTATACACCACTGACTCGAATGGCCCCACTTGTGACATCCTTAAACCACACGATTACACTCCTGATATCATGGAGATGATTGTTTATAAGTTTGATGATAATCGGCGACTAAACAAATTTTTTATCAAATTTGGTGCCAATCCCTCCCCTCTCCATCTCTCACAGCACCACTATGGCGTTTTTAAATCACGATTAGATTCCTCGTATCATGGATAAGAACGTGTATCAATTTGGTGGAAATTGGCGCTAAAAACATTGTGCATCAATGTTGGTGCCCCTGTCCCTTTCAATGCAATCCTGACTCGAATGAGGCCACATTTGACAGATAAAAGCCACACCATCAGACTCCTCATACCATGGAGATGATCTTGTATAAGTGTGGTGGCAATATCGGCGACTTATTATCAAATTTAGTCCCCACCCCCTCCCAATCTCTCATCCAAAAACAACAATTTGGCGTTGTTAAATCGCACAATTAGATTCCTTGTATCATGAAGAAGAATATATATCAATTTGGTGGAAATCGGCGCTAAAATTAGTTTGATCAATTTTGGTGGCCCTCTCCCATTCCGTTCATCCCTGACTCAAACGACGCCACTTTTGACATATTTAAACCACACCGTTGGATTCTTCATATCATGTGGATGATTATATGTAAGTTTCGTGGCAATCGGCGACAGAAACAAAATCTGTCCCCCCCCCCCTTTCCGTGCATCCCTGACGCGAACGGCGCGACTTTTGCATATTTAAACCACGCCATTAGATTCCTCATATTATGGGGATGATTATATATAAGTTTGGTGGCAATCGGCGACAAATTTTTAAACCACACGATAAGATTCCTCGTATCACGGAGAAGAATATGTATCAATCTGGTGGAAATCGGCACTAAACATATCGATATAATTTTGTGTGTCCCTCTCATCTCTATACACCACTGACTCGAATGGCCCCACTTGTGACATCCTTAAACCACACGATTACACTCCTGATATCATGGAGATGATTGTTTATAAGTTTGATGATAATCGGCGACTAAACAATTTTTTTATCAAATTTGGTGCCAATCCCTCCCCTCTCCATCTCTCACAGCACCACTATGGCGTTTTTAAATCACGATTAGATTCCTCGTATCATGGATAAGAACGTGTATCAATTTGGTGGAAATTGGCGCTAAAAACATTGTGCATCAATGTTGGTGCCCCTGTCCCTTTCAATGCAATCCTGACTCGAATGAGGCCACATTTGACAGATAAAAGCCACACCATCAGACTCCTCATACCATGGAGATGATCTTGTATAAGTGTGGTGGCAATATCGGCGACTTATTATCAAATTTAGTCCCCACCCCCTCCCAATCTCTCATCCAAAAACAACAATTTGGCGTTGTTAAATCGCACAATTAGATTCCTTGTATCATGAAGAAGAATATATATCAATTTGGTGGAAATCGGCGCTAAAATTAGTTTGATCAATTTTGGTGGCCCTCTCCCATTCCGTTCATCCCTGACTCAAACGACGCCACTTTTGACATATTTAAACCACACCGTTGGATTCTTCATATCATGTGGATGATTATATGTAAGTTTCGTGGCAATCGGCGACAGAAACAAAATCTGTCCCCCCCCCCTTCCGTGCATCCCTGACGCGAACGGCGCGACTTTTGCATATTTAAACCACGCCATTAGATTCCTCATATTATGGGGATGATTATATATAAGTTTGGTGGCAATCGGCGACAAATTTTTAAACCACACGATAAGATTCCTCGTATCACGGAGAAGAATATGTATCAATCTGGTGGAAATCGGCACTAAACATATCGATATAATTTTGTGTGTCCCTCTCATCTCTATACACCACTGACTCGAATGGCCCCACTTGTGACATCCTTAAACCACACGATTACACTCCTGATATCATGGAGATGATTGTTTATAAGTTTGATGATAATCGGCGACTAAACAATTTTTTTATCAAATTTGGTGCCAATCCCTCCCCTCTCCATCTCTCACAGCACCACTATGGCGTTTTTAAATCACGATTAGATTCCTCGTATCATGGATAAGAACGTGTATCAATTTGGTGGAAATTGGCGCTAAAAACATTGTGCATCAATTTTGGTGCCCCTGTCCCTTTCAATGCAATCCTGACTCGAATGAGGCCACATTTGACAGATAAAAGCCACACCATCAGACTCCTCATACCATGGAGATGATCTTGTATAAGTGTGGTGGCAATATCGGCGACTTATTATCAAATTTAGTCCCCACCCCCTCCCAATCTCTCATCCAAAAACAACAATTTGGCGTTGTTAAATCGCACAATTAGATTCCTCTCCCCTTCCGTTCATCCCTGACTCAAACGACGCCACTTTTGACATATTTAAACCACACCGTTGGATTCTTCATATCATGTGGATGATTATATGTAAGTTTCGTGGCAATCGGCGACAGAAAAAAAAATCTGTCCCCCCCCCCTTCCGTGCACCCCTGACGCGAACGGCGCGACTTTTGAATATTTAAACCACGCCATTAGATTCCTCATATTATGGGGATTATTATATATAAGTTTGGTGGCAATCGGCGAAAAAAAAAAATTCTGCCCCTCCCCCTTTCTGCCCCTGACAACAACGGCGTCACTTTATAAAATTCTAACCCCGACCATTATCTTTCTAGTGAAAAGCTACTCGTAGTAGACCCCTTTGGCATCATCTAGATGGTCCCCTGTGAATTTCTATAGAACACAGACAGACAGACAGACAGACAGACAGACAGACAGACATTGGCAAATATAGATATAGATAGGCGATCGGGGTATAAGCCATATTTATTGAGCGGCATGTTTATATAATAAGTTTAACACACTTATTATCTGAACAATTCATATGTTATAACGTTTATAGACTTAGCATCATCAATGATGCTTTAGTCTAGAGAGGGTTAAAGTTATTATCTGAACATTTCCTGTGTGATAACTATACTCATCAATGATGCTTTAGTATATAAAGGGTTAAACTTATTAGCTGAAAATTTCCTGTGTGATAACTACTCAATAATGATGCTTTGGTGTAGAAAGGTTTAAACTTATTATCTGAACATTTCCTGTGTGATAACTACTCAATAATGATGCTTTGGTATAGAAAGGGGTAAACTTATTATCTGAACATTTCCTGTGTGATAACTACTAAATAATGATGCTTTAGTATAGGAAAGGGTTAAACTTATTATCTGAACATTTCATTATGATAACCACTCATCAATGATAATTTAGTATAGAAAGGGTTAAACTTATTAGCTGAACATTTCCTGTGTGATAACTACTCAATAATGATGCTTTAGAAAAGACAGTTTTAAACTTAGTATCTGAACATTTCCTGTGTGATAACTACTCAATAATGATGCTTTAGTATAGGAAGGGTTAACTGTATTACTTGAACATTTACGTTACTATGTCACCATAATGTCAATGTGTAGTTCAACTGTAACATTGGTAATATATAATGAAAATCATACTTTACTTTATGTTATCTCAAAGATCATGTATCATTGACAACATTAGTACTAGTTGACAATATTAGCATTCACATTCATTTTTCGTTGACATTAGTACTAGTTGACAATATTAGCATTCACATTCATTTTCAGAGCTCTCGTGTCCAGAGATGGCGGGGGTTGTGTGTGAGAATGACGGTTATATATCGCCGCTAGGGGGACACTGCCAGTGTGTATGCCCGTATGGTTGGGACTCCGCCTCCAAATGTGCGGAAATATATCAAGGAGGTACGTTCATGTGAAGTGACCATATGGTTATACGCCCATTTTGAAAAAGCAACGTATTGTTATTGGTCCATCTGTCCATCTAGCCGTTCGTTTTTTTCGTTTCCGGATGACAACTTTAGTAAGTCTGAATGGACTGAAATTTGGTATATGGATTTACTAGAACAAAATACAGGTCATGTTCGGATTTGGCTTCCGCCCGACAATTTTCACCAGAGTGACGCCACTTTTTTGTTGGAATTTTCACTTAATTTTCGTTTCCGGATATCTTTAGTAAGTTTGCATTGAATGGAATAAAATTTGGTATGTTAGTTTACGATCCCAAAATACAGGTCAAGTTCGAATTTCCGCCCGCCAATTTTCACCTGAATTATGACCCGTTGAAATTACCACGGGCATATTTTGCCACGCCCTAGCAATGCGCTTGCTATATTATCAAAACGAATTCAGTTGCTCACAGCTGGACATTGTACACACGTGACGCCAGTGGGTGCCGACATAACACGCGGTGGTCATGCTGGGCAGAGACATAAATTGGCCAATTTTTTAGCCAATTCTGACTTTTATTTTTGGACAAATTGAAAACACTTTGGCCAAATAAAATCCTCATGTTCTGGTCTAGCGATTTATGAGTATATTTGTTTCATTTAACACCTAACATATTATTATACATATAATGATATCCATACCCTCAGATACCGTGTATAGACTTAATTATCCCACTATTGTTTACTTGGCAATATACCAAAACACACCATCTGCCATTCAGCATTATGACAAACAAAGGATTCATTAGTGTGAACCCTTATTGCTGTTTTATTGCATTTGTGGATCATTGTTTTATCGTGCATGCCATGTGTACATTTGTCAACCATTAAACTGTCTGACCTAATCAATTAACTTATGATCACACTATAAATTTAATTCTCATGTCGCCCCCGTTACAAAATCAATCTGGGTTTTTGATTTAAGTAATTTTTTGGGGCAAAAACAACTTCGGTCAAAACATTTGGCCAAATGAAATATGTTTTGGCCATTTTCGAAAACAAAATGTTCATCTGACAATGACAGCGTGACACCTGCGTATTAGGAATCTTCTTTTAACCGTTGAACTTCAAAGGAAGATAGTTCATAAGTCTGACATAGGTGACAGTTTTTTGAGAATAAAACATATTTAGATCTGGTACACTCCTTGGCTTATTAGTTCAAGTAGATGCCATTTGTATTTCATTGTGTGATGGCATGCATACTATTCATTCAGAACGCTTATCGAAGCAGCGCTGGACCACGATGCAGATTTTGCTGCTTATGTTAGGATTATCATTCGTCATAATACTATTAAATTTCTGATCGTTTGACATACTTGTAAAATTACTGTGATAACTGCCAACAATTGGGAATAGTTCATTTCTGAGATCGAAATAGTATGGACATTCCATAATGAAGTCATACTCATTTTCTATATTAGAACATGTCCTGTAGTTAAGGCCTGCATCCCCTATCTTAATTATAGGCTGATGATGTCCCCATAGCACGTTTATGATCATTAATACGGAGTTTTGTAAAATGAGTCCTATCTTAATTATAGGCTGATGATGTCCCCACGTTTATGATCATTAATACGGAGTTTTGTAAAATTAATCCTATCTTTTACAGAAATGGTGTTTGTTAAGTAAGTCTCGAAGACATAATCATTTTTAAACAACCTATACATTCTGAGTATATTTGTCTATCCATCTCGTTTAGTGTCATCAGATATAGATCTCTTGGGTTTTTTCGCAAGCTCTTGCTGGAGCTTACACTTGATAGTTCTAATGATACTATAGTTTGGTTATTTAATGAATCACGTATATTGTGACAGCCAAATGCGTTTATCGTCCGGAGCAGCATTTAGCGACAGTTGATGCCATTAGTTTGTTTTGAGATGCATTTGATAATGTTGTACCATTATTAGCCAGTATGCATACTATTTCGACGGAACATAGATATCTACATGCTCTGACCGCATCAACTGGTGCGTATTAAACTGCTCCCAATAAATGCTTACAGTAAGTAGTGTGTAACTACTCCCAATACATGCTTACAGTAATTATAAGTAGTGTGTAACAACTCCCAATACATGCTTACAATAAGTAGTGTGTAACTACTCCCAATACATGCTTACAATAAGTAGTGTGTAACTACTCCCAATACATGCTTACAATAAGTAGTGTGTAACTTCTCCCAATACATGCTTACAGTAAGTAGTGTGTAACTACTCCCAATACATGCTTACAATAAGTAGTGTGTAACTACTCCCAATACATGCTTACAGTAAGTAGTGTGTAACTACTCCAAATACACGCTTACAGTAAGATAATCTATAACGTTCTCAATTAGATTCCTATTTATTTTGAATACCGAACGTTGGTGAGATACTTAGGTCCGAAAGTAACACATTTAGTTTTCTTCATGTTAAGTCTTAATTTCATATAGTACGCTCAACAAGCTTGTCCAGACATGTCTGTAAACCGCCTGACTTTCCGATACCAGGGCTAAATCGTCAGGAAATAGCAGATTGTTTGAGAATGTTCTACTAAGCATACTGTACATTAATCCGCCAATTTATGAGACCATCTCCTTTTGTACTCAACATAATATATACAACAAATGAATCAATTTGAGCCATGGATTAGTTATAATTAAAATGAAGTATGTTGTTTGCATCGTTCAGGGCACACGAGAGTATGTTTGCACCAATATATGGCTCAAATTCATTCATTTGTTGTATATATTATGTTGAGTATAAAAAGGAGATGGTCCCACAAATGGTTGTCTTTATTGTACACTACCCCGGGTCTGCAATATAAATACTCGCGTGAGCCCACGTAAGTGTAAACACAACAGGTGTATTTTGTTGAGTATTTAGTAAATAAATGGATCCAGGAATATCCAGGAATATATATGGTAATCTAATTCCTTCAAACTTATAATTTACATGTATAAAACGTTTATAGTTCTGACCGAATAGTTTTAGCCTGTCAGTGACTTCACCTGGACAGTTCAATTAATTTATTTATCATTTCCTTAACAAAGGCATTGCGATAACTATATTACGTATATACAAATTAAATATTTACATATTTACATGTGGTGATTGTGGTCAACATGGCAACAAACATACATATCTAGCCTATATGCTAATTAAATAAATATTTACCTTTGTATAGGGTTGGCGTCCATACATATATACTTCAATGTAGTTAAACACAGCTTTTATAATGGACTTTCATGTACGTTATATTATTTATAAATTTATATTATTTATAAAAAAAAAAAAGACTATTCAGTGTCTTATCGGAATACATAGATGTCCAACTGATGGTTTGTCTCTTGTGTTGAGTTCATAACTATTACATTTGGGTTTTTCTATGAAATCTATTGGCAAGAGGCGGGTTTTTGGTTCTTTAAATTTCTCGCATTTGAAGGTTAATGAAATTCACCGCCAATATCTTTAGAAGTACATTGCTTGAAACTGCGTTCTCCGATCTCAGATGACCCATTTCGAATAGGAGTTTAGGGTTGCATATTTATATAATGTTGTTCTGTCTTTTTCATTCGTATAATCTAGATACATACAGTCTTCAAAATATGACCCCACTACGAAGTTATTTTTAAGGGAACAATATCCTGAAATGTCTCAAAAGTGTTTTTTTAGTATGGTCAAAACTTTACATATATGACCAGAAAACAACATTCAAATTGGCTTCGACTGGATTCTATGACCAGCTCGGATCTGTTTGTTACCTTTAAAGAGACACAATGTGGCATAACAGTTGTTCTTAATTTAAACTTTTGCGTTACAGATAACGGACTAAAAACACTAAAGTGGCCGGGAGGGAGTTATGGTTTGCTGAGAACAGAAGCAACATGTCCTTCTGTTTCCATGACAACCGGGTCGCTAACTCAGGGCGCAAATGCAGACATAACTACAAGCACGCATTTCAATGCCAAGGGTACACGAGAAGGCGACAGAATAACCCGGGAATTCTGCGTTCAGAATAACGCTGCTGTCACCGGAACTAGCTGGCCGACAGGAGTATATTGCATATACCGAGTAGGCGGGACATACCCGATAGGTGAGTTGAACAAAAATATATCAGGGGAGTTTGTCCGGGACATGAAATTGTGGAAATTAAGCTGGAGAAATGTCGACCTGGATTCTCCGAAGTGTCCCATCAGAATTATTGCGGAATAAAATCCCACTCCACCTTTGATTGGGTCTCCGGTCCAAATCCAGACGGAAATCCGATTGTTTCCTAAATCTCCAGGGAATACCGGACCAGTAAGCGATTTGCTTGCGAAGCATGTCACATTTCGTTACTTTGGACGGGATACTGTATTCAGTGGCATCGTCTAAAGACATATTAAGTGAATTAAACTGATAAGTACGAAAGCGCATTAGGGCGTCCGAAAACCCACAGCACCCCCAACTATACAACTCGGTAGAACGACTTGTTTTTATATATACAGGTCGTGACTGGTCGTGACACGACTTCCGTCAACTCGTTATAATTAGTTGCAACTCGCTATAACCAAACACGTTGTAAGTCGATATAACGAGTTGTGTATTTGCATATTTGGGTGTGCATGGGTTTCCATTTAGGATATTCTACATTTTGGCAGAACATGCTCGCTTTATTACATGTAGGTCGGATACCATGCCTCTGTCGCTAGCTTTTCTGCCGTACGTATTTGTACCGTTTAAGTATATAGGGCATGTCGAGTATATGTGATGATGTTGATGATGATGGTGATGATGATGTCCATGATAATGATGATGATGGTGGTGGTGTGAAGTACATATGATGGTGGCAAAGATGATGATGATTATGGTGACTATGTTGATGACGGTGGTGATTGAGAAAATGAGAGTGGTAGTAGTGGTTGTGGTAGAAAATGAAAATGCTGCTGATATGAGCACGGATTTGCTCTACAAAAGTCACTAAGTATTTATACCCAGTCATACTGATCAGGCTGCATGTCAACCGGAGAGTCTATGTATATTATGTACATACATGCATATTCCATGTTTCACCCTATTTATTTTTTGTATACTATCTCCATTTATATTTCTCAATATCCATTTATGTATTCTGGATCAGAGAATAAAGCATATATAAGCACATCTACCTTTGACCAATATTGACTGTTGTTGCCAATGAAAGTCACTGCTTATGATTTATTTAAGAAGAAGTTGCTTTTATTCAATTTGGATATACAACTAATGAAAATATTTAATTGATTGTGAATTCCCTTCGAACGCCACATCATTGTATTTCACATCACTTTAAATGTTGCAGGTTTTAAGGACGGGAGTATCAAGTTTAGTGACAAATATGGAGCCACGAAGACCGGATTAATTCCCGATGCCGATATCACTGCTTCCACCACTGTCCTCAGATACTGCTGTCGACAAGACGGGGGTGATGAGGATCCCATACGGCTACCAACATCATCTCAGTTCATGCTTCTTGCATCGTTTGACAAGATATGCCAATCAGTACAAGGTTTGTTGCAACAAAAAACAAAAAAACAGAAATCAATAAACAGAAAGTAAACTATTTGTTTAAATATGACATGCAGTAAAATTATTTTAATTTATTTTATTGAAAACTGAAATTAAATAGAACTATTACCAAGGTGGTGTTCGCAATAACGGTCAATGAGTGTACAAGTGTCTCATGTGTTTCTAAAGGTACTCCGATCAGACGGTCCACACGCCATTAAGATACAAGAATAACAACAGTTCTTCAAAATATGCTTTAGTTATCAGAATCAATTTATTGTAACAAAATTATCCTAACCACTGTCAACTATGGTATCAAATTTCCCAAAACTTTTTATTTATCAACATTTTCTTCAACAGAATATGGCCATATTATCACTAAAGTATCGATAATTTGACCGTATTACCACTTGATTTTAGAGTATCCATCTTCATCGCGATTTTGTCCGAGACCCTCCGTTTGACCACGTGTTTCTGTGCCACATATTGCTACACCATCTCGAAAAATAACAAACTTCAAAAATCGATATCTGATCACTCTGAGCTTTAGTTGGTGCATGGGTTCCTCGACTCGAATCAAATATATTTTACCCCCGACGCCAAAGAAATAGTAATTTAGGAGCGTCTGGTCGGATTGAGTACTTTTAATGACCTATATCGATCAACGAACGCGACGATATCGATAGCTTACTATTTATTTATTTTTTAAATTATAGGTCTCTTTTGACTTGACTATGCTCAAATTGGGGCCTCAAAACTTAGTTTCCTATTTGACCCTTTCTATACTCAATGGATTCTGCCGTTCAGTTATAAAAGTGTATTATTATTATAACGTATATTAGTAATTTGGAGGGCTGTTCAGGCACTAAAAGCAGAATTTATATTACTGGTGGGAAATGTTCAAATAATATAAGTTCGACAAACGTTAGTTGAACTTATTATTTGAACATTTCCTAAACTGACTACTTGTCAATGAGAGTATATGGTAGACACCTTTCGCATAACGTACGACGACAGATAATTATTACTACATCACTAGAGTGTGTGGTATTTCTATTCGTTGACGTTTGCCCTGTACATTTACGGTTCGCGATCGTTTGCCATATGAGAGACTCGCATATATAATTGAATGCATTCGCACATGATCTTTATTGCTGCACCAGCGCAGCTTCCTCCATGAAAGGGTTAATCTCCACTGTTTGCTTCCTGGCATGGAGGAAGCGCTCGAGTCGTACACATACACACACGTGGATACAGCTTAAAGTTTATATATCACATCGCAGAGTATTTTTTCTCTTTAATTTCGACTGTTTGCTTCCAGACATGGAGGAAGCGCTCGAGTCGTACACATACACAAACGTGGATACAGCTTCTCTCGTCGTGGATGGTATCACCCCATATCACACAAAGTCCGACGCGGCCATAACGGTCTCATTGTGCTACTACCGCCCGATCACATATGGTAAGAATTATCCTCATTTAACTGAACAATAGCCAGGCACATGTAGCTTGTAACGAGTGTTTTCACTCAGCCAATTAGAGTTTTATTAGGCCAATTGATATCAACATGTAATATTTTCCATTCACACATGCGAGGTTAAACCACTGCATTATTATGTCAATGAGACATAAATGTACAAAGAAGCAAAACAAATGGAATTTTGAATGGGTGTTTCCATGCAGACACATGCAACAAAACTTACATAATTATGAAGCAGTTGTAGTAGTATCAGCTTCGGAAACAAGAAGAACAAGGTGTTTGTATATAATAAAGTATAATGTAGCCTATTGAGTTTTCCACAATGGTGCTGACAGTCGTTAAAAGTACATTTTTGTTTTTTGTGTATTTTCTTTGATATGCAATATTAAAACATATAATTTACAATTTAACAGCCAAATTCTGTTGTAGATAAAACAATTAAAATTGATACATCTCTGACAATTCAAATAAGACAATATAATTAATTGCTTCAACATTCAAAAATATTTCAAAATCAAATCGACGATCATATACGAGTCAAATCACAATGTGAGATATCAAATAAACACAAACAAGTAACTTATGGCACAGAAAATATCAAATTAAAGGCCACCAAACCAGCGGTCCAAACCGGAGGCAAAGATTCAGTCTATGTATACTAAATAGATAATGGAAAGAGTTAAACGGGTTACACACTATACTACATACCGGTAGTACGTCTTAATATTTAAAACAAAGGCATCGAAACACGAATTACATGAAGGTACATGTGTGTACTAAATTAGTCCATGAAATGAAGGAACACCGAGTTAAAAGTATGTGTTGTTCGCCAGCACATGCATATTCGAGTTTCCCCATGAGGGAGAAGCCTCTATTAACAAGCGGGTGTATCGGTACCTGAATAAAAAGAATTGTACCAATGGAACTAAAAAACGATGTGCCAGTAACCCAGCAGAAATGTTTTCAGTTGAATTCTTGACAAAATATAACTTGAATGGAATAAATTTCCTTTAACTAAGAAGTACATGAATAATTACACACGGGTATTAGTACCACATTATTTGGACCGTACATGATACACGAACATACATATATTTCGGTCCAAATTTACATGATGGGTAGTATGCCAACAGTCCAAATTGTAACATCAAGCAATATTAACATCAAGAAATCTTTAAAATGTTTGCATAATGGAACAAACATAAAGTTATAAGAACACAAAATTAAAATCTCAATGAATTTCCATTGTAATGAATTTCCATTGTTTTACATTTTTTAACAATTAAAACAACTTAAAGATGGATTATCAATACTCTAATGTTCCACATATCTACGATAATAACTGTAGGAGTCGATTACACCAAGAAGGTACCCTCATACAGAAAATTATCAAAAATGTTGAAATTTTTAAAGTCGAAAAGGGTTAATAACTCTGTCAAAAAATAATGTTGTCGTCATCTATATACATTTTTCACAACTTCAATATATGGGCAACAATATTCTGAAGTTTCAAATCGCTAGGATGAAAACTGTAGGAGTTGATTACACCATGAAGGTACCCTCATACTGAAAATTATAAAAAATGTTGAAATTTTCTAAGTCGAAAAGGGTTAATAACCCTGTCAAAAAATATTGTTTTGTCATCTATATACATGCTGAACAACTTCAATATATGGGCAACAATATTCTGAAATTTCAAATCTCTGGGATGAAATCTGTAGGAGGAGATGATTACATCATGAAGGTACTCAAAAGTGTGACAGACGGACGGACAGAGCCCGTTTCTTTAGTCCCCCTTTTATTTCAAAATGTCGGGGGACAAAAATTTACATGTAATATAGTATGCAAATTAGTATTAATAGTACATTATTCTTAATTGAAACATGGACAATTTTTAAAATTGTTTATGCCTAATGACAAAAATGATAATCAATTAAACACTGCCCATCATAAAACACGGTCTATCATAGAACACGAACTGGTTTCAACTTCCACAGAAATGAAATCTAATTTAATTTCCATTGTTGCATATATTGTTGACAAATAAAACCATTTAATGTTCCTATTATACATGCACTCAAAGTCCATGAAATGTTGAAATCGTGACTCAACAATTGCACGATTGTAACAATACTGTACATGTAAGTTACCTGTAGGATGTACAAGAAAAATGGAAAGTAGTATTAATTTTGATACATACGGTGCATGTAACAAAATTTAACATGTAAGGCAGTATGCCAATGGTCCAAATAGGAACTTCAAATTCAAATTATCTTTCAACTGATTGCATAGTGGTACAAACATAAGAACACAAAGTCACGAACAAGTTGTAACTTAAAAAAAATTCTAATCTCAATTAATTTCATTGTTTCACATATTATTGACAATTAAAACAATTTAGTGTTGCTAAATATACATGTACTCAAATAGTCCATGAAAAGATTCAAATGAAGAAAAATTATAATTTACATTGATGCACTATGCAATAATTCAGTAGATAAATAATAGCTTATATAAGTGAGAGACACCTATTAATCCATGTAGGCGACTTATGGGGTGCACCAGTAGATCATAGGAATACCGGTAGTACCAATGAAACTATAAATTAATGAGACACAGAAATTTTGTTGAATTTTTTTATTAAAAATTACACGATTGTAAAGTACTGGTACATGTAAGTCTGGAAGTACATGAAAAACCGTATTATATTATAGTATTATAGCACAGTAAAGATTCTACGTGTTGGGCAGTGTGACAACATTAATCTTGCAATTCAAAGTTGTTAACACATGGATAAAATTGCAAATCATAAATAAATTTCCAAACTGTCAGTTATAACATGTACGTGTAGGTATGTGTCACTGAAATACAAGTATTTCTGTCTGGTAATGTCAAACCTGAAGACAAATGATGGTTGAAATACGGAAGAATTGTGAGTACACTGAACACACCTGTGTAAGACTGTATAGCGCATGTACTCATCAACCAAACAATATATCAACAATCTGCATGTATACAGGTAAGTCAGGTTTGTAAATAATTAAGAACTGTTAGTTTTTATAATGACATCATGATTAGGACAAACATTTGAACTCTCCGGACGTGATCGTACAGCTTTGTCTTGAAGCCAACATGTTGCACAAATAGGATAGGATAGGATAGGATATTTTATTTCAATATACATATAATAATTAATACATAATACATTTGACAAATATTGTAATGTATATTCGAGGGGGTGGCATAGTCAGGCTAGACTGTCTTACTGTCACCCCCTTAGAGATGAATAAATGTTAACATATATAGGCGGTCAAGATTTATTGTACAATGCACGGCTATGAAATTATGTATTACATAATGGTTGCATTTATAGGATTATATAATTATATAATGGAGGGTATACGTATATATAAATCGTTTATTGGTTACTCGATGGTTTGTCTCTTTCTTGTCAGTGTCATGTTCTTTGGAAGTCGAGTAGGAGTGTGCTGAGTGAGGTTGTAGATTGCGATATATGTACAGTCCTTTGAATTCCATTTACAAAGCAAAGGTGTGGCTGTTTGAAACGACATCTGTTTGACTGATATTTGGTACAGAACCAAACATTCTCTGTTCTGTCTGCTTTCTGTTTGTATTGTGCTGTATTTGTCTTTGTTCTCCCGGAATGTCTTAGTTCACAAAATGTTTTGTGCTGAACAGACTCATTATTGGTAAGTACTTTTGGAAACTCCCCCTCATTTTCTTCTTCACAATCCACTGGCTGCTGAACAAAAGTTGTTTGGCGTCTGCGTATATGAACTGATTGAGTGAACTATGTTCTCCAAGTGAATGTTGGGTTTCTTGGAATTTTCGGAATATGAAATACCGGTATTAGTTTTAAAGTTGCCGTCAAGAGTTGATGCTTCACTCAAGTTATGCAACTTATGGACTGCTTTCAAAGTTCTGGAATTGTTCTTTTGCAATATCGGTTTCTTCAGAGTGTTTTTATCATCATGCCCACTACGTGCTACATCATGTATAGTTGAATTTAAACTTAAACTACAACATTTAGCAGTGATTTCATTTAGTTCTTCTTTTGTTGTTGTTATTATTTGGCTTAGTAAAGTCATATACCATTGTTTCGTAGCATTCAATACTTGTTCAACCTTCACTAGTTCCAATTCTAAATTCTTGATTTTTTCGTCGGATTCAAAGTTCACACTAAACTGTTCCCCGCACAGACTACCGTAATCTGAGTCTAGTTCGCAATCCATGGTTGATGCTAGATGATAGCAGTTGTCTTCGTTGTAGCAATGCAGTTGTTGTGTATCAATAATTGTTTTAAAACAAAACAGAAAATAAATTTAAAATGTATGACTCGCCAGCACCACAGTGAAAACTCGAATGAAGGGAATATACCCCAACTATTAATAACTTTAGGACGTCACAACTTCTAAAATTTGGAATGATCGGAAAATGAAGCGGACCTGCACCCTATGCAATTATTTGATTTTGCTAAAATCTGCGCAATGCAGTGAATTATAACACATGTACAGCGAAATTGTCTGTTTTCAATGGTTCCATATTCAATGTCCCCTGGTGTTTTCTTTCATTTTATATATGTATGTATTTAATATTTATGCGTGAATTGTTCCTTTATATTTTGATCACGCTGAATGTTTGACTTTTATCCAATAAACAATTGAATTGAATTGAAAGTCCATATTCTCTAACAAAATGAATCTATTTGATCCAATAGACCCATAAAGTCTATAATCTTAACAAAATGAATCTATTTGATCCAATAAACCCGTAAAGTTCATATTCTCTAAAAAGTTAATCTGTTTGATCCAACATATCCGTAAAGTGTAATATTCCCAGGTAGGAACTCTCAGAAAACATGGTGATGAAATTTATTAATACAAGTATTTACAAGTTAACAGCAAGGCAGCCACGGAGAATAATATAAAATCATAACTACTCAAAAGGAAGCGTTCGTCGTAAGATATCTCGATCAGAAGAGAACGCTTGGACTCTCGCCAAGTCTATATATGCTTAGGGACAACGCCCATGGCTTCCATATGTCGCGTTTTGATTGGAACACGTGTGTGCCGCTCCCATCAAAACAGGTGAACAAAATACATTGTTTATGAGAGCAACGAAGCGAGAGTCAATGACCTGGATCATTCACCCCGGGTTCGTTGTCCCCACATCAAGCCAGGGCAATGACCCCATCATATAGTTTTAACCATACTCACGCCATCTACGGTCGAAAGTGTTACAAAAGTCCATATTCTTAACAAAGTGAATCTATTTGATCCACTAAACCCGTGACACATAACTATATTCAAATTGCCGTCTTCTTTACCCTGTAGCTGTCTGTATTGACACCCGGGGTAACATTTCTAGAGGAACGCATTTTTATAAAAGCCATAGGCTTGTGGCGTTCTATCTCATCCTCATTTGAACTATTTGTTTTTCTATGTATAAATTGTCAATGTTCTGTTCTGTTCTTTTGTACAAATAAAATACAGTTTACACTAAATCAGTTTTCTATTCCAAAACATATACATTAGCTATATTACAAATATGACGAAGTGGGCGGTTGGGATACGTGTTTAATTATGGCGCCACATTGATAAATACTATGCTTCAATATTAACGATTGGTTTGTGTATAAAACAGTTCGACTTTTAATTGTCTTTCGCATTTTCAGGGTGCGGCGGAAAGCATGAACTGAGTAATTCAAATAAAAAAGTGACATTCACTTCTCCCAATTATCCAGCAAACTACGATACTAGTCGACAATGTCACTGGGCATTTAAGGTAGGTAACTACGATAATTGAATAGGATATGTTACAGAACTACAGGTATATATGTTGATCTCAATATGGGTAAATGTGAAGCGCACATAATTATTGCACTGTTGACATATCATTTTATTAGCCTGTTTTGAGAAAAGAAACGGTAGTATTATGTTACAAGTCTATCTGTCTTTGACATCTTGGTTTGCAGGCACGTATGCTGATTTTTGACTTTCGACCCTTGTTTGGGACCCACCCACCCCACGTCCAAACTTTTTTTTCCGTTTTTGGCAGTAATTTCCGACCATTTTTTTACACCCACCCCACTTTTAACACTAAAACAGATTTGCGGGGGAAAATTCACTGTAAACAGCTGTATATGAATTTATGTGCATACTATTAGTCATGGATGTTAACATTGACATGTAAATAGGAACAAGTCATTTTGGGGCCATCTTGGATTTCAAAATTCAATCCATTAGCATGGGCTACAGGTTATAATGTTTATCTGATCATCATGAAATTTGTCATTTATGTTAATATTGACATGTAGATGTGTTTTAGCCAAACTCATTGCAAAAACAGTCAAAAAGACTTGCAGGAAAATATTTTTGAGTTGCGGAAAAAATTGTTTGTTGGTCCTATCGACCACCCACCCACCCCGGCATACGTGCCCGGAAAAAACTGTTTTCCACCCCCGGTCACCCCATCTTTTTATAATCTGTATTGACGTTTTCGTGCGGTACGCGGAATTCAAACCACTCTGTTAACTGGTGCTCGTGATTCATATGCCCATTTTAACCGGTCTTTCTTAGCCAAAATGGAAATGTTGATGTAATTCAGTATCATATATTTTGATATGTCGAAGGTATGAACATTAGTTCCGCAAATGTGTGAAAATTATCATATCAGTATGAAACAACTATGACTTGTATTCAGCAGATCCTTGACAGGTACGTAAGATTCACACCACCAAATAATCTGGCATTCAGGAATCGGGGGAGGGGGTGTAGGGGGGGGGGGGGTGACACGCTCCGACATTTCCAGCCTGAATCATTTGATCGGAACCAAAGTGTTTATGTGTATTTCCAACCAAATTCTTCTTGCACGAGTTGCAATCATATTTATCGATGATTTGATAACATTTTGGTTTCCAACCAATAACTCCAGCTGGACTTTCTTCATCAGCTAAGAAGTTGATATATGTGTTTCTTAGCCATATACATACATGTCAATTGCAACTATGGTTTCCATTCGATTATGTTTGTATGATTTGCGGTGTTTCTCGACTTGGAATATATGCATAATTTGATAACATTTATTTTCCTACCGATAAGTCCAGTAAGAGTTTGGTTTCTGGCTGATGCATCCAGATAAGCTAATTGTTCGGTATTTAAGTGGGTATGTGTGTTCCGTATTTAAGTGGGTATTTGTTTTTCGCTGCTTAAATGCAGCTCAATTTCGAGTATGGGTTCGGTTAAAGGTCATATTATCTGATTGACAACATTGTTATGGTCAAACAAACTGGCGTATATAGTCACGCCTCAGTGGTGTATATAGTCACGCCTCAGTGGTGTATATAGTCACGCCTCAGTGGTGCTCTGTTGGGTATGTTACCGCCTCCATTTTCGAACATATTAGTAGCTGCTGGAAATAACCAACATGGCACTCGATTTTATTGCTCAGGGCCCAGCTGGATCAAAAATCAAACTCACATTCCAAGACTTAGTGCTGGAGACGAGCTCAGATGGGTGCTATGACTCCGTGGAGGTCAGGGAGTGGCACATCGGACAAGCCGGACACAGGTACAGTGTTATAGTTGATTTCATAATAAGTGTATTTGATTCGCGAAAAGTGGAACGCCAATAATAGAATTGCACCCAAATAATGAACCATCATAACTTTGATGACGTCATGGTCACGGGTCATTATTTTCATTCGGTGTACCGCGAATGTGATATCGTGGTATTCACTTCACGGGTTCCAAACATAAAGCGGATTTGAACTCACCGGACAGTATGTTAACCCTTTCATGACGAAAGCTGCAGCACTAAATATCCGATAGTTTGTTAGCATGATTTGCACTCGATGAATAGAACGGCATCATCCATACATGTGTATACTACATGTATATAATAAAATAACGCGTTATTTGTTAAATGTCATGCCGCCATTCACGTGAGGTCACATATTAGTTAAAGAACTTGTTTTCCGTGGAGCGATAAACTTGTATAAAGTCGCTCCAAATATTTCTATTGCAAACGCAGAAGAAGAAAACAACATTATACTCATCAACAAAAACAACAAGTACCAAGCCTCAAATGTTTGTATGCATTATTATAATTATATTGCAGATACTGTGGTAATTCCATGGACAAATCTATCATTACGAATTTTGAGACGCTGATCGTAATCTTCAGGTCAGACTATGGCAAACCGATGAGAGGGTTCAAGGCCACGGCGGAGTTAATAACCCGTGAGTATATAACACCGATATGCCCGCCCAATCTCACGACGTGAGACACGATGGTGAGTATGTATACATAACCGAGATGTCCGCCCAATTTTAATAAGTGAGATACGATGGTAGTTATATTTAGGTCAGACAATGACAAACCGATGAGAGGGTTCAAGGCCACGGCGGAGTTAGTAGCCAGTGAGTATATTTTACCGAAATGTCCGCCAAACCTCAAGACGTGAGACACGTTGGTAGTTATATTTAGGTCAGATTAAGAAAAAAAGACTAGATGGTACAAGGCAACCGCGGAGTTAATAGGCCGTGGGTATTTATAACCGAAATGACCGCCCAATCTCAAGAAGTGAGACAAGATGGTAGTTAATATCCCGTGAGTAGATATAGCCGAAATGTCCGCACAATCTCACGACGGAGTTAATAGCCCGTGAGTAGATTCAACCGAAATGTCAGCCAAATCTCAGGGCGGGGTTAATATCCCGTGAGTAGATATAGCCGAAATGTCCGCACAATCTCTAGATGGGGTTAATAGCCTGTGAGTGTATATAACCGAAAGTCCGCCCAATCTCACGACGGATTTAGTAGACCGTAAGTAGGGATAACCGAAATTTCCGCCCAATCTCAAGACGTGAAACGCGCCGGAGTTAATAGCCCGTGTGGGTATATATAACCGAAATGTCCACCCAACCTCAAGACGTGAGACACGTTGGTAGTTATATTTAGGTCAGATTACGACAAATCTATTAGAGGATACAAGGCAACAGCGTAGTTTATAGCCCGTGGGTATATAACCTAAATGCCCTCCCAATCTCAAGACGTGAAACGCGCCGGAGTTAATAGCCCGCGTGGGTATATATAACCGAAATGTCCACCCAACCTCAAGACGTGAGACACGTTGGTAGTTATATCTAGGTCAGATCACGACAAACCTATTAGAGGGTATAAGTTAACGACGGAGTTTATAGCCCGTGGGTATATATAACCGAAATTACCGCCCAATCTCAAGAAGTGAGACAAGATGGTAGTTAATATCCCGTGAGTAGATATAGCCGAAATGTCCGCACAATCTCACGACGGAGTTAATAGCCCGTGGGTATTTATAACCGAAATGACCGCCAAATCTCAAGAAGTGAGACAAGATGGTAGTTAATAGCCCGTGAGTAGATTCAACCGAAATGTCAGCCAAATCTCAGGGCGGGGTTAATATCCCGTGAGTAGATATAGCCGAAATGTCCGCACAATCTCTAGATGGGGTTAATAGCCTGTGAGTGTATATAACCGAAAGTCCGCCCAATCTCACGACGGATTTAGTAGACCGTAAGTAGGGATAACCGAAATTTCCGCCCAATCTCAAGACGTGAAACGCGCCGGAGTTAATAGCCCGTGTGGGTATATATAACCGAAATGTCCACCCAACCTCAAGACGTGAGACACGTTGGTAGTTATATATTTAGGTCAGATTACGACAAATATATTAGAGGATACAAGGCAACAGCGTAGTTTATAGCCCGTGGGTATATAACCGAAATGCCCTCCCAATCTCAAGACGTGAAACGCGCCGGAGTTAATAGCCCGCGTGGGTATATATAATCGAAATGTCCACCCAACCTCAAGACGTGAGACACGTTGGTAGTTATATCTAGGTCAGATCACGACAAACCTATTAGAGGGTATAAGTTAACGGCGGAGTTTATAGCCCGTGGGTATATATAACCGAAATTACCGCCCAAACTCACGACGTGAGCCACGATGGTAAATTTATTTCGGCCAGATTATGACAAACCGATGAGCAAGAGTTCAAGGCTATGGCGGAGTTTATAGACCGTGGGTATATATAACCAAACTGCGCCCAATCTCAAGACGTGAGACACGATGATAGTTAAATTTAAGTCAGATTATAACAAACTGATGAGAGGGTTCAGGACCACGGTGGAGATGATAGTCCGTGAGTATCTATAGCCGAAATGTCCGCCAATCTCAAGACGTGATACCAAGCCTTGAAATAGTGTGTCTGTCATTTGCAGAATGAGGTCCCCAGAGGGTGAATTTAGTGATGTTACCCCGCATAGTGGGCTAGCATCACCAAATTCACCCTCTGGGGACCTCATTATGCTTACACCTCAGCAGAATGAGGTTCACAGAGGGTGAATTTGGTGATGCTAGCCCGCTATGCGGGGTAACATCACTAAATTCACCCTCTGGGGACCTCATTCTGCAAATGACAGACACACAATTTCTAGGCTTGCGTGATACACGGCGGTGTTATTAGTCCGTGAGTATGTAAAGTCACAACATGATATCCATCGAGGATCAGTACCACAATATGTTTACACATGTAATTCAGTGTAATTTACAATATTTATTTTCTATTTATATTGATAAAATAAATATAACAGGATTAATGTTATATTCAATGCTATTCTGTTGCTGGATTCTAGTGATTTATCTGCGCTTTCGGTGGGTCATGTTGATTTAGCTAAATGGTGGGCCCCGATGATTTGGTTGTGATGTTAATACATATTTCTTTATTTCCTCCATTAATGAAGAGCTCATAGAGATATACATGTAACATATACACAGTTCAAAAGAAAAAAGACAAGAAAAGCACAAAACATACAAGACGGAGCATAATGATACAGTCATATGAAATACAGAGTATTAAGACAACGCATCGCACTTGTTATGTACAATATGTATATGATAACGAGATCGCACACCCAATCACACGAACAGCGTACTCGCAGCACTCAGACTGTTAATGGGTCCTGTTGATTTAGCTATGGAGTGGGCCCTGATGATTTAGTTGTGATGTTATTGGGTCGTGGTGATTCAGCTATGCAGTGGGACCCGATGATTTAGTTGTGATGTTAATGGGTCCTGTTGATTTATCTATGAAGTTGGCCCTGATGATTTAGTTGTGATGTTATTGGGTCCTAATTATTTATTTGTGATCTGTTTATTTACTTGCGACATTAGAGGGTCTTATTGATTTATCCATGCTGTTGGTGGGTCCTGCTAATTTGGTTATGATGTCGGCTGGTCCTTCTGATTTAGTTGTGACGTTTGAGGGACCTGCTGATATAGTTGTGATGTTGTTGGGTCCTGTTGATTTATCCATGATGTTGGTCGGAGTTTATGATTTAGTTATGGTGTCCGTGGGTCCTGATGATTTAACTGTGATATGGTGAGTCCTGTTGATTTATCCATGATGTTGAATAGACCTGCTGATATAGTTGTGATGTTGTTTGGTACTGCTGATTTAGCTATGATGTTTGTGGGTCCTGTTGATTTATCAATGCTTTCGTGGGTCCTGTCGATTTATCAATGCTTTCGTGGGTCTTGCTGATTCAGCTATGATGTTTGTGGGTCCTGTTGATTTATCAATGCTTTCGTGGGTCCTGTTGATTTATCAATGCTTTCGTGGGTCCTGCTGATTCAGCTATGATGTTTGTGGGTCCTGTTGATTTATCAATGCTTTCGTGGGTCCTCTTGATTCAGCTATCATGTTGGTTGGTCCTGTTGATTTATCAATGCTTTCGTGGGTCCTGTTTATTTATCAATGATGTTGGTGGATGCGGCTGATTTATCAATGATGTTGGTCGGAGTTTATGATTTAGTTATGGTGTCCGTGGGTCCTGATGATTTAACTGTGATATGGTGAGTCCTGTTGATTTATCCATGATGTTGAATAGACCTGCTGATATAGTTGTGGTGTTGTTTGGTACTGCTGATTTAACTATGATGTTGGTGTGTCCTGTTGATTGATTTCGTTGGTCCTGCTGATTCAGCTATGATCTGTGTGGGTCCTGCTGAATTTAAATGATGTTGGTGGATCCTGCTGATTTATTAATGATGTTGGTCGGAGTTTATGATGTAGTTATGGTGTCCGTGGGTCCTGATGATTTAGCTGTGATATGGGTGTGTCCTGAGGTGTTTGTGGGGACTGCTGAATTTGTTGTTACTTTGGGAGGTCTTGTTGAATTAGTTGTGATGTTGATAGGCCCTCCTGATATAGCTATGCTGTTGGTAGGTCATGCTGATTTATTTGTTATGTTGGTCGGTCGTGCTTATTAATATGTTATGTTGATAGGTCCTGCTGATTCAGCTGAGAAGTTAATGGGTCATGCTGATTGATCTTTGGTGTTGGTGCGTCCTGATTTAGTCGTAGTGTTGGTGGGCCCTGCTGACCTCCTAGTGATGGTGTGGGCCCTGTCAATTTAGTGGTGATGTTAGAAGGTACTGCTGATTTCGTTGTGATGTCGATGGTCCCAGTCGATTTAGTGGTGACGGTCTAAGGCCCTGCTGATTTCGTTGTGATGTCGGTTGGCCCTGTCGATTTAGTGGTGACGTTTGAGGGCCTGCTAATCTAGTTGTGATGTTGGAGAGTCCTGTTGATTTAGGTGTGATGTTTGTGGGTCCTCCTGTTTTTGCGCGATGATGGTGGATCCTGCTGATTTATCAATGATGTTGGTCCGCGTTTCGGATTTAGTTATTGTGTCGGTGGTTCCTGCTGATTTAGTTGTGATACCGGTGCTTCATGCGGATTTATTTTTTATTTCTCTGGGTCCTGCTGGTTTAGTTGTGACTTTGGTAGGACCTATTGAATTAGTGGTGATGTTAACATGTCCTCCTGAAATAGCTATGATGTTGGAGGGGCCTACTGATTTAGTGGTGACGTTGGGGGACCTGTATATTTAGTTGTGATGATGATAGGTCCTGCCCATTCAGCTAAAATGCTAGTTGGTCCTGCTGATTTAGCTATGGTGTTGGTGGGTCATGTCGTTTTAGTTTGAATGGTTATGGTTCTGTTGCATTAGTTGTGATGTTAGTGGTTCCTGTTGGTTTAGTTGTGATATTAGTGGGTTTTGTTGGGTTAGTTGTGTGTTAGTGGGTCACGTTGGTTTAGTTGTGATATTAGCGGGTTTTGTTGGGTTAGTTGTGATGTTAGTGGGTCCTGTTGGTTTAGTTGTGGTGTTAGTGGGCCCCTGCTGAATTAATCGTGATGTTTTGGTTCCTACTAATTTAGTTGTGGTATTTGTGTCTCATGTTGATATAGTGATGCTGCCAAGAAAGTGTACAGCTATTTTTTCTATTGTCAGCTGAGGATTTCTGCTATTCTATCGGAGATATGGGCAATTCGTATCGTGGCAATGTTGATCTGACTGTAGAAAATGAAGTATGTATACCATGGACCGAAGCCATTGGTTGCCCACACAACCCACTGGCGATAGGGTGAGTAAATTATTATACCAAATTAGATATATCAGATTTACGAAGGTAATATGTGTTCCGACCCCGTGTGATTACTCCTTCATTCATAAATGCATCGTCTAGATCATCGTCATCCTGATCACCACCATCACCGGCAGAAGTGCCATCATCACAACAACCACCATCATCACCAACATCACCACCATCGAGGGTATTATCGACAATGCCATTATTACGATCTGAATGCCACAAGGAGATGTTCAACTACTCCGAGCAAGCTTGAAAATCGGTTCCATTAAATGATGTACCATTTATTTTTTCACTATATCAATCAGGACGAATGGATGATGAGTAATTATACTGGCCAGTCGTTTGTACATCGCTGTGTATTACTAAACACGAAGATCAGATATTTCGCGAGATAAAGCAATTTTGCACAATTATTTCAAACGACTTACAGTTTACAAGATTAAACAATATTGCAATAAAAATGCACTAGTCCAACTTGTAATGTAGCCTTCGGTGGTAATTTCACCATCAGTGAATTATCCAGTTATGATTTGTTTTGGCCAAATAAAAACAAACTATGCAGGGATGTGGCTAGAGGGGGGTGTGTGGGGGGGGGGGTGTCTCACCCCCCCCCAGCAGAGAGATATATTTTCAATAGTTGGAAATTTCATACCTGCCACAACGAAATTTCACACCAACAATAGGTTGAAAATGTTCTTGTAGTTTGATTATAAAACAATTTATTGGGGGAATTTATTGTTTTTCGACCAATATTTGCATATGTTCCTATTTTTTGTCAAATTTTTTGACAGAAATGGACATCAGTTGGAAATTTTCCAACCTTAGGGGGGTGACAGGTTGGAAATTTCTAACACTTGGAAAGCTTGTGTCCTGGTCCCTCCCCCGTGGCCAGTCAAAAACTTCTAGTTAATTTAAGAAAACAATATTGTCATACAATTGGTCAACATTGTCATTGGAATTGTCATCAGTTGGAAATTTTCCAACCTAAGTGGGGGTGTTGGGTTTGAAATTTCCAACAGTAGGAAGCCTTGAGGCTAGTCTAGATGTTAGGATTTTGCGATTTTCTTGTTCAGATTTCAAAATTTTCGCACACCGGGCCGAACCATGGTCGGCCCGGTGTTTCCTGGTCTGTTGTCGGTAGCTGTGTGCATTTGTCTGGAATTAGATCACTAGTTGTTTTTTGGGGGGCAATTTTCAGGTTAAAATATCTTAATGTTCTCATACTGGGAAAATAGAAGCATGGCTTATGAATATATAGGAAAAATTAGGCCTGAGCATGAGGTACAAGGGGGGGGGTGCAAATGGAATTATGCAAACAGTTGTGTTGGTGCGATTTCGACTCAAGGGGGGGGGGTACGTGCAAATGGAATTATGCAAAAAGTTGTGTTGGTGTGATTCCGACTGAAGGGGGGGGGTGCAGTTGGAAATTCCCAAGGTGGACCCCCCCAGCAGAGACCCTCTAGCCACATCCCTGAAACTATGCCCAAATTAAATCCTCATTTTCTGGTCGCACAATTAATGAATATGTTTGTTTTATTTAACATCTAACATATTATATAATTATGTCCGTACCTTCAAATACCGTGTCTATACTTCGTTAATCCCACCAGTGTTACTTGACGATATATCGATACCCACCATTCAGCCTTATGACAAAGAATTCATTAGTGTTAATCCTCATTTATTTCATTTGAACTTAGTGTGCTGCTTTGAGTGCATTGTGTTACCGTGTAAGCAGACGACATGCTTCGATATGCTTCTATATATGTGTTGGGCTCCCTGCAGGGTAATGGATGTTTTGTATTTTATGTCCTAAAAATTGTAAGAAATATTTATTTAAAAAAATGATAAAGAATTGTTAGGCCAATGCATTCTCTTATATATGCGAGGCGACCTATGGTCGACTCGCATATATACGAGAATGCATTGGCACAGGGTAAAACATCTAATGTTGTGCTTCGGACGATACACTCAAGCACAACGAAGCATTTTTTGATTACCATGCTATATATTTGATTTTCATGTCGCCCCCGTTACAAAATTAATTTGGGTTTTTGAATAAGATTTCCTATTTTGGTATAAAACTAACTTTGGCCAAATGAAATTGTTTTGGGCCATTTTCAAATTTTTTAAATTGGCCAATATGGCCTGTGACAGCGATACATTGTAATGCACGTGTGCGTTGAGCTTACTATTATCATTTCAGAGATTTTTACGATGGATTGGATGGAAATTATTGCCGTAACCCTGGACACGGTGTAAAACCTTGGTGTTACATCGCACGTGATTGTTCCAGGAATAACTGTGACGTCTGTGCCCAAGGTGAGGCTGTATGGTTGGTTGATAGTTAAAAATACAAATATATGATGGCTATAAACATTGGCTGATGGTTTTTTTGGTATTGTCTCAGTGTGTACTACTCAGTCTATCAATTTAAGGGGGACTGCACGACGAAACTAGATTATAGTTCATATGATATGAATTTTATTCAAACGTAACGATAATGCGCTCCGTTTTACAACTCGAACATAATATGATAACGATAATGGTTATGATGATGACGATGATGATGGAGATGATGTGATGATAATTGTGATGATGGTTGACTGATGACAATGCTATAAATGATGGTGAACATGCTGATGGTGATAGTCATTGCCAATGGCGACAGTGCTATAGATGATGATGATGTCGGCGATGATTGGCAATGATGACAATGACGAAGATGGTGATTGTGATGCCGACGATCATGGTGATGATGTTGGTGATGGTGAAGAAGATGGTGATGTCTATGATGGTTATGATTTCGATGATGCTGACGATGATTGTATTGTTTTTGATGGTGGTGATGATGCTGGCGATGATTTTATTGTTTTTGATGGTGGTGATGATGCTGATGATGAGGAATGTAGTGATGATGGTGGTGATCGGGATGACGATGATCAGGATGATGCATTTATGAATGAAGGAGTAATCACACTGGACGGGACCTGTGTTCTGGAACTTAGTTATAAAGCTCCTCTCCGAAATTATATTGTTTGCTTGCTTGTGTTGATCGCTTGCGTCTTGGAAATATTGAAATAATTATCAATTAAAAGCTGACACAGCCTGTTATGGTAACAAGGTTCATTATAATTCCAGCATGTCAGTTCATATACCTGACAGGTCAACAAAATGTCACAATAAATACCCAATGTGTCAGAACACCTAATACGAATGTGATTGAATAGCGGAAGATACTTAGATATCGATTGCCATTGCATATGAGTAACATGCACAACGCTATGTTAGAACTGTATTTCAATTTGAGTATTCTGCGTTAATCGGATGGGTGCTAACCCATTATATAACGTACTTTCGATTAAATAGCGGCTTTGTCTGAAACATTTTACACCACCACAAGTGATCAACTTTGGCACATAAGTAAAATTCACTTATTGTATATGCTAGCTTGGAGATGGAGGGGAGGTTGTGTAGTCACTCTTTATAATCATTTCTTTAAAAAAAACGCCCCTTATTTGTTTTAATATCTGAATATCTCCGTTATCTAGTCAATATAATTACCCCACTTCAAATCAATCTGGATACTCATTTTTAAATACAATCCGAACAAACCAATCGCTATCTAATCGTGAACCGATTATATATTTGTCCTTTAATTCTAATCCTTGGTGTATTGGATGTGTCATAAAGCTATGGAATACTATTAAGGCCACATCCTAATGGCGCTTTCGGCGCGCGACAAAAAGTGCGCCATTAGTAACGCGCCGAAAGCGACAAAATGTGCGATATTAGCGCACGTTTCGGCGCGCCGAAAGCGACAAAAGGTTACGGCGCACATTTTGTCGCTTTCGGCGCTCCGAAATATTCGCTAATATCGCACATTTTGTCGCTTTCGGCGCGTTACTAATGGCGCACTTTTTGCCATTAGGAAGTGGCCCTAATAATACTCCATAGAAAGCATATCCAATTCTTCACATAAATGCACATATACCACACAACATTACCCTGCAGGGAGCCCCACACATATATAGTAGCATATAGAAGAGTGTCGTCTGCTCATGTTTGTCTGGGGCTCTGTATGGGTGAAATTATAAAATTGTTAAAGAATACAAGAAAAAATTATTAAAATTGTAAAAAATTGTTAGGCCAATGCATTCTCTTATATATGCGAGGCGACCTATACTCGCATATATAAGTGAATGCATTGGTACAGGGTAAAAAAATCCCGTTTCCAATTCTTCAAAAAAATGCACATATACCACACAGCTACATCACTGGTGAATTAAATTGTCATAAGTACAATAAATCCTAGCAATCTACAATCATATTTCCATATGACTTCAGACCCAAACTATGTACAAATGAAATCGCTCCGGTTTAAATATTTAAAAATACACATGCAAAAAGTAAATACAAAAATAAAAACAATCATCACACACCCACGCCCAATACAATAACACACACGAACGTTCTGTTTAACTCCATGTACAGGGCGATGTGTTTTGCCTGCGTTTATATTCATCTTCTAATTTTCAGAGACATGCATTGACGAGGACGAATTTTGCGCCGGTGATATATACGAGAACCCAGATCACTGTAACACACTGACTGGGAAACGATTTTGTAGAGGGACATGTGGCATCTGTTCGAACCAAGAGAACACCGACAATGATGGTACGTAACCTGCCCAAGTGGTTAATGTGGTATAGCGTTGTTTGCGATGGGGGGGGGGGGGGGTATTGTCTATAGGAAGCAGGGACATACACTGAGAACGCCGAAAATGATGGTACGTAACCTGTCCAAGTGGTTAATGTGGTAGTGCTTTGTTTGCGGGGGATACTATAGGAAGCAGTGCAATACATTCGAAGTGTATTTTTTTTTTCGCAAATGTTTTTTTTTCGTGGTACTATACTGAGGGGGGGGGCGGGTATCAAATAATGGTCCGAAACAAATTGGGTCAATGGTGTGGGTAACACACGTGACCAAAGGCAAACAATATACGCCTTTGAATGTTTTTTTGCGACACCCCCCGATTCTGGATGAAACATAAATCATGTTTAGACAAAAGACATTAACTGTGCATCATTTGACAATGAACCAGTGTATCACATATTTTCTTTCTCCAAGTTTGTCCATTCGGATGGCGTCTGTTTGGAAATGATTGCTACAGATATCTTGGACAGCAGGGGACGTTCGAGGAAGCAAAGGCATTGTGTTCTATAGTTGGTGGAACGCCTGTAACAGCCAAGACAACAGAAGAACAGCTTCGCGTCATTACTGTAGTGTAAGTTTGGAGTGACAATATTTATTCCATATTATGCAGTATGTATAAAACAAATATTAACATTGATGATGTGAATGGGATTCGACAACAAGCTTTAAACTTTTGGGAGTTTTTTTCCGATTGAACGGTGAGAGTGATTTCAGACACACCAATTTCCTACAGGTACATGGGGACTTCATGCTTTAGGTTCACATTTATTGGCGTAACTATATACTCACAGGGCGGGCCGGTTTGATAGGTGTCTCAAAATAATGTAGTTGCATATGGAATGATTTAGTTTGTATGTGAGGGACTATGGTTGTCCAATCAAGATAAAGTCATTTCATATCTAATGGTGTTGGGTTGTAGTGTGTGGTTTGGGTGATTAGAGTAAGTTTAAATCCAGCATGTATGTTGTCTCCTGTTTGTTTCTCAATGTTCCATTCGTGTTCGTCCATGCATGTTTTCCATTTCATGTTTCCAACATGAATAATGAACGAAGGGCAGACATCACATGGTTCGCCATTGCTTCTTTAATCAACTTATACCTTGTTTCAATGATTATACTACTGCACACAAACGGAGAGTTTATATCTCGACTATTTTGCACGGGATATGTGAATATTGTATGGGATCATTGAAGCCAGCTTTTCAAGCATGTCACAAGTGGTGCCAACTTATCGCCGACGATCACATTCTTAATTACATATGTTCATATTTTCACATAGAACGAGAGGTTTATTCTCATTTCAAACCGATGAAATAATAAACTAGAACAATTACAGGGTTCCAGTCTAGACGTCCAGTCAATGCCGCTTCCAATCAATGCCGCGTTTTTGTTTATTTGACCTGAGTTATGGCCATTATCTTGCATTTCTAAGTAAGTGTATGACCGTTAGTGTGATAACTAGATCAAACGCCAACCGATTCCATTCGTATTGGTATTGTATGCTTTATTCTCTCATCCATATAAGCACATGACAATTTCATGTAACGGATATTTATAAACAGAGAGTTATATATAATAGTCATATGATTATAATACAAAAGACAATATATACATGTAACCCCGAACATGTAGCAGGTTGGATTTAATAACCCTCGTTTGTTGTCAAAAACCGATATCAGCGTATCAGCTGAGACGAGCAAGCCTGCACCGCGCATTTTGCAAACATGCAAGACAGTATTTCTCGCGCAATATGGATCTTTGACAACAATATATCGAACGAGTTCTAAAACCAAGCAACTGGTACAACGTACACGGGAACATACTTTATAATGTGTTTAAATAAGCTCTCCATCTGCAGGGGCAGTGGCATTAAGGTGTGGCTGTACTTCCAAGATGCAGCGACGGAAGGGACTTGGCTTTGGGGAGATGGAGCCACGCCGACGTGGACGAACTGGGAGGCGTCGGAACCCAATAACAACGGGAATCAAGATTGTGCCATACTGCTCACTGGGGTGCCTGAATGGTGGGACCTGAAATGTGATGATGACAGTAACTACATAGCATGTCAAGTTCCAAAAACCGGAGGTAAGATGTTTGTGCTAATCGCCATCGCCTCTTCGTCTTCACTTCAAATATTTATTTCAATACCTCCATTTCTGGAGAAGAGTATTTACAACAAAGGTATTTACAATTTTGAACATGAGTATGACAGCTGTGAAAAAGTATATAGTATATAATTATGTGACAGCGTAAGTAAAAGTAGAATGCAGAATGTGCATGTCACATTATAAGATGGCGTTTTGGGTTCAACCACAGCTGTTTGTCATTGGATTTTACTCTAATCAGGGATCACGAGGCTGTACATGTACCTCAGATGTAGATGGTTACTGAGTATTCAGGCTCATTGCGGTAATAATTGTTAATAGGTGACCCGCCATATCAAATCCAGTCGGAAGTCGGGATTTTTTTACCCTGTGTCAATACATTCTCTTATATATGCGAGTCGACCATAGGTCGCCTCGCATATATAAGAGAATGCATTGGCCTAACAATTTTTTATCATTTTTTAAAAATAAATGTTTCTTACAATTTTTAGGACATAAAATAAAAAAACATCCATTACCTTGAAGGGAGCCCCAAACATATATAGAAGCATATAGAAGAGTGTCGTCTGCTCATGTTTGTCTGGGGCTCTGTATGGGTGAAATTATAAAATTGTTAAAGAATACAAGAAATAATTATAAAAATTGTAAAAAATTGTTAGGCCAATGCATTCTCTTATATATGCGAGGCGACCTATACTCGCATATATAAGTGAATGCATTGGTACAGGGTAAAAAAAATCCCGACTTACGACTGGATTTGATATGGCGGGTCACATAGCGTCTTAGAACAATTATACGTGTAATGGGTTGAGCGCTATATGCAAACTGTCATTATTATTAGTAATGCATAAAGGTTGTGCATTAAGTCAATGACCGGGGGTACTCCACTTATAATTTGTTCTTACATTCTATAACAATTAAAAAAAAATATCAGTTTGTTCTTACATTCTTTATCATTTTTTTCTTACATTTAATTTTTTTTTTTATTACATATCTATCAACGTAATTCGCATTATCGCACGAGTTTCCAGGCGTGTGATAATTCTCAGAATCGCACTAGTGCAATCTGTCGACGGAACTATTTCATTCAGTGTTGTTAAGACTGGTACTCGCCATTACTATTTTTAATTTTTCAACACAAGGGCGACAGACAACCCACTTGCCGAAATCAAAGCGCGCTCATTGGGTTATATTTTTGGAAAATCTATCAGAATTTAATTTCAAACACATCATTAAAGATGGGTCAAGGTCACTCGCGGACAGACGGGCTCCCTGTCTGATTGTTGCGTTAACCCTAAAATGCCGTTAAAACTCAATTAAATTCATATTTTCAGTACCGGAGATGTACGATTGTGAGTCAACTTACTATGATACAGATATATGTAATACAAATAGAACCGCATTAGTGTCTGGATTTTGACGAAATTTTCGCACTCGATTTGTTGGCGGAACGCGATACCTCTCGTGCGATAATTTCGTCAAAATCCAGGCACTAATGCGGTTCTATCTATTTATCATTTTTGTATCATTATTTCTTACACTTTTAAACAATTATAAAACATAATAAAAAACTTGTTAGGCCAAAGCATTCTCTTATATATGTGAGGCGATCTATGGTCGACTCTCATATTTAAGAGAATGCATTGATACAGGGTTTTCGCTAGAACTCGTGAAATGAATATTAATAAGCCCACTGTGGGTCACTATGATTCACCGTGATTGTTTCGAGGTCCGCAGTGAACTAACGGATTGATGTGAATCAACATAAATCCTATGGACTGACAAGCCTTATAACCAATAAAAATCGCCACAAAACACCGACAACTACATTGTAACCAATTTCGATTTATTGCATAACAGTATAGTAATTAAATATTGATAATTATCTTATCTTGATTTTTTCAAACTCTTAATTACGGGGAAAGTGACAATTTGTTGAAATTTTAGATCTATGCTTCGCGATTTGATTGTATATCGTGAGGTTTATTGTGATATATGGAAATTAAAGGTGAAACGACATCTAAACTTTTGTATTTCTCAAGGAGAAAACCGGAAAAATTACCCATCTATTTATAACCAAAATTTGAGAATAGAGTTCGTAGAACATTCCTGTTATCTGGGAGTATATTTTAGTGCAACTTGTTCTTTTAACTATGCCAAGGAAACAATCGGAGAGAAAGCATTATCAGCCATGTATCAACTCATTAAAGTTTGCAGAAAAAATGACATATCGATTAAAAAAATGTTCGAATTGTTTGACAGAAAAATAGTTCCCATTCTTACATATGATTGTGAGATATGGGGCGTAGACAATAATATTAGCATTGAGCGGGTTCACCTTAAATTTTGTAAGCTACTTTTATGCATGAAATCATCAACTCCAAATTATATGGTCTACGGCGAGACCGATCGCAAGCCAATTGATATCATTTTTAAAACGAAAATCCTTAAATTTTGGAGCTCCAGAAAGGCAGAAAGTCCAAGTTTTCTAATACTATATACTGGCTATCTTACGACTACTTGACATACAGTGAAATAAAAATACCATGGATCCTCGGTGTCAGGAGAATTGTTTATCATTGAGGCATAAGCTACTCATGGAACAATCAGAAAAAATGTGATTTAAATATGCTCCAAACCGAAATTATAAGGTTGTTGAATGACCAGTTTATACAGACCTGGCATGGTGAACTACAATTGTCTAGAAACAACTCATTATATGCTATTATAAAAGACCAAACAAAAATTTGAAAGTTACTTGAGAGGATAAAGATAAAGATAGAATAATATGGAATAATATACCCAGAAATGACCGCATTTGCTCATTACGCCGCAGCGACAGTATTGCTGATGACTCCACTATTTGATAGACTGCCCATATTTTAAATCAGAACGAGATAAGTTATTCCTTATTTACAGTAGAAGCGATTACAGCCTCCATAAATTGCAATTACTATTGATCACATCCGTCTGCTATGAGGAAAACCTGTAAGTTTATCAAAATTATAACGTCAACCATCTGTTCTACAGGCAGTACACGAAGATACCCATTAGCGTCGTGTGTCTTCATCGTTTACGCCCAATAAATCAATTATTATTGATATTAAGTATAATATTTATGTTTTCAACATCCACCATACTTGTGTTTTAACAATATTTGTTAAACTATATACCGTGTGCCGATGCTGTTAAGTTAAGTTAGCTATATGTGACCCGCCATATCAAATCCAGTCGTAAGTCGGGATTTGTTTACCCTGTGCCAATGCATTCTCTTGACTTGACTTGAAACATATTTTATTTGCAAAATATACAAAAGGGATTGGGGCACAAGTTTTTGCAACTTATGAAGCCCCTCTCCTAATACAATATTGTAACACACATGTGATCAAGATGACGGTACAAACTTATTTACATGGTGAGAAGTTATGGGATATATTGTGTGTAGCGCCTTCCAGAGATGATCCAACATGAGATTACTTCTTATCTGTGAGAAAATTTGTATTTGAAGAATGCCACTACTTTATTAATGTTGGAATGATTGACAAGTGTCAATATATTATCTATTCTTAGTACTTTTATGTTGGTTGTAAAATATAATGGTACACTTGATTCGTTCTCTATTTTGTTATTGTTGTGCTCTGGAAGGCAATACAGATGATAAATCAGAATGAGATGTTTGAATGGGATGTTTGTCCACTTGTGTGGTAAAAGTTGAAATTCCGGAAGCAAGTATAGATTCGCAAATAAGATAAATATAATCATTAGGGGTCAAAACGCTTAGTCGCTGCAATATATTGCTGTGTGATGGAAAATAGTTTCATATTTTGTTGGGACGAGAGATAAGGTATTCCACACATGAGTTCTGAAATATGGCTTACTTTGAGATTTTCGCGGGCTAGTTTCTCAAAGAGAACTGAGCGCTCACGTTGGTACAATGGGCACATGAAGAAATAGTGATAGGTGTCCACATGAGCATGCGGGGCTGTCAGCGATATAATTATTGAACATATCACATCGGAGTTCACTGCAAAAATTACGTATGCGACCAGCATAGAAATGTAGAGGGGGGCTGATTGTCGGATCTATATGATACAAGTTGGTTTTAAAGGTAGAAGATTGATCAGCATCGGTGATTACTTTGGGAAGCTTATTCCATTCTAACACCATCGCTGGAAAAAAAGACTGTTCGAAGTGTTCAGTATTGCAATAGTATGAGTAAAATTTACCTGGGCGTCTCCAATTATAATCTGCAACCTCGTGTGATCTGGGGGAAAGTGTATTGGCTAGATAAGAGGGGGCTAGATTATTGATTATTTTATAGAGTGCCTGCAGTGTATGTAGTTGACGTCGTTTATTGAGTGATGGCCATCCGACCTCCTGTAATACCGTGTTGTCCGAAGCAGAACGGGTGATACCACTGACTATTCGTCCAGCGTCGACATGAAGCCAGTCAAGCTTCTCTAACATATAATTTGAGGCATTGTCCCAGACGGCGTCTGAGTAATCAAATAAGGGTAAAATATATGTTTTGTAAATAATTTCAATGGTTTTCCGGTTGAGTTGATATTTAATCCGTCGGAGTTGAGACAGGCGTGTTGCAATTCTGTTGACAGACCCTTCAATGTGTGCGTTCCATTTGAGATTTGATTGGAGTTCCATACCTAAGTGTATATGCTTGTCCACGAAGTTGATTGAATTTCCTACGAAATTGAGGTTTGGTTTCACTGTTGAGGGCGCAACTAATGAAACGGACATGCCAACTGTTTTAGTTGGGTTGAAACTGACCAACCAGTTTAGGGACCACGCTGTAATTTTGTCTAAATCGCTGTTCATAGTATGTTCAAGTATATTAAGATCAAAGTGACTGCAAGTATCATCGGCATACATTCTCGTCATTGATTCAATACCGTCGGCTAAATCATTTATATAGACTAAGAACAAAAATGGACCCAGGACATACCCTTGTGGAACTCCCGCTGGGATGACCTCGTATTTTTAAAATGTGTCATTGATTAGGACCCTCTGCGTCCGATTTTCTAGGTAGTTTTCTATCCAATTTAAAATATTTCCTTCTAATCCATAAGCATTTAATTTGTGTATCAGTCCCCTGTGCCAAACCCTCTCAAAGGCTTTGGAAATATCACAGAATATAGAACATGTAAGTAGTCCTTTGTCAAGGGATTGGCACAGGTTGTGATATAGGTCTAATAGTTGGTATGTTGTACTATGACCTGTGAGAAATCCTGACTGATGGAAGTATAAAAGTTCATTTTCAATGAAAAAATTACTAATCTGTTTCAAAACCACTTTCTCGAAAACTTTAGCCACACATGGTAGAAGGGAAATTGGTCGGTAATTGTTGGCTTCCGCTGGATCATCTTTTTTGAAAATCGGAATCACGTTTGCTGCTTTTCAGAACTCTGGGAATTTCTCTAAGTTGATAGATTTCCTGAATAGAAGGACGAGTGGGTGAGCTATTGGTTTTGCTGTTTCCCTGAGCATTCTAACACTAATTCCATCATGGCCATGGGCTTTGTTGAGTTTAAAAGATTTGATGGCTGATTCTACCTCTGATTCTGTGAAAACCAAATCAGGCATGGTGTTTGTGGTGCGCTTCGGAAAATGAGGCAAGTTATGATTGGTATCATTAATGGTAGAATTTGCAATAAAGCTTTCGTTTAGAATTTTTGCTTTGTCGACATCATCAATTGCATATTCTTACTGTATAGAACTGTATAGTGTGGGATGTTTTTTGCTCGTTTCTTGTTTAGTAGGTAATGTATTATTCTCCAAACGTCTCGTGGGTTAGATGCTTCTCTTGTTCCTTCTTCAATATTTTCTTCAAATTTGATTTTCGCGTGCTTCTTCGTGTTATTGATTTTGTTCCTTATGTTTTTATATTTTCTCCAGACTTCAGGGTTATTTGCCTTCATGGCCTTTTTCCTTACTCTGTCGCGTTTTCGTATCTCAAACCGGATGTCCGAATTGAACCAAATTTTGTCGGATGTTCTTACTGTAACGCATGATTGTGGAATTGTTTTCGCCATTATGGACAGGAATTCTAGTTGAAAGTTATTGGCAGCTGTGTTCACATAGGTCGCCTCACATATATAAGAGAATGCATTGGCCTAACAATTTTTTACAATTTTAATAATGTTTTCTTGTATTCTTTAACAATTTTATAATTTTTGTGAAATCGCGCCGTATTTTGTATTAATGCTGTACATGAATTGATATGTTCGTGCGATATAACGCATACCTATGTTCGTATAATATTGTTTTTAAAGTTGTTTTTGTGTTGCTTTAGTTATGTTTTTATTATGAGTAACAAATACAGTTTAAAACAAATATACGCCGAGAAAATGAGTTTTTAATTTCGCCAAAGTTTTGTTTTTAATTTGGCCAAAAAACATTTAGCCAAAGTTTTTTTCATTTGGCTAATAAAATTTTCATTTGGCTAAACTTTTGGCCTACTATTTTAGTTTCCAGCTGACACAGTAAGTATCAAGTAATGCCAGTCAGGATTCAATCCCTCGTAACTTTCCAGTAACACGATTAGGTCATCAACATACAACAGAAGACTTGTTGAGGTAGTTCTCAGTGTTATTGAATTATTTTTTGAAACGTCAAATATATATGTTGTGTCATTAGTGGATATATTAAATAAAATATGACTACATGTAATGCCATTCCCTTGTCTCACTTCCATATATACATGGCTTGAGTCTGAGATACCATTTCTATTTTTTACTGCTACGTCCTCGAAAATGTTAAAGGGTACTTACGTTTTGAGGCGTTCAATTCGACTTTCCGTCAGTGGTAGTGGAAAAATTTGTAAATTCTTTATTGACCAATGCGAGGGCGAAAAATAGTACTGCGAGAATTTAAATTCGACTAATTTATTGCTGAAAAGTGATCAAAACCAAATTTGACAGTTAAAATTAGACCTATATATGCCAAAAAAAATCACTACGTTGTTGAGAAATCAATAGATTATTATTGTTATTTTTATAAAACATCAAAATATATGAGAGAAATGAATGAAAAATTCAACATTAAACAAAATAGTGTCTTTGGTGTGGCACTCTTCATTCCAAACTGGCCAAAGGTCTTATTGTTTTTTTCTTTTCTTATTTGTAAATTCTGTATTGACCAATGGGTGTGCGAAAAATAGTACTGCGCGAATTTAAATTCGAGTAAGGTATTGCTGAAAAGTGATGAAAACTAACTTGACAGTTAAAATTAGACCTGCATATGCCAACAAAAATCACTACGTTGTTGAGTAATCAAATCAATGGGTGCGCGAAAAATAGTACTGCGCGAATTTAAATTCGAGTAAGGTATTGCTGAAAAGTGATGAAAACCAAACTTGACAGTTAAAATCAATACGTTGTTGAGAAATCAATAAATGATTGTTTTTTATATAAAACATCAAAATATATAAGATAAATGAATGAAAAATTCAACATTAAACAAAATAGTGTCTTTGGTGTGGCACTCTTCGTTCCAAACTGGCCAAAAGTCTTATTTTATACAATACAATTTTGTTTCTTCTTCTTATTTGTAAATTCTTTATTGACACTATATACATGGACACAACTATTCAAACACTCCATACACAGCATGATCACAATATCGACACTAGTGCCCTGGTTTGGCGGAAGGGGGTTACTTTCGCACGCAACTGACACACGCCTTAAATTCAAAATCAAAAAGACACCTCATACGTTTTTATTACACAAATTATGTTTACGACGAATTGACGATCACCAGAACAGTTATAATATTTTTTAAATATAAATGTAATTTAACCCTTTTATGACGGGAGCTTCTCCAGTGCATCCTCTTATATATGCGAGTCTCCCATATGGCGCCTCGCAATTATAAGATAATGTGTTGGCTTACAAGACCAAGGTAAATGTTGTTAGGCAAAATTTAATGCATTATCTTATGTATCTTAAGCATCACAATAAGCTGAATTATTCCATGTTCCCATATAGAAAGATTATTAGCATTCACATGCTATAGAAAGAATGCATCAAAGAGAATCAACAAATTTCTAACGGAAATACAATCTCCTTTGGACTCTTTAATAAACTGAGATGATGGTTCCTGTAATTACAAGATAAATGAAGCGTGTTATGCTCACGGCGGCCAGATGTTACAGTATTACATATTCAAACGATCCGGATGAGTTTTTATGAAACACATTACTTTTTAAGATTATAGTGTATATCTTGTCCTGGCAAAAATTTCTTCACAGGCTACTGTTTCGACATCGGATCCTCTTGTGCGACTGATCTCTTGGCGGATTCAAACCACTGCAGCTCACTCAACGCCAAACGCGCATGTAGAAAAACGTGTGGATTATGCAAAGTTCCAGAAAAGCCAGGGAAAGGTGAGCACAATGTATGATGAAGTAACGATGAAGCGGGTCACGCTCGCCAAAAATGTTCTGAAGGGTACACATGCTCCCTATATGTGTTGAATGGTAAACATGTATTGCTATCTTATTCAAAATTACGCTGATTAGTTGCGATTTCTGCTATAGTAATTGTTTTCGTTCCAATGAAAATTATAATGAACTGAAAACAAATTGCTGATGAGCGCCAGACTTTCAGTAACACAATATAACACAGGCTGCAGTTGATACAATCCGGTTCCTATTTTGATGTACGGCGTTTTTTTTGTCCGGTTCACAAGCACAAAACACACTGTCTTCGAATGTCATGTTCTATTTCTCAAGTTACTAAATCCGATTTCTGACGCATTAGTTAGAATGGTTTTTCGTCACACGAACACTAATAATGATCAGATTGCCAGACAATTTAGCAATGGTATTAAGCTTCACAATTTCACTGGGTGCACAGGGGTACATAACAACATCGGGAGATGTTGATGAACAATTTGCAAAATATGTTGTCTTAAATTCAGTTATGTGATTGATTCGTTCTTATCATGTGTATATATCCCAGAAATATCATTTGCATCTAAATATCAACTCCGATAATTCTGACCTTCCCCATACACATGCCAGATTTTCCTAGAAAAATCGGACAGTTGTACTGATTGTTCGCGAGTGCGGGGCGTTGTACGTTTGTCGCGACAATTATGTACTAAATTATGCTGTTATCAGGCTATATTCAGTCGTATGCTAGATTACTGAATGCAAAGCTCGCATGCTCATGATTGATTTTTGAAACCGTAATCGTTACTACGGATATGGCGTAAATTTTGCAAAAAGGTTTTGGACTACTATAAAGTTATTATACAATGTTGTGTACAGTATGTGGTTTTTTTGTACGAGTCCAGGTTGTGGTGAGTGTCGAGTCCAATATGACTTTTTCACCACAACCTGGACGAGTACAAGAAAAACACATATACTGTACACAGCATTGTATAATTACATTTGTATTATCCATCTGTATGTTTATCCAAATTTTGTGGTTATTTTTGGTATTTGTCGGCACTTAATTCTCTATAAAAGTCTCTAATTGATCATCAGAAAGCATGATTTGGAACAGTAAACACGGAAGTGAAAAAAACAAACGCAATGCGGAAGTGAAACGTCTGTTAAATACATCAGTGTTGCGCGCGCATCACAATTTCATCGATTCATTTCGCAATAGAGTTAATTCGTGACGTCACAGTCCCGATAAAAAACGTCATATTGCACACTTGGGAGTGCAATATGACATTCGGGAGTCCAATATCACTTTTCCCGGATTATCACGTGGCGGCTTTTGCCCAATCAGAAATAGTGTTAGTTAAGGGATGGATAATAATACTGGTTATTCGTAATTCTTCTCAGTGGCAGTTATTTATGTAATATGTGTCTAATAATGAACCTATTTTACATTTTTCAAGTTGGAACCATATCTTGCCCTCAACCAATCGTTCCATCTGATAGTACTGCGACAGGAACACTTAAAGAATCGTATACAGTTGGGGAAACGGTGGAGTTCACATGCAAAGCTAACACCCGGACGAAAATGATTACGAAGTGTACGACCACCGGCACATGGACGGGTGGGAACTATGTCTGTCACGGTACGTATAACGAGATGTACTATTTGTTCATGAAATACGACAGATAACTCGTCGTCCTACAATCAGTCTCCTTGTGGTTAAATTCCAATATACACACACCGATGCGTCATGTATTTATTTATTTTGCAATTCGACTGCATAGAATTTGGTCTAAACTATAGTGACCTATAAGGGAGGGAGGGGTCAACAGAGTATATAGTCATTTCCCACATGTTGTAACGGAGTTATATATGGTTGATTTACTTTCAAATCAGTTCCTTACGCTGTGGCTGTCTTTGCCGACATGGGTCCGCAATCCACACTGACCGTTGCAGTCAGTATATATCACGGGGCATGTCAGTTAGATGTGTGATTCATGGTATCAATCTCAGTCTACCATCAATAAATATTTGGTAAGAAAACGGTGCTTATCTACCGTCAATAGATATTTGGTAGGAAAACGGTGCTTATCTACCATCAATAGATATTTGGTAGAAAAACGGTGCCCATCTACCATCAATAAATATTTGGTAGGAAAACGGTGCTTATAATTTGTAATGGTTACTGGAGTGCTGGAGATAATAACTCAACTCGTTCACATTCAAGCTTCGAATTAACCCTTTACCCAACAGAAGGGCCCTGTGCCAATGCATTCTCTTATATATGCGAGTCGACCATAGGTCGCCTCGCATATATAAGAGAATGCATTGGCTTAACACATTAAAAATTATAAAATTGTTAAAGAATGTAAGAAAAAATGGTGAAAAGTGTTAAAAAAAGATTTTTTTTAGGCCAATGCATTCTCTTATATATGCGAGGCGACCTATGGTCGACTCGCATATATAAGAGAATGCATTGGCACAGGGCATAACTGTAACTATCACAATGTGGTCAAGGAGCCGGTTCCAATGATATCCATATTTGTATGGTTCTATTGAGACAGACCAAAGATATTTTAGGCTGTTGAAGCTTTATTTGGCCGGGTTTGGCCGGTTTGTTGGATAAAGGGTTAAATCAAATTAAATTTAAATCATGATCTAGTAAATTACTAGTTATAGCAGGATGGGTCTTATGTACTCTTTGACTGCGAATGAGTGTCACTAAATTTAAAGACCCCCTGCCCGGAAATGCTTCTATATCGATTAATATTGATTATATTTCGAATATGTTCTGGTCTAAAACATGTGGTTGTTTAGCTAACGAACAATAGTGGTTACTGTTAACAAATACCAGAAATTGTATTGTGTAACTTTGTCACAAATAAACGTTAATTATACTCATTTTCGCTTATAACTATGTAATAAATCAATACAAACAATCAATCTGGAACATTTGATGTTCGGGGCATAGCTATGGGAACACCTTAATGATCTATATCGCTATATAGTATCGCCTGAATGATCTGTTCTAAAAATAGAACAATACAGTGTCCCATTTAACGATCTCATTTTATAATAAAATATTCGAAATAAAATCAATATTAATTGATACAAGCGTTTCCGGATATGGGTCTTCAACTCATATTTATTATGATATACCCACGAAACTATTTCAAAATTGTTATATATATGAAGAGATAATCCATCTTTACGTACATGTTTCTTATACGCCTGTTAATGATTATATTTGTGAGGATTCTCGAGTTTGAGTCAGTAATAATATTATGTTGCTTGTACCACGAGATGTTGTTGTATATTCGAGAATTGTACCTCTAAACTACGTCGATATATCAATGGTAGCACATAATACTAACCAATCAGGACGAGATTGGAAACAGTTTTAGTTAATGTCTTAATATTAAAAATAATCTTTAAACTGAACGAGTAGGGTATGTAAACGTGAAACAGTGTCTCGTCTACATTCCAGCTTGTTCAGACGGTTGGTCTATGTTCGGGACGTCCTGTTATAAATCACTCGGCACAAAAGCTTCTTTTAATGACGCCAAAACAGCGTGTGCTGGTTTGGGAGCTGGAATCACAACTGTCAAGACCCCAGCAGAAGAAGCCTTCGTTGTTGATTTAAGGTAAACCGAACCCACGTCATAACAGTTCGCCGTCACGGTTGGGTGGCTGTATGTTTTACGGCCAACTAGTTGTGTGATACGTGTCCATCTCATAATTATCGTGGCCCTTGTTCACACATAATGATTCAAACAGGTACGGGTGAACCACCGACTGTCTTCCTGACAACGTGTTCATTCTGTTTTATGTATTGTGCCAAATATGCCACATTGGTTAACCCTTTACCCAACAGAAGGGCACTGTGCGAATGCATTCTCTTATATATGCGAGTCGACCATAGGTCGCCTCGCATATATAAGAGAATGCATTGGCTTAACACATTAAAAATTATAAAATTGTTAAAGAATGTAAGAAAAATGGTAAAAAGTGTTAAAAAAAGATTTTGTTTAGGCCAATGTATTCTCTTATATATGCGAGGCGACCTATGGTCGACTCGCATATATAAGAGAATGCATTGGCACAGGGCATAACTGTAACTATCACAATGTGGTCAAGGAGCCGGTTCCAATGATATCCATATTTGTATGGTTCTATTGAGACAGACCGAAGATATTTTAGGCTGTTGAAGCTTTATTTGGCCGGTTTTGGCCGTTTTGTTTGGTAAAGGGTTAAAACCTGGTGCACAACGACACGCCGGTTCTACGGACTGGCAAGTAAAACACTACAAACACACAATAGTCAGAAATAGTAACGCCCTCAAGATCATAATATTAGACATATATATATACATTAACCCTTTACCCAACAAACCGGCCAAAAACGCCCAAATAAAGCTTCAACAGCCTAAAATATCTTCGGTCTGTCTCAATAACACCATACAAATATGGATATCATTGGAACCGGTTCATTGACCACATTGTGATGGTTACAGGTATGTCCTGTGCCAATGCATTCTCTTATATATGCGAGTCGACCATAGGTCGCCTCGCATATATAAGAGAATGCATTAGCCTAAATTCTGTTCTATAAGAGAATGCATTGGCACAGGGCCGTTCTGTTGGGTAAAGGGTTAAAATATAAAAATATATTGGGGAAAACAAGACATTATTGCCAATACTGGTATAAATTATAAAAAAATATATATTAGCTTTAACCGAAATATTTGAACACATATTCACTATAGCGCGTATTCGTAGAATTTGTCTTCAAATTGTTCAAACTGCATAACCTTAATAAAAACAAGAGTTATTTCTAAATACAGTCTACGTGAATACAGGTGAGATAGAATCACAAGCAGATGGATTCTGAATCGACGATTAGCCAAACAGCGTCGATAAATAGTGACGGTATATGAACCCATGTTAGGTCAGTGACCCCATATGATATCAATATTAGATATTTATCCACCGTCTTTTTTCAGAAAACTGTTGCCCCCGGGGATATTTTTGGTGTATTTTGGCGCCAAGAAAGGTGATATATGTCGGAAATCATTTTCTGCGAATTTAAAGATAGTACCATGTACCAAAACCTGCATGCGATATATTTTAGGAATTTTAAGGACTCATAAATTAACTATCACCAAGTTGACCTACTTCTGGTGATCAGCCATTGACTCAGTGCGTTGACGTTCAACGCACATGGTGCGTCACTGTGACGTTACATAAGCTAATGGCCATAGATGACACATTTAACTCACCAAATTAAAATCAATTACTGCGACGAAATTAAAGGGATATGCTGGAGTTTGTCCACTGACATACTAAATACGTTACATGACGCTTAGTGGTCGGATATGGTGTCATGTGAGGCTCAGCGAGATCAATATTGATCTCACTTCGCCTCACATGACACCACATCCGACCACTAAGCGTCATGTAACTTATAATATTTCCAAAGTAAATCCAAGAGTTCTAAACGGTTATTTATTTATTTTATTTTTTTGGAGGACAATCAGACACGAAGTGATGTGCCCTATATATATATATATATTCCTCATTTTATGGGACCACTAATTATGCCAAACAAGTCGCGATACCGTTGTGTCGGAGTTTCCAGCCAAACCTGTTATAGTCTATTGATATTCGACGTGCGACGTTTGAAGTTATCCATTCCAAACCTGTCCATTGTGCTATTATTGTTTTGTCTTGTTATAGCGGATACGCAGATCATGTATGGCTTGACTTTCATGATGAAATTACCGAAGGAACGTGGCTATGGGGCGATGGAACCACACCCAGCTGGACGAACTGGCAGTCTTCGGAGCCTAACAATTATGGGAATCAGGACTGTGCCGTGTTGGTGGTCGGGGAGCCCGAATGGTGGGACTTACCATGCGACGAACACAAATATATTGTGTGCAAGGCTGCCATTACGGAAGGTGAGTAATCCGAGGTATAGGTGGTGGGATGGGGTTTGGGAAGGGGCGTACGTCCTCACAAAATTTGCCGGACCCAACATCAGTTTTATTGCACACACACATAGGTTGAAATGGATGGTTTATAGTTTGACGTTTGTTAAATTGTTTTAAACCAACAGTCGCATATTTTGCTGCATGTACATTCGACAAAACGTTTAGACTATTATGACCATCTTTTAGAAGTTTTACAACCTTAAGGGGAATATTTTGTTATACGGTGGGGCGGGGGGGGGGGTGTGAAGATGTAATATCACGAACTTGGGAGTATGGTCGCTCTAAGGAATGCAAGCCTGTTTCATATACCTAGACAAGTTGGTGAGGTTTCACATGCGATGGGATTTAATTAAAGCTAAATCGCGTTTTGAGGTACATAATACTGTTGGCGTAGGTATGGTTAATATGGGCCTCGCCTTGATTTACAGTAGCATATATAAATATATCGTGGGAAAATGGGTTTATAATGGGTATATACCCATTGTGAGCTGGTTGTCCTATATCCATATACAAGTAAAACCGGTTCTTTCTGAGTATGGTGTTAAATCAACTGTACATGCGTATATATAGTGAATCATGTATGGGTCCAGCTTATGCTATACATATTACAAGTAAGTTTTGAGACCAGCACTTCATTCCAGAATTCCGAACAGCAAGGTTCTCGTGACTGTAACCTCTGTTTCCTATTCTTTGTTATATAGTTTGACTCAGAAAAATATAATGTGTTTGCATCTCATCTAATGTGTTAAACCTATACGCTATAGTCTTACAATACACCTAACAATATTCGCCCAAACTACCTTTATACGACCATCATAATCAGAGAAAGACGCATTGAAGGCATACAGAATATGGGCCGTACACAAATGGTTCAATTTGTATTCATCGGAAACGGAATGTGTGGAAACGGTATGTTGCTGTATATTAACATGCAACTGTCAACAAAACTTCCCGCAATGCTTTCGCTTTGTTTTAAAGGGACTCAGCTGTTCCTGAGATCACATAATACGCACAATATTTAATAGCGAAATATACTTAATCGGGGTTCACGTTTAGACACCGATTGCTATTCAAACGGAGTAACATGTGATACGCGAGGTTAGGATTACTCTTCGAAATTAGTATCCTGAGTTAATTAGAAGGGTGATAACTCTATATAAAACGTACTTTGAGGAAAGGACGGACATGTGTATGAATGAATTCACAGCACAACAATTGATCAACCTTGATAAAATATAAGTCAAATTATCCATTACGTGTGAGGTTATGGGTAAAGGAAAGGGCCTAGCGGCGGCCCTTTCGAAAATCCACGGGTTAGCCCCCCCCCCCAATCACTTTCTCACTGGGAGGGGGTAAGTTAGGGTACTCACTATTTAGAAACACTTCTTTTCTTAAAACATCTAAGTTATTTCGTGTAAACTAGGCCTCAATCCTAACCTCGCGTGCCACGTCTTATTGCGATTTAATATATGTTCATCATTTATTTAATAAGGGTGCGTTCATACACTGGCAAGTTGGGACGGTATGGTTTGCAGGAATTTCGTCGTATAAATCGATACGGTGCCATAATATGAACGGAAACAAGCATATAACATGCATTTGTACCACAGCTAACTACATGCGAAGTAAATAACAATCTGTAGTTCCACCTTTATCGATGCTACCGGAATTTGCCTGTAAATGTCATGCACTTTGTCTCGCAAGAATAATTCATACGGGTATTTGAAGGCAAATGTTAGTAGCACCGTTACGTGTGGAACAAAAGGAATCTTATTTATCATGTCGTTCGCTTTGGTAAAGAGGCATGGTATATGCACGCTTCCGTTCATAATGTGGCACCATGTGATTTCCTGTGAGGAAATGTCCGCAAAACACACAGTGCAAAGTTGCCAGCGTATGAACGTAGACTGACGACGCAGTAATGACCAGTTTGAATTACAAAAATAAACTGGACAACTTCGTTAACTCTTTACCGACCCTGCAATCTTTGGCGAACATCAATAAATATATTGTTTACGTTACCCCTGATTAAACATTAGAAGCGGCACAAACGAAACAATCTCAATTTGTTCGAAAAAATATAAGAAATGGTCGACTCGCATATATAAGAGAATGCATTGGCACAGGGTAAACAAAAACTTACGACTGGATTTGATATGGCGGGTCACATATACGTTTCCATTCATTGCATGTCATAGTAATTATGATTGAGTGAATTAAGAGGGAGGCAAAGTAGCAACATTTAAATGGGGAATGCAGTGTTAATTGTCAAGACAAAATTACTCAATATCTACAAAACGTAGAATAATACTTCATGTATATTGTTGGAATGTTTGACTACATGCATATCTAGTGACGACGCAAAGCAGATTTCTCATATTATGTTTTGTTTTGTGACATTTGATGGAGATATTATAAACAATGATAAGCAAAGCTTACCTACTTTTTAATTATGTCCAATAATATCCAAACTGGGATGAAATCAAAATTCCGCTTCGTGTTGTATAGATAAGTCTTCAAACTTTCCAAAAAGGTATATGGTCACATGCGCTTTGTAAAGTTTTATCAATCTTTTCTCAAAAATTAACACTGAATTCCACATTCAAATGTTGCCAAGTTACCTCCCTCTTAAAGCAAATAAAAACAAAACGTACAGAAAAAGGTAAGATGTCACGACAACATTTCAATATTTCTAATACAGAGAGAGAAATTTGTGCAGACCAGATAACAGGATGCATTGCCACCATCAGAAGTCTTCCAGATGCCTGCGCCTTGTCAGATGCATTTTCACAGCAAATATGCCCAAAATCATGCGGCACTTGCGGCGCAACTACCAGTACGTATACATTAACTACCAGTACGTATACGTTTAACTACCAGTACGTATACGTTTAACTACCAGTACGTATACGTTTCAACTACCAGTACGTATAAATTTCGTCGGCTTTTCAAAGAGACCGTCGGAGATCATATGTGTGGTCAGGAGATAATCACAATACATACACCCCCCCCCACAAACAAACCAACTACATACTGATCCAATGTCTGAAACACTATGGTCAAAATAAAAAAAAAAGATTTATAAATTTATTTCGAAGCACTGATTAGAAATACGTGGGCCAACACTTATGGATTTAACTGTGCGTGAACATACTACAGTGTGTCATTATATGTCCAATTGGTCCAAGAAACGCCATTTTTTTCCGACATATAAAACTGTGCTTCCATCAAGCTTATACGGAAATATATTGTATCCCACATATTATTTGCCGATATGTTTCAGCATGCGATGCTACTCTCCAATCATCCAGCTTCACTCTGAAATCGACGTCAGCTGCTATCGTCACTGGCGGATATGCTGAATACGCATGCGCTGATGGTCACGTGCTTGTTTCAGGTGATTTGAAGCGGGCATGTCTGGGGCCATTAGGATTCACCGGAGACGTACCTGTATGTAAAAGTAAGTAAATACTTATTATACCGACCATGGGAGTAAATATTATATACCGACCATGACAGTATATATTATATACCGACAATGACAGTAAATTTTATATACCGACTGTGAAAATAAATAATATACCGACAATGACATGCATATTTATAGTTTTAACTTTCCGTTTACGATTGACTTCGGGCCGGTTTAACATTCACCAAGAGCAAATGCAAATTGTACTTCTTCCAAGAAGATGCGGAAAATGTTCCGGATACTTAGGCAAGAGTGAGTTGGTTATCATCAGCTGGAAGTGTTTTTTTCTCATGCCTTTTTTCCTAAATATATCGCAATTTGTACCCAGAAATGGTAATAAATATTGTATTCTGAAGAATATACTACATTATGTCAGTATATGGTGTTATACATGGGTGCGGTTATCACTTCAGAATCAAAACTGAACCCCTCTGCTAGATGCATACAATTAATCACAGTTCCAGATAGTGACTCGGACAAATTATGGCACTACCTGCTGCGAATCATAAAAAATTTACATGGAAACTGGAAAGTAAAGCATATTGCCTGCCGATATCTGGTATATGGATAACAGACTTATGTATTCAATGTTATCAACTGAGTTGTTTGATGTTCTACCGCATCTTCATTTTTGATGTTCCTCATCAAGCACACACCGACGCCGCACAAGTATAAACAAATTCATATAACAGGCTGTGTCCATGTACCCATGCTTATTAGCCAAACGTTACATTTCATTATATTGTACTCAATGGATGTGCTATGCTTGACTTGATGATTTGGTAAGACAATTAAGGACATTAAGAACATTTTAAAATGTACAATCACTGTGATCTCAGCACATTTCTGGATTGTCAATGTTATAAATGCAGGTTTGCAGTCAGGAATAGTAGAAACAGAAAGGTGTGCATTTAAAGTATCAAACAAGTTGATAAAAATGAAACATAAAAACTATAAACAAAAAACAAAACATGCATTTAAAAATTAAAAAAACATTTCGTTGAACGTGTGTCCAACTATGTAACAAACCATTGCAAAGTATCAATAACCAAAACATATGTGATATATTGAAGGGTTATGTTATATTTGTCATATATCTTCGATAAAGGGGGTGGGTCTCTGAAAATACACCGGAGACAAATGGGGGTGGTGGATGCCAAAATGAAAAAAGAATCGCCTACGTGTTCAGAATCTTTCTCCGCCTCTCCCAATGGGCTTTCGGAATAAAATTACAGTGACGTATACTAATTTGTTTGCCTGGGCCATTTTGGAGACCCGCCGATCCATCCACCTTAATATCTTTCTGTTTTAGCAAGTTGTTTTCGACAATTTTTCGATAACCACTCCCTAGAAACACGAAATCAATAAATTTCGGAAGAATATTATAATGTTCACCACTTACTCATACTTACTGTTTGTTTCCTATCAACTACCTATTACAGGTTGGTGCATATTTGTGATTAGCTTAGTTTTACATGGCAGAAATTCCTTATGCAATGTGTCCATGCATTTTATGTTAGGAGAGATCTAGACTGATATATACCGGGTATTTAGTAATTTTACAGCAAGAAGCAGTCTATACTTATTGTCTAGGGGCAGTTTTGATGTCAAAACTACATTATCCCTGATATAAGGCCAAAAATAGTTGAAAATATGGAGGACAAATTTCTTTTGAGCTTTGGATAAAAATTGATTTGTGTTCTCTTGACCACACACCCACCAATTAATATGTGCCCGAAATGAATTGTTTGACATGCACACCTGCCTTTCCCCTATTTCGTCCGACGAAAACTCATTATAAGTTAGAAATAGCATGTACTTGCTTTTAGCATTGCATTATGATGTATCTTTGATTGACCGCAAACTGTTAAGACTGGACATTATTCGTAATTAAACTCACCATGTGTACCAGGGACCACTTTGGACATAAGCTGGATGTGTTTATCCTTCTTCCATTGTTATCCCTGGTAATGGTATATTATATAAATAATGCATGGCTTGGAGTTGACAAGCCAAATTAGTGATCCGAGAGGAGGACTATCCCCCCCCCCCCTCGGTACACTATTTTGGCATAGTCAACGACAACACATGCATTATTTATTATATCATATCGAACATTGGTATCAATTCTCAAACAATTTCTGTGTCTGATTTTGTCACATTTTTTTGGCGATGGCAGGGGAGCAAAGCTATGTTATTAGTTACATCTACCATAATATCTTCACGAATCACGCATTTATTTCCATAACTTACTCGTCAGCAAAGATAGTTCGGCGAACTTTTAAAAGTTAATTATTTTATCAAGTAAGTCGAAAATAACGTCAACTGGCATTGCACAATTATGATTGTTCGCTTGCCAACTAAACAAGTACACTATTCAATACATTGCTTCGCTATGTTTGGACATTTGTAAGGGCAAAAAAGTCCACCAATAAGTCTAATGATATTGTACAAGCCTCGTACAAGGTATAGTTTCAAATTGGCCGCGTCTTCAGGCGGCAATCCGATTGAGTATGTTACCATAAATAGAAAAATGATAGGCAAGTATGAATCCCAATGGGGTACTATCATAAAATAGTAGGGCAGTTTGCAGCCAATCAGATCGTGAGGTAGTCATGAGATATAATATCGTAAAAGAATATAGCAATGTGCATCCAATCAGAACGCGAGAACGTCACGTGATGTATAATATTCAATGATAAATGCTGACCAATATTGAGCCCTTTTATCACTCAAAATTACAGCTAAAATATGTTGTCGACCAAAGTTCCATCCATAGTTTAATTGCACATAATACATGTGTCATCTTTGTATGCATCCAATAGTAATCTAATCTAATTTCCAACTATTCACTTCGCTGGAACTCAGCCAAGTTCGGGTTCCATTGCCTTCTATTGAAGGTCAGAGATACAACATTTTAGCAATGGAATTTGTTAATCACGTGGTACAAAATAAATAGATACATTGGTCCACAGTGGAGATAGAACAATATAGCACTGTCAAAACATAGTGTTTTTGAAATGGAGCAGATTTACACAGCCTCTCTTTCAAATTTGGTATACGTTAGACACGATATCTGGTGATTTTCGGATAGGAAATCCCGCACCGAATCGAATCATACCAATATCACATTTCCCCTCCAAAATGGAGATAGATCAGTTTAGTTCTGACGCGACGCATAGTGTTTGGAACTATGATTCTTTAAAACGTAAAGATTACACACCATCGACCACTTCGCCTGTTTAATAATGTTCTTTAAAGTTCTTCTGAAGGTTAAAATTTAATGTATTATTTGTTATCACCATAACTGTTTTAGCGATAAGCGCTGTGTATGTGCCAATTTGTCCACATATATGATATAAGCTGATCATAAATGCTCTGAATTGACCAGCTATTCTAGTATAATTTATCAGTTTCCCTTTAAGTAGTCTGAGATCGAAGGCGCTTATCTCATGATATTTCTCTGGTTAGGTGACCCCTGTGTACTAATGTGCCTGTATGTCGTCAAACTTATAAGGAACGCTCTTTGTTGCTCTTATATGACAAATATAATTAATCAGTTGCGCCATGACACTCCCCATACCAATTGACCCTTGTGTAAAAATATTCAGTTCCGATGGTCCAGCTGTTTCGTCTCCCATAGCCCGACAGACAAACAAACACAATTTAGTTGTATTAGTATGGATTCCCATCCGAACATCCCGCGGACAGTTCCGCGTAACGTTTTTGTATATACGTATAGCATATTTCCCGGTCTTTATCAAACACGAATATTTAATAAAAATATGTTTTTTCTCTGGGGATCATTCACGTTGGAACACACAGATGTACGGCTTGCCCGACATGCGCAGTAAACACAAGAAGAGAGCGATATATATTTTTAGCAAAATGTTTCAATGTTCCTCTCTCCAGTTGAGCGCCAACAGTTTCTTCTATACGTTTCTCCGTTTCATATATTAACCCTTTACCCAACAGAACGGACCTGTGCCAATGCATTCTCTTATATATGCGAGTCGACCATAGGTCGCCTCGCATATATAAGAGAATGCATTGGCTTAACACATTAAAAACTATAAAATTGTTAAAGAATGTAAGAAAAAATGGTAAAAAGTGTTAAAAAAAGATTTTGTTTAGGCCTATGCATTCTCTTATATATGCGAGGCGACCTATGGTCGACTCGCATATATAAAACCCCTGTCAGACCCAGGCCGGCGCTCTCACTGCGCTGCAAAAGTACTAACATATGAGTAACACGCAGGAGGAGCGCCGAAAACTGTCGAAAATTGTCAAACTTTTAAAACAAAGTATGCTCCTATTGCGTTCCTACTTTGTCAAGTCTCGCGCTCTTAGTGCGTTCAAATCGCTGTCATTGTGATGCTAGTACGTTCTCAATAAGTTCGCAAAACGTTCTCTGCGCGGGCGCGGAGAGTATAGATAGCGCCTCCTGCGTTCTCCAGTCATAGTCAGTTTTTGTGTTGTGGGGAATATTACCCAACACTCCGCAATATATCAGCTGTTCGATTAAACTACTGTCACACTCCGCTGCGATCAGGCCGGCGCTTGCATTGCGATGAAAAATAATCAAAGCGCCAAGCAAAGCGCAGTAAGGTATCCAAGAACGTATTGGTGACGCATTGGACACTGGCTAGGACGGGAGAGGGTCTCCGTGATCGCCCCAGAGCCCCAGAGCACCGCGCTTGTTTTGTGCATGCACAAAACAAGCGCAGAGGTTCAGCGTTCTGACAAGGTGTAGTACCGTCGCCATGACAACGCAAAGCGTACTAACAACGCAATGACAACGACTTGAACGCATTAAGAGCGTTTACGGCGTGGAGGAAACGCAGTGAGAGCGCGTGAGAGCGTGATAAATGACGTGACAAAGCAGGAACGCAATGGGTCGTACACAGAGCGCGATGAAAACGTGGTAAGCGGGATAGGAGCATAGCTTGTCACGCGCGCCGCAGGTATAACTGGTGGGGCAGTTTCTCGTTTCGCGTGCGGCCTGACATTATCAATGGGTGTTATATTAGTTTTATTTATAGAATGGGAATTTTTGGGATGATTGCAAGCTGGAGTCCGAGTCCCGTAACAAGTTGGGGAAATTCAATTTCGTTTATTGTGTTAATCAACGTTGATTAATGTTGATTTTTAGTTTGTGATAAACTATATGTCAATTACAAATAAAAGAAATTTCTGCAGCCCACTGGGGGTTGGATAGTATAGGATAGGATAGGATAGTTTATTTACAATACACACGAATGATACAGTGGCAGTAATACATAATAAATTATAACAGTGTATTGTCGGGGGTAGCTTAGCCCTATCGGGCTGTCTTCCTGCTACCCCCTAAAACAAGTATAACTATACGTAATAGCATAGATGCTTGTATTTCAGATCCACGCACTTGTACAGACTATAGTCATATATAAAACTTTTTAGAATCTAGTACTTAGGGCATATCACAAATGAGTATTGTCGTGGTTGTGAGCCAATCCAGACGATTTATCAGATCGAAGATGTACTATGTTTCCATAGGAATTTTTTGAACTGTTCAAATTATCTAAAACATATTAACAGTTTCAGTTCCAGTTCCAGTTCCATGAGTATATATTAGGAACAAAATATTTTGTTTTCTGTTGCTACAAACAAACCACTGTTCGTTAAGTAGGTGCTGGTTTTTATTGTTATTTAACGGAATTCTGAGTTGGTCATTCGCAAAACCAATATATTTTATATTCTACAATTACATTCTTGGGTTTATAATATATGATATTGAGCGCGTTACCATTTCTGACATTGGTTCTCTTGTTTTAACAGATTGAAAATTTCTGACAATTTTCCGCGCTTCCACTGTGCGTTACTCATATTTTGATACTTTTTTCAACTCAAATCAAACGCCAGCCTGATCGCAGCGGAGTGTGACAGTGGTGTGAGCAGACCGCATTTCAAAGTGGGATCGTACTGTAAACCTGCTGTAAACGCCGGAAGAACGCCATGTATAACGCTTGGGCGTAAAGCGAGCGCCAGAGTCGCAGTGGCAGCACAATGTGGACGTTCTATGAGCGGGAACCAGTCCATAGCACCCCATGACAGCGCATAAAGAGCGCAATAAGTTTTGGACAGAGCCTCATTGAGCGTATTAAGGGCGGGAAAGGCACGTATTGAGAATTTGATAAAGCTTACTGTAGTCGCAAAAGACAAGATTAGTTCCTTGCTGCTATATACCACGAGAAGCTAATATGCGCTCTTGCTACGTCCACAGAACGCTCACTTCGCTCGCTTGGCGCTTTGCTTTGCGCTGTCACGGCGACAGTACTACGTCCTGGTCAGAACGCCGAGCCTCTGCGCTTGTTTTGTGCATGCATAACACAAGCGCGGCGCTCTGACACCTATGGGCGACTATGGAGATCCTCACCCGTTGTAGCCAGTGTCCACTGCGTCACCAATCGGTTCTTGGAGACCTTAGTGCATTTAGGTGGGCGCTTTGATACTTTTGCCGCGCAATGAGAGCGCCGGCCTGAGTGTGACATAGAATGCATTGGCACAGGGCATAACTGTAACTATCACACTGTGGTCAAGGAGCCGGTTCCAATGATATTCATATGTGTATGGTTTTATTGAGACAGACCGAAGATATTTTAGGCTGTTGCAGCTTTATTTGGTCGGTTTTGGCTGGTTTGCTGGGTAAAGGGTTAAGTTCTGATAATTCCTTGATGATTATAAGTTCCATACCATCGTTATTTAGATTAACGCTTTCTCATTCATATGAACATCTTATTTCTAGGATAATTATTTGATTAAAATAACACAGAAAATGGCGTAATTTGTGATTTTTGCACATTTATATTATTAAAAAACTCTAAAACTATTATAGCACGGTAAAATACGGAAAATTTTATACAAGTTGTTCTATCTCCAAAGTGTTTTTTCGTGACTACACCCAAGATATCGAAATAATATAATATAATATAATAGTAGTTTTACTCCAGCTATCATACCCGCTGTATAATGTGCTCTATTAGGTAAAGTGCCTATGGTACCTACCCATCACTTGTATTCAGCAGATAAAATAAGCGCATTGAACATGTCACCATTGAAATCTTCAGATAGGAACGAAATAGCTTGGCCGAACTCCGACCATCGAATTATCCCTCGTGGAAACGGGTTGTGGACAGGATACGCCGTGCTCGGAAATAACGACGAGATGAGGATAAAGCGGAAAGGCAAAATAATAGCGTGGCATTACTACATAGAGAACGCTGGTGACATCACATTCCAAGTCTGGAAGCTTCACAACGCCACTTCCTGGTCATTCACGTAAGTGATATAAGGTGTATATATATATGGTATAAATAGTTTACACACGTGAACCACGAACCTACGCCACTAATGTAATCTCTAAACCATCGCTTCAAACGTTCGGATATATAGTTGCTATAATTATGGAAGTCATGCTTCAAACGAACAAGATTTTGTGTATCAAACACGGGCTACATGTATATGAATATTTACCCACGTATGAACATACACTTTATATCATATATCCGACCATATAAAGCTGCCCTAAATACTCTTAATGTGACAAGAAGGTAAATACTGAGACATGTGTTCGAAATGGCTATTCTTTAATAAGAACAAAATAATGTGACACAATTAACGGCTTGTGGTGCTACCCTAAATTGACCACCGTTGTCGTGTGTGTACATATAACATCCCAACAACCGATGCAACCCCAGCCTGCACATTGCAAGTCCCGCCCCCCCCAAAAAAAACAACTACATCAGTCATCTGGCGGGGTGGACTGAGAGGGAATAACACCATGAGAGGGTGGGAGTGCGGGAAAACCCAAGTTATGACCGGCTGCTACTGCAAACACACCATTAGATTAAAATAATTAATTTTCTAATTTTATAACACATGACATAACACTTACACTTAAATACAGACAATGGACTTGGAGGACAAGTGCTGTATCACTTATGGGTACCACGCCTCTCTAAATGTGAAGCAATGCTTAGTTTAGTTTAAACATATTTATTTGTATAATTTATATAACACATTTGTGTATACAGACACTGGGATTGGATGACAAGTGCTGACTCATTTATAGGTACCCCTCTCCCATTTTTTTATTACACTGACAAATTAATAATTAGTAATGGCAAAGCAACATGACTCTCAAAAACAAGTTGAACGCATATATATACAACACTTGGGTCACGCCTACAAGAAGATAATTAATCAAGTCGGATAACCGCGCTCCTCGCCCGACCAGGGAATTAACTCGACCAATGCGGCCGGTAACTGACACAGATTGATGATACTTAATCAGAATTAACGCTCCTGAAATACTGTTTCTTTGGCTTCGGGGGCGGGGGGGGGGGGAGATCTGTTAGTTTTCACCACTTAGCAAATATTCGATAAGCCGACCGACATAAATTCACAATACCAAATTGCGTTTGACAAAATGTTGATACATAACACGTTTTGGAAAAAAAATAGAATAGTGTTGACAGTGGTTAGCACGATTTTTGGTAATTAATCAATTCTGATAACTAAGACGTCTTTTGAAGAAATGTTGTTGTTGGAATCTGATGATATGGGGGTCATCGAATTGGATTGTGTACCTTTAACTCGACCTAAACAAATGACAATGCGGCTGTCCTCCCATGCCGGTAACGATACAAATTAAGGTCAACCAACCATAATTCTTTTTTTCAGAGTCGAACTGAAAGGTTACACCCACGTATCGGGGCGGCGTGACAGGGAATATTACTACACCCTCCCCGAATCGGAACAGATCTACGTGGAACCAGGCTACCTAATCGGATTGGACTACAAAAACAGATATGTGCTGAAATATTCGAACTGCAATGCCGCTACACACCCTCAAGGGACGAATCTGAAGTACTTTTACCTAACGTCATGGGGAACGAAAATCGGCCAGATTGTGACTTGGGAAAACAAGTGGAATGATTGCGGCACGTTCTCGTTAGCGGCGATTGTCCAACCCGAGACCACAGTTTGAATAAACTAATCGCTAACCGAATATAACAGCAGACATTTATGTAGTATCAGTATATACATTGAATAAATAACAGTTTGTTCGAGACGAGGATGGTGTGTTTTGGGCCACGGTATACTCAGTCGAGTGGCAAAGCCTTCGTATCCGCATGCATGTCAGATCCGGGATCCGTTTCCACTTGCAATTGTCTTAAGAACACCTATACACCTTCTATATGTTCCGACTGATCCACAATTATCCGTATACACCTATGATAATGTTTTTGTTCCTCGAATTATTCATATTAGTCAAATTGATACAGAATGTGTATCCCAAGTTCATTTTGCGAGAAGTGTATCAATACCTGAAAACAATCCACGAAATTAGTCAATTGATGATGACATGGCCACATGGGACGAAGGTTGGCTGTAATAAAACTACAGCGGGGTTTAAAACATTATTATTACATAATTTTGGGGGGAAACAAATCATATTGTTTTGTTAAATAGATTGTTCGATATATCCATAATCACATTTCGAGCTAGACCAATTCTTATCCCTCCACAACAGCTTTGGATATCGGTTGGGTTTATGCTGGTTTTGACCGAGTCCAATCCCGTTACTCTTATATAACATATTTTTGTCATTGAAAAAACAATCAACATTTACACGTGGAGCCCTGACATTCACTTGAATCACTTAATGTGATTAATCATCTGAAATTTTCATAATTAATCTGTCGTCCAAATGATATATCACTTACCGTGATAGAGCAAGGGTAGAGTGATGATACGATCGTTTCATATATTGTTTACATAATTTTCAGATAGAATGACAAATCAAAATTATCAGGAAAACAAAGCGGTGTTGCTTATAAATAACTTTGTTTTGACATTCAACGGACCTCTGATATACACATGCTTGCTATCAAGCATGCGCGGGAAAGGCTGCCTCTATATACACAAAGCATCCGTTTGACCTTATCCGAAGATAGTCAAGTAAAAAAACTCCGGCCAACGATTTTGGGCGTAAATTAACCCTTTACCCAACAGAACGCCCCTGTGCCAATGCATTCTCTTATATATGCGAGTCGACCATAGGTCGCCTCGCATATATAAGAGAATGCATTGGCTTAACACATTAAAAATTATAAAATTGTTAAAGAATGTAAGAAAAAATGGTAAAAAGTGTTAAAAAAATATTTTTTTTAGGCCAATGCATTCTCTTATATATGCGTGGCGACCTATGGTCGACTCGCATATATAAGAGAATGCATTGGCACAGGGCATAACTGTAACCATCACAATGTGGTCAAGGAGCGGTTCCAATGATATCCATATTTGTATGGTTCTATTGAGACAGACCGAAGATATTTTAGGCTGTTGAAGCTTTATTTGGCCGGTTTTGGCCGGTTTGTTGGGTAAAGGGTTAAGTTGCAAACGAATAACGGGACGTGACTCGTTCCCACACAGCACCAACCCAACCGATATCCCATGCTGATGGCGACCGAGAAGATTTGATCTAATTTCGAAAAGTCACAAATGCGTGTTGAGGAAATAAACTTCGTTGCATGCACTGACTGTTCCTGGATATTCATCTGGCCTTATCTTCAGCAGATTGACGATCACTTGGTTCTTGTGTGTATAGAATTTCCTGAATCCATGTTTGTATAGTTCGAACAAAACCTCAATCCCTTTTCGTTGCCGTGCTATTGAAATGGCGTGGAATTCTACATAGAGTTGTCGTACTTTACGCAGGCTTCCGTCTTGCATACTTGTGGTTAGTGAGTCATATTCGCTGCCCTCTATATCCATTTTCACGATATCGATAAATTTCTGTAAGATATTTGTGAAAATAATCAGCGTTGGACACAAAAACTAAACAACACAATTAGTCCAGGAGATATTGGTCGACCTCTGCACCCCCAGGACTCAACTTCACCTCACTAAATTTTTTTCTTAAGGTCTCCTCTAATTGTTTTCGGTTGTTAACAAGAAGAAAAAGTGGCCGCAGAGACTCCAGACAAGATGGCGTCCATCATGGCGGACATTTGTTGTATATGCACCAGGTCTCTTTTATACGCCGTTATTGTAAATATGATGTCACATGCGGTCTTGTTTTCCGTTCGATTCGTTATGATAATAGACAGCCCTAACAAATTAGCCAAAAATCCGACACAAAAATCCAATATGGCGGCCCAAGATGGCAGCCGAAATGTGAAAAAATTTCGGACATTCCACCACCTTTCGTTTGTCTCTATGGGAAAATATTGGCATGTTGACGCGATTTTATACATTGATCGTCTAGAAGAGTCAATGGCGAACACACGGGGACCATAATATAACTTCATTGCTGGATATGTTTGTCAGATATCACGTTTTCCCAAATGCCGGTATAATCCGGTCAACCGGTCAAAGCCGAATCGACGCTAATAACGCAATGTCTGTTTCGAATCAATGAATGTCATTGCTATCATAACAAAACCCACGCATATATATGTGCAGGAGATACTCGAGCTAGGATTCCTCTTATACCTAAGTTGAGGAATATTCACCCAAATCTAAGATGGCGGCCAAAATGGCCACCAGAAATAGAAAAATCGCTGATTTTAACATTGTCACGACAACTCCACACCTGCTTATTATTGTGAGTTGGGAATACTGAGAAATGGATTTCCAAATCTAAGATGGCGGCCAAAATGGCGACCGATATTTGAAAAGTTTCGCGAATTCTACCCACCATTACATGTTGATATGGAATATTGATATGAAGTATTCATTTGAGTTTGGCAATTGATATTCAAGGCCAAGATGGTAGCTAAACTGGAGGTCAGAAATTGAAAAGAAACCGATAATTTCACATACAAATTTAACTTTTTGTCATAATATCGATATGTATGTACGGAACTATACACAAACCATATATTAGTTCAACTTAAAACGTACCAAACGCATAACATTGCTCGTATTCTTCTGGAAGTACGAAAACCCACAATTAATATCGCCGAATAGCCATAGGTGCGCCGAATAGCCATATTAGAACAATTACCTGATAAACTGATTCGCCACGTCCATAATGATCTGGACCAGTTTCCATTTCTTTGCCTGATAAATCTAGGTCGCTCACACCGACAAAGTATTCAACACTTCCTGGGAGAAGGGTCCCTCTAATCATAACGTTTCAAACAATAAATTTTCCGGTGTCTAGCTTAAGATTTTAAATACTTGCTAAATATGGGATTTGTGCGTCATCTTGAACAAGAACGGCATATGGTCGATAAGTATACACGCTTACAGAAGGTCATCTCTATGGATGTCTTTCTCATACCCCATGGGGATAACGACATGTACACCAGGCTAACTTCCCAGTTAACTAGTCACTTCTCAATATACGGTTCAACTCACAAACTTAGCGAACGTATTGGTTGATTGATTGATTGATTGATTGGGGTTTATTGTCGCTTTAGCCACTAAGGCCATATCACGACATTGCCAGTTTTAGTGGTGGAGGAAATCCGCACACTTGCGACTAATCTAACAGTGATTTCAATGGCTGATAAACTCGTCAACCATGTGCGGCAAACCACCGGCCATCGGCGAGTAACTGGTAACTCCACCAGGTAACGATTTCGAGTTACAAAGTCCACGATGGAAACATGTGGATTTGAACCCTAATCGCCAGCGCTGGAGGGCGAAACGGCTTGGAGTTGTACGCCTAAACGATTGAGCCACCGAGGCACCTCGAACGTATTGGTATACGTGGAAAACTTCGGCAGTGTTTCGAAGGTTGCTAGCAGTCTCATTCCCTTGGACAGATGCCTATCAGCTAATGGGAAGACCATAATGTACCGACTACCCACACTTCTTGACAATGACCTTAGCAAACTGTTTGACGTCTCGCAGTCGTCTCGTCGAATAGCTCACAGCAGAGAAGAACAATTGCAATACTCGCGGTGCTAGTTTGTGGATATGCGCCATGAAAGTGGGAATGAAATGGGCCACGGTTTACACCCCTACACCAGGTGCATGTGTCAGATATAGAATGTCATGCTTGTTGGTGTTTTTGGTGTGGTAAGATTGTATTTCCACATCCGTTTCAAGGCCGTTCTGAATCAACTTGACCAGACGTATAATTTTGTCTGGATAATACTATACTAGCCTCCCCAGAACAGTCGAATGGGCTAAATGATAATGTCTTTATAGAATGAAGGTATGCGTTGTTGTTATCCTCTCTCGTGGTTAGTGTCAGTATGTGGGCGATATTATTAAAGAACATGTCAGGAACTGTGGTGCATTTATTTCACTGTGTGTTTAAAGAACAATGTATAGTCTCGACGACAATGGATGTGGACGTTGGTGAACATGACCTTTATGATCATATAGCTTTATATTATATAACTTTAGAATATAGTAGTTAATATGTCTCATACAAGACAATGGTCGGAATGGTGATGTTACCAATAAATCAATTGGTGTACCCAACGTAGGTTAAACTGAATGCAAGATCTCATCAAAGTAACATTCGTCTAGATGTTCTTCGCGCTGAATAATCCACTCTTATATTGATGGCATTGTACTTTCTTGAACCATACCGACCACCACCCATCGTGAGTATGACATATCAACCAACTATCAAAGGCATCGTCTTTAAGACTACATCCCACTCTGGGTGTGGCTTATATAGTAGCAGCCAATGGTACACAATATTAACACACAAGGAAAGCAAAGCCACATGAGATCATGTCTGAATCTAAAACATACCCAAAGAAGGGGCGTTGCAGTCATGATCCAATTTCATTTCCACTATAATGACACATGCCCACAAACTAGCACATCGTGTATTGTTATTATCTACTTGGATTTGTACGATGAGACGATTGCTGGACGCCACCAGGACTGTTCTTATGATCATGGTCAAGAAGTGTGGGTATATTATGGTCTTCTACGCCTTTGCATAAAGGCATCCGTCACATGTTAGGCTTTCAACATTCGAAGCCATATGCAGAAGTTGTCCAGGTACGTCAGTACGTGAATATGTGAATTGACGAACCACATATTGAGAAGTGGCTGGACGGGAAGATCACCAGATGTACATGTTGTTATCGCCATTAGGTAACCAAATCTGAAAAATACGCAGATAGAGAGGTCCTTCTAAAAGCTAGTATACGCATCGACCGCATACCTTTCAAGTTTATCACACAAGATGACGCTCATATCCCATATGTAGCATCTGAATTATACCATAAACGACCACGAATGAAACTCGCCAAGAATAAGGATAAGAATTCCCAGCTTTCGAGACAAACACGTAAGCTTGACACCAGCATATGTGTTGTTTGAAACATTCCGATTAGTGGGGCCCTTCCTCCAAGAAGTGTAGAACACTGTGCTGTTGTGAGCGAGATAGATTAATGTGACGAAGAGACGGATGCTGGTCCAGATAATGCTGAATGTGGCAACTTAGAATAAGCTCAGGTACTGTTGTTTTGATTATTGGAAGTCATAATATGACTATTCGGCGCACCCATATATACGGTTACGGCCATTATGGGCGCTTAGTGGAGAATGGATTTCGAAATGCCACATCGCGATTATTCTGGGTTTTAATCCTATCAGAAGGCTACGACCTATGTTGGCGCTAATATATGGCTTATGTACCAATTCGTCTAATCCATACGTATTTATATTATGACAACAATTTGAAATTATTATGTGACAATTTCGACTTCTTTTCAATTTCTGGCCGCCAGTTTGGGCGCAATCTTGACTGTGAGAGTTGGCCAAACTCAAATGAATACTTCATATCAATGTTCCATATGAACATGTAATCGTGGGTAAAATTCGCGTAACAATAACGCCCACAGTAAGAAAGTAAAGGAATGTAAACTTGTTTTCAAATTTCGGTCGCCATTCTGGCCGCCATTTTCGATTTTCGATACCTTCAACAGATGCAAGGTAATTACTTCACATCAGTATTTCCAACTCAACTGTCAGCATGTGTGGAGTTGTCTCGACAATAATGCCCAATGATGTGAAAATGAGGGAATTTCTCAAAATCTGTCCGCTATTGTGGGCGCCATTTTGGATTTGGAGGACTTTTATTTGGATGTGATATAAGGACAGTTCTTCGCCTCAGTGTTCCCAACTCACAATAGTAGGCATGTGTGGAGTTGTCGTGCCAAATAAGCTCACTGATGTTAAAATCAGCGATTTTTCTATTTCTGGTGGCCATTTTGGCCGCCATCTTGGATTTTTATGAATATTCATCAACTCAGATAAAAGGAATCCTGGCTCGAGTATCACCTGCACATATAGTTGCGTGGGTTTTGTTATGATAGCAATACCATTCATTGATTCGAAACAGACATTGCGTTATTAGCGTCGATTCGACTTTGATCGGATTATACCGGCATTTGGGAAAACGTGATATCGGACGAAAATATCCAGCAAGGAATGTATATTATGGTCCCCGTGTATTCGCCAATGACTCTTTTAGGCGACAAATCTATAAAATCGCGTCAAAATTCCAATATTTTCCCACAGAGACAAACCAAAGGTGGTGAAATTTCCGAGAAATAGCTAATTTTCACATTTTGGCGGCCATCTTGGATTTTTTTGTCTGATTTTTCGCTAATTTGTAAGGGCTGTATATTATCACAACGAATCGAACGGAAAACAAGACCGCATGTGACATCATCTTTACAATAACGGCGAACAAAGAAACCTGGTGCATATACATAAATGGCCACCATGATGTACGCCATCTTGTCTGGAGTCTCTGCGGCCACTTAACAAGTTATAACAATTAACAGAACAAAATTAGAGGAGACATTAAGAAAGAAAATTAGTGGGGTGAAGTTGAGTCCTGTGGGTGTGGGGGGGGGTTGCGGCGGTCGACCAATATCTCCTGGACTAAATATCCATATTTAATATATCAACTGTTCTACATTATACATGTATACTGATATTGACCATACCACGACAATTGCTTAGAACCAGATACATGCTCAAACTAGTTCGATGCACACATAGCAATGGATTGTCAATATTTCATTAGGATTATGAATATAAAATACAAAAATAAACTAAGCCGAGAAACGAATTTCTTGTGCAGATGGTAAGGCATTAGCTATACATCAACTATCACATGGGCTTCCCACTGATTCACATATGTGTTCTGTTGAAAGTGAGTTGATAATAGCAACAAAGTGAATGTAATAAGGGTATTGCTCGAACTCCAGGCACAGTAATGTCCTAAATAATCGACTCCTTACCCACAGTAGAATTATGGGTAATATTTCAGGATTTAGTCGGAAACATGGCTTGTTGACATTCAGTTTTCATTCAGTGAGAGCTTTCAGATGAATGGCAACAAGCCATATTTCCGACTAAATCCTGAAAAATTACCCATACTTCTGCTGTGGTTAAGAAGTCGATTATTTAGGGCATTACAGTAACAGATATGTATTAGTCTCGTTCCATAACCCATTTGACAGTATATGGAACATTAGAGAATCATTTTATTTGAACCACTTTCATCAAAATCAAAATCACAGCTAATCTGTATTAACCCGATCATGACGGGAGCCATGTGCCAGTGCATTTTCCTTCCATAGAGAGCATCGCATATATAAAAGAATGCACTGGCTTACAAGATCAATCTAAATATTGTAAATAGTGTTAGGCCAATGCATTATCTTATTATATATGTGAGGCTCCCGGGGGAGATTGGCATGTGTTTTTAGCAAAATTTCCAGGAAGCTCCAGTCATGAAAGGGTTGAGAAATGAATGCTGTTTGAGTGTGTTTTATTGAATGGAATAACAGTGTGTCGGTTAGGCACATTTGCGGTTCACTCTACATGTGTTCCAATGGCCACAGCGACATACTCCTCAATACAATTAAACTTCATCCATTTAAAATATTTAAATATTCATCCATTTAATTATCGTTTGGATTACGAGAGAGCATGCAGTGCCAGCGGCATATCTGTGCGTGACAGTATGTAATCCATGCTGACGATGAGGCGACTCGCGTATATAAGAGAATGCATTGGCACAGTGTTTTCGCAAAAAAATCTAGAAGATCCAGTCATCAAAGGGATAATATGTACATGCATGGCTATCGGGAATATCAGTTGACATCAGAGATTTCAAAGTTTCAAAGTTTGGTAGAAGAAAATTGATACTTTTTGGATGATGACATAAAGAGAACATTAATTGGAACAAAATGTGAATGGTCGTTATTAACCCTTTACCCAACAAAACGTCCAAAAACGCCCAAATAAAGCTTCAACAGCCTAAAATATATTCCGTCTGTCTCAATAACACCATACAAATATGGATATCATTGGAACCGGTTCATTGACCACATTGTGATGGTTACAGTTATGCCCTGTGCCAATGCATTTTCTTATATATGCGAGTCGACCATAGGTCGCCTCTCATATATAAGAGAATTAATTGGCCTAAAATTGGTTACATTCTTTAACAATTTTATAATTTTTTCTTACATTTTTTAACAATATTTATAATATTTTTCTACATTCTTTGACAATTTTATCATTTTTAATATGTGTTAAGCCAATGCATTCTCTTAAATATGCGAGGCGACCTATGGTCGACTCGCATATATAAGAGAATGCATTGGAACAGGGCCGTTCTGTTGGGTAAAGGGTTAACTGAATCCAGTTTAACGGCTGCAGAGAACCTCTAGATGTGTCCATGTTGGCTTCATCGACATTTGATTTATCAAAGTTTGCAGAGCGGTGACTGGCACCTACTCATAATTTGCTCTAAATTTCAACATTCGTGTTTTCTATATCTTCGAAATATACCAGCGATATATATGTTAGACTATAATTGGCTTTGCCAATAACTTTCATGGATTCTTCAAGAACCGGATATCGAACAAATTCGTGTAAGGAGATATTAGCGCTGACCGAATTAAATCACTTGGTCACTTAATTATATATCTTCTCAACTGTCATATGTATGTATATGAGGACGGGAATCATGGCATTCACAGTGAGCTAGTAAAATTGACACATGGCTCATTTGCTTTTTGTGGTTGGGTTATTTATATTGGCGAAGCAAAGAGCGAGTATCAACTACAATTGATACATATAGAATATGTAGCTAATGTCGTCGCTTAAATTGTTTATTTCCGTGAGGGGGATTTTATCATCTATTGGGCGAGGCTCTGCCGAGTCCAATAGATGCCAAATCCCCCGAGCGGACATAAACAGTTTAAGCGTCGACATTAGCTACATATTTTATTTATCCATCGCACAAAACTTGCCTTTTGTGAGGATAATCTGTCATTTTCCTCAGTTTTACATTCGTTACTTCGATGAAGCCATTACATTTATTAGGTCAAGCAAACCAATTAGCATTCATGACGTGGGAAAACAGGAGTGCAGCTTAGGGCGAAACAGTTCGTTGGCCTTTTTACATTTATTATAAGCAGACCTTGTTCTGATGATTTATAGATGTCTTAGAGCTAAACCATATATCATTTTACGAAATATTTTAGTGAATTATGCACGATAAAAACGTTCTGAAACCACAATGACGTCATTAAGGCCGATTGACGTCCCTAGTTACCTGCACAATTTGCATATCAAATTACGTCATAAAAGTAGTACTAACCTAATAAAGCTACGTTGACCTAATAAAGCTACATTGACGTAAGAAACGTAACGTTTATTAGGCAGGCTTTAAGTAGTCAATAGACGTAGTGAGCGGTGGATAAATACTAATATTCTTCACGACGGCACGCTGAATCTAATCGTGTGCTTTAAAGACGCCACTTGCGTGCTGTTTGTTTGGGAAGGGAGGGGACTAAGCCACTAACATTGCTTAGTGTTTTTAGTCGCCGATTTCGACCAAAGTTATATATCTACTGGCCGAAACAGGCGGATGCCACAAGTGTACGTTAATTGAAACAACATGTGAATGGTCTTAACAGGCGCCCCAATCGTGAATGTTTAAAAAGCTCAATTTTAAACTATCAATTAGAAGGAAAAGAATCATTATTTTTGTTATAACCAATGTACATGTATGATATAGTATTATACCAACACATGTTCACCCTCACCATATGAGAGATATGTTCTAATTATGTAAAAAGTGGGTTAAACAAAATAAAAACATTTAACTTCAAATTGATAGTTTGAAATTTAGATTTTTTGAAACTTGAATGGTGCGCCTCTTACTCCATATAACGGCTGTGGATAACCTCTATAAGAATGTCCCTGTTGGCTTTATCGACTTCTGATTTGTCAGATAATATAAATCTTTGAGGACTTACGTGTGTGTGGCCGAGCATCTCCTGAATACTCTTGATTGTCTTCATTGTCCAACTTGACTTGAATCCATCCTTACCACTTACACCCATGTTGTGGAAGTTGATTGACTTAGACCGTAAATGGTCTTCACTCCCAATACTATGTAATGATAACGAATACATATAACAATTTAGGCCAAAACAAAACAAATATTTGAGTCTCAGACAATTGTCCAATACGTATGGATATGTTGGTAAAAATATACCAATATAATTTAGTTTTTTATACTTGTTTCGATTATATCAGAATTCGAAATAAAACACCCAATGCGGGTCATTTATTTCAACGAAGAAGTGTATATGAGAATCAAATAATTATTTGCATTATACCAGAGCATTATACCAGTGCAGTATACCAGTGCATTATCTTATATACACTCGCATATATAATATAATGCATTGACACAGGGTTTCCGCAACATTTCATGAATCTACCACCACGGAAGGGTTAAAATTTAAAACAAAACAATCACAGATTGAATCCATTGTGTTTGTTTTCAGGTAACGATTTATTCAAAACAAATACCCGTCTACGAAACTGTCTTATTTCTTGTTATTAATATCATAGTTGCCAGCTTTGCGGTTTGAATTTGTTTTTGTATTTAAATTCTTTATTGACCCTATATACATGCACATATTCATATATTTAAAATACAGCACAATGACAATAACACCAATAATGTCCTGGCATTTTCGGGGGGGGGGGGGCTTTCGCACGCAACCCGCACACGCCTTACACGCGTTCAAAATCGAAGACAAATCATGCGGTTGTTTGTATTACACAGACTATATTTTTGAATGGAATATCACCAGAATTGTTTTAGTATGTTTTAAATATATGTAATTTATAGTCTCAAGGTTTGAAAATTATGATCGATTTTCTAACGTGAAAATAAGCACAATACGGGCGTATTCAGCCTGTTCTCCAGAAAATCAGCACGTTATCCGGGGTGTGGAGGTGGGGTCGGAAAACAAATCAAGACACGTATGTGCATTTGTTTGCGTTTGACCATTTTGCGTACCCACCCTGACCTACCCACACAATTTTGTTCCGTTTTTCAATCTTTGTTCCGACCTGTTTTTGAGACTCACCACCTAAATGTTTATTTGGAAAGTTATGTTATCTTATGTGCCGTATACTACATATAGCTAGGGTTATGTTATCTTATGTACGTCCGTATACTACATATAGCTAGGGTTATGGCTGCGGACACACGTGCCACAGTAGCAATGGCATAGTAGGTGTGACAATTTATTATGGTGCAGTTTTGTGACAATTGGTCGTTATATCATACTGTACTGAAATGTCAGAGTCTTGTCGATATTAGAAAACAATATCTGAAACCGTTCTATTATACTCGGCCAAACACGCACACAGTGAACGCACTCTTCACGACAGAAAAACCATAACTAATATCGCAAACTACCTGTGCGAAGCCCAGCGTATCATGAAACCCTACTGAGGCAAAAATTACCGGTTTATCTCATAATTCTTTACCACTTTACACGACCCCCGCCCACCCTGAGGATAAACACCAGATCAGGTGCCAATACATTTAGCTCAAATCCACATCTAAACCCACTCAACCCTTGCCCCACCCCTTGATAGCGCCAAATATAGTGATCCTATCCCATTGACCCACCCACCCATGATATTACCATATATGTATATATCTGTCGAGTTAGCCTGCCCCCCTTTTACTAACAATGTAACGCATGCGCAACACTCTGCTGTACTGGAAATTGTGTAATAATGGTGTCTCAATTATGTATGTCATATATGACGATTTGAGTGAAATTAAACCTATCTATCTATTTATCTATCTATCTATTTCTGTGCCATACTTAGCCATGTTGCCCGCTGAGTTTCCGCACAATGCGTCGACTGGACCAGTTAACCCATTGCGTTTCACCAAGGTTGATCTATACTCATTACGTTTTGCTAAATTGTATTCGCTACGATATATATAATTGCACGATAATTCCTCATTGGCTCACATATCATGCAGGTGGTACGTTTTTTTATATGATCTCAATGCCTGCATGTGTATCTACTTATATTAATTTAATGAGTATTAAGACAGTTCCCCAATTGCGTTTTTTATTTTGCGACGTGTAGTTCTATACGCATACGGATTAACCCACTTACATTTTCTGAGAAATAACACGGGCGATTATTCTTAGTAAGAACAATCATGGCTGTTGACAGAATTGGGTTATTCATTAAGTTATCAAGTGGACTTGTGTGTTAGCATGCACAATATAACACTGCGTGTTGAGTAAAGATCAACAGCGACAAGACATTCAGGTAGATACATCCTTGAGAGATCGACCGTCTCTGGTAGAGCTTGGTAGACTCATTGTGCGAATTTGCAGAGGGCGACATGGCTTGCTATGGCATATTAATTATGACGACCAATTGACACCATAATTAATTGTCACACCTTCTATGCCATCGCTACTGTGATGCGTGTGTCCGCAGCCTATGTTAGGTTATACATGATACGGTTGAAATGAGAACTTTTGATGTCAAATGTGCACAAAAATTGATTGCAAAAGCCCAGAGGGCAGACGCTCAAACAAGTGTCAAAAATACCACCAGTGAATGTCTAAATGTAGTTGAAATTGTTTAACTACTATTTGTATAGCTTTTCGTACTCGAAATTACTTTTAAAATGACGGAGGAAAACACTTTGTTGTGGTAACAAACTTATTTTCGACTCTTCGGACACACAACCTCCCCAACATACGTGTCGGGAATTTTTGTCCAACCCCCCCCCCCCTGTTTATCGGTATATAGTAGGACTTAGTTCACGTTAATAGTTAAAAACAAACTGAAAATGAGAGTGTTTTATTGCACATTTTCGACTCATAATCACTTACTGCAGGTCCATTTTGTGGTGGAAAATAACGCGAATAAATCAACTCACGAATTACCAGATGTACGCTCATTAAAATGTGTTTTCATTGTGGCCCGCGCCATAAAACGGAATAACGGTCCAATATGGTCTTGTTTCAGAATAAAATAATCGAGTGTGAACCTATGTGAATATTATATGTCGATTATGAACTTGTTTGCGCGAGCATTGTGTTGACTATGATATATCCCCATTGTCTTTGACCACTCAACCAGTCAGGCTGAACCAAATAATCCACATATGTACAATTCCGTCCCGGAATTATAGGTGCACACTAAGACCAACATGGCTCTGAACTTGATAAAGAACAAGACAGTTTACTCTATACATGTACAAAACAGTGTATTTCCAATCATGTTATAATAATCACGTTACATATAGGTCTCACCTTGGGTCGAAGCTGTGAATTTCACAACCATAGTATTTCTCTATCGCGTCGTCGAATGTCCAGTCAGTGCGTATCCTGGAATAAATAAAGGATGTATACCGGTGTATGCTATAATAGATAAATGATGTCTACTGATGTATGTTATAATATATAAAGGATGTCTACTGATGTATGATATAATAACTTACCCTATTGAATACTCAATATATGAGTAACTTACCATAATGAGTAGACAATGTATGAGTAACTTACCATAATGAGTAGACAATGTATGAGTAACTTACCATAATGAGTAGACAATGTATGAGTAACTTACCCTAATGAGTAGACAATGTATGAGTAACTTACCCTAATGAGTAGACAATGTATGAGTAACTTACCATAATGAGAAGACAATGTAGGAGTAACTTACCATAATGAGTAGACAATGTAGGAGTAACTTACCATAATGAGTAGACAATGTATGAGTAACTTACCCTATTAAGTAGACAATGTATGAGTAACTTACCCTATTAAGTAGACAATGTATGAGTAACTTACCATAATGAGTAGACAATGTATGAGTAACTTACCCCATTGAATAGACAATGTATGAGTAACTTACCATAATGAGTAGACAATGTATGAGTAACTTACCATAACGAGTAGACAATGTATGAGTAACTTACCATAATGAGTAGACAATGTATGAGTAACTTACCCTAATGAATAGACAATGTAGGAGTAACTTACCATAATGAGTAGACAATGTATGAGTAACTTACCATAATGAGTAGACAATGTAGGAGTAACTTACCCTAATGAGTAGACAATGTAGGAGTAACTTACCCTAATGAGTAGACAATGTGTGAGTAACTTACCATAATGAGTAGACAATGTATGAGTAACTTACCCTAATGAGTAGACAATGTATGAGTAACTTACCCTAATGAGTAGACAATGTATGGGTAACTTACCCTAATGAGTAGACAATGTATGAGTAACTTACCCTAATGGGTAGACAATGTATGAGTAACTTACCATAATGAGTAGACAATGTGTGAGTAACTTACCCTAATGAGTAGACAATGTATGAGTAACTTACCATAATGAGTAGACAATGTGTGAGTAACTTACCATAATGAGTAGACAATGTATGAGTAACATCTCCCAATGAGTAGACAATGTATGGGTAACTTACCCTATTGAGTAGACAATGTATGAGTAACTTACCTGAGAGTAGACAATGTATGAGTAACTTACCCTAATGAGTAGACAATGTAGGAGTAACTTACCATAATGAGTAGACAATGTATGAGTAACTTACCTGAGAGTAGACAATGTATGAGTAACTTACCATAATGAGTAGACGATGTATGAGTAACTTACCATAATGAGTAGACAATGTAGGAGTAACTTACCCTAATGAGTAGACAATGTATGAGTAACTTACCACAATGAATAGACAATGTATGAGTAACTTACCATAATGAGTAGCCAATGTATGAGTAACTTACCATAATGAGTAGACAATGTATGAGTAACTTACTCTAATGAGTAGACAATGTATGAGTAACTTACCCTAATGAGTAGACAATGTGTGAGTAACTTACCCTAATGAGTAGACAATGTGTGAGTAACTTACCTTAATTAGTAGACAATGTATGAGTAACTTACCACAATGAGTAGACAATGTGTGAGTAACTTACCACAATGAGTAGACAATGTCTGAGTAACTTACCCTGATAGTAAACAATTTATTAGTAACTTACCATGGGAGTAGACAGTATATGAATAACTTACCCTAATGAGTAGACAGTGTATGAGTAACCCCAATATGTACACAATGTATGAGTAACTTACCCTAATGAGTAGATAATGTATGAATAACTTACCCTGGGAGCAGACAATGTATGAGTAACTTACCCTGGGAGTAGACAGTGTATGAGTAACTTACCCCATTGAGTAAACAATGTATGAGTTTCTTACCCCATTGAGTAGACAATGTATGAGTAACTTACCCTAATGAATAGACAATGTATGCGTAACTTACCCCATTGAGTATACAATGTATGAATAACTTACCCATCGCGTAGACAATGTATGAGTAACTTACCCCATTGAGTAAACAATGTATGAGTTTCTTACTCCATTTAGTAGGCAATGTACGAGTAACTTACCCAATTGTGTGAGTAACTTACCCCATTGAGTAGACAATGCAGTTGTTTTTCTCTGGTTGATACGCCTCTTCCGCGCACACCTCCCAGCCCCCGTCACCGAGATGTCCCATCCGGTATTTACGCCTACAGGGAATCTCTATTCCGTCAACAAAACTAAAATAAATATACATTATCAATCTCAACAGATCGGACATGCATCTATAAATACACCTCTCATCCTTATCGGAGAGAGCGCTGTCTGAAACATATTTTGAGATATTATGGGTTGAAATAGAATCAGAAAAACCAAAACCGCGATATGTGATAAGGAAAGTCTCATGCGACTCGTGAAGTCTTTGGTTACTGCTTCAGGCTTAACACGGAATGAAACACTCAAAGGAACAATACAGACATTGGGGTTATAATTATCCAAGCATGAATATTATTTTTTTCTGAATACCATAGAAGATGCATCACATACACCGATGGTCCAGAAACACAGATGTGCTTACATCCTGGACCAGGCCATAACAAGCAATCCCGATCTGGTCTTACGCCAACTTTGGCATCTCTGACCATGATCTAGTTATATAATTATATAGTTCCACTTCCCCATTAAAGGGGCACTGTACACACAATCGAGTCATACATTCATTTTCATTATAATTGCCATATTTGTTTGTACATGAGTGTATTTTGCACTACTCCATGAATCTAATTCATTCATCTGTTGCATATATTCTGTTGAGTATAAAAGGAGATGGTCCGATAAATGGCCGGATTAGTGTACAGTACCCCTTCAAAAGCTGAGTGTCATAGATAAAACCAGAGGACTGTATGCATGTACCACAAATAAAATTGGGAAAACTCTTCTATACATTAAAGGTGGATTATCTCTTTGTAAACATGTATTATATAGTTACCGTGGTATAAAATATTAGATCTCAATCGAAGACTCCTGTCCGGAAATGCTTCCATCGATTAATATTAATTTTATTTCGATTATCGTCTGGTCTAAAAAGGTGTGGTTGTTTAGCTAACGAACAATAGTGGTTACTGTTAACAGAGATAAGAAATTTTATTGTGCAATTTTGTCACAAATGAATGTTAATTATACTCATTATCGCTTATAACTATGGAATAAAACAACACAACAAATCAATCTGGGACATTTGACGTTCGGTACGTAGCCATAGGAAAAGCATAATGCTCTCTATCGCTATATGGTATCACCCGAATGGTCTGTTCTAAAAAATAGACAAATAAATGGTCCCAATAAAATATTCGAAATAAAATCAATATTAATTGATAGAAGCCTTTCCGGATAGGGGTCTTCAGTTCATATATATTATTTTATACCCACGCAACTATTTCAAAATTGTTATTAAAGAGATAATACATCTTTAACGATCTCCCAACTAACTTACAGAGTAAGGGGCGACTCTTTGCAGACGGTATGTACTGCTGTTCATTCAACCATTCACAACTCGCATGATTGTCTAAAAGGTGATGAATAAATTAGAAGCGCGTGAGAAATAGGGCGGTATGGAGTTTAATAGGGCGGTATGGAGTTTAATAGGGCGGTATGGAGTTTAATAGGGCGGTATGGAGTTTAATAGGGCGGTATGGAGTTTAATAGGGCAGTATGGAGTTTAATAGGGCGGTATGGGGTTTAATGGGGCGGTATGGGGTTTAATGGGGCGGTATGGAGTTTAATAGGGCGGTATGGAGTTTAATAGGGCGGTATGGAGTTTAATAGGGCGGTATGGAGTTTAATAGGGCGGTATGGAGTTTAATAGGGCGGTATGGAGTTTAATAGGGCGGTATGGGGTTTAATGGGGCGGTATGGGGTTTAATGGGGCGGTATGGAGTTTAATAGGGCGGTATGGAGTTTAATAGGGCGGTATGGAGTTTAATAGGGCGGTATGGAGTTTAATAGGGCGGTATGGAGTTTAATAGGGCGGTATGGAGTTTAGTAGGGCGGTATGGGGTTTAATAGGGCGGTATTGAGTTTAATAGGGCGGTGTGGAGTTTAATATGGCGGTATGGAGTTTAATAGGGCGGTATGGAGTTTAATAGGGCGGTATGGAGTTTAGTAGGGCGGTATGGAGTTTAATACGGCGGTATGGAGTTTAATAGGGCGGTATGGGGTTTAATGGGGCGGTATGGAGTTTAATAGGGCGGTATGGAGTTTAATAGGGCGGTATGGAGTTTAATAGGGCGGTATGGAGTTTAATAGGGCGGTGTGGAGTTTAATAGGGCGGTATGGAGTTTAGTAGGGCGGTATGGGGTTTAATGGGGCGGTATGGGGTTTAATAGGGCGGTATGGAGTTTAATAGGGCGGTATGGGGTTTAATGGGGCGGTATGGGGTTTAGCGGGGCGGTATGGGGTTTAATGGGGCGGTATGGGGTTTAATAGGGCGGTATGGAGTTTAATAGGGCGGTATGGAGTTTAATAGGGCGGTATGGGGTTTAATGGGGCGGTATGGGGTTTAGTAGGGCGGTATGGGGTTTAATGGGGCGGTATGGGGTTTAATAGGGCGGTATGGAGTTTAATAGGGCGGTATGGAGTTTAGTAGGGCGGTATGGAGTTTAATAGGGCGGTATGGAGTTTAATAGGGCGGTATGGAGTTTAATAGGGCGGTACGGAGTTTAGTAGGGCGGTATGGAGTTTAATAGGGCGGTATGGAGTTTAATAGGGCGGTATGGAGTTTAATAGGGCGGTATGGAGTTTAGTAGGGCGGTATGGGGTTTAATAGGGCGGTATGGAGTTTAATAGGGCGGTATGGAGTTTAGTAGGGCGGTATGGAGTTTAATAGGGCGGTATGGAGTTTAATAGGGCGGTATGGAGTTTAGTAGGGCGGTATGGGGTTTAATGGGGCGGTATGGGGTTTAATAGGGCGGTATGGAGTTTAATAGGGCGGTATGGAGTTTAATAGGGCGGTATGGAGTTTAATAGGGCGGTATGGAGTTTAATAGGGCGGTATGGAGTTTAATAGGGCGGTATGGAGTTTAATAGGGCGGTATGGAGTTTAATAGGGCGGTATGGGGTTTAATAGGGCGGTATGGGGTTTAATAGGGCGGTATGGAGTTTAATAGGGCGGTATGTGTAGGGATCATTTTCCCTATATATTTAGTGACTTGTTGGACAATATATTTCGGGAAGATGGCCCCTACACATGGGAGAGAATAATGGCTGCATTCCTGTTCACAGGAAAAATGTGTTTAAAAGCATACAAAGACAACGACTTCTCATTGGTCAGCGAAATTGTGCAATGGGCACACACTATCGTGACATTATACACTGACCAATTGGTCGAACGGGAAGGCAGTTGGGATAATTTCTTCCAGGAATGTCTAAATATTGACAATTACTCGTCAAAAATGTTGACAATGAACCATAATGTTTTCAGATCGATTCATGGATGTGTAAATTATTGGCAAACATATTAATATCAATTGTGTATATATATATATATATATATATATATATATATATATATATATATATATCCGCCGCCGCCGCCGCCGCCGGCAAACGCCAATTTTGTACCTATACAATAGAGTGTGCATATTGAAATCACTCATAATTGCATTGACATTTGTATCAAGTACAAACAACACGAAGAGACGTTATGAACGACAGTCTGAACTAGTGAACTAGTCCACCACTTGTCCTTGTTTCTGTTCTATATAAATATAGGTGCATAGAAGAACGCTCGATTTCACTGATTATATAGCAAAATGAAGTATGAGTGTGAAGAGTGCTTAAGTGCCTATGCTTGCCAAGATAGTTTGAAGCGTCATATCAAAGTTAAACACACGCCTGCAGAACAACAACAACAACAACAGCAACAGCAGCAGCAACAACAACAACGACAACAACAACCGCTTGCGGCGCCGCAAACGCCGCAAACGCCGCATACGCCGCAAACGCCGCACCGGCGGCGTTGACGTGCGCGTTACTAGGACTGACCCCGCAGTTTATAAGGGTATACGTCTTGGATGGTAATTTGGCGCCTATAAAAATTACTATTTCAGAGTAAACTTTGAACTTTAGCCAGAATGGGGACTCCGTACTATTATGACTTTGATCTTAATAAATATGTACCCTACGATGACTCGAAAGACCTACACAAGACTGAAGCGAAACCTGGAAAACTTATAAGGAAACCCGGAGCTAAGAAGATAAAAGTTAAAGAGATAAAAGGAGGAAGAGCGAAGAAGACAAACATTGGAAAAGTTAAACAGGAAACTCCAAACGACATATTCACTGAACTAAAATGAGTAATTTACCTAAATTTTCGAAGGCTATTGAAAGGCCGGTGGATAAAGTGGACAAATATATGAATAATGGTTTTGAAGATCGTGATGCAGTGAAAATGTCAATATTAAAGTACAGACCATTGCTAGAAAAGTTCATGGACGAAACAAATGACACATCTGACGAAAGTGATGACAATTCGGACGAAAGTGACAGTAAATAGTTAATATAATAAATTGTAGTATGTACCACATGTCATGTTATTTTTCTCTTTTTCCCCTCGCTCAATTGCTCTTTTCGGTGGCGCTCTCCACCGTACCCCCAGAGCTTTCCGATGAATGGCAACAAGCCATATTTTTGAATAAATCCTGAATTTTGTTAAATTTTTGAAGTTTTTTGAATTTTTTGAAATTTTTGAAGTTTTTGAACTTTTTAAAAATTTTGAAATTTTGGAAGTTTTGGAAATTTTTTCGACATGCCCAACCGGTATACAAATAGACCATGATGCAATGCGTGGGAGGAGAATATAGGTCAAACTGTCTAGACTGGAGTCAACAGGAGTACTGCAGAGAATGTAGGTCGTGTACTTCGGATAGAGTTATCGTTCCTGAAATGGCCCCAACTGGGGTCCTTATCATCACGTATGGGATGTTATTATGGAACATTTCCAACATTATGGGGTGTTAGCATGAAACATTTCCAACCTTATGGGATGTTAGCATGGAAATACCAAACCTTATGGGGTGTTAGCATGGAACATTTCCAACCTTATGGGGTGTTAGCATGGAACACATCCAACCTTATGTGATGTTAGCATGGAACATTTCCAACGTTATTGGATGTTAGCATGGAACATTTCCAACCTTATGGGATGTTAGCATGGAAATACAAAACCCTATGTGGTGTTAGCATGGAAAATTTCGAACCTTTTAGGATGTTAGCATGGAATGTTTCAGCATCCGTTGTACAATTCCAACCCAGTGGGTGCAAATGTAATTGCACTGCATTACAATGTTTACATCAAAATCCATTCAGAGTTCAGTCCCCTGTTACGCAGGACTTACCGCTGCCAGCACCAACACTCAATGTGAAGAAATCACTCATTTATTTATATGTGACTTTTCTAGGTTACAATTCTGCATTATGCAAAGTAACTGATGTACATAATCATTTTACAATTGCCTAGATCAAGCCAGAATGAATTGTAACTGACAAAAGACTTAAATAAAAAATGTCATTTAATTAAGAAAATAAACATGTCGGCAGCGCTCAGTCATAGCGCAGCCAGGGGACTAAACTCTGTTTTCCAGTTTGTATTTACCTTAGATAGATGTCTCTGACTTCTGTATCTGGAATCATTGAAACGTTGATGTATCCATTCGCAACGTATCTCTTGAATGGCAAATCGGCGAAACTATATGTCGCAAGGTCGTTCCTGATCGCCAAAAGGTGATGCATGTTACCAAGGAAACCAGATTCCTGCAACAATAGATCTATAGGTTACACTGGTGTAAATATCGTTCGGAGTGACACCTAGCGGATGTGGGACGTAATTATAGGAGATAATAAAATATACACTGCGACACTCATCTTCCCTGTGTCATTGGGACATGAACTAGCCCTGTGCAGTGACGTTTGTATTTTGTGGTGTGGTCTAAAATATGACGTGTTCAGTGACACTAGTTACAAAAACACACGATTTAACCCTTTACCCAACAGAAGGGCCCTGTGCCAATGCATTCTCTTATATATGCGAGTCGACCATAGGTCGCCTCGCATATATAAGAGAATGCATTGGCTTAACACATTACAAATTATAAAATTGTTAAAGAATGTAAGAAAAAATGGTAAAAAGTGTTAAAAAAATATTGTTTTTAGGCCAATGCATTCTCTTATATATGCGAGGCGACCTATGGTCGACTCGCATATATAAGAGAATGCATTGGCACAGGGTATAACTGAAACCATCACAATGTGGTCAATGAGCCGGTTCCAAAGATATCCATATTTGTATGGTTTTATTGAGACAGACTGAAGATATTTTAGGCTGTTGAAGCTTTATTTGGCCGGTTTTGGCCGGTTTGTTGGGTAAAGGATTAAAGGCGAATACCTTACTAGTCGGATATGATTGTTTTTTGCAAATGTCAAATATATCTGTGATAAATCACAAACCATTGCGATAAATCGCAAACTAATTTAAGATTAATCGCAAACCTTGGCGATAAATCTCAAACATCTTAAATCGCAAAGTATAACACCAAGTAGTTGGGCGTGTTATCGCAAAGTTATTTTGCGATTTATCGCAAAGGTTTTCTCCCCTTATCCCATATGCATGCTGGCTGTGAAAGACCGATCGGTATATTTTAGCCCGACCAGGCTATTATAGGTCGATAGATGGTTCACCCAGCAGGCTATTATAGGTCGATAGATGGTTCACCCAGCAGCCTATTATAGGTCGATAGATGGTTCACACAGCAGGCTATTATAGGTCGATAGATGGTTCACCCAGCATGCTATTATAGGTCGATAGATGGTTCACCCAGCAGGCTATTATAGGTCGATAGATGGTTCACCCAGCAGGCTATTATATAGGTCGATAGATGGTTCACCCAGCAGGCTATTATAGGTCGATAGATGGTTCACCCAACAGGCTATTATAGGTCGATAGATGGTTCACCCAGACCCGTTTAAGATGTCTGATATATAAGTTATATACGGCCCAAGCCAATTGGTGCCAACGCTTACAAATATATCTGCGATAAATCACAAACCTTTGCGATAAATCGCAAATAGATCAATTGGAGGTTCACCCAGACCTGTTTAAGATGTCTGATTTATAATTTGTATACGATGCAAGCCTATTAGTTCCAACGCATAAACATATATCTGCGATAAATCACAAACCATTTCATTTAATCGCAAAACTTTGTGATAAATCGCAAACATCTTATCGCCAAGTAGTTTGCGATTTATCATAAATATGTACAATAACACGATCGAAAATTATATCCTAACAAGTATCATAATGCGGATTTTATTTCGCACTATGCAATGGGGTCCAGGTAAATGATAACATGATATATGGATCCTAACAGATGACTCCGGAAAATATTAAAAACAACTGCATGGGGGGGGGGGGGGGGGGGGTGATGTATGGTCGAAGAGCGGATTTTGTTTTCAAAAATCTCCGCCACTGTTATTATGTTGTACCAGTGACACGACATTGCACAACTAGCTATTCGACAATAGGAACAAAGGATGAAATAAAAACTTGCGGGGTGTAGTCTTTCTGGAACCACACATTGCATGTTATCACAAACCTTATTGTTCCCAGAGGTCTTTATAGTGCCATCATATAATAGTCGTTCAATGAATTTTGTTTTATTGTTACCGTCAATATAGATCGATATAGACACGAGCTGTACTATATTTCTATTGATTTTTATACTGGAAACCCGAAAAGATAGCAATTATCTCTTTTAAATGTTTCGCGCTGGAAGTGAGGTAACCGCTCTTATCCATACCATGTGCACATGAGTCATATTCTAACAATCAACGCTCTTTATCTGTTCATGACCAGACCACTCCATAGAAAAAATCGTCTGAACTATACGCTCAATTGTAAATATTTACATATCGATTCGGGACGCAAATACCGGCGATAAATTAACTAAAGTGATTTCGTCACCAAGAGTCATTGAATTTAATTAATATATATAACTACATTGAGCAAGATTATTCTCAATTTCTATTTTATCACCATATCGGAGTGTTTCACGTCACTTTAATCTGTGTAATTCGAAGTTCACACGTATGTGAATTCGTCCTCCACAAACAATATACGTTTTAAAAGATTGGACCAACTTGGAAACATTTAGTTTTTTCCCCTATTAGTTTCATATTTTTCATGGAATACACACTTGGGGAATATATATATATATAGCTACTCACCGTTTTAGATATAGTTACTGTCCAGGTATGTAAAGCCAAACATGTGATGATTACGGTTGCTACGCCAGTAAATAAATAGAACCCAGTTCGTCGGCGGGAATTCATCTCGGATCAATCCAATCTGGAACAATAATATGCATGTGCATTTAACTATCATCTGTTACTGAAGGATGTTAATTCCATTGTACTATTCATGTGTGTATTGTAAATACATGTTATCGCTGCAGTGAATTGATCTGGGGCGAAGTATCACGTCGAGTTGAAGAGGTCAGATCGCTGGATCAAACGAGCCGCCGCAGGCGTCGAGTTTGATCCAGCGATCTGACCTCTTCAACGAGACGTGATGCGAAGCCCAGATCAATTCACTGCAGCGATAACAGGTTTATTATATGACATGCTTTTTATTTAAAAAGCACATGCTTTTTATTTAATCAGCACATGCTTTTTATTTAAAAAGCACAATTTCTCTCATTAATTATGAAATGAAACCAATTCACACGCTCGCTAGTATCAAAAATAAAGAAAGAACAGTTGTCCTGCTTTTTCCGGTCATGCGCAGTATGCGAGATGAGGAAGGGTGGTATGACATCGGATCAAACTGCAGCTGATCCGATGGCCAGGAAATGATCGCTATACAATAGCGGTATTGGGGAAAGAAAAACGATAGTCATATAATAAATACAAATATCTTACCCTATCCTACACAATATCTTACCCTATCCTACAAATATCTTACCCTATCCTACAAATATCTTACCCTATCCTACACAATCCTCAATTGCAACATTGAATAGAAGATTATTGAACGCGTTGTGCTTAGTCTTGTGGATCACGCGTTGTGCTTAGTCTTGTGGATCACGCAAGGCGAATATCTTATTGCGGTCGATCAACCACGCATTGCCGAAATGACAGGCTCTTTGAAAAGCCGACGATATACGTATCTGGGTGTGTCCATTATATTCCCAACATGACGTAATAAACTATTTCCAAGTATGGAGTGCATTCATGGCGTAGTAAACGTTTGTGAGAATCGTAGTATTTAGAAACAGTAATAAATACAACAAGTTGCGAAAAATAAATAGTCACGAATATCGTTGACTGATAAAAACTTAAGATAATGTCTCCTATATTGTGATAACATTAATCAGTTATGGATGTATCGCCTGTATTCACTTTTCCAATGTGAAATAAAGAGTGTCCGTTTGCTCGAGATACCATATAAGGTTGGATGAAGAGCGTGCTTGTATAAGTGCACGTTTGAATTGCACTAAATTTGGAAATACCGGATTTGAGTTTTTATGGTGAACTAATAAATCCCCTGCAACTGGTGCCACAAAAAGGTGGTCGAGCTGTCAGCGGCATATCATATGTATGTTTACCTGGATATATCTGAATATACAATATTCTAATTTCTATACACATTTGTAACAACTGCGTTGAATTGGAACAGAGTCGTTCGAATGACTGAAAGCATGCATTAAGGTGAATTTGACATTGATCACTCGCCCAGTCATAGAATGAATAATTCAGATTGATAACTCCCGTACCTTATCGCAGGTATCCAACTTGATATATGGCATTATGTTTAGATCGGTCTCATAGGAATTGTTTCATTCCGAAATCAGAAATGTGGAACAGAGTCAAAAGATTATTAGACACGGACTATTGCATCATGCACAGCGGAAGTGATTGAGAGATATTACGATATTGTTGTTTCGTGAGATATATCATTGCATCAATACCAGCTTGTCCTTACGAAAACCCGCACATTTTCTGCTTTTAACAGCTGCTTTTAATAGAACTTGTTTTTTGTAGATAATCTTTTGAGTCCTTTTGAGTCGATAATGTGCTGTAAATGAGAAAATTCACGACTTTTCAGGGGTACGCTCTTTAACACGTATTTCGATTTTGGCCCGCGCCATAAAACGAAATAAGGGATACGATCCATGATCTGCAAATTTTAGAATCAAATAATAACATTATGTACGTATTTCACGGTATAGGTCGATTATGTACGTATTTGACAGTATAGGTTGATTGTGTGCGTATTTGACAGTATAGGTCGATTGTGTGCGTACTCTCTAAAAAACACTGTGTAGAAACGCTACACACTTTGTACACATATATGTGTAACATCTGCTCTCCAACAATTATGTGTAGAAACTGTAGAGCAATTTTGGTACACACAATATGTGTAGCTCTATACACACATGTATGTGTAGTCGCTATACACTTGTGTGTAGTAAACAGTTGGTAGACAGTTACTACACAGTTAGTACACAGATAATACACAGTTAGTGTGTACTTTATTTATACACATTTGTGTACATAGTGCACAGTAGTGTGTACATTATTTAAACACATCTGTGTAACAACCTACACAATTTTGTAGTATATAGTACCCAGTATTGTGCATATTTGGTACACACACTGTGTACCAACTAATCTATACACTTTATGTGTAATAAATTTACATGCATTCTTTTTGCAAATATTGGACATTTTTGGGTGATGTAGCAACTGTAATGTCGAATCAGAATCGCATGGTTGAGGCCACTGCATTTAGGCCATCACAGTAAGAATGTTTGATATTGAAAGCCATAATTATTACTTCTTTTTTTGATTAGCCAAAACAAATCATGAAAAACAAGCTATCATATGTTATATATGCTGAATGGACCTCATATTACATTGGCATTTACATGTGCTGGTATAATAAATTTGCAATGACAATGAAATGGGCAAGACAAGTTTAACTCACTATTTATCTAACTTTTCCGGTTCAATATAATTGTTTAATTGCCAATTTATTTTACAGGCAAATGACAATGCCAACTATGGGTGATGTTTGATCAATTAAGTGTACTGGATGTATATATAATAGCACATTCCTCGGGATTTTATTCTGGGTAACATTTTTCTGACAATGCTGTGTTTTCTCAACAAAATGTATCAATATGATACTTTCATTCTCAGTTTTTGAAGCCACTTCTTCAATTGACAGGGCACGAGGATCTTCGGATTGACTCCAAGCCACCTCTCCCATGTCAATGACATGAAGATCTTTCAAAAACGGAGAATGAAAGTATCATATTGATAAATTTTATTGAGAAAACACAGCATTGTCAGAAAAATGTTACCCAGAATAAAATCCCGAGGAATGTGCTATTAGATATACATCCAGTACGCTTAATTGATCGAACATCACCCATAGTTGGCATTGTCATTTGCCTGTAAAATAAATTGGCAATTAAACAACTATATTGAACCGGAAAAGTTAGATGCAGTCAAGTTTATATTTTAATTGCTTGCATCGAGGATAAGGCATCGAAGTCACCTCTTCAATTGACAGGGTATGAGGATCTTTAGAATGACTCCAAGTCACCTCTCCCTTGTCAATGACAAGAGGATGTTTCAAAAACTGAGTGAGCATGAAAATATCATTTTGATAAGTTTTGACAAGAGGACACAACACTCTCCAAAAAGTATCAACCCATTAGTTATCATATACATGTATAACGGATTTGTGGAATGGAACTAACTTCAGAGAAAGTTGGTATTGCAATTCATATATACCGGTACAATAAAATGACAATACAAACAATGCTATTATGAATAGAGTTACATGCATGTTACATGCATTTTAATAATTGCTCTTATTCTGGAGTCAGCATTGAAGTCACCTCTTCAATTGACAGGGCATGAGGATGTTTGGAATGATTCCAAGCCACCTCTCCCGCATCAATGACATGAGGATTTTTCGAAAACTGAGCATATATTAAATTTATCGTTTTTATCTGTTTTGAACGTTTGACGAGACAGCACTGTCAGATAAGTACTGTTAAAATTTACGAAAGAAGTTACAAGTAAAAGTGGGACCAGCAATTTCTGTTGCGTTACATATACTGTAGTTAGGATACCACCAGTCATTGAACAGGAATCACTTCTCTATTACTTTCATGGGGTATCATGGCAATTAAGATTCAGTATCAATGCTTACATGTACATTACAATTCAGAAGCAGAATACACAGAACACTGATAAGGTGTGATCACACCAAACACCAAGATAAAATATGGTCTCTTTGATGTTATTTCATTGTACACCCCACTGACTTATCCTATTTTCAGTAGATAAATAAACCCATATTATATTAAACTGACATCGTTTTTCAATACAATGTTAGTATTATGTTACCACCATTACTTTGATAGAGGAAAGTGTATTCTCAAAGAGTATAATTATTTTACATGAACTTTATTTTAATGGTATATAACTATATATCCAACAAATGAAGCTGAAAATTCATATTTCATGTGCTGCAGGAGCCTTCAAACTCTGGTTGACACTACAGTAACAGTTGAGGCACAAGCAGACATGTTCACTGTAGAAATGTTATTAGATAGTCCACTTCAGCTGTTTCAGTCAGTTCATAAATTAGAGGAATAATAGTATGACCACTGCTCCAATCCTGTAGTTAGCCAAAATCAAGGCTTCTTTTACCATGATTTTACAGAGAACAGAAAATTCCTTAGTTGAAGATTGTCAGATCATCAATTACAATAATGTGACTTATCATCCATCCTCCTTCACAATAACATATTACATGGTAATTTACAAAGCATGTGTATGATATTACACGGCTGAAGATTGTCACACATTTGAGAACTGGTCCATAAATACTGTTTGTCATCCACCTTGAATGGGAAATTCAACTCATGGCATTTTGAAGCTACAAGTAGTAACATATCATTACTGTATGGTAGACCTTTACTTCCTGATATAGCACATTGTATATCTGATTCTGTAGTCGTCCTGAAAAAATAAATATATGAAGTCAGAATTTTAAATTATTTTTTATGTATGTCATGATTTGAACTGAAAAAAATCTATTATAGCATGGATCTTAAAGGTACTCAATCTGATTAAGCACCCCTAAATTACTATTTCTTCGGCTTCATGGGTTAAAAATAATTAATTTGAGTCGAGGAACCCATCCATCAAAGCTCAGAATGATCAGATATTGATTCTTTTTTTAAATTTGTAATTTTCTCGAGATGTGTACTAATAATTGCAACAGAAACATTTATTCAAACGGACGAAGATGGATAACTCTAAAATGAAGCACTGAGAACTTCATTTTGACGGCATGTTCTGGGCCAGAAACAACAGATAACAAAACTTCAAAAATTTATATCTGATCACTCTGAGGGTTGATGGGTAGGTTACTCGACTCGAATCAATTATTTGTTTTACCTCAGAAGCCAAAGAAATAGTAATGTATGAGGGTCTAATCGGATTGAGTACCTTTAACATTTAACCAACCAGTTTCCCCCCACTTGTTGATGAAAATCCACAAATCAGGTTCCAGCTATCTAGGTCACTTGTACCAATGTTAATCGTATTTCCTAAACATGAAATGACACACTCTATGATTTCCAGGCTTCAAGTTAAAGATGAATTATCTGTTCCCACAACAAGTATATAGTTTCCTCGGTATAACATAAGAGAAATGAATCAAAAACACCTACCTGGGAACACTACTATTAATTAATATTGATTTCCTTATATAATGTGACTATCAAGTTGCCCTGTGGGACATATATTTGTCACTATTTTTAGAAATAGTTATTGCTCAGAACAAACACGAGCTGTAAACTGTTTAAATATAATCAATATTAAGTATGCATCATCCGATTAGATGCCCCTCAATAAGGCTCAATTACTATATATTTGGATTCGGGTGGGAGGATATTTGATTTGAGTCGATGAACCCACCCACCAAAGCTAAGAGTTATTACATATTCATTTTTAAATCTATTATTTTTCACCATCAAGACTTAATAGTGGCCTGGGAAAAAGTCAACGGGTCAATGGTCTTGGACCAAATTGCGGATGAAGATGATAACTCTAAAATCAAGTAGCTTTGTGTTGATAATGAGGCAAAATTTTCATTGAACAACATGCTGATAAATAACACATTTTGAGCAATTTTATACTATATTATTTTTGAGCAATTAATCGATTCTGATAACTGAAGCAGCATTTCAAAATATGTTGTTGTTGGAACCTGAATATATGGGGTTCATTGAATCAAATTGAGAACTTGCACGCTAAATTATACATGAAATGCTTTATATAATTATTACACAATGAAGTAAAATAAATAATCACTCCAAATATTAAAAAACATGTGAGTACAATGTATAGTTAGTATACAGACTGACAATGCGGTGAACGTTATTGCACCAATTTGTTGGGGCTCAAGTTCCGTGAAATATTACATGAGTGACCAGTGTCAAGTTGCATCTTGCAGCATAACACTTTAACATAACAGATAAGTCCACAATTGTTTGCCTACTCCAAGTGCAGGTGTGGTTTGGTTTTGTATTTACTACACACCAATATTCAATCAAGTAATAATATTTGTCCACTATCTAGGCAAGTTAGTTATATATTGAACATGGCAAGAAATTAAATTAATTATCTGGTACTGGATAGGCTGTCAGCTGTGTAATTAGAAGTAAAATAAAATAAGCTTTATTCCACACCTATTGACTATTCAACCAAATCTCACCATTGAATACCTATTATTGTATGCCTCTAGTGGAATAGAAGCCGGAACTATTTTTGTTGATGTTGTCACCAAGAAAGGTGACAAACACCTATTATAGGTACATTTAGTATGTCAACAATCAGCTTCATGTGATGTCCCGATCATAACCGGTTATCCATCAGGCTTAAATCACAATAAAGGTAGCTGACTCATGGATTGACACAATGGTGTAGAATAAATACAGAACACAACTTGTACCATAATCTCAAATATTTTATCAAAATCATGGTGGACAGTGCATAATTACATTCTGCTCGAGTTTTGCTGTCGCAAAATATATCCATGCACCTTCTGCAACTCATTTGATAAAAGATTCTCGATGACACTAGGGGTAACTTAATTTTAGGATCCTGCAAATATTAAAAAAATCATATTCAATTAAACATGCTGCTGCATGAGTATATGATTCATAATTGATTCAACAGCAGCGATGAATATATCTATATAATATCCCTGTTGAGCTTCGCAGTGCTAAAATGAGTGTTCCGTAAGAAGCACACATCGATGGCATTGCCGTAGAGTCATAAGCACCCCCTCATTATGAGAGTAGTTCATCTGGATGATTGATTTCAGCATCCTGACCGACTGTACATGTGCATGTAGGTTGTGATACATGTTAGTCAGATCATGTAGCCCCAATGCCCCTCAAAATTAAAATATTAGTTGAAATGCAAAGTAACATCATTATATTTTACTCACAGACACAGACTGCCATTGGAAATGTTTTGTCCTCTCACAAATTCCAGAATTATTGGCAAAGTTGTCTTGCAGCAAATTCAGAGGATCACATCACTCATTCTTACGATAAGCTGAGGTTATCTGCAAAAATTAGTAAACACTTCTTACAATATTGTTTTCATTAGAAAAAGCTATTACTCAGACTAGTTATTTAATTGCAATTGTATACATAAACATTAAATCTGAAAATTGGCCACAGCAATAACTTCCAGGGCCTTAAAATCACATATGTACTTCACCAACATTCATCAGGGACGTGGATGGAGGGTCTCCATTGGGGAGGGACGCACCTTGAATTTGAAATGTATAAAGCCACCCACCTCCTAAAATATCCAACACATGTTGTATTATATCAGACAAGAAGTCTAATTTGTTTTCAAGTTGGAGCAGGGGCCCCCGGTGGTCGAATCGGTCGAGTGCCAGGTGCATTACACCGTCACAGGCCGCCCAGCATTGACGAAACTGGTTCGAACCCCGTCATAGGAAGGGTGACTGGAATCGTGTATCTGGGCAAGTTTGTCAGTTGCTTTCTGGGGGTCGGTGGTTTCTACACACAGTGGGACGATTTCTTGGTGAAATCAAGCCTCTGCGTGGTCTTTCCTCCACCAGTAAAATTGACAACGTCATGTGTGGCCTAGCGGCTAGAACGACGATAAACCCTAATAAACCAAACCAATCAAGTTGGTGCCGGTTAAAATTGTGAATTGGAACATAAGTACTAGTAGAATGTCTGCTGAACAGTCTTTTTAACGACAATAACTTATGATGAACTTATCTTGGCCATTTTTGTCGCAAGCATCCATAGCGACTCAACTCAAATGTTGAGTTATGTTCTGCATAAAACGGGAAAAAAGGAGATAAAATAAAAAAGTGTATTCTCTGTATATGATCTCTGGTAGCAAGTAAAGTGCAAGTGCACTCTGACCGACTTTAAAATCGCAGATGCACAGATTCCCATGGTAATAAATATCTGTGCCATTTAAAAAAATTTAACAAAAAATGTCGGAATAATGCAGTTTCCCATGGTACTAAATGTCTGTGAAAGTTTTGAAACAATTGACCAAAAATTATAGGAACAAAAGCTCAAAAGTAATACCCCTGTATAATTTATTGAAAATTTTCTTAACGGTACTCAATCGGATAAAACTCCTCTCAATTACTATTTCAATGGCTTCGGGGGTAAAAACTATTTGATTCGAGTCGAGGAAGCCACCCATCAAAGCTCAGATTTATTAGATATCGATTTTAGAAATCTATTATTTTTCATTATCAGGAATACTTTCTGTCCCAGAAGTTCCCCGAAAAAGCCGACCGACATACTCTCGATACTAAATTCCATTGAACAAAATGTTGCTATACAACAGATTTTGGGCAAGACGGAGGGCTAAGATGTTTCCAGTACAACCCCCCACAACTTGCAGGGGGGGTATAATAATAATTTTGGAGGGTATTAAATAATGTCCCGAGAGTCAAGGACCACAAATAGGTCCAAGGGCTGTTGATAAAACATAACGCTCATGCATGTTATTATTATTAATACAACTCCGTCCTTGTGTGATCGGTGACACAGAATTCACTGGGCCGTGTGAGAACATTTGAAATTTGAACATACAAATTGCAAAATCCTATAGCATCTATTGAGTAGCCTCAAGGTTTTAGAAACTTCAGACCTGACCTGTTGGTCTAACACAAATTATTCCACACTAATAGATTGTTTGATAATCAATCTACAAAAAGATTTCAACATATTGTTTCTTGTGAAATTTCCGACTATAAATGTACATGTCTGGAATTCAACGATATTTAGAACAGTTGAAAATTTTGACCAAGGTTGATGGACATAGGTTAATTGTAGCATTACCAGTCTCTGCCCCGGCTATACATGTAGGCTGATATGATATTCGCCGAACATTCGAAGGATATACTTTACACGATACCCTTTTGCTGTATACATTGGTCTTTATATCCAGTGATTTTGTCAGGCTACCTTATGCAAGTCGAATTCCTGTTTTCACAGACCTGCGACTGACGCGTGCGACAACTGAGGTTGTGGCTGATGCAGTTAAACCCATTCGATTTAAAAATGTGCTTAATTGCGTCAGCCACAACCCCAGTGATTTATATAATATATATGATTTGATACGTTGCGCCTATATATATAAACCCATCTAGCCTCATGCATCAGCCGCATGTCTGTAATAACAGCTTTATACCGACATGGGTTGGCAGTCTATACATTTGTATTTATTGAATTTGTGTGCACCAGTCTCTGTCGAGACTAAGTCTTCATTAAGTATATGTGACTATATTTATATACTGGTACGTATATACATCGTTTGTTCGAAGAGAGGTCCCTGTCAGCAATTGCCGCTCAGCAAATGCTGCACATGACATGTTCACCTGAATGGCGATCACCACCACTGGGCACTTGCAGTAAAAAGGGCAGTTCTTTCAAATGGTACGAAGCCCCCATGGCTACCCGTGGGCTTGCTATTGACAGTATTACAGGCAGAGGTGGAGATATTTATTCTTTCGAGGTTTCGACACAAGTTTCCAACAACTGTGGTCTGTGATAACTTGTTCGAGCTATACAAGGTGCAAAAACTAATTTTGGCTTTTGATGACTTGTGCATATTCCATTAATTCGAAATTAGGTGTTGTTGGAAATTGGAAATGAAATAATATTATCTACGTAGTGAGCTTTCAGACAACCACGATTCAATCATAAGTGGAAGGATTTTCGTCGTAGGAAGTAACCGATAGTTAGACTGCGCATGCTCACGTCAAAATCACAAGTCAAAATATAATATCAAGCACAGTTTGATTTTAGATTAAAAATTGTGTCGTATCCACTTGTGACGTAATCGCAGTCGTGTGTACATAAAAATCGTGGCTGGAAAGATCGCAGGGTAGTCAATCACATGCTATACAAACAACCTACTCAGCTGGACAAAACAAGTCTCCACTACTTTTAAAACCGTGGTGTGGTTAGCGTTGCCACCGCTGCCAAAATGCAAAACCTTCTACACCGATGCTCCATCTACTAACTACAGTTGGGCCGCAGTGTACTTGCCATTCGGCCATGGTGTACATGTAGTTGCCACGGTGTATGTTCATTTAACTGTAAAAAGACGATACAAACTAGAAATCTAACCATGGTGTACATGCCATTCGGCTCCATTGTAGTTGCCTTTCGGCCATGTTGCACTTGCCATTCGGCCGCAGTGTATATACTTGCCGTTCGGCCGTGGTGTACTTGCCGTTCGGCCGTGGTTCACTTGCCGTTCGGCCGTGGTTCACTTGCCGTTCGGCTGCAGTGCTCAACTGCTACAGTTACAAACTCTTGAATCCGCGACCGAACGGCAAATACAACGTGGTGCCAATGGACAATTGTTTTGTCCAGCAGGTACGAGTACTAGTACGATATCATCATGTACGACAACATGATGTCAACATCGCATTCATGATCTCATCGGGCCACGATTCCTCCACTTACGTCAGCTGTCATATACGATTGTATCATGGTCGTCTAAATGTTCACTTATAGGCAGATATTAATAAATAATATAAATGTATTTTAATTATTTATCACTCACTGTTCAGAACTCGACATAATTTAGTTTCACTGAAAGTTTCAGAATTCCTGTGCGTGCAGGTTGCCAGTGAACACAGTCAGTGAGTGACAGCCTGTTGGAGTTTTTTTTTCATTTAGAAAAATGAATATGTAGGCATACTTCACATTATTGAGAACTGAGTATAATTTAAGTAATAGTACTGCAGAAAGTGCAGTGCAGTATACGTGTTATCGAACACGAAATTATGCGAATTTTTACGGCAGAAATAGAAAGGTCAAGGTTTCCGGTCGCAGGGAAAGGTAATTTCCGGACACATTTGTTCGATACCTTTACCGGATTCCGGCTTCCATAATAGACTAAATAACTTTTGAAATTTGGATATATAGTTATTAGTTCCAACTACTAGTATAAAATAACATTACCAATTGATAATGAGTCGAGTGTAAATTCCAGGACTAACGCATTAGCCTACTGTTTCGTCGAATTTACCTTCAATCAACATTCTGTACGAAGTATCTAATTACGTTCTTCGTATGTTTGCATAAATATTCTCACCTTTACTAAAGATATTCTTCTTGTATAACGGCTCAAATTCAGTGGTCTTGGTCCTTATTGGAGTCGAAACTGTGATCAACACCAACAAACCAATATGGCTACCATTCTGAGACAACGTGTAGATAGAGTTTTATCAGTGCGCATGACCATACTCGATACACATATCTGTTCAAGTGTTTACACACATATGTGTAAATATAGAAAAACATACACAACATGTGTATACACATGTATACAATACTGTATAGATATTGGAGGTACACACCATGTGTCCAGTGCCAATGGCATTCTACCTACACAGTAGTTTGCAGAGAGTATTTGTGCGAGGATATGTTTATCAATGCATATCCAAGTGCGAACTTTGGGCCAGGTTCAGCAACAATTACTTCTAACTGGTCACGAGTGTTATAGTGCCGCGGATATTGTCGATACTGATAAAAGTTCCAACAACAATATATTCGGTCCTCTCAATATACATAGTACGCACTATCATGACTAGGACACAGGGGCGTGCGACGGAGTGTGCAATCTCCTAATTCAACAGTTATAATAATAGTGGTGCTTGTATCCCGCCTATCCCCGCGAGGGCCGTAAGCGCTTCACATTGTTATCCCAGCTGTTGAGTAATGCCCAGTCTTAGCATGTTACAGGCGCTTCACTAGAGCAGCTTACACTTATCCAACAGCAATGTGCATATTTCTCGTTTAGGTACGACAAAGCGAGCACAGTACAAGTGATCTTGCCCAAGGGTCACAACCTGGCGCGAAATTTTAAACAGCGCGTGGCTCTATAAAACACACACACGGCTTAATCCGGCCAAGCCACTGTTGTGGAGACGACAGTCAACTGGTGGGGCGCGAACCCACGCCGGTGTGTTAACACCATTACAACCACTGGGCTACCACTTCCAGTTGGATAGTTCATGCCTCGTGCGACATTAGTTTGAAATTTTACACCACAAATAGGTTGTAATTGTTTGATTTTACAACCGACAGTAGGATATATTTCTAAATTTAGTCCAAATTTTGGTCTGAAATGGCCATCAATTGGGAACATCATTTCCAAAGTTGTCTGTGTGGGGTTTCAGGTCGAAGTAAAACTTTTTTCATTGCATATTTAGTTTTTTTCTGGTGACCATTTGCAGAACTATTTTGTTGTTATGTGAAGGGACAAAACAACATAGAACAACATAGATATTGAACCGCGTTTGTAATAACCTGACAGACATAAACACTCAATAATGATTAATCTTTTCAGACATTATGTTGTTTTATGGTGACTTTTCCTAAAAAAAAAAATATTCTGCAAATGGCCGCCGAGAAACTAAAATATGCAATGAAAATGTTTGTATTTATTTTCTCAGATATTCATGATTTCTGAGCGCATACCCTAGTTTGGATTAATAATCTAGAAAATGTTTTTATGTGTAAGCAATATTTGCTAAGTGGGTGTCTGACCAGGTAACACGTTGTCCAGACGTAGTGAACACCAAACCTGGCACACCAGAATGACAAAAACAAGTCAAAGTGAGATGCCGGCAGGTAGACCAGAGGCCTTTTGGAAAAGTCAAATGAGGATAAGAGCAAAACACGGCTTAAAACATATTTGTCAAAAGAATCTTTCACGCAATACTGCGGGACACAAAATACACGGGATATATATGTTGCAATGTCTCCTCTACACAAAACTATGCTTGGCAATATTTTAAGTTCCCATCCCGATGACTCAGTAAGTAAGGCACATGGTACTAAATGGAGGGGACCTCGATGACCCAGTCAGCAAGGCGCACGAACTCCCACGCGGAAACCCCGATGTCCCAGTCATCAACGTGTATGACCCTCTTACGGGTTGGATCCCGGTGCCTCAACCGGTAAGGTGCATGGTATTCTCATGGAAGGAACCGGGTGATATAATTAGTAAGTCGTATACAATCTTATGGAGGGGACCCCGCTGTCCAATATTACTACGGAGGCGGCCCCGGTGCTTCAACCAGCAAGGCGCATGGCCATAAACCTTAATTTCTTATCTGGTACCCAACATAAATCAGTTTGTGGTGTATCTATGACACAAAGGTTTGTCAGCCACCAAGTAATGTAATTATATATATATAATATCAAATAACATATATGTAGTGGGGTTGTATATAGTCCAAAGCAACCCCGAAACTCAACACTAGGATGTGATATATACTAACATAAGATAATAAATTGTTTGTATATTATATTAATAAATGTGTTAAAGTCCATACATATTAATAATGCCATATAGGCAGTGTGCTTGTTAAACATAATAACAGGTAGTAAAGTTCCTCAAAGTAGTAACAGGTAGTAAAGTTCCTCAAAGTAGTAACAGGTAGACTAGTTTATAGAATTTATAGTTAATAAGTGCATGATGGAAAAGTCTAGTTTATAACTATGCCCTTGTTGTTATCGGGTGGTATCTGAATCCAACGAGATCGCATCGCGCGTATAAATTCCCACATTTTAAATATTTCCGCGCTATCATATATGCGAATTTTACATATTAAATATCGGTATACACAAATTATGGCATCCAGGTGAGACATAAAAATCTCTTGCGGAAAACAGACGAACACGGACGGACGGGCGGACTGAACAAACGGCAGACACTGGATGTCGGCCACAAAACGTTATCCGACATTATATTAAATATGTATTATCGACTTTTATGTGTCAAGGAGTTGATTGTATATGCGTGGCTGGAGCTGGACCGTTGGAGTCCGCAATATTTATAACAACCAACGCTATCCAAATACATGCACACGCACGTGTTTACATGCTTGACACTCTGGGGTCCGGAGCCCCCGTCTTTGTATAAATATGTAAACCATAATATTTATATACTTATTAAAAGATACCAACACTGAAAATGTTAAATTATCGAATTAGCCACACTATCGTGACAGGTTATTTCGTTTACTTGATCAAGGGAGGTCCCGTTGTTTGATCATCGGCAACCATAAGTCCGTATTAAAATAAATAATAAATAAACAAATCATCATGCAACACAGCAGCCCCGGGTCAAATGCCAAACATGCAGCAAGCATCCACACATCACACGACAACATGTCCATCCTACACTTGTCATGATAGTTGATATATAGGGCTGTTGTTAGTAAGTAATTCAATTACAAACCTATACATATGACATGGTGAACGCTCTTTACGTAGAGTATATAACAGTTATGTATATATATGGTACATCGGTTGGAATTGTGTTCAAAGTTCCCATGCATACAATTTGTTATCGTGATAGCAGACAAAAACGTGGGCCATCCCACATACAGGTATACAATCAACCATCCATACGTTAAATGGTTTGTTGGTTAACGGGTCTTGTTTCTAAAGTGGTGTTGATATGTAGAACTATGTAAACATGTCATATTTACTGTATTTGAGTGTTTATTTTTTGAGTGTTTATTTTTTGACTTATCGTACTAGCTTGATACCACATAAGGAATCAATTGTTTGGAAAATGTTTACTAAGTCCGTTCCGAAATCATATTTTTGTACCGAAAGTTGGTCCTATAAAAAAATGTTTGGCCACAGCAGCTCATCAGGTACACTTCTGGTCTATAACAGATATAAAGCAATCTGTTATTTCATATTTGGTTTCGGGAGTATAAGTGCACGACCTTATGGACAGACCAGTTCTCCCGTACATACCAAGTCCTTGGCCTGTACGCTGAAAGCCAGAAAATTGCCTGCTGATTCCTCCAATATCGAACTAGTATGAACTGCCAAAGGTATTTTATCACGCGCGATGGTAACAGTGCACTGTAAAATCGCGACTGTATTATTGTCCGAACACATAATATATTTATAAACTGTGTTGTTAGTTCATAGGTGGTCTAACCACAAAATTGCGCAAAGTAAAACCGTGTTTTGTACGGTAAAAACCCAACCAAAACAAAACGTAGTATACATTAACATTAGTTTACCTGTAATCAGAAAATAAACACATGTATTAACCTCCATGTAGTTTTCCCGTTCGTCAGTAAATGTGAATGATTTAAGAACACATATCCTCTATTCGCGAAGGAGCCTAAAATGCACAGCCTACCCGGGCCTAATTCCTGCCAGTATGAAGCGCAGACGTTATGAGAAGCGTCATGATTCACGAGCTCCGGTGTGACGTATATCCGCCCGTGACGTCACACGTCAGGTGCGGGTAAGACAATTTAAAGGGATACATATTGAACGTGTGTCGCCCATAACAAAATAAATTCGTATTATATAATCAAATGTACTGTTGGGATGTGGATATTATATAATTATTCCAAGAATAATTTGGGTGAATTATGATTTCGAGTTGCGGCCATTCCCTTAAGTTAGTTTAAGCTCTTTTTAAAGAGCGTTGTTACTTGAGCATGTGCATGATTGAACCAACCCATTAAGGAGTGTCCATAAATTTGTAAAAAATATATCGTAATTGGGTACCAAAATGGCTATGTACATCGCGAAATTAATTATTACACCAACGAGGCGCGTTCACGTGATGGTATGGAAATCATAAGCGGGAAGTTCCATTTATAAATAATATCTTGAACACATATTTTGTGTAAATGTTATGCATCACGACTGTTGGGATGTGTATATTATATAATTCCAAGATTAATTTTAGTGAAATGATTCCGACTTTTGGCCATTCCCTTAGGTTAGTGTGGCTCATTTAAAGAGCGTTGTTCCTTGAGATGTGCGTGATTGGCACCACCCAATTAAGGAGTGTTCATAAATTTGTATGATTATCGTAAATGGGTACCAGGTTTTCTGCGTCCACTGCGAAATTATTGATTATAACAACAGGGCGCGTTCACGTGGTGGTATGGGAATCATAAGGGGGGAGTTGTGTTTATAAATAATAAAAAAAAAAAAAAATTAATAAAAAACATATGCAATGAAAATGTTTGTTTTTATTTTCTCAGATATTCATGATTTCTGAGCGCATACCCTAGTTTGGATTAATAATCTAGAAAATGCAGTGCGTTTGTTGCAAATATTTCAAACACTCTAATGACCAGCCTTGAAATTGTTGTTTCTATTCTGTTTTGAACAGAAGCATTTTGCTTTGTGTATATATCATATCTCATATAGAAGAGTTGTTGTTATAGTAACATAACATACATTGTTTTTAATGAGATTTTTTTTAAATGCACGATATTGCTCTTCTTAAGGGTACGTTCATATACTGGCAAGTTTGAACGGAAGTTTGTGCAGGCAATTTATCATAGAAATGCCAGAATATGAACGGCAACATAAAATATAAAATATAAAATATAAAATGCATATTTACCAAATCTAACGACATGAGGAGTAACATTTTGGTAATTCCAAATGTAACGGTGCTGTTAACATATTGCTTTAAAGTACATGTATGGATGATTCTTGCGAGATAATTGCATGACATTTACAAGTTACTAGTGGAATTACAAAGTGTTTACTTCTCATGTAGTTAGATGTGGTATAGATGCATTTTATAAGCATTTTTGCATTTAATTTCTGCCACATTGTAGCTATCTATGCCGAAATGCCTGCAAAGGAATGCCTGTCAAATTTGCGAGTGTATGACATACTATAGACCCATTATTATCAGACTATACTTTGTGTATAAACTAAAACCAGATACCTCATTATTATACCTACAACATATTATTGACTTTACTTTTGACCTATATAGGCTTGTTGACCAACTTTGGTTATAATTTAAAGGTATGCATACTAACATTTTTTTTATAATTACCTACGCCAATTTTAAGTTAACTTTTATAAATGCATTCAATTATAACCATAGTGAATACTATGATTGTTACATAAACAATAGTAACAAATAATTCAACCCAAATACAATATTGATAATTAAAAGATATTTGTCTGACTTCCAGGGTGCTCTATAATTTTATCTTTTACTTCTGCCTTTTTACTTTTGACTGGCTAAAACTGCTCCTACGGCAGACTATCTGTTCATCATTAGCATAATACAGCTTCCGGTGAGCAAGGCAGGGTACCTTTTTTGTGGGCCCAGGACACTGCGGCATCCCCCATTGCTCACTATGAATGTGGGCACCTTAAAACCCTAATATAGCTATCATGATCTCCAAATGTGTAAACACTGCGTGAAATTAAAATGTGACCAGATGTGACAGGACATTTATTTTACGCTATTTGTATCTAAATGTATTTGTCGAGAAACTGCGGAGTCGCTAATTTTCGACAATCGCATGATTGGCTTCATCACTTTATTGTTAAGTGTTGTGACACCTACGGACTCATTCTTCGTTGTAATGAATTGTCCAACAATTTTCTTTAGACGCTGTAACGCATAGCTTGTTAGAAATTCTAATTTGAATTAGAACTGCATCATATTATACCGAACAGTTCACTCGAGTTTTAGTTCCAATAGTTTTGTTGAAAAGTGTGTATATCTGTAAATTGGTATCGCTTATCGTGGACAAATAACAAATATGTAAGATTGAATTGGCATATTGTTTGAGCCCCGGCAACGAAATATCGCAGTGATTACCTGTTCGTGAACAATCATTGTCGTTTTTTACAGAACGCAAATAGAGTTTGGCCCACACTTTCACACTCTGTAGTTACATGCAAGCAGTTCGGTGCTACGTCCTATTCTCTGCTGTTATATGTTTATGTCCTCTTGTTCTATATCCGGTATTCTTTTGAAATAGATCGTTCGCATTGATGCTATAATGGTCATAATGCCCATTTAGCAACTGTTACTCTTCGATTGTAGACCACACTAAAACAATTGCTACATGTAGATTTTCGTCCCGCCTGCCCGGTTTATTAAGCCCGCGTAAAAATATATTATTTATACTAAATATTGCCGCCGAGTTTTTAACTAGACCAACAAGTATAGCGGAGATTAAATTGCGTTGTGGGTCAACAAGTCCGATATGAACTGATATCCCAACGCTGCACTCACCCTATCGACCCAGTCTATTCAGTATTCTTAAATACCCGGACAATTAATCAAATAATATATGTACGAATATACAGAGAGTAATCAATTGGTTCCAATATTCACGAGAGGCGAGAGACGTCGGTATAAGAAACGAGTGTGCGTTAGTGCACGGGTGTAGGGCGTAAGGGCGATCTTCGGATGGGCACACTACCGTCTTCGTGCCGCCCTGCGGGTGGGCAAACAAATCCCTTCACTGCACGGGTGTCAATTCCGCCTCTTCTGTGTCGACAAAAATGAGGAATAACTTTTTCAATATCATGGGTAACAAACATATGAAATCCACTACACCCATCACCATGACAAATGTACTCAAAACTGTTGTTCTACCGAGAGCTATCTACGGTGTCGATGTGGTTCCTTTTGATCAAAGTTCTCCCATCACCATTATGAACAAAGCCGCCAGAACATGTCTCAAATACGCACAATCCCTCACAAAACGAGCGTCAACTAGGCTATCGCTAGGTCTTCTTGGATTTCTACCAATTGAATATCAACTGCATATCAAAAACTTTGCTTCCTGGGACGTCTTATCCATCTACCGTTCGGCCATCAATTACCATTACGACTGTTTCTCATGAAAGCACACCTGTACAGACTGTACAATCGCTCCAGTGGTTTTGTACAGGAAATGTTCTCCATATTAGCCAAATACGATCTTTTGAACTATTTGAACGACTACCTGGACATTGGGGTCTTCCCAAAACTGTCAACGTGTATAACTATTGTGAAGGCAGCTGTCAGGGGAACGTTCATTTCCTCGTGGCAGACCAAAGTGTCGTCCGATTCATCCTTGCGAATTATGTGGAAAGTTCATCCTAATCCCTATATCAAACTGGGCAGTCTGTGGAAACTTCTCCATGGAAACGCTCACATGTTGAAATATCTCAAAAACTTAGTACTGCTTCTCAACAGGACTACCTATGCCAACAATTTAGTGTGTTATCTCTACAGCGAAGTGTACTCGAACGAAATCGACCACGCCATGTTCGTATGCTCTTTTCCAGCCGCACTCATTATTAGAAACTCTTTTTGGGAAGGGATTATCTCTCGTTTCGGCATACCCGAATATTTTCAACTTGCGTTGTTAGCCAGAGATGACCTGGTAGCAACACTCCTCGGAAGTTCTCTGAAACCCTAACAGAACACATATCTCACTGCCTCAAGGAACTAGTACTATATTCTGCGAAGTTCCTGTACGTTCTCAGCACAATGATAATGAATGGCGTACAGCAAACCGTGTCACGTCCATGGTAATTATCTTCTCAACACCCACGCATGTTGTAACGACTAACTTTCATAGTTGTTGGACAAATAAGATTTTCCTGCAACAAAAGCTGCAGTGAACATACAAATGCATATATGCTTCACTCTCTTGGTTTCCAACATATCTCCATACTTGTACATAACGGCCCACCACACTGACCATGCAGGGGAGCCCAATTTAATCCAACTGTATTGATATGTCATGTATATCGATCTCTCCTATGCTTGGAGGTAATAAAGATATATCTGTGATTGGCTGACACCTACGTACTCGTTCTTGGTTTTAATGGATTGTCCAACAATTTTCTTTTGACGATGTAACGCGTAGCATCATATTATACCGAACAGTTCACTCGAGTTTTAGTTCCAATAGTTTTGTTGAAAAGTGTGTATATATGTAAATTAAGGGCTTGAACTCATCCTGGGGATGGATCGTCAAATTGGTATCGCTTATCGTGAACAAATATGTAAGATTGAATTGGCATATTGTTTGAGCCCCGACAACGAAATTGGAGGCCACACTAAAATAATTGCTACATGTAGATTTTCGTCCCGCCTGCCCGGTTTATTAAGCCCCGCGTAAACATATATAATTTATACTAGATATTGCCGCCGAGTTTTTAACTAGACCAACAAGTATAGCCGAGATTAAATTGCGTTGTGGGTCAACAAGTCGGATATGAACTGATATCCCAACGCTTCACTCACCCTATCGACCCAGTCTAGTCAGTATTCTTAAATACCCGGACAATTAATCAAATAGTGTCTGTACGAATATACAGAGAGTAATCAATTGGTTCCGATAATTACGTTAAATATTTCACGAGAGGCGAGAGACGTCGGTAAGAAACGAGCGCGCGTTACCACACGGGTGTCTTACCCAAACGTCTCTCACCTCGAGTGAATTATTGAACGTAATTGTCGGAACTAATTGATTACTCTATTGATTACACTTCCGCATCAATTTGATTCGCCAAATATGATTAAAACACAGATAATTAATGCATGAAAGTCCCGATGTGGAGATAGATCAACCATCGAAATTTCAGTCTAGATCAGTAAGCGACGTAACGTCAATGACGTCACGGGATATGATATAATTCGCTAGTGACATTACCATTTTTTTTATTAACAGCTCTTTCGTATAATAAAATAAAGTTAGTAGTGGTACTAAAGCTGCTTCTTATTAACGTAAGTTAACAGTAATACCGGAAGGTCATTTACGTAGGTACGTTGTATTTGTTGTAAACATGATGAAAATAATAATTAAATTTCACAAATCAAGAATAATTGTTTAAGTATCATGATCGTTTTGAACTGCAGTATTGAAAACAATATATTTTACAGAAGTTATTGGCACCTGGAAATAGTGAAATTATAAATATGTGTCGTGCCATAAAAGTCAGGTAAATGAGGCTATGATACCCAATTGGTCAGTGTTTCTTACAAATCCATTTTGAAATACCAGGACATTTTGGCAAAACGTGCGTCTGGCCCTTTACTAGCTGAAACAGACTCCCCCTTTATTCAGCGGTGTAGGGGCGTAAGCTATGGCATACTTTAGTTTCACTTATATTCTCGCGTTCATAATGTTTCAACCTGCATTATTATATGGCGTCTTTTGACATTACAAACTGATGTGTTATGCGAATAATTATTACATGATCATACCATTATTCAATTCAATAAACCAAGTCTATAAATTGTGATATTAAGCGTTCGTTTAATAACAGGAAATTGTGTCAGGTGACCTCTGACTTCCGGTTTGTCGTCTTTGTACATTTCATACGCTACGTCTCAAAATTCTATGACTTCCAGTATTTTTCCAACAAACTATAATGAATGAATAGTTTTAAAAGATAAATATATGCCATTAAATACTCAAAAGAATCTTTATTTATCTGGGACTATTTCTTTACGCGGGCAACAATCGCATAGTTACGTGAATCGTCATTGCATGCCTTATAGAAGCCGATGTTAGTTTCGCGTCCCATTTGTTGATGTTAGTATGTTTTGTCGAGGTTTTAGATCATACAATAAATAGAATCTACAACTCGTCCCCAGTTTATATCTTAATTTAAAAAAAACTCGTCCAATAAATTAAGTCTGAACCTCTCCAAAGCCTCGGTCCAGACCTAATTTACTGGACGATTTCTGTAACTTCCGCTATAAACATGGGACTCATAGCAGATCCTCTATATAAAGTATGTAAACATATTTAACCACTATCATTTCATCACATCTCCTCGTTTAGCAGTGCTAATAAATAAAGAAAACAAATCTCAAAATTGATTTGATGTCGAAAATCAATAATTTGGCTACAGGTAGTCCACATGCAGTGAAATGTTATACGTATCGACTATATACCTACTTTAGTTTAGCTGCTTCATATACAACTTTCGCTCCGAGATCTGGATCGCTGTTAGAAATTTGTCAAAACACCTCCGTCTTAAGATTCAGCATATAATAAGAAGTAACTTACCTGTCTATACTATCTCGGATAAAACATCCCGTATATAAACCAGTATATCTACTATATAGGCGAACTCCAATGTAAGTTCATTTCTCGTCAACAGCCAGCCGGAGACTCAATATACTATCGACGGTTAAGTGTTATGGCAATCACTTTCAATCACAATGGAATCATGTTGCTGCAACGAGTTTAAATAACTAAATGCGGACACACTATTTTTTATAGGGGACGGTATTGAATAGGACTCAAGCATGTCCGTTATCGATTTGTCATGCGCATATGACTGATTTATTGACTAGGGGCTGTGGGGAAATAATTTTGACATACAGAATGACGGATGTTAACAAATCACTGTATACGACCCTGAACTAATTCACGAATGTCTGTCTTGTCAGCGTATAGCGACATAAATACAAGTGCCTGAAAACTGAATTACCACCAAAATGGTTGACTATATATAGCTCAGCCATTGAAAATCCTAGCTAATAACATGCACTCACTACGATTGTACGTGTAATCGACATGAGATTGGTTGATATAATGGATATACAGCTTTTGGTGCAATACATGAGATGTGTTGATATGTATAGGTTATAACCCGCTTGGGTATCTGTACAAGAAATATAGACCAAGGCCGCTTCACGGCCGCGGTCTATATTTCTTGTACAAATACCCAAGCGGGTTATGACATATTTATGAACCGATTCACACGTCGAGGCAAACATAATAGAGCCACTTTCAATATGATGATCACGTATCAATTACTATTCAATCAAAGATTAATTGAATGTTGTGTGGTGTTGCATATATATATCCCTACCGCACAATTCAAATTATCGTTGACAATGGGAGCACTTAGATCGGGATTATTTATCAGCGCGCGTCGATAAACATGTTGTTTCCAAATCTAAAGTATTGTTTATTCCAATTCCTCCTTGCGACAATAAACTGTTGCGGATGTTAATGTTAGTTGATAATGGATGTATATATATATTGTTCGGAGCCCAGACGTCAATGTCCCGATAGTGTTCGAACATTCCGACTCCGAAGAGAAACTATTCCAATTTACAGGAAGTTTTTGTGTTGGAATATCACCGTCATTCATGTCAAAAGACTAAAACAAAGATGTGGTTTGTAGAATATTCTCAATGTTGTTGTTAAACAGTGATTGTTGTGAACTATACATTCCCAAAAAAATGTGGATTTCGCTCAGTTAACATCAATGCACCCCCATGACCGATACGAATGGTAGGATCCGTGTTTTAACCAGAGTGACATGTGCGATCATTATCATGGCGCATTGTTAGAATTCACACCTTCCGCTCCGCTCCCATGTTCAGCTTACTCTCCAATTAATGCCAATTTAGTGGTGAACTTTAGCTCAAGTCTAAATTTTAACTCCGGCAAAATACAGATTCATACGAGAAAAGTTGTTCGCGGATTGGAGCGATCTGATTATCCGAGGCATGTGAACTGGTTTGTAAACAATAATTATTGCTGCATGCTAACCATTGATAATTAGTTTATTTGTAAACAAATTACAATGAAAAATCAACTGTTTTCCACATTAACACAGGCCTAAAACAAGGGACAACTTATCTCCCTTGCTGTTTGCACTTTACGTTAAGGACATTGAAAACAGTTATCTCGTCGCGCCTTAGATATTAGTTTAGTTAGAGAGAACGGTGTTGAAATCGACATCCTTTGGCGAATCATGCTACTGATATATGCCGATGACACTGTGCTATTTTCGAATTCACACAGTTGACCAACTGGTGGCGAACCAACCATGCACTTCCATATGGTTAGTACGCAATAGCTCCCCCTGCATCCCCTTTAATCGGGAATAGTAGGTATATACGGAGCGCGCAATCACACTGAGCTGGGTATAACCCACAATACCCGACACTCCTTGTCCGAAAGTATCGATATGCATGTTAACTAAAGCAATTTAACTCGAGTATATACATTCTTTTCATGGATGTGTGGACAGGTCGTCGGCGGCGGATGTGGTCCGGGACTCCGCATGTACTGGACATTTGTTCATGCATGCATGGGGAAGTCCGGGATATCGGCCGACGACGACGTCATGTTTCGCACATCTATGGTGAATGCTAATAATCAGCGCCATATACATAAATTATATATATTAATCCATATTATTTAATATATGCTATTTATTTATAGCTATTATACCGTTTATACTCGAAGTCGATAGATATTTTGTCCACAAGGATCGACGCAAGCAATTGTTTATATTTGGACCGACCCCCACCTCTATTATGTTGTTCTATAAGTGCATATACCTGTCATAATTATCCTTCAAAGTTCGATGTAATGATTGTAATGATTCAATGATTGTTTAGTTAAATGTGAACCAGGGGTCGGTCTGTCGATATATGTACTTTCTTTATGTCATACGATGTATGATATATAATAAATAAACTACTGATTGACCTACAACATGCTTCCGTGCATATTGCTCGTATTGGAAACTGAAAGTGTATACTTCCGAAACAAAAGTCGTTATCTTCGGGATGAAACCCAATTTTTTAAATAAATTACCTACATTCTCGATTGATAACAAGCTTCCAGAAATAATAGATCACTTTAAATATCTGGGAACAACTTTTCACAAGAATTGACCCTTCGCATTTGACAGAAATACCAGATGCGAAGTTGTACAAAAACGCAGCTTATGCACTTCTCAATACAGTCCGAAATCATAAGCTTAGCAAAGAGAGTATACTTGAAGTCTACGAAAAATCAATTATACCCATTAGGACGTTGGTAAAAAAAATGCTCGAGCCCAGGACAGCAGGGCTTGGACAATAGCGAGTTTACGTTATTCAGTCGACCAGAACAATTGGTACCTGCACTGCTAACTTTATGTGAATACGGTTATTGACATTTGACTTCTTTCAGTGCGCATCAATCGTCAATTGTAATCGTTAATTGCCGGTGGACTAAAAGGACGACTGTAAGGTCATAGTAAATTGCATAGTACTCTTTGTTGGAGACATTTCCCTGAAATATATGTTAGCGAGACTCGTAATCTGTGTTAAGATTTAACGGACTTGGCTCATTCGAGCTTCCAAAGTTTGTCTAGGTAATTTGGAAGGATATACATGTATAAACTGGATTGACACAAACAATAAATAGAGGATCTCCAACGAGTCCCCAGTTTATAGCGAGTCCAGTAAATTAGGTCCGGACCGAGCATTTGGCAATGTCCAGAACTAATTTACAGGACGAGTTATGTAAATTCCGCTATAAACACTGGGGTTGAGTTGTACATGTATATTATATTTGTTACATGGTTCTAAAACTCGATAAAACATGCTTAAATCAACAACTGGGACATGAAAACTAACATCGGCTTCTATAATGTCTTGATGACGTTTCACGTAACTAACTGTGCATTGTTTTCCCGCGTAAAGAAATAGTCCCAGATAAATAAAGACTCTTTCGCGCATTTAATTGCGTATATTTAATGACATAACTCTTCAGTTGTTAGAGTTTTGTTTGGAAGCCGTAGTATTTTGAGACATAGAGTACGGAATTTAACAGACGACAAACCGGAAGTCAAAGGTCATCTGGCAACATTTCCTGTTATGAATCAACCGTTTAATATCACAATTTATAGAATGAGTTTATTGAATGTAACAAGAGTAGGATTGTGTAATAAATATTGATATATAGGATCTTTATTTGAACCAAAACAAAATAAACGGTGTACTCTCTAACTCCCTCGTCCGATTAGTTGGATCTCGAACTTGATTATAACGATATAGAGCAAGTTTACTGTCATAAGAATATTGGATTATTTATACAATCAAACCTTCATTGGGTCACCCATATAAATGAAACTTCTAGTCCAGGGGCAACAAGACTGTCACATTTTGAGGAGAATAAAATTTCTTGTAAATAGACACACCCTCGGGATAATGCTCAAACGTACGTACTTCTCATAATGGAGTACGTGGACATTGTGTGTGATGATGCCTAGGTTGCCTCCTCCGGAATCTCGACCACCTACATACCGACGCTGGTATAATAGTAAGTGGTCTTACACGTTCGGTATCAGATGAAAATGTCCTACACGGATGGCCTCCACTTTTATGGCATCTATTTTACTTTCTATTTTGATTATAGTGTATAAAACAATGTTTGGAAAAATAAGTTATACAGGGACAAAATGTTTTCTTTTAGATTGAATTTTCTATGCATTTATTTCAGTTTTGATGTTTTAGGGGAACACCGCAAAGTGTTCTGTTAAAGACATATATATGTACTTGTTCGGGTGCGTGGAACTGATAAGTTAGTATTCAGGCACTATGCCAATTGAAGGAATGCACAATTCTACCAACACCGTCGAAAATCTGAAGCAAATCGACCGTACCATCCTTGGAAAACCTTGTCTGAACTACGCCCAATGGTAAATGTTTACTACTCGATTCGGGACGCATTTATCGGCAATAAACTAACGAAAACGATTTCATCATTGAGAGTCCCTGCATGTAATTAATACATACTAATGACTCTGTGTATTATCAATTTAGATATAATATTTGCAAAAATAACTGCTTTGAACAAGATTGTATGGTTCAATTGAGACAGACCGAAGCTATTTTAGGCTGTTGAAGCTTTATTTGGCCGGTTTTGGCCGGTTTGTTGGGTAAAGGGTTAATAGCATACAGACATATGAACCGCAATTAAGAGAAGACAAAAGGTTAGACTTTAACTTTGTCCAGAAATTATACCAATGATGTATAAACTGCACTCGTGGAAACAGTTATATTTTGCAGAATGTCTTAGTGCATGAAATCATTGAAATTTTAACATTGTTTGTGTCGTAAATGTGCCTATCATTTGCAGAATAAGGTCACCAGAGGGTGATTTCAGTGAAGCTATTTAACATAGCGGGCTAGCATCACTAAATTCACCCTCTGTGGACCTCATTCTGCTTAGGCCTCATCTTCTCTGGAAGGTTTCATTAATATCAAATTTCTATAGAAACTTCTTCACAAAGATTCTTTTTTAGTTTAGTTTCTCTTTATCCCCAAATTGGCAGACGACATCTAGGTTCCGAATGGGTGTACATCACAGTATTCACCATTTGGAAACTTCAATCTGAGTCTATGTCTCCCATAGCAGATGACGCCTCAGCAGAATGACGTCCTCGGAGGATGAATTTGGTGATGCTAGTCCGCTATTCGGAATAGCGTCGGTAAATTCACCCTCTGGGGACCTCATTCTGCAAATGGCAGGCGCACTATAATCAGGCTTGCCTAAGGCCAATATAAAAATTATTTGTTCTCATCCCGCCCCTATTTTTGGTCCCGTCTTATAATGTCTTACTGCTTGCTGTTTCTGATATATTGTGTCACATAATAACATGACATTTTGCCAAATTTCAAAATGAAACACCTGACGGTTTTTGAGAAAATTTGAAAAATCCGAAATTTTTACAAAAAAAAACGTCTAGGAATTTATCCTAGTAGTACATATCACTGTTTTCACCTTCGTGTGACCAACACAAATACCATAAATACAATATAAGCACATACATTGTATATGTCCCACCAAAGCTTACCACACACATATAACGCATCGTTCATGTGGTCCCTTTTCACGGGTGTAATAACCGTGGCCGGTTTTAGATTTCATGATACGGTAGTAATAAAGAGCCTTTGAATGAAGGCGGCTAATAAATTTTAAACGGCTAGCAAGTTTATTACTTCGGTAAGTTAGTTCTAAGGTTATATATATATTGCACTACGGATATTCGTACAATAGCAATGTTCAGACACAGGTACCTGTAACATGTAAAGTATGTTGCAATTGCCAACTGAGGTTATCTGATTCACGTCATCATTTGGCCTACAGATAATCTTTATTACCTCCTTCTTGGGAGAGAATATTTATAAATTATTACACCATTATTTACAAGTTTTGTGAAAAATGAAGAGCAAGAGATTGACATCACAAGCATAAGGACACGTACATACACACACACACTCTCTCCCTCCCTCTCTCTCGGTATACATATAACATGTCTATAAATATAATTTGTGAAAACAGTATACTCTAGAAAAATATAAATATATAAAAGTGAGGGAAAAAAAAAAAATACATGTGAAGCAAAAACAAAGAACACGACAATAAATAAATAGAGAGTACAAAAAAACCCCAAACAAACACGTGCACGATACAAAAAAGAAAGGAAATAACAAATATGCATAAATGTCATATGTACGTTGGGTTCATAGAACAATTAATTTTATATATCGCACCCGTATGATCGTTCGGTGCTATGCAATTAATAATCTCACAAGCGTGGTGTACTAAAATATTATACTCGATAAAAATATAAATAAATAAAAGTGAGGGAAAAAAAATATAACAAAAAAACTAATAATGATACATGTGAAGCAAAAACAAAGATCACGACAATAAATAAATAAAGAGTAAAAAAAAAAAAAAAAATCCATACAAAAACGTGCACGATACAAGAACGAAAGGAAATAACAAACACGCATACATGTCATATGTACGTTGGGTTCATAGGACGATTACTTTTATATATCGCACCCGTGTGATCATTCGGTGCTATGCAATCAAGAATCTCATACGCGTGGTGTACTAAGCAGACCTGGAATATATGTTTCCTGGTCATCGTTATTGACTATCATGTAACCAGAATAGCAATATCTCATGCGTGTGATTTATAGATATAAGATGGCTCACACACTGGTTTGATTTATAGAACAATTCGATATAGCACACCCGTGTGATCTGTGGTGCTATGCATTCGAGAATCTTACACGATTGGTGTACCGAACAGGCACGGGGTATATGTTTTCTAGTCATCGTTACTGACTATCATAGAAACAGACTAGCAATATATCATGCGTGTGATCTAAATATATAAGATGGCTCACACAATTATTTAGTTATTGAGAATAGTTAGAACACTAACCAGATATGATCTGGAACACGAAAACATGTGTTGGTGGTTTTGTTTCATCTTTTGACGTTTTGCAGAGCGATCAACAAATAAATGTATGATGTCACATGCAAATGGCTACTAAATAAAACAGAAACAGGTACGACACATAAATGTCATTGATTATGCTGATTATATGTAAGTTCAAGAAACGAGCGATATTGAATGTCATGGTCAGCGTCCTTCACGATTTCCTCTCAGTGAGTTGCTTGCAGATAACAGAAATGTGGCTGTGGAGTATATTATTTGATCCAGCTGGTACGACGGTAAAACTATTAACAGGTGGTGGAGTGTAGAACCTAAAACTAACGCAAATAAATCGTCCGGAGATAGATTAAACATTAGCAGGAATGTCTGAATGCCGAAATGGTTGAGAATAAATTCCCAGTATTGATTCCTTGCAGTCATTAACATGTAAGACTGACAGGAGAACATGATGTGCATTAGTTCATTGTCGTACTTTCCGGAGTACAGTGCACATATAGAGTTGTTGAAGAATGTGGTTCTGTTTAGCAGTCGGACCATATTCATATATTTTCCAGAGTGTTTGGCTCCAATACACTGCAATTGGTCCCATAATTTCCATTGAATAAGCGGGTTGCGATGTGTCATGGAAAGAACTTTCAGGTACGGATCAGATGTAACTGCTGATAGCCATATGTTAGAATAAGAGTTCATCACATACTTTTTTGCTAATTTATTCCAAGCATCTTTCTGAGGAAAGGTCCCTTCGTCCATGAATTCGAATAGGTAGTGGATGAGGCCATACTGAATGAGAAGCTGGAAGATGTCGTGAACGAATCCAGATGTAGGTCTATTAAAAAGACGTTGTTGGTGAGCCTTCAGTAGAAACACTTTGAGCGGAATTTGGTGATGAATGGGTAGGTGAATGAGGTTACCTAGGAAGCATAGTTTTCTGATGTGGATTTGTTGTTCTATTGGCATCAATCCGAGTAGACCAAGTGATAGCCTCGTGCTAGCCCTTCTTGGGAGAGTCTGAATACTCTTAACACATGTGCGGAGTGACCTTTACATGATGGGGAGGCTCGATGCATATTCCAGATGAAATAACTCACATCCATACAAAGCCTTGGGTAGAACTACAGTTCTAAGAATCTCACGCAGTGACGAGGGTGTCAGTGAAGATGTGTTTGTTTTCCGCGCTATAGAAAAGAAAGTTTTCCGAAGTTTCGAAGACACTATGTGCCCTTGTGTCCGTCCATTTCCGAATTTGTTCTGTACTATGCCCAGATGAGTACTTTCCGTTTGCTCTGGTATTTCGTTTGGGCCTATGCGCCAAGTTCTATTAGATTTCGAGTAGCTAGACTTCGATTCGTTAAAAACAACGATGATGCTCTTGGTGCAAGAGAATGAAAACCGCCATTTTATACTGTACTGGTGACAGATGTCAATTAAATTGTCGAGACCAGTTTTCGTGAGAGATATCAATGCTATATCATCGGCTGTTGTAGGAGCAACACACGGAACGTTGTTTATTGTTAGTCCCATCTGTGTGGTCGCTAGCGTTTCTAATAGTTCGTCTATATACACAAGATAGCAAAACGGCGATATTACTCCTCCTTGTCTGGTTCCTTGTCCTATATTGAAATAATTTGATAAACAACCCTTATACGGCACACGACTCGTAATGTCACTATATATACAACTTAGCATACGAACGGTCTTTCTGGAAAACCCAAGACGAATGAACTTAAACAAGAGGCCCGTGTGCCACACTTTATCAAAGGCCTTTTTTGAGTCCAGAAAGGCCACAAAGAGTTTCGAATTATTGTCGTGTGCATATGAAATAGCTTCCTGAAGAACAAATGATGTCATATTGCATCCAATCCCTGCTTGAAATCCATTTTGCAAGGCATTGGGAAATGTCGCAAGCATGTGGCTATTCAAGAGTCGCTTGAGGAGCACACCTTCAAACACTTTATAAATTACAGGAAGTAAAGGTATGGCTCTATAGCTATCAGGGAGCGTCGAAGGCTTCGGTTCTCCCTTGTATAGAGGGACAATAATACCAGATTTTAACGATGGAGGAATCCACTCGCATGTGAGGAAAGAATTATATAGTTTGCACAGACACTCGTACAACAGCTCAGATCCAAATAGAAGGCTCGTTTACAATGTCATCACAGCCGCTTGCTTTACCACACTTTAGTTTGCGAATTATATCCACAACCTCTTGTTGTGTGATGGGATGTCCTAGAATAGGGCAGTCCGTTTGCCCATTGTCGAGAAAGGACGATACTTGGCTGTTAACGTAGTCTTCAAATAACGTGTCTTCGTGGTGATTTGGGGTATACAAGTCTTTAAAATAAGAAGCCCATCCATCAAGAATATCATCCTGGTTGCGACATACTTTACCCCCGAATTCCATCACCGAACCTATACCAGAGGTGGCACCATGGCGGGGTCGTATCGTACGCCAGAAACGTTTGTGGTTGTTTCTCGCATATGTGTCTATTTTACGATTTTGTTCGATTTGAAATTTATTCACAGCATTTCTATGTGCGCGTCGAAACAAGCGCTTTCCCTGTCTGTAGTCAACATATGATTGATATGTGCAACCGCGTGGTCTTCCGTCGTGTATCCAAGATCGATAAAGCGATTTTAAATGTCTCTTCACATTGTCAAGTTCTGTATTCCAATAGGGTCTGGTATGGCGACGGTTGGATTTTGGAGGCATTGCGGTTGAGGAGGCAGTGTGTAACGCGGCAACAATGTCTGAGTAGAGCGAAACAATGTCAGTTTTGGAAGTGATTTGACGTATAGCAAGTCCGCTGCATGTCACTCTCAAAAGGTCGCTATATGTTGCACGATCGATCCGGTCCCATGAGTATAGTCTCTTTTGTTGAGCCCGCGTATGTGAATCAGAAAGTACTGGAAATGTTAAGGTACATGCAATTGGTAAATGGTTTGAGGTATTTAGTGCCTGGTCAGGAAGAATAAAACAGTCAGATACCAAATCCTTGTCACGGGAAAGTAAGAGGATGTGGTCTATGAGAGGTCATCTGATTCACGTCATCATTTGGCCTACACGTACGTTGTCAAACCGTTCAGAAGCGATGTGTCCAGCGTGTAGCATACGCAACGTGCAGCGAAGGGGAGTAATCCAATCTTCTTATAACCGAATGAGCGATCAATACTATATACAACAGAGATTCTTATAACCGAATGAGCGATCAATACTATATACAACAGAGATTCGACTGCACGAAGAGATCTTACTTTGATTTAACACTTTACCCAACAGAACGGCCCTGTGCCAATGCATTCTCTTATATATGCGAGTCGACCATAGGTCGCCTCGCATATATAAGAGAATGCATTGGCTTAACACATTACAAATTATAAAATTGTTAAAGAATGTAAGAAAAAATTGTAAAAAGTGTTAAAACAAGATTTTTTTTAGGCCAATGCATTCTCTTATATATGCGAGCCGACCTATGGTCGACTCGCATATATAAGATAATGCATTGGCACAGGGCATAACTGTAACTATCACAATGTGGTCAAGGAGCCGGTTCCAATGATATCCATATTTGTATGGTTCTATTGAGACAGACCGAAGATATTTTAGGCTGTTGAAGCTTTATTTGGCCGGTTCTGGCCGGTTTGTTGGGTAAAGGGTTAAACCAATTTAATTGAGCGTATCGCTGGTCGCATTGTGGTCGATTGTTTTTGCCACCGACTATTATTTACAAGTTTCGCTAGATGTTGGCCGGTATGTAAATCATGAAGGTTGGCGCCACTCATCTGACTGTTCCCGCGATGAGCATATATATAGCTATACCACAGTAACACACGTTACACGTTAAACGTACGTATGGCTGCAGCTGGTTATTATTTCGATGTAGCTGTATTTAGATATATAATTTAATCATAAGCTGTCAATCCACGGAATGCTGTAACACAATTGGCTTCCACCCACTTTGCCATTTAGGTTATTTCTCGATAACCTAAATTTCCTGATTACTTTCCCGCTACAGAAATGACAGCAGCGCCGAGTGACCACGCCTATTTCGCATGCCAAAAAATGTATATTGAAACTGTTCGGTGCTTCCTACCATTTAATATGAAATATCGGTGCTGCATTATAATGCCTTCGGGTATGACTGTATTGACAATAACCGTATTAGATGATAATAGTCAGTGCACAAGTAACAAGACAGATCAACATTTGCAAAGTTACGACACACGGAAATTAAAACTAACAAGGTTTTTTGTCACCGCGGTCGAATATCAATCCTACGTGCCACTGCAATTCAATTCATTTATTTCTCAGTACCTTAACAAAGGCAATGCGATAAATATATTAAGTATATACATATATGTACATTTTTACATGCGGTCAACATGGCGAACAAACATATGTATCTAGCCCATGTTGAGTAGTTCGCTCATAACTATTACATTTGGTTTTTCTGTGAATTCTATTGGGTTCTTGATTCGTTAAATTTATCGCATTTGAACAGATAGTGAAATTCATCGCCTACATAACGTCCAATTTCGTTCTTCAATTTCAATGTCATGCCATCTACCCACTTCGACTGGGAGTTTATGGTTACATGTTCGATATTTGGATAATGTTGTTCTGTCATTTTCATTCGTCCGGTCTAGATAGTCGTCAAACTGAAATTGTGTTTGTATATTCGATAAACGGTGCCTCTACTAGACTTATCAATATCGGTCGACCAAGGCGAAATAAAAATATCTATCAAGCAACATCTTATATAATCAATTAATTGGTCTACATTTTCTGTAAGCTCAACTCCCCATAAGTGCGATTGGTCACATTCTTTTAGTACAACACGTACCTTACCCATGCAGGGGAAACAAGATTCGTTTTAGTTTGAAACACGTATCATGTAGGCTATCTTATAAAGCGATGTACTGTATACAGTACTAGTCAAATAAAGTGGTATATTAAGCGCGCTATTTTCGCGCCCAATATCGCAATAATATCGCAAGTGGAAATGCTTATAAGCGCGCCGCTTGTGATATTATTGCAATATTTTGCGCTTAATATCGCAATACATCGCGCTTAATATTGCGACATATTGCTCTCAAAATTGTGACATTTAAATAAAATGATTGCTTCTAAATTGTTTATTCCAGAAATAGAGACAATGATTTAGATTTGTATATAAGTATAGTTGAAATGCTATATGTACACTATATGTACACTATATGCACAGTGTTTATCTAAAATAAATATAACACTATCGAGTCTGTATGAAATTTAGCGCGCCTAATATCGCAATATTTTGCGTTCAAGCTCGCAATAATAAGCGCGACAGATTTTTGGTATTGCGCTATAATCGCGCCTTTTTCGAAATTAAGCGCGCACAAAATCGCAATATAGGCGCGCCTCAATATATCACTTCTTCTGACTGGTACTGTATGCAATCGTCATTGTTAATAATTTTACACCAAAACTTAATAATTCGTACATTGAACTGTAGTCGACCGCTTTCGCCATAGACCATGTAATTAGAGGTGCTAAGTTTTAATCTGAGGATATGCTTAATGAATTTTCTATGTAAGTTTTCGACAATGTCGTTGTTTGCGTACCACATACTTCACACCCATATAAAGCAATAGGCGCAACAAGGGTGTCGAATAAATGAAGCATATTCCTGCTTGAGAGGCAATTGTTCTGGCCTTTTCAATTAACGCATACATGGCTTTTGTCGCTTTTTCGATTAGTGTTACTTTTGCAGCTGAGAAAGAATCCGAACGTTTAAAATTGATACCCAAATAATTAAAGTTTTGTACTCTCTCAATTTCGTTGTCGCCAAATTTGAAAATACGGGTTTTGGCACAATTCGTCCAGATATCATTAATATGTTTGTCTTTTCAACATTAACGTGTAATTTCCATTTCGCAGTACTCTTTGAATCGGTTTAAATGTTTTTGGAGTTTTCTGGTGCCGTCTACTAAAATCGCAGTATCGTCTGCGCATATAATTAGAAAGAGGTTCATGAAATTATCACGTTTGCTTTCCAATTATCTTCCAATTTTGTTCAGACTTTTAATGTTAACCATGAAGGTTTGTAGATCAGCTAGTAAAAATGGCAAATAATAGAGGGGATAAGTCTCACCTCGCGGAACTCCTTGACGAAGATTGGTGTGAAGCAATGCGTGAAAGTCGGAGACTTACGAACATTAGTAGCTGCAGCTTACGAATACCAAGCACAGAAACTGTTCCCGACATGGGAGCCGGAATTTGAAGGCGGGAATGATGGAGATGGTGATGACACAACCCATACGGCCGTGAACATAACTACATCTCCGGAATCGGATGCAGCTAATTTCTCCGTTTCCTTATCGGAATGTAAATCACAGTTGGAAAGTTTGACAACGGACGACCACGAGGAACCTCAGCTACATGTACCTGATCATCACAGGGAAACACCACCGAGACGAATTACCAGACAAATGAAACCGCGCGTATATAGTGTTCACGCCAGGTAACCAATGACTTTAGACACAGACTTCAATGACTTTCAAGTTCTTGCTTTCGAGAATAGGCATTGTGTAAATAATGTAAATCAAAGTTGTGTTTATTCTGTTAAAGTTTGTGATATAGCCTAGTGAAACTTGTGAAATATGTGAAACTCGATTTCGCCATTTAAATAAAATTATATATTCATTTGCAAAAACATTTTTCCTTTTGTTGAACTATATCCCTAAAATAAAAACGTTTTATAGCCAATACATGGATTTGTAATGTCAAGAAGTACAATGCCATGTAGGTCATAAGGTCAGATGTAATTAGTGCAAATTTTACAAAACGTTCTATGGCATGGATAACAATTATTTCTGCTAATTTATATTTATTCATAACAAGTACATTATTAGTTGTAGTTTAGAGCAGAATAATTTATTTCGATCCAAAATATCTTTTTGTAAACAATGCACAGTATGCACTCATTACCTTTGACGTTAGCATGGCTTACTTTTTATGGGACATGTGGGTGAGTGGATAGTGGTTCACTTCTACGCAGTCTCACTTAATAAGTTGTCGCTGAATGTATGCGGACTAATGTGCAAACTAAACGATCCGGAATTCTTGGATATATATAAATACCTATGACATCCGTTTGTTTCAGGATTCAAAAACGGACGAAATTGACTCTATAATAATTGACGGACAGGTATTTTATCTAATTAAAATAAGTATGCCTTTTACAGAATTATAAAACACGACTTCACCAAAGAACAAAAATCCCCTCTTTCCAGGGGGGGGGGGTCGGAAAAACAATTCAGGCACGTATGGCATTTTTTCCCTTTCGATCATTTTTTGTACCCACCCACCCCGACCGCCAAATTTTTTTCCGTTTTCGGCAGTTTTTTCCGACCATTTTTTGACACCCACCCCCCCCCCTTTTAACACTAAAACAGAGATTTGCGGGGGGAAATTCACTGTAAACAGCTGTATATGAATTTCTGTGCGTACTATTTATCATGGATGTTAACATGGACATGTAAATAGGAATGAGTCATTTTGAGGTCATTCGGCCAAAAAAACATGGCTGCCAGCGGCCATCTTGGATTTCAAAATTTGCAACAAAATACAACACGATAACTGCCTGCAGTCAGTTTACAGTTAGAATTACATTATTTCTCTCATTCAAAGTGGGTTTGAAGCCCAACTCATTGCCAAAACACTAAAAAACAAGCAGGAATTTTTTTTTAGTTGCGGAAAATTTGTTCTTGTTGGTGGCTTTGACCACCCACCAAAAACTGTTCACCCCCCCCCCCCCCCCTGCTCTTTCGTGAAAAACGACACCGTCCAAATACTTCTGAAATTTCGTTCCCGCAACCACCATTTACCAATCGAATCTTGTGCATGGATTAACTCAGATTATTCCGATAGACTCTGTACTCTATGTGGTACAAATATAGGGGACGAATTTCACGTACTATTGCAAAGGCCATGTTTAAAAGACCTGCGAGTCAAATACATAAACAAACACTATTATTGCAGACCAAATATCATAAAATTAAGCGAACTTTTTAACTGTAAACGACGTCAAACATTAAAAGACCTTTCTGTATTCATTAAAAGGGCTCCTTATGTTATTCAAAAACGTCCGAGGCATACCATATACGTTATACATTAAAATCCGACATTTGCACAACCATGGGATGTTCTCAATCAACTGTTTTTTTTAAATTAAAATATGTGTAATTTTCACTGCGCACCACTTTTGCAATTTGCACATATATGATATGCACTGTTCAATTGTATTCCACCACGCTCTATTGTGTCATATTTGACGATTTGAGTGAATAAATAAATGAATTGAATTGAATTGACTCAATAGAACTGTTAGCGCCTGCGGGTTTGTCAATAAATTATCACATTTCCACAGAGCCGCACAATGATCCTTTGTCGCCTTAACTACAGCAAACCCGCAGTGCTCCTTTGTGTAAATCCCTCCAAATTACATACCTCCATTCTGGTACACATCATGAGTATATAGGAATCACGTAACTAAATGGTTTCCCATAGGCGACAGTGTTAACGTTTCGGCCAAATTCACTGAATTGAAGCCTGCAGGCCATATCATTGATGTTTACCCGGCTAGATTGACACCAGTTGATCACGAAAATGGTAGAAAAATCATAGGTCATGTGTTTACTTTTTAAAATAAATCCCCAAGTGTACGACAGGGCTATCCCACAGCCAAATTTGATCTGGACAAACCCAGAACTACAGCAGCTAGTTAAATAAATTTCCCGCTCACAAAAATCCATTCCCCCATTCATTCACCTGTTTAAATTATTTAGATATGATGTACAAATCAAATAAACGCGATGTCATCCTTTAATAACGTGTCGCATGTATCAGGTGAAGGTCATTGTTCAGTTACCTTCATCTTTAGCATTCCACGGTGTACTCGTTCCCCGACTCTAGAACACATTTAGCTCCCTGATTCCTATATTCTTGTTAAATAGTTTGTTATATATATATCCAGCAGTCGTGGTGATGATGCATTAAGATATGCATTTAAAATGTTATCGTGGCCGCTCGATTTACTATTTTTCAGAGTTCTTAGTGCTGTATCTATCTCTTCCCTACTGATTGCCTTATTTAAGTTTGCGTCGGCTGTTCCAGTGTTTGGTAACAAAATATCTCGCGAGGCTGTGTCTTCGTGAGCAGAATATATATTTTTTAAGAATTCAGCAAGTGGAGCAAGCTCAATTGAATGGTTGTTGTTTATTGATTCTATATTGGTTAACAAATCGTCGCATCGGTGCAAAAAGGTCGTAACTCCATTTTGGCGGGAAATGAGTATTTGATATAATTCGAATCGTGAGAAGAAAATCCAATCCGATGGGTCAAACTGTTTTTGCATTGGATGGCAAATATTCTCACAAACCAGTGACACAAATTTAATGTCGTATCTCCAGCGATCTTCACAATTAGTTTGTGTTTGTAAATTCTCAAATGTGTGCTATATGGTCGTATCTCCATGTTAGTCACGTGATCATTTGGTGATTTAAATTTTGTGATTGTTCCACAAATTTATAGACACATGCGATTGCCACCATATTTAGCTTAATCTGTATTAATTAGCACAACTTCCTTATAGCACGGAAACCAATCGTCGTTGGCGTACGCAAATGGTCGTATCTCCAAACAAGTTATTGCTTTTTAAAAGAAAACGAGTGAGTAAAATATATGGTTCAATGGACAGCTAATGACAGTTTTCATTGGGATAAATACAACAATACGTCATGCTTTGTCAACATTAGGAGAAATGTTGTCTGAAAACTTCAACCTTCATTTTCTCGGAAAATTGAAAATGTGGTTTACGACATTATAACACACACTGTTTGTATTATTAACTCTGAAGTTAATCGAGGCACTTTCTTTAATTCCTAGCACAATGCCCCATCTTATATTGGACAATTTTTGTCTGTTTTCATATAAAATTTGAAATTTGTAAGTTCAAGTACACCACAGGCATATTTCTGTGTATCCTAAACAATATTATGACCTTGACACAGATGTCAGAATTTTGGGTATAACAGCTTTTATTCGTAGGCCGCATTCATTCTTGGATTCCCTATTTAATGAACATGTTACTCTTGAGGAGTGACCAGTGTCAGTTATGTCATTGCATATTAATCTTTATTACACGCTTGTTCCCATAAGTACAGTGTTACTGCTGTTCCATATTTACAAATACGTATGGAACGTACGATGACGTAAAATGACGTACATGACGTTCGCATCAACCATGAAGCCGGAACTACACGTGTGCCTATATACACCTTCTAAGTCTGTATTTTTAATGCACGGATTCTAGGACGCGAAGCGTGTAATAAACACAGAACGACACGATGCGTAAATGGGTTTGTCGATACGGCACTCGTGCTGTCGCGGAAGGATATAACTCGAGGCCGTATCGACAAACCCATTTACACATCGTGTCGTTCTGTGTATTTCTTGGGACAGATATACAACGGTTTCGATTGATTCCAAACGATGACCATCCACGTGGCCATATAACGTTTCCCTGGCATCGCTAAGAATTCCTGGTAAGTTAAACGTTATATAATTTAGATATTCAGCATTTGGTATCGGGTCCCGATCGTTTGAGGGCGGTGCGGTCGGGTGCGGTCGGGTGCGGTCGGGTCCCGATCGTTTGTTGCATAACTCATCATTCTATCGTGTATTCGGTGGTATTCGTAATCCAATTCCAAGGCATCGCTATTCAAATAAGTACGATGGTTATGTATGTAATGATCAGTGTGTACATATATAGAGTCATAATTAGGAGTAAGTGTATCCATCTCTTCACCATTTACAGAATTTGCACTTTAGTCGGATTCCCTATGTCGAAAAAAATGGTCGCGCGTTTTCGGAATGTTAAAAGCGATATGACAACAGTTTCTATACCACCAGTGTGCCTATTTTCAGAATCTACCTAGCTGTTTCCAGCTTGATATTTTAGTGGAAACAGGTTTGCGTGAGGCTTTTGTTTGTGTACCCCTCTATTTTCCCCCATCCACCTGGTAATAAAAAACATTCTATTACGCATAGCTGGTTCGGTAAGTGGCTTTCTTTGTTCTTAGAAATCGAAAAACATGGAGAGATCTTGCCACAAATTACTTAATTATATATCTTAATGTGGAATTTTATCATCAAATCATCAGATGAATTGTATTTATGATTGCATTTTCAATTTTCTTTCCCAAATATTAAGGTATTGTATATTCTTAAAATCAGCTACATCACATATAGACGAACATGAACAATCTACAAGGATATCTTGATCATATGCCACAAACAAAACTTCGATACATCGATTTTTGGTAAAGATATCGCAGAAAAGCTAACCCTACCCCCACCCTCGCTGATTCCTTTGGTCGAAAACAACGGTCGCGCAATTTCGGATTGTCTAAAACGACATGCGAAAGGTTTATTTATCAATAGCGTGTCTACTTTCAGAGTTTACCTGTGTCCAGTTTAAATTTTATTGGAAAAAAGTGTTTTTGGACTGTTTTAATAATTTAAATAGCGTTTGCTTATTATACAAATATTAATCCTCATAACTAACCTTCTGGTGGATCTGCGAGTTGAAATTAACAAAAGTATCAAATATGGCGGTCTACTTTCAGAGTCTACTTGTTTCCAGTCTGACATTTTAGTGTAAACAAATTGTTTGGACGGTTTAAAAAAATTAAAGAGCGTTTCCTGATTATACATATATTAACTAACACGATTAGCTGTTTCATGAATGGTGCGAGTTGAAATTATGCACATATGTCAAGTATTACTCTGAAATGTATTTTCGAGAATGGTGTCGTCAGATAAGTCTCCGCGGGAAGTGTACTACGTAAAACAAATTAAGTAATCACCCCTTTCACCAACCCGATCCAAAGTTGTCGCCGTCCTGCATGGGGGTGGGTCACATAGGGCACTCACGACATCAGTATATCTTGGGGTCACCCTTCAGCACCAATTATACCACATCAAATGGTTAAGGGGCCGATAAATTGTATAAGTGCCATATTTGAACCCATCTGGGGCGGCCATTTTGGATCGGGGATGGTGAAAGCGGATGAATATTTAGTTTGTCTCATCAGGGGTCACCATACAACACACTGTATTCGACCTAAATTTGGGGGGGGGCAATTGCATGGTACCATATATGGACCCCTCTGATCGGTTATCAGTTTCGCTCGAATGGGTTGAAGGAGTGAAAAATTAGCTTGCTTTGCGAGCCACCGTACAACACCCTTTATTTGATCTATATCGGTCAAGTGACCGAGAAATAATGTGTACCCTATTTGACCCCTTCTGAGCGGCGACCATTTTGGATCGGGTATGGTTGAAAGGTGTGAATATTTATAAGTTTGTTTTTTGGCCCACCCTACAAAACCCCTTATTTGATAAAATCGGCCAATATGCAGAGTGAAATGTTATTCCCATTCGATCCCTTGTGGTAAAAACTAACTTCATGAATATTCAGTTTGTCTTAGAGCCACATGACCCGTGTTTCCCCGTTCTCTCTGTGCTAGTTTATATCGGACGTGCATATCCCCATAGAGCGCGGGTCCCACGCCATAAGGGTTTATATTAGCTTCTCTGCTATCGTACGCATTGTTTCCAAAACATCATCAAGTGTAACCATACCGTAAAGATATCTGGATAAATGCAAAGGTCAATCAGGTATAATTCGCCACGAATTATAATTTCGTTGCCACGAAATAAAAAAAAAACAATTTCCCATGTCCTAAACCACAGTAGCTTATGGATCATTGTTTTAGTATTAAATATGGAGAAACCCGACCAGCATCAATGTAACAACTATAACAACTCATCTATGCCAATGATATGTTTAGCCATACATGTGGATAGGGTGGTATTGTTTAAAACTGTTAAACAATGTTATCATGTCCATATGTATTGCTAAATATTGCTGGGCATATATAGATGGTTGTTCTATAATTCCTGGTCGGGTTTATCAAAATTGGGAGCTTAAATTATGTTCATCTGATGATAACGAAAACACTTCTCCGTCCACTGGACATACATCCCCCGGGATACATGTTTCACATACTAAATTAACACCTGGCTTAGTTAACATAACAAATCACTCCCTCAAATCCTTTGCCACAAGAATAAAAATAAATTGTCAGTATAAATAGGCAAGACATCTCTGGACACTTTCTAAGAGATAATTTATTTATAAGAAGATATATATGTGCATTATGTGCTTGGTCTTATATATAGTACAACACAGTAAGATGTAAGTGACACAGTGTGGGGACAATACTGTGTCGAAGAACATAGTTGAGGGGACCCTTCCACCATCCTTCATAATGTATCATGACTCCATCTGCTGTGAACAAACCATCGACTTAGGCTTAATGGATCGTTCCCCTCCCCAATAATACACTTGCATGACTTTGAACCCATCAACACTCTGGGCCATGGTATTTTCCCATAAATTAGATAGTGTCCATAGTCGGATGGTATTGGTTATGTTCAAATGGTGACACAGATATGAAACTGTACATGCTAGTGCCCCATGTGCCATTGATCATTATAAGATCGAGAAACATAGTTTAGGAAATCACCGGGAATTCACTGGAAATTGCAATTGTAGCTGATAGGGTCGAAATTCAACGTTTGCGTTTCCGATGCAGTTAATACCCAAAATGTGAGATTTGAGATATACCTGGCCGTCAAAGTGAACCATATGTCTTATTTAAGGTTAGCAACGGTTGCCAATCAAATACCACAATGGTGTACTAATTATTCATTCGTATTGCCTTAATTTAGTCAGTGTCTAATTACATGGTGCTGGTTTTGTTCAATGTTGGGCACCCGTATGTATAAAACTATATGCAGCCATGCTCTGCATAGGCCACTCATCATTATAAGATCGGGAGACTTTGCCACCGGTCCCGATAGCTCTTTAGCTATACACGAAGCGTGAAGATTAACTGTGGTCAGAATATTGATGGTGAATGTTGGGTTTCAGTCGCTGTACTGAAGTTGGCCAAATGTAACTGGCGTGGGAAGTGTGAAAGCAAAGCATATACTGCTATAGTAAAGATCTCAGCTGCACCAAAATGTCAATTAATTAGTAGCACAAATCCTGGGAAAACACAGATTCTCTCAGTGCATGTGGGATAGACTCCGATGACAACGATTGAGTTAATGACAACGAACAACTAGCATCTATACCTGTGTATTTGTGACACTACATCCCGTTATCATCAACGATGTGGTTTTAAAAACTAGTCAGTGGACAACAAGACAGACAAGTATCAAATAAAACAATAATATAATATGTAATCACATCGGGAACAGTCTTGTTGTGATTATTTTCGTTTGATTCAACAGGCTGCATATTATCGAAATTACAAAACCATTCGACACTTACTTTTGCCAATTACTGTATCTTGAGGCATAACTATATCATATATTGCATCTATTAAATCACGGATAGCTACAGTGGGTCAAACACGAGTGTTAGTCTACATATATAGTTGCGCGTGATTGCCAATAAGTGATATTACAATCAACGTTTGAGCATAGCACAAAATTCTCCATAGGGTTAAGTGTTAAATTTTGATCGCAACTGTACCTAGCAAGAACATCTGATCACATCCATTCTTTTTAAAACTACGTCTGTGTTTCATACTTAGTAATTGTTTAGGAATATCAGTACGCGCATATCATAATACGCGCCATTTATCCAAAGTACTAGAATCTCCATAGGGCTCCGTGCTAAATTTTGATCACAACTGTAGCCAACAAGAATGAACCGATCACATCAAAATTTTACATGTAACAGTTATATCTAGTAGTTTGGAGAAGTTTCAAATCGCACCGATCACCATACGCCAGCTGGCACCATCTATCGTTTTCTGTAAATACGAAACGCTCTCTAAATTATGTTGACCCCGATTTAGGCCGACCCGCCAAAATTCAAGAATGGAAACAAGTGAATCCTGAAAACACACCTACTAGGCATACATAATCCGTTTTCAGATCGCTTTTAACAAACCAAAAATGCAAAATGACATAAGGAATCCGACTACTTAACTATGTGATCAACCGTCCTATGAAAGTACGATATATAATCAGCACCCATATAACTGAGCCAATGTCGTTACCAATATAAGCATTTCCATTAAGAATATCACATTTAACAACATAATCACCTATGTCATAATAGCCCTTAATACCATCACCTCTATCAAGGAGAACTTCATCACCATTCCCATCGCATGCTGCAAAACAATCGTAATTTCCATCTGCATCAGCGTATATACATCCCGTACCACACGCGACCATATTTTAGTACAAATAACTGTCATTAAAATGGTAGAATTACATCCCATAGTATATTCGGTCTGGTTTTTATACTCATAAGCAGTAAAGTCGTTGGGACAAATTTGCTGCTAATTATCATTTTCGTACCTAGTACTTCAATGATGTGAGCACGAAACGTGCGTGCATGTACGTTTCATGTTCGCCTCATCAACGTTTTTTTTGTATAAGGATACCGTAATAGACATTATTATCCATCCCTTAACTAACACTATTTCTTATTGGGCAAAAGCCGCCATGTGATAATCCGGGAAATAGTCATATTGGTCTCCCGAATGTCATATTGGACTCACAAGTGTGCAATATCACTGTTTTATCGGGAATCTGTGACGTCACGAATTAACTATTGCGAAATGAATCGGTGAAATTGTGATGCGCGCGCAACACTGGTGGATTTTGAAGAATTTTCACTTCCACATTGTGTTTTTTTTTAATTCTGTGTTTACTGTTCCAAATTATGCTTTCTGATGATCAAATACAGGCTTTTATAGAGACTTAACTGCCGACAAATACCAAAAATAACAACTACAATTTTATTCCCAAAATTTGGATAAACATATAGATTGATAATAAAAATGTCATTATACAATGTTGTGTACAGTATGAGTTTTTCTTGTACTCGTCCAGGTTGTGGTGAAAAGTCATATTGGACTCGACACTGCGTGTCTCATACAATATGACTTTTGACCACAACCTGGACGAGTACAAGAAAAACACATACTGTACACAGCATTGTATAATAACTTTATAATATTTTACTCCCATATAATCGCATCTACTATCGGTTCTTACAAGTTTATTACTGGTATTTACATTGTCGTCCGTTTTGGTGTAACCAAAAGTCTCCACCAGATTGCAATCATTGTTTACTTGAGTGCTTTCCAGGCAACAATTAGACACAGAGTCGTTATTTGGTGGGAGAATCTGGATTCAGAATCCTAAACCGATTACGGGGCGGTGCTAAATCGAGATTACACGGATTCTAGGTCAGATTTTGAAATCCACGTGGTCTCCGATTCTATGTTTAATGTTCTACCAGCGTCAAACATGGCTCAGGTATTTGACACAAGTATCATTTGTATCTTATATTTATAATGTTCACGTTTGTTGTGAGAGTCATGTTTTTCTTCCATGTGTATATACATGGCACCTAATTAGCTGCCAATCCGACTTAATCACATCTTTTTTTCAAGTTAAAGTGGCGTTTATTGATGATGGCAAGCATTTCTAACAGTTCTAGATCTCCTGAATGAAATTCCGAAGACGCTGTTGAGAACACACGAAACTTGTCAGTTGTACAGGGACAGCGGTTGGTTAGGTGTCTCGAACCCACCCCTCCCCCGAACTTTGGTAGAATTTTCTTAGCTGTACAGTCATTCATACGTGAGGCAAACCAGGACTCTTTTGACTAACATTCCAAATAATGATACGTACAAGCCAGCAAACGCAACAAACAAACCCGATTTCAAATACATATACAAACTTATGACTAACTCGGGGGAGGGGGTGACCGGTAATCTGTATATATGTTCAACATGTTTTGCTAGTCATGTTGCTTTTCCATTACTAATTAAGTATTTTTCAATGTAATAACATATGGGAGAGGGGGTACCCTTGATTGAGTCAGCACGTGTCCTCCAATCCCATTGTCTGTATAAACAAATGTATGCGTGATATATCATGTGTTATCTAAATTTGGCAAATACATATGTTTAAACTAAACTTTGGTACATTTCCTGCAGTTGGAAATGTCATGTCTGACACAACATTAGACACCATACATAGGTTGGAATTGTTCTCATTGTTTGATTTTTCAACCAGTAAAAGTTGGTAATTTTGCAATATTAGGGTGCGTCAGGTTGGATATTTCCAAGGGGGTGCAAATGGAATTCTGCGAACCTGTGTGTTTGATGTTGGCCGGAAATTTGATGGAGGACTCCCATGGGAAACAACCTCTAGCCACGTCCCTAGAACTTGTACGTGTGGGTACTTAATCAATAAATTGACTGACATTTCCACAATATAGTCCTGAGATCCTAGAATAAGCTTTACAATTGTGTTTGTGCGATTGGGAGATGCAGTTCGCGTGTCACCACAATACCACAACATTAGCTTCATGGGCAAAGCTTTATTTTCCAACTAGTTCGTTGCCATACTGGTTGAACCTTGGAGTATTTGGAGACGTGTATTGCCAACTACCATGAGCTTTGTCTTTTGTGTGTTGATGGAAAGCTCCCACGACTCGCAGCAGTCTGCAAATGAGTCAAGCGATCTGTGCATAGCTGTAGGATTATCCGCCAATAGAGCGGTGTCATCAGCGTACAAGATGCACCAAAGTTTGAGTTAGCAACCAATCTGTATAGAGACTTGATCATTCAAACATTTGAGTCCATCAATCACACTCTTTATAATGTGTTTTCACTGTGGCCCGTGTCATTCAACAGAACAACTTGTATACATACGCGGCTACACTGAGACCAGCGATACACTTAATTGTGACCCGCCATATCAAATCCAGTCGTAAGTCGGGATTTTATTTACCCTGTGCTAATGCATTCTCTTATATATGCGAGTCGACCATAGGTCGCCTCGCATATATAAGAGAATGCATTGGCCTAACAATTTTTTACAATTTTAATAATTTGTTCTTGTATTCTTTAAATTTTTTATAATTTTACCCATACAGAGCCCCAGACAACATTAACAGACGACACTCTTCTATATGCTTCTATATATGTGTGGGGCTCCCTGCAGGGAAATGGATGTTTTTTATTTTATGTCCTAAAAATTGTAAGAAACATTTATTTAAAAAAAAGGAAAACAAATGTTAGGCCAATGCATTCTCTTATATATGCGAGGCGACCTATGGTCGACTCGCATATATAAGAGAATGCATTGGCAAAGGGTAAAAAAAACCCGACTTACGGCTGGATTTGATATGGCGGGTCACATATGTCAGAATCAAATCCACCCAATGTGAACCTATGTGAATATTTACGTCCACATATATGAACCTATTTGCACGAGGACATTCATTGCCGCTATTCCATTTTATGGCGCGGGTCACAGTGAAAACATATATTTTCTCCCCATAATAAACTGATAATAAGTCATTATTAGTCGACAATGGTACTAAAACACTATCAAAATGAGGCGATTGTAAGACCTACTGATTGTCGGAACTGGACTGTGAGGTAAAAAAAGTGAGAACAGTTTCAAATTTAAGACCGTTACTTTAATCCTTTAACACTTTAATCCTTTAATCCTTTAACACTTTCTTTGGCAAAATGCTCATTGACGAGTAGATCCCTTAGGAAATATTCAGATAATATTCAGATAATAAATTCAACAACCGCCCACCCTTTACCCAACAGAAGGGCCCGGTGCCAATGCATTCTCTTATATATGCGAGTCGACCATAGGTCGCCTCGCATATATAAGAGAATGCATTGGCTTAATACATTAAAAATTATAAAATTGTTAAAGAATGTAAGAAAAAATAGTAAAAAGTGTTTTAAAAAGTTTTTTTTTAGGCCAATGCATTCTCTTATATATGCGAGGCGACCTATGGTCGACTCGCATATATAAGAGAATGCATTGGCACAGGGCATAACTGTAACTATCACAATGTGGTCAAGGAGCCGGTTCCAATGATATCCATATTTGTATGGTTCTATTGAGACAGACCGAATATATTTTAGGCTGTTGAAGCTTTATTTGGCCGGTTTTGGCCGGTTTGTTGGGTAAATGGTTAATAGAAATCTTTCGACGCGTGTATTGTATTCTCGTCTGTCAGTCGTCTGGTTATATACGTATTTCCCGAGCATATCTCCAAATGAATACTAAACCTTGTCGATGCATAATTTGTATAACTGATTGGGACAGTCCATTTAGTAAAGACAGTGTTAATCGCACAGCCCTGATGATCGGTCGATGTCATAGCACACACAAATAGTCCTCTGTGTTCCATGTTTCTCACATGTGTTTTGACTTCACATACAAATAGTCCTCTGTGTTCCATGTTTCTCACATGTGTTATGACGTCACACGTAAACAGTCCTCTGTGCTCCGTTCCATGTGTTTCACATGTGTTATGACTTCACACACAAATAGTCATCTGTGTTCCCTGTTTCTCACACGTGTTATGACGTTACACACAAATAGTCCTCTGTGTTCCCTGTTTCTCACATGTGTTATGACGTCACACGCAAACAGTCATATGTGTTCCCTGTTTCTCACATGTGTTATGACGTCACACATGAATAGCTCTCTGTGTTCCATGTTTCTCGCAAGTGTTATGACTTCACACACAAACAGTCCTATGTGCTCCGTGTTTCTCACATGTGTTATGACGTCACACACAAATAGTTCTCTGTGTTCCATGTTTCTCACCTGTGGTATGACCTCACATAAAACAGTCCTCTGTGCTCCGTATTTCTCACATGGATTATGACTTCACATACAAACAGTCCTCTGTGTTCCATGTTTCTCACATGCGTTATGACGTCAAACACAGTCATCTGTGCTCCGTATGTCTCACACGTGTTATGACGTCGAGTTCCCTATCTTTGGACAGCTTGCAGGCACCGCTTGTTGAAATTGTAGTACGACAACGAAGTAGGTAACGAGTGCGCCGAGGATCTGTTAGGGAGGATTATACCAATTATACCAATATCTATGGCGATATGAGAATAAATGCATCTGAGATAACTTTGGTATCAATAGGATGTTGTCGGTTAATCTATCAGATCTATCGTATGCATCATAACACAGGGGGGATATTCGGTCCTGGTTAAGTGGTCCTGCTAATCTGCTCTGATGTCGGGGTCATATTGCTGAATTGTTATGATGCTGGTTGGGAAGACTGATGCCGTTACGAAAAAAGTGCCGTTATTTATTCTAAAGTTGTTATTTTCGCGGTGTTTCGATAATCAAGCCTTGAAAAAGGGTATCTGTCATTTGCAGAATGAGGTCCCCAGAGGGTGAATTTGGTGATGCTATTCCGCTATGCGGGGTAGCATCACTAAATTCACCCTCCTTGTGACCTCATTCTGCAAATGAGAGAAACCCTATTTCAAGGCTTGTCGATAATATGAATATATCGAAGAAAAACAATGATGTGTATCACTCATTCAAAAACGAAATAGTTTAAAACTGGTTGGTTCTTCTATAATTAAGATGGCTATTCACGTCGTTTTGCGAACAGCAGGGCAACCATTATTAACAACTTCAATAATATATATATATATATGTCACTGAATGTTTCGTACAGAAGCTGGCTTTACCTCACATATATAGGACCATGCAGCCAAGCACCGCTGTAACAGGAAGCAGATTCCGGTCTGATCGTACGATTCCATGCACAGTTCAAATGACAACTAGCAGTCAAAAAGCAATAGCAAAAAATAGCAAAAATGCACCACAGGTCCATTATGGAGTTAGCCGGTATGCTTGGTAGAATACAGCATGCAACTTTAAGAAAATAGCATAGAAAAAACCAGTCAATGTGATTTACTTTAGTATTTGGCTCCTGGAAGCCGGTGTGGCTTTAACCTGGACAATATTACAACCAAAGAACAGCAAAACCATTACTACCTCTATACTGGACCAGGTATGCACCAACTGAGGTGTATTGGAATTAGGTGATTTTATAACGATGAGCATAGCAGATAGAGTTGTCCCGCTTCTAATGTTCATTAGAATAGAGCAGTTAATAAAGACATCCACTTGTACGAACATTACAGTAGGGGGGAAATCTGCATCCGCTACACCGCATTAATTTCAACATCACTAAAAATAACCGTACTTGTTCTTAGCAGCACCAGCTTCTCCTAACAGCATCAGTTTATCCTAACAGCACCATACATGTAGCAAATTAGTAGGACCACTTGACCAGGGGTGATCTCAACCGTATTATTTTGAACAGACCAGCGATTAAATCGCAACATTTTGTCAAATCCTGACAGGCTAAACAAATGGTACGTTCATACACTCAGTATAGCGTATATGCCCAGGAATTGTGTTGTGGAAGGAATAATTTTAATGGCTTTGCACTGTGTTTCTCAACAGATCTGAGGCAATTACATGGCAGTGTACAGTAGACTGCACTGGCAATTTTTCACGGCATTTATTGCAGGTATTTTTCTCATAGAAACCCCTATGGTGCCAGAATATGAACGGCGACATGCATATATAATGTATATATACCAAAGATATAATGTATATATACCAAAGATATAATGTATATATACCAAAGATATAATGTATATATACCAAAGATATAATGTATATATACCAAAGACATAATGCATATATACCAAAGATATAATGTATATATACGAAAAAGATATAATGTATATATACCAAAGATATAATATATATATATACCAAAGATATAATGTATATATACCAAAGATATAATGTATATATACCAAAGATATAATGTATATATACCAAAGATATAATGTATATATACCAAAGATATAATGTATATATACCAAAGATATAATGACATGCATATAAAATGTATATATACCAAAGATATAATGACATGCATATAAAATGTATATATACCAAAGATATAATGACATGCATATAAAATGTATATATACCAAAGATATAATGACATGCATATAAAATGTATATATACCAAAGATATAATGACATGAATATATAATGTATATATACCAAAGATATAATGACATGCATATATAATGTGTATATACCAAAGATATAATGACATGCATATATAATGTATATATACCAAAGATATAATGACATGCATATATAATGTATATATACCAAAGATATAATGACATGCATATATAATGTATATATACCAAAGATATAATGACATGCATATATAATGTATATATACCAAAGATATAATGTATATATACCAAAGATATAATGACATGATACGTACTATTTCGGTAGATAAACACGTAACGGTGCCTTAAAATGCCTGTATGATTGATTCTTACGAGATAATTGCAGGGTATTTTTGTCGATAGCATCGCTACTAATGGATGTGCATATTTTGTACTTCTAACGTAGCTGTGGTACATATACATTGTATAAGGAGTATTTTCCATTTGATTTTTGGCACTTAGTAGCGTTCTATACCGAAAAGCCTGCAAAGTAATTCCTGGTAAATTTGCGAGTGTATGTAGGCGAGTGTATGTAGGCGAGTGTATGTAGGCGTGAAAGTGTGTTCATACATGGATGAGCAAAGAGAAGTGGGAGGTAATACTGAATGTATCATGCATCAAGAGAATATCTGGTTTCCTTGTCATCAAATATTTGACGAAAAGTTGAAAAAGGCCATTATTGGGAAGCAATCGGCTATTGGGTTTGGGATATGGCATATTGTGTAACTTTGCGATTTGTTGTGGTAATATTTATATGTCGGCGCTACCGGCAATATTAGCCGCTGATACATCATCGATAAACAAGCTGTTCATAATGGCTGAACTCCACTGAAGCCAAAGAACTGTTCATATAATTCATTTATTTAACCACTTATATAAAATGTATTATCCCACTGAGCTATAAACTTATTCATTGGAATGCTCTATTATTCGTATGGATGGGTTTTTTTCAGGGGGAAAACAAGTTTTCAGAGAAAAAATCGCACACATTCCTATACTTTCGGTCAAAGTTAAAATTGTTTCAATTGAACTGGCCCATCGCTTGGAATATTTCAAATGTGAAATTGGAAATATTTCGAAGTTGGACAGCCAAACAGAGACCCTCAATTTGGTCCTCTACCTGGCGCATTCCACCTTAAGCGAATGTCTCCATTCAGCTCGAGGATGAAAGCGCGTGTAAAACCCAACTTGCCACGAGTCATTATTAGGAATAGAGACCCAGAGCTGTTATGAGGTTTAATAATTGTTTCAGTCGTTATGCCATATGACGCCATCAGTTTTATTGATGGACTAAAGTCCACAATGAGGGTTGCTTTCACCGGCAAATCAATTCATGTAGAAACCACCGACCCCCGGAAAGCGAATGATAAACTTGCCCAGATACATGCACTAATCAGGTTACTTTCCTTTTACGTGGATCCCTCTGTATTATAATCATCACTGTTCGTATTATGCAGCCCCAATGAGTCACACACATTACCAACTGAGTCACCACCCCCTGTTTCTAGCAGATGTAAAGACGGGCCACAATAAATGTAATACTCACCCTAAGTAACGTGTCGCGCCCGACGACGAACATTCCCATGGCAGACAGACCAATACTCACACTAAGTCACGTGTCGCGCCCGACGACGAACATACCCATGGCAGACAGACCAATACTCACACTAAGTAACGTGTCGCGCCCGACTACGAACATACCCATGGCAGACAGACCAATACTCACACTAAGTCACGTGTCGCGCCCGACGACGAACATACCCATGGCAGACAGACCAATGCTCACACTAAGTAACGTGTCGCGCCCGACGACGAACATAGCCATGGCAGACAGACCAATACTCACACTAAGTAACGTGTCGCGCCCGACTACGAACATTCCCATGGCAGACAGACCAATACTCACACTAAGTAACGTGTCGCGCCCGACGACGAACATTCCCATGGCAGACATACCAATACTCACACTAAGTAACGTGTCGCGCCCGACGACGAACATTCCCATGGCAGACAGACCAATACTCACACTAAGTAACGTGTCGCGCCCGACGACGAACATACCCATGGCAGACATACCAATGCTCACACTAAGTAACGTGTCGCGCCCGACGACGAACATTCCCATGGCAGACAGACCAATACTCACACTAAGTAACGTGTCGCGCCCGACGACGAACATACCCATGTCAGACAGACCAATTCTCGGTCCGGATAGTCTGTCCAGTAATAGTTTCATCTACAATATAAGGTAGGATTTTATTGTTTCGATAATGAAATACTGCGACCACTAATGTTAAAATATTCACATTTTGGCTGCAAAATCCCAAGTAGCTGAAACAAGCTCCCGAACGTCGGAGGGGCTGCGGCCCCTTTGTGCGTTATATGCATATGGCCCTGTGTGCGTTATAAGCATATGGCCCCCTTGTGCGTTATAAGTATATGGCCACTATGTGCGTTACAGGCCTATGGCCCCTGTGTGCGTTATAAGCGTAAGGCCCATTTGTGCTTTATAGGCTTATGGCCCCTTTTTGTGTTATAAGCCTATGGCCCCTATGTGCGTTATAAGCATATGGCCTCTGTATGCATTGTAAGCCTATGACACCTTTGTGCGTTATAGGCCTATGACCCTTTGTGCGTTATATGCCCATGGCCCCTTTGTGCGTTATAAGCAAATGGTCTCTTTGTGCGTTATAAGCTAATGGCCCCTTTGTGCGTTATATGCCTATATCCCCTATGTGCGCTTCGCGCACATCACAGAAAGATCGTTCTATTTATATATAGTGATAATGCTACTTCACTATGTCATCGGGAAAATAGTTTCTGGACTGATTTGGTTCTGATATAAGCCCAAAGTGGACTTATACCCGCTACTCTGTTGGGCGGCACGGGCCACAAAGAGAACACATATATAAAGAGCGTAAGCTGGTGCTGATAGATATAGGCCAATAATGAGCGTATCTGTTTTTTGTTATTTATTTTATTACAATTTTGTAATCAAAATTTTGAAAATATACGCCGTTATAACCTCTGCCATGGTACCCATAGTCAGCACACCGAATTTGGTTGAAATTGGACCAACAGTCTTGGACAAAAATCCAGACAGACAGACGGACAGACGTATCCTACTCGTTTATATATATAAATGATATATGTATAGCCAACATATCCTCGCACAAGTACGCACATAATCGACTTACAATGTGCATATAAGTTCAAATTCGATTATTTGATTCTGAAATAAGCAGATAATGGACTAATAACCGTTAATCCGTTTTATGGCGCGGGACACATTGAACACACATTTTGGAGAGCGTGTCGACAAAATCATTCATCGTTTCCACGTTCGAACCGGGAACAAATGATCAGAATTGATAGGGCGTTCTTTGTAAGCTATACTACTATCGAGAAACTAAAGCATGCAGGGACGCCCACTGTGATGGCGGACGATCGTCATAGTGTTTGTCTGTGCTAAAACTTCCCCTTTTAAAAGTCAGTATATGATGATCGGAACTTCTTAATGGGCTCATTGTCACTAATTGCTTTCTGGTATAAATAAACGTGCCATATGGTACATATAATTTTATACTGTCACATCAGCTTTTGGGTCTGTAAGCGGACATGACTAATTTGAACACCCGAATTATGTCTACAAATGGGTCGATAAATACAATATACACGCTGTATATTAGAGTACTATAACAATAGTTGTCAAAGTAATATAACTTGAACAGCAATTGTTCACACCCAAGTGAGGCAAGCACTATTTTGTCGGGAGTAGACTAACAAGGAACCCTCGAAAATGGTACAAAAATGTTCAACAATGAACCCTCGACAATGGTACAAAAATGTTCCATGTTTCTAAATTCTATGACACGAATACGACTTTATGTGGCGCTTTATGTCCGTATTAATTATTTAGTTGTCGATATATACTGTTCCCGAAACTGACACAAACGATGTTAACAGTCATATTTGATATATCATTGCGGCGCAATTTAAGGTCCATGGTTTTCAACTCATTTGATAAAAGATTCTCGATTAAAGATCTTTTGTCCGATTTGAAACCATTTCCATGGAATGATGACCGGAGTCTCGATGGTGCAACATTAAAGGTTATGTGCCAGTGCATTCCCTGATATATGCCAGTCTCCCACAAGGAGCCTCGCATATATAAAATAATGGCTTATACGGTCAATGTAAATACCGTTAGGCTAGCGTATTATCTTATAATATCATGGTTACCCGGAGTTGCCCAGGTTAAAGTGGTGTGAAACGCTTTCATGTGGACATTTAATGGGAATAGAGAATACCATTGCTCAAAGTGTTACACGTATTCTCATAAATTGTATATCCTAATGGCATCACAAATGTAATTCTTAAACATGAATTATAAGTAGTGGCTCATCTTTTCCGATCGTCCCACTAATAAGGAGGTATTTATTTATTTACAACTGTGCGGCTTCAGACGTTATCATTTTAAATCTTGCAGTCGACGTGGTTGGAATTGACATTTGTTTTTTCTTTCTGTTTTTTTAAATATCTGTTATTGGGTTCAAAACATGAACACCATAAATACATTAATTCGCAAATATAAACGACGACAATTTGGTTATAATGTATACATCAAACTCGTGGGTTACACTAAAATGTTGAGGACACCTGGTTGTCATATCTCCATGAAGATACATATGTTTTAAAGACCTGACCAGGTGACTTATTCCCAGTTTAAAATAAATGAGTATATATCAGCTACATGTGCCCAACACAGAGCGAGATTTTACATGTTTTATGTTAGGCTATGAATCTGAAGTAAAAGTGAAAGAAATCCACTGTACAGAGGCAGAGGCACCGTTGCCAGATGCCAGTATTGGAGGATCGTGAAAATTCATATGACTGTTTTATTTCATCACAGAACAAAACTATATTATACTGCACACTGTGATCACAATTGTTAACAGGCCGCCTATACATTTCCCTCTCTCTTGACAAATTGTTTCTTTGTTGTAGAAAATATCCTGAATGGCCCAGACTCACTTTGTTATAATAAATAAACCATTCTAAAATGTCATCCTCTGACGGTTCAAGGTCCATCATTTTGCAAGAATATATGTGTCTCTTAAATAGAATGATAAATATACTTTTAATGCTTTCCTCTTTATATATATTTACTACCTCACTCTATGAATACCCTGATTCCCGTTTATTCGTTTGTTCAATTGACTTCATTCGGTCACTATTCAGTTTTGTCGAGATTGTGAAATTTGAACGCCAAAAACTCCTCAGAACGAATTATGGATATGATTATATATTACTTCAGTGGTATAAGTAGCAAATTAAATTATACTGATTTGTTCTGGTGTGTTTTAAAAAAAATAAGATAGTAATTTTATTACTCGATAAATCAAAAGTTTAACTGTTACAACTTACAATTAGATATTTTAACTAGGATACCTTATTTTAACCCTTTACCCAACAAACCGGCCAAAAACGGCCAACTAAAGCTGCACCAGCCTAAATTATCTTGGGTCTGTCTCAATAAAACCATACAAATATGGATATCATTGGAACCGGCTCATTGACCACATTGTGATGGTTACAGTTATGCCCTGTGCCAATGCATTCTCTTATATATGCGAGTCGACCATAGGTCGCCTCGCATATATAAGAGAATGCATTGGCCTAACACAAATATTTGTTTAACACTTTTTACCATTTTTTCTTACATTCTTTAACAATTTTATAATTTTTAATGTGTTGAGCCAATGCATTCTCTTATATATGCGACGCGACCTATGGTCGACTCGCATGTATAAGAGAATGTATTGGCACAGGGCCGTTCTGTTGGGTAAAGGGTTAACTTGTATAAATTGATATGATATAATGTGTATGTGTTTAATTTATATTTGTATTTGTTTTACAGTCAGTCAAAAGCTCTTCAGAGCCTGTGTTTTTATGTTTTTACCTTAGACAATTTATCCTATCTATATTATCTTATCTTACCTAAATATAATTTCAAAGCTTATGATATGCAATTTCACAAAGAACCATGCATCTTTGGGATTCTGACTAATCATGCCGAAATTTGTTTGGCAGAACAAGGGAGTGGATGGAATTAAACAAAATTTTAAAATCATTTCAAAACGATCAGAACTTACTTTCTTTATCCCGAATAACATCCATTCATAACTTTATACCAACAAGGACAATATAGATTCTATTTTAGTGCCACAGTTCCGACCAACCGGATTTGATATATTTTAATGCAATTAGCTTAACATATTTTGACCATCGTTCTCAAGCTAAATGGGTGCAGCCTTGTGGGAAAAGTGAGAAGGAAACATTTCTTGATTAGACCAATACAGAGTCACTATATCCAGTAACAAGTACCATTGATTTGGATAAGTGTCATTACGTTGACGCGATATTGTTTTATTTTATTTTGTTCAAGTGTAAACTCGAGGAAGTGGTGGTGCTTTACCCGAGAACCAGATATAATTGACAAAGAATGAAGGACTGCATCGTGATTCCAGTCGTTAGTTGGACAGCTCTACTTGTTCAAGAAAGAGCTAAAGTGGCGAGAGTGGTGAACATAACAGCGGTTTGGCAGCATTCGTTATTATTCAGTCTTTGTGGGAAACGAAAACATTGACGTTCTTTATCAAACACGATTATTGGAATATTTAGAAAGTTCGTAAATGACCACTAGAACCTGCATTTAATGGGTTAATAATTGGCACGTTCGGATTTATGTTCTGCTGTAGAACACGTACACATAATAGCTTAATGGTGTTACATATGACAGTATCTTGTTAAAATGTTTTTGCTTTGTTACCTCTTTGCATTCGACAGAGTTGACATCAAAGTCGACAATGACATCATTTATGTCGTTCGTTAACTCATGGGCCTGAAAGAAAAAACATGATTGTGTCACTGAGAATAAGATCTGTTGAACGGAGGAACGGGCACTAGTCGAAATAATAAAACAGGAACGCAGTGCAAATATATGTCATTCGTCACCACGCGAGCCGGAAGATAAACTTTTGTGTCATTAAGAATAAGATTTCGTGAAAGGATGAGCGGACACTAGTTGATATAATTACACCAGGAAAGTAGATCAACTATATGTCATTCGTCACCACGCGATCTGGGAAGATAAACATTTGTGTCATTCGTCAGCACGCGAGCCGGGAAGATAACCGTTTGTTGCGATAAATGCGAGCTTAATATTTCGATATCTCGTGGTTAATATTGCTGTATATTGCTCTTTAAAAAACAGTAAAAACGGCTTATGGTGACAGGTTATTTGAATGACGGTCAAAAGGCCCCGTTCGCAACAGTTTTCACAGCATATCAATCACTTGTGAGATCGTTTAGATATAATTTCCTCGAAAACGGAGAGCTCAATATCGCGGCGATATCTGCTGAACTGCAGCTGAACGGTATTTTGCACTGCTGAACGGGCATGGTGGGCGGTCAAATGTGTCCCCTTCCTGTATTGGCATATAACACATATATTACGTGTAATTTACACAACATACAACCCGCCATCGTCGTTATATTTGAATTAAACTAAAATCGGGAAATCTGCTGATCAGCGTTTTAGGTGATAATCTGCTGAACTGCCCCAAATAAAGTGCTGAACGGAATTTTGAACTGCTGAACTGGGGTTGAGGTCGGTCAAATCATGTATTTCCTTGTGGGCCATCGATAAAATGTCACTTGCACAACAAATACCCGACTGTCTTGGTTAAAAATCGGTGACACTGCATTCGGGGAATCTGCTGTACTGTTCCCGGTAAAGTGCTGAACGGGATTTTGAACTGCTTATCTGGGGTGGACGTCGGCCAAATCGTTTTCTATCCATATACCTGGTTATGAGCCATCGATAAAATGTCATTTGCATCACCTATATCCGAATATCTTTGTTAAAAATCAGTTAAACTGAGTCAAAATGTGTCCCCTTCCTGTATTAGCCTATAACACATATATTACGTGTCATTTACACAACATACAACCCGCCATCGTCGTTATATTTGAGTTAAACTAAAATCGGGAAATCTGCTGATCAGCGTTTTAGGTGATAACCTGCTGATCAGCTGCTAATTCAACGTTTTAGGTACACCCCCACAATATACCGCTTGTTCTGATTGGTAATGTACCACGTCGGCTCTGTGACTGGCAGGTAAAGGCCAATATGAACACAGGAATATAGAAAAGTGAAACTGCGTATATATTAGTCTGTCGTCATACATATAATTTTGCACATGATACAAGTATAAAATAGGTGCATGCATAACATCACCGGGTGCCCACGCTCCTGCTAAATCCGTCCGAAATCATTTAATCGTCCAGTGCGCATCGATAAATGCTAAGTTGCCCTCTCTGCAATTTTATAAAAATTAGCGTGACGACACTTAAATTGGTAAGTATTTTCTTAAAAATCAAAATTATTCCTTCAAAATTGAATTGTGATTTTTCAATATCACCGTCTGTATCCGTGTGTGCTAAATTTGAGTTGTAGCACTCACGGAAGATTGAACAATCAGCAGTTTATCACTTCGTTTTCGACATTTTACCGTAGCCCTCGGTGATAAAGTTTGTTTTTAGACCAGAAATGGACATTCCGATGGGCAAACCATATTTGTCTGGTAAGTTTGTTATCTCCGGGACACAAATATGCAAAAATATACGCGAAAAATTTGAACAGTGCTACAGGTGGCACATTAAAAGACAAACGCACGGTGGCTCCAGTGCGAAACTGTTATGGCCCCAGTTCGAAAATGAGCATTTGAATAGTAACATAATCGTTCATTTTATGATGCAAACCTGACATTTGGCATGAATGGCCAGTGTAGGTCAATTATGAAGATTTTTTTCCGACAAACCAATCGCAATGGTCGACATATTCAAAATGGCCGCCACTTTAACGAACTGACCGTCGTTTTCAGCTTTTACTTAACGTATACGACGAATGTGACTTCTATTCCTTATTTGAACAAAATTATATTTCACTCAAATAAAAGGTGTTGTAGGATGGCCACAAGACTCTATATCTCACACATCCCACCCCAATCCGCTAAGATGGCAAGACTCTGTTTCACACACATCCCACCCCAATCCAACATGGCCGCCGTCCAGATGGATTCAAATAGGGAACCCATGCCAGTTCTCGGCCCTTTACCGATTTAGTTCGAACAAAGAGTGATGTATAGACATGGTTGATCCCAAGACACCCCACATATTCACCAAACACACAAAGTTGGAATTATAGATATGTGATCATCAATCACTGCGCGGCGTCCGTTCATTGTTTACGCTGATGTTGTTGACACTGAAGCTATTGTGCATAACACTGGTGCATACAGTACAAGCATGTACATGTATATCCTCTCTTGTAAATGTACATGCATGTGCTTTGAAACAATCAGATTCAGAACACTGTCAACTGGATTGTCAACATTCTAATAGTAATAGCTGCTCGTTGGGTCGTTGTTGTTATTATTGTCACTATTGTTTGACATCGACGCTCGTGTTGATTGTACCTTTATCTTCTTGTGTCAGTAAATGTGCCAGTGTTTTGATACTAAGTTACAACACTGTCAATTTCAACATCATCACTGAGTCGAATGAAATCAGACCCCGGATCGTGCCATCAATCGATTGGCATGAATCTCTGCTCTCTAATTTAGTGGAAATTGTCAATGATTAAGCCGGTTTTTGCTGAATTGAAACTTGTCCGGTTATCAAAGTAACCGAAATCAGACCGTCTTAACAACTGTCCACAATGGAAAAAGGTAACAGTTTCCCAAAAAAACAATAGTTTGCGATTAAATATGCAACGCCAAATAAAAATGGCGAAAAAATTATCCGAGTGCTAAAGCGGAAACTTAACCCCGGAATGATAATTACGTACACATCAATATACGTACCGACCCGCATAACACAGCATGGATGCCGATATTATATACATATTAAATATCAACAGAGTAAGATTCAGTCATACTGTATGGAGTCATTGCCGTACATAATATGGTCGCCGATAAATATACTATTGAATTTTGACGGCATGGCTTTGAATCACGAAAATATTTAAGTTAGACAATTTTCATGGGCACATAAAATAACGGTAAAACACCGTCAAACTGATGAAACGGCATGGGACCGTCGATTATGACGGCCCGAAACCGTCGAACCGACAGTAATTTATAACAGTACATGCACTATCCGAGTCCGACTTATCTATCTACTGTCCGGCCCCGATATTAACGTAAAATCCAAGGATGATATATATATATATATACAATTTACAGGGGAATGCTTTATTTACTCAATCATGAATTAACATGAAATTAGAGATGAATGTGAACATATATACACTATTTACAACATAGTCATGCAGTCATCATCATCGTCGCATCATCATCATCACCATCATCATCATTATCATCACCAATATCATGCAATCATCATAATCGTCAACTACTCGTCATTTCATCATCGTCATTCACCACCATCGTCCTCATCCTCATCGTCACCATCATCATCGTCGTCATTATCAGCATCACCTTTGTTATCATCATCATCGTCATCATCAACAACACCATCATCTTCGTCGTCGTCATTATTATCGTAATCGTCCTCATAATGCTCAATATCATCACCGCGGTCGTTATTTGTCGATCCTTTTCAGTCCTATTTTAATTAAAATACCTAGACATTTCTGAAGTTCGGGGTTGCTGGTAGCTAATAGTTTATAGAATTTCCATCTAGATGGTTCTTCACAATAATATCGTGGTCAATATTTCTGCCTCGCCCCATCCAATGATTTACAAATGGATACAAGGTGATATTCATCACTCGCATCGGCCTGTAGTGCATTCATTGCTGCGTTTGCCTGCATTGCCCCATCTACTAGTTTCAACACCTAGTCTGTGATTGGCAGTTCTCAATCGCATAATATTATGAGATAGATCACGAGGTAAATTAAAAAAGTAAGTCTCATAGCCAAACTTCATTTTGAAATTTCGATAAAAATGACCCCGTGATGAGTTATCGATGTCGTACCACCATCTCTGAATAAATTGATCTCTGAAAGTGTTCTCAATATTCTTAATGTCATGACTAGAAATGTTCTGTTCATTCCAAATGTGATTATGACCGGAAGAATATATTAGTCCCTTAATGCAGGATAGCCAAGTATTCAATTTTTGAACGACTTTAGAGCATTTACCATCTAGAATCCGCTTCCAGTAGGATAGCATGCGTAACTTGCATTTAATGCTCAGTGGATATCTTCCAATTTCCCCATAAACCATACATGTGGGTGTACTTCTTTTCATTTTAAGAATCTGTTTATAAAACCCGGGGATTAGTTTGTCCAACTCGTATAAAATTTCCATAGCTCAAATTTCACTACAATACATGACTATTGGTTCCATTGTTTTGTCGAATAAGGTGAAAATTAAATAATTAGTCAGGTTTAATTTTCCTGTTTGGCCCAGAAAACTATAGATAGCTTTCTTGCCTACCGTCACAATCTTTTTCACTGCTTGACAGACTCTTCCATTATGAAAAAACTCTAACCCAAGGTATGTCATATTGTTCACAAACTCAATGTTTTCAACATCAAGGGTCAATTGTTCCATATAGTCATCTTTACGGTTGCAAAACTCGTCACTTAAAAATTTTAAGCCATCGATGGCACAATTATCGAGAACAGTTTCTAAATCGTTTAGATACATTGAGAACAAGAAAGGTGACAGGGAATTGCCCTGTCTAACCCCCATATTACAACTAAAAAACTCAGATCGTTCACCTCCTTGTACGACACATGACTTAATATTGCAATACATGCTGCGTATAACTTTAAGAATGCGGCAATTAATATTCGTCGTCATCAGTTTTACCCATAGGCCGTCACGCCAAACCGTATCAAATGCTTTTCTAAACTCAATAAAACAACTGTACAGTTTTTTCCCCGGGAAAGATACATATCAATAAGACACTTGAGGATAAAAATATCATCAACCGTTGAGTGGTTTTTACGGAAACCCGCTTGAAATTCAGAGACAGTGTCACTTTCTTCGCAAAAATCAACTAGTCTTTTGTTCAAAATCGATGAAAATAATTTTCCCATTACTCTCAATAGAGTGATTCCTCGGTAGGAGTCCGGGTTTGATCGCATCCCATTTTTCTTGAAAATAGGTTGGATTAGACCTTCTGTCCAACGTTCGGGGAATATTCCACTTCTAAAAATAGCATTAAACAGTTTCAGGTATATATCAACCATCAAATGTTTTGTGTTAATTATATATTCTGGTAAGATATTGTCTGAACCAGGTGACTTCTTTCCCTTTAACCGGCCTATAGCATTAAATATTTCTTCTCGGGTTATGTTACGATTCAATACACTGTCGTCATTATCGTCATACATCTGGTTTAATAAGAGATCTAAATCACTATCTAGATTTTGGGAATCGTCAATAGTTTTGAAATGTTCAAAAAAATAATTCATTGGGACATCAGTGTTAGTATGTTCCACACCATCAGCATTAATTCGCTTGTTTTTTTTCCAAAATTGTTTCGGGTTGTTGCAAGTTCTACGTAGTAAGTCGTTTCGATGTCTTTCGAAAGCTTTTATCTTGTCATCTAAGATTGATTTATATTGTTTCCCTGCGTTTTTCATTTTTAATTTGTTATTTGGCGATGGACGTTTCTTATATATTCGTTTTGCTCGGTTAAATGACTTTCGCATATTAGTGCACTCGGTATCAAACCAGTGTGGTCCTTTTCTTTTTTTACGAACATTAGTTTTCTCGACTAGTCCGAACGTTTTTGTTGCCACCAATAGTTATACTGTGAGAGCGCAATGAATATCCGAGTAAAATTCGCTAAATTAATTAACATATAAATCGTGCAGAGTCTCCACCATATCGTAGCTCACCAGCGCATAATCTATTAAACTCTTATTGTGATATGTAAGCATGCCACTTCCGTTGTCATTACCTAGCCGGTCGTTTGCTATTATCACTTTGATATTGTCGCACATTTCAACAAGTCTGTACCCAAATGAATTTGGTTTACCTTTATCTTGGGTGGCTCGTGGACCTGGGTCGAAATCTGATCGACTCCATATGATATCGTCGTTCAAGTTACTTTCATCGCCTAATATGTGTTCCGCGCCAATTAAACATTCAGTCGGGGTGAAATCTTTGAGTAGTGCTGTTCTGGCTATAAAATCGCCTAACATTAAAATAGATGCTTAGGCACGCAAGTCTCGTACTTCCGACTCTATTTCAGACTGCCAGTTATCATTTACATACCGCGTGTTCGTTGGTGGGATATATACAGCTCCAATAAGAAGGTTTTTGTCTTCCCCCATATAACTCGATGCCACTTTACACCACGTGACTAATGAAGACTTTGTGTCTACCAATTTGACATGATTTTCAATACTATGTTTCACCGCCCGTGATGATACATGGGGAGAACGATAGCCGAAAGTCATGTACTTACTGTCGTTCACCTTTCTGTCAGATACATAACAAATTACAATACCCATTACAACAAATTCTCATGTATTGACATGCTCAATGTATTTTATCTAACATAATTATATATTTGGTGGATAAATATTTTATTTTTAATTCAGAGTACATTTGGTTTTTAGTTTAAACATATTTATTAAGCTGAACTCAGCTTAATGGATCGGAGCACAAGTTACAAATCCCACAGTTGCTCCTATCTCTACAAATATTACAAATGATAGATATACATACAGAAGATGACATTTACAGCACAATAAAAAAAACAATCAAAGCAAATGAACTTGGAGAAAAACCGTCATCCGTGATCCACTGGCGACAGGAAGGGAATCTCTACATTTGGTTACAGGCACATCATCGCCAACCGTTTATACTTTGACGTTGTTTGCGGACAGACGAGAACTTTCGCTCAAGGATGCGTCGATGTTCAGGTTTCTACCTTCAATTTCAGCTTTTCATATATACGTTATAGTTGGCTTGTTAATGGGAGTTTATCGTCGTTTCAGCCACTATGTCATATCACGACGTTGTTTGTTTTACGGGTGGAGGAAAGACCACACAGAGTGTAAATTTAACTGGGAAATCACTTCAATACGTGTAGAAATCACCGACCCCTGGAAAAAAAACTGACAAAAACTTGTTCATGTAAACGAATCTGATTACCATCCTTTCGCGTGGATCACGAATACGCGTTTTCGGGGTTAGAACCAGCTTCGACAGCGCTGGACGGTCTATGAAGACGTAATGTACTGAAGCACTCTGTCGAATGGACAACCCGGAACCCATATATACAGGTATGAAAGATTTGATGCCACAAATGTCATAGTAAATTAGACTCCATTTCTAAAATATGTGCAAAGGGAGACAATTCATGCAGCCTGTTCTCCCCAAAATCATCACGTTATGTTATGTCAATTTTGGTTATTCCTATTTTAACCCTTTAGAGGTGCCCACACGGACTTCAGCAGACGACACTCCGTACTACACAGTGCAGGCTTTCAATTTATTTGAAGATCCAAGTGGGTTAAACATTAATCTATATACATCGCCCCGGTAGAGCTAGTGTCGGGTAACGAACCGGAGCTACTAAGTGTAGGTGTCGTGGGAGATAGAGCAACAGAGCTACCACGAAGTAGGGATTTCGAATATTCCCTTAATATATATTGTGTTATACCGTGAAACAGTAATGGTGCCAACGGGATCAATACATGCGATAGTGTCTGCCGTGTTAAGTAATAGTCACCCACCATGTGTCCATGTGCCTGGATTCCGGACGTAACAAAACAAGCGCTGATATATAGAGGATATCTACTCTTTTTGGTTGGATATGGGAATTATCTCATGAGTGATGACCACAAAAAATGAATTTCCACGAGTTGCTGTGCCACGAGTGGAAATTCATTTGTTTTTGTCATCACGAATGAGATAATTACCATATCCAACCAAAAAGTGTTTATGATATGCTCTGCTCGGTTGGCCCATAGCTCAACTCGAAACAAGAGTAAAAATGGTAAATGAGCTTATGCATATAAAAGTAGTTTCAATTTTCAGACAGATTAGTTGAGGTTAAAGGGACTAACATCATAGTATGTTTAACAAAAAAAATTAATTGATCACATATTAAAATTTGTTTCAACCTGGACATTCAGACTTCTGGCAGTGTTCCATCAAGAACCGAGTCACTTCTCATTTTAGCGCAAATGGATACGAGTGAGATATCGATTTCTCCCACCCCCTACACACTTTAGCACAGGCAGCCAGTGTGAGATAGCTGGGTGAAATTTCCCTGTCTCACATAACACGTGACCATCTATCTCACACCACCCACGTGACTGCTTTACCTATTTAATTAAGAGCCGGAACTAATTTAACAATCCGTCATCACGTTTTGTGTGAACTAAAACAGATCAAAACAATGGCGACCAACCAGTTACGCTTCACGTTTCAAGTAAATAAATACGGACGAATTCGTGGACGCTAATACAAATGGAGATAAGCCTCAACTGTTAATCACGAAAAACCTTCAACATATACCCAGTAAACATTGCGGCACCAATTCGGTGCTGATCTGGCACCAGTAATGGTACCAGTTTGGTACCGGATTTCCGGTGCCGATTTGGCATTGAAGTTGCACCCCGGTCATGCACCGGAATGGCACCAGTAAAGCGGTGGCACATTTTTTTCAGTGATTTACTAGTTTACTCAATATATCATATAGTGATGTAAAATCATCTAGTATATACTGTTGAATGAACACCGGGCTAGTGCTGTTTTGGTACCAAAAGAGTGGTACCATTTTGGTACCAAAATAGTAGTATCGATCCGATGATGGTATACTGGTGCCACAGTGGCTTCATAAGATCAGCTGTATATATATATACTATCCTTTCAATGATATTCCAGTGCTAATTCAGGGTCCCAGACTCCCAATATCAGTATCATTCCAATGATTGCAGATCGGCACCGTAATATCGGCATTGATCCGATGATGCTATATCGGTACCAGATCGGCATCGTAATATCGGTATCGTTCTGATGATGGTATATCGGTACCAGATCAGCATCGTCATATCAGTATCATTCCGATGGTGGTAAATCGGTGCCGGATCAGCATCGCTATATCAGTATCGTTCCGATGATGATAGGACGGTGCTAATGGAGCTTTCCAGAGGCCACGCCCACAGTGTAGTGCTGCCCAATGGCAATTTATTAGAATATATTCGACAAATCAGATGCCGAGCCGGCCGTGGACATTTTTTTAATTAATTTTTTTAAACAAATAAAAAAAATAAAAAAATTTGAATTTTTGAACAAGAAGTTTCAATCTAAAATCTAAAAAGAAATTTTAAAATTAAATAAAAAAAAATTAATTAAACAATTATTTTTTTTTATTAAAACTAATTTAAAAGATTCAATCTATTGAAAAATTCTATAAAAAAAAATATATATATATAATAATTTAAAAATTTTAAAAATTTTAAAAACAAATTATTAGTTTGTTTTTGTTCAACAGCAGATAAAAGTTCAATCTAAAAAAAAAATTAAAAATTTAATTTAAATAATTTTTTTTTTAAATCAAACTGGTTAAAAGATCAAATTTGCAAGAATCATATACATGAGTCTGTTTCAGCTAGTTAACATAAGGGCAAGTGCTGATGTGTTCAGTTCGGAAGTCGATCTCGGGTAACAGACAATATTTATGTGGATAAAGTATTTTTACCAGTGGGCGGGACTACCGCTGTGGGTGTGGCCTCTGTGGAAAGCTCCATTCAGCGTAATATCATCATAAAACATTTTGGACAAGAGGAATACAAGTGCCGCATCCCTTCATTTAAGCAGTCAGATTTCCAAGAGGAGTAACTACAGCCTGAGGATAGGTGAAATACAATGATGAACAAAATTGAAGAAAACATACCATTTATTTCCAAAAAAGAAATAATCATAAATTATATATATATAGTACGTGTACAAGATATGAACAAAATAAAGCTAAAATCTTTATGAAAGTATCAACGACATTGTAGCGCTATGTCAACTGACATAACAATATATATATAAATTAGATCGAACTTGACCTGTATTCCAGATTAGGTTCCGATCGCATAGAAAATGTTTGAGTTATCGCACCATGCATAAAGTGTCTATGGACAGACGAATGACAAGTGGTCAATCAGGACATCGACAATAAATGTACCATACTATGGGTACAATATAATACTGCATGATGAATTTACTTTGGATAATAAATGTACTGAAATCCAAAATGGCAGACAGCGGCCGAACAACTCGTTCCCATCCACATGATCAATGGAAGGGCCTGTAGCCAGTTCTAATGGACTTACATAGCGTAATACTGAAAAACAAGATGGCCAGCGGCAGCCATGTTTAATGTCTATTTCCATGACAAATTTCGAGGTAGGACTAATGGTGCTAGTGGAGTCTGTAATAATGGGTGCAAGTTTAAAAATAAAAAATGTTGTAAGCAAAAATTAATCGTTCTACGTGTCATTGGTTATGAACATTTTCATGATCATTGATGCAATGGTTAAGACTGTAACCTAAAAAGGATCAGAATGTAAAACTGACGCACAGTGGCAATAGCTTCCCTTGACGTCAAATAAATGTGTAGGACATGACATAAACCCATAACTAACAAGTAGGGTTGAAACGATTAATCAACTAGCTGTAGTCGACGCTGAAATGTCAGAACGTTGACTCTGAATTTTGCTGTCGACTAGTCGGAACTTAGTGTATTAGTTACATGTATAAAGTTTTCAATATCGATTCCGGCATAAACGGTGTTAACTGTGCGTAAGTTACTCTAAGTATAACGTTTGGTGGCACCCGGAATTGACAGTGTTACTAGTATAGACACACACAGTGACCCGACTATCAATTGAAAGAATGAAATTGACAACACAATGTCTCACTCGTCATTTGAGGTCAAAGACATCACTGCGACATGATGGCAATGATTGACGCGGCTTTATCATTTGTCGGAGACTGCTTTGATCTAGACACTGTGTATATTTCAATTGATCTCGCACCATCGGGTTATGATGCGACGCTGTGTGAAGGTCGCTTAATGTGACGTCACTGGTGCTGCCGTATATAAATGATACTGACTGAAGTTCTCGATCACTCGACCTTTTGACCATCCCGGGCGTGTATCCTGGGCGCTTTGCACCCACCTGCTACCACACAGAACTGGCTATCGTATTCCACACGTAGCCTATACTACAGGTGTATTTAGTCGGAACATTAACATTTCATATTGACACCGCTCGGCACCAGATTATTGGTGATCTCGAACGCTGATATTAAATTTAAAACCTGTATAAATGTTCGTGTTTCTAATCATTATCCACCACATGTCTAATTATATAACCATATGCAGTGTGTTGGATAAATATCAAGATGTTTACATTATTATTTCCCAAATAAATTGTTGTCTATGTAGGGAAATGCGCAACCGGTACGCAATAGACCGTCATTGCACCAGTCACCAGTGTATGCCATGTACGATGAATTTTCCGTACCATGTTATCTTTGAAGGTTTTGATATCGGGTAGACGGGTACAGACTAGTTGACGCACTAATCGTTTCAACACTACTAACAAGTGCAGATATATTGCATGGGGGCTTCCATTGCTTGATAAAATATGAAATTGATATTCTTTATCTCAATGGAGAAATGAAATTTGGAGTCGAAAACACAAGATGAGCATATAATATGTCAATTTTTTATATCTGTTTCATTTAGTACTTTAGTATTCATTGGAATGGTCTAATTATTTGCAGGAATGTCAGGTTATTATAACTGCAGAGGATATGACGAGAAATGCCATATGGATTTTGTAAGAATGTTCAAATAACAAATTAAACAAACAGTCTTGCTTTTTTGTTAAAAACTTACTGGGCGAATGCATTCTCTTATATATGTGAGTCTCCCAAACGGAGCCTTGTATAATATATAAGAGAATACACTGGTTTACAAGGTCAAGTTAAATAATGTTAGGCCAATGTATTCTCTTATAAATGCAGGGCTTCATATGGGAGACTTGCATATATAAGAGAATGCAATTGGCACATGTTTTTTGGCAAAATTTCAGAAGAAAACCAATACTGCCTTTCTAAGGGAGAGCTCTTCTTATTCTTGACTTCTCTCTCTTCATAAGTTCAACTGAAGTTGTCTCTGCTGCTGTGATCTGAATTGTCCTGAAATTATTAATATAAAAGCATGAATATATCTGCCTCCAAGTCACATGTATATTGTTTCCGAACATACATCTACAACAAACTCACATCAGATGGGGCTCAGAATATTAATCAGTTGGTTTCTTCAAGGACGAGGTGGCAGTTGGAAGGGGTTGGTGCTTTTCTTTCACTCATCATTCGACCATTTAAACATTTGGATTCTACAATTCATAGACCGATCTAGTGTTGACTAATATAAAATTACAGTACGTTATAGTTTTCCAACCAATATTCGGTGTAAAATGTATTGTGTTGTCTTAGACCCAGGGTCAAATAATATCCTACATGTACGGTACATGTACTTTCACAGGGTTTCCGCTATAGCGGCAGGGAATCCCTTTGTGAGCCCCATTCCCCCCAGCCAATTTTTCACCTTCTGTCATACCACAGGACATATTCATTATGATAATGTATACAGGTATAAAGATGTTTACTTCTCAATTTCGTTGCGACAGTACTAAGAAATTTAAATAGTTGACAACTTTATTTGATTTCTAGCGAGATTACACACTCGGACCGATCTAACACGAACTGAGGAAGTGATCAAACCGACATCGCTAGAACACATGCTTTGGAGTCTGCTGGTTACATTGCTGCGGTTAGGTTATGAAAAATGACAGCCAATAATTTAATCATGTTATATTCCGGTATATTATGCATCCGAACCTTCTGTCGAGTCTTGAATAGTGGTTGTTTAACTTCAACGAGCGTATTTCCGTATACAGCAATTAATTTTTATCAAATAAATTTTCAATGTTTTAAAGTTATTACGGTTGATAGCATAGTAACTTAGGATATGGATGCAAAACAATCAGCAAATCTACTCTCTGTTTCTTCTATTGGCCGATAAAACAAAAGTAGGTCCACCAGTGTTTCCACGACATTGAAAACATTGACTGCATTTTCCCCTCGGCGGATACAGGACCCGTTCCCCAAAACCTAGCGGAAAGCTTGACTTTCAGTCAGATATAAGACCCAATTTGTATCTTATTTTAGTTAGGGAATACATGTATTTGGTCATATTAAGTAAACATCGGTTTGGAATCTTTCAACAGATCAAAGGGTCAGACAAGAGATTATTTATACAATATACACCAGTAATGTGGTTCAAATGCACCATGTCTGTTCAGATGGTAAATACATATTAACATGAGAAATCAGTCCCCACCTACATACATGTAAAGTAACTAAATGGTTGTATTCAAAAGTGCAATACATGCATAAATCCATGATATATTGATACCCTTGTACAATTTTTAAGGGCTGAGACAGGGACATGATAACAGGAGTGTCTCACTCCCCCCTCCACTTTGGTCAAATGTTCAACAGTTGGAAATTTGATATAGCTGACACAACAATTATTTGATTTGTTCTTGTAGATTGATTTTCTAACAATTTAGTAGTGGAAAATTTGTAGTTTTTAGAACAAATTACATATTTTTTTCAGATCTGTTTGTAAAAATTTGGACTGAAATTTGAAATTGCAATAAGAAATTGTTACAAAATTTCCAATTTTTTTTGCGGGGGGGGGGGGCGGGTTGTCAGGTCTCAAAATTTCCAACAATTGGACAGCCTGAAGCCAGTCCGGATTAAGCGAATTTCATGTTCAGATTTCAAACAATTTTCACACCGAGCTGAACCATGGAAAAAAATCGATCGAGCTGAATTTGCATGATGTTAGACATCCAGATATGATATTAGGACTGGTGACATGGAATTACTCGCATACTTGTGAATTTGATATGGTTCAAGGGGTGTAGTTAGATATTCAAAGGTGGACACCCTTCCTAACGTGGAGACCATCTATGCCGGTAACCACATACATGCAATGGGTGTGAGAAGCATCTATAGCAACATCTACCAACTCTATTAATAATTAATTGTCATAATTGACCTCTTTAACTATTGCATGATTCATTATTATCTAGGTAAATATAATGCCACTCTATTTGAATTATCATAATAAGATGCTGCAGCTGAGCGTACAGTTGTTGGAATAAAATTAAAAAACACCAGCCCCATACTGATAATATAGAAGATAAATTAGTTGTTATGGTCAAAGTAGTTCATGTAATTTGTCGGTAAACAGCGCATATTTTCTTTGGGAAGACAGTAAAATGGAAATGCTTACAACAGACGATGACTCTTGCACTGGCTTTGTTTGCGATTTTGGTGCTTGATAAGTTAATATCTTAGCCACTTGGCAGCTATAGTTCTGAATCGGCTATCGGCCATTGTGGAAGTCTTTGGCAACTTTCTAACTGCTTCTGAAATAAAATATTATCTGCAATGTTACACTTCAATCTAATAAAATTGAAAATAATCACATTATTTACAATGTATAAAAGTAAAATTGCATGCATGGAAGAATTACATGCATCAGTTTTATAAATTTATTTGGGGGGGGGGCATAGTTCATGTATGGACAATTAGATTTGCACAGGTCAAAAATGTTCAGTTGCCAAAGCCTTTACCAATTACATTCATCTGGGATTAACCACTAGGGTTCAAACGATTGATCGACTAACTGTAAACGATGCTGAAATGTTAAAATATCGACTCTGAATTTTGCCGTGACACTCGCCATTTGAGGTAAAAAACATCACTGCGACATGATGGCAATGAGTGATGCGGCTTTATCGTTTGTCGGAGACCGCTTTGATCTAGACACTGTGTATATTTCAATTGATCTCGCACCGTCGGGTTATGATGCGACCTGTGTGAAGGTCACTTATATAAGGTGACGTCATTGGACAATTCTATTCACTCATGGAAATGTTACGAAAATCCAATTGACACGAAAACATATGGTAGTCATTCTCTTATTCTTTTCAAACCAGTGCGACGACATGCGTGTAAATCATCAAAGAGATGTGTGAATATTACCGGGTACTTACTAGTACTTGCGTAGGTCATTTTGTTGCCTAATTTAGCTATTGTCACGAATGTATATATAGTAAATCCGTGAATCGCCCATCTCTAACCATATGTCTAATTATATAATTTGATTCAGTGTGTTGGATAAATATCAAGATGTTTACTGTATTATTTCACAAATAAATTGGTGTCTATGCAGGGCAATGCGCTACGCAATAGACCGTCATTGCATCAGGCATCAGTGTATGCCATGTACGATGAATTTTCCGTACCACGTTATGTTGAAAGTTTGAAATCGGATAACGACTAGTCGACGCAACGTGACTTTTGGGCCTCGACTAGTCGACTTTTAAATTCACTAATCGTTTCAACACTATTAACCACCAATGAATAGAATACACTAAAGGCATTTATGGCAGTTAAATTGTACTATAAAATGAGCTCAAGGAACAACATCAATTTATTATCAGCTATCTCATGAACTGACTTCATTTTATTTACACAGTAAATAAACCCGTTGAAGTTAAACGACGACTATTCAAGACCCGGCAGGAAGTACTGGAATATAACATGATAAAATTATCGGCAATCATTTTACGTAACCTAAGCGCAGCAACGTAACCAGCGGACTACGAAGCATATGTGTTCTAGCGATTTCGGATTTGATAACTTCCCCAGTTTGTGTTAGATCAGTCCGAGTGTGTATTCTCAGTGTGTATTCTCGCTAGAAATCAAATAAAGTTGTCAACTATTTAAATTTCTTAGTACTGTCTCAACACAATAAACATCTTTATACCTGTATACCGGTACATATGGAATATGTCCTGTGGTATGACAGAAGGGGGGAAATTGGCTGGGAGAATGGGGTCCAAAAAGGGATCCCCTGTCGCTATAGCGGAAACCCTGTATCTATATAACTCTCCAGGACTCTAAACTACTGATATACATGTAATATACTTTTTTAAAGTAACATACCGCACATAGTCAACAAGAGGTGTGCACTCGCGTGTCAGTATACCCCCACCGTGGCAAATTCAACCCGCATTATGCGTAAATCCAACAAAAAAGTTTTTTAACTTTAAAGAAAAATTTGGATTAATAATATCGATATGGTGTCGCAAGAAGCTTGTACAGAAAAAATATTCAAATTGGTTCATATTTGTTCGAATGATTGCAGAAACCCAAAAAAGGATAGAAAATGAAACGCAACCTTAACATCTAAGATGACTTTTGTCAAGTGCTTGGTCAGACAAACCAAACTTCTGCTAAGGCACACAACTCCAGGGAAAAAAGCATCCACAAAAAAATATCCCAAAATTTTCTAAGTCAAAATAAGTTGAAAATGAAGTGTAATGTTAGGAAAAACAACCCGAGCCAACCCTGAGCCGCATCATGTAGAGAGGGTGTTGTGAGAAGCATGTATACCAAAAATTATTGAAATTGGTTCATATTTGTTAAAGTTATTAAGTCGGACAGGATTTTCTAAATCAAAATAAGTCGAAAAGTAAGGCGTAACTTAAAAAACAGAAAGTCGGACCGCACCGCAATTAGCATAATGCGGAGAGGCGGTCCTAATGAGCATACAAAAAATTATTGAAATCGGTTCATAGTGTTTCGAGTTATGAGGTCGGACGGACAGACGCAGTCAATCCAGTATACCCCCCATTTTCTTCGAAAGTGGAGGTATAAAAACGTTTGAATTGCGATGTGAACACACCCAATCATTATGATGTAACTGATGTACAGTAATCTATTAGATTTATTATCTTAACTCATTACCACTCTGACTGCAGCTGATTACAACCCCCAGGTTACTTTGACGTTGTGATGTTAAAAACTCAGCGCACCTTGCCACGGCGAAGTATATTACGTCCCATTTCCTCAGAGATTTTGACATTTTAGTCGGCTTTAGCATGTTTTTACCTTAGTTCTGTGATCGCTGTCATTCTAATTTCTAAATTATAGAAATGGCCTTTCGACAAGTTTCGTGGTTTCGCTATTTAGTATTTGTTCAGAATTTGTTGTTTCAAACTACCAATTGAATAGACTGTGCCACCTTTCCATAATGTCACAATTCCAAGTTTAAATGTTAAAATGTTGCAACATTTATCAAAAGCAATCATCGTTTTTATTATTTTTTAACAAATGTACTTTCGAGCAAGGTAAGGCGTGAATGGAATAAAATGTTCTGATTGGATAAAATATACTTCAACTGCATACTTCATGTAAAATCAAAACAATTGTGACGATTAATGGAGAAAGCCACGAAAATTTGGTTTTTACTTTTATTAAATAAAAAGGTGTCAAAAGGTGCTTCTGAGGAAATGACGTAAGGTGACAAAAGGTGTCTCTGAGGAAATGACGTAAGGTGACAAAATGTGCTTCTGAGGAAATGTTGTAAGGCGTCAAAAGGCGCTTCTGAGTGGTAATGAGTTAATAAGCTCCATGTCAAAATCAATGCCATATATTGGTTATGAATACCATTCCAAGCATGTTTGGGTTAGACAAAATTGACTTACTTTGCCACTCTCCTTGCCAGTTGGATAATGATTGCCAAACGGGTGTTTACCAGCTTTCCCAATTCCTGTTGAACCTGTTCAGTTCATTTTTCCTGCCAGGGTTTTTGTCGCCATAATCTTCAAAATTTCATAAATGTCCTCAGTCATATGTACCACCGGCAAATCGATATCGAGTCACCTGAAATCAGAATTTGATATGCATTGATCTAATTGATGTGTCACTTACTGAGGGAAAAATATAGCATGTGATTTTTTTGTTAAAGCAATATTTCATGTACGGTACATTCTACATACATCTTTGTACCGTAAATTTAATTGATTTCAGATATTTTGTGATCTCAACATGTACATGTGAGCTACCCTGCTGGAAAAAACAAGTGTCCACTTAACTGCGGTGCGGTTAGCGTTGCCACCACGGCCGAAATGCAACTACACCGCGGCTCCACCGGCTAACTACAGTTGGGCCGCGGTGTACTAGTAATTGCCATTCGGCATGGTGTAGTTGCTACGGTGTACTTTCATCAAACTGAAAAAAGAGAATACAAACCATAAATCTAACCACGGTTGACATGCCATTCGACAGCGAGGGTAGTTGCCTTTCGGCCGCAGTGAACTTGCCATTCGGCCGCGGTGCTCAACTGCAGTTACAAACTCTGACACCGCAGCCGAACGGCAAATACACCGCGGTGCCAATGGACACTTGTTTTGTCCAGCGGGGTACATGTAGTGTAGAGGGTTGGTGTCTGGTGTCAATAGTTTCCTTCTACACACAATGAAGGCCACATTCCCATAACAATGGTGCTTCAGGGCTTTCCAAAATCCATTCATAGCAATTGGATTTCACATTTGAATCAATCAACAGGACAAAACTTTCAGATTGTCACTAGCAGCCAAAGGCGGACTGGCCGATCGGGAGACCGGGAAATTTCCCGATGGGCCGGAGGCCGGAAAAATTCTGACTCCACGTGATTTTCTATCAAGCGAGAATCCGAGGGTTTTTTACGGTTTGGGGGGGGGGTGGGGGGTATATGTGGTTGGGCCGCAAACTTGGGCCGCAAATGAAACAGACGTGGGCCGCCACATGTGTTGTTTAACCAGCCGTGTATCCAATAAGATGGCACTCTTCTCACATAAATTCATGAAGTGAATTCCATTTTACGACGGCGTCTGAGATTGTCCCGATTGTAACCATATTTGGAACTGTCACTAAACAAGAATATAATGATTCGGAAATTATTCCACATGTAAAATGTTTTACTTCGGATAATGTGTACTGCCAATATATATATAAATATATATCACCCGAGAAGCGGAAAACCGGCGAGGAAAGTTATACATGTAAGTTACCTAAATTGGGAAGTTTGCAGTTCCCCATGTGAGTATAATGTGACGTTTGTGGGGGGGGGGCAGAGCCGGAGTGGCCGATCAGGAGACCGGAAAAATTCCGGATGTGGGCCGCCTAATGTGTTGTTTAACCAGCCGAATTGGCCAATCGTAATGTTGTCATTAAATGAACTTGTCAGCATCATATAACACCATGTAAAGAGCCCGTTAATCTCAAGATTTTGACGGTAACTCCCATCTGTAAATCCCAAAAAAATTCTCATGCACCCTCCCCCAATTGAAATTCACAACAAAATAGGAACGCTTCAGTTGATGCCAGTCTAGATGTTAGGATTCGCGATTTTCTGGTTTAGTTTTCAAAATTTTCTCACCCCGGGCCGAACAACCATGAACAGCCCGGTGTGTCCTGGTCTCTTGTCCGTAGCCGTGTGCATTTGTCTGGAGTTAGACCGCTATATGTTAGAATTTATGCAATTTTCCAGGCAAAAATATCTTAATGGTCTCACACCGGGAATATATAGAACCACGGTTTATGAATATACAGGATATTAGGCCAGAGGTGCAAATGGAATTATGTAAAATTTGGTCTGCATTTGTATTTGGTCCGATCCTGATTCAAGGGGGGGGGGTACAGTTGGAATTTCCCAAGGTGGACTGTGGACACCCTTGAACAGATGGGCGGCAGGCCAGTATTATATTCATTTCCTGTGCCGTTTTTTTGGCCCAGTCCGCCACCTTTGAATTTACTCTTTGCAGTGATCAATAAATAATTTGGAAAGCTGTGCAATATTTGTTACTATTCATCTCCTATGTATAATTGGGATGACTTGGAAATGAAAGAAGATTGAAATTCAATGTTAAAAAACATGGATTTCACCATTTAAATCCAACAGCAGACCCAACAGATGATCATTTTGATATTTTACATGGTTGAATTTGAAAAGTTTGGTGGAATATATTGCTGCCAAATGCAATCTTATAAATTGTTTTTTGCAAATGACACAACAGCACTAAATTTTCTTACCGCATCGCGTTGTTCAAACAACATCTGTTGGTTTTCTTCGAGTATTGACATTTTCTGGAGAATCTCCTGCTGTGTCTCCATGCTGTAAGGAGACAAAATAGTTGCCAAATGCACTAATAAAGTCGCCACATACATGTATGACAACAGGCTAAAATGAAAGTATCAATGACACTGTAGCTCAACTTGGAAAGGGAATAAATTCATGTGTTCAGTCAATGGAGTGATTAGGAATGTGGAAATTTGAAAGGTCTAGTTATGAAAAGAGTAGAATCCAAGATGGCCACTGGCAGCCATGTTTTTTTGCCGAATGACTCCAAAATGACTCGTTCCCATTTACATGTCAATACTAACTTCCACGACAAATTTCATGATGATCAGACTAACACTATGTCCTGTAGTCTGCGCTAAGCCTAATAGCATGAATTTTGAAATCCAAGATGGCTTTTGGCAGCCATGTTTTTTTCAGAATGAACCCATACTGACTCGTTCCCATCTACATGTCAATTAGTGATGCGGACCGGACCGGACCACCTTGGGTGGTCCGGTCCACTGCCAAGGCGGTCCAGTCCGGTCATTCCGGTCCGGTACACATGCCTGGACCGGTCCAAAATGGTCCGGTCCACCTATAATTAGCTATATGTTAATGAATTCTCAAAGTGTTTACTCTGTATAGTACAAACTATAAGGTTACTGAGTTAAGTGCATCGCAATGAGTCCATATATGTTAAAACTTACATTGTTTGCCGATTGTATGCATCATTGTCTGTCTCTGGTGGGATATACTGGGAACGATGCACGATAATAGTATTTCTAGTAATGCGAACATGCACTAATTAAATGTATTGGACAGATATATAGCTAGGGCCAGCATGTGTTATATAAACCAATCTATAACATGGCACTCAACTGATCGTATGCATGATTCGTATCATACATATTTTCATTAAATTGAAATTTAAACGAAATAACTATACTGAAGACAATTATACAAATGTGTACTAAATGACTACTATATTAATATTGGAGTCTTGGAGATTGTGATGGCTGATTGTATAGTCCTGCCAATTACAGTTATATACCTAAGTACAACTACTATTGGATTAATGCGACTGTCTTGTGTATGTAATATGTAATGTGGTTTGCATGTTTCTTCGATAATTATAACTGTGAAAAACAATAGAATACTCGATTCGATATCCATCCAAATTGATTAGTTGATGCCATGTTACACTGTTTATGACAAATAGTTCCATACTCATTCAGTTGCATGTTTGTCGCATTGATAGGGTGCTACATAGTGTTGGCCTGTGTTACACTAATACATTATAAGGAACGTGACATGTACAAAGTACATTTATACATTGTTTTCGTGGCATCAAACGTTTAATAGGCCTAGATATTAACCAATTGAATGCGTCAATACATCGTTGCTAATTGATATGACGGCAAATAAGCAATAATATTTGCGATAGTTTATTATAACTGTAGTAAAATAGTGGACCGGACCGGAGAGTACCGGACCGGCGGCAAAAAGCGGTCCGGTCCGGTCCAGTGACACCCGGTCCGGACCGGACCGCGGTCCACCCCTGGACATGGGACCGGACCGGTCCAAAGCGGTCCGGTCCGCATCACTAATGTCAATGCTAACAGCCATGACAAATTTGATAAAGACAAAGGTGCCAAAATTTTAGTAATGCAAAGGGTACATGTAAAATCCAAGATGAAGGCCATGTTTTTGACCGAATGACACCAGAATGACACGTTTCCAATCTACGTGTCAATATTAACATCCACGACAAATTTCATGATGATCAGAGAAATAGTATGGGTCGTAGCCCATGCTAATGGATTGAATTTTGAAATCCAAGATGGCGCTGACAGCCATGTTTTTACGCTGAATGACCCCAAATGTATCTGAATTCCATTGTCAACATCTGTGACAAATTTCATGATGATCCGACTAAAGGATGCCTGCATCCATGTTTTTTACCAAATGATCCCAAAATGACTCGTTCCCATCTACATGTCAATATTAACATCTATGTGACAAATTGCATGATGATCAGACAAATAGTGTGGCCTACAGTCCATGCTATTAAATAAGATTGAATTTTGAAATCCAAGATGGCTGTTGGAGGCCATGTTTTTTTGCCGAATGACCCCGAAATGACTTGTTCTTATCTACATGTCATTGTTAACATCCATGACAAATTTCATGATGAACAGACCAAAGGTACCGGGTATGACCTGTAGCCCATGCCAAAGGATTTAGTCACGTTGTTCACACATGCTTCTGAAGCTCATTTGAAAGTGATCTCAGCTTTAAATTTGATGCAATTTTTATACAAGCATAAAAAGCAAATTGAATAACATTTCATCAACCTCAGGCGATGTTTCCTGTACAGCATACAGATACAATCCTTTTGTGATTCAAATATGACATCGCAATGGCCAAAACCTGAATTTATATCTCCATACGTGTACCGGTAGGCCTTTTCATTATCTTAATGACAATTCGTGAGTTTCGTAAACTTGAGATTTGAAAGTTTGATTTTGAAATGATTTTTGAAGGTCTCTGAGACATACCGGTACATGTACCGTACTGTACATGTACTAGTAATCATTTAGATTATACAGATGTATGTACCGGTATGCCTGCTTGTTGGATCAACAATGCAATTGTACATGTGTACCGGTACATGTAAAATACATGTATAATCGGTGGATCCTGTTGGCCACATTAGAATGCAATTTACATGTACCATACATGTACATGCACAATGTATCTCAAACTGGGCAGACCGAAGTCATACTGGTGTCTTTTCACAGTTTATCTTCAAGTATGAAATGCATTGGAGGCCTTTACGGTGGATATTGTTGCTAAAAATACAATGTAGTTAATCCATTAAAAACACCATAAACAGAAATAATAAAAAAAAAACAGACAGACTTTGTTCTTACATGTATAGCAATAATTCATATCGCATAAATAGTTTGTTATTGTCGAGTTTGTACACATTGTTATTTAAACAAATTTTTTTGTTTGTTTACATAACACAGCATACAGACTTGACAATAACATACTACCGGTATTTATGTGATATTTATGATTGGTAAAAGAACAAAACATACCGGAACCTCATCATATTGAGCTGTAGCCAGGACATCGGATACGAAGTTCAAGTTTTAAGGACCAACAACTTTATTACTGTAGATGTCCAATTAAAACCATGCACATGTACGGTAAGTACCGGTAGTCAGTTGCACAAGCAAGCCCAAAATAGAGTTGAAGATACCGGTACATACTCTGATTTAATGCCCCTAAATTACCGGTACTATTTCTTCGGATTCTGGGGCAAAAATATTATATTTTAGTCGAGGAACCCACCCATCAAGGCCCAGAGTTATCAGATTTTTAGTTTTTAAATGTGTGTGTTTCACCACCTCAAATATTTGGCGGCCTGGCAAATATTAAGACAAATGCCGACCGACATACCAGTACATGTACCATACTCTTGATACCAAATTGCGTTGAACAAAATGTTGATATATAGCAATTCTTGGGAACTTTTAACTTATACTATACATGTACCTGTAGTTGACGGTGGTTAGCAGTATTGTTTGGGCAATTAATCAATGCTGATACGGGTAACTGAAACGGCATTTCTAGAAATGTTATTATTGTCGGAACCTGATGGTATGGGGACCATCGAATCAGATTGCATACCTTAATAAACAGAACTTAATTATAAACTATATACCGGTATACATGTACCTTATACCAGTGCATTAACTGGTTAAATCGTCTCGGACTCACTTTATCATTCATGTTGCCTCCAGTTGCAATGACAACAGAGCAAAATGAAATTAAATAATGTGTTTTTGGAAATTATTAGTAGTTCATTAAAAATTACAGATATATCTGGCTTAAAGTAATCGACCCCCTCTAACGTGGTTTGACCCCGGTAATACTGTCTGCAGTATTGTACCATGGTAAGGTCACCGCTTCAACACTGCATGAAGTCCCAGTTCACAGGCATGAAAATATAATGCAGTGGTTCTCCTTTACTGTATCTACATGTATGGAACTTAAAAGGCATGGATGGCCTTCATTATATAAACCAGTAGAAATAACAGCTACATGTACCAAATTATGAAATTTTTTCCAAGAATATACTAATACCGGCAGTACTCTTGAGTGCCTAATAAAAGTACAGGGTGGAATAATAGTACAGGTTGGAAAATGTCGCGTAACTGAATAATAGTACATGTACAGAGCGGAATAAACGTACAGACTGGAAATATTGGTACCATACATCCCAACAAAACAGAATCTTGTTATATACAATTATACATGTACCGTATACTACATCATACTTTATATTTCCGCTATACTATGTTGAATTTGAAGTAGCCATTCTGTTTGCAACAAATAAACTTGGCTATGTTGATGAAATCCACATACAGTACATTGTACGTTGACTTTATCTGTCTCCGTTATTGAAATACCGGAATACACTCAAGTAAATTCACTTATCGCGTCGGTCAATTAGAACAAATCATATCCTAGCAATTGATGCTTTGGTCGCATCGCCATATGAATACCACAGTGATACCGTATAACGGTATTATGTTTGCCGTACATTGTAATTGAGCATTGATGCTGAAGTCGCGATGATTTAACACCGAAATCTTGAAAGGTGAAGAATAGCGATACATGTAGCTATACCAGTATGTTGTAAACAACTTTAATATAGTGGCATTTCTAACAACTAAGTTCAATTAGAGGAGGTCTCCTCGGTGTTGAGTGTTTTGCTTATCAGAGAATCTTTATGCTGCTTGTGAACATAATACAGCGTTTGTGTACACATGTGCATAATACAGAGTTCTAACATAACAATAACATGCCGCAATTTCGCGACATTTATGATTGGAGCAAGAACAAAGTTTGGCTATATTATAACATCATTCCTGTTTATGGTGGTTTTAAAGACATACTGGGTATTTTGGACTTGTTTGGTGCGCGAAACTGATAAAATTATTAATCGGGCACTATGCCAACTGGGATACTGGTAATGCAGCAATCTACTAACATCACTGAAAATCTCAAAGAAATCGACCCTACATCTCCATAGAAAGCAACTCAAATGATTTTGCAATCGATACTCATTGCATCTGATAAATATATGACTGACGGTGCGTGTTTTATATACCGTATATGCATTCATATCATAACTACTTTGAACAAGATTATTCTCTATTTCTATGTGATCACCCCAGCGGAGTGTTTCACATCACTTTACTAGTAATGGATGTGACTATTTTAACAGCAATACACACTGCCAACGCTTACCGTTTAACAAGATCCTTGGCATTGTAAATCTACCGCAGTGATCATTTCAATGACATTAAATAAAATCTAAACACAAATTCAATCCTTTCTGTCACTGTGGAGACCATCGATTCATAATTTCCTTCTGATACCTGGGCATTTTTCCATAAATTAATCATGTTCGACAAGCAATGAACACTAATATGGGCGATATGTGCTTCGCATAACCCAATTTCAATCTCGTGCCGAATGAGACTGATGTGCATTAATTTATGTAAACATAAATACACGGTGTGCATTTATGTATAAAACGTTATGACAATGACCCAGTTAGGCATTACCGGTCAGTTAGGCATTACCGGTAGCGATAGTTACGTTATGGACAATGTGTTCCCCTATCGTATTGCTAAATCGCCAACCCAAGTTTCAGTTTTAAGAGGGAGGTCAAGTGACCGATTTTGAATTGGGATTTCCATGCAAATCTGCAGAGCAAAAGTTACAGAGTTGCACATACCGGTACCTGTAGCCTAAGGCTAGGGCCTACTTCTGAGTGTGACTTGATCATGTTGATGTGGACGTATTGAAAACAACAGGTACATTTATTATTTATCTGGCGGGTCCACTTGGAAGTTGGGACTGACTTGTTCAATTATAAATTATATAATGTTAATTTGTGTATTTATTTTTGAATTTTATATTGTTTTTTCAAATGTAGCCTTAGAAAGTTAGTTGAAGCCATGTAGGTCAAGTGATGTAGGCTAATTCCAGAAAAAAAAATTCAAAAATATATTTAATTTATTGCATTTGCAATGCAAGATTTTATAATTTACTAAGCGTTACTAGACCAGCCAGATAAAATTTATCATAAATACCTTTTGTTTCCAATACCACATCAAGTCACACTCAGAAGTACATGTATGTGCAACTCTATAACTTTTGCTCCGCATATTTGCATGGAAATCCCCATTCAATTTCAAAATTATTCACTAATCATTGTCTAATGTGAAGATCGAAATTATAATTTGGACATTAATTCCAATGTGCGTAATGATATAACTCAACTAATTATAATACCTTACCAATACCCCTGGTCCGAACAGAAATAACACTCTTATGTCTGTAAACATTTCATTTATAAAGTGAAAACATATTATCGATTTTCAAGATGGCGTCCTTCCCCGGATGTGCGAAACTGTTTTCATTGGCTGTTGTTTTTAAGGGACCATTTGTTTTCGGTATATTATATTTAAAAGGATATGTCCATCGACGTATATTTTTTTTATAAATAAGCCCAGATAGTTTTATTTTACGATGTCGAAAATTGCTTGCGGAAGGTCTGGAACCCTATATAGCTGGAAAGATCTTTGAATTATATCGGCTTCCATTGCAACAAATTGCATTGATATTCCCGTAGTCCTGACTCTGAGATAATCTACATTTCGGCGCCCACTCATAATTTATAGGTTCATAAATAATAATTTTTATAATTTTTAATTCCGCCTTAACTCGAGAAGAACACAATAATTACACACCTAGACGTACTATAGGCCTAAATTGGTCCCTGGTACAATAAGAGCGTTAATTCGTAATCATATAATTTAATTTTTTTTAAATTATGTGCTGATTAATTTTCGAAAACTTTTGTGACTATATACATGTACTAGTAACCTTTGAGAAAATCACTAAATGTACATTAATCATTAATATTGTATGCGTTAAATTGAATATTTATCGACTATCTGGGCTTATTTATAAAAAAAATTTAATAAAAATTTAGAATTTTGTTATTACAAAATTGACAAACAATATAATATAATACTGCCCTTCTAAAACATCACAAACTTTATATGAAATAGGCCTAAGTCGATATCTAGGCTATTCAATATCAAACAAAATTTAACTTCTTATCTCAAACATGTTTTTATCAAACGCTAGTGTTAATATATTAATTAAAATGTTTCACAATTAAATTGTCCACGATCCCTCAATACATCTTTACGACTTCAAAGTAAATTGTAGGCCTAATTATATTGGACATACCTTTGCTCATGGTGATTGCTGGTCGTTGACGTATGACGATAAACAAACTGTAGGCTATAAAGTAGAACATATTTGGTTACGGGACAACTCCATGATTGTTTGATATTATTTTTTCCGAAAAAAAAGAAAGGCAATATAAATATAGAAACAGGCAACAGTCGAATAAATGAATCGGTATTTTAATTTCACGAGAATTAAAAAAAACACACATTTTGCGAAACTATAAATATATTATGACATATACCGGTAGAACCTTTTTTAAAAGGAGAAATCTATGAAGAAAAAAAATTGGTATGTTATTCACATATTTGCTGAATAATATTCCAGCTTGAATTTTAATAATTTAAAACATATATAGACCTGCTATACGTAAATAACTCAATAAGAAAATAATTTAAAGTACCAGTACTTACATATATATAGGTCTGTAGGAGAAGTTGGTGATGACGTGAAGCGAACAATATCTATAAGAACTGATCAATGTTGATTTGAAAAAAGTATATATGCCACTGCCTCTTGAAAAAGATGTATGTATACCTCTCAAATAATCTCTAGATGAGAAGCATGTGGCAATTTCTGTCCAATCGAGTTCTTAACTTCTTATATAGGGAAACTGTACACGTCCGCCGCTTACTCTGAATTTACATTCGTGCGAACCGGATAAAAGTATACCGAAAATAACGAGACGCGCTCAGAATGGCTGAATATATATATCACACCAAAAAAAGTTCGGAAGATTTAAAAAAATCAAATTAAAAAGCAAACGCGATTGTTAAAAACGTAAACTCCATGCAATGAGAATAACATGTGTGTCCATGTTTCGAAGAACGTGTGATCTTCATTTAATTTGGTTGATTAATTGTTAAAAACTTAAATATAACTTGATAGCATATATTTCTGTAAACATTGAAAATAAGCATCTAAAAATTGCAAATTATCATGCAATGCCCAAAATCAAAAATACAAAACCCAACCAATTAAATTGCGATCCTAAATATAAAAGTAATGGTACCGCGCACACAATTAGGTTCTTTGTATCTATTAATATTTAAAATGGGTTCATCAAAACATTCATTGAAATAGTCATTTATGTCACCAAATGCAGAACAATTATGTTTTATTATAATGTATATAAATTGTAATATTTCATATATGCAGTTGCATGTATAGTTAATGCGTATATGCATGTTAGCGGGTAAACATTACATTTGCACAATGATAAGCTTCACTGATAATAGATGATTTCAAATTATCAAACTAATAAAATATTTTTCAGACTTAGTATATTAAACGGCCACGACTCATTTGAGCCTCCATTTTCTCTATACATAATATGGAAGATGTATAATAAGACACATTGAATATATACACGCGATATTGATCTTAAAAACCGGCGTTATATATGCTCTGAAAATACTTTGCCATGAGCACAGCCATTTACCAGCTGTTTTGTATTTTTCGGACATATAAGTGAAATAAACGCTCTTTATTTTCACCATATCAGGAAACACTAGTTGACGCCGGGCGCTATTTCTGTTCAATGCCTGTCGTGAATACTGCTGTTTTTTATCCGCACAAACAATCGATATCTCTGCATGCATTCATCACACACATTTATTCATCTGAATTAATTTTAATACAGCAAACCAGTAATAATAGTAATAAATAAGATTGCATTTAAATATTAGTTTTGCATCATATATGTATTGTTTTGGGATAATTTGGGGGGGGGGGGTGTCCGTTTATTATAATAAACATTCAACCCCGCACAATTGTCCCATATTATATAAGTTGTATTTATAATTTTATACCTGTAATTTATAGGTTACCTATCAGTTTTAAATTTAGTTTTAAATTTATTTTCATGATTTTTATGTTGCAGAATAACGTACAAGTTATCCATGTTGTCCTAAAATTTTCAATATGCATGGTGCGATAAAATTATAGGCAATGGCTGCGGACACACGTACCACAGTAGCGATAGCATAGTAGGTGTGACAATTAATTGTGGTGGAGTTTGGTGACAATTGGCCAACATAATTTATATGCCATAGGAAGTCATGTCGCCCGCCGCATATTCACACAGTGAGTCGACTGACCAATTAACCCATTGCGTTTCACCAAGGCTGATCTCTACTCATTACGTTTAGCCACATTGTATTCTCTACCATACATAAAATTGCACGATCGATCGTCCAAAATTGTGTTTGAACCCATTCACTCACATATCATGCAAGTGGCGTGTTTTATTGATATGATCTGAATACATGTTTATCTACATATATTATTTTCACGCGTATTAAGTCAGTTCCCCAATTGCGTGTTTTATTTTGCGACGTTAAATTTTACGCATAATTATAGGCTAGCATCATGTGGACAGATGAAGCTGTATCGGAATTGTTGGAAGAGATGCAGATAAGAGAAAGTATATGGAATAAACAAAGCTACATAACACTTATAACTGATCACAATGTTTGACCCACTTTTATATATGCTGAGAAATTACACCGGTGATTTGTTCTTAGTAAGAACAATCATGACTGTTGACAGAAACGAGGTATTTATTAAGTTATCAAGTGGACTTGTGTGTTAGCATTAAAATATAACATTGCGTTTTGAGTAAAGATCAACAGCGACAAGACATTCGGTTAGATAAATCATTGAAATGTCGATCTCGACGCTGATAGAGCTTGGCAGAGACTCATTGTGTGAATGTGCGGCGGGCGACATTGCTCGCTATGGCACAGAAATATGACGACCAATTGTCACCAAAATTGCACCATAATTAATTGTCACACCTACTATGCCATCGCTACTGTGATACGTGTGTCCGCAGCCATTGTCATTAACTGAACGTTAATGTAGATCAGTTATCATATATATACCCGTACCTATGTTCACAGTCAATGTGCATATATGCCTGCATAAATGCGATTACTTAGCTATTATATCTTTCAGAATAGAACATTCCATACTGATACTAATAATATATATACGGCATCGAAAATTTGGTGCAGATTCGGTATCGGAAAATCGGTGCCAATTCATTAGCGGAAAGTAGGTACCGATTCGCTATCGGAAATTCAGTACAAATTCAACACATTCTACTGCTGGAAACAATCCGACTTTAACTGGATTCAATTGCAATCATTCACTGCCATGTGAAATTGAATAATTAGGTTATAATCTCAGTATTATCTCACCCGGAGAGCACATGGTATATATCTTCTGGTTCATATATACATATGTGTATAATTTAATCTAATTATATATATAACTGTAATTTATCAGTAACATAATTGAGGAGTGATCCAGTAATGTTGTCTTAAAATTGGCAAGAGATATATTATTTGATATGATAAAATTAACCAATACCAGTAACTGAATGTTAGTTTAAATTATGTATAATATACACTCCTCACAATATATACATGTGTATCATTATGGCAGCATAGATACATGTACACTCGATTGCTATAAGCTGTTACATATAATTGTTTCAGATAAAATTAGAAGATTCCATACCTGAACGGCATCGGAAAATTGGTACCGATTCGGTGTCAAAAAATTGGAACCAATTCACTACCGGAATGTAGGCACCAATTCGCTATTGGAAATTTTGTACCAAATCAACACCTTGCTTTCGGCACAAGCAGGCATACTTTAAATTGATTTAATTGCAACCATTCACTGCCATGTGTAATTGAGTTTGGGATTATTGTGATCTGAAGAACACATGGTACAGTTCTCTAGAATTATATTAGAATTATACAGTCTATTCGCTTGGTTTATCAAATAGCGCTGTGTCATTATCTATTTATTGGTGTTGGATCAACACTGAAAAATAACAACATTACCAATCCATCACTGAGGTGTCAATACACATCGGCATCTTCCAAACATAATTGTCTTGAATATTTCGTGTGGAAAGTCACAAAAAAGTGAATATATATATATATAAAAAATTGGTACCGATTCGGTGTCAGAAAATTGGTACCAATTCACTACCGGAAAGTAGGCACCAATTCGCTATCAGAAATGTGGTACCAAATCAACACCTTGCATTTGGCACCAATCATGCAGCACTGAACCAGCACCAAACTGGTGCATGGTTAGCACTGTAAAATTGTGATGGTAACCTGGCACCAAACCAATACCAGACTGGTACATGGTTATCACCATATAATATATTTGATTACTAAAAAAAATAAAAAAATTCTTGTAAATATATATATTTTTATATTTTATTTTTGAAAAAATATATCTTTTTTTTTAATGTTTAAATATATATGTATATTAAAAAAAAAATTGTTTTGTTAAATATATATATATATATATATATATTTAAAAATACTATATATATATAACGAGGTGATGGTATCCTGGCACTGAACCAGCACCACACTGGTGCATTGTTAGCACCGTAAAAATGGTATCACACACACCTCCCAATATATACATGTGCACCATTATGGCAGCATATATACATGTACAATCGATTACTATAATCTGTTACATATAATTGTTTCCATAACATTCCATACCTGAACGGCATCGGAAAATTGGTACCGATTCGGTGTCAGAAAATTGGTACCAATTCACTACCGGAAAGTAGGCACCAATTCGCTATCAGAAATGTGGTACCAAATCAACACCTTGCATTTGGCACCAATCATGCAGCACTGAACCAGCACCAAACTGGTGCATGGTTAGCACTGTAAAATTGTGATGGTAACCTGGCACCAAACCAATACCAGACTGGTACATGGTTATCACCATATAATATATTTGATTACTAAAAAAAATAAAAAATTCTTGTAAATATATATATTTTTATATTTTATTTTTGAAAAAATATATCTTTTTTTTTAATGTTTAAATATGTGAATATTAAAAAAAAAAAATTTGTTTTGTTAAATAATAAAATATATATTATATATATGGTGATAACCAGGTACCAGTCTGGTATTGGTTTGGTGCCATATTACCATCACAATTTTGACGGTGCTAACCGTGCACCAGTTTGGTGCTGATTCAGTGCCAGGATACCATCACCTCGTTATCCGGCACCGAACTGGTGCCGAATTGGTGCCGCAATGTTTACTGGGTAACCTCACTTGCAGACACAGAGTTACATATATAACATGAAATATAAACGACTAATTTGTGAACATATTCCATAAAACGGAAGACCCCCAAGCGAAACTGGCGCCACTGGCACATTTCGTAACAGGTAAACAATAGCCGCTTCACAAATGACGAACGAAATAATTCCACATTCGAACAGTTGTCATCGTCGAACGCGTCTAACTAACATTTGTCTATCATATATATTCACATGTTTCCTTTTCAAATGGTATCGATATGGTCATTTCCGATGACAAACACGGTTAGTCCAGTTGTATATACTTCATATCAATACGCGCGTTTCTCGGAATTTATGCAGGTGCAATAATGTGACGTGTCCGTGTCGTTTTCACAATCTTTACCGTGTCCATTTCACTCTAACGTATTAACCCTGCGCGCACGGGTAACGCGCTTTGTTTTTATCGTATATACCTTTGGTATATACCGAAATCATCCCAGTTAATCACGAATATCGCATCAGATTTCTCCCCAGATATACCGTTACGAAGCTACTGGAATGTGCCAAAGATTGGTATAAAACAAAAAATCGGAATGAGGCTCTTGGGTTGGGAGAAAAATGATCCATCATGACCTGGGGTGTGGGATGGAAAAATCTCACCCTCGGGGCCAGATATTTGGTCCGGACACTCGGCAAGCCTCGTGTCCGGCCCAAATATCTGGCCCCTCGGGTGAGATTTTTCCATCCCACACCCCAGGTCATGATGGATAATATTAATCTCACTAGACGGATAACGGTTTTTATCTGTTGCAAAAATACTACTATTTCATAGCTTAGCATATAATAAATTAATGCGATATCCGGAAGCGCGGTTATGTTGGGGATATGATGAGAATATCGTGGAAGCGCGAGCGGGATGATACGGGTAAAAACACAGTTCTCACGAATCAAGCACTAAACTGGAACGAACTGGTGACGCGAATGTAGATGAGGCTGTCGTGAAAGGTGTATTCCCGTCACTTGCCAGTGTCCCTGGAATTGATTCAAGACGCCGAATGGTCCATGGGAAGTGGGAATGGTCGCAATATAGGAAGGCAGCCCATTTGATGCTGATGTCCACACATGTGAACCACGCACTCGGGGATAAATGTACATGTCTCTATATATACTACTGGTAGGTTAGCCCGCCACTGGCCGCAATCGTCAGAAACGTGACAATTTTTTATTTTTGTAATTAATTTTGTAATTAATTTTTTTTTTTTTTTTCAATGAGTTAATTGTTAATTGACTGGCTTTTTTAATTAATTTTTTAATTAAATTTTGTTTTTCAATGAGTTAATTGTGCCTTTTTAATTTTTTAATTTAATTTTTTGTTTTTCAATTTTACCAGATTTTACCTTGAATTGATCATTTACAAGGTCAAGGTCAGGTCGGGGTCACAATTTAACCCGTCCATGACATTACCCGTAGGTAGCAAGTTTGAGCTCAATCGGTTCGAGTCTGTAAAGGACACACACATATATATCATTTGTGGGTACCCGTTTCAAGGTGAAGATCACCTCGGGCGGAAAAACTGACCCGATGAAAATCTCCCCCGTTCCTAAGAAGCCCTCAGTACATAAGAATCACACAACACGCTCGTGTCTGGATACAGTCACGCTCACGCCCGGACCCAGACGTAATAATCACATTACACGCATACGCTCTTTATCAACGACACTGCGGAAACGAACGCTCTTTAACTATCAACGCGATTAACCCCACAGTGCCGTTTTTTGTGACTGGGTGGAGAACGGGTGCTCGGAGCTTCTCCAAAAACGCCGCGACAACCATTCCCGTGGGGTTTTACCCTTAGATGGGAAGTTTGGTCTCGATCGGTGCAGCCGTTTTCGATTCTAAGTACAAATATATATATATACACATATATATTTATATATGTAGTGTCATGTAATGTCATCGAGACCGGGTTCGACGAGCGGACCTACTCATGGCGAATGAGATATATAGTGTGTCAGTTCAGGCATAATGCGACATACCTTGAGAGTAATAAGAAAATGTCTGGAACAATCAGCTCAGGAAATATCAACAGTCAAGCGACGGATAGGCACAACAGACGCAGACAAATAATCCATATTAAAAGTGTCATATGTTCAAACCAATCTAAGTACGCATGCGCGACATGTATTGATACTGTCAGTCTAACAGTTTCTTCGAAGTGATCCCAGTCACTGGGTGGTACACGGTCCGGGCTGAGTGTATGGCGGCATGTAATACACCATGTTAACGAGTGTACAGCACGCCGACTTACCCTTTGAAGCCGGGGTCGATAAGACGACCTACCCATGGCGATGTGACTAGGGAGTGTGAAGGTATGATGCGAGTCACATTGAGATTAACAAAGTATCTGAGATCACCGGCTCAGGAACTAACAACTAACATGGCAACGGAAGTACGATGCACAACAGAAGAAGAAAGGTTAATCCATTGTGAGAAAAACGATATATGTTCAAACTAACCTATATGTTGATACTGTATATATTGTATAAATATCGATCTAGCAGTTCTCGAATTGTAAGCCAGAATAAGTTCCAACATACTGCCGGGAAGTGCATATGCCACGCCTTAAAGTACAGTAAGTCCTCCGCTATGTTTGTCGATAACAGTTACTGTCACGTGACGTTTGCATGTCAGGTCAGTCAGCGGTTCAAGTGTCCACGTGATGAGATACCTGACTTTGATAGCGTGATAAAAGTATGTCTGGCCCACAACTCTACTTCCACAGTATGCGTGCTGCCTTATCGTTTTTATCGGAGACCCGCGTCATTGTCTCCGGTCGTTAACACAGGGATGTGGCTAGAGGGTCTCCGCTGGGGGGGTGTCCACCTTGGGAATTTCCAACTGCACCCCCCCCCCTCAACCTTGAGTCGGAATCACACCAACACAACTTTTTGCATAATTCCATTTGCACCCCCCCCCCCCTTGAGTCGGAATCGCACCAACACAACTTTTTGCATAATTCCATTTGCACCCCCCCCCCTTGTACCTCATGCTCAGGCCTAATTTCCTATATATTCACAAGCCATGCTTCTATTTTCCCAGTATGAGAACATTAAGATATTTTAACCTGAAAATTGCCCCAAAAAAAACAACTAGTGATCTAAATTGCAAATCCTAGCATCTAGACTGGCCTCAACTGAAGCTTTCCTAGTGTTGGAAATTTCAAACCTCATGCTCCCCCTCAGGTTGGAAAATTCTTCAACTGATGACCATTTATGTCTACAAGTTTGACCAAATGTAGTAAAATATTGTTTTGCTAAACTAATTAGCAGTTTTGTATTGGCCATGTGGATGGGGCAATGACACACCGGGCCGACCATGGTTCGGCCCGGTGTGCGAAAATTTTGAAATCTGAACAAGAAAATCGCAAAATCCTAACATCTAGACTAGCCTCAAGCCTTCATACTGTTGGAAATTTCAAACCCCAATTCAAATTCCAATGACAATGTTGACCAATTGTATGACAATATTGTTTTCTTAAATTAACTAGAAGTTTTTGACTGGCCACGGGGGAGGGATCAGGACACAAGCTTTCCAAGTGTTGGAAATTTCCAACCTGTCACCCCCTAAAGTTGGAAAATTTCCAACTGATGTCCATTTCTGTCAAAATTTTGGACCAAAAATAGGAACATATGCAAATATTGGTAGAAAAACAATAAATTCCCCCCAATAAATTGTTTTATAATCAAACTACAAGAACATTTTCAACCTACATGTATTGTTGGTGTGAAATTTCGTTGTGGCAGGTATGAAATTTCCAACTATTGAAAATATAGCTCTCTGCTGGGGGGTGAGACACCCCCCCCCCCACACACCTCCCCTCTAGCCACATCCCTGCGTTAACATCACATGGTTAATCACCGGTTCACTACCCTGTATCTTAGAACGATATGAGCACGTGTTTGTCGGATGATTACTATACTATGTGGTCAATATGTTGTTGAATTTTTTGATCGTTATTTAAACACCAAATTGGATATCGTTATCTAGCGTAATTTGAGCTAGTCGGTACATTGATGTGATCAACGTTTATCTTTTTCAGATGACACGTGCCTTGCGTTTACTCATAAATCACATTAATATTTCCTATATACTAGTCCAATCATTACGAGCTGAGAATCATGGCATGATGTAGAACTTAACCGTGGGAATAAGTAGCCAGTCGATAGACACACTAGGAATACAATATCACTGTTCAAGTGATTCGTCAATTCGATGGTAAACTTGTGCAACAATAAGAATGGTATTCCATGAACGGACGCGAGAATGGCGGTCTTTGCATTAAAGGTACACACTCCGATTCAATGGTCCCCATATCGTCAGATTCCAACGACAAAAAATGTTGATAGATTAAACATAATCAAATATGAACTCAAACTGGTTTTTTTTATTGGGGCTTAACGTCGCTGTCGGCAGCCATGGCTATGTCACGACGTTGTCAGTTTTATTGGTTGAGGGGAAGTCCGTGCACTAAGGTCAATATAGCAGTGATTTCATTGGCTGGAAAAAAATACTCATTGAAAACACCGACCATCGGTGAGTAACTGGAAACACACCCCAAATAGCGATTTGGGATACAAAGTCAGTGGTGTCTCCACCGGGAATTGAACCAATATACCCAGCGCTGGAGATCGAGTCGGTCTGGAGCAGAGCCCCTTTTGGTTAAATGGTAAACATTCAAATAAATGTTATATTATTTGAATAATAGTCCCAGATACTCAATAATTTGGTTGTATAGTCAGCGAGTGGCTTGAGTTCACTCCCCGTTATCAACATAATCTTTACACGATGTGTGTCATGTTTGCTCAATCCACTATCCGTATATTAATTTGATTACGTCTTGTATGTGAACATTCGTAACTTGGTTTATGGCTGGAGTTTGATTTTATGATAACCTGTTAACCTGAATGTTGGACATGTTGGTAAATTACAAAAACATTCGTAAATAACATGAAAACCGTCGTGGCGGTTCCAAGAGGAAAGGGTGGGTTAGCAGACAAACTTGTCGATTGCAAAACAGTGCACACACACATTTAAAGCCGACAGACACGATACTATATACGTCATAATTTTCTCCAACATGGTGACCAGGTGTCACGCATGGAACTTTAATTATTCCATTTTTACTATAATTATGTTCCCAGGATATGAGCAAACTATTAGAGTAATGCGCTATTTCAACAACTCATTTCTGATACCGCTAAAATACGGAGATCGAACATTTGATAACCATAGCTGAAATATGTGGACAGAAAACCGTCATTCAGACAAACGAAGCATACCTATCAATAAACCCCGGAATGGAAACTGCGAACAATGTCGTTGGGCCATTTTCAATACTTTTAAGGAATATGGAAACCAATTTTTTTTCCAGATTCCAGATCCACATCAAGAGATGATCCATAAAACTACCAGTACATGTTGTTTTTTAAAAGACAGCATTTATTGGAATTGTACACTTCTTTCAAAGGCATTTTCTAGTCTTCAATATATAAACAATTGTCCATTTGGTTGACTTAACATCTCTCATCTGTTTAATCTAACCCGTATCTTCGTGGACATTGTATCTCCAAAATTATTAAGTATTTATTGCATACAAATAAAATAAAAAGCATGCTCAGAAGACACACAGATCGAACATTAGAAGACAATTATTCGATATGTATGTGTTCTGAATGGTAGACAGACCATTCTAGCAGTATCCAGAAAGCTATTCAATGTTCCGTGAATGAGTGATACTGTGGTGCTTAATGTTTAAGGATCATCTCACATTACAGAGGGCTTTGTTGTCAGATTCGAATGTAATCAGTTTGTAGGATAAGTTGTGCCCAGGTGCCATTAGAGTAATGAGCTATCTCAACAACTCATTTCTGATACCGCAAAAACACGGAGATCGAACATTTGATAACCATAGGTGAAATATATGGACAGAAAACCATCATTCAGACAAATAAAGCATACAACCAATAAACTCCGGAATGGAAACTGCGAACAATGTCGTTTTCAGGAATATGGAAACCAATTTTTTTTCCAGATTCCAGATCCGCATCAAGAGATGATCCATACAACTACCAATACATGTTGTTTTTTAAAAGACAGGATTTATTGGAATTGTACACTTCTTTCAAAGACATTTTCTAGTCTTCAATATATAAACAATTGTCTATTTGGTTGACTTAACATCTCTCATCTGTTTAATCTAACCCGTATCTTCGTGGACATTGTATCTCCAAAATGCTTACGTATTTATTGCATACAAATAAAATAAAAAGCATTTTCAGAAGACACAGAGATCGAACAATAGAAGACATGTGTCCTGAATGGTAGATAGAACATTCTGGCATTCTAACAGTATGGTATTGTCAAATGGTTTTCCTTTGTTATGTAAACAAAAGCAAAACACGTTACATAACCTGGCTTTTATTTAGACCCGGATATGGTAAACATAAAGAGTGATATTTGTTATTGTTTTCCTGAAATGGAAATAATAAAGAGCGTTTATATCATGTGTGTGCAATTAAACAATATAATTGAGCTGTGTTATGTAAACAGAAGCAAAACTTATGTAACACGAGCAGGCTCTTGTTTACGTACACCATCGTACGTCTTGACGAAAATATACTATTTACGCGCTGATTATGTTTGGCATATGAATAAAACTATAGATATTTTAATATTCCTTCTGTTGATGGCGATTTGAACAAATATGAATACTTCTGCAACGAACGCCGCCCGTGCCTTTAACTGAGGTTGTGTACAAATGGCAGTGCAATCGGGACATATATAATATGTATGTATGGATTCGTTCACGACAGTCTGTGACACTTTACAAACAGAGAATTGCTCGGGTCTATTCAAGACTTCAAATATGGTGGGGTCCACACAAAAATAAACAATCGTCATTCTTATTTCTCAGCCACTTTTAGTAAAGTATCGTAGGCTGTCGTGAACCAAACCCATCCATGCATATTGTGTATTTATGGATGGAAATGTCTTTTTCCACGCACAATATTGAGGGAATATCCCTTTGTGCATTAAATTATTGCCTTTATTTTTGTCTACAACTCCACAACAAATATTATGTGCATTCTCAAACATTTCAAACTGATGTCACTACACCCATTTGAAGAAAGTATCATTAAAGCATTAATATCAAATAATATGTGTATTTCCACAATAATAAATGAAGCACATCATACAAAACTAGAGGTCAGATTCCATGGAATCAGATATACTTCCATGGTATCCCATTCCATATGTATGTTATGCGTATAGGTGTGTTCCATTCCATTCGAATTCATATTTGTGCTGTGTGATCTGATGGTGGACTTGCATTGACATTTATAAATAAGATATATATTCCAAAGGTTTATGTCATTTTGTTCGACCCACCGTGGATGATTAATGACATTCTATTGCATCATGGTCGTGACCAACTGAGCCAGCATTCACCCCAGCCAAACAATTCATTTTTATTCGGTAGGCATACATTTTAGAGCTAGTATAACCCCTCTCCAGGACGCCCATATCATATTCAATGGTCATTTGGCGTGTCTGATTATATCGTAATCGACATGTAGATCAAAACTGCGCAAAGCATATTAATGTACCATAACTCTGTTATTTCGCGTTTATTTGATAGTTATTTCAGTTTCGGATTCAGAATCTTTTAGTTTTTATTGGCGGAAGAAAGACCGCTTGGTTAATTAATGAATTAGTATTCAATGCGTTATCGCTACACAATAGTCATTAACGTCTTTGTAATAGAGTTAACTGTAATCGAGAGATAACTATATCAAAATCGATAATGCTAGCTGAGTGCTTACCCGTCCGCTCTAAAACTAATGATGTCCTTATATACTACCAAATACATGCAGTGCTCAAAATATAAAACACTTGTGTCGCGATTTTCCATTTTTTCCCGTTTACGAGTTTCGGCGTAATTTACCAAAAGCCTCGACCCTCCCCGGGGGGTACGCCACCTCTCCGTTGGACGGGTTACTTTTATAGTAGAGCGGACATACCAATAGTATATCGGTGAACATATTGATGCATTTGCCTTGCTCATTGATAAGTCCGTTTGCATTTGCATTTGAGTAATATATATCACCAGTTAACATTACACGCTACCAGGGTTAAACCGTCCACTCTGAAACTTTGAAAAGCATACTAATCTTGCGTTTAGATACTATTAATGACATCCACTCGTCGAAAAGTTTTTATCTCAATATCTGATTTTCGGAGTAATTTTCCCCATTTGATTTTCGGTGGATTTGCCAAATCTGAACACACCCCGACACAAACACTCCGTTGAGCGGGTTGCGTTTATAGTAGAGAGGTCAAATTTTGGAGGCGAACCTATAGTATACCGGCTTACATGCCACTGCATTAAACTCGCTCCTTCATTAGCCCGTTTGGATTTGGGGCTAAAAATATGTTAGTGATATACTACTGAAGTATGCATATTTATGTTATATAGCGTTGTCACGAGTAAACCGTTCCATCTGGAAAATAGAAAATCACACTGTAGATGCGCGTGAACACTACCCATCAGATGTACTTGTCAAAAAAAAATTATCTCGATGTTTGAATTTTCCCCCCTTTGCAATTTTCGTGGAATTTTCATAAAGTATCAACCCACCCCGACTCGCATTCTCCGTTGGGCAGGTTACTTTTAAAGTATAGCGGTCAAACTGTTGGGACGTACATACAGTATGTCAATGTACCTGCTACGACATTATCTTGCTCTTTAATAAGCCAGTTTGGATTTGGCGGGAAAAATAGGTGCATTATTTCGTAACCCGGTAACACGGAAAGTCCTGGGAAAAAACATTTTTACGCGGTATATTCGGGTCAGCATCACTCGTCCAATTCGGAATATGCAATAAAAAATTTAAAGCTCTGTACTTATAAAAAAAAAAAAAAAAAAAAAAAACCTTGGTTTATTCATCCTGGTGTATAGTGTGTCTCTATTTATGGGCGGTAACTCCTCAGGGAAAGCGCGGACACAAGTTTTGATGCCCGTGGGCAGTAGGGCATATCGAGGCGTGCATACGGTCCAATTTTCGATGCTCTGCTCCTTATAATTTCCGAGATAATAAAATGACATGTTTTCATATAAAGGGAGATAACTCCGCGGGGTAATCGCGGACAATATTCGTTATGGGCCAAAGGCATAGAACTCATTTACCCCAACATACTTACCAACCTTCAGTTTCCTAATCCTAATACTTTCAGAGATTTGGGCGTTGCAAAAGTGTTGAGTATAATAATAATATACCTCGAAAATGGGTGACGGGATTGGGAAAACATCAACCCCTGGCACAAAATGCTAAGTTTGAGGCCCTGTAACTCCGTTAGTTTCCAACGGATTTTAAAATTGTTTCCAGTTTTGTGATTTGCTACTGACATAGATTGTAAATTACATCTGATTTGGAGGCGGATAACACTTTGATTATTGGAAAGCATATGGGCTCAAATTCAAACTTGACGGCTAAAATCTCCGCCATTATCCAACGGATTTACGATCTGTTTTCAGCTTCGAGATCGGCTGATGTTGCAGATGTTATATTCCAAGTTTCATCTGATTCGGAGAAGAATACAAAATTGGTACCACGGACCAGCCCTCATCAGACCCACAATAATGAACCGACACTGTCAAAATTTGGCCCACGCGTGCCCTCTTCAGTCCGCACACATTTGCATTTCAGATGACATCGTATGTTCGATATCTTCGGAGGATATGTGGTGACAAGAACATGGGCCCAAAATTGCAAAGTTTGACGGCCTGCAATTAGTTCAGTTTTCGATGGATTTTCGAAATTCTTTCAGTTTCTAGATCGGCTGATGTTGCAAATGTTATATTCCAAGTTTCATCTGATTCCGAGAAGAATTAAAAATTGGTACCACGGACCACCCCTCCCCAGACCCACAATAATGAACCGAAACTGGCAAAATTTGGCCCACCGCGTGCCCTCTTCCGTCCGCACACGTTGGCGTATCAGTTGACATCCAAACTTCGACATCTTCGGAGGAAATGTGGTCACAAGCACATGGGCCCAAATTGCAAACTTTGAGGGCCCGTAACTCTTGCATTTCTTCTCGGATTTCAAAACTCCTTTCCGGTGTGGGTTTGTTTTCGTTCGGGAAATCCACATACTTAAATAGATGAATGTCAATCAAAACTTTTTTTATGGTAGGAATAATGAGCGGTTGTTTCACGTTTGCTTTTTGACAAGACTTAAATGACGGAGTACGAAACTATCAGTGGTGTTTTATTTTGCGAAAGTATAAAAGGAGTCATTTCTAATTCGGCAGACATATACTCACGGCAAGAATTGAATGTCTATCAGCAGTATACTACGGTTTATTACAATATAGAAATTGTTCTTACGAAACTGATGATGTTTGCATGTTTCTATGTGTTTATCGTTGTTATCGCAAATGGAATAATTGGCTATACGTCGTCATTACGTTAGTAGAAATATACACCATATAACGAAGGCTTGTGTGATCAAATTAATGTAATGTTTGTATTTTGTTTGTATATGACATGCAATGCGTTGAAGATGCGAAAGAAAATACAAAAGTGAAATGCACGCACGCAGATAGCTCATGACACACTATACACGATAAAATGATAATTTACCACACACCATGGGCTACACAATTTACGAATAGGTGGGTTTATATTAAAATCCAAGTTATTTGCTTTATAACGGTTCCGATATGAACTCATACCAATATACCACTCTGAAAATGAATGTTGGAATTCAACGGGCGTTCTATCGGTTCTCAGGTAGAGGATTGGGACTGGCCCGCGGTAAGACGGGTGTATTCGAATCGGAGGTAGGTTCCATCCCAAGGGAATGGGGTAGCCGGAGAGAGGGGAGTGACAAATTTTTGGCGTATATATAGATAATATATATTATATATATAAGCGGAATTATTTAGAAGAGCTCTTTTCACTTGACTGAGAAAAAATAATGTTCTAAGTCCAAAAGTTTTGGTTGAACTATTGGAGCCTTTTTCAAAAAGTGAAAATAAAATGAACGACTTTTCTGGGACAGGTCGATTTGGATCCGTTTTGGACTCTGGATTTCCCAAAAGTCATCTCCGTTTCGCGTGTAGCATAATATGAATCTTCGGAGGAGATGTGTTATCAAGCACATGGGAAAACGCGGACAATATTCGTTATGCGACGATGGCATACAACTCTTTGATCCCAAGATACGTACCAAGTTTTAGTGTGCTACTCCTGGTACTTTTCGAGTAATAAGGGTTGCAAAAGTGTCCAGTATAATAATAATGAAAAATAATCGAAAAAGGGCCATAACTCTGTCAAAAGATATTGGACCAACATCCGGATACCATTATTTTTAGTAGACCTTAGATGCCTTCATTCGCTAGAGATTTCGCGGTCCTCCTCCCATTAGTTTTTGAGTATTTCCAATTAAACAGAAAACGGCCGCAGTAGAAAAACAATATACTTCCTTGGTTACACCATGGAAGTATAATAATAGGGAAACTCATGAGTGGAAAGAATCGCAGTTTCGGGACGGAAAATATAAGTATTGTGAGTATATGTTGTCCTAACATGTGTAGGTTGATCTCAAGTGTTTGGACGTGACCCCACCCCTACCTCGAAAATGGGTGACGGGATTGGGAAAACATCAACCCTGGCACAAAATGCGAAGTTTGAGGGCCCGTAACTCCGTTAGTTTCCAACGGATTTTAAAATTGTTTTCAGTTTTGCGATCTGTCGCTGACCTAGATTGCACAACATAAATTTCATCTGATTCGAACCCGAATAACACTTTGGTTATTGGAAAGCATATGGCGCCAAATTCAAAATTGGATGGCCAAAATCTCCGCCATTTTCACGCGGATTTACGATCTGTTTTCAGCTTCGTGATCAACGTATATGGTAGATGTTACATTCCAAGTTTCATATGATTCGGAGAAGACTAACAAAATGGTACCACGGACTACCCCTCCCCTGACCCACAATACTGAACCGACACTGGCAAAATTTGGCCCACCGCGTGCCCTCTTCAGTCTGTACGTATTTTCGTATCAGATGACATCCTATGTTCGATATCTTCGGAGGAGATGTGTTATCAAGCACATGGGTCCAAAATTGCAAAGTTTGAGGGCCCGCAATTATGTCAGTTTTCGATGGATTTTCGAAATTCTTTCAATTTCGAGATCAACTGATGTTGGAGATGTTATATTCCAAGTTTCATCTGATTCGGAGAAGAATTAAAAATTGGTACCACGGACCACCCCTCCCCTGACCCACAATACTGAACCGACACTGGCAAAATTTGGCCCACCGCGTGCCCTCTTCAGTCCGTACGTATTTTCGTATCAGATGACATCCTATGTTCGATATCTTCGGAGGAGATGTGTTATCAAGCACATGGGTCCAAAATTGCAAAGTTTGAGGGCCCGCAATTATGTCAGTTTTCGATGGATTTTCGAAATTCTTTCAATTTCGAGATCGACTGATGTTGGAGATGTTATATTCCAAGTTTCATCTGATTCGGAGAAGAATTAAAAATTGGTACCACGGACCACCCCTCCCCAGACCCACAATAATGAACAGACACTGGCAAAATTTGGCCCACCGCGTGCTCTCTTCCGTCCGCACACGTTGGCGTATCAGATGATATCCTATGTTCGATACCTTCGGAGGAGATGTGTTATCAAGCACATGGGCCCAAATTTCAAACTTTGAGGGCCCGTAACTCTTGCATTTCTTCTCGGATTTCAAAAATCCTTTCCGGTGTGAGTTTGTTTTCGTTCGGGAAATACATAAACTTAAATATATGAATGACAATCAAAATTTTATTTTTCAAAACATTTGCCCCCCACCCCAGTGTCAAAATATATGTCCGACCCTGTCAAATTTTCCTTCTCTGACTAAACTGACAACGGTCAACACGACAATGAAAACCACATGCAGTTATCTGGAATGATACAAGAGGACAACAGAGTACAATCAAATAGAGGTTTGCCAACTATGGGCGGTAACTCCTCAGGGAAAGCGCGGACACAAGTGCTGATGCCCGTGGGCAGTAGGGCATATCGAGATGTGCATACAGTCCAATTTTCGATGCTCTGCTCCTTATAATTTCCGAGATAATAAAATGACATTTTTTCAGATAAAGGGAGATAACTCCTCGGGGAAAACGCGGACAATATTCGTTATGCGACGATGGCATACAACTCTTTGATCCCAAGATACGTACCAAGTTTTAGTGTGCTACTCCTGGTACTTTTCGAGTAATAAGGGTTGCAAAAGTGTCCAGTATAATAATAATGAAAAATAATCGAAAAAGGGCCATAACTCTGTCAAAAGATATTGGACCAACATCCGGATACCATTATTTTTAGTAGACCTTAGATGCCTTCATTCGCTAGAGATTTCGCGGTCCTCCTCCCATTAGTTTTTGAGTATTTCCAATTAAACAGAAAACGGCCGCAGTAGAAAAACAATATACTTCCTTGGTTACACCATGGAAGTATAATTATCGCATTGTACAGAAGCAGCCTGGTATAGGTGGTCGTCTTCCTGCTACCCCTGTATAACAGTGCAATATAAAATGAGATGGCATAGAGAGAGAGAGATGTTTTATTGCCTCCTTGAAGGAGAGATATGTGTACAGGTATATACATGTTTATGAATACAACAGTGACATTCAAACTAAATCAATTTCACTTATATGAGGTTGGTTGACCTTTTGCATTGGTCAGATGGAGCAAAGGACACACACAAATATGAGACAATGAATAAATAGGCGTTTCTCATCACACATGAGTTCCAGAGTAGGATGACTTCCACATCCACATGCATAAGTGAGGAATCCTACCGGCGAGAGTAAATCCAGGAATGAAAATGTAGGAATTCCGAATATGTTTATGATTTTATACCAGAATTCATTTCTGAGTTCCTGTATGTGCGGAGAGAAGCAATGGAGGTACATGTGTGACATTAGGTCAGAGTATTGGCACCCACAGTGCTTGCATAGTGCGTTGTTGTCATATGTCGTTCTGGAGATGATGTTTGCCATATTGAGAGCTTTAGATTTGTACTTTGGGTGTTCCCTGCATAGTAGCCAGCCTCTCCAGATCGACATAGGATAGGATTTAACCATCCTAAAGAATTTCAGTGATTCATTTGTCAAATCACACCATGGTGCTTGATATGCGAAGTTGTTGATCTTCTCTTTTACAATTTCTTTCCATTGTTTCTGTGATGGAAAGAACCCAGAATCAATAAAATTTGTGAGGTAATCGATGAGATCATATGCGTGCAGGTGTGTGAATATTTCCTTCGCAAAGCCAGACAGGGGCCGTTTATAGAGGAGGTGGCCCTGAACATTGAACAGAAACACTCTTAGAGCATCGCGATGAGTGTTTGGAATATTTATTAGTTTTCCCAAGAATAAAAGTGTTTTCCGGTCTACTTCGACATGCAGTGGTGTTAAACCAAGTAATGACAGTGAAAGTTCTGTACTTGTTCTAGTAGGCAGACATTGAATATGTTTTATACACATACGATAGACTCTCTCAAGTTGCAGAACTTGTGTATTTGTCAGGCCATACCACATTTCACATCCATATAATGCCTTGGGGATTACTACACATTTCAAAATTTCAAGAGCAGACGAAGGAGTCAGGAATTTGGTGATTGGCGATCGGCATGCACCGAAGAATGTCCTTCTTAGAATTTCACATGCTCTGTCAATATTTCGAGATCTATCAGACCGATTATTTTGAGGGATACCAAGGTGAATAACGTCTTTGACTTCCTTCAGAGTGTTCAGTCCGAGAAACCATTTATGTTCTCTCGCTGGAGCGTTTGAGCGTTTACGAGTGTCAAAGACGATAAATTCGCTTTTAGCAAATGAGTATTCAAATTTCCACGTTTTGCTGTACTTATAACATTTATTCAGAAGACTTTTTAAGCCACCTTCTGAGTAAGAAAGAATGCAGACATCGTCGGCAGTTGTCGGACATGAACACGAGATTGAATCTATATGAGCGCCCTCCGGTGATAATGAGAGTTCCTGTAGGAGGTCGTCTATATAGATAAGGTACAGTAAAGGGGACAGAACACTCCCTTGTCTTGTACCTTGCTCTATGGTGAACGGTTCTGAAAAATAGCCAGCATATCGCACTTTGCTTTTGATCTCCGAGTACATGGCAGCAACAACTCTAAGCATACGCCCTCCGAGGCCTTTCTGCATTAATTTATAGAGTAGTCCTTCGTGCCATACTCTGTCAAAAGCTTTTTGTGAATCCAAAAATGCGGCGTATACCTTAGAATTGTTGAGATGTGCATATTCGACGACATCTTGGAGTATATATGAGGTTACTGTGCAGCCAACCCCTTTCTGGAAGCCATTCTGCAGACAATTCGGAAAACCGGCGAACACATCGCATTTAAGAAGCCTGTCCAAAATAACCATCTCAAAAAGTTTATACATTGATGGCAGTAAAGTTATAGCTCTGTAACTATCTGGGCTGTCGACAGGCTTTGGGTCACCCTTGAAAATCGGAATTATTATTCCCATTTTCATTTTAGATGGAATAAATTCGTATCTGAGCATACTTGAGAATAGCAGACACAGAACAGGAAGTAGAGCATCCGGTGCATGAATTAGATGTTCATTTACAATATTGGTGTGCCCACTAGCTTTGTTCCGCTTCAGCCGTTTAACGCAAGCACTTAGTTCTGCACCTGTGACGTCCTTACACAGTGAGTTATCTCTACGCTCTTGGTCAGACATTTCACTTATCTGGGCAATGGTGTCGTTCACCGACGATTCAAAAGAGGGGATATTATGACGACACCTACTATACAGGTTTTGAAAATATTTGTTCCAACCTAGTACAATGTCTTGAGGGTCCCTGCACATTTTGTTGTCAAACTTTAATTCTGACCCAGGGTTCACACCACACTTATTTGGGAGTTTAATTGCTTTCCAGAAAGCGGGTTGGTTGTTTTTAGCGAGATATTCTATGTTCTCTATTGATTTTGTTTGGGAATCCAACACTGCTGTATGGTGACGATTTCGGAATATTCGTTTAGAATCTCTATATGCTCGAAATGTTGGATTGTCAATCGTTTTGGGTCGCCCCTTTGATATCCAGCATTTCCGGCGTTGACGCATTTCACCATGCAAGCATTTCAATTCAGAATTCCAGTAAGACTTCGTGAATTTCTTCCGTTTAGTTGTCTTTTTCTCTGTTTCCTTAGCAGCAGAGAGAAGAATATCGACTAGTTTCGAATATAGTGCGTCAACGTCGGATATGCTCGATATGCATCTATTGACTGTGTGCAGTTTATTCCGAACCACTTCTTGATATGCATCTAGATTAACCTTTGACCAGTTGACCATATTGTTATGATCATTTAGATGTGCGCTACCCTGATAGTTGAATTCCATAGAACAGAAAACTGGCCTGTGGTTTGAGGTATTAAGAGCCTCATCTTCAATTATTCCTACTCTATTCACAAGGTCAAGTTTGCACCGGGGAATGACAATGTGGTCAATTAGTGATTGTGAGTGTTCAGGGTTGTATGGGACAAATGAATATTTTGGTCCGGTACATACACTAAGAGTGACGAGTGACTTTAGCTTATGAGTTTCCAGAAATGAATTGAAAGCAGTACATCTACTTGCCCGTTTCGGCCACTCAATCTGAGCTTTTTCCAGATAAATGCCCAAAATAAGTGGGCATTGAAATCGCCCATAATTATTACAGTTCCATGGGAAGAGTACTCGAACATGATATCACTTAATGCATTAATGCAGTCATTGTACTCTATGTCCGTGTAATTTGTGTTGGGCATGTATACTTCAACGATGTAAACGAATTCCTGATACCCCAAGCGGAGTTTTATGCCAATTAAGCGTCGGTGGTCTAGACGCATATCATTGAAGCAGTTGCGGTGCTTTTTGTGAACGAGGAGAGCAACCCCGTCACGCACGTATTGCCCACCAGAGGACGTCGTCAATGTGCGACCAGGTTTACTGATACTAAAATATTGGTCATGAATATTATCGAGCAGGCGAAGGCCCTCTTCACTTAACCAGTGTTCAGATAAACCAATCAGATCATAGAAATGATCATTTTTGTTTAGAAGATTGGTTAGATAAAGAGAGTCCGACGACAGGCCAGTTGAGTTCCAACACATAATGTTTAAATTGGTGCGAAGACATGAGTCATTGCGACTATGTAAGTTCGTCGTGTTGCTGGCCATGATCACGATTCAGTTTTGTAAGAGTTTGTGTGTGTGTTGTAATTTCTCCACTGCCTACAGTACATTTCCTCGGGCCAGAAATCCGCAGCACATATCTGATTTGCACAGTTCGCTGGTACCGTTACACGAGCTGCCATGAAGTCTGGGTGTTTACTTCTGATCACTCGGACGTAGGTTGGCTCAACACCAGTAGCCGTTAGGTAATCGCGGATATCAGCTTGTGTTTTGGAAAGCGGTACACAGCCGATATAGAAGTTCTTTGTTGGCGTTCTTCTTGGCCGGTTAGATGACGCGTGGTGACTAGAGTTGACAGATGATTGTACCGTGCTCATGGGGATAGAGTTGTATGATGTGTTCCGTGATTTAGCGGTACTATGCGTGATAGGCGTTGATGATGCTTGTGGTATAGGTGGAACGCTGCTATTTCTCTTGTCACTTGGTGGTGACGTTGGTGTTTTGCTGTACATTGACTTCTGATTTTTCATATGGGAACTGGTCGATCCAATTCTGTCATATGTATTTGCTTGTTTGTCCATAGACGAGTGCATGACCCAAGAGTTAACATAGGCAGCTAACGAGTTAAATTTAGAAGTCAGAATGCCGGCGAGAGTTTCGAAGAGGTTGTCAATGTTCCGCTGTGTTGAACGAAGTTGTTTATTAGATTCCTCGGTGGTGATTCGCATATAATTTGCCATATCATTTACTTTTCTTTCGAGAAGTTCATGTTGGGCGATAGAAGTAGAAAGAGCGGTAAGTCTTTCGAAGGTAAACTTGCAGACAGATTCGGCAGAATTAATAGCTCTGTCGATGTCAATATCATGGGTAGATCTGTCGTTGGCGTCCAATGTAGAAGGAACCACATTTACTATTGGAGTTGGTCTGCTACTCAGTTTATCTTTGATCTCCATGAGAAGCAGCTTGTTTGACTTGTTTTCTACTTTTAATGCGGCCAGTTCCTTTCGAAGATTCAAAATTTCATCCTCGAATGTCGTAAGCTTAACTCTGAGATCACTTTGCAAATTTGAATTGGACACTTTGGCAGATTCAATGTCACGCTTTAATAGAGTTATATCTCCGGATATTGTGACCACTTTGTCCATGGTGCATTGTGATTGACACACAGGTCCATTTCCTGTTATAAGTTGAGGTTGGGATGCGGGTAAGTCTGATGAACTGGGTGAGATCATATCTCGCAGATCTTCAAAGGAGCCGCCATGAAAATAAGCAATTAACTGGTATATATCCGCAGCAAGTTTGGATGTCAGGGGTTTTCCACCAACTCGTTGATACCTCTGCTTGATGTCAAAATTTGCAAGTTCCATGAAAGATCTTGCCTCATCGAATACTCGTTGTCTGATAGATTTGAGTTGACTGCAATTTCCATTTACTCTGTTAATTAGCTCAGACATGAACTTGTCTTTGGGGTGATGCAGTATGTCGCGAAGTTCAGGGCAGTATAAAGCTGTATCCTGGGCTTGTGCTGCAGAGAAGGAGGCATGTGCCATGTTATACTGTTCAAAGTTTATGGAAGAATTGTTATCATTTCTTGAGGTGGCGTTTCTAAGAACGGTGAACTCCTTGCCATCCACAACTGTTACGTTGGTTGCCATTTTATGAGTATGTGCTAATAAATCACGCACAGTCGTTCGACCACTGAACGATATTACACAAGTGTCCAGAGCACAGAGTTAGCTTGTGCAGTCAGGCATGAAAATTTAAAACGGCGATAGGTCCTGTAGTATTGTCTTCAATTATCGATTACATGGTATAGACAATGGAACAGCTGGGCAAAATGGCGACATACACAATGGGATAGGAAAGGTCTCGATGAAAGGGTAGACAACACAAATACTAGCAAATATCTCCATGTCCAGTCCACAATCATCCACATCCTCTTCACATTTAGAATCTCAGTAACATTACGATTCACATGATATCTTTCATGAAGTTGTATTTTACTGCAGATGGTCACATCTTTCGAAATAATGCAGAGCGACATAGACTGCGTGTACTAATTAAAGACGCCATCTAAGTATTTATTGCATACAAATAAAATAAAAAGCATGCTCAGAAGACACACAGATCGAACATTAGAAGACAATTATTCGATATGTATGTGTTCTGAATGGTAGACAGACCATTCTAGCAGTATCCAGAAAGCTATTCAATGTTCCGTGAATGAGTGATACTGTGGTGCTTAATGTTTAAGGATCATCTCACATTACAGAGGGCTTTGTTGTCAGATTCGAATGTAATCAGTTTGTAGGATAAGTTGTGCCCAGGTGCCATTAGAGTAATGAGCTATCTCAACAACTCATTTCTGATACCGCAAAAACACGGAGATCGAACATTTGATAACCATAGGTGAAATATATGGACAGAAAACCATCATTCAGACAAATAAAGCATACAACCAATAAACTCCGGAATGGAAACTGCGAACAATGTCGTTTTCAGGAATATGGAAACCAATTTTTTTTCCAGATTCCAGATCCGCATCAAGAGATGATCCATACAACTACCAATACATGTTGTTTTTTAAAAGACAGCATTTATTGGAATTGTACACTTCTTTCAAAGACATTTTCTAGTCTTCAATATATAAACAATTGTCTATTTGGTTGACTTAACATCTCTCATCTGTTTAATCTAACCCGTATCTTCGTGGACATTGTATCTCCAAAATGCTTACGTATTTATTGCATACAAATAAAATAAAAAGCATTTTCAGAAGACACAGAGATCGAACAATAGAAGACATGTGTCCTGAATGGTAGATAGAACATTCTGGCATTCTAACAGTATGGTATTGTCAAATGGTTTTCCTTTGTTATGTAAACAAAAGCAAAACACGTTACATAACCTGGCTTTTATTTAGACCCGGATATGGTAAACATAAAGAGTGATATTTGTTATTGTTTTCCTGAAATGGAAATAATAAAGAGCGTTTATATCATGTGTGTGCAATTAAACAATATAATTGAGCTGTGTTATGTAAACAGAAGCAAAACTTATGTAACACGAGCAGGCTCTTGTTTACGTACACCATCGTACGTCTTGACGAAAATATACTATTTACGCGCTGATTATGTTTGGCATATGAATAAAACTATAGATATTTTAATATTCCTTCTGTTGATGGCGATTTGAACAAATATGAATACTTCTGCAACGAACGCCGCCCGTGCCTTTAACTGAGGTTGTGTACAAATGGCAGTGCAATCGGGACATATATAATATGTATGTATGGATTCGTTCACGACAGTCTGTGACACTTTACAAACAGAGAATTGCTCGGGTCTATTCAAGACTTCAAATATGGTGGGGTCCACACAAAAATAAACAATCGTCATTCTTATTTCTCAGCCACTTTTAGTAAAGTATCGTAGGCTGTCGTGAACCAAACCCATCCATGCATATTGTGTATTTATGGATGGAAATGTCTTTTTCCACGCACAATATTGAGGGAATATCCCTTTTGCATTAAATTATTGCCTTTATTTTTGTCTACAACTCCACAACAAATATTATGTGCATTCTCAAACATTTCAAACTGATGTCACTACACCCATTTGAAGAAAGTATCATTAAAGCATTAATATCAAATAATATGTGTATTTCCACAATAATAAATGAAGCACATCATACAAAATTATCGCATTGTACAGAAGCAGCCTGGTATAGGTGGTCGTCTTCCTGCTACCCCTGTATAACAGTGCAATATAAAATGAGATGGCATAGGTATGTACAATTATTCACGGACTATTGGATATTCGGTATGCAGTTGCTGCATAATTTAACAGTGGTATACAGTTGAGAGCATTGTTGGCGTTAATGTATTATATGTGGGCATTTTGGAAAATTTCGAAAGGTTGTCTGAAAATAAGTAGTACGGTTAGGTAAGTGCTGTATCACATTCACGGACACTGTCGTGTTTATTATACAGGGCTCAGGTGGCGTGTTCAGTGTTGTAACTCGAGTACATAATAAGATAGTTTGTATTTAAAGTTTGTTGAAATATTTGTGTCAGATGGCTGACATACTATTTTGTCTACTGAAAATGTAGCATGATTTGGATTCACATGTAAACTGTTTGGACTAGTATCCTATTAGTTCCTTTGCCAATACATTTTTTCAAAATCATTGGATGTGCCCTTTCGTAAAACACGACATCTGAACTACGCGAAATTGTAAACAAACACCCCTCCATTCGTCCCGAACAAATCATCGATAAACAAACGAGGCAATATTAAAACAAACGATGCAATTTTAAAACAAACGAGGCAATATTAAAACAAACAAGGCAATATTAAAACAAACGAGGCAATATTAAAACAAACGAGGCAATATTAAAACAAACGAAGCAATATTAAAACAAACGAGGCAATATATAAACAAACGAGGCAATATTAAAACAAACGAGGCAATATTAAAACAAACGAGGCAATATTAAAACAAACGAGGCAATATTAAAACAAACGATGCAATATCGAAACAAACGAGGTAATATTAAAACAAACGAGGCAATATTAAAACAAACGAGGCAGGCAATATTTAAAAACGAGGCAATATTAAAACAAACGAGGCAATATTAAAATAGAATTATTGAAATAATTGCGTCGAGAAAGTTTGAATGTTGTGAGCCACAGCAGCGTGCTTAGAATCACTTTAGTATTCATACCAACTGTGTGCTTTTATATTTTGTCCACACCATTAGTTAATATTGTGAGCATGTTCTTTCAGTTTCTAATGAGTTCACCTTTCTGATTTGTCAGTCTCTTTTTAAAGTACCAGCCACACACTTTCGGTAATCCATGTACGTTTATGTATATAGTTTTATATTATTGCGTGCCTTTTGTCCACCAATCCATTTGCCATTTGGTGTTGATATAATATCCCTTCGGATCGGGCTCTGCACAAAATTTGAAGGGATACTGTACCCAAATGTTGTTGTTGGTTTCTTTAGTCTCTGACTTGTGAAATAAGGTAACCAGATTTCCATTATTTGAAATTATGTTGAGTACGAAGTAATGTTACGGATGGCAGATTAACCGGAATGAGAAAATATCAATTGTCGTTGTCGAGTAAATTTTGGACAGTTTTCAAGCAAATGTATCAACTAAATGTTATATTATATGCATACTAGCCCCATATACTCATTAAGTCATTGTATAGTCACTAGTCAAGTGAGTGGCTTGAGTTTACGCCCTGTATCAACATAATTGTGTATAAGATTATGTGAGCTACGTTTTGCCCAATCCACTAGCCGTGAATTATTTTGATTACGTCTTGTATACGGAAATTCGTAATTTAACTTATTACTCCAGCCATAAATTAAATTTATATCAAATTATTAACTTTGATTTTAAGATTATTATTAACCTGGACGTTTACAGAATACCTCTTCGACTCACGTCACTTAGTTTTCTATATATTATCGATATTAGATCGTTGTTATCACCGGGAATTTATTGAAAATGGCGTACAGTACCCCTTTAACTAGGGATGTGTCCCCACAGCATAAAACAATCGCCTTTGTTTTTTAGCCAGCCGCCTTTTGTCCAGTGTCCTGAACTATCCGGAAGCAACCCATGCATATATGTTGGACATCTTCGTATAGTATTGCCTTCTGCACATAATGCCATTTAATATTGATTGTACCGTACTTCAGTTGGTGTCTGATCAATACTGTACATATGATATGGGGTCCACAAAGAATCAACAAATATCTCCGAACCTAAAATAGAGAATTTCCCCAAAACATCACAGTTTCATTCAAATTGCCAGCATTTGTTTCAATAAAACAAAAGATGGTTTCAATTCGATATACTTCACATGCGCTTTGAATTTCCGGATATGAGAACTGGTGACCAAAATATTCCAACTCAATTTCCCACAAAACAGAGTTTTGGGAGATGGAAAATTTCAGTGCCCATGCGTCGAGAGTTGAGAAGAAAATATTTGCAATTGCACATAATTCAGAAGCTGTATCTTGTGACATGGTACAAACGACGTGGAATTTTCGATAATAGCAGATTAGTGTCACATTCTTCCATATTATTCCAAAGCCGGAATAATCACTCGACATGGTGATTCCCGTTAGATTCCGAGTGTCGTGGGGGGCGCCGAATATATATTTAATGAAACTTGCTGATACAACACGGCTTTATCAAGTATATGAAGCCCCTATAGCTCTCCATCCCCAATGGCGTCAATCTGCCAACTTTGAGCCACACCAACACTGATGCTCTCCCCTGACCCAATCCCTGACTCTGACATGCCATTCTTGAAACCTTAAACCACACCATTATTTCCTTTTTTTAGATTGCTATATCTGTTAATTGTTTAAAAATCGGGGAGAAATTAATATTGTTTATCAATGTTTTTCTACACTCCAGGATTTCCGTATTGCCTCGATGGTGGTGAAATGGCCACACTCAGCCACGCGTACGTGTAATTAGCAACAATTAGCAACAATGTTGCTATGTGTATCACTCGGTGATTAATGCCACCGGTGTACACTGTTGGCCAAATATTAGAAAGACGTGGGGCGATGTAGGTTTTATAAATATATTGGGTCGCTTTAAAAGCTGTAGTGCTACCCCGAATGCGGTTATTTTGGGACGCGTTAAAGTTGTACTGCGACCCCAAGTCCGGTAAAAGCTGTAGTTGGAATGTCCAAGTTCGTGAAAGTTCTATTGACTATGCCGACGATTTGAGAGAAGCCTTGTTGTTTTAGGATATTGTGGAAAGGCTAATCTGGCCGTGTCAAATTTAGCTATAGCGATGGGATATATCGCAGGACAACACATTTCGGGTTTTCGTGGGGTGTGTATTCGCTGGATGTCGTATAGTTGCAGTATGTAACCATTATGACCACGTTAATTGCTTTCGACGTTTATGTATGAACAATGGCTGGGCCATGCACTCTTGGCGGGAACACAATACCTCCGATTTTTGATCCGCATTTAGAAGCTTTATGGTGTGGTGAATGAGAAACCTGCAGTAATAAGCCGTAGTTTTTTTGTAATAATTTGAAGGATTAGTTGTTTTAACGGAATTCTGAGGCGGTGCTTTCATGTAACCAATATATTTTAAATTATAATTTATATGTATGGCTAATAATATTATCCTGGTGGCGTTACCATTTCTGACTATGGATTTCTTGTAATGATCTGTTCGTGATATATGGGAGATCGTGTTAGCACGGAATGGAAATTTGAGAGAACGCTTTGGATCAAATGTTGTTGTTTTGTGACAGCTATTATAATAAAACTGTGAGAAGACCAGTATTTTCGGTTGGTGCTAAAAACTCGTCGATTTCGCGCCTTTGTCTTCTTTCACATCCACTCCCCCTCTTACTACATGTTATTCATATCATCAATTCCAGAACGAACTGCACGATACTATAAGGAAATATATCTCAATTCCCGCCAATGGGTAAGTAGCTGTACTCGCTCGGACGCCTATTTGCTTCATTCGTCGGCAGTAATGTTCCATAGAGGTAAACATTTCGTGTGTCTACGATGTTACATACTGATTGCAGTGTTTATTGTTCAAGTGGCTACACGTTGTTAACATTACACCACATTCGTCGATGACGCTAAGAGCCATCGACGGATGTGGTTGCTCTTCAATGTTTTATGTTTTATTGCCCATAAATCACATATATACAAGTATAACATAACATAACACATTCAATGTCAAGAGGTGCAGACAAGAGGGACACACATACATGCGCACATATACATATACATACATGTATACATACATATATATACATATACATATACACATACACACATGCATACATACACATGCACATACATACACATACATACATATACCCGCGTACATACACATATACGTACATACATACATACATAATTATGTGTAACATGATAATAATTCATCTCCAACTTGGTCAATTCAGCGCTGTGTGTGTGAGGGCGACTGACCGGGGCTCGGTGTGGGGAAACCCACGAGACACAGGTCCGTCTCCCACACCCACCGACAAATGCGGTGTAATGTTCGTGCTGTCCATCATAACTATATTTTATCGGATTATCAACGCCTAACGCGTAGCAGTGGTGCAGTGTCAACTCGCTGTCATGAAATGAACTGCCTACCAAAGCTATTGAGAGTGAATTTTTATTTTCAATATTTCTGTGTGATTTCACGTTTTCGTGGAGAACATTTGTGTGTGATTGTACCTGGAAGAGACATGGTTTTCAGCTACCCATTTGCATATGTTGCCTCATGCATATGGGCGATTTGTAGCAGAAAATATATCACATGCATATGGGCGATTTCTTGACTGCTCTATATTGGTATAGTGTAGCCGCAAGCGTGTGGTCTGTTACTTTGTCAGTGTGGGGTGTATTATGATGGCGTTCAGATTATTCAATGACTATCCTTTTACGCGTGAGATACTAATATGTATGCATGTTGAGTTGATGTTGATAGATTGATTGTTACTATTTGACTAATTCATGTATTTATTTCTTTCTCAGGTTGAAACATTAAATTGTTTAACAACATTGGCGTCCATTATCTATCGCACGGAACACTATGGTGTTGCTACGGAATTGCACTATATCATGGCTGTACAGTCAGGCGACCGTACGGCGCTAATCCTACATGTTTATACATATCGTCCAACGTCTAACGAAACGTGTAAATAATAGTTCGGTGGCGAGAACAAGCTTCTACAATGTGACTACCGATACGCTTAACCCTTTACCCAACAAACCGGCCAAAACCGGCCAAATAAAGCTTCAACAGCCTAAAATATCTTCGGTCTGTCTCAATAGAACCATACAAATATGGATATCAATGGAACCGGCTCCTTGACCACATTGTGATGGTTACAGTTATGCCCTGTGCCAATGCATTCTCTTATATATGCGAGTCGACCATAGGTCGCCTCGCATATATAAGAGAATGCATTGGCCTAAACAAAAAAATTCTTACATTCTTTAACAATTTTATAATTTTTAATGTGTTAAGCCAATGCATTCTCTTATATATGCGAGGCGACCTATGGTCGACTCGCATATATAAGAGAATGCATTGGCACAGGGCCCTTCTGTTGGGTAAAGGGTTAATTGGCTTCATTCAAATGAAGATCTTCTCGCGCAGGCAACTATCCGCCAGTGCAGCGTTGATCGCTCAATGAGTTATCATGAAATTGGATTATTCCTCTTCGCTATAAGTTTCGTTTGCTACAAGGTGGACTCAAAACTTCCAAACAAAATGATCACGTGTGTCAGTGACCAGCGTTGTGAATGGCAACACATGTTACAAGTTACAAGCACGTGTTGCTGAACCTGGCTATTTCAAAATCGCATTGAACGCTTCTTTCTTAACGAAATATATCCTATGACTGGTCGGTCTCACTCTGTATAAACTTGGTATTATGTAACTGTCGGAGCTGGACTTGGACGTAACAAAAGCGAGCATAATTTCGAATTAAAAATCGTTACTGTGCTTTAATTTAATAACCCTTTCAGTGCCAAGTCCGATTTTTGTATCAAACCATATTTCCTTGATCATTTTTCAAATTTATTGATTATAATAATTTGATACATTGATGGAAAGAGCTCTACGAGGGTTAATCCTTTAACTGGGAATTATGCACTATATCCGGCCATTTATGTGACCATTTCAATTTATACTCAACAGGATATATGCAACAAATGAATGAATTTGAGCTATGTATTAGTGCACATTATACTAATGTGCTATGTGAACGATGCAGACAACATGGTAATTATAATGGAAATTAGTTTATGTCACGGGTCATAAACTAATTTGCATTATAATTAGCATGTTGCATCGTTCACACTTCCGTTACCAAATGTTCATTGAGAGTAGATCCCTTGGAAATTTTCAAATAATAAGTTCATAAAACGGCCATCTATTAATAGGAATCCTTCTGCAATTTGATTATATTTTCGTCTGTTTGTCGTCTGCTTATTCCGAACATCCCTGCAAATGAATAATAAGCCATTTCAATGTATATTTTTTATAACTGAATGGGAGAGTCCATTTAGTAAAGAACGTGCTAATCGCATCGTCCTGATGATCCGTGCCACACACACGTGTGTTATAACGTCACAAGTAAACAGTCCTATGTGTTCCCTGTTTCTCAGTTGTGTTAATACGTCACACGCAAACAGTCCTCTGTGTTCCGTGTTTCTCAGATGTGTTATGACGTCACACACAGTCAGCTGTATTCCATGTTTCTCAGTTGTGTTATGACGTCACACGCAAAGCGTCCTCTGTGTTCCGTGTTTCTCAGTTGTGTTAATACGTCACACGCAAACAGTCCTCTGTGTTCCGTGTTTCTCAGATGTGTTATGACGTCACACACAGTCATCTGTATTCCATGTTTCTCAGTTGTGTTATGACGTCACACGCAAAGCGTCCTCTGTGTTCCGTGTTTCTCAGATGAGTTACGACGTCACACGCAAATAGTCAAATGTTCCATGGTTCTCACATGTGTTGTGACGTCACACACGCACGGTCATCTGTGTTCAGTGTTTCTCACATGTGTTATGACGTTACACACACGTGATTAGTGTGTTTCCGCTTGTCAAATGTGTTATGACGTTGAGTTACCAATCGTTGGACAGCTTGCAGGCACCGCTTGTTGAAATTGAAGTAGGACGACGAAGTATGTAACGAGTGCGCCGAGGATCTGTAAGGGAGTGTAGTTGTCAGAATCTATTAAACAACCTTAGATCATGTCATCTAGTACCAATTTATAGCATGTTATAAGTATGTAACATTTGAAATAAACAACGCGGCTGGTATATTTCTAAGGTGATACTTGTTCCGTAATACTGTATTTCACAGTAGGTGAAGTTCCCTGCTCGAGGGTTCTCTACAATATTTTTCTACAATACCTGTACACTACAACTGTAATTTGATATATAATCTATATATTAGTTGTATTGCTGACTTTGTTGGCGACACAAGGTTGTATGTTTTAATTGTTATTGTTAACGTGGTATACACAATGTCTGCATTACGGCCACATATTATATGTGGCAAACAACCTCACCTGAATATACCAATGTAGAGAAGATTGACTGTCAAGTTACATATGTACCACTGAAAACTGAAAATTCGTGACGAGTTTCATAAATATCATATGAGAGAAACACGAATTACATATTATATTTATCATATGACACCTATAAATTGATTATGATGTCCAAAACACACACAAATCACTAAATAGCTATATAATATCGGCAGCAAAAGGTTAATGTGACGTCACTTCATTGCACCGGAAGCCCAATTACACGTGGTGAACTAGCAGAAATAATATGCACGCGAAGATATAGTGCGCTATTCTGTTCTCAGTTTGTGACATTATGTCGTATGTTTATTAGATAAATACGAATTACATATTCTATTTATCGTATAACAATATCCAAAACTATATTATAATTGTGAGAAATTCGGCATCGGGTTCATTGACGCGCACGAATTTGACCTGCATTTAGTTAGAGATACGGTTCGGCGCCGGCTGCCATTCAGTCAATCAGAACACACTTTTTGTCAACAAACCAATCAAATTATCGGAAGGTGATATGAACTAGTAGTTCATATGAAATTGATTTATGACATACTTTCCAAAGTAAATAATGATTGAGTCATATGATAAATAGAGGATCTCACATGAGTTTCTATTTTATACGGAATTTATCAACCGAGTTCACTAAATTCGATTTGAGCCGAGGTTTACCGAGGCTCAAATAGAATTTAGAGGACGAGGTTGATAAATTACGTATAAAATAGGACGAGTGTGAGATAACTTTTATCACATGATCAAATAAACCCGAAGCAACGCGAAATATTCATCGAAAACAACAATCATAAACTACAGCGGTCGCAAGTTATTTGAAGAACGCCGTGACGTCATCGCACGCGCTGATATTAAACGTGTCTATTACCGATAATTATGAAACTGCTTTTATGGCCAAATTATGTGATAAATATATATACTGTACTGTTGAACTGATATATGCACAATATTCATTCAATTATACCAAAATATATGGCGATTTGAGAATAAATTAAATAAAAACATATGTATACATTATTACAAAGGGGAGCATCTCCATCCCTGAATAATTGGTCCTACCAGTCTGCTATGATGTTGGTATATACTGCTGAATTGATATGATGTTGGTAGGGAAGACTGATGCCGTTGGGAAAAGGTGCCGTTATTTTTATAAAGTTGTTATTTTCGCGGTTTTTGCAAACAGCAGTGCAGCCATTATTATTTTTGTAAATATTATATATGTTACTGACTATTTCTTACAGACTAGCTGTTCTTAAATAGCCCGGTCCATGCAGCCAATCATCAAATAGATTTCAACTTCACTAAAAATAACGGTAGTTGTTTCTACGTATTATGCTGTTCTAATGTGCCACGCACGTAACTAACTGAGCCACCAGCCCCAACCCCATATTATAGTAGCACTATGTGCAAGGTTCACACTGTCATATGCCAAATTGGCTAGTGGCCATTTTTTTTAAATAGCCAAACAAATACATTTCCAAAAATCGGAAATATAATTCAAAAACTAAATTGATTTTGTAACGGGAGCATAGACTGGGTCAACTAATTTGTTAGGTTAGTTTAATGAGTAACACACGACTCAATGCATTTCACTATCAAACAATAGGCCAGCACATGCAAGAAAACAGTTACATGTTATACGTGTACATGTAATACTCACACTAAGTAACGTATCGCGCCCGACTACGAACATCCCCATGGCAGACAGACCAATTCTCGGTCCGGATAGTCTGTCCAGGAATAGTTTCATCTACAATATAAGGTAGATAATATAGTATATATATCGGCTCACAGACCAACTATCGGTGCGGGGAGAGTCTGTCCAGGAATAGTCTCATCTACAATATAAGGTAGATATATAGTATATATATATTGGCTGATAGACCAATTATCGGTCCGGATAGTCAAACCAGGAACAGTTTCATCTGCAGTCATGTATATAGGCCGACAGACCAATAATCGGTCCGGATAGTCTGTCCAGGAAAAGTTCCATCTATACAATATAAGGTAGATATATAGTATATATATATCGGCGGACAGATCAATTATCGGTCGGATTGTCTGTCCAGGAAAAGTTTCATTACAATATAATGAAGATATATGGTATAGTATATATATCGGTGGACAGATCAATTATCGGTCCGGATTGTCTGTCCATGAACAGTTTCATTACAATATCAGGTTGATATATATATATATATACCATATATCTACCTTATATTGTAGATGAAACTATTCCTGGATAGATTAATTATCGGTCCGGATTGTCTGTCCAGGAAAAGTGTCATCTACAAACTAAGGTAGGCATTTATTGTTTCGATAATGAAAAACTGCGATCATTAATGTTCCATTCTTCAAACTTTTTGGCTGCAAAACCCTCAAGTTTGGCATGCAAGATTTATTGGTAATGATATCGACAGCGTAGAGGAAAACTGATGATCGCGATGATACCACTTGACCGTGGTTGAACTAACTGATGATCGCGATGATACCACTTGACTGTGGTTGAACTAACTGATGATCGCGGTGATACCACTTTACCATGGTTGAACTAACAGATGATCGCGGTGATACCACTTGACCGTGGTTGAACTAACTGATGATCGCGATGATACCACTTGCCCATGGTTGAACTAACTGATGATCGCGATGATACCACTTGACCGTGGTTGAACTAACAGATGATCGCGGTGATACCACTTGACCGTGGTTGAACTAACTGATGATCGCGATGATACAACTTGACAGTGGTTGAACTAACTGATGATCGCGATGATACCACTTGACTGTGGTTGAACTAACTGATGATCGCGATGATACCACTTGCCCATGGTTGAACTAACTGATGATCGCGATGATACCACTTGACCGTGGTTGAACTAACAGATGATCGCGGTGATACCACTTTACCATGGTTGAACTAACTGATGATCGCGGTGATACCACTTGACCGTGGTTGAACTAACTGATGATCGCGATGATACCACTTGACCGTGGTTGGACTAACTGATGATCGCGGTGATACCACTTGACTGTGGTTGAACTAGCTGATGATCGCGGTGATACCACTTGACCGTGGTTGAACTAACTGATGATCGCGGTGATACCACTTGACCGTGGTTGAACTAACTGTTGATCGCGGTGATACCACTTGACCGTGGTTGAACTAACTGATGATCGCGATGATACCACTTGACCGTGGTTGGACTAACTGATGATCGCGGTGATACCACTTGACCGTGGTTGAACTAACTGATGATCGCGGTGATACCACTTGACCGTGGTTGAACTAACTGTTGATCGCGGTGATACCACTTGACTGTGGTTGAACTAGCTGATGATCGCGGTGATACCACTTGACCGTGGTTGAACTAACTGATGATCGCGGTGATACCACTTGACCGTGGTTGAACTAACTGTTGATCGCGGTGATACCACTTGACCGTGGTTGAACTAACTGATGATCGCGGTGATACCACTGGACCGTGGTTGAACTGGATTGAACTCCGTAACTGGACGATGATTTTACGACATGGTTCTTAACTCATAGCCACATATTTCGTTAAAGACGAATGTGATGTATCATGGGAGACTGATCTGTGATCACACGTCAGTTCGCGATAATTAATTCCGAAGAAAAGAATATCGACACGCCAAGATGTGACCAACCAATTCCGACTAAACGTTCTACGTTGTTGTTGTTGTTGATACTGTCTTGTACTAGTCACTTGTGGTTGATATCAAAGCTCTGGTGAATTATTTCTGTGTGTCTATATTCTTGTGTTACTTAATAATAACATACCATTCAGTTTGGCACCCGAATGCTAACTGATGCGCCAGAGTACCTATACGGATTGTTGTATCTAAGAGTGTGGTATCGGGTCATTACCATGCACACGCTGTATCGTCTTAAAATGTGCAGCTATCATTTCACACGTTTGGGACAGTCTTCGCGCTCGACCGAGCAATTATTATACCAGAAGTTTTTCGTAGTGATGTTCATAATTGCCTGTTTTCCTGATCGAATTTAATAAAGATCCACAGTATTTTATGGCACTTGATTCGAGAAAATCCACAAAAGCATCCATCGGTTCTACGTTCGAAACTGGAACAAAAGATGATAACTGATGACACGCTTTATAATCTACTGCTCTCGAGTAACTGAAGCAATGACGCTCTTTGTGATTCCGAACGATCATCATATATTTTGTCTGTGCTAAAACTCCCCCTTTTAGAAGTCAACGTATGACGATCGGATTTATAATGGGCGCATTGTCACTAATAACTATTGTTTGCTGGCATAAATATAACGTACCAACACTGTTAGAAAAATGCCCGTCGCTTTAACGGTGTCATACCGCGCAACATCGATTGCCAACCTTGGACTGTTAAACATAAGGTCATGCTTTAGCATGTTCCACCGTACAACACTGTTTAAGTAACTGGCACAGTAACTGTCCGTTACATAGGAACCGAAGTCAGACAGTTTTAACATTAGTCCACACATATATAGCTTATATTTTCCTAAAAAGAAAAACAATTGCGTTTTCAGCGCCGCAAGACAGAGATAGAAATTCGTGATAAAGTCGGCTCACGAAAATAACGTAATTTTATTGCGGACGCCAGACAAGACGGAATGAATATACCGGATCATTGCACTGAATACAAACAATTAATAATAAATATTAAATATCAGCAGAATCAGATTCAGTCATACTGTATGGAGTCACTGCCGTATATAATTTTGTCGCCGATAAATATATATTGAATTTTTACGGCATGAACTTGAAAACGCGCACATTTGTTGACCATTTTCATGGGGCATAAAACAGCGGTAATTCACCGTACAACTGACGAAATGGTATGGGACCGTCGGATTATGACGGTCCGTCACTTTAAAACCGACAATATTTTCTAACAGTGAACATGTAGTTTTATACTGTCAAATCGGATTGTCGATCTTTAAGCGGACATGACTAATTTGAACACGAAGATTGTGTCTATAAATTGGTTGATAGATACAAGGAGTAGACTAACAGGGAACCCTCGACAATGCTCCACGATGCTCGATGTTTCTAAATGCAATGCCATCAATAAGTCTTCATGTGGCGCATTATTTACTGTATTTGTCGATATATGCTGTTCCCCAAACTGACACAACGGGCTTAGTAGAAATATTTAATATATCCTTGCGGCGCTATTTAAAGACCACGATCTTCAACTCATTTGATTCAAGATTAAAGATCCTTTGTCCCATTTGATACCATTTACCATTTCGCGATGATGCAGCATTAAATATCATGTGCCTGTGCATTCCCTTATATATGCGAGTCTTCCACAGTGAGCCACGCATATATACAATAATGCACTGGCTTATACGGTCAATGCCAATACTTTTAGGCCAGTGTGCATCCAAGTTGACAACGCGAACAATCGGCCATGATTCAGAATGCTCTTCGTCATCTACTGCTGAAACGAAAGCAAATACGATTATTTTAATATTTGCTAGGCTCACACAAATAAAACTCCCCCTTTAGAAAGTTGGTATATGACCACTGAAACCTCCCTTTAATGGGTTAATTGGCATGTTCTGATTTCTGTTCTGCTATAGAAAATGTACAAATGATGGTTTCATGGTGTTATGACAGTATATGTAGAGTATAGCTTGTTAAAAGGTTTTCGCTTTGTTACCTCTTTGCATTCGACTGAGTTGACATCCAAGTCGACAATGGCGTTATTTAGGTCATTCGTCAACTCATGGGCCTGAAAGAAAAAAACATGTTTGTAATAATAATATTTCCTGAATAGGCGATAGTTTGGTGACGTCACAAGTCACGTGTCAAAACATCAACAAACCAGCTGGTAGGCAGAAAGATGGAATCGCAGTGAATTCTCATAGAAGATATGATCGCGCGTTGATAATCTATGAATAAAAACCAAAGTAAAACGGTAAAAACAAAATCAGGAAATAGTTGTTGTGTTATTGGATGTTCCAAATAGACTCGAACATGTTCAGAATAAGATAGGATTGGATAGCAAATATATAATGCGCAGACATATTGTGATCGACGGATATATGAAATTATAACCAAAGAATAAAAGATCGACCTTTGTTTAGAAAGTTTAAATTTTATCGCAAAATGGTGTGATAATTACAATCTTTCCCAAATTTGTTTCATGAAATTATTGAACTTCTATCATTTCCACTGTAGCACCGCTGTAAATTCTTATATATAGAGCTGGCTTTGTCTATTTTTCGTTTCTAAATGTGGTCGCTACTATATTTATTGGGTCACTATGAATACCGAACATAACCGAAACAAGTTAAAATAAGGGGTTTAAGACGGAAACATAAGAATTAAAGTGTGTAGGGATGTGTGCGTATGTGAGCGAGTGATATGTGAAGTTTGAAGAATTTGGGCAATTAAAAGTTACGTTATGTACTTTTACGTCGTCGGCGCATAAGCTAGAGTCCAGCGAGATGGCGGCTATAACTATATGATACCGAACAGCTCAAATAAGGCGTATATAAGGGAAATATATCAAATAAAGTGATAGTGATGACTGTGATGTGTCTAGAAAATCGTTGAGTTTTACTCCCGTTTCACAATAGCAAAGGGCGCCAAGACATTCAACCGAGGGAAAACGGGTGCGCCATTGCATGTGTTCATGCCCATGGCATATTTCAGATCCTTCGGAGAAGCATAAATCACAGACCAAAAGATAACGTCTAATCAGTCAAATAATATTTTAGTAACAACTATGTTGTTAATTAAACTAGGCCTCAATCGAAAAAATAAACATGGGGTACTTGCCGCTCATGCATGAGCCATGTCATATATTTGGCTCATTTTCATTATCAATCATATCAAAATTATATTCGACGTTGTGCGAATTAATTATACTTTAAATGCATATAAATGATGAATTCGACAATGTACATGGGCACAATTACAACAAAGACAATTGAATACGTAAACTTGATGATGCTGGGTTCGTATATATTGGATTATCCGAGCGAATTCACCAAATACAAAACAATAACAACCGCAGTAATATTCAGACCACGTGTCAGACAATCCTCCAAATTGTCACTATTAATCGTATCTTATGATCATATCCGCTTAATTTTTTCCCCAAATAAATAATGTAATATGATCTTGTGTCAATGTAAGGAATTTACAATAAATATTTCATGTATAAGACGAAAGTATAGCATGTTTTGGAGAAGGCATTGTGTGTTTATGTGCTAATCTATACACAGATGGCCGTTGTTTTGATGGCTTTTGCCTACCAGCAGCAAACACACGTGGTCGCTGTGACGTCATTGTTTGTATACAAAAATATCGCCGAATACTAAGGCGATATTTTGGTGACGTCACAAGTCACGTGTCAAAACATTAACAAACCAGCTGGTAGGCAGAAAGATGGAATCGCAGTGCATTCTCATAGAAGATATGATCGCGCGTTTGATAATCTATGAATAAAAAACGGTAAAAACTAAATCAGGAAATAGTTGTTGTGTTATTGGATGTTCCAAATAGACTCGAACATGTTCAGAATAAGATAGGATTGGATAGCAAATGTATAATACGCAGAAATATTGTGATCGACGGCGCGGCGGCGAAAACTCAAGTTCACCGCCAAGGAAAACACAAATTTTACTTGTTGCCGCGTTGGCCATCCTTGTTTTCCCGGGATATCCTTGTTTTCCCGGGATCGGTTCCTCCGTGTGGTATGGTACCGCATAAACAAATCTGTAATATTTCCTTGAACAGTTATCGCCAACCAATGGGGTATCGTAGCATTCACATTCCCAATTACGGAAGTAGTTTTTTCCTTTTTCCTTTGCGAGAGTGTGAATTTGTGTGCCGAAATTTCTCCACCGTGAGATTTTATTACTTGTCCACGGCGCCCAAAGGTTATGGTTTCAGTGGAATGCGTATGGCACCGGATCGCTATAGTTATAAATGATTACTTTAAAAGCATATTATTCCAAAGTCCGTTCTCTGCACAATCAAAGTACCGATTCGAGAACATGGGATAACCACATACTGGCCACGAGTGTACGACAGAACCAGTGTAAGCCAGCAGCACGTGCATGCCATATCTAATTAATATTTGGATAATGTCCCTGCAACAAAACGTAGAGATAAATCTTGCAGTTGCTGATCGGTTGTGATCCCGTGGCCTACCAACCGAGTGAGATGTTGTACTTCCACATGTGAGTTGCTATTATTTCTGGAGCAGCCGGTGGTTACATGAGTGTGAACTAAAGTACTTTTGCTGACTTGTGTTACTCGTTGTCGTTGGAAGTACCTAAAACGCTGAATCAGCAGCTGATCAGCAGGTTATCACATACAATGCTGATCAGCAGATTTCAAATATAACGACGATGGCCGGTTGTAGGTTGTATAAATGATACGTAATGTAAGTGTTATATGACAATACAGTAAGAGGACACATTTTGACCGCCCACCATGCCCGTTCAGCAGTTAAAAATCCCGTTCAGCAGTACGGCGGCTGCAGTTCAGCAGATTTTTATCGCGAACGAAGTTTACCTCAATTGTAACGAAGTTAGCAGAGATTATGTTGTGCAAATGACTTGTAGTCGAAGAGTCATAACCAGATACGTGGAGAGAAAACCATTTGGCCGACCTCCACCCTAGTTCAGCAGTTCAAAATCCCGTTCAGCAGTTCATGTCGAGCAGTTCAGCAGATTCCCTGAACGCAGTTTAACCGATCTTTATCGAGGATAGTCGGGTATATGTTGTGGAAATGACTTTTTATCGATGGTCCATCAGGAAATACACGAAGAAAACACGATATGACCGCCCTTCAACCCAGTTAGCTGCACTTGAATAGTTGATGCTGAACATACGATGATAGCACAGAAGATGTTTATCCAGATTAGGTAACTTTAACTGTATACAATAACGTTTTATGTCACAGTTGTTAAAATAGATACACTTCCATATTTAATTATCTGATGAGAAAATATGATTGTATTTGTTTTACGCTACATCAGAAGGAAAATAGATATATGTGATAATGTACTGACATACTACATTTTATTTTTGACGATGTTCGCGGTTTCGTTGTTCTCTGTCACTCAGGATAAGGACGATAGGCCCTCCGACTAGCCTTCTTTGAAATAATCCTCTCATAATTATCCTATCAGAATCGGTATCGAAAATAACATTTACGACATTTTAGAATTAACGATACAATTTAGAACACGAATTTCCCTTAAAAAACGCGCGAAAACTGGAATTTATACAGCAGATACGACATTTTAGAACACAAATTCCATGGGGAAAAAAACAGCGATAAATGGCATTTATACTTGAAATATTGACAATTTAATCTGATGAACTTATGTATTCGAACCCGTAGATTACGAAAATGCAATAACAAGTTTCGCGCCAAAATGGCAGGAACGATCTGTTAGAAATCCACCCACGATATCTGTTATATACTCGTTGTCGTTACCTGTACTTGAATAGTTGACGCTGAACATATGATGACAGGGATGATAGCACAGAAGCTGATGATCCATATTAGGTAAGCCGACCACACGAGTGGGTCCAGCCATAGTTCTACACTAGTAACACACTGGTATGCCATCACCAGTACAATAGTCATTGGCAAACCTATATTGATCCCTATAAAGAACTGAAATTTGTCATCAGCGCAACAGACCAGGCTACATATACGTTGGTGTGTCTGCCTCCATTCCCTTATGGTTTTCGCCGTCATATTCGATGAGGCGGATTTGTATTGGTGAGTAAGACGCTTATATGACATTCTGATCATGCAAGAACTTATCACAAACAGTAAGCAAGGGAGAAACATGGCGCCGGTGACGTAGAAATGTAATAGCACTGATGCGATTTTCGCTCCGGCCATCTGTGCGCCATTGGATAATGGCGCTGTTGCGAAGTCGTACATGTCAGTCGAGAACATCAAACAAGAAATATACAAGACGCACACAGCGATGATACACCACGTGATACAAACACAAATAACGGTGGTCTTCCAAAGTTTGTGCTTAGCGACGTCATTGCCTCCTGGTTCTCGAAAACATTCTTCTGATAATCTCAAAATGGCGGCGAATTCTTTCCCTTTGAATATATTTATCGCGCACGATGAATTCGCCGCGCTGTATAAGTAAGTTATGTGAAACATCACTTTCATTGCAGAATTGATATCCAATGAGGGCATTCCACCGACGTAAACAGCAAAGAACCGTAACACGTTAATCCACAGGACGACCGATACACAATACGAATAGAACCGGAAAAATGTAGCAAATTTACGATGTTGTCCACCACCCAAACCCGCTATCGCCATGCTATTTATAACCGGCATCATGATCCGAAGAAATGTTGGAGTACCTTTGTCACCTTTCTCTTCATCCATTACTTCACACCCTGAGACAGAGGTAACTGGTATTGGACGCACCTGTGTCGCCGTCCTTCCATGATAATTCCGAATTTTCTTCCTCGAAGAACGAAATCGTTTGAATAAGTTAACATATCCATTGAACTCACATTAGTATCCGCTATGGAATGTCTATGATAAATCCGTATTTTCTTCCTCGAGGAACGAAATCGTTTGAATGAAGGTAACATAGCCATTGAACCCACATTATCCGCTACGAAATGAGAATTCCGTATTTTCTTCCTTGAAGATGGAACTAGTTTGAATGAAGGTAACGCATCCATTGAACTCACATTAGTATCCGTTATCATATGTCGATGCTGTTCAAGTCGTGTTCACGGTGAACGATATTTTGAATCAAGAACTCGTTTGCCCTGGAATCGCGTCCGACTGTGGCCAGTTATATGCTAATCTGTATATCTACTAACTACGTTAATCATAATATTGTAAAACTTGTAATTTGTTTTATACATATATATTAGTCACGAGGCAGTTAGTCACACACTCGAAAAACCAACAACTGCCCGTTAATAATAATTGTATAATCACAGATTCTAAGTCTACCCAAGCGTACACAGAACCTCAGTAAGCTAGAGATAATAATGTCGAGAACACGCGTGTCACACCTGAGCATATCAATAAAGCAAGGTGTTGTATAGCTGGCAATTGTTGGGCTCTTACCGTCGATAAGATAATATATAAATTTCCACCGGGCCGTAGAATGCTGCTATCGAACGATGGGTGTAACCTTGCACTGAATTGAACCATTCAAAGATACAGTACATTACATATTCTAATGTCGGCGTTACCGTTCACATAGTCAAATTCTACTAGGAAAGATTCCAGACGCTGTAGTTCCCTCAGTGTTTATTGTTCTCATCGGCAATGAGTCTACAGACGAATCAAACTATCTTTGAAGAATTAAACAAAAATCATTATCCACACATAATGATTTTAGTTGCTCAATTATAAATCGGTCAGAATCTTAGAGTACCATACCTAACGTATAACAAAACGAGGAATCAATTCATTCCCCTCCCCTCTCCATCGCCCCCTCCGTCATCATATTCTTCTCCTAAATTCTCGTCTTATTCTAAATACCCAAAATATCCCATAACCCACACTGTTATAAACAATATCGTCGTTTTAACGGCCTGAGACCGCGCAACATCGCTGCCAACATTTGACCGTTAAACATATGGTCAGGCCGTAGCATGTTCCACGGTATAAAACCGTTTAAGTAACTGGCAGACCGTAACCATTTTTTACGGTTCAGCACCGTTTAATTAATATCAAGACCGTAACTAATACAGGTCAGACCAATGGTATTTTTCATGGGTCGACACCAATTTTTTGCTCTTAATTTGCTAATTTACCATATAATTAGCCAGGTTCCCATGGTGACAATATGATTTCCCGGTAGGCATTACGATTCATATGTTTTTGAATGGTCGAAACTAGTATTATTCGTAACTGAAAAATACATCTTAGTGCATATGTTACGATCATAGTTTTGATGAAATGTAAATCCTCAATGCATAAAGTGATAGACAATACTTATGAAACTTTGTAGTTTGCAGAGGATCAAGCTTGTTATCTGCCTCGTAGAATTTAATCCGGAAAAGGCTGCTCACGCGTAATGTGTTCGCCTTTCACTAAATACTGCATAAATATGGCTGTAAATAAAAAACCATACGTCAATCCATCACTATTCAGTTATGAGTAATACTAATTTCGACTATTCTAAAACATGAATTGGCATGCCCTTTTAAGCCATAAAAAGAACAAAGCTACATGTTTAACAGTTTAAACTCAAATATATGTACATGTAAAAGTAAAATATCTTAATGGCATACTTTTTGGTAACATGTCAGGCGTGAAATTTTCCAGTCACTTGTAAACACAGGTTTTGTTTTAACAGGTGAATCCGTACATCATGACAATACAGTACCAGTCAGAAGAAGTGGTATTTTTAGGCGCACCTTTATTGCGACATTGAGCGTGCTTAGTTTAGAAAAAAAGCGTGATTATAGCACACTACCAAAAATCTGTCGCGCTTATTATTGCAAAATTGAACGCAAAATATTGCGATACTAAGCGCGCTAAATTTCACACAGCCCTGATAGTGTTATATTTATATTAGATAAATACTGTGCATATAGTGTACATATAGTGTACATATAGCATTTACAACTATAATTATATACATATCTAAAACAGTGTCTCTATTTATACAATAAACAATACAGAAGAAGCAATAATTTGATTTAAATGTCACAATTGTGAGCGCAAGATGTCGCATATTGAGATATTAAGCGCAAAATATTGCAATAATATCACAAGCGACATGCTTAAGCGTTTCCACTTGCAATATCATTGCGATGTTGGGCGCGAAAATAGCGCGCTTAATATACCACTTCTTTTGACTGGTACTGCATATCAATAACAGCTAGTTGGGATTGGAACCTTCAAGACAACAGCATGATTCATCAAACTGTATACTGGTATCACAACCACTTAGTAGCAATATCAGTGAGTAAGCCAAATATAGTTTGATAAGAACGTCCAACCAATAGTGTACTCCCGGAAAATTGTCGTCATAACTTGACGATAACTTGGCGACTGATGACAATGTCTCATATCCACACGTTTCAATGAAAATTGATGAACACAGGATAAATTGGTCCGTGTAATTGTAAAGTTGGAATTATAGATATGTGATCATCAATCACTGCGCGGCGTCCGTTCATTGTTTACGCTGATGTTGTTGACACTGAAGCTCTTGTGCATAACACTGGTGCATACAGTACAATCATGTACATGTATATCCTCTCTTGTAAATGTACATGCATGTGCTTTGAAACAATCAGATTCAGAACACTGTCAACTGGATTGTCAACATTCTAATAGTAATAGCTGCTCGTTGGGTCGTTGTTGTTATTATTGTCACTATTGTTTGACATCGACGCTCGTGTTAATTGTACCTTTATCTTCTTGTGTCAGTAATGTGCCAGTGTTTTGATACTAAGTTACAACACTGTCAATTTCAACATCATCACTGAGTCGAATGAAATCAGACCCCGGATCGTGCCATCAATCGATTGGCATGAATCTCTGCTCTCTAATTTAGTGGAAATTGCCAATGATTAAGCCGGTTTTTGCTGAATTGAAACTTGTCCGGTTATCAAAGTAACCGAAATCAGACCGTCTTAACAACTGTCCACAATGGAAAAAGGTAACAGTTTCCCCAAAAAACAATAGTTTGCGATTAAATATGCAACGCCAAATAAAAATGGCGAAAAAATTATCCGAGTGCTAAAGCGGAAACTTAACCCCGGAATGATAATTACGTACACATCAATATACGTACCGACCCGCATAACACAGCATGGATGCCGATATTATATACATATTAAATATCAACAGAGTAAGATTCAGTCATACCGTATGGAGTCATTGCCGTACATAATATGGTCGCCGATAAATATACTATTGAATTTTGACGGCATGACTTTGAATCACGAAAATATTTAAGTTAGACAATTTTCATGGGCACATAATATAACGGTAAAACACCGTCAAACTGATGAAACGGCATGGGACCGTCGATTATGACGGCCCGAAACCGTCGAACCGACAGTAATTTATAACAGTACATGCACTATCCGAGTCCGACTTATCTATCTACTGTCCGGCCCCGATATTAACGTAAAATCCAAGGATGATATATATATATATACATTTTACAGGGGAATGCTTTATTTACTCAATCATGAATTAACATGAAATTAGAGATGAATGTGAACATACATACACTATTTAAAACATAGTCATGCAGTCATCATCATCGTCGCATCATCATCATCACCATCATCATCATTATCATCACCAATATCATGCAATCATCATAATCGTCAACTACTCGTTATTTCATCATCGTCATTCATCACCATCGTCCTCATCCTCATCGTCACCATCATCATCGTCGTCATTATCAGCATCACCTTTGTTATCATCATCATCGTCATCATCAACACCATCATCTTCGTCATCGTCATTATTATCGTAATCGTCCTCATACTCCTCAATATCATCACCGCTGTCGTTATTTGTCGATCCTTTTCAGTCCTATTTTAATTAAAATACCTAGACATTTCTGAAGTTCGGGGTTGCTGGTAGCTAATAGTTTATAGAATGTCCATCTAGATGGTTCTTCACAATAATATCGTGGTAAATATTTCTGCCTCGCCCCATCCAATGATTTACAAATGGATACAAGGTGATATTCATCATTCGCATCGGCCTGTCTACATATAGTGCATTCATTGCTGCGTTTGCCTGCATTGCCCCATCTACTAGTTTCAACACCTAGTCTGTGATTGGCAGTTCTCAATCGCATAATATTATGAGATAGATCACGAGGTAAATTAAAAAAGTAAGTCTCATAGCCAAACTTCATTTTGAAATTTCGATAAAAATGACCCCGTGATGAGTTATCGATGTCGTACCACCATTTCTGAATAAATTGATCTCTGAAAGTGTTCTCAATATTCTTAATGTCATGACTAGAAATGCTCTGTTCATTCCAACTGTGATTATGTCCGGAAGAATCTATTAGTCCCTTAATGCAGGGTAGCCAAGTCGTGCGTTTGTTTGTTTTACCGGAATTATCCATTTGTAGCGAAAACGTATACAATTTTTTAACGACTTTAGAGCATTTACCATCTAGAATCCGCTTCCAGTAGGATAGCATGCGTAACTTGCATTTAATGCTCAGTGGATATCTTCCAATTTCCCCATAAACCATAACTGTGGGTGTACTTCTTTTCATTTTAAGAATCTGTTTATAAAACCCGAGGATTAGTTTGTCCAACTCGTATACAAATTTCCATAGCCCAAATTTCACTACAATACATGACTATTGGTTCAATTGTTTTGTCGAATAAGGTGAACATTAAATCATTAGTCAGGTTTAATTTTCCTGTTTGGCCCAGAAAACTATAGATAGCCTTTTTGCCTACAGTCACAATCTTTTTCACTGCTTGACAGAATCTTCCATTATGAAAAAACTCTACCCCAACGTATGTCATATTATTCGTCGTCATCAGTTTTACCCATAGGCCGTCACGCCAAACCGTGTCAAATGCTTTTCTAAAATCAATAAAACAACTGTACAGTTTTTTCCCCGGGAAAGATACATATCAATAAGACACTTGAGGATAACAATATTATCAACCGTTGAGTGGTTTTTCCGGAAACCCGCTTGAAATTCAGAGACAGTGTCACTTTCTTCGCAAAAATCAACTAGTCTTTTGTTCAAAATCGATGAAAATAATTTTCCCATTACGCTCAATAGAGTGATTCCTCGGTAGGAGTCCGAGTTTGATCGCTTCCCCTTTTTCTTGAAAATAGGTTGGATTAGACATTCTGTCCAACGTTCGGGGAATATTCCACTTCTAAAAATAGCATTAAACAGTTTCAGGTATATATCAACCATCAAATGTTTTGTGTTAATTATATATTCTGGTAAGATATTGTCTGAACCTGGTGACTTCTTTCCCTTTAACCGGCCTATAGCATTAAATATTTCTTCTCGGGTTATGTTACGATTCAATACACTGTCGTCATTATCGTCATACGTCTGGTTTAATAAGATATCTAAATCACTATCTAGATTTTGGGAATCGTTAATAGTTTTGAAATGTTCAAAAAAATCATTCATTGGGACATCAGTGTTAGTATGTTCAACACCATCAGCATTAATTCGCTTGATAGTTTTCCAAAATTGTTTCGGGTTGTTGCAAGTTCTACGTAGTAAGTCGTTTCGATGTCTTTCGAACGCTTTTATCTTGCCATCTAAGATTGATTTATATTGTTTCCCTGCGTTTTTCATTTTTAATTTGTTATTTGGCGATGGACGTTTCTTATATATTCGTTTTGCTCGGTTAAATGACTTTCGCATATTATTTTCTCGACTAGACCGAATGTTTTTATTGCTGCGAGATAAAACGTGTATTCTATATTGCTACAAAGGTTATCAATATCGTTTTGTGAGGTCAAATTATCTGCTAACTTAAATAGATCATCAATTTGTGTATTGCAGAAGTTTGAAACAAAATCACATAACCTATCACCGTCCCATCGACCTGGTTTTGGGCCCAGTGAAAGTTTACGATCGTCATGCATATTAGGCGTATCTACTTTTGGGTCCACCAATAGTTCTACTGTGAGAGCGCAATGAATATCCGAGTAAAATTCGCTAAATTCATTAACATAGAAATCGTACAGAGTCTCCACCATATCGTAGCTCACCAGCGCATAATCTATTAAACTCTTATTGTGATTTGTAAGCATGACAATTCCGTTGTCATTACCAAGCCGGCCGTTTGGTATTATCACTTTGATGTTGTCGCACATTTCAACAAGTCTGTACCCAAATGAATTTGGTTTCCCTTTATCTTGGCTCGTGGACCTGGGTCGAAATCTGATCGACTCCATATGCTATCGTCTTTCAAGTTACTTTCATCGCCTAATATGTGTTCCGCGCCAATTAAACATTCAGTCGGGGTGAAATATTTGAGTAGTGCTGTTCTGGCGTTAAAATCGCCTAACATTAAAATAGATGCTTCGGCACGCAAGTCTCGTACTTCCGACTCTATTTCAGACTGACAGTTATCATTTACATACCGCGTGTTCGTTGGTGGGATATATACAGCTCCAATAAGAAGGTCTTTGTCTTCCCCCATATAACTCGTTGCCACTTTACACCACGTGACCTATGAAGAGTTTGTGTCTACCAATTTGACATGATTTTCAATACTATGTTTCACCGCCCGTGATGATACATGGGGAGAACGATAGCCGAAAGTCATGTACTTACTGTCGTTCACCTTTCTGTCAGATACATAACAAATTACAATACCCATTATAACAAATTATCATGTATTGACATGCTCAATGTATTTTATCTAACATAATTATATATTTGGTGGATAAATAAACAATGTTTAATTGAGAATACATTTGGTTTTTAGTTTAAACATATTTATTAAGCTAAATTCAGCTTAAGGGATCGGAGCACAAGTTACAAAACTTACAGTTGCTCCTCTCTCTACAAATATTACAAATGATAGATATACATACAGAAGATGACATTTACAGCACAATAAAAAAAACAATCAAAGCAAATGAATTTGGAGAAAAACCGTCATCCGTGATCCACTGGCGACAGGAAGGGACTCTCTACATTTGGTTACAGGCACATCATCGCCAACCGTTTTATACTTTGACGTTGTTTGCGGACAGACGAGAACTTTCGCTCAAGGATGCGTCGATGTTCAGGTTTCCACCTATAATTTCAGCTTTTCATGACGGGAGTTGCGTTGTTGTAGCATTAACCCATTCATGACGGGAGCTGCGCTAGAGCAGCATTAGTTATTTCACGACGGGAGCTGCGTTGGTGCAGCATTAATTATTTTATGATGGAAGATGCGTTGGTGCAGCATTAACCCTTTCATGACGGGAGCTGCGTTAGTGCAGCATTAACCCTTTTATGAAAGGAACTGTGCTGGTGCAGCATTAATTATTTTATGTTGGGAGTTGTGCTGGTGCAGCATTCATTCAAAACGTTATAGTTGGCTTGTTAATGGGAGTTTATCGTCGTTTCAGCCACTATGTCATATCACGACGTTGTTTGTTTTACGGGTGGAGGAAAGACCACACAGAGGGTAAATTTAACTGGGAAATCACTTCAATACGTGTAGAAATCGCCGACCCCTGGAATCACGAATACGCGTTTTCGGGGTTAGAACCAGCTTCGACAGCGCTGGACGGTCTATGAAGACGTAATGTACTGAAGCACTCTGTCGACTGGACAACCCGGACCCCACATATACAGGTATGAAAGATTTGATGCCACAAATGTCATAGTAAATTAGACTCCATTTCTAAAATATGTGCAAAGGGAGACAATTCATGCAGCCTGTTCTCCCCAAAATCATCACGTTATGTTATGTCAATTTTGGTTATTCCTATTTTAACCCTTTAGAGATGCCCACACGGACTTCAGCAGACGACACTCCGTACTACACAGTGCAGGCTTTCAATTTATTTGAGGATCCATGTGGGTTAAACATTAAACTATATACATCGCCCCGGTAGAGCTACTGTCAGGTAACGAACCGGAGCTACTAAGTGTGGGTGTCGTGGGAGATAGAGCAACAGAGCTACCACTAGAGCCCGAAGCCGCCATCGCAAGCCGCCGCCGCCAGCCATATTGGCCACAAGCCGCCGCCAGCCATATTATCTCTAACGCCAGCCACATTAAAAAATCTCCGCCACCGGAATTGTAAAATGGCTGAGCCGTGTGCATGGGCTTATATGTCAAGCACAACTGTACTGTGAATCGCAAAGAACTAAACCGCATTGCCTAATATTGGCATATACTCGCATGGACACGACATGGTTGTTATATTATCAGAACACGGTGAACACCGGGCCCCTTAGTGTGGAATAGACTATCCCAATGTATGCTTTCATATAACTGAATGGGCGCATCCATTTGGTATTGAAAGGGTTAAAATATAAATTGTTTATATATATCGACAACACCCAGTCTCGGACATCGCTAGCATTTGTCAATATATACACATAAGAATAGAAAAAAATAGTTTGAAATATTATATATCATTACTATCGGGATCATCATTCAATGATGCATGCATATATCGCAAGATGGCAGTGATGGTAGCAGTCTGAAGTCGACAGAACTCCCAAATGTAACTACTTATACCGATTAGATGGGAAACTACATAGTATATCCATACCAGTCCTTCGTGAATTTTCACCATAATGGAAAAGCCCAACATCAAAAGATTACGTGTGGTCTGAAATTCTACGGGTTCACCACAAACGCTAAAGAAACGGCATCTATAACCGGTAAAGGGGATTAGGAACATTTCGGAAACGAGAATACGCTGAATGCCAACATCTCAGCCGGCTGAGCCGCCATATTTCGTCAGCCACGAACGTCGTGACTGAGCCGGCTTAGCTAGCTAACCAGCCACGAAATTCGGTTGAGCCAGCCATGAAAACTATTTGTCGTGGCTTCGGGGTCTAGCTACCACGAAGTAGGGACTTCGAATATTCCCTTAATATATATTGTGTTATACCGTGAAACAGTAGTGGTGCCAACGGGATCAATACATGCGATAGAGTCTGCCGTGTTAAGTCATAGTCACCCACCATGTGTCCATGTGCCTGGATTCCGGACGTAACAAAACAAGCTCTGATATATAGAGGATATCTAGTCTTTTTGGTTGGATATGGGAATTATCTCATGAGTGATGACCACTTCTCATTTTAGCGCAAATGGATACGAGTGAGATATCGATATCTCACTAGACGGATAACGGTTTTTATCTGTTGCAAAAATACTACTATTTCATAGCTTAGCATATAATAAATTCATGCGATATCCGGAAGCGCGGTTATGTTGGGGATATGATGAGAATATCGTGGAAGCGCGAGCGGGATGATACGGGTAAAACACAGTTCTCACGAATCAAGCACTAAACTGGAACGAACTGGTGACGCGAATGTAGATGAGGCTGTCGTGAAAGGTGTATTCCCGTCACTTGCCAGTGTCCCTGGAATTGATTCAAGACGCCGAATGGTCCATGGGAAGTGGGAATGGTCGCAATATAGGAAGGCAGCCCATTTGATGCTGATGTCGACTCATGTGAACCACGCACTCGGGGATAAATGTACATGTCTCTATATATACTACTGGTAGGTTAGCCCGCCACTGGCGGCAATCGTCAGAAACGTGACAATTTTTTATTTTTGTAATTAATTTTTGTAATTAATTTTGTAATTAATTTTTTTTGTTTTTCAATGAGTTAATTGTTAATTGACTGGCTTTTTTAATTAATTTGTTAATTAATTTTTTTTTTTCAATGAGTTAATTGTGCCGTTTTAATTTTTTAATTTAATTTTTTGTTTTTCAATTTTACCCGATTTGACCTTGAATTGATCATTTACAAGGTCAAGGTCGGGTCGGGGTCACAATTTAACCCGTCCATGACATTACCCGTAGGTAGCAAGTTTCAGCTCAATCGGTTCGAGTCTGTAAAGGACACACACATATATATCATTTGTGGGTACCCGTTTCAAGGTGAAGATCACCTCGGGCGGAAAAAACTGACCCGATGAAAATCTCCCCCGTTCCTAAGAAGCCCTCAGTACATAAGACTCACACAACACGCTCGTGTCTGGATACAGTCACGCTCACGCCCGGACCCAGACGTAATAATCACATTACACGCATACGCTCTTTATCAACGACACTGCGGAAACGAACGCTCTTTAACTATCAACGCGATTAACCCCACAGTGCCGTTTTTTGTGACTGGGTGGAGAACGGGTGCTCGGAGCTTCTCCAAAACGCCGCGACAACCATTCCCGTGGGGTTTTACCCTTAGATGGGAAGTTTGGTCTCGATCGGTGCAGCCGTTTTCGATTCTATAAAGTACAAATATATATATACACATATATATTTATATATGTAGTGTCATGTAATGTCATCAAGACCGGGTTCGACGAGCTGACCTACTCATGGCGAATGAGATATATAGTGTGTCAGTTCAGGCATAATGCGACATACCTTGGGAGTAATAAGAAAATGTCTGGAACAATCAGCTCAGGAAATATCAACAGTCAAGCGACGGATAGGCACAACAGACGCAGACAAATCATCCATATTAAAAGTGTCATATGTTCAAACCAATCTAAGTACGCATGCGCCACATGTATTGATACTGTCAGTCTAAGAGTTTCTTCGAAGTGATCCCAGTCACTGGGTGGTACACGGTCCGGGCTGAGTGTATGGCGGCATGTAATACACCATGTTAACGAGTGTACAGCACGCCGACTTACCCTTCGAAGCCGGGGTCGATAAGACGACCTACCCATGGCGATGTGACTAGGGAGTGTGAAGGTATGATGCGAGTCACATTGAGATTAACAAATATCTGAGATCACCGGCTCAGGAACTAACAACTAACATGGCAACGGAAGTACGAGGCACAACCGAAGAAGAAAGGTTAATCCATTGTGAGAAAAACGATATATGTTCAAACTAACCTATATGTTGATACTGTATATATTGTATAAATATCGATCTAGCAGTTCTCGAAGTGTAAGCCAGAATAAGTTCCAACATACTGCCGGGAAGTGCATATGCCACGCCTTAAAGTACAGTAAGTCCTCCGCTATGTTTGTCGATAACAGTTACTGCCACGTGACGTTTGCATGTCAGGTCAGTCAGCGGTTCAAGTGTCTGATGAGATACCTGACTTTGATAGCGTGATCAAAGTATGTCTGGCCCACAACTCTACTTCGACAGTATGCTTGCTGCCTTATCGTTTTTATCGGAGACCCGCGTCATTGTCTCCGGTCGTTAACATCACATGGTTAATCACCGGTTCACTACCCTGTATCTTAGAACGATATGAGCACGTGTTTGTCGGATGATTACTATACTATGTGGTCAATATGTTGTTGAATGTTTTGATCGTTATTTAAACACCAAATTGATATCGTTATCTAGCGTAATTTGAGCTAGTCTGTACATTGATGTGATCAATGTTTATCTTTTTCAGATGACACGTGCCTTGCGTTTACTCATAAATCACATTAATATTTCCTATATACTAATCCAATCATTACGAGCTGAGAATCATGGCATGATGTAGAACTTAACCGTGGGAATAAGTAGCCAGTCGATAGAACACACTAGGAATACAATATCACTGTTCAAGTGATTCGTCAATTCGATGGTAAACTTGTGCAACAATAAGAATGGTATTCCATGAACGGACGCGAGAATGGCGGTCTTTGCATTAAAGGTACACACTCCGATTCAATGGTCCCCATATCGTCAGATTCCAACGACAACAAATGTTGATAGATTAAACATAATCAAATATGAACTCAAACTGGTTTTTTTTATTGGGGCTTAACGTCGCTGTCGGCAGCCATGGCTATGTCACGACGTTGTCAGTTTTATTGGTTGAGGGGAAGTCCGTGCACTAAGGTCAATATAGCAGTGATTTCATTGGCTCGAAAAAAATACTCATTGAAAACACCGACCATCGGTGAGTAACTGGAAACACACCCCAAATAGCGATTTGGGATACAAAGTCAGTGGTGTCTCCACCGGGAATTGAACCAATATACCCAGCGCTGGAGATCGAGTCGGTCTGGAGCAGAGCCCCTTTTTGGTTAAATGGTAAACATTCAAATAAATGTTATATTATTTGAATAATAGTCCCAGATACTCAATAATTTGGTTGTATAGTCAGCGAGTGGCTTGAGTTCACTCCCCGTTATCAACATAATCTTTACACGATGTGTGTCATGTTTGCCCAATCCACTATCCGTATATTAATTTGATTACGTCTTGTATGTGAACATTCGTAACTTGGTTTATGGCTGGAGTTTGATTTTATGATAACCTGTTAACCTGAATGTTGGACATGTTGGTAAATTACAAAAACATTCGTAAATAACATGAAAACCGTCGTGGCGGTTCCAAGAGGAAAGGGTGGGTTAGCAGACAAACTTGTCGATTGCAAAACAGTGCACACACACATTTAAAGCCGACACGATACTATATACGTCATAATTTTCTCCAACATGGTGACCAGGTGTCACGCATGGAACTTTAATTATTCCATTTTTACTATAATTATGTTCCCAGGATATGAGCAAACTATTAGAGTAATGCGCTATCTCAACAACTCATTTCTGATACCGCTAAAATACGGAGATCGAACATTTGATAACCATAGCTGAAATATATGGACAGAAAACCGTCATTCAGACAAACGAAGCATACCTATCAATAAACCCCGGAATGGAAACTGCGAACAATGTCGTTGGGCCATTTTCAATACTTTTAAGGAATATGTAAACCAATTTTTTTTCCAGATTCCAGATCCGCATCAAGAGATGATCCATAAAACTACCAGTACATGTTGTTTTTTAAAAGACAGCATTTATTGGAATTGTACACTTCTTTCAAAGGCATTTTCTAGTCTTCAATATATAAACAATTGTCCATTTGGTTGACTTAACATCTCTCATCTGTTTAATCTAACCCGTATCTTCGTGGACATTGTATCTCCAAAATTATTAAGTATTTATTGCATACAAATAAAATAAAAAGCATGCTCAGAAGACACACAGATCGAACATTAGAAGACAATTATTCGATATGTATGTGTCCTGAATGGTAGACAGACCATTCTAGCAGTATCCAGAAAGCTATTCAATGTTCCGTAAATGAGTAATACTGTGGTGCTTAATGTTTAAGGATCATCTCACATTACAGAGGGCTTTGTTGTCAGATTCGAATGTAATCAGTTTGTAGGATAAGTTGTGCCCAGGTGCAATTAGAGTAATGAGCTATCTCAACAACTCATTTATGATACCGCCAAAACACGGAGATCGAACATTTGATAACCATAGGTGAAATATATGGACAGAAAACCATCATTCAGACAAAGAAAGCATACAACCAATAAACTCCGGAATGGAAACTGAGAAAAATGTCGTTTTCAGGAATATGGAAACCAATTTGTTTTCCAGATTCCAGATCCGCATCAAGAGATGATCCATACAACTACCAATACATGTTGTTTTTAAAAGACAGCATTTATTGGAATTGTACACTTCTTTCAAAGACATTTTCTAGTCTTCAATATATAAACAATTGTCTATTTGGTTGACTTAACATCTCTCATCTGTTTAATCTAACCCGTATCTTCGTGGACATTGTATCTCCAAAATGCTTACGTATTTATTGCATACAAATAAAATAAAAAGCATTTTCAGAAGACACAGAGATCGAACAATAGAAGACATGTGTCCTGAATGGTAGATAGAACATTCTGGCATTCTAACAGTATGGTATTGTCAAATGGTTTTCCTTTGTTATGTAAACAAAAGCAAAACACGTTACATAACCTGGCTTTTATTTAGACCCGGATATGGTAAACATAAAGAGTGATATTTGTTATTGTTTTCCTGAAATGGAAATAATAAAGAGCGTTTATATCATGTGTGTGCAATTAAACAATATAATTGAGCTGTGTTATGTAAACAGAAGCAAAACTTATGTAACACGAGCATGCTCTTGTTTACGTACACCATCGTACGTCTTGACGAAAATATACTATTTACGCGCTGATTATGTTTGGCATATGAATAAAACTATAGATATTTTAATATTCCTTCTGTTGATGGCGATTTGAACAAATATGAATACTTCTGCAACGAACCACGCCCGTGCATTTAACTGAGGTTGTGTACAAATGGCAGTGCAATCGGGACATATATAATATGTATGTATGGATTCGTTCACGACAGTCTGTGACACTTTACAAACAGAGAATTGCTCGGGTCTATTCAAGACTTCAAATATGGTGGGGTCCACACAAAAATAAACAATCGTCATTCTTATTTCTCAGCCACTTTTAGTAAAGTATCGTAGGCTGTCGTGAACCAAACCCATCCATGCATATTGCGTATTTCTGGATGGAAATATCTTTTTCCACGCACAATATTGAGGGAATATCCCTTTGTGCATTAAATTATTGCCTTTTTTTTGTCTACAACTCCACAACAAATATTATGTGCATTCTCAAACATTTCAAACTGATGTCACTTCACCCATTTGAAGAAAGTATCATTAAAGCATTAACCCTTTACCCAACAAACCGGCCAAAACGGCCAAATAAAGATTCAACAGCCTAAAATATCTTCGGTCTGTCTCAATAGAACCATACACATATGGATATCATTGGAACCGGCTCCTTGACCACATTGTGATAGTTACAGTTATGCCCTGTGCCAATGCATTCTCTTATATATGCGAGTCGACCATAGGTCGCCTCGCATATATAAGAGAATGCATTGGCCTAAACATGTGTTACAAATGTGTTAAGCCAATGCATTCTCTTATATATGCGAGGCGACCTATGATCGACTCGCATATATAAGAGAATGCATTGGCACAGGGCCCTTCTGTTGGGTAAAGGGTTAATATCAAATAATATGTGTATTTCCACAATAATAAATGAAGCACATCATACAAAATTATCGCATTGTACAGAAGCAGCCTGGCATAGGTGGTCGTCTTCCTGCTACCCCTGTATAACAGTGCAATATAAAAACTAGATGGCATAGGTATGTACAATTATTCACGGACTATTGGATATTCGATATGCAGTTGCTGCATAATTTAACAGTGTTATACAGTTGAGAGCATTGTTGGCGTTAATGTATTATATGTGGGCATTTTGGAAAATTTCGAAAGGTTGTCTGAAAATCAGTAGTACGGTTAGGTAAGTGCTGTATCACATTCACGGACACTGTCGTGTTTATTATACAGGGCTCAGGTGGCGTGTTCAGTGTTGTAACTCGAGTACATAATAAGAGAGTTTGTATTTAAAGTTTGTTGAAATATTTGTGTCAGATGGCTGACATACTATTTTGTCTACTGAAAATGTAGCATGATTTGGATTCACATGTAAACTGTTTGGACTAGTATCCTATTAGTTCCTTTGCCAATACATTTTTTCAAAATCATTGGATGTGCCCTTTCGTAAAACACGACATCTGAACTACACGAAATTGTAAACAAACACCCCTCCATTCGTCCCGAACAAATCATCGATAAACAAACGAGGCAATATTAAAACAAACGAGGCAATAACAAAACAAACGAGGCAATATTAAAACAAACGAGGCAATATTGAAACAAACGAGGCAATATTAAAACAAACGAGGCACTATTAAAACAAACGAGGCAATATATAAACAAACGAGGCAATATTAAAACAAACGAGGCAATATTAAAACAAACGATGCAATTTTAAAACAAACGAAGAAATAATAAAACAAACGAGGCAATATTAAAACAAACGAGGCAATATTAAAACAAACGAGGCAATATTAAAACAAACGAAGCAATATTAAAACAAACGAGGCAATAAATAAACAAACGAGGCAATATTAAAACAAACGAGGCAATATTAAAACAAACTAGGCAATATTAAAACAAACGATGCAATATCGAAACAAACGAGGTAATATTAAAACAAACGAGGCAATATTAAAACAAACGAGGCAGGCAATATTTAAAAAACGAGGCAATATTAAAACAACCGAGGCAATATTAAAATAGAATTATTGAAATAATTGCGTCGAGAAAGTTTGAATGTTGTGACCCACAGCAGAGTGCTTAGAATCACTTTAGTATTCATACCAACTGTGTGCTTTTATATTTTGTGAGCATGTTCTTTCAGTTTCTAATGAGTTCACCTTTCTGATTTGTCAGTCTCTTTTTAAAGTACCAGCCACACACTTTCGGTAATCCATGTACGTTTGTGTATATAGTTTTATATTATTGCGTGCCTTTTGTCCACCAATCCATTTGGTGTTGATATAATATCCCTTCGGCTCGGGCTCTGCACAAAATTTAAAGGGATACTGTACCCAAATGTTGTTGTTGGTTTCTTTAGTCTCTGAGTTGTGAAATAAGGTAACCAGATTTCCATTATTTGAAATTATGTTGAGTACGAAGTAATGTTACGGATGGCAGATTAACCGGAATGAGAAAATATCAATTGTCGTTGTCGAGTAAATTTTGGACAGTTTTCAAGCAAATGTATCAACTAAATGTTATATTATATGCATACTAGTTCCATATACGCATTAAGTCATTGTATAGTCACTAGTCAAGTGAGTGGCTTGAGTTTACGCCCTGTATCAACATAATTGTGTATAAGATTATGTGAGCTACGTTTTGCCCAATCCACTAGCCGTGAATTATTTTGATTACGTCTTGTATACGGAAATTCGTAATTTAACTTATTACTCCAGCCATAAATTAAATTTATATCAAATTATTAACTTTGATTTTAAGATTATTATTAACCTGGACGTTTACAGAATACCTCTTCGACTCACGTCACTTAGTTTTCTATATATTATCGATATTAGATCGTTGTTATCACCGGGAATTTATTGAAAATGGCGTACAGTACCCCTTTAACTAGGGATGTATCCCCACAGCATAAAACAATCGCCTTTGTTTTTTAGCCAGCCGCCTTTTGCCCAGTGTCCTGAACTATCCGGAAGCAACCCATGCATATATGTTGGACATCTTCGTATAGTATTACCTTCTGCACATAATGCCACTTAATATTGATTGTACCGTACTTCAGTTGGTGTCTGATCAATACTGTACATATGATATGGGGTCCACAAAGAATCCACAAATATCTCCGAACCTAAAATAGAGAATTTCCCCAAAACATCACAGTTTCATTCAAATTGCCAGCATTTGTTTCAATAAAACAAAAGATGGTTCCAATTCGATATACTTCACATGCGCTTTGAATTTCCGGATATGATAACTGGTGACCAAAATATTCCAACTCAATTTCCCACAAAACAGAGTTTTGGGAGATGGAAAAGTTCAGTGCCCATGCGTCGAGAGTTGAGAAGAAAATATTTGCAATTGCACATAATTCAGAAGCCGTATCTTGTGACATGGTACAAACGACGTGGAATTTTCGATAATAGCAGATTAGTGTCACATTCTTCCATATTATTCCAAAGCCGGAATAATCACTCGACATGGTGATTCCCGTTAGATTCCGAGTGTCGTGGGGGACGCCGAATATATATTTAATGAAGCTTGCTGATACAACACGGCTTTATCAAGTATATGAAGCCCCTATAGCTCTCCATCCCCAATGGCGTCAATCTGCCAACTTTGAGCCACACCAACACTGATGCTCTCCCCTGACCCAATCCCTGACTCTGACATGCCATTCTTGAAACCTTAAACCACACCATTATTTCCTCTTTTTTAGATTGCTATATCTGTTAATTGTTTAAAAATCGGGGAGAAATTAATATTGTTTATCAATGTTTTTCTACACTCCAGGATTTCCGTATTGCCTCGAGGGTGGTGAAATGGCCACACTCAGCCACGCGTACGTGTAATTAGCAACAATGTTGCTATGTGTATCACTCGGTGATTAACGCCACCGGTGTACACTGTTGGCCAAATATTAGAAAGACGCGGGGCGATGTAGGTTTTATAAATAGATTGGGTCGCTTTAAAAGCTGTAGTGCTACCCCGAATGCGGTTATTTTGGGACGCGTTAAAGTTGTACTGCGACCCCGAGTCCGGTAAAAGCTGTAGTTGGATTGTCCAAGTTCGTGAACGTTCTATTGACTATGCCGATGATTTGAGAGAAGCCTTATTGTTTTAGGATATTGTGGAAAGGCTAATCTGGCCGTGTCAAATTTAGTTATAGCGATGGGAAATATCGCAGGACAACACATTTCGGGTTTTCGTGGGGTGTGTATTAGCTGGATGTCTTATAGTTGCAGTATGTAACCATTATGACCGTGTCAATTGCTTTCGACGTTTATGTATGAACAATGGCTGGGCCATGCACTCTTGGCGGGAACACAATACCTCCGATTTTTGATCCGCATTTAGAAGCTTTATGGTGTGGTGAATGAGAAACCTGCAGTAATAAGCCGTAGTTTTTTTGTAATAATTTGAAGGATTAGTTGTTTTAACGGTGCTTTCAAGTAACCAATATATTTTAAATTATAATTTATATGTATGGCTAATAATATTATCCTGGTGGCGTTACCATTTCTGACTATGGTTTTCTTGTAATGATGATATGTTCGTGATATATGGGAGATCGTGTTAGCACGGAATGGAAATTTGAGAGAACGCTTTGGATCAAATGTTGTTGTTTTGTGACAGCTATTATAATACAACTGTGAGAAGACCAGTATTTTCGGTTGGCGCTAAAACTCGTCGATTTCGCGCCTTTGTCTTCTTTCACATCCACTCCCCATCTTACTACATGTTATTCATATCATCAATTCCAGAACGAATTGCACGATACTATAAGGAAATATATCTCAATTCCCGCCAATGGGTAAGTAGCTGTACTCGCTCGGACGCCTATTTGCTTCATTCGTCGGCAGTAATGTTCCATAGAGGTAAACATTTCGTGTGTCTGCGATGTTCCATACTGATTGCAGTGTTTATTGTTCAAGTGGCTACACGTTGTTAACATTACACCACATTCGTCGATGACGCTAAGAGCCATCGACGAATGCGGTTGCTCTTCAATGTTTTATGTTTTATTGCCCATAAATCACATATATACAAGTATAATGCGACTTTAGAGCCATATATATATGAAAAACATAACACATTCAATGTCAAGAGGTGCAGACAAGAGGGACACATATACATGCGCACATATACATGTACATATACATACATGTATACATACATATATATCCATATACATATACACATACACATGCACATACATACACATACATACATATACCCGCGTACATACACATATACGTACATACATACATACATATGGGTAACATGATAATAATTCATCTCCAACTTGGTCAATTCAGCGCTGTGTGTGAGGGCGACTGATCGGGGCTCGGTGTGGGGAAACCCACGAGACACAGGTCCGTCTCCCACACCCACCGACGAATGTGGTGTAATGTTCGTGCTGTCCATCATAACTATATTTTATCGGATTATCAACGCCTATCGCGTAGCAGTGGGGCAGTGTCAACTCGCTGTCATGAAATGAACTGCCTACCAAATCTTTTCAGCTACTCATTTGCATATGTTGCCTCATGCATATGGGCGATTTGTAGCAGAAAATATATCACATGCATATGGGCGATTTCTTGACTGCTCTATATTGGTATAGTGTAGCCGCAAGCGTGTGGTCTGTTACTTTGTCAGTGTGGGGTGTATCATGATGGCGTCCAGATTATTCATTGACTATCCTTTTGCGTGTGAGATACTAATCTGTATGTATGTTGAGTTGATGTTGATAGATTGATTGTTACTATTTGACTAATTCATGTATTTATTTCTTTCTCAGGTTGAAACATTAAATTGTTTAACAACATTGGCGTCCATTATCTATCGCACGGAACACTATGGTGTTGCTACGGAATTGCACTATATCATGGCTGTACAGTCAGGCGACCGTACGGCGCTAATCCTACATGTTTATACATATCGTCCAACGTCTAACGAAACGTGTAAATAATAGTTCGGTGGCGAGAACAAGCTTCTACAATGTGACTACCGATACGCTTAACCCTTTACCCAACAAACCGGCCAAAACCGGCCAAATAAAGCTTCAACATCCTAAAATATCTTCGGTCTGTCTCAATAGAACCATACAAATATGGATATCATTGGAACCGGCTCCTTGACCACATTGTGATAGTTACAGTTATGCCCTGTGCCAATGCATTCTCTTATATATGCGAGTCGACCATAGGTCGCCTCGCATATATAAGAGAATGCATTGGCCTAAAAAAAAACTTTTTTTAACACTTTTTACCATTTTTTCTTACATTCTTTAACAATTTTATAATTTGTAATGTGTTAAGCCAATGCATTCTCTTATATATGCGAGGCGACCTATGGTCGACTCGCATATATAAGAGAATGCATTGGCACAGGGCCGTTCTGTTGGGTAAAGGGTTAATTGGCTTCATTCAAATGAAGATCTTCTCGCGCATGCGACTATCCGCCAGTGCAGCGTTGGTCGCTCAATGAGTTATCATGAAATTGGATTATTCCTCTTCGCTATAAGTTTCGTTTGCTACAAGGTGGACTCAAAACTTCCAAACAAAATGATCACGTGTGTCAGTGACAAGCGTTGTGAATGGCAACACATGTTACAAGTTACAAGCACGTGTTGCTGAACCTGGCAATTTCAAATTCGCATTGAACGCTTCTTTCTTAACGACATATATCCTATGACTGGTCGGTCTCACTCTGTATAAACTTGGTATTATGTAACTGTCGGAGCTGGACTTGGATGTAACAAAAGCGAGCATAATTTCGAATTAAAAATCGTTACTGTGCTTTAATTTAATAACCCTTTCAGTGCCAAGTCCGATTTTTGTATCAAACCATATTTCCTTGATCATTTTTAAAATGTATTGATTATAATAATTTGATACATTGATGGAAAGAGCTCTACGAGCTCTTTCCATCAATGTATCACATTATTATAATCAATACATTTGAAAAATGATCAAGGAAATATGGGTTGATACAAAAATCGGACTTGGCAATGCAAGGGTTAATCCTTTAACTGGGAATTATGCACTATATCCGGCCATTTATGTGACCATTTCAATTTATACTCAACAGGATATATGCAACAAATGAATGAATTTGAGCTATGTATTAGTGCACATTATACTAATGTGCTATGTGAACGATGCAGACAACATGGTAATTATAATGGAAATTAGTTTATGTCACGGGTCATAAACTAATTTGCATTATAATTAGCATGTTGCATCGTTCACACTTCCGTTACCAAATGTTCATTGAGAGTAGATCCCTTGGAAATTTTCAAATAATAAGTTCATAAAACGGCCATCTATTAATAGGAATCCTTCTTCAATTTGATTATATTTTCGTCTGTTTGTCGTCTGCTTATTCCGAACATCCCTCCAAATGAATAATAAGCCATTTCAATGTATAGTTTTTATAACTGAATGGGAGAGTCCATTTATTAAAGAACGTGCTAATCGCCTCGTCCTGATGATCCGTGCCACACACACGTGTGTTATAACGTCACAAGTAAACAGTCGTCTGTGCTCCGTGTTTCTCAGTTGTGCTATGACGTCACACACAGTCATCTGTATTCCATGTTTCTCAGTTGTGTTATGACGTCACACGCAAAGCGTCCTCTGTGTTCCGTGTTTCTCAGTTGTGTTAATACGTCACACGCAAACAGTCCTCTGTGTTCCGTGTTTCTCAGATGTGTTATGACGTCACATACAGTCATCTGTATTCCATGTTTCTCAGTTGTGTTATGACGTCACACGCAAATCGTCCTCTGTGTTCCGTGTTTCTCAGATGAGTTACGACGTCACACGCAAATAGTCAAATGTTCCATGGTTCTCACATGTGTTGTGACGTCACACACGCACGGTCATCTGTGTTCAGTGTTTCTCACATGTGTTATGACGTTACACACACGTGATTAGTGTGTTTCCGCTTGTCAAATGTGTTATGACGTTGAGTTACCAATCGTTGGACAGCTTGCAGGCACCGCTTGTTGAAATTGAAGTAGGACGACGAAGTATGTAACGAGTGCGCCGAGGATCTGTAAGGGAGTGTAGTTGTCAGAATCTATTATACAACCTTAGATCATGTCATCTAGTACCAATTTATAGCATGTTATAAGTATGTAACATTTGAAATAAACAACGCGGCTGGTATATTTCTAAGGTGATACTTGTTCCGTAATACTGTATTTCACAGTAGGTGAAGTTCCCTGCTCGAGGGTTCTCTACAATATTTTTCTACAATACCTGTACACTACAACTGTAATTTGATATATATTCTATATATTAGTTGTATTGCTGACTTTGTTGGCGACACAAGGTTGTATGTTTTAATTGTTATTGTTAACGTGGTATACACAATGTCTGCATTACGGCCACATATTATATGTGGCAAACAACCTCACCTGAATATACCAATGTAGAGAAGATTGACTGTCAAGTTACATATGTACCACTGAAAACTGAAAATTCGTGACGAGTTTCATAAATATCATATGAGAGAAACACGAATTACATATTATATTTATCATATGACACCTATAAATTGATTATGATGTCCAAAACACACACAAATCACTAAATAGCTATATAATATCGGCAGCAAAAGGTTAATGTGACATCACTTCATTGCACCGGAAGCCCAATTACACCTGGTGAACTAGCAGAAATAATATGCACGCGAAGATATAGTGCGCTATTCTGTTCTCAGTTTGTGACATTATGTCGTATGTTTATTAGATAAATACGAATTACATATTCTATTTATCGTATAACAATATCCAAAACTATATTATAATTGCGAGAAAATCGGCATCGGGTTCATTGACGCGCACGAATTTGACCTGCATTTAGTTAGAGATACGGTTCGGCGCCGGCTGCCATTCAGTCAATCAGAACACACTTTTTGTCAACAAACCAATCAAATTATCGGAAGGTGATATGAACTAGTAGTTCATATGAAATTGATTTATGACATACTTTCCAAAGTAAATAATGATTGAGTCATATGATAAATAGAGGATCTCACATGAGTTTCTATTTTATACGGAATTTATCAACCGAGTTCACTAAATTCGATTTGAGCCGAGGTTTACCGAGGCTCAAATAGAATTTAGAGGACGAGGTTGATAAATTACGTATAAAATAGGACGAGTGTGAGATAACTTTTATCACATGATCAAATAAACCCGAAGCAACGCGAAATATTCATCGAAAACAACAATCATAAACTACAGCGATCGCAAGTTATTTGAAGAACGCCGTGACGTCATCGCACGCGCTGATATTAAACGTGTCTATTACCGATAATTATGAAACTGCTTTTATGGCCAAATTATGTGATAAATATATATGCTGTACTGTTGAACTGATATATGCACAATATTCATTCAATTATACCAAAATATATGGCGATTTGAGAATAAATTAAATAAAAACATATGTATACATTATTGCAAAGGGGAGCATCTCCATCCCTGAATAATTGGTCCTACCAGTATGCTATGATGTTGGTATATACTGCTGAATTGATATGATGTTGGTAGGGAAGACTGATGCCGTTGGGAAAAGGTGCCGTTATTTTTATAAAGTTGTTATTTTCGCGGTTTTTGCAAACAGCAGTGCAGCCATTATTATTTTTGTAAATATTATATATGTTACTGACTATTTCTTACAGACTAGCTGTTCTTAAATAGCCCGGTCCATGCAGCCAATCATCAAATAGATTTCAACTTCACTACAAATAACGGTAGTTGTTTCTACGTATTATGCTGTTCTAATGTGCCACGCACGTAACTAACTGAGCCACCAGCCCCAAACCCCATATTATAGTAGCACTATGTGCAAGGTTCACACTGTCATATGCCAAATTGGCTAGTGGCCATTTTTTTAAAATAGCCAAACAAATACATTTTATTTTATTTACACCAAAAATCGGAAATATAATTCAAAAACTAAATTGATTTTGTAACGGGAGCATAGACTGGGTCAACTAATTTGTTAGGTTAGTTTAATGAGTAACACACGACTCAATGCATTTCACTATCAAACAATAGGCCAGCACATGCAAGAAAACAGTTACATGTTATACGTGTACATGTAATACTCACACTAAGTAACGTATCGCGCCCGACTACGAACATCCCCATGGCAGACAGACCAATTCTCGGTCCGGATAGTCTGTCCAGGAATAGTTTCATCTACAATATAAGGTAGATAATATAGTATACATGTATATATCGGCTCACAGACCAACTATCGGTGCGGGGAGAGTCTGTCCAGGAATAGTCTCATCTACAATATAAGGTAGATATATAGTATATATATATCGGCTGATAGACCAATTATCGGTCCGGATAGTCAAACCAGGAACAGTTTCATCTGCAGTCATGTATATAGGCCGACAGACCAATAATCGGTCCGGATAGTCTGTCCAGGAAAAGTTCCATCTATACAATATAAGGTAGATATATAGTATATATATATATCGGCGGACAGATCAATTATCGGTCGGATTGTCTGTCCAGGAAAAGTTTCATTACAATATAATGAAGATATATGGTATAGTATATATATCGGTGGACAGATCAATTATCGGTCCGGATTGTCTGTCCATGAAAAGTTTCATTACAATATCAGGTTGATATATATACATATATACCATATATCTACCTTATATTGTAGATGAAACTATTCCTGGATAGATTAATTATCGGTCCGGATTGTCTGTCCAGGAAAAGTGTCATCTACAAACTAAGGTAGGCATTTATTGTTTCGATAATGAAAAACTGCGATCATTAATGTTCCATTCTTCAAACTTTTTGGCTGCAAAACCCTCAAGTTTGGCATGCAAGATTTATTGGTAATGATATCGACAGCGTATAGGAAAATTGATGATCGCGATGATACCACTTGACTGTGGTTGGACTAACTGATGATCGCGGTGATACCACTTGACCGTGGTTGAACTAACTGATGATCGCGATGATACCACTTGACCGTGGTTGAACTAACTGATGATCGCGGTGATACCACTTGACCGTGGTTGAACTAACTGATGATCGCGGTGATACCACTTGACCGTGGTTGGACTAACTGATGATCGCGGTGATACCACTTGACCGTGGTTGAACTAACTGATGATCGCGATGATACCACTTGACCGTGGTTGAACTAACTGATGATCGCGGTGATACCACTTGACCGTGGTTGAACTAACTGATGATCGCGGTGATACCACTTGACCGTGGTTGAACTAACTGATGATCGCGGTGATACCACTTGACCGTGGTTGAACTAACTGTTGATCGCGGTGATACCACTTGACTGTGGTTGAACTAGCTGATGATCGCGGTGATACCACTTGACCGTGGTTGAACTAACTGATGATCGCGGTGATACCACTTTACCGTGGTTGAACTAACTGTTGATCGCGGTGATACCACTTGACCGTGGTTGAACTAACTGATGATCGCGGTGATACCACTTGACCGTGGTTGAACTAACTGTTGATCGCGGTGATACCACTTGACCGTGGTTGAACTAACTGTTGATCGCGGTGATACCACTTGACCGTGTTGAACTGGAGTGAACTCCGTAACTGGACGATGATTTTACGACATGGTTCTTAACTCATAGCCACATGTTTCGTTAAAGACGAATGTGATGTATCATGGGAGACTGACATGTGTTCACACGTCAGTTCGCGATCATTAATTCCGAAGAAAAGAATATCGACACGCCAAGATGTGACCAACCAATTCCGACTAAACGTCCTACGTTGTTGTTGTTGTTGATACTGTCTTGTACTAGTCACTTGTGGTTGGTATCAAAGCTCTGGTGAATTATTTCTGTGTGTTTATATTCTTGTGTTACTTAATAACAGTCATCGCAATGGCAAGTATAACAGTATTCTTGGCTTGGAGCACAGTGAACAGTGACAGTCGAATTAACAACTCGAAAGTATCAACATAGGCCGTGTTCGTAGTTTGGCAGCTTGTCCTACACATGCTGAACCACATCAGACCTTGTTGACATTGTTCCAGACCCTCTACGGGTACAAGAAGTAACTACATTTGATGCTATATTGCCAGAATTGGCCAACATATTTATCATCTTGCTGCTTCGGTAGGGTGGTTATATCTGAATACCACCAAGTTGCAACCTGTTATGGCACACTAAATTTCTTACAGTGAACCTTGAAATCGAGGCGGAAGTCGGCCTTTAAATAAAAGGTTTAAGTGGTTTTTATAATTATGTCGTGTTTTCTCCGCTGGTATACGGTATTGTAAAACAATAAATGTAGGTGAATCGAGGCGGCCATTGTGTTCACTTCAATTTCATAATTTGCACCTGATCGTAGCATACAATCAGCTTGGAGCCATCGAGTTGGCACTTTGTGGAACCCAAACTATATAGGTACTATAAGTTATACAGTAATAACATACCATTCAGTTTGGCACCCGAATGCTAACTGATGCGCCAGAGTACCTATACGGATTGTTGTATCTAAGAGTGTGGTATCGGGTCATTACCATGCACACGCTGTATCGTCTTAAAATGTGCAGCTATCATTTCACACGTTTGGGACAGACTTCGCGCTCGACCGAGCAATTATTATACCAGAAGTTTTTCGTAGTGATGTTCATAATTGCCTGTTTTCCTGATCGAATTTAATAAAGATCCACAGTATTTTATGGCACTTGATTCGAGAAAATCCACAAAAGCATCCATCGGTTCTACGTTCGAAACTGGAACAAAAGATGATAACTGATGACACGCTTTATAATCTACTGCTCTCGAGTAACTGAAGCAATGACGCTCTTTGTGATTCCGAACGATCATCATATATTTTGTCTGTGCTAAAACTCCCCCTTTTAGAAGTCAACGTATGACGATCGGATTTATAATGGGCGCATTGTCACTAATAACTATTGTTTGCTGTAATAAATATAACGTACCAACACTGTTAGAAAAATGCCCATCGCTTTAACGGTGTCATACCGCGCAACATCGATTGCCAACCTTGGACTGTTAAACATACGGTCATGCTTTAGCATGTTCCACCGTACAACACTGTTTAAGTAACTGGCACAGTAACTGTCCGTTACATAGGAACCGAAGTCAGACAGTTTTAACATTAGTCCACACCTATATAGCTTGTATTTTCCTAAAAAGAAAAACAATTGCGTTTTCAGCGCCGCAAGACAGAGATATAAATTCGTGATAAAGTCGGCTCACGAAAATAACGTAATTTTATTGCGGACGCCAGACAAGACGGAATGAATATACCGGATCATTGCACTGAATACAAACAATTAATAATAAATATTAAATATCAGCAGAATCAGATTCAGTCATACTGTATGGAGTCACTGCCGTATATAATTTTGTCGCCGATAAATATATTGTTGAATTTTTACGGCATGAACTTGAAAACGCGCACATTTTTTGACCATTTTCATGGGGCATAAAACAACGGTAATTCACCGTACAACTGACGAAATGGTATGGGACCGTCGGATTATGACGGTCCGTCACTTTAAAACCGACAATATTTGTTAACAGTGAACATGTAGTTTTATACTGTCAAATCGGATTGTCGATCTTTAAGCGGACATGACTAATTTGGACACGAAGATTGTGTCTATAAATTGGTTGATAGATACAAGGAGTAGACTAACAAGGAACACTCGACAATGCTCCACGATGCTCGATGTTTCTAAATGCAATGCCATTAATAAGTCTTCATGTGGCGCATTATTTACTGTATTTGTCGATATATGCTGTTCCCGAAACTGACACAACGGGCTTAGTAGAAATATTTAATATATCCTTGCGGCGCTATTTAAAGACCACGATCTTCAACTCATTTGATTCAAGATTAAAGATCCTTTGTCCCATTTGATACCATTTACCATTTCGCGATGATGCAGCATTAAATATCATGTGCCTGTGCATTCCCTTATATATGCGAGTCTTCCACAGTGAGCCACGCATATATACAATAATGCACTGGCTTATACGGTCAATGCCAATACTGTTAGGCCAGTGTGCATCCAAGTTGACAACGCGAACAATCGGCCATGATTCAGAATGCTCTTCGTCATCTACTGCTGAAACGAAAGCAAATACGATTATTTTAATATTTGCTAGGCTCACACAAATAAAACTCCCCCTTTAGAAAGTTGGTATATGACCACTGAAACCTCCCTTTAATGGGTTAATTGGCATGTTCTGATTTCTGTTCTGCTATAGAAAATGTACAAATGATGGTTTCATGGTGTTATGACAGTATATGTAGAGTATAGCTTGTTAAAAGGTTTTCGCCTTGTTACCTCTTTGCATTCGACTGAGTTGACATCCAAGTCGACAATGGCGTTATTTAGGTCATTCGTCAACTCATGGGCCTGAAAGAAAAAAACACGTTTGTAATAATAATATTTCCTGAATAGGCGATAGTTTGGTGACGTCACAAGTCACGTGTCAAAACATCAACAAACCAGCTGGTAGGCAGAAAGATGGAATCGCAGTGAATTCTCATAGAAGATATGATCGCGCGTTTGATAATCTATGAATAAAAACCAAAGTAAAACGGTAAAAAAAAATCAGGAAATAGTTGTTGTGTTATTGGATGTTCCAAATAGACTCGAACATGTTCAGAATAAGATAGGATTGGATAGCAAATATATAATACGCAGAAATATTGTGATCGACGGATATATGAAATTATAACCAAAGAATAAAAGATCGACCTTTGTTTAGAAAGTTTAAATTTTATCGCAAAATGGTGAGATAATTACAATCTTTCCCAAATTTGTTTCATACTTTGAAATTATTGAACTTCTATCATTTCCACTGTAGCACCGCTGTAAATTATTATATATAGAGCTGGCTTTGTCTATTTTTCGTTTGTAAATGTTGTCGCTACTATATGTATTGGGTCACTATGAATACCGAACATAACCGAAACAAGTTAAAATAAGGGGTTTAAGACGGAAATATTATAATTAAAGTGTGTAGGGATGTGTGCGTATGTAAGCGAGTGATATGTGAAGTTTGAAGAATTTGGGCAATTAAAAGTTACGTTAATGATAGTTTTATGTACTTTTACGTCGTCGCGCATAAGCTAGAGTCCAGCGAGATGGCGGCTATAACTATATGATACCGAACAGCTCAAATAAGGCGTATATAAGGGAAATATATAAAATAAATTGATAGTGATGACTGTGATGTGTCTAGAAAATCGTTGAGTTTTACTCCCGTTTCTCAATAGCAAAGGGCGCCAAGACATTCAACCGAGGGAAAACGGGTGCGGCATTGCATGTTTTCATGCCCATGGCATATTTCAGATCCTTCGGTGAAGCAAAAATCACAGACCAAAAGATAACGACTAATCAGTCAAATAATATTTTAGTAACAACTATTTTGTTCATAGAGTTAAAATAGTCTATTAATTGAGAAATTGAGTAAATGTTCCCTTTGCCCCACTTGCTGTTCAATCAAATAAGTTACCGTACCGGTACTGGAATATTCAAATAGTATTATAAATAATTTCACCTTTGAAACCAATAAACAAATGTACTTGCCACAAAGAGACTTACTAAAGTAATTTGTTCAAGTATGGAACAACACAGAGCGTTGAACATTGTTAGTATATTACCGAAATCGCTGGATATCGAATGAATAAAGAGCGTTTATCTTACATTTTTTTTTTTAAACGAAATGGAAAATTGCTAACTTTTGTCCACAGAGTATAGATATATAGGCCTACATAAAATCGTGGATTGGCAATTCGTTTTTTTTACCGACGTATCTTATATCTCCTTTGAAATCACATATACATGCTTTGGGTGTTCAAACAGTACTATAGGTTAATTAAACTAGGCCTCAATCGAAAAAATAAACATGGGGTACTTGCGCTCATGCATGAGCCATGTCATATATTTGGCTCATTTTCATTATCAATCATATCAAAATTATATTCGACGTTGTGCGAATTAATTATACTTTAAATGCATATAAATGATGAATTCGACAATGTACATGGGCACAATTACAACAAAGACAATTGAATACGTAAACTTGATGATGCTGGGTTCGTATATATTGGATTATCCGAGCGAATTCACCAAATACAAAACAATAACAACCGCAGTAATATTCAGACCACGTGTCAGACAATCCTCCAAATTGTCACTATTAATCGTATCTTATGATCATATCCGCTTAATTTTTTCCCCAAATAAATAATGTAATATGATCTTGTGTCAATGTAAGGAATTTACAATAAATATTTCATGTATAAGACGAAAGTATAGCATGTTTTGGAGAAGCCATTGTGTGTTTATGTGCTAATCTATACACAGATGGCCGTTGTTTTGATGGCTTTTGCCTACCAGCAGCAAACACACGTGGTCGCTGTGACGTCATTGTTTGTATACAAAAATATCGCCTTATACTAAGGCGATATTTTGGTGACGTCACAACTCACGTGTCAAAACATTAACAAACCAGCTGGTAGGCAGAAAGATGGAATCGCAGTGGATTCTCATAGAATATATGATCGCGCGTTTGATAATCTATGAATAAAAAACGGTAAAAACAAAATCAGGAAATAGTTGTTGTGTTATTGGATGTTCCAAGTAGACTCGAACATGTTCAGAATAAGATAGGATTGGATAGCAAATGTATAATACGCAGAAATATTGTGATCGACGGCGCGGCGGCGAAAACTCAAGTTCACCGCCAAGGAAAACACAAATTTTACTTGTTGCCGCGTTGGCCATCCTTGTTTTCCCGGGATATCCTTGTTTTCCCGGGATCGGTTCCTCCGTGTGGTATGGTACCGCATAAACAAATCTGTAATATTTCCTTGAACAGTTATCGCCAACCAATGGGGTATCGTAGCATTCACATTCCCAATTACGGAAGTAGTTTTTTCCTTTTTCCTTTTTTCTTTGCGAGAGTGTGAATTTGTGTGCCGAAATTTCTCCACCGTGAGATTTTATTACTTGTCCACGGCGCCCAAAGGTTATGGTTTCAGTGGAATGCGTATGGCACCGGGTCGCTATAGTTATAAATGATTACTTTAAAAGCTTATTATTCCAAAGTCCGTTCTCTGCACAATCAAAGTACCGATTCGAGAACATGGGATAACCACATAATGGCCACGAGTGTACGACAGAACCAGTGTAAGCCAACAGCACGTGCATGCCATCTAATTAATATTTGGATAATGTCCCTGCAACAAAACGTAGAGATAAATCTTGCAGTTGCTGATCGGTTGTGATCCCGTGGCCTACCAACCGAGTGAGATGTTGTACTTCCACATGTGAGTTGCTATTATTTCTGGAGCAGCCGGTGGTTACATGAGTGTGAACTAAAGTACTTTTGCTGACTTGTGTTACTCGTTGTCGTTGGAAGTACCTAAAACGCTGAATCAGCAGCTGATCAGCAGGTTATCACATACAATGCTGATCAGCAGATTTCAAATATAACGACGATGGCCGGTTGTAGGTTGTATAAATGATACGTAATGTAAGTGTTATATGACAATACAGTAAGAGGACACATTTTGACCGCCCGCCATGCCCGTTCAGCAGTTAAAAATCCCGTTCAGAAGTACGGCGGCTGCAGTTCAGCAGATTTTTATCGCGAACGAAGTTTACCTCAATTGTAACGAAGTTAGCAGAGATTATGTTGTGCAAATGACTTGTAGTCGAAGGGTCATAACCAGATACGTGGAGAGAAAACCATTTGGCCGACCTCCACCCTAGTTCAGCAGTTCAAAATCCCGTTCAGCAGTTCATGTCGAGCAGTTCAGCAGATTCCCCGAACGCAGTTTAACCGATCTTTATCGAGGATAGTCGGGTATATGTTGTGGAAATGACTTTTTATCGATGGTCCATCAGGAAATACACGAAGAAAACACGATATGACCGCCCTTCAACCCAGTTAGCTGTACTTGAATAGTTGATGCTGAACATACGATGATATCACAGAAGATGATTATCCAGATTAGGTAACTTTAACTGTATACAATAACGTTTTATGTCACAGTTGTTAAAATAGATACACTTCCATATTTAATTATCTGATGAGAAAATATGATTGTATTTGTTTTACGCTACATCAGAAGGAAAATAGATATATGTGATAATGTACTGACATACTACATTTTAATTTTGACGATGTTCGCGGTTTCGTTGTTTTCTGTCACTCAGGATAAGGACGATAGGCCCTCCGACTAGCCTTCTTTGAAATAATCCTTTCAGAATTATCCTATCAGAATCGGTATCGAAAATAACATTTACGACATTTTAGAATTAACGATACAATTTAGAACACGAATTTCCCTTAAAAAACGCGCGAAAACTGGAATTTATACAGCAGATACGACATTTTAGAACACAAATTCCATGGGGAAAAAAACAGCGATAAATGGCATTTATACTTGAAATATTGACAATTTAATCTGACGAACTTATGTATTCGAACCCGTAGATTACGAAAATGCAATAACAAGTTTCGCGCCAAAATGGCAGGAACGATCTGTTAGAAACCCACCCACGATATATGTTATATACTCGTTGTCGTTACCTGTACTTGAATAGTTGACGCTGAACATATGATGACAGGGATGATAGCGCAGAAGCTGATGATCCAGATTAAGTAAGCCGACCACACGAGTGGGTCCAGCCATAGTTCTACACTAGTAACACACTGGTATGTCATCAACAGTACAATAGTCATTGGCAAACCTATATTGATCCCTATAAAGAACTGAAATTTGTCATCAGCGCAACAGACCAGGCTACATATACGTTGGTGTGTCTGCCTCCATTCCCTTATGGTTTTCGCAGTCATATTCGATGAGGCGGATTTGTATTGGTGAGTAAGACGCTTATATGACATTCTGATCATGCAAGAACTTATCACAAACAGTAAGCAAGGGAGAAACATGGCGCCGGTGACGTAGAAATGTAATAGCACTGATGCGATTTTCGCTCCGGCCATCTGTGCGCCATTGGATAATGGCGCTGTTGCGAAGTCGTACATGTCAGTCGAGAACATCAAACAAGAAATATACAAGACGCACACAGCGATGATACACCACGTGATACAAACACAAATAACGGTGGTCTTCCAAAGTTTGTGCTTAGCGACGTCATTGCCTCCTGGTTCTCGAAAACATTCTTCTGATAATCTCAAAATGGCGGCGAATTCTTTCCCTTTGAATATATTCATCGCGCACGATGAATTCGCCGCACAGTATAGATAAGTTATGTGAAACATCACTTTCATCGCCGAATTAAAATCCAATGAGGGCATTCCGCCGACGTAAACAGCAAAGAACCGTAACACGTTACTCCACAGGACGACCGATACACAATACGAATAGAACCGGAAAAATGAAGCAAATTTGAGATTTTGTCCACCACCTAAACCCGCTATCGCCATGCTATTTATAACCGGCGCCATGATCCGATGAAATGTTAGAGTAATATTGTCACCTTTCTCTTCATCCATCACGTCACACCCTGAGACAGAAATAACCGAGATTTCACGCACATGTGTCGTCCTTCCTTGAGAATTCCGTATTTTCTTCCTCGAAGATGGAAATCTTTTGAATGAAGGTAACATATCCATTGAATTCACATTAATATCCGCTATGAAATGTTGATGCTGTTAAAGTCATAATCACGTTTAACGAGATTTTGAATCCAGTGCTCTTTTTCCCGGGAATCGCGTCCGACTGTGACCAGTTATATGCTGATCTGTAAAGCTACTAATTACGTTACTCATAATAATGTAAAAATGTGTGCATACGCATGTATTAGTCACGGTGCATTTAATCGCATACTCGAAAACAATAACTGCCAGTTAATAACAACGTTTAAATCACATATATCACAGTGTCTACGCAGTCGGACAAAGAAACTCAGTAAACCAGAGATAATCATGACGAGAACACGCGTGTAGAGCTGAACATATCTATACAGCAAGGTATTGTATAGCTGGAAAATGGTGGGCTCTTACAGTCGATAAACAAGTAGATAATTTCCACCGGGCCGGGTAATGCTGCCATCGAACGAAGGGAAAGTGCTTCCGGTGGATGTAACCTTGAATTAAATTGAACCATTCAAAGTAAAGTTGGTTACGTGTCCATTATCGCCAACCGTTGTATACTTTGACGTTGTTTGCGGACAGACGAGAACTTTCGCTCAGGGATGCGTCGATGTTCAGGTTTCCACCTATAATTTCAGCTTTTCATATATCCGTTATAGTTGGTTTGTTTATAGGAATTTATCGTCGTTTCAGCCACTATGTCATATCACGACGAAGTCTGTTTTACAGGTGGAGGAAAGACCACACAGAGGGTAAAGTTAACTGGGAAATCACTTCAATACGTGTAGAAACAACCGAGGCCTGGAAAGCTACTGGCACACTTGCCCAAATGCACGCATCTGATTACTCACCCTCCGCGTGGACCACGATCCGCACCTGCAGTTGTCGGGGTTAGAACCAACTTCGTCAGCGCTCGACGCCCTATATGACGGCGCAATGTACTGAGCATTCTGTCGACTGGATCACCGGGACCCCAAAGATACAAACAGGGACGATTTGATGCCACGAATGTTCATAGTAAATTAGACTCCACGTCGAAAGTATATGCCAAGGTAGACAATTCATGCAGCCTGTTCTCCAAAAACTCATCACGTTATGTTATGACTATTTTGTTTATTCCTATGTTTAATCCTTTACAGATACACACATGGACAATCCGTACTACGAAGTGCAGGCTTTCAATTTATGGGATAAACATTAAACGTTCCCCTCGGTGGAGCTACTGCCGGAGCTACTAAGTGTATGTGACGTAGGAGTCTGAGCAACAGAGTTACCACGAATTAGGGACTTCGAGTATTCGGTTAACATATATGACGAATGCTCAACTTGATAATTTGCATCCAATATCCACGAGAACGTTCTGACCATAATAATAAGTAATAAGGAGGGTAACGCCCTAAACCACAGCAAGCGGGTGAAAATAAAAGCGTCCACGCCAATTGACGCCATGAAAGTGCCAAATATGTTGCCAATGGGATATATTTTAAAGCGTCCGTTTGCTCCACTGTGCAAGAACACAATAACTGACTGCAATGTTTGATTAAATTAAACGCGGCTGGGCTCCGTACATAAGCCAGGGAAATTCCGCATAAGAATTATTTAAACATACTAGAGGCGGTCTCGATGGTTAAATAGCTAACGTGACACATCCCAATGGGTTATACCGTGAAACTGAAAAGTGATGATGCCAAAGAGACCAATACTTGCGAGAGAACATGCCTTTTATGCCATAATCACCCCCCGGGTGTCCATGCGCCTGGAGTCCGGACGTAACAAAACAAGCTCTCAGGTATTAATGCGATATCCGGAAGCTTTACGTTGGGGATAGGGTGATGATATCAAGGACGTGCGAGCGGGATGATACGGGTGAAAGCAGAATTCTTCTCATGAATCGCGCATTAAATTGGAACGAACTGATTATTAGGCTGTCGTGAAAGATATATTCCAGTCACATGCCAGTGTCTCTGGAATTTGTTGACTTGACTTGAAACATATTTGATTTGCATAATATACAAAAGGGATTGGGACACACGTTTTACAACTTATGAAGCCCCTCTCCCAATGCAATATAGCAACATACATGGAATCAAGATGACGATACAAATGTATTTACATGGTGATAAGTTTTGAGGTACGTAATATGTATTGCCTTCCAGAGTTTATCGGGCTAGAACGAGGTTGGCTAGGCCTACTGTTTATATTTAAGAATATCACTACATAGTGAATGTTTGATACACTCTTAAAAATATAGGTACTTCAGAGTGCCTATGTAGGTACTAAGCTTTGTCCCAGGGGGAGTACCAACTTTTTGGTACTCTGGAGTACCAAAAGTTTAGGTACTCTAGAGTACCAAAATGTTTGGTACTCTGGAGTACCAACTTCTTGGTACTCTAGAGTACCAAATTGTTGGTACTCTGGATTACCTAATAATTATTTAAGTTCTACCCGGGCATTGTGCATATAATACCAACCCCGCATTTATGTCACCGAAGCCATGACGCTCACGATATGAGGTGTCAAGAAATAGATGCTTTCATGATACGCCCTATATATTATCTGAAGTACCAAAATATCAAGACAGGTACTCTGAAGTATTTAGGTACTACGCATAGATCCAGCAATTTGATACTGCAGAGAACAAAACTGCCCTGATACCGGCAAATTTAACATTGTGACATGTTAGATCCCAAATTATGCTGCCGCGTTTAAACATCCAATTAAGTACAAAACCACAAAGACACCCTTGCATAGTGCTAAATGAAATAATCCGACAGATCTACGACCGCGAGTCGACGGGCGGCCATTTATCACTTTAATTTAATCGTTTGCACACGGCACTCGATATTGACACACCCACGGTCTCACCCAATCAGCATGGAGCCAACGATTGGCACTCTGTGGAGTACCAACGCATGTGGTTCTATAACGCTAAACAGGCTCTAAAGGCTTATAGTACCAAACTGTCTGGTACTATCGCGGCTTTAGGTTCCATGGGGTACCTAAATCAATTGCTTTATTTGAGAGTGTACGATTGGTGCGAATGCAAATTTAGTTAGCTATTATTAGTATTTGTATTGTGGGGGTAAAATTAACGAAACACCTGTATTCGATTTGTGGTTACTGTTGTGCTCTGGAAGGCAATACAGATCATTAATAAGAAAGAAATGTTCGAAGGTGAGGTTTGTCCATATGTGAGGTGACTGCCACGTGCCAAATTTTTATTCCAGAAGTAATTTTAAGTGGATTCGAAGGTAAAACAAATATGATCCTTTATGAACCGAAACGCTTAGTCGCTGCAATATATTGTTGTATGATGAGAAATAATTTCTTATTTTTTTGGGACGAGACATGGAGTATTCCACACATGAGTTCAGCAGAATTGCTTATTGTGATATGTTCACGGTTCAGCTTCTCAAAAAATTCGGAGCGCTCTCTTTGGTACAATGGGCACATATATTTCGCTAAGCATCTGGTTTACAAACGGAGAACCGAACTCGAGTTTGACGCCTCTATCTTTTGGTTTGAGATCGCGAATAAATCGAATCGAGTCCTCCTCGCATTAACCTACAGATCGGAGCAATTCTGTAACATAAACTATTGGGACCTCTTTGAAGAATCAATAGATAATGCCTTGAAAATAACTGAAAATTTAATTCTACTCGGTGATTTTAACTCCAATCTGTTAAATCCGCATTCGAAACTCAGTGAAATAGTTGGTCATTATACATTCAAGGATGTAATTAAAAAACCAACAAGAGTCACGCTCACATCCCAAACACTTCTGGACCCCATAATCGTGAGCAATAACTTACAAGTGTACGAAGCCGACACTCTAAATCTTGGTTTCTCAGATCATTATGGTGTTTATGCGATATTAAAATTCAAAAAATATGAAACTACATCATTTAAGAGAACTATATGGAAATATAAACACGGAGATTATACCAGGGCTAACAGTATGTTAGATGCTATTAACTGGCAAGAAGAATTAAATACAGTTGAAGATTTAGACCATGCTGTCTCCCGATTCTGTAATTTATTCATCTCAGTAATGGAAGAGACAGTCCCCAAATCAACAGTCACGATACGAACAAATGACAAGTTTTGGTTCAACTCAGATATAAGAAGGGAGATCAGACGCAGAGATAGATTGAGAAAAATAGCCATAAAACGAAATTCAGATGTCTCATGGAGAAATTATAAAGATATCAGAAATAAAGTAAACAACATGAAGAAATACGCGAAAGCACAATTTCACTCTAAACTTGAAGAACGAGTAAATGAATCCCCATCCCCTCGCGACTTTTGGCAAACAATAAATTATTTGCTGAACAAAAAGAAATCCACATGCATCCCACCATTATATAGTCAACACGGAGATGTCACTATTGATGGAAAAACCTATGTGACAGACGATCGCAAGAAAGCGAAGTGTTTAAACGAGGCCTTCATTTTAAATTCAAATATCGATGATCGTGGTCACGAAATTCCAATCCTTCTCCGTAGATGCTCCAAATCGCTATCCAATATTATTTTCACCCGAGATAAGATCATTACTGCAATTAAATCACTCAAAGTTAACAAAGCCCATGGATTTGATGGCATAAGCCCAAAAATGATTAACGCTACTGCTGAATCGATTGTTGTTCCATTAGAAATTATTTTTAAAAAGTCAGTAGAGCTCGGCCAATTCCCATCAGACTGGAAAAAAGCAAATGTTATCCCCATATTTAAAAAAGATGATCCTGCCGATTGTATAAATTACCGTCCTATTTCCCTCCTTCCGAGCCTCGGCAAAGTGTTTGAAAAAATAATTACCCAACATCTTATGTCATTTTTCCAAGATAACAAACTAATGTACCAACATCAATCTGGTTTTATTCCCGGACATAGCACGACCTTCCAATTAACAGATCTATATCATAACCTCTGTCAGACTCTCGATAATGACTTATACACATGTTCAGTTTTTTGTGATATATCAAAGGCATTTGAAAGAGTCTGGCATAGGGGACTGATATATAAGCTAGAACAATACGGCATATCCGGTCCGTTATTGAAATGGCTGGAAGATTACCTCAGTAATCGAAAACAACGAGTCTTAATAAACAATTCATATTCCAACTTCCAACCCATTCCAGCCGGAGTTCCCCAAGGATATATACTCGGACCTTTCCTTTTCCTGGTATATATAAATGATCTCCCAGATAATTTAAATTCCGAAACAAGAATGTACGCAGATGACACATGTCTCACGTCCAAACACTATGACATAAAGCTGCTAGAAAGAAGTGTAAACCAAGACCTTAATAAAATATCAGATTGGGCCAACAAATGGCTTGTAAACTTTAATCCAACCAAAACTAAGGCAATATTGTTCTCCCTGACCCCTCGAGAGGTCCCTCTAGATTTAACCTTCCAAAATAAAAGAATTGACATAATTGAGTTGCATAAACACCTTGGTCTCGAAATACAAAGCAATTTGAATTGGAATATCCAAATTGAATCTATAGTCAAAAAAGTTGTCCCGCGACTATCGATACTCAGAAGATACAAGTACAACCTAGATCGAAGAACACTCGATAAGATATACAAGGCCTATATCTTGCCTCTCCTAGATTATGCGGACGTAATTTGGGAAAACGCGCCGACATATTTACTAAATAAACTAGACCGGATTCACGTTGATGCCGCTAGAATAGTTACAGGGCTCACGCGCTCAGTTCCCAATAATGCGGTCCTATGCGAAGCTGGCTGGCCTACTCTGAACATTCGCAGAGAGAAGCACCAATTACAAACTATGTTCAAAATTATAAATAACGAAACTCCATATTATTTATCTTGCTTACTCCCACCACGCTCGGTACAAGTCTCCAGCTATAACATGCGAAATCCGGGCAGATTCCATTCATATTATAGTAGAACTGAACATTTTAAGCAATCATTCTTCCCCTTCGTTGCAACTTCATGGAACAAACTACCCACATATATAACGGATGCTGAAAATCTTCTAGATTTTAAGGATAACCTAAATATGATAGAGCCCACCCGAAAGCCGCCTAAATATTTTGAATCAGGAAACCGAAAATATAGTATTTTCCACTGTAGGATAAGAAACTCCTGCAGTGATCTCCGCTTAGATGTGTTCGAAAATTATATAGCAGATACCCCAAACTGTAAATGTGGATACGAATATGAAAGTGATATGCACTTTTTCCTAAATTGCCCCCTATATAATGTACAAAGGTTAGAACTATACCGTAAACTGGACGACCTCAACTTTAAAATTAACAATTACAAGCAATTACTTTGGGGAAACTCAAGTGAAACTCCATCAAGGAATGAAAAGATGTTCCGCATTGTTCAGGCATATATAGCTGCAACAAAGCGCTTTGAACCGGACAATACTGATACTGATACTGCATAAATAATTGTCTGACTACATTAAAGCTACGGACCAAACAAATGCAAACATATAGCACATAATACCCTTCAAAACAAAGGCCACTATTTCTCAGTTTCTATTTCCATGGAGAGAGAGAGAGAGGGCGGGCAGAACGCTAGTATTATACAAACACAGAACCGGATTATCACACACTCTTTACACAAGTTTTCTTCTCTTTTGTAGACCAAATTTGCAACCCTATCATGTATATTTTCTCTGTCATCTTGTTAAATTCATATATATATATTGTATCTGGGAGCAGGGACATTGTAAGTTGTTAAAACTTGTACCCCAATCCCGTTGTAATGAATTTACAATAAAATATGTTTAAAGTAAAAATGGGCACATGAAAAAATAGTGATAGGCGTCCTCATATCGATTTCCACAGGGGCATGTGGGGCTATCAGCGATGTAATTGTTGAACATATCAGATCGGAGTTCACTACAGAAGTTACGTATGCGACAATGAACAATGTTGTATTTTCTGCGTCCAGCGTAAAAAATGCTGAGGGGGGGGGGGGCACAGCGTGTGATCTATCTGGTTCAGGTTGATTTTAAAAGTTGAAAATTGGTCCGCGTCGGTGATTAATTTGGGAAGTTTATTCCATTATAAGACTATCCCAGGGAAAAATGATTGTCAGAAGTGTTCAGTGTTGCTGTAGTATGAATAAAACATACTTGGACGACGCCAATTATAATCTGCAACTTCATGTTGGAATATCTGTCACACGTTACATCAGAACTCGACAGAGGCGAACCGGTAGATGTGATATACCTAGACTTCCAAAAGGCGTTTGATACTGTGCCACACGAGAGGTTGATTCACAAACTGAGAGCATATGGGGTATACACGGCAGTTTGATAACATGGATTCGAGACTTTCTAAGTAATAGAATACAGCATGTTAAAGTAAACAGTGAGTGTTCAGAATGGATGAGTGTTACGAGCGAAGTTACACAGGGCAGTCTATTGGGTCCTATTCTATTCATAATATTCATCAATGACTTACCAGATAGTGTTAAAGGGATTTGCCATATATTTGCTGACGACACTAAACTGGTAGGCAACCCTAATACAAGTAACATCCAAAAACAATATTGATGATGTGTGCCAATGGTCAACAAATTGGCAACTTAAATTCAATTCCTCAAACATTCACGTGCTGCTCTTTGCATTCAACAACCCTCGGCATCAATACAACATGACAGATTCGACAGAAAGGCCACCAATTCCAGTGAGCGAGTATGAAAAAGATCTGGTAGTGACTATTGATACGCAACTAAAGTTTGATTGCCATATTAACAGTGTGTGTAGTCGCGCATATAAAACTCTGGGCATAATCAGGAGAACTTTCGTCAGTTTAGAACCAGATACATTTAGCTACTTGTACAGGTATATGGTGAGACCAATACTGGAATATTGTAATACGGCTTGGAACCCTCATCACAAGAACAGAAGCATAACCATTGAACGGATGCAGAGGCGAGCAACAAAAATGGTGCCGAAATTTCGAAAATTAAGTTATAGAGACAGAATGATAAACCTCGGTATGATGTCTTTGAAATATCGCCGATTCAGAGGTGATATGATAGAGACATACAAATACCAGAATGAGTTATACAACGTGGACGAGAGTAAACTGTTCAAGCGAGCAGAGTACACCGAACAAGAGGTAACACTATGAAATTGGCATATTCGAGATCGTCGAAGGATTTCGGGATGTTCTTCTTCTGCAACCGAATTGTTTCCAGCTGGAATGCCCTGCCTGATTATAGTGTACGATCGCAAATTCTATTGGACAATCACTTCCGCCCAATACGGTACGAATATGATACAGAAGGGGTGGATTGCCATGCGGTAAAATAACTGTTGATATAATCCGGAACTAAGAGTCATTCGACTCGTTCTGTGTATCTTGATGTTATGTTATGTTATGTTATGTGATCTGGGGGAAGTATGGTGGATAGATAGGAAGGCGCTGAATCATTAACCATTGTATAGAGTGTCTGCAATTTATGTAGTTGACGTCTTTTATAGAGTGAAGGCCAACCAACTTCCTCTAGTACCATATTGTCCGAAGCAGAACGGGTGATTGCATTGACTATACGTCCAGCGTCGATATGAAGCCGGTCAAGCTTCTCTAACAAGTAATCAGAAGCATTGTCCCACACTGCATCTGAGTAATCAAATAGGGGTAATATATATGTTTTGTAAATGATTTCGATGGTTTTCCTGCCAAGTTTATATTTAATCCGTCGGAGTTGCGATAGGCGCGAGGCAATTCTTTTGACTAAGCCTTCAATATGGGCGCTCCATTTGAGATTTGACTGGAGTTCCAGACCTATATTTTTATGCTTGTCCACGAAATCTAATGAATTTCCTACAAAATTTAGGTTCGGTTTCTCTGTTGAGGGCGCAACTAATGAGAAGGACATGTCAACTGTTTTAGTTGGGTTAAAGCTGACCCGCCAGTTTCTGGACCACTCTGTAATTTTGTCTAAATCGTTGCTCATAGTGTGTTCAAGTAGATTATCATCAAAGTGACTGCATGTGAGGCAGGTGTCGTCCGCGTACATTCTCGTTACATATTCAATACCGTCGGCTAAATCATTTATATAGACGAGGAACAAAAATGGACCTATGATAGACCCCTATGGCGCTCCTGCTGGGATAATCTCATATTTTGAAAATGTATCATTGACTAGAACTCTTTGTGTCCGGTTTTCTAGATATTCTTCTATCCAGTTCAAAATGTTTCCTTCTAATCCATAAGCATTCAATTTATGAATCAGTCCCCTATATATGCCAAACCCTTTCAAAGGCTTTTGATATATCACATAATATAGAACATGTAAATAGTCCTTTATCAAGGGATTGGCACAGGTTGTGATATAAGTCTAATTGCTGGTATGTTGTACCGTGACCTGAGAGAAAACCGGATTGATGGAAATACAAGAGTTCATTTTTTGTGAAAAATTTACTAATCTGTTTCAGAACCATTTTCTCAAAGATTTTGGCTACACAAGGTAGAAGTGAAATTGGTCGGTACATTTTGGCATCAGCGGGATCATCTTTTTTGAAAATCTGGATCACGTTTGCGGATTTCCATGACTCGGGGGAATTTCCCTGTATTGATAGATTTCCTGAATAGAAGGACGAGTGGGCGGGCTATTGATTATGCTGTTTCGCGGAGCATTCTAACACTAATCCCATCGTGCCCATGGGCTTTGTTAAGTTTAAAGGATTTTATTGCTAACTCAACTTCGGATTCTGTGAAAACCAAATCTGGCATTGTGTTTGCGCTGCGCTTCGGAAAATTGGACAGATTATGCTTCGCGTCATTTATGGTAGAATTCGCAATGAAGCTGTCGTTCAAATTATTTGCCTTTTCGGTGCCATCGATTGCATATGAGTTATTGTTCGCCGAGATAGTGCCGGACGAGCTGTATAGTGGGGGATGGTTTTAGCTCGTTTCTTGTGTAGGTAATGTATTATTCGCCAAATGTCTCGGGGGTTAGATGCTTCACTTATATTCGTTCTTCTACATGTTCTTCAAATTTGATTTTCGCGTACTTCTTCATATTATTGACTTTGTTTCTTATGTTTTTGAATTTTCTCCAGTCTTCGGAGTTTTCTGTTTTGATGGTTTTTTCCTAGCTCTGTCACGTTTTCGTATCTCAAAACGAATGTCCGAATTGAACCAAATTTTATCAGAGGTTCTTACTGTAACTTTCGATTGTGGGATTGTTTTCGCCATTATGGATAGAAATTCTTGTTTAAAGTTATTAGCAGCTGTGCTCGCATCAGTAACACACGTTGTGAGCTCATTCCAGTCGACAAGGGCAAGTAGGCTATTTGCATGGAAAAAGTTACCTTTTTTGTAATTCCACACATGTCTTATAAAGGGTGCTGCAGTCTTGTTTTCAAATGTTAATGTAGCATAAACACCTAGGTGGTCTGAAACTCCGAGATCTAGGACATCGGCGTCTATTACACGGAGGGAGTTTGGTGTGATAAGTGGGTCAAGTAATGTACTTGTGTTAGCGGTAATTCTCGTGGGGACCTTTATAGCATTGTTCATGCTGAAACCATCCGTTACGTTCTTCAATTTCGATGAACTATTCATGAAATTTGAGTTAACATCTCCTCTGGAATTGATTCAAGACGCCGAATGGACGGTGGGAAGTGCGCGATGTCGCAATATAGGCCGACTGCGCATTTGATGCTAATAGCTGCAACAGACTCCCCTTGTGAGCCTTTATTTTCAGCGTCGGAGGGGTCTGCGGCCCCTGCAAAAGGGGCATGCGGTCTCTTTGTGCGCTTCGCCTATTTGGAACTAAATATTCACATATGATCATTATCGACTTGTTTGGATGGCGTGGACCACAGTGAAAACACATATAAAAAGCCTACATATCTGCTGCAACATATCCTCGTGCAAATAGGTTCAACTTTGACTTATTTGAGTCTAAATAGGCCCACAGTGAGCTTATTTAAAAAAAATTGTTTTGTACATGTTACGTAAAATTTGTTTAAATCAAAATTTTGAAAAACTAACGCCGTTATAACCTCCGCCCGAGTAATCAGAGTAACCAAAATTTGGTTGAAATCTGACAGCAGCCTGGAAGAAAAATGCGCGCCGACAGATCGTCTATTATATATTTAATCGAACTGAATGTGTCTGTTTTACTCCCACAACAGTTGGCTACTGCTAAGAGTTGTGCTGTGGAGAACGGAGAAGCACCATGCCGACAACTGAAAGGTTGAAAAAGCTGCTGCCAACTCCAGGTCGCTGAACGTTCCTGTCTGATCGATCGACATAGAGTCACTTAGTTTGTGTGGCCGCCACTTATAATTGTACTATGTTTCCTGAATACGTACGCCCAAGTGCACGGTTGTAATGTCAACAGTCAATCAACGGATAGGCACAACAGATGAAAGATAATCCATATTAAAAGTGTCATATGTTCAAACCAATCTAAACACGGCACTACTTATACATGTATTGACGATGTCAGTCTAACTGTTTCTTCACAGTGTTTCAAATCACTGGGTGGTGTACGGTCCGGGCTGATCGCAATCACTGGGTTGTGTACGGTCCGGGTTAATCCCAATCATTGGGTGGTGCACGGTCAGGGCTGATCCCAATCAATGGGTGCTATACGGTCCGGGTGGATCGCTGTTTCCAAGCACTGGGTGGTGCACGGTCAGGGCGCGTCGCAATCACTGGGCGGTGTACGGTCCGGGATAATCCCAACCATTTAGTGGTGCACGGTCAGGGCGCGTCGCAATCATTGGGTGGTGCACGGTCCGGGCTGATCCCAATCAATGGGTGCTATACGGTCCGGGTGGATCGCTGTTTCCAAGCACTGGGTGGTGCACGGTCAGGGCGCGTCGCAATCACTGGGTGGTGTACGGTCCGGGATAATCCCAACCATTTAGTGGTGCACGGTCCGGGCTGATCCCAATCAATGGGTGGTGCACGGTCCGGGCTGATCCCAATCAATGGGTGCTATACGGTCCGGGTGGATTGCAATCACTGGGTGGTGCACGGTCCGCCTGATCGCAGAGTGTTTGGCGGCATGCACGTTAACTGGTGTGCAGCGCACCGGCTTGTAACATGTATGTTAACGGGCGTACATCGCGCCGGCTTGTAACATGTATGTAATCGGGTGTACAGCGCGCCGGCTTGTCATTCGAGGCCGGGGTCGACAAGTCGACCTGCCCATGGCGCTGTGATTAGAGAGTTTGTCCGTCAAGGTATGAAGCGAATCGCATATGCCGGAATATTGTTATTGGAACCCACCGATACGAGAAAGTTTTACAAACTTATGACTGTCCGAAATATGCATATTTTAACACGAATGTGTGATCATAAAACTTGGATTCAAACGAGTGGAAAATTAATAAGTATATTTATAGATAACGTCTTTTAATTACGACTAAGGAGTAATGCACAAACTTTGTCCGCTCTATGACAGGAATATTTGGCCAATTTGTAAATACGTGTACATACTTCTTTATATTAATGCATATCTTCATACTATCGGGGCTTACCGGATGTTGTGTGTGCATTTCGTGTTCATTTGTGTGCACGATTTGTGTAGTATGTTGTCAATTTGCAGGTATATTTATCATGTGTCATGTTACATATTAATTTATGGCTGATTTGTTAATAAATGATTTTGCTGTCGTAGATAATTTGAGAGAAAAAAAGCGTCTGGGATCACCGGATCGGGAACTAAAAAATAAAACAACAACGAAAGTACGAGGCACGCTATATATACTGTTAGTGTATGCCAAGCCTTAAATTCAAGTATGCCCTATGCTATATTTTGTCGGTAACAGTTACTGTCACGTGATGTTTGCATGTCAGGTAAGTTAGCAGTTCAAATGTCCACATTGGATGATTTTCAATACCTTACATGCGAGAGATTCATGGCATGGTGTAATGTGTAACAATGGGAATAAGAGTTCAGCACCGTGCGATAGGTATTCGGTTGATAGACCACACCATGCATACAATCAGACACGTACCGACAGAGAGAGTGTGTTGGTGTATTATGCCCTTTGAGGACCATAATTTTCAATAGTTGGAAATAGCATGACTCAAATTCCAACAGTTGGAAATTAACCCTTTACCCAACAAAGCGGCCAAAAAACGGCCAAATAAAGCTGCAACAGCATAAATTATCTTGAGTCTGTCTCAATAAAACCATACAAATATGGATATCATTGGAACCGGCTCATTGACCACATTGTGATGGTTATAGTTATGCCCTGTGCCAATGCATTCTCTTATATATGCGAGTCGACCATATGTCGCCTCGCATATATAAGAGAATGCATTGGCCTAAAAAATAAAAAAAAATTCTTTTTGTAACACTTTTTACCATTTTTTCTTACATTCTTTAACAAATTTATAATTTTTTCTTACATTTTTTAACAATTTTTATAATATTTTTCTACATTCTTTGACAATTTTATCATTGTTAATATGTGTTAAGCCAATGCATTCTCTTATATATGCGAGGCGACCTATGGTCGACTCGCATATATAAGAGAATGCATTGGCAAAGGGCTGTTCTGTTGGGTAAAGGGTTAATCAGAGTTCGCGATTTTCCGACTCCGAATGAATTTGTGCCGGTTGTATATGTTCCGACTCGGAATTTTAATTCTAAATACTCGTCACCGATTTTCCAAGTCCGGTATTGTACAACTTGTTTTTTCTGACACCGAATTCCGTCATTTTGATTTGCCACTGAGCGGGGAGGTAATTTGTTTCCTGAAATTTGTATTGAATATATGCTTTATATTTTCAGGACTGCAGTGAGTCTGTTTACTGTCTGATGAGAAATGCCACCAAAGAAGAAATTGAAGATTGAATGCCTCGAGTGTGGACCAGTGATCGATCAATATTATCAGGTACACAACGAGAAGCAACATCTAGATCCGATAAAATCACACAAGCATGACATTCGGTACGCAAGAGAATCCCTTTTTGAAACCAGATCCACAGCGACCAAGATCAGCGACTGAGAGTACATCATTCAGCACAAGACTTTAGAGAACGCGAAACAACAACATCAGTTGACGAAGCTCAAGATATCGAAATATTCCAGGTACCTCGTCACAAGCTCGAGTGTCTGAGTCTGAATCTGATCATCATAGTGTCACACCTTCGACTTCACGCGGCGAGGAAGCAGAAATCACCGACTGACAATGTGGACGCATGCGATCTCAATATATGCAGGTAAGCTGAATAGTGTAGCACCATTCGTTGAAATTTTGCAAGGATTATGGAAAAAAGTTACTTTTGCCAAAATAAGTCACCTAAATCTACTTGTTGAATTGAAGTCTGTTGAGTCAGTGACAATAGTAAATCATTGAATTATGCATGTTTCAATGCTCTCAATCAGATTGGAAGAAACGTCAATATTACAGAGGATGATATTCAACATGAAATAATTTCGGACAGTCGAAATAGGGACATGACTCTTGGACAAATGTTTTTGATTCAGGCCGGGCCTCATCAACCGGAACCACCATTTCCCAGAAATGATGATATAAGTATGGGGAATCAGAATAGATTCAACGAGGATTGGTATTCAAAGTATCCACACCTAGAGTACAGCATTCAGGATGATTCCGCGTTTTGCTTTGTATGCAGCTTATTCCAATCAGGACCGAACAGTGAAATGCCGGATGAAACGTGGGCAATAAAGAGTTTTCAATCTTGGCATCGTATGAGAAAGTTATCGTAACACGTTTCTAGTCGTTCACACGAAGCTGAACTTTACGTCTGCATGAGGTTTTCGCCATATTACAAATATTCTATCCAGGCAATGCCTTGTACTTGGTTAGACGACATGTCAATGCGCTCGTGCAATGTGACGTATTGTCGACCAAAATCCCAAAATGAATGTATCTCATTGTTGGCAGACTGTGTTAAGAGAATCATCATTGATGATGCGAACGCTGCAGAATTCTTCGCCATGACCGCTGATACAACAACACCTGATGTTACTCATCAAGATCGGATTAGTTGGTGTGTGCGCTTCGCAGATAAAATGGGTTCAGCAACAGAAACATTCATCGATGTTAAATAATTGACAGAGGAACAGGTGATGGGCATGAATCGTCATTGCTTGAATCGATTGAAAAAAGTGAACATATAGTTTCTACAATGACTGGTATGCACAATGGTGCCCAGAAAAAATGTCAGAAATACTACATAAGGACATACCATACATGCCATGCCAAGGACACCGAGCCAATACAGTGATGAAGAACAGTATGAATGAATCAGTGTTAATAAGGTCACCACGTGATGTGCTTGAATGTTTGTACACATCTTTCACTGGGAGTACAACAAAAGACCCCACAAAGTGTTAGCAGATAAACTCTTTGGGGTAGAAAATATATTGCATTTGAGGAATCTATCAAAAATACGATGGACAGCCGAGGCTGAATCCATAACAGTTGTCTGGATCTCGTACGAACAGATGATTGAAGCAATGAAACATATGTGCCAGTTTTCGGAATCAATCACAGCCTCGAGGATTATTGGCGAACTTACATGGCGTTGATTTCCTATTCGAAATAATGTTCATGAATAATATAATGTGGAAAGCGAATATATTAACGGCATAGATGCAGTATGAATCTGTGAACACTATGATGCTCTGGTTACCATAACTCACACCATAGAGCAAATTAAATGCAAATGAACAGGATATGAATGACTTGATTCTGACAGTGAAAGTATATGGGCAACAAGTTAACATTGATGCTGTGCTGAGGAAAGATTGAAGTCAGTGTTAGATAGGATAGGATAGGATAATTTATTTACAATATACATGATGTATACAATGGCAGAAATACATAATAAGGTAAAGCAGTATATTGTCGGGGGTAGCCTAGCCCTATCGGGCTGTCTTCCTGCTACCCCCTAACACAGGTATCAGTATAAATAATAGAATAGATGCTTGTATCCATATCCACGCACACGTACAGACTATAATCATATATAAAACTTTGTAGAATCCAGTACTTAGGGCATAACAAAAACAAGTATTGGTGTGGTTGTGAGTCAATCCAGACGAGTTATAACTTATACTTTAATCACATAATTAGATGAGACAGGAAGTGCATGATGATGATGATTAAACACGTGGCAATGCTATCATCCCATTGTGAAATATAACAGTGAACAAGTGGGGGAAATATGTAAGCTTCTACCTGCTATTCACAGTTCGATGCCGGTAGTTTCATGGCAGATTGGTTGATTGATTGGGGTTTATTGTCGCTTTAGCCACTAAGGCCATATCACGACATTGCCAGTTTTAGTGGTGGAGGAAATCCGCACACTTGCGACTAATCTAACAGTTATTTCAATGGCTGATAAACTCGTCAACCATGTGCGGCAAACCACCGACCATCGGCGAGTAACTGGCAACTCCACCAGATAACGATTTCGAGTTACAAAGTCCACGATGGAAACATGTGGATTTGAACCCTTATCGCCAGCGCTGGAGGGCGAAACGGCTTGGGGTGGTACCCCTAACCGATTGAGCCACCGATGCCCCGTTTCATGGCAGAAGCAGATGTGTTCATTGGTATCTTGAAACAATGACAATGGGTACGGATGCAGAAGAAATAACAACATCGAGGGATGCAGCTAACGTTGCACATGGGAATAAACATGTTGCGATTAATCGTCATCGACTAGTTCTCACTGCTCCAGTTACTACCGCTAAAATAAGCGAACATTCAGCAAGCTTAAGATCTTCAAATATTTCCTTCGCTCTTGCTGTGAACGACTGGGTGCCCTCGTGTTGCTTTCTGTGAGCGTGACATTACAGATAATGTTGATATATCTCAAGCTGTTAGTGAGTGGGCAAAACTGAGGGAGAGGAGAGTAAACATTTAAAGATCCCAATCATTCAAATCCATGTTTAAGTTTGTGAGTTACATGTGAATTATTTCCTGGTAAAAATATCAATATACCTGTACATGTACCTTGAGCATGGTTATGAATATGGATATATCATCTATTAAACATAATATTATGATACCTTAATTATATAACTTAAATGTACTAGATCAGTCTAGCTGGAGTGGAAGCATACATCAAATCCAGTCGTAAGTCGGGATATTTGTTCACCCTGTGCCAATGCATTCTCTTATATATGCGAGTCGACCATAGGTCGCCTCGCATTTATAAGAGAATGCATTGGCCTAACAATTTTGTTACCATTTTTGTTTAAATAAATGTTTCTTACAATTTTTAGGACATAAAATAAAAAACATCCATTATCCTGCAGGGAGCCCCACACATATATAGAAGCATATAGAAGAGTGTCGTCTGCTCATGTTTGTCTGGGGCTCTGTATGGATGAAATTATAAAATTGTTAAAGAATAAAAGAAAATATTCATGGCGATTCCAGAGTAGTTTCCAGCCTTTGTGTTGGAACATTATGGGAACACGTTGAGGATTGAGATTTATAGTAGCATTCACCTTTCAAGTAAATTGTTTTATGTAAAGATGCTAGGTTTTAATGTTGTTGTGTTTCATGATTATATTTTACAGATTGTTATTTTATGTTTTGTTTTATAAGAGCTACTATAGTTTATTTACACTGATGAGTTTCACCATATACTAGTCATTCATGAGTCTTTTTTAGACCATTTGATTGTGTGAGTATTTACAGGTAGTAACACTCAATTGTATTGAGACTCATAATAGTCATTGTTTGAACGGTATCAATATAATGGGCGATTAATGGCAAGAGTACAAGCTCTTACAACGTAATTTGACAAAATAAAAGTATATATTGATAGTAATACACAACAGTTAGAACTAACATGTGTATATGTTGGATGTTTTAAAAACCCAAGCCATCTTATATAATAGCACAATTGTGATAACAGTGCATAGCTGATTATATATCAGTCCACCAACTGATATGGATATGCCGTACTTTGTCATCATATGGTGTAACATTTCCAATACAGGTCCACTTGTTCAAACCAGGTTTCTATTAAGTTTTACATTTGAGCTTCTCGAATTTTGTGGTGCCTTTCACTCAACAGATGGTCAACTTGTTGATATGTATATATCTTAAACAAGTTTTTTTATTATTATTTTAAATGTTCAAGGAGACTGTACTTATACATGTAGTTACTCTCATATCAGTATATTAATCGGTTTATTTAAATTGGTCCTGCAAGGTAACACTGTAATGTCAATATTACAAGTTAATACACAGCCATTTGATTAACTAAATTCCATTAATGATCATTACATGAACATATACGAAACTGAAAACAAAGCAGTTCCTTCAAGTTCAGACTGGTATGTGTTACCAACCATAGATTCATGGTAACTAGTCAATCAACAAAGTTAAACCTCCATATCTTTCTGACGATGGCTTCAACAATATAACAATCATTCAGCATGCATAATATACCATAAATGCCCAAATAAAGCTTCAACAGCCTCAAATATCTTCGGTCTGTCTCAATAGAACCATACACATATGGATATCATTGGAACCGGCTCCTTGAGCAGATTGTGATAGTTACAGTTATGCCCTGTGCCAATGCATTCTCTTATATATGCGAGTTGACCATAGGTCGCCTCGCATATATAAGAGAATGCATTGGCCTAAAAAAACACACTTTTTACCATTTTTTCTTACATTCTTTAACAATTTTATAATTTTTAATGTGTTAAGCCAATGCATTCTCTTATATATGCGAGGCGACCTATGGTCGACTCGCATATATAAGAGAATGCATTGGCACAGGGCCCTTCTATATAAACCATATTTGTTATACATACAGTATCATTATTATCATTGTGTGAGTTAAAACTTGTGACTCCTTGGCATTTGAATACATGTAACTCGTATTCGTTCCTCAACCATATTCTGATTAATAACATGCATAATTTACTGCATGCAGAGTGTACTCAATAAATAAAACATGGATCAATGCTATGCCATTCTTGTTATCCGTGTCTTTATTTACAAAGTCCATACTCTTAAAAAGAACATATAGAAACCCAAATTATTAAGCCAATATTGGACCTTTACATTGCTCCAAACCAAATCTTAAATACATTAAAGGTACACAATCCGATTCGTCGATTCCCATATCATCACATTCCAACAACACAAATTTAAATATTCCATTTTACTATAAGTTCCAAGGATATTAGCAAACTATTAGAATAATGAGCTATCTCAACAACTCATTTATGTTACCGCAAAAACACGGAGATCGAACATATGATAACCATAGCTGAAATATATAGACAGAAAACCACCATGTTCAGATAGAGAAAGCATATATATATAAACACCGGAAAATGTCATTTTCTAGACTTTTCAAGAATATGGAAATAAATTTTGTCCCGATCCCAGACCCGCATAAACAGATCTTTGCACCATAAAACTACTACTATACGTAGTCTTTTGCAAATACAGCTTTGACTGGAATTGTACACTTCTAAAATTATAGTTTTAAAGATATAAACAATTATCCACATCTCCCCTGCTGCTTGACGTTGTCTGCTGGGCCGTTGATTCTCTGGCCAGTTTGCAGTGGAAAGATATAATGGGAATTTCGCGAAAGCCATATAAACAATTTGAAAACACCAGACATTATTAGAAAGGCTTGTTCAGTTGCACAACTTTCTTATTTCGCAGTATGAATGATGGCCGCCTGCTAATTCGCTGAAGTAGGTCCGTATTCAGTACGGACGTCTCGCACACAGCGTTACATATTAGGTCCGTATTTATTACTGACGCATAGCAGCAAACATGTTAACCATTCAATGACTGGAGCTTCCTAAACGTTTGTGAAAACCCTGTATCAGTGTATTCTCGTATATATGTGAGTCTCACGTAGGGAGCCTCGCATATATAAGATAACTAGCAGGGTTTCCCGGCGTTGACCAGGTTAACATGATGTGAAACCCTCTGCATATTGTGGATATATGGTGGGAATAGAGGATACCCTTGTTCAAAGCGTTACACATATTCTCATAAATTATATATCCTAATAGCATAACAAAACACGATTCGTACAGACGGAATATAAGTAGTAGCTCACCTTGTCGGATCGGAGCGATTGTCATTTTGTTTATCGCGATTAATCCGTAAATAATAAAGAACTATTTATTTAAAACTGCGTATACTTAGATGTAACATGAATATCATAAACACATTAGTTCACAAAAATAAAAGACGACAATTGGGTTTTACATGTTTTGTACCCCCACCATCCCTGACTCGAACGGCGCCACGTTTCGGCTTTTTTAATCCCTACTTAGACTTATAATGCCGTGGGGATGATTATGTATGAGATTGGTTGTAATCAGCGGCAAAAATGTCTATTTCAGGCCTTATTATACCAACTCCATATCCACACAGGGGCGGCAGGAACACGGCACATTTAGCATGCAGCCCCTTACATTATCATGTTTGCTTCATTGTTAGCATTTTGTTTGTAAATATTGAACAAATAAACAATCAATCTAGCTGGTCCTCAGTTAATGTCTATACCGGACAGACAGACATTCGCAACATTCATATAATAATTATGTGATCTCTCTCTTCTTCACCATTCTGATCCACATACATCACCAATTTGTCATCTTTAAACCATGCGGTTGGATGTCTATTATGGAGAAGAATACATATTAATTTGGTGGAGATCGGCGCTTAATATAGTTTGATGTTTGGTTTCCCTCCCCTCCCCATTCCAGAATGGTGACACGACGTCGTTAGAATCGTTAGACCACACCATTTGAATCATCATAGTGTGTTCCTGCCCTCCCCATTCCTGAATGGCACCACGTTTGGAATCGTTAGACCACACTAGTTGACTCCTCATAGCGTGGAGATTACTATGAGTTTGGTGGAAATCGGCGACAAAAAAGACATATCGATTTTGTGTTTTGTCCCTGAACCCGACAGCGTCACTTTATAAATGTTAGCCGGCACCGTTATCTTCCTTGTAAAATGCTACCCCTGTTGGACCCGTTTGGAGCCATCGAGATGATTCCTCGTTAATTTCTAAAACGAACAGACATACATTCGGAAATATATATGTAGATTGACATCCTCTCCAAATGTTTAATAAACAATTTACATGTATACTTTTATAACTGAATTCATTTAGTATAGAACGGGTTATTATTAATATAATGTAGTACTAGCTGACATACCCCTGTCTGTATAGTTGCTGCTGTACATATCACAACTGGTATAATGGCGAAGAAGCTGCATGTCCATATAGTGTATGCTGACCACGTTATGGGATCGCTCCATATCTCACCACCGTCCACCAATTGGTATATCATCACAAGCACAATGGTCGTTGGCATTCCTATATTAATAATAATATAAAACCGCAAACGTTGATTCGTGTGGTGCACTATGTCACATATGCGCTGATGGGATTTCCGAACTGTGTTTAAAACAAGTTTTACCGATCCAGTTGTCCGTTTGCTTCCGTCAGTTTGAGTTCTGATTTGTTTCCGATCATCTTTAAATTTGTCGTCTATGGACGTTTTCACGAAGCATAATTCCTCGTTCGTTGGTAATTTCACACAGGGATTCCAGTTCTCCCTGAAGTATGTACATATCTTCGAGAATAATTCACTGATAAGCATACACATAATAATATGAAGACATCCTGGGACGAATATAGCCGAGGTCACGAAAACATGAGCGACGAACACGGCAATTTTAGCAGCTTTGCTGAATTCTGAGTCTGACTGAACGGGCAAAATGGCAAAATCATATAAGGATGTTGCCATCATTAGATATGTCACGTATATGAGGCACATAGCGACAATATACCATGTTAGTAATGCACAAATGACGGATCTACGTCGGCATTTCATTACGAAGTGTCGTCTGTCAGTTAAAGCGTCCAGTGCTTTATCGTACAGTGGTAGCATTTTAGAAAAGGCATTATTTCTGAATAAGACGAAACAGCTCGTTGCATTGAGTGCCGCATGAATGTAAGCAAAAAGGAACATAAGTAACATGGCTGACTGCGCTGTAAAACCACCTAGTCCTCCCATCAACGAATAGTGTATCATAAATCTAGCAGCATTGATCCAAAGTAACACGAGCACGAAGTATGTGTACAATTTGAATAACCGCCTGAAACGATCACATTCGGGAAATAATCCAAGGAGCCGTAAACTCATAAGTATAGGTCGTAATATCGCACTCGTATTCGATTCATCACATTTGTTAACCTCTGTTTTGCGATTGTCCACCAATCCCACTTCAATGCAACGAATTCGAGCTTTCTTCGTGTTATTATTGTCGTTTGGCAGCATACTTAAGAAAAACCTTTGTCGAATTTTTTGAATATTCCCCATACTGCATCCACTGTGCAAAACAAACACCCACATATGAACATAAACGATGCTATGCAAGTCATTTTGCTCCAAGCAACGTCCAATCAATTGTTAAGATATTATGTGCACACAGCCGGGCACCGGTTGTACACACATCGACCGAAAACCCCACCACAATACTGAAACGTTTACGGAATCGACAAAACTCTCAACGTGCAAAGAGCTATACGATGCTAACCGTTGTGTTGTATAATTATAATAGTTGTAGCTTCCATAAACGTCCGTGTGAGTATGTGTCTGACATTGCACATAACGCCAATTACATTGCCCTATAATGTCTCTTAGTTTTAGCACTATCCAGTATCCGCACAATATAAATGTTTCTCATCCCAGGTCTATCAATAATACGCGAAAGCACGTTCATTTCTACCAACCATTTGCTGATCTTCTTGTGTACTTTAGCATTTGAACTTGTTTGTTGAATGTGTTTAAGTTTTTGACACTTCATCATATCATATATTTCAGGGTACGAGTCTGACCGACTCTTAGTCTCGGTGCTTACCCATTTCAAAATTACATAAACAATACCACATTATGAGACGCCTGGTTGGTACTGTATATCAACATTGCGGTATGTTTATTAATTATTCAATACCAAATTGAAACTGAATTTATAAAGTTATCAATATTTGGAACATTTGATATACAAGCCATTGGTTCTAAACATAAATAAATATGTTATTAGTCAAACATGCATGTATCTACCCTTATGATAGTTCATGTACGATAGTAATGTACTGTTCTCCGCATCGGAACATTGCGCTCCGATCAGTTCAAAACTTGGTTTATTAAAGGGGAAGGACACCCTCGACAAATCAGGCCATTAATATATTTAGTATAGCAACCATGGTATATTAAAACACCTCTCATTTCTCAGTTATGCTCAAACACAACGATATCACATCGCTTAATACAAAACTCCCGCTAATTACGGCGTGTCCATATTTTTATGATCGTGACGTCACGGACACACTAATCGTTAGTACATATATCTATAAAGGTTATCGAACTAAAATCATTTCAGCGTGTTTGTTTGTTAACCACAGACCATTTGAAGAATATACACACATGTACATGTATTATAAGCCACAATTATTTAAGTTATACTTTTGAACAACTAATTTACGGCCAGTTAATGGTCACATAAGATTTGAATGTGACAATCTTGGTCAAACTAAAATGAATTCTACATGTGCAAATAGGACAACCAAACATTTTTTTGCGAACTAAACTGTAATTTATTAACAACAGATAATCATGTATTGCACACAACAAAAATTCAATCTGCTGTTTTATTTATTTTTTCATATCTAAAAACATATTATCGTACGCGATACAGATTAGCATTAAACAACAAGTGGGGCCGTGTCTTCACAAACTATAAAGGGAGATAATATTTATTCTAAAATGGCGGCGTCAACTTACCGACGTAATTGCTTGTGTGGGTTAGTTTGAGACGCCATATCTCCGATAATGTGCGGAGATTTGCGCTGAGACTTTACACACAAACAGAGAGCAGCTTGCTCGATACACACGTTTTTTCGTTATGCGGGCCACCAGAAGCACACTTGTAATCGGATTCATCCTATGAACTTCTATGCAACAGAAATGTTCATTGGGATTGCATACAATTTAGTAGCACAACCGATCCTCTAGACATACTGATAAAAGGCCTGATTATATGTGCCGGACATTTGCAGAATGAGGTCCCCAGAGGGTGAATTTAGTGACGCTACTCCGCATAATATGTAGAATGTGGACCGCCTTCTGCGTGGCCTCATCTACAATGGGAGAACTAGACTCAGATTTAAGTTATCTCCCTTTATCTCCCTTTATCCGCCAATAGATAGGCAAACACCATACACAAGTATGTACTATGATAATACGCAAGCGTAATTAACGAACCGAAGCTAAAACAATCACATAGGGGTTTATGCATGTAGCGTTTAAAACAATTCTTGTCAAAATCACTTTATAGATTTCCACCAAATGAGATTCACATGCATAAGGCTTACGTTTGGTGGGGTAATTAATTATAAATAGTTATATATGTTGTCGAGAGTGCATGGAACTGAAACTAACCATTATATTACTTGGCGTGCTGGGGGAGCTCTCTGCTTCAGATACTCATGATGTTCATTTCATTCATAACATGTCACCATGTCGATTTCAACGATAGTCGACAAACAAGGTCATCGTGTAACTTTCACCATTCACCGAATTCGCGTGGAACAGAATGTATCTTCTGCTTTGTTCATAGGTATGTGTTTTCATTCTATTCAAGATAATAGGATATATATGGATTATCAGATGCAAGTAAGTATGCCGACTTATAATAACAATCAAATCCATATTAAATATTATCTTATTTCCTTTCGCACGGTATAGTCTCTGCAGAACCATGCAGTATTGATCAACTGCTGTGCCTCAGTTGGAAAATAAAGCTTTGAGATACACGTAGATCGTGTTGAGTTGTGGTGATTTTAGTTTATTTTAAAAAATATTAAAACTTCCTAGGGTCCGATGATTTGATCCAGTAGAGTGCCGGAGTAGACCCGTTTGAAATTCATTAAGGACCTACTTTCCCTTATAAATAAAAACAAATAAATGATTTTATGACGTTTATATAAATAGGAGAATGTTGCACGTCGACTGATTTGGGTTGGTCTCTTGACAGCCGATTACGACATTAATGCTTTAAACCCACCGATCTACTGTGCAACATTCGCGCTCGCGAAATTCAAAACAACAGCGTCGTATTAGATAATAATTGGTGACGTCACAAAATCAGATATAGTCTATATACGACCCAAAGCGTCCGGCTTTGGTTCGTTATAAACTGAGCGCTACACTGCCAAAAATAATTTCTTAATAAGATAAAATATCTTGAAACAAGAAAAACTATTTCCTGAAACAGGAAAATAAATCTTATTTTGGGAAATATACCCCCCAAGTCTGCTACATCAAGAAAATTTAAGAAACTCCCACCAGACAAAATATAGTTTTCTCAAAAAAGATAGATTTTAGTCTTGAAACAAGAAACAATTTCCTTACTAAGAAAATGGCTTCAAAAATTTAATATATATTTCTTGTTTCAAGATTTTTTTTCTAAGTTAAGAAAATTGTGATCAAAATTTTATGGTAAACATTGAAAAAGGTCCAACCTGTTGATTAAATATTCTGAAATTCATATTCATACTTAAATATTTGAACTACATGTAATACTACAGCTATAGGATTATATAATTGTTGACAAGTCACTCACTGTAACAGTTTTGTGTACATAACATTGGAAAAGGTCCAACCTGTTGATTAAATATTCTGAAAATGTTATTCATAGTTAAATATTTGAACTAATAATACAGCTAGAATTATATATTTGTTGACAAATCACTGTAACAGTTTTGTTTACATAACAATAGTTTCAACAGCTGTAATTTTGTTATTGGCAATCTGTCAGTAAGTGTTTTATCTATTTCTCAATGCTCTTAGGGCATACTGACCTTTATACAATTTTATTAAAATTTTGTTTGCACAATATAGTGGGTCGCCATTGAGGAGGCCTCCCTTGAAATCTCCAGTTGGTGGTTTGCCACACCATCCCGAACTAGACAAACCTCTCTGGTGGCCCCTTGCATTGAACCTATTAATTAAACCGGTACTTCAAGCTGGTATATACCCCTCTTATATAAGGATGGAAGATGCTACCAATTTCAAACCGATGGTATTTCTTCAGAGTTGACTCTCTTGTATTATGAAAGCAAGCCCAATGAGGCCATGCACCTATTGTATGTTTATAACACACAAAAGACTATATCTTAGCAGAATGCATGTCTCTGATGATACAAACAATAAAATATCCAATTTATCCATAGTTGAATTTCATTTGGCTATATAGGAAAGCATACAATGTGGCTTTTATGTAGTTTCCACAAAGTATTTTAAGTAAAATATCCATCAAGTGATGTGTTCTGCCTTGTCCTATATATTAAAATGCATGCAATGGCCATGATAAATGCTTAATTTATTGGTAGAGATGTCAATCTGATAAGAAATACTGACATTTTAGGTTTGATACACCATTTCAGCTGGCTTGGCATCTTTTAAATTTGAAACCTAAGGAAATTTATTCAGCTTTGACCCTCTAAATTATGGAAGAAAGCCCAAATGAAGCCACTATTTGCATGTTAGTAACATGTATAAGGCTATATCTCAACAGAATACATGTCTCTGATAAAATGCACAATAAAATATCCATAGTTCAATTGCATTTGGCTATAGAGGGATGCATACAATATTGGTTTTATGTAGTTTCCACAGACCATTTTAAGTAAAATATCCATCAAATGATGTTTTCTACATAGCCTTGTATATTAAAATGCATGTAATGACCATGGAAAATGTTTAATTCATTAGTTGATATGTCCATCTGATAAGAAATACTGACAATTGAGGTTTAAAATACCATTTCATGGGATTATGGGATCATAAATATCAAACTAAGGGAATTCCTTCAGATTTGACTCTCTAAATAATGGAAGAAAGCCCAAATGAAGACACTATTTGCATGTTAATGACATGTATAAGGCTATATCTCAACAGAATACATGTCTCTGAAGAAATCAACAATAAAATATCCATGGTTTAATTTGTTTTGGCTATACAGGGATGCATACAACATGGCTTTTAGGTTGTTTCCACAGACTATTTTAAGTAAAATATCCATCAAATGATGTTTTCTGCCTTGTCCTGTATATTAAAATGCATGCAATGACCATGAAAAATGTTTAATTTATTGGTAGAGATGTCCATCTGATAAGAAATACTGCCATTTGAGGTTTGATACACCATTTCAGCTGGCTTGGCATCTTACAAATTTGAAATAAGGGAATTTATTCAGCTTTGACCCTCTAAATTATGGAAAAAAAGCCTAAATTATGCCATTATTGGCATCTTTATAACATATATAAGGCTATATCTGAACAGAATACATGTCTCAGATGAAATAAACAATACAATATCCATAGTTTAATTTCATTTGGCTATACAGGGATGCATACAATATTGCTTTTATGTAGTTTCCACTGACTATTTTAAGTAAAATATCCATCAAATGATGTTTTCTACATTGCCTTGTATATTAAAAATGCATGTAATGACCATGGGAAATGTTTAATTTATTAGTTGATATGTCCATCTGATAGGAAATACTGACATTTGAGGTTTTAAATACCATTTCATGGGATTATGGGATCATAAATATCAAACTAAGGGAATTTCTTCAGATTTGACTCTCTAAATGATGGTAGAAATGCCAAATGAAGCCACTATTTGCATGTTTATAACATGTATAAGGCCATATCTTTGCAGAATGCTTTTCTCTGATAATAAAACAAATAACATATCTATATTTCATAGTTTGGTTGGCAAAACAGGGTGCATAACATGTGGTTTTAAAGTAGTTTCACAGACTATTTTAACTAGAATATCAATTAAATGATGTAATCTAACTTGCCCTGTGTTTTAAAATGCATACACTGACCATGATAAATGTTTAATACAAACAGCGTCCTTAATGCTGCACCAGCCTAACTCCCGTTATGAAAGGGTTAAATTAATAAACAAAGGTTACACAGACACCCCCCCCCACCACCTTCAACAGCGCGGTGAGTGTGTTTTTTATGTAACATATGTCATACCCGGTATAAGAGCCCCCCCCCCATTTCGTACGCCGTATTCCATGCCCTGTTACGAGGTGCGACATATTCCGGCCCCTCTGTTAAGAGGTATTCGGTATTCCAAAAATACCGGTATTCGTATTCCAACCTTCCAAAAAAAATTATCATAAGAATAATATAAATGCGATGTTTGTCACAATAAATGCACGGTTTGATATACAGATCGTCGATCATCAATTTATATCATTTTAGACATGGACATTATGACCGGCGTTCGTACGACAATAGAGAATTTATCCATATGGCTGTTAACTTAACTGGCATTTCGTATTCCACCCTCTGTGTTAAGTGGTATTATTCCGTATTCCAGGGGGTGGGGGTGCTCTTATATGGTGTGAAGTTTACAACTAATGTGGCAGTCATGAAATTTTTAATTATTAGAACTGTTTGGGATATATACACCCCAATCACCCTGTCTCCACGTTCCTGTTGGTGGTGGCCTTATCAATCTATTGCTTCGTTGAACTTTTATTATTACAAATTGAGGTAATAGTTCTTGATGCGTGTAATTTCGTTCCACTTTACAACAGCGGCAAAAGCATTCCTATTGTTTTACCTACCGGCTCAGATCGAGGCTTCGTGGATAAAAATCTACGTCCATCTTACGTTTTCATAGGATACAAATTGATCGGATTTTAGGTAAGTGAAACTAATTAGTAATCAATTGAAGTGATTTCTCATTATGAACAGACTGTTACTAGTAAAATATTTAATCGAACTACAATTAAAAGGGCACGACTTATCCATTTTATTCAAATGAAATTTGATAGTAAATCGGCCTAATTTTGTTTCCGTGAAATATTTCAGAAAATGCAATCCGTCATTGATAAATGAACATTTTTTTGGTCAAAATAGTAACTTCTGACGGACTATGATTATATGGCATTTATGATTCATATATAAAGGTAGCCCTACACAATATTCCCAACTGTGTTCCCAACTGCAAAAACGATTTTTAATGAATTATAAATTGGCCTAAATTTTATGCTACATAAAAAGAAAAACTATCCGGGAATGGCTATTTTCGTCTGCAAAATCAAATTCTGCCATAAATGCAGTGTATTATCGGTCGACATTAATATGACAATAGTTGGAAAATAAAAAGGTCCCATTTATTGAAAATATACATGTAGCTTATAAGGAAATTGTCAGTTATGATCAGTTATACTTCATACCATTATTCTAACAAATGTCAAGGGAAGTCGGTGGCCGAGAGGTAGCGTACTGGTCTCTCGTGCTATCGGACCGGGGATCGTAACGTGGTCAGGGTATTCTGACAAAAATCAGAACTCGGTCAGATACAAGTTTGTCAGGCTGAAAAGTCTCATTCGAGATCACTGAATAAAGATCTGAATGCAAAAATGCCCCCATTACAACACTTGTCCAGGTATGTTGTCGTGGGTTCAGTACGCTGTCCGATCGGACGCGGACATTAATGGCTGACCCGTGTACACGCCTCGGTGTGTGCACGTTAAAGAACGCTACTGGAGTCACCACAGGGTTATAAAGTTACTCGGCCGTGGTAGCACCTGGACCTCCACATAATCCTCAGCACATTGAGGGCGATGGAGTATCGAGTAGATAGATAGATAGTCAATCTGATAGAATTCCCACAATCTCTTTAATATTGTCATGCCATGGCCAATTTAACACTAAGTGAACGTTCAGATTACCACGATACAATCATAAGTGGAAATATTTCCGTCGTAGGAAGTAACCGCTCAACTGTGCATGCTCACCTCAAAATCGTAGGTAAAAAATAATATCATGCACTGTTTTATTTAAAAGCGAAATTGTGGCGTATCCTTGGTTATCCCCATTTGCGACGTAATCACTAATCAGTCATGTGTATGTAAAAACTTTTAAAGTGTGGCCTGAAGGATCGCATGATAGTCAATCACATGCTTTACAAAAAAACTCTGATTTCATCATGTACGACATCGTAATCGTGTGAACAAACTATTCACGATCTCGTCGATCCCGGTTCCTCCACTTAAGATTATATCTTTCATCTGTACGTTCACTGAGTGAACATTCATGATTCATATGACTACGATTCAATTGTAAGTGGACAGATTCCCATCTTGGGTAATAACCGATAGTTGGACTGCTCATGCTCACGACATGATCACGAGTTATATCATTGCAGATTTGCAAAAATTGTGACGTATCCTTGGTTACCTCCACTTGGTGAAATTTGCGTGTACGTAAAAATCGTACAAAGTAAATAGAAATATCATAGGATAGTTAATCACGTGGTTAACCACCGATATTAAATATTCTCATCTGCGATGACATCGTAACAAACTATCCATGATTTTGTCCTCCACTTACGATTGAATTATGGTCTTCTGACATCTGAATCGCCGAAAATGCTAATATTGTTGAAAGAATGAACTTTACACTTGGTTTTTGAATATGTTTGCAAATTATGAAAATACATGCATCCATATCACATACCTATATATGCAGCATACATGTACATGTATTTTTTCTTCAATTACAGAAATACCAGATTCATTAGCCATGGTGGATGCGGCATCATGCCCTCTCATCTTCAACATATGAAGATTGATTTCGCCCATGATTAGTCTAAGCGTCGGTCCTGTCTAGCTAGACACGTGGCAATGAACAAATGACAGGTGAAATATTACTGGAAGTCTGTTCGCCAAAATACCAGTGGTGAGTTTATAATCTAAATCTATAGCTACCATGCAGATGAATATTTGTACATTGTCACCAATACATGTATATACTGCTATCCTCAAAATTATGGACCTTAAAAATGGGGGGGGGTGGAAAAAAACTGCAGACACAGGGTGGAAAAAACTGTTTTCTTCGGTTTGGGTATCCCCCCCCCCCCCAAAAAACAGCAAAAACTGCAGTTTTTTTTTCCACTAACCATTTGCCCGCCCCCCCCCCAAATCAAATCTACCGCAGCCGGACAACAACTCGGTTTGACCGGAAACAGAAAAAAACACCGGAGCATACAGTTCACGAGAAGGTGCTTGTTAACTTAGTTTAGATTATTGTGACTAAAATGGTCATTGTCTACCAGTAGAACGCAGATTTGTACCTCGTGATGTCATGACATGTACAAACATGTATATTGGTGATCGCAACGCTATGTATGCACTTTAAAAAATGACAACTAGTCGTTACCTCGACTTTGAAAAAGATGCAAATGAGATGAGTGAGATACCAGCATATAACTGTTTTCTGATACCATTGGAGGAGAAATTGTTTAATACATGGGATAGTTCTGCAGTAAAAATATGCCAGATAAGCGATCGCAGGGTAGAATTCTGCAATCGACTGGTAGACACTGACATAGTTGGCATTATTAAGAGGGTTAATGGGGTCAATATCACATGTAAACCAAGACAGTGGTTATCCGAAATTGTTTTATGTGGATTGTACTACTCATGTATATATGATTTGGATATTAAGGTTAATCCATATTCTATAAAATGAGAGAAAATTGAAGTTGTGAGTCTGAAAATACATATTTGGAAAAATATTACATGCACATTTTTTCCGACAACCCCCCCCCCCCCCTAAATGAATAAGGAAAAAATTTACGTGTAATTTTGTTACGCCTAAGTACCACCCCACCCCCCGGTACGTTGTGTCCCGCAGTTGTTTTCGGGGGGATACCTGGTAATGATCGCAGTATATACGGGCAGTATATGATATCCACCACGGTATCAAGTCGATTACTGTTGTGGAGCACCATGCAGTTATGATACACCAACAAATATCACACCAAAAGTTGAAAATTAAAACAGCCACGTGGATCTTGTTCAATGAACTTATATATGCATGAATAAGATGAATCACTAAATTATCTTTTCATGCTTGTTTGTGTAATGCCAATCAATGCAGCCTGACAACATGGATGGGTGGAGTTTATAATTTGACAGCCTAAACAATGTTGGCAACTTCAAAGTTCATTATGTGCTACATTTAACTCCCGTATATACAATACAATTTTTCTATCAGCGTTCCCATGTGCTATATTTGGAATAATATATACATGTACATGTAACGAAGGCCATCCGTTCCACAGATAGGAGGAAAAACACTGCATTTTATTTTCATGCATGCGAAACATGACAACATGCATATGAGGTGTAACGTGACAACATGCATATGGGGTGTAACATGACAACATGCATATGGGGTGTAACATGACAACATGCATATGGGGTGTAACATGACAACATGCATATGTGGTGTGACATGACAACATGCATATGTGGTGTAACTGCGGTATATGCAGCGTTGAAACTGTACTAGTAACCATAATGAGGTGTTGGAGGTTACTGTGCTTTATATATCTTTAATACTGCAGTATTAACGGGGGCACTATACTAAGAGGTGGCCAATTACTTTGAGTATACATGTAGCCATACCTCACACATGGAACAGGGCTTGACTTATTCTTAGGTACATGGAAAAATAGGTACGCAGAGCAATACATAACACCTAGTCTGCTTAGTATATTTTACATAAATATCAACCGATTTGGTGCAGTGTTGAAGCGGTAACCTTTCTAGTACTGCTGTGTTAGAAGTTTCTGGTGTGAGACCACACAAGCCATATTTCTGAATAAATCCTGAAAAATTACCCACAATCCTGAGGTTAAGTGGTCACTTGCTTTGGGCATTACTGTAATTCCCTGACATTCCCCCAATCTTTGACTAAAAGAAAATTCACTCTTTTGATATCATTTGACCATGAAATGGCCCGAAAAAGATGTTTTATGAGATTTACGTTTGTTTTTTATTTAATTTTGTTTGTTCAAGTAACATATCAAATGAGTGAAATTTTATTTTAGTCATTCATGTGGGTATTGTGAGTGGGGAGATATTTAAGGGGAGGTATCCTGTTACAACGGTATATGCAAGCCTTGAAATAGTGTGTCTGTCATTTGCAGAATGAGGTCCCCAGAGGGTGAATTTAGTGATGCTACCCCGCATAGCGGGCTAGCATCACCTAATTCACCTTCGGGGGACCTCATTCTGCTTACACCTCAGCAGAATGAGGTTCCCAGAGGGTGAATTTGGTGATGCTAGCCCGCTATGCGGGATAGCATCACTAAATTCACCCTCTGGGGACCTCATTCTGCAAATGACAGACACACTATTTCAAGGCTCGGGTATATGCTACTAGTATATGTACATAAGTATTAACTGTCATGTGGACTGTTTTTATGAAGATGTAACCGTGAGGTAAGTGGACATAACTTGTGTAAAACCCAAAGGGTTTTACATACAAGTTATGACCACTTTCCTCACGGTTACATCTCCATTAAAATAGTCCACATGACAGTTAATCCTTATTAGCTCAACTTTACTTTGTAAAGTTTGAGCTATTGCCATGGCTTTGTCGTCCGTCGTCCGTGTGTACGTGTGTGCGTGTGTACGTGAGTACGTGTGTACGTGTGTACGTAAGGCGTCAACAATGCAGGCTACAGGTCGTACCTTTCGTCGGATCATTATGAAATTTGTCATAGCTGTTGACATCAATATTTAGACCAAAATAATTAATTTTGGGGTCATTCGGAAAAAAAACATGGCCGCCAGTGGCCATATTGGATTTCAAAATTCAATCCATTAGCACGGGCTACAGGCCGTACTGTTTGTCTGATCTTCATGAAATTTGTCATGGATGTTAACAATGACATGTAGATGGGAACGAGTAATTTTGGGGTCATTCGGCCCAAAAACATGGCCGCCAGCAGCCATCTTGGATTTTACTCTTTGTATGACTAAATTCTTTAGCACGGGCTACAGGTCGTACTTTTAGTCTGATCATCATAAATTTTGTCAAGAATGTTAATAATGACATCTAGATGGGAACGAGTCATTTTGGGGTCATTCGGCCAAAAAACATGGCCGCCAGCAGCCATCTTGTATTTTACTCTTTGTATGACTAAATCCTTTAGCACGGGCTACAGGTCGTACCTTTAGTCTGATCATCATAAAATTTGTCATGGCTGTTGAAATTGGAATGTAGATGGGAACGAGTCATTTTGGGGTCATTCGGACAAAAAACATGGCCGCCAGCAGCCATCTTGGATTTCAAAATTTAATCCATTAGCACGGGCCACAGGTCGTACTGTTCATCTGATCACCATGAAATTTGTCATGGATGATAAAATTGACATGTAGATGGGAACGAGTAATTTTGAGGTCATTCGGCCAATAAACATGGCCGCCAGCAGCCATCTTGGATTTTACTCTTTGTATGACTAAATCCTTTAGCACGGGCTACAGGTCCTACTTTTAGTCTGATCATCATAAATTTTGTCAAGAATGTTAACAATGAGATGTAGATGGGAACGAGTCATTTTGGGGTCATTCGGCCAAAAAACATGGCCGCCAGCAGCCATCTTGTATTTTACTCTTTGTATGACTAAATCCTTTAGCACGGGCTACAGGTCGTACCTTTAGTCTGATCATCATAAAATTTGTCATGGCTGTTGAAATTGGAATGTAGATGGGAACGAGTCATTTTGGGGTCATTCGGACAAAAAACATGGCCGCCAGCAGCCATCTTGGATTTCAAAATTTAATCCATTAGCACGGGCCACAGGTCGTACTGTTCGTCTGATCACCATGAAATTTGTCATGGATGATAATATTGACATGTAGATGGGAACGAGTAATTTTGGGGTCATTCGGCCAATAAACATGGCCGCCAGCAGCCATCTTGGATATTACTCTTTGTACGACTAAATTCTTTAGCACGGGCTGCAGGTCGTACCTTTAGTCTGATCATCATAAAATGTGTCATGGATGTTAACAATGACATGTAGATGGGAACGAGTAATTTTGGGGTCATTCGGCCAAAAAACCTAGACGCCAGCAGCCATCTTGGATTTTACTCTTTGTATGACTAAATCCTTTAGCACGGGCTACAGGTTGTACCTTTAGTCTGATCATCATGAAATGTGTCATGAATGTTAATAATGACATGTAGATGGGAACGAGTCATTTTGAGGTCATTCGGCCGAAAAACATGGCCGCCAGCAGCCATCTTGGATTTTACTCTTTGTATGACTAAATCCTTTAGCATGGGCTACAGGTCGTACCTTTAGTCTGATCATCATAAAATTTGTCATGGTTGTTGATATTGGAATGTAGATGGGAACGAGTTATTTTGGGGTCATTCGGACAAAAAACATGGCCGCCAGTGGCCATCTTGGATTTAAAAATTTAAATCCATTAGCACGGGCCACAGGTCGTACTGTTTGTCTGATGATCATGAAATTTGTCATGGATGATAATATTGACATGTAGATGGGAACGAGTAATTTTGGGGTCATTCGGCCCAAAAACATGGCCGCCAGCAGCCATCTTGTATTTTACTCTTTGTATGACTAAATTCTTTAGCACGGGCTGCAGGTCGTACCTTTAGTCTGATCATCATAAAATGTGTCATGGATGTTAACAATGACATGTAGATGGGAACTAGTCATTTTGGGGTCATTCGGCCAAAATACATGGCCGCCAGCAGCCATCTTGGATTTTACTCTTTGTATGACTAAATCCTTTAGTACGGGCTACAGGTCGTACCTTTAGTCTGATCATCATAAAATTTCTCATGGTTGTTGAAATTGGAATGTAGATGGGAACGAGTTATTTTGGGGTCATTCGGACAATAAACATGGCCGCTAGTGGCCATCTTGGATTTAAAAATTTAATCCATTAGCACGGGCCACAGGTTGTACTGTTTGTCTGATGATCTTGAAATTTGTCATGGATGATAATATTGACATGTAGATGGGAACGAGTAATTTTGGGGTCATTCGGCCCAAAAACATGGCCGCCAGCAGCCATCTTGGATTTTACTCTTTGTATGACTAAATTCTTTAGCATGGGCTACAGGTCGTACCTTTAGTCTGATCATCATAAAATTTGTCATTGATGTTAACGATGACATGTAGATGGGAACGACTCATTTTGGGGTCAATCGGCCGAAAACATGGCCGCCAGCAGCCATCTTGGATTTTACTCTTTGTATGACTAAATTCTTTAGCACGGGCTACATGTCATACCTTTAGTCTGATCATCATAAAATTTGTCATGAATGTTAACAATGACATGTTGATGGGAACAAGTCATTTTGGGATCATTCGGCCAAAAAACATGGCCGCCAGCAGCCATCTTGGATTTTACTCTTTGTATGACTAAATTCTTTAGCATGGGCTACAGGTCGTAACTTTAGTCTGATTGTCATAAAATTTGTCATGGATGTTAACGATGACATGTAGATGGGATCATTTGGGGTCATTCGGCCGAAAACAAGGCCGCCAGCAGCCATCTTGGATTTTACTTTTCTCTTCATGTCTATAAACATGTATTAGATATTCAACTTTCCACATTCCTAATGGCTCCATTGACTGTAATACATTAAATTATTCCCTTTCCAAGTTGAGCTACAGTGTCATTGACACTTTCATATTTATATACATTTAGCGAAAAAGCCACTTTTGTAAATGTATTTAAATTGAATAGTGTATCGTGACAAAAAACAGCCCAAAGTACCCAATAGCACCCTTGGCAAAAGTTAATAGGAACAATTTCTCTTCATATTGCAACCAGATGATGTATTAAGTCAATCCTGCGCGAGTCCAAATGCTCCCAAAACATTACGCGTTCGTCTTTCCAAACCCAATGACGTATGGATGGTGTTGTGAGCTTGGTGTTATGAGCCGTTGCGCATTCACCGAGAAATAACTGCAACTAGCCACGTGGGCGCCGACCAATCAGTATGCTGGATTTAGTGATGACAACACTTAGTATGTAAATATATGTATTTGTAGCTGATTCTGACCAACATGCAGCGTTTGAATGGATAACATTACTGTTATAACTGCCCCCCCCCCCCGGGTTGATTAATTTGGACCGTACATATTAATAATATGTACATGATTAGTCATTCCGCTTTGCTGATGTCATTACAAGCATTCAAATCTTATTTTTCAGACAGGAGGAGCTGCCTGACTGGATTGAGACATACAAATTTCATTCAAGGCCTGATATCTGATAACCAATCATAGAATCATGTTTCCTGAGTGTTTCTTGCAGATAATGATTACACTTGATACCAATATTATTAATTCTGTCCAGGACTGGATGAGGAAGGATTTCAAATGTTATTCGGTGTACATGTAACGGATACATGTAATCTAGATGTTATCGGTATTCGTCCATGCATGACATAATGTGAGTTGTTGCTTTGTGACAGTCCTGGCTATATACATGTACCATATGTATGTCAATGGGCGGTATGCACTGAATTCAGTACTGTGCAGCGAAGGGGAGGCTTTAATATATAACCAAATGATGACCAATGTCTTCATCAAAGGCAAAAATGACACATCCATTCCTTCCTTGATGGAGACCGATCAGTGACGTCTACATTTTATCAGACTTAGTGGTGAAAATCTTGGCAAGTGAAGTTAGTGAATTCAATTATACAACATACATGTACCTGTATGCTTCTGTATGTACCTGTATGAGTCTCAGAAAATGTGCACTATGGCATCCAGTGTATGCATATTGCATAACCTTTGTTATACCGTACTTCATACTACATTGACCAGAATTTGGAGGTGTACCAGTTTCATATCTCTACACAAAGCACAACAGTACCCATGGATCAGTCTCAAGCCTTGTTTCTGAGCTTGTCTGAAGGATATGAACTTTTAAAGATATATTATGAACTTGTTCTGGTGCGTGAAACTGATCAGTTAGTACCAAGGCGCTATGCCAACTGGAATAAGGTAGCATTCTGCTAACATAGCCGAAAATCGAAAGCAAATCAACCGTATCACTCCATAGAAAACATTGTCTGAACTACGCTCAATTGTGAATATTTACTACTCGATTCGGGGCGCATCTATCGGCGATAATATAACGAAAACGAGTTCGCCTTTGATAGTTACTGCATTTAATTATGTATACGAATGATGGTGTGTGTTGTTAATTTGGATATAATATTTGTAAAAAGTACTACTTTGAACAAGATTATTCTCCATTTATATTTTATCACCCTATTGGAGTGTTTCACATCACTTCAAGTGACACATTATTGCAGCATGTCAATATAATCAGATTCATGTACATGTACACACATACAGGCCTTAAAATCCATCACAGAATAAAAATATTCTGATGTTCCTTTATCTTTGTCAACCTGCTGTATCACCAAGTAATATGTACAAGGAGCTTAATGTGGCTTAGACATGTACCATACATGTACATTTAAAGACAGATAATCCGAGTTCACGCTCCTCAATTACCATTTCTTTGGCTTCAGGGGTAAAAATAATTTATTCGAGTTGAAGAACACACCCTTTAAAGTTCTGAGTTATAAAATAAAAAATTTCGAAATCTGTTATTTTTCACCACCTTGAATATTTCCCGGCCTAGCAAATATTCAATGAGTCGATTGACATAATCTTGATACCAAGTTGCGATGAACAAAATGTTGATTTATAACACGTTTTGGAAAATGTTAAACTAGAGTTGACAGTAGTTACAGTAATGCCCAAAGTAATTGACCACTTAACCACAGCAGAATTAAATGGCTTGTTGCCATTCATCGGAAAGCTCTTGGGGAGAGCTTTCCGATGAATGGCAACAAGTCATATTTCCGACTAAATCCTGAAAAATTACCCATAATTCAGCTGTGGTTAAGTGGTCGATTACTTTGGCCATTACTGTAGCATTATGTTTTGGTAATTAATTGATTAAGAAATGTTGTTCTTAGAATCTGATGATATGGAGACCATGGGAGAGATTGTTTACCTTTAATTGTCCATGTTGACTTTAAAGCATACAAGTAACATATGTTGTTTATTTTATGTATCCCTGCATAAAATGGGGTGATAAATTTATATTATACTCACATCTGGTCTTTCGATATTTTGTGAGTAATTTATATGAAATATGGCATTGCATACTAGCAATTCTGATAAACATCACTGTTAAAATGACATTACCAACCAGTGTTGAATAAGTCAAATAAGATGCCAAAGTTTAATAAAACTTAAACCTTCCATGACTGGAGATTCCTGAAATTTTGCTAAAACCCTGTGCCAATGCATTCTCTTATATTTGCGAGTCTCCAAAATAGAGCCTCACATATATAAGAGAATACATGGCCTAACAATATTTAACTTGACCTTGTAATCCATTGCATTCGTTTATACATGTGATGCTCGCAATGTGAGACTTGTTTATTTTCAAGAATTCACTGGTACATGATATTTAATGGCTGTAATGCTGCACCAGCGCAGCTCCCATCATGAAAGGGTTAAACATTGCAAGGCCAAAGCATTTGAAAAATATTCTGAAAATAATATTTAGACTAAAATATTTTTAACCTTCTACGCGATTACTAGTAGCAATGTTTGTTGACAAATCACTGTAACAGTTTTGTTTACATAGCGAATTAGCGATGGTTCCAACAGGAGAAATTTCATTATTGGAAAACTTTCAATAATTAATATAGGAACCAGTAATCATGTTTTTCTTAGTGGTGATGTTTTTACGAACTGTTGTATGTTATACAGTATGTTTGGCATATTTACTACTCACTGTGAGTGCCTTGGGTCCTATTAAAATGATTTGAAACACTCAATGAAATATCTGTGCACCAGTAGATTATTTTGTAAGGATTTTAGTATGATGAGAGTCAGAATCATGATTCTTAGTTTGAGTCTGGTAAAAAGCAGCTGATTTGATGTAGAAATGCTATAGTTTGATTCTTGCAAAATTTAAAGGCCTGTTTTACATTCGCTTCTATCCATCAAAGGTGCTCCAGACACTTCATACCGCTATAATTGTAGTAGTATGTACATGTACCTTTTTTACAAACTGTTATGTTATTTTGCATGACCGCACTTCAAAGAACTCTAAGCCGCTCATGCACTTAATGCATCAATTTAAAATTCTGCAACTTAATGCATCAATTTAGAATTCTGCACTTTTATCCGCATTTTTATCACAAAAAGTCTGGAAATACTAGTGAGTACTAGTGCTATACTATTAAACATGTAGACTATATACTGTGAAAAGACTTGATAAAGTCTTAATAAATTTAACAGTTGTTTCCAGTAGAAGATAGACAAAAGCTCTTTAAGTTCCATATTTGCAGTGTTTTACACTGAGCATTAAAAGCATCTCCTTTTATTCTCAGCAGAATATATGCAAACAACATGGTATAAATTATAATGAAAATGAATTTATGACTCCAGCCAATAATTCATTATCATTATATATACCATGTTTGCATTGTTCATAGAGCACACAGGTGTTGCACTTATCCATGGGCCAAATTCATTCATTTGTTGCATATATTCTGTTGAGTATACAAGGAGATGGTCTCATAAATGGCCGGATTTAGTGTACCCTTTAATGCTTGTAATACATGCATGTACTAGTACCTGTTTAGACCAAGTTTTCCCTGTCCACAACTTGTGGTATCGGTTGGATTGATGCTGTTTTGGACCGAGTCCCATCCCGATACTCTTCTATAATGGACTTTACGCCCAGAATTGTGGGTTGAAGTTATCTTGATTGTAGCACTACCAGTATTTCGTCAGATTAGGTCAAAGTGACGCTTTTTTATAAGAACATAGAGGGCAGCCTTTCCCAAGCGTGATGATTTCAAACCTGCATATACTTAAAGTAATTGACCATCTCTAACGTGGTGTTACCCAGGTAATGCTGTGGTATTACACTGCAGTAATTTCCAACACCATGGTAAGGTTGTCACTTGAACACAAAACAGCACCACGATGGATGCGGTATGCAATTAAAATGCAGTGATTCTCCTTATATCTTTGGAACTTAAAGGAATGGATGGCCTTCGTTATAGGTTATAATTTATAAATAACATTTACAACAAGTTTCCCAAGAATATACTAATAGTATAGGATAATGTTCATATGAATGCGTTATTATCCACAAAACACACTTTGTGTGAGTCAATCGTTTGTTTATATACAGCAGTAAATAGTGAGCGATAAGCAAAACACTCAACACCGTTGCGATTGTTTAATTGAGCGATTCATGGTGACCCATTCAACACTTCAAAATCTTGAGAGGTTATAGAAGAGTAGCCGGACAGGACTCGATCCAAAACAGTTTCAACTGCAGTAATGCTCTAAGTAATCAACTCCTTAACCACAGCAGAATTATGGGTAACTTTTCAGGATTTAGTCGGAAATATGGCTTGTTGCCATTCATCGGAAAGCTCTCAGAGAGCTTTCCGATGAATGGCAACAAGCCATATTTCCGACTAAATCCTGAAAAGTTACCCATAATTCTACTGTGTTTAAGGAGTCGATTATACTCTGGGCATTACTGTATTCGATATCTCAAGCTGTTGCATACCGAAAAGACTTGGGCTAGTACCTGAACAGTAAACCTGCAATCTGCATGATTCATGAAACAGCTATTGAAACCATGCTGTATATACTTAGAATTACACAATTTTGTTTATGGGTTTGTTGATATGACACGAGTGCTAGCGCACAATGACGGAATGAACAGCACACCCTAGAGTTCTATCTTTCCTCAATGGCACAAGTGCTGTATCAACAAATCCATTAATACACTGCCAAAAATATTTTCTCAATTCAGGAAAAAAAAATCTTGAAATGAGATATTATCTTGGGAGAATAGCTAGAAAAATAAGAAAAACATATTTTCTAGGTCAAGAAATGAAAGGGTGGGATAATTTCTTGTCTGAGAAAATTTCTTTAAGAAAACACAGTAATCTTAGTAAGAAAATCCTAGTAAAAAAATCTTAGTATAGATTTTTTTTCTTAATGTAGGAAAGATTGTTTTTCTCACATAAGTTTATTTTTCTTGAAATAAGATAAGTTTAAGATACTGCGATTATCTTGGGAGAATAGCTAGAAATTTAAGAAAGCTATACAATTAATCTAGAACAAGAAATTATATTTTCTATAGTAAGAAATATCGTCAAGATATTTTTTCTTAAGTGATGCCAATTTTTTCTAGAATGAGATTTTCTCAAGCAGGAAAATAAATCTAAGTGAGGAAAACAAGTTTTCTTAACTAGGAATATTTTCCCCAATTAGGAAAGATATATTAGAAAACAATTCTTAATTAAGAAAAACATTTAATTTTAAATTAATATATAATTTCAATTGTGTTTTAAAATATACAATTGACATTTATTCTGAATATAAAAACTTGTAAATATCATTGTTAAATGTATAATAGAGACAATAAGGGGGCTTAAAGGCACGGGAGGCCTTAGTTGTCGAAAATATTCATATTTGTTTCAATCACCGTAAACAGAAAAACATTAAAACGCATACAGTTTTGTTCATATAAACATGACCATCGCGTAAACAGCATGCTATCATAAAGACCTACTATATTTTACCTAAGCAGGAGCCTGATTGTGTTACAGAAGGCAGCACAGTGTTACTGGCTAATCACACACAAATGATATAAATGCTCTTTATTCGTTCCATATCAAAATTCAGCAACAATGAACGCTCTTTATGTTTACCATCATAATATAAACAAACACCAGGAAAGTACCTTTTTATGCTTTTGTTTACATAAGAATGGTCAAACATATGACAATAACATACTGTTTATGCGATATTTCTTATTTGTATACGGACAAAGTCTGTCTGCATTTTAATATTCTTTCTGTTTGTGGCGGTTTTTGACCGGTGGAAATATTTTCACAGCATACCCACCGCCAAGGCCTCCCGTACCTTTAAACTTTAAATATACAGTCAACAATTTCTCGTTACAGTTATGGGTTTCTAAAATTGCAAGTGGCCAAACAAGATACTGTGTACATTCGCGAAATGAAACTATACAAAGTACCTGTATCTTGTTCTGCCTCTTAAAATTGTATAAACCTATATACGCAACAAAAAATATATTGATTGCTAATATTACATCCCGACACATGATTTTCAATATATTTATAGAAAGAGTTACCTCAAATCTGTCGGTTGCAAAAATAATATATAACAATTTCTGTTATTTGAGTATCCAGTTCAAACGATAGGATAAAAAATCATCACACATGACAAAACAAGCACTGTATGTGCCTTAATAAACATCGTAACCCTGTATTTTTAAATGCACATATTCTAGGACGGGTGATGTGTAATAAACACAGAAATACACTTGTATTAATGGATTTGTTGATACAGCACTTGTGCCATTGAGGAAAGATAGAACTCTAGGGTGTGCTGTTCATTCCGTCATTGTGCGCTAGCACTCGTGTCATATCAACAAACCCATAAACAAAATTGTGTAATTCTAAGTATATACAGCATGGTTTCAATAGCTGTTTCATGAATCATGCAGATTGCAGGTTTACTGTTCAGGTACTAGCCCAAGTCTTTTCGGTCTGCAACAGCTTGAGATATCGAATACAGTAATGCCCAGAGTATAATCGACTCCTTAAACACAGTAGAATTATGGGTAACTTTTCAGGATTTAGTCGGAAATATGGCTTGTTGCCATTCATCAGAAAGCTCTCTGAGAGCTTTCCGATGAATGGCAACAAGCCATATTTCCAACTAAATCCTGAAAAGTTACCCATAATTCTGCTGTGGTTAAGGAGTTGATTACTTAGAGCATTACTGCAGTTGAAACTGTTTTGGATCGAGTCCTGTCCGGCTACTCTTCTATAACCTCTCAAGATTTTGAAGTGTTGAATGGGTCACCATGAATCGCTCAATTAAACAATCGCAACGGTGTTGAGTGTTTTGCTTATCGCTCACTATTTACTGCTGTATATAAACAAACGATTGACTCACACAAAGTGTGTTTTGTGGATAATAACGCATTCATATGAACATTATCCTATACTATTAGTATATTCTTGGGAAACTTTTTGTAAATGTTATTTATAAATTATAACCTATAACGAAGGCCATCCATTCCTTTAAGTTCCAAAGATATAAGGAGAATCACTGCATTTTAATTGCATACCGCATCCATCGTGGTGCTGTTTTGTGTTCAAGTGACAACCTTACCATGGTGTTGGAAATTACTGCAGTGTAATACCACAGCATTACCTGGGTAACACCACGTTAGAGATGGTCAATTACTTTAAGTATATGCAGGTTTGAAATCATCACGCTTGGGAAAGGCTGCCCTCTATGTTCTTATAAAAAAGCGTCACTTTGACCTAATCTGACGAAATACTGGTAGTGCTACAATCAAGATAACTTCAACCCACAATTCTGGGCGTAAAGTCCATTATAGAAGAGTATCGGGATGGGACTCGGTCCAAAACAGCATCAACCCAACCGATACCACAAGTTGTGGACAGGGAAAACTTGGTCTAAACAGGTACTAGTACATGCATGTATTACAAGCATTAAAGGGTACACTAAATCCGGCCATTTATGAGACCATCTCCTTGTATACTCAACAGAATATATGCAACAAATGAATGTGCTCTATGTCTAAGCCACATTAAGCTCCTTGTACAGATTATTTGGTGATACAGCAGGTTGACAAAGATAAAGGAACATCAGAATATTTTTATTCTGTGATGGATTTTAAGGCCTGTATGTGTGTACATGTACATGAATCTGATTATATTGACATGCTGCAATAATGTGTCACTTGAAGTGATGTGAAACACTCCAATAGGGTGATAAAATATAAATGGAGAATAATCTTGTTAAAAGTAGTACTTTTTACAAACATTATATCCAAATTAACAACACACACCATCATTCGTATACATAATTAAATGCAGTAACTATCAAAGGCGAACTCGTTTTCGTTATATTATCGCCGATAGATGCGCCCCGAATCGAGTAGTAAATATTCACAATTGAGCGTAGTTCAGACAATGTTTTCTATGGAGTATTACGGTTGATTTGCTTTCGATTTTCGGCTATGTTAGTAGAATGCTACCTTATTTCAGTTGGCATAGCGCCTTGGTACTAACTGATCAGTTTCACGCACCAGAACAAGTGCATAATATATCTTTAAAAGTTCATATCCTTCAGACAAGCTCAGAAACAAGGCTTGAGACTGATCCATGGGTACTGTTGTGCTTTGTGTAGAGATATGAAACTGGTACACCTCCAAATTCTGGTCAATGTAGTATGAAGTACGGTATAACAAAGGTTATGCATACACTGGATGCCATAGTGCACATTTTCTGAGACTCATACAGGTACATACAGAAACATACAGGTACATGTATGTTGTAGAATTGAATTCACTAACTTCACTTGCCAAGATTTTCACCACTAAGTCTGATAAAATGTAGACGTCACTGATCGGTCTCCATCAAGGAAGGAATTGATGTGTCATTTTTGCCTTTGATGAAGACATTGGTCATCATTTGGTTATATATTAAAGCCTCCCCTTCGCTGCACAGTACTGGATTCAGTGCATACCGTCCATTGGCATACATATGGTACATGTATATAGCCAGGACTGTCACAAAGCAACAACTCACATTATGTCATGCATGGACGAATACCGATAACATCTAGATTACATGTATCCGTTACATGTACACCGAATAACATTTGAAATCGTTCCTCATCCAGTCCTGGACAGAATTAATAATATTGGTATCAAGGGTAATCATTATCTGCAAGAAACACTCAGGAAACATGATTCTATGATTGGTTGTCAGATATCATGCCTTGAATGAAATGTGTATGTCTCAATCCAGTCAGGCAGCTCCTCCTGTCTGAAAAATAAGATTTGAATGCTTGTAATGACATCAGAAAAGCGGAATGACTAATCATGTACATATTATTAAGATGTACGGTCCAAATTAATCACCCGGGGGGGGAGGGGCAGTTATAACAGTAATGTTATCCATTCAAACGCTGCACGTTGGTCAGAATCAGCTACAAATACATATATTTACATACTAAGTGTTGTCATCACTAAATCCAGCATACTGATTGGTCGGCGCCCACGTGGTTAGTTGCAGTTATTTCTCGGTGAATGCGCAACGGCTCATAACACCAAGCTCACAACACCATACATACGTCATTGTGTTTGGAAAGACGAACGCGTAATGTTTTGGGAGCATTTAGACTCGCGCAGGATTGACTTAATACATCATCTGGTTGCAATATGAAGAGAAATTGTTCCTATTAACTTTTGCCAAGGGTGCTATTGGGTACTTTGGGCTGTTTTTTGTTACGATACACTATTCAATTTAAATACATTTACAAAAGTGGCTTTTTCGCTAAATGTATATAAATATAAGGATTAACTGTCATGTGGACTATTTTAATGGAGATGTAACCGGGAGGAAAGTGGTCATAACTTGTATGTAAAACCCTTTGGGTTTTACACAAGTTATGTCCACTTACCTCACGGTTACATCTCCATAAAAACAGTCCACATGACAGTTAATACTTATGTACATATACTAGTAGCATATACCGTTGTAACAGGATACCTCCCCTTAAATATCTCCCCACTAACAATACCCACATGAATGACTAAAATAAAATTTCACTCATTTGATATGTTACTTGAACAAACAAAATTAAATAAAAAACAAACGTAAATCTCATAAAACATCTTTTTCGGGCCATTTCATGGTCAAATGATATCAAAAGGGTGAATTTTCTTTTAGTCAAAGATTGGGGGAATGTCAGGGAATTACAGTAATGCCCAAAGTAAGTGACCACTTAACCTCAGGATTGTGGGTAATTTTTCAGGATTTATTCAGAAATATGGCTTGTGTGGTCTCACACCAGAAACTTCTAACACAGCAGTACTAGAAAGGTTACCGTTTCAACACTGCACCAAATCGGTTGATATTTATGTAAAATATACGAAGCAGACTAGGTGTTATGTATTGCTCTGCGTACCTATTTTTCCATGTACCTAAAAATAAGTCAAGCCCTGTTCCATGTGTGAGGTATGGCTACATGTATACTCAAAGTAATTGGCCACCTCTTAGTATAGTGCCCCCGTTAATACTGCAGTATTAAAGATATATAAAGCACAGTAACCTCCAACACCTCATTATGGTTACTAGTACAGTTTCAACGTTGCATATACCACAGTTACACCCCATATGCATGTTGTCATGTCACACCCCATATGCATGTTGTCATGTTACACCCCATATGCATGTTGTCATGTTACACCCCATATGCATGTTGTCATGTTACACCCCATATGGCATATGCATGTTGTCATGTTACACCCCATATGCATGTTGTCATGTTTCGCATGCATGAAAATAAAATGCAGTGTTTTTCCTCCTATCTGTGGAACGGATGGCCTTCGTTACATGTACATGTATATATTATTCCAAATATAGGACATGGGAACGCTGATAGAAAAATTGTATTGTATATACGGGAGTTAAATGTAGCACATAATGAACTTTTAAGTTGCCAACATTGTTTAGGCTGTCAATTTATAAACTCCACCCATCCATGTTGTCAGGCTGCATTGATTGGCATTACACAAACAAGCATGAAAAGATAATTTAGTGATTCATCTTATTCATGCATATATAAGTTCATTGAACAAGATCCATGTGGCTGTTTTAATTTTCAACTTGTGATATTTGTTGGTGTATCATAACTGCATGGTGCTCCACAACAGTAATCGACTTGATACCGTGGTGGATATCATATAATTTCCGTATATACTGCGATCATTACCAGGTATCCCCCCGGAAAACAACTGCGGGACACAACGTACCGGGGGGTGGGGTGGTACTTAGGCGTAAAAAAATTACACGTAAATTTTTTCCTTATTCATTTAGGGGGGGGGGGGGTGTCGGAAAAAATTTGCATGTAATATTTTTCCAAATATGTATTTTCAGACTCACAACTTCAATTTTCTCTCATTTTATAGAATATGGATTAACCTTAATATCCAAATCATATATACATGAGTAATACAATCCACATAAAACAATTTTGGATAACCACTGTCTTGGTGTACATGTGATATTGACCCCATTAACCCTCTTAATAATGCCAACTATGTCAGTGTCTACCAGTCGATTGCAGAATTCTACCCTGCGATCGCTTATCTGGCAAATTTTTACTGCAGAACTATCCCATGTATTAAACAATTTCTCCTCCAATGGTATCAGAAAACAGTTATATGCTGGTATCTCACTCATCTCATTTGCATCTTTTTCAAAGTCGAGGTAATGACTAGTTGTCATTTTTTAAAGTGCATACATAGCGTTGCGATCACCAATATACATGTTTGTACATGTCATGACATCACGAGGTACAAATCTGCGTTCTACTGGTAGACAATGACCATTTTAGTCACAATAATCTAAACTAAGTTAACAAGCACCTTCTCGTGAATTGTATGCTCCGGTGTTTTTTTCGCTTTCCGGTCAAACCGAGTTGTTGTCCGGCTGCGGTAGATTTGATATTGGGGGGGGCGGGCAAATGGTCAGTGGAAAAAAACTGCAGTTTTTGCTGTTTTGGGGGGGGGGTTTTCCACCCTGTGTCTGCAGTTTTTTTCCGCCCCCCCCCCCCTGCCCCCCCCCCCCCCCATTTTTAAGGTCCATAATTTTGAGGATAGCAGTATATACATGTATTGGTGACAATGTACAAATATTCATCTGCATGGTAGCTATACATGTAGATTATAAACTCACCACTGGTATTTTGGCGAACAGACTTCCAGTAATATTTCACCTGTCATTTGTTCATTGCCACGTGTCTAGCTAGACAGGACCGACGCTTAGACTAATCATGGGCGAAATCAATCTTCATATGTTGAAGATGAGAGGGCATGATGCCGCATCCACCATGGCTAATGAATCTGGTATTTCTGTAATTGAAGAAAAAATACATGTACATGTATGCTGCATATATATGTATGTGATATGGATGCATGTATTTTCATAATTTGCAAACATATTCAAAAACCAAGTGTAAAGTTCATTCTTCCAACAATATTAGCATTTTCGGCGATTCAGATGTCAGAAGACCATAATTCAATCGTAAGTGGAGGAATCGGGCCTGACAAAATCATGGATAGTTTGTTACGATGTCATCGCAGATGAGAATATTTAATATCGGTGGTTAACCACGTGATTAACTATCCTATGATATTTCTATTTACTTTGTACGATTTTTACGTACACGCAAATTTCACCAAGTGGAGGTAACCAAGGATACGTCACAATTTTTGCAAATCTGCATTGATATAACTCGTGATCATGTCGTGAGCATGCGCAGTCCAACTATCGGTTATTACCCAAGATGGGAATCTGTCCACTTACAATTGAATCGTAGTCATATGAATCATGAATGTTCACTCAGTGAACGTACAGATGAAAGATATAATCTTAAGTGGAGGAACCGGGATCGACGAGATCGTGGATAGTTTGTTCACACGATTACGATGTCGTACATGATGAAATCACAGTTTTTTTGTAAAGCATGTGATTGACTATCATGCGATCCTTCAGGCCACACTTTTTACATACACATGACTGATTAGTGATTACGTCGCAAATGGGGATAACCAAGGATACGCCACAATTTCGCTTTTAAATAAAACAGTGCATGATATTATTTTTTACCTACTTACAATTGTATCGTGGTAATCTGAACGTTCACTTAGTGTTAAATTGGCCATGGCATGACAATATTAAAGAGATTGTGGGAATTCTATCAGATTGACTATCTATCTATCTACTCGATACTCAATCGCCCTCAATGTGCTGAGGATTATGTGGAGGTCCAGGTGCTACCACGGCCGAGTAACTTTATAACCCTGTGGTGACTCCAGTAGCGTTTTTAACGTGCACACACTGAGGCGTGTACACGGGTCAGCCAATAATGTACGCGTCCGATCGGACAGCGTACTGTACCCACGACAACATACTTGGACAAGTGTTGTAATGGGGGGAAGTCGGCATTTTTGCATTCGGATCTTTATTCAGTGATCTCGAATGAGACTTTTCAGCCTGACAAACTTGTATCTGACCGAGTTCTGATTTTTGTCAGAATACCCTGACCACGTTACGATCCCCGGTCCGATAGCACGAGAGACCAGTACGCTACCTCTCGGCCACCGACTTCCCTTGACATTTGTTAGAATAATGGTATGAAGTATAACTGATCATAACTGACAATTTCCTTATAAGCTACATGTATATTTTCAATAAATGGGACCTTTTTATTTTCCAACTATTGTCATATTAATGTCGACCGATAATACACTGCATTTATGGCAGAATTTGATTTTGCAGACGAAAATAGCCATTCCCGGATAGTTTTTCTTTTTATTAGCAATAGGCAACCCCGGACAAGAACGATAACTCGCGTATTTCCGGAAGTCGGTAAATGATGACATCACAGGAAATCTCCAGTGTCTCGTGACTGAAGGTAATTGTAAACACCGCTATTTTAAGCAATTGCGTGTCCTTTTCCAATAAAAATAAGACAATTCGGCAGCGGATAGAATATCCTTTGTTTACCAAACTAAAAAGCCGCGAAAATATTTGAAAATATTTTTGTTGAAATCGTGAAAATACTCCGAATTTGAAACTTTCTGACCACCTCGATTGCTATCGATTACGCTTCATTGCTCACTGGTAAGTTAAAAAGTAAAAAGTTAGCAATAAAAAGCCGTATTTTGATCGTCGCGCTGGTCCTGGGTTCAAAGGAAAAAATATGTTTTTAAATGCCATGGGGAGATCACTCTATTTGTAGTATTACCAGCTAATGTAGTCACATGATTAAAACATGGCGGCCCCATGAACATATTAATGATCGTACGTAAACAAATGTATTTGAAGTGAATAGTAATGTATTCTGCTGACCATTTTGCCTTTATTTGAATGAAATTGGTTGATTGAGATCTGATTTATAGCCACTTTATTGTGTATTATTCCATAATTAATTATATTTTAACTTGAAATTTAACTTGTTTAAAAATAAAAAATTCAGTCAACAATTGAATTATATAGGCCTACATGTATGACATACGATACATGTGGTGTAATACATAAAGGTATCATCCCTACCCCCCCCCCCCGCCCCCTTCGATATGCGGGATTCAGGGTGTTTTGAAGCCGTACGCAGGATTCATACCCCCAAGTTGACTGGTATTTGGGTTGAAGCAAAACATCTTGGACACATGTTTGAATGGGGCCGTGACTACCCGCCCCTGAGACAACCCGCCCCCTTTCACTCAAGACAACCCGCCCCCTGACAACCCGCCCCCTAAAATCACTTAGCGGTAATTAGTGGCTAATTAGGACGTGTGACGGGATTATGAGATGTTTGTTTAAAGAAACTTGCCAGGTTGTTCTTTATAGGTTTTTATTGGATGTAACAACATGGACAACAAAAAACGGTATATAGGCTAATATGAATATGAACGTGAACGAAGATTAAAAACAAAATTTAATAAGTTTAACAAACGAACAATGATTAATTTGGGGCTGCTGCTGGATGTCTGCCAGTGCATTGTGCTGGTCTCTTCTTTCGTCTCGCACCTCCAAATCGCAGTGAATGCAAGGAAACATGCTTGCAGAATGAAGATAACCCACACTCAAGAGATAATATATCCAGTTCCGTCAGCATCATTCAAAGGCTGTTTGTATACTCACCTCCAATCAAACATATAACATAGACACAATATACATGTAGAAATATGGAGATTTGTGAAGAGGATTAATTGGACAACAAGCAAAATGCTTTGACATATTTAATGAATAAACACATGTTTTGTTGGTCAAAATCTTTAATAATATATCATCAAAGAACATAATCACTATTAACAATTCCCGGACAACCCACCCTTATTTATCGACACAACCCGCCATGAAAATAGCAGAGGGGCGGGTTGTCTCGGGGCATGTAGTCCCGTTCCCGTTTGAATGATGGCGCAAAATAATATTTTGTGCTGATACTAGTCGATATGTACGAATGAGTGGTTAGAATAGCTTCTTGGGCATATTTTACCACCATGCCATCATAAAGTATCATTAATCGTATCATAATGGCATCATAATGCCCATAACATGATATTTTGTTGCGAACGGGTGGGTACTGGTTTGTTTACCCACTTAACCAGTTATTTCAAACCATACTTTATCATGTTGCAATGTTTACATAAAACAATGCCTCCAACATTAATTGAGATATAGTTATGTCATACGCTTGAAAATAGTTTGGCTCATGAACTTTGTGAAGGTTGACACTCATATTTTGTCCATTTTCTAAGAATTAATTGAAAACAAATAAAATATCGGCTCTCATATCGATACACCAATGGCTGACATTGAAACCTATATACAGTTTTGCTGCAGGTTAGGTAGTATTTTGCGTGAATAGCTCCATAATGTTGAAAACAAATAGCTTTTTTAAAATTTTGGTAGGGGGTATAGTTTGGTTATCAAGAAATATTTCCACGTATTCGACACAAAAGTCTCCATTTTTTTTATCAAAATGTATTCAATAGTGTCTAATAATAGAAATAACACACAGAAATACCAAAAGTTTTTATAGTATATTGTCAACATACTTGGAAAAAAAAAATCATCTTTTTGATGGGGGTATACTTGGATTTTGATCAAAATTTTCAATTTTTATGAAGGAAAAGTTCCTATTTCTGCATTGATTGTGTAGATTGATCGTTCCCGATGAGAACAACATATAGGTTTCCCATAAGAATTCGAAAACTTTGCCGTGATGCTGTGTTGTCAGAATTTTGCCATTCCTCAAAAACTGCGAATTGTCGACCCCCTGACCCCAGTCCAATTATTTGAAAAAAACGTCTTTTTTTTCAAACACTGCCATTACTACTGACTTTGTTTCATATTCCTAACACCCTAAAGCTGCTATAACTGCATCTGAATATCTGGAAAAGGGTTTTGAAAAAAATCGTTGCCTATTGCTATTTTTATGTAGCATAAAATTTAGGCCAATTTATAATTCATTAAAAATCGTTTTTGCAGTTGGGAACGCAGTTGGGAATATTGTGTAGGGCTACCTTTATATATGAATCATAAATGCCATATAATCATAGTCCGTCAGAAGTTACTATTTTGACCAAAAAAATGTTCATTTATCAATGACGGATTCCATTTTCTGAAATATTACACGGAAACAAAATTAGGCCGATTTACTATCAAATTTCATTTGAATAAAATGGATAATTCGTGCCCTTTTAATTGTAGTTCGATTTAATATTTTACTAGTAACAGTCTGTTCATAATGAGAAATCACTTCAATTGATTACTAATTAGTTTCACTTACCTAAAATCCGATCAATTTGTATCCTATGAAAACGTAAGATGGACGTAGTTTTTTATCCACGAAGCCTCGATCTGAGCCGGTAGGTAAAACAATAGGAATGCTTTTGCCCCTGTTGTAAAGTGGAACGAAATTACACGCTCAAATTTGTAATAATAAAAGTTCAACGAAGCAAGAGATTGATAAGGCCACCACCAACAGGAACGTGGAGACAGGGTGATTGGGGTGTATATATCCCAAACAGTTCTAATAATTAAAGATTTCATGACTGCCACATTAGTTGTAAACTTCACACCATATAAGAGCACCCCCACCCCCTGGAATACGGAATAATACCACTTAACACAGAGGGTGGAATACGAAATACCAGTTAACAGCCATATGGATAAATTCTCTATTGTCGTACGAACGCAGGTCATAATGTCCATGTCTAAAATGATATAAATTGATGATCGACGATCTGTATGTCAAACCGTGCATTTATTGTGACAAACATCGCATTTATATTATTCTTATGATCATTTTTTTTGGAAGGTTGGAATACGAATACCGGTATTTTTGGAATACCGAAAACCTCCTAACAGAGGGGCCGGAATATGTCGTACTTCGTAACAGGGCATGGAATACGGCGTACGAAATGGGGGGGGGGGGGCTCTTATACCGGGTATGACATACATAAAAAACACACTCACCGCGCTGTTGAAGGGGGGGGGGGGGGGTGTCTGTGCAACCTTTGTTTATTAATTTAACCCTTTCATAACGGGAGTTAGGCTGGTGCAGCATTAAGGACGCTGTTTGTATTAAACATTTATCATGGTCAGTGTATGCATTTTAAAACACAGGGCAAGTTAGATTACATCATTTAATTGATATTCTAGTTAAAATAGTCTGTGAAACTACTTTAAAACCACATGTTATGCACCCTGTTTTGCCAACCAAACTATGAAATATAGATATGTTATTTGTTTTATTATCAGAGAAAAGCATTCTGCAAAGATATGGCCTTATACATGTTATAAACATGCAAATAGTGGCTTCATTTGGCCTTTCTACCATCATTTAGAGAGTCAAATCTGAAGAAATTCCCTTAGTTTGATATTTATGATTCCATAATCCCATGAAATGGTATTTAAAACCTCAAATGTCAGTATTTCCTATCAGATGGACATATCAACTAATAAATTAAACAATTCCCATGGTCATTACATGCATTTTTAATATACAAGGCAATGTAGAAAACATCATTTGATGGATATTTTACTTAAAATAGTCAGTGGAAACTACATAAAAGCAATATTGTATGCATCCCTGTATAGCCAAATCAAATTAAACTATGGATATTGTATTGTTTATTTCATCTGAGACATGTATTCTGTTCAGGTATAGCCTTATATATGTTATAAAGATGCCAATAATGGCATAATTTAGGCTTTTTTCCATAATTTAGAGGGTCAAAGCTGAATAAATTCCCTTATTTCAAATTTGTAAGATGCCAAGCCAGCTGAAATGGTATATCAAACCTCAAATGGCAGTATTTCTTATCAGATGGACATCTCTACCAATAAATTAAACATTTTTCATGGTCATTGCATGCATTTTAATATACAGGACAAGGCAGAAAACATCATTTGATGGATATTTTACTTAAAATAGTCTGTGGAAACAACCTAAAAGCCATGTTGTATGCATCCCTGTATAGCCAAAACAAATTAAACTATGGATATTTTATTGTTGATTTCATCAGAGACATGTATTCTGTTCAGATATAGCCTTATATATGTTATAAATATGCCAATAATGGCATAATGTAGGCTTTTTTTCCATAATTTAGAGGGTCAAAGCTGAATAAATTCCCTTATTTCAAATTTGTAAGATGCCAAGCCAGCTGAAATGGTGTATCAAACCTCAACTGGCAGTATTTCTTATCAGATGGACATCTCTACCAATAAATTAAACATTTTTCATGGTCATTGCATGCATTTTAATATACAGGACAAGGCAGAAAACATCATTTGATGGATATTTTACTTAAAATAGTCTGTGGAAACAACCTAAAAGCCATGTTGTATGCATCCCTGTATAGCCAAAACAAATTAAACTATGGATATTTTATTGTTGATTTCATCAGAGACATGTATTCTGTTGAGATATATCCTTATACATGTCATTAACATGCAAATAGTGGCTTCATTTTGGCTTTCTTCCATTATTTAGAGAGTCAAATCTGAAGGAATTCCCTTAGTTTGATATTTATGATCCCATAATCCCATGAAATGGTATTTTAAACCTCAATTGTCAGTATTTCTTATCAGATGGACATATCAACTAATGAATTAAACATTTCCCATGATCATTACAAGCATTTTAATATACAAGGCTATGTAGAAAACATCATTTGATGGATATTTTACTTAAAATGGTCTGTGGAAACTACATAAAACCAATATTGTATGCATCCCTCTATAGCCAAATGCAATTGAACTATGGATATTTTATTGTGCGTTTTATCAGAGACATGTATTCTGTTGAGATATAGCCTTATACATGTTACTAACATGCCAATAGTGGCTTCATATGGGCTTTCTTCCATAATTTAGAGGGTCAAAGCTGAATAAATTTCCTTAGGTTTCAAATTTAAAAGATGCCAAGCCAGCTGAAATGGTGTATCAAACCTAAAATGTCAGTATTTCTTATCAGATTGACATCTCTACCTATAAATTAAGCATTTATCATGGCCATTGCATGCATTTTAATATATAGGACAAGGCAGAACACATCACTTGATGGATATTTTACTTAAAATACTTTGTGGAAACTACATAAAAGCCACATTGTATGCTTTCCTATATAGCCAAATGAAATTCAACTATGGATAAATTGGATATTTTATTGTTTGTATCATCAGAGACATGCATTCTGCTAAGATAAAGTCTTTTGTGTATTATAAACATACAATAGGTGCATGGCCTCATTGGGCTTGCTTTCATAATACAAGAGAGTCAACTCTGAAGAAATACCATCGGTTTGAAATTGGTAGCATCTTCCATCCTTATATAAGAGGGGTATATACCAGCTTGAAGTACCTGTTTAATTAATAGGTTCAATGCAAGGGGCCACCAGAGAGGTTTGTCTAGTTCGGGATGGTGTGGCAAACCACCAACTGGAGATTTCAAGGGAGGCCTCCTCAATGGCGACCCACTATATTGTGCAAACAAAATTTTATTAAAATTGTATAAAGGTCAGCAATCCCTAAGAGCATTGAGAAATAGATAAAAACACTTACTGACAGATTGCCAATAACAAAATTACAGCTGTTGAAACTATTGTCATGTAAACAAAACTGTTACAGGGATTTGTCAACAAATATATAATTCTAGCTGTATTATTAGTTCAAATATTTAACTATGAATAACATTTTCAGAATATTTAATCAACAGGTTGGACCTTTTCCAATGTTATGTAAACAAAACTGTTACAGTGAGTGACTTGTCAACAATTATATAATCCTATAGCTGTAGTATTACATGTATTTCAAATATTTAAGTATGAATATGAATTTCAGAATATTTAATCAACAGGTTGCACCTTTTTCAATGTTTACCATAACATTTTTATCACAATTTTGCTATCGTTGGACTTTTACAGTTATTCCATTACAGCAGTAATTTGTACATAACAATTAATTCTTGGTTTAGAAATATTTTCTTTAAGTATTTCTTAACTTAGAAAAAAAATCTTGAAACAAGAAATATATATTTAATTTTTGAAGCCATTTTCTTAGTAAGGAAATTGTTTCTTGTTTCAAGACTAAAATCTATCTTATTTGAGAAAACTATCTCTTGACTGGTGGGAGTTTCTTAAATTTTCTTGATGTAGCAGACTTGGGGGGTATATTTCCCAAAATAAGATTTATTTTCCTGTTTCAGGAAATAGTTTTTCTTGTTTCAAGATATTTTATCTTATTAAGAAATTATTTTTGGCAGTGTACAAGTGTCTTTCTGTGTTTATTACACATCACCTGTCCTAGAATATGTGCATTTAAAAATACAGGGTTACGATGTTTATTAAGGCACATACAGTGCTTGTTTTGTCATGTGTGATGATTTTTTATCCTATCGTTTTAACTGGATACTCAAATAACAGAAATTGTTATATATTATTTTTGCAACCGACAGATTTGAGGTAACTCTTTCTATAAATATTTTGAAAATCATGTGTCGGGATGTAATTATTAGCAATCAATATATTTTTTGTTGCGTATATAGGTTTATACAATTTTAAGAGGCAGAACAAGATACAGGTACTTTGTATAGTTTCATTTCGCGAATGTACACAGTATCTTGTTTGGCCACTTGCAATTTTAGAAACCCATAACTGTAACGAGAAATTGTTGACTGTATATTTAAAGTTTAAAGGTACGGGGGAGGCCTTGGCGGTGGGTATGCTGTGCAAATATTTCCACCGGTCAAAAACCGCCACAAACAGAAAGAATATTAAAATGCAGACAGACTTTGTCCGTATACAAATAAGAAATATCGCATAAACAGTATGTTATTGTCATATGTTTGACCATTCTTATGTAAACAAAAGCATAAAAGGTACTTTCCTGGTGTTTGTTTATATTATGATGGTAAACATAAAGAGCGTTCATTGTTGCTGAATTTTGATATGGAACGAATAAAGAGCATTTATATCATTTGTGTGTGATTAGCCAGTAACACTGTGCTGCCTTCTGTAACACAATCAGGCTCCTGCTTAGGTGAAATATAGTAGGTATTTATGATAGCATGCTGTTTACGCGATGGTCATGTTTATATGAACAAAACTGTATGCGTTTTTTTCTGTTTACGGTGATTGAAACAAATATGAATATTTTCGACAACTAAGGCCTCCCGTGCCTTTAAGCCCCCTTATTGTCTCTATTATACATTTAACAATGATATTTACAAACAAGTTTTTATATTCAGAATAAATGTCAATTGTATATTTTAAAACACAATTGAAATTATATATTAATTTAAAATTAAATGTTTTTCTTAATTAAGAATTGTTTTCTAATATATCTTTCCTAATTGGGGAAAATATTCCTAGTTAAGAAAACTTGTTTTCCTTACTTAGATTTATTTTCCTGCTTGAGAAAATCTCATTCTAGAAAAAATTGGCATCACTTAAGAAAAAATATCTTGACGATATTTCTTACTATAGAAAATATAATTTCTTGTTCTAGATTAATTGTATAGCTTTCTTAAATTTCTAGCTATTCTCCCAAGATAATCGCAGTATCTTAAACTTATCTTATTTCAAGAAAAATAAACTTATGTGAGAAAAACAATCTTTCCTACATTAAGAAAAAAAATCTATACTAAGATTTTTTTACTAGGATTTTCTTACTAAGATTACTGTGTTTTCTTAAAGAAATTTTCTCAGACAAGAAATTTTCCCACCCTTTCATTTCTTGACCTAGAAAATATGTTTTTTCTTATTTTTCTAGCTATTCTCCCAAGATAATATCTCATTTCAAGATTTTTTTTTTCCTGAATTGAGAAAATATTTTTGGCAGTGTATATAGAGAATATCCGCACTATGCGGATGTTCTGTTTATCCACAGAACAAATTTAAATGTATATTCTAGAAATTTTTTTTCAAAAAACATCGCAAAATTCACAGGGTCCTTTCGGAGAAGCGATGACAGACTTAGCGACTCTATCTGTATAGTAGAGACTAATTAATTATGAAACAGTTTTGTATTCATGCGACTGCACCGCGAAATAGTCCGCTTTATAGTTTATAAATTATGCCGGAAAAATATCATAACATGGTGTAACCTCTAATAAAATCGAAATGATTCGCGTAACGTTCAAATCTAAATCTGAAATGTTCGAGTATAGCAGTCATGTGAATTTGGATGTCTGTGCTTGAAACGTATTAACTCATTGAGTGCCAGGTCTCCTGAGGGGAATCGATATCTGTACGCCAGGTCTCCTGGGAAAAAAGAACATTATTCACACTAACTATATATTTAGTTTGACTATTCAATATAGGACAGAATCGAATTGACAGCAGGCATTGCTAGTATAGGCCCTATCCATGACCTGCTTTTAAACTCCATGTCCGGTACTCGGGGGTCATCATAGGTCAAAAAGTTCATGTTGCCATGGCAACGAGGACTTAAAATTGACACCGATTGACTGAAATCACAAAGTTGTTGTTTTGTGTGGCCATCTAAATAATTTATTCAGTGTAGTTTTATACATTAATTTTGCTGGTGGAATAACATAGCATTTTAGATAGGATTGGGGGGGGGTAATCGGTGTGACTAAACGAATTTTGTGAATGGGATGACGTTTACAATGAACACTCTCCGAGAAAAGCTGATTATTAAATTGAAAACTATTTGGAAATGTATTGTTTCGTTCTTTTTGGCCTATAATAGTCGCACTTGCCGCGGTGGGACGTACTTCCAGTTTGTACTGTAGCTATGTGACAATGCCACATATTAGTACATCGGATTAACCCGGTGACGATTATATACGATTCAGCGCATCGACCCCCCCCCCCCCTTTCATACCAAATTTCAGTTTGATATCGTAAATAATGTAAGACCAATATACTGACGATTTTTTTCTATAGTAAATTCTCATTGTAATTTGGCGAACCCCTTAAGGTACAGAGTTTGATTGACATATTGTGTACGTTGTCGACATCAGCGTTCCTGTGTCGTTTGGTGTCAAACCAAGTTTACGATGGATCAGGGCATGCCCGACTCTATAGGAATCGACCTTTACGCAATTAAAATCGGTTTCCAATTAACAGATATGTACGCTGTATCCGTTGACCTCTTAGAGAGTTTGAACTCTGCAAGTCTAAGTCACGCCCACAGATCACATCAATTTTCACCACCTGTTTTCATATGACGGTATCTCCTAAACGCCTCGACATGCGGAGCTGCCTGATGCGTCATTTGAACGGAGACATGCTGGGCTATACCCCGATGTACAAGTTGAATCTGCGCATGCGCGTATATACAGACCCCCCCCATTGAAATTTAAACAAACGCTTCTCCCAAAATGTGACTTGTAGTATGCAGGGTTCTAATCATGTGCAAACAGATTGAAATTGTGAGATTGGATTAGAAGGCAGAATGTTACAAACGGTGTGTGTTGGGCGACGAGTTATCTCGTCGCCGGCGCTCAGATGGTGTTTTTCGGGCGACGAGATATCTCTTCGCCGGCGCTCAATGAGTTAATGAATTGAAATTCTGAACTTTAGCAGTAGTGCTAGCACCAAGATTGGCAGTGCAAATGCACAAGCTCAGGCAAGAATCTCGTATACTTTATAGTAACTGCCAATTGCTTTATCAAGTTAAGACTTCACAAACTCAACATTGAACAATTCTATTTGGGTGCATTTTGGTGAGCATCGTTTAATCTATTAGAAGGATGTCGCCACCGATTGCACAAAAATAAGTTGTTGATGTTGACGTTTCTAAGGACGCTGTTGCTAACAACGGAAACCAGTATGGTCCGTTCTATTGATGCCCCATAACTTTGTTACGACCCAGTGACATCACTCACGAACTGCTGGAGGTTAACTGGTCCAAGTTATTGTAACCTTTCATCCTCGCATATTATTAAGTTTATATATCTAGTAGAGAATGTTTTATCTGTCTAGTAGACGGATAGAGGAGTGGTTTATCGGATGGGCTTTATATGTATATAGTAGAGAGGGGTAGGAGGTGGATAAAACAAATTTATCTCACGTTCTGAATGTGATTAGTGATTCGGAAAGGATTTTACAACTTAAAAGTTATGTTTGTCCCAGCCGTTACAGACGTACGCTGGGTAAAAACAATCATATATTTGTCCTGCCAAATCCAAACAGGCTAATGAAAGAGCAAAGGTATTGTTGTAGCAAGTACGTCGGCGTACTGTAGGTTCGCGCCCAAAATTTGACAGCTTTTCCCTACAAGAAACCCACCCAACGGAGACTGAGAGTCGGGTGGGTTGAGACTTTTGGTAAATTCCACCGAAAATCGTAAAGGGGCAAAACTAACTCGGCGAGAGCTTTCCGATGAATGGCACCAAGCCATATTTCCGACTAAATCCTGAAAAAATTACCCATAATTCTGCTGTGGTTAAGTGGTCAATTACTTTGGGCATTACGGTATATCGGGATATCGCCCTTCCAATACTGTCCCCGTATTATGTCCATTATTATGTTGTACATAACGCAATGGTGGGCTCCATGGGCGTATACGGCGCACAATTATGTATCTCTATATGGTAAACATAACCTGCATTACGTTTCTATATCTGATAACGCTATGTGGATTGTGCGTGCCTATTGCTCGTCTGTAGCTGTAAATATTAGAATCTCAGACATAAGAACTGTGTTATGATAATTGTATAGGATTTACCTGACAATATGTGACATTCATCAATTTTAATACTGATAATGACGAGCCTTCAAACCCCTCTGTATGATGAGCACATTTTAATAATAATTGTATGCACCTGCTTATGGAGTGCTGTTGTGACAGTGCATCCTAACGTATGTATGTACGGTTGTGTTTGTGTCTGCGTAATGTGCTAGATTATATATGCGTACGGGTGTGGTCGAGAGGGTGTGTGTTGTCTGTTGATGTGATATGTAAGCTCGTGTTCATGTACATACAAGTAGAATTGTATTCTTTTCCTCGGTAGTTTGTTCTATTGTCTGTCTTTTCATTTACTTCTTGATTGCTAACTGTATTTATGTTACATTCATGTACCCTATGTCTTTTGTTAAATCTTCAATACTGGAGGCAATACAGATATATATATATATATATATATATATATATATATATATATATATATATATATATATATAACGTTTCTATATCTGATAATGCTATGTGACATATCATCAATTTTAATACTGACAATGGCGAGCCTTCAAACCCCTCTGTATGATGAGCATATTTAATAGATAACAGCTACTTATAGATATAGACAGCATTTAGTCATCATACGAATTATCAACTACACACATAATGAGTGTCATAAATAGCGTATATTACAATGCTAGGGGAAATAACGAAGTTGCGTGTGCGGTAATGTACCCAAAAGACAACATACAGGTCGAATGAGACATGTCCGTTTAAATACTGGAGCAAAAGGAAGGGCTTTTGTGATATTTTAATAATATCCCAATTCAATTGTGCACAAACATTATCACTGTATGCACCCATTATTGAGAAGACAAAATATCCTTAAACAAAATGTGGGTTACATTGTATGGACATATGTGGACTGTGGACTGCTGGTAAATTTGAAAATTGCTCTGTCGACAAGCGGAATAACTCACAACGGAATCGCATTTGCTCGGGCGGAATGACTTTTCGAGGAATAGATCCCCCACAGTGATCGATCTTAAAGGGGTACTATACACAAAGATAGTCTGATCGATAAACTAAAATTTTAGGGTCAACCTAGAACAAATTTGGGCTAAGTTGTTTTTTATTCTATTTTTAAGAGGAATATCTCCTCTATAGCATATCCAAAATCCGCTAAAATCCGCTTTGAGCATTTTTTTGTAATCCAAGATGGCGTCCGCGATAGCAGTTGTTATCCAAAAATTCGTAATTCTGTTGTATGTGCACCATCTAATACCAAATTAGTAATAACATACAATACGCATAAACAATGCTTTGTCGTAAACCGTATCGGTAGAATGTCTGTCAAAAATGGCCGCCAAATTGGACAAAATCTGATAAAAATTACAATTTGTGGAAAATTGAATAGCTAGTCCGATAAGAGTTAACATGCCATCGAATTATGCGAGGAAGAAAGATGTCAGAGTTTAAGGCTAACTGTATATAATAGATATACCAATATATCTCAAATGCATCTCAATCTCGCCAGAGAGCAAGACAACTTAGTCCAATTATTTTCCAGGTCAAACCTTTTATCGACCAGACTACGACAGCGCTTGTGATATATGTTTACAACATGTCGGCTTCTCGTCTCTTAAAGATACGGTTGGCCTTGGCGGTGGGTATCCTGTGAAAATATCTCCACCCGTCAAAAACCGCCACAAACAGAAAGAACATCAAAATGTAGATAGACTTTGTCCGTATACACATAAGATATATCGCATAAACAGTATGTTATGGTCATATGTTTGACCATTGTTATGTAAACAGAAGCATAAAAAGTTACTTTTCTGGTGTTTGTTTATATTATGATGGTAAACATAAAGAGCGTTCTTTGTTGGTGAATACCTGATATGGAACTAATAAAGAGCGTTTATGTCATTTGTGTGTGATTAGCCAGTAGAATTGTGCTGTCTTCTGTAACACAATCAGGCTCTTGCTTAGGTAAAATATAGTAGGTCTTTATGATAACATGCTGTTTACGCGATGGTCATGGTATATATGAACGGAACTGTATGCGTTTTAATGTTTTTGTGTTTACGGTGTTTGGAACAAATATGAATATTTTCGACAATTAAGGCCGCACGTGCCTTTAACGAACATTTCAGGAGAAGAATACGACTCACGTTACAATATTCCAAAATAACATTCAGGCGCTGAGCCACGTGTATGGCGGACAAGAGCTTCGGTGTTATACTGGTGGCTTCCATTTCGTCGACACTCATAAGTGTCTTGGTGTCCGGATATCACTTGGTTTCGGGTACGGATCTTCCGTCGAATGTATGTTGAATGCATGTTGGCATTATTGTCTACTTCACCTCTACCTGTTAGCTGTGACGACAGTTGCCGCGTCGGTTACAGTTCTGTGCATATTTAATAACACACGGGGTCATGGCTAGACATCATTGTTGAGGTGTCCACATAGCAATTTGCAACTGGACCATTCCAAGTCCAAGGAATTCCACATATAATGGCTCGGGTTGGAATTTTCCAACTGATACCTAACTTTTCCGAAATGTTTAGAAATTGGAAACTTTTACACCCACTTTGTTTACAATTTCTAACAGATTGCAATTTTGATCGAAAGTAGGAAAATGCTCGACTTTTAGCCCCGTAATATGTCCCATTACTGTCAACTGACTCATCAAAAAGTTGAGTCGCGCTTACCAACTTACCATTTAAATAGACTCACAGCCCATTACAACCCTAAATAATTTCCTATAAGTTTAAACATCTCGGGGAAATACCATGATTAGAAAAATCGACGATAGCGCAGTGCAGTATTTTCGTTGTAGCTACTCATTCGTGCATAAACATTTGAATTAAAATAGAACATGTAGCTTACCATTATAGCAGTTCACGTCTTGTCGCGTAACTAAGTCTAGGTGTGTGTAATTTGTGTTTATATTAATTTTTAATTCCGTGCATTTAGTATGTAAGTGGTGACAGTGAAATCGCCAAGACGAAGCTTTATCACATGAAAGAACAGAGGACAACCTTTAATTGTACGAAGAAACGTCAATACATAATCGGAATGGTTATGCCATTTTAGATTCGAAAAGGTTTTATTGTATTTCCCAAAGAACAAAGGGAGAGCCATTACTATGCATTAAATAAATACACGCCTGTGTATCCTGGTTTCCATTAGGCACTCGTTATAACTTCATGTCCCACTGCATACAATGGCTTTGTGACACAATTACTTGCATTACTAGCATTCGACACATGTTCACACGATCCACAATCTCTTGTCGGTCATTCTGCATGTAGATTCTGAGTTTCTCGACAACGTTGCGCGACATGTGATGGATTATTCTTGCTATACGGTACTACACAAGCGCCGGGTGTTGCCTCATGGAAAACCTTCCCGTTTAGTTTAACCATTTGATTACTGAAGGATGATCGGATACAGTTAGTTTAGCCATTCGATTAACAGAGTCTGTCAAAATTCAATTATAACGAATACACTGGAAAACGGTTGATACTACAAGTAGACGCCAGACGAACAACAAAAGTAGCTTGTAAAGTTGTTCCAGTTTAGCGTTGCTTGCTGGACATATGACATTGTCCTGAATATATTTAACAACTAATCACACGACAAATCACCAGCAATCAGCCAGTTACATTATCAACTACTCAATTCCAGAACAACAAGGTCAGACTGAAAGTGAACATTCACTTTATGCTGTAAATAGCATTCGTTAACGAATGCATTGTGGATCAACACAGGTAACAATCACCAGCTATTACCTCGTAAGCAGTTCAACTGTGGATAAGTAATTGGCAGATATTAGAGGTGACAGTGGAAAATGCATGACATGCATAATTTTGTTTCACCAGTCACCAATGGAGAGATAGACCGAACACTTGTTCCAATTCAGCGAAGCCTCGATGTAATCGGGATGCGGTTCTGTAAAAATAAATGGCAGAGGTCTTATTGTTACTTTGTACTGGCATTGCTGATAGTAAACTTTGTCCGGTTCCCGCCAAGCATTTTTGTGAGTGACGTATTTGAACTGTCCACGGACACATCAATGCGTATTATGCTCCAAGTGTTGTTCATCAACGCCGCAGTCAATGCATTCACTATGCTGTGGATAACACGGACAGACAGACTGCAACAGATCACCCGGGTAATAGATGCAGCAATAGACAAAAACGTTGAACCGAATGCTACCAGAATTAGATCACAATTTACAAAATGAGTTTGGTTGATTACAATCGTTGTTTGGTCTATAATCCTGACAACTGTTGCCATGATAATACTAGTAATATTCACAAACGACGCAGGATTAGTTATTATAATTGCTTATCCAGTGTCTGACTACATGGAACAGTGCTCAATGTGTGTACGACTGCCTGTGATATTTATTACTGTTTATGTCGCTTCAGCCATAAAAGTACCAATTGTGCATACAGTATCGTTTTACAAAATGCTGTCATTTGGCTTCTCGGCTCTTAATGAACATTTCCGGAAAATGCCGAAAAACACGACCCATGTTACAATATTCCGAAAAAACTTTCAGGCGATGTGCACAGCCACGCGTATGACTGACGAGAGCTTTAGCGTTATACTGGTGGGTTCCATTTCGGCGTCACTCATAAGTGTCTTGATGTCCGGATATCAGCTTGTATCGGGCACGGATCTTCCGTTGAATGTATACGCCGTGATTGCATGTTGGACTGTTTTCTTTCTCCTATTTCTGATAGGTGTTACGACATTCGCCGCGTCGGTGAACAGTTCGGTGAGTATTTCATACCACACGGGGCCGTGGCTATGCGGTCTCCGCGGGATTGTCGGACTATATTGTCGATTTCCAACTGCACCCTTTTGAAACCGACCCAAATTTCCTCCATGAAATTCATCAGACAAATTATTGTTTTAACAATCACTCTCCAAGCCTGACAATGCCTATATAGTTCCTCAAGTCACAGTGTTATCGGCGAACCACCCTACACCATGACTTCTTCGTCTATCTGTTAGAATCCCCATAAACTGTTCAGTTACAACATCATGTCTCTTCTATATAGTGCCACTCGGACGGTCGTCATGGCAGCGAAGAGACTAACTCTTGAATGCCTGGCCTTATATGCAGTGAAAGTCTGAGGTCATGTGATTGAACAGGTCATGTCAGTTTACCAATCAGAAGTTGGAAACATGTGTCCACCGTGATTTATTGATTTGGAGTTTAGATCGCTTTCGGCAACTAAAGCCATGTCACGACATTGTCAGGTTTAGTGGTGAATGAAATCCGCAAACTTACGGCTAATCTAACAGTGATTTCAATTGCTGATTAACTCGTCGACCATGTAAGTCAAACCACGGGTCATCAGCGAGTAATTGGAAACTCCACCAGATAACGATTTCGAGTTGCAAAGTCCACGATCGAAACATGTGGATTTGAATCCCCATCGCCAGCTATGGAGGGCAAAACGACTTTGTACCCCTAACCGATTGAGCAACCGAGACCCCTGTCCAAATCAATACTTATGGACAGTCGTCGACCGCGAAGTAAAGGCATATCGAAGTAAGGCAAGGAATTGGTCTATATTACTACATTCCTCCACCTATTACCAAAACAATTGAATGTTATAAATATTTATTTCTCAATGAAAACACACTTGCGACGTTTGCGCGACTGTTACAAATGCTGTGGTCAATTTGAAATGGGAAGTGTGGGCTACCTCGATGATTTTAGTCTTTGATAGTCTGTATATGACTTTGCCAACTTGCAGAACATATAATACATCTCACTAAAACGAATTCTAAATTTCAATGGAATTCTGAGTCTCAATGTACATTTTAGGCATTTGAAGACACTCAAGACATGTCTCATAAACCTACCAATTATGGACCAACCAAATATAAAAGTTGATTTTATTTTGGACATCGATGCCAGCTTAATTGCCATTGGATTAATGTTATCACATGTCCAAATGGTTAGAGGGAGTTGTAGCCTATGCCAGTAACACGTTAGATAAATATCAAAGATAATATTGCACCTCTTACAGGGCACTACATATGTGACCCGCCATATCAAATCCAGTCGTAAGTCGGGATTTTTTTACCCTCGTATATATAAGAGAATGCATTGGCCTAACAATATTTTACAATTTTAATAATTTTTTCTTGTATTCTTTAACAGTTTTATAATTCCACCCATACAGAGCCCCAGACAAACATGCTTCTATATATGTGTGGGGCTCCCTGGAGGGTAATGAATGTTTTTTTTATTTTATGTCCTAAAAATTGTAAGAAACATTTATTTTAAAAAAATGATAAAAAATTGTTAGGCCAATGCATTCTCTTATATATGCGAGGCGACCTATGGTCGACTCGCATATATAAGATGATGCATTGGCACAGGGTAAACAAATCCCGACTTACGACTGGATTTGATATGGCGGGTCTATTGACCCATAGAGAGCCCCACACAGCCTGGAGCAGACGACACTATGTAGTGCATGCTTCCATCTGTGTGAGGCTCCCTGTGGGAGATTTGATATGGCGGGTCACATATATGGTATGAATACTGAACATGAACATGTACTAAACATTCGGAGTATAATTCTAACTAGAATGTGTACAAATACGGGTTGTCCTAGTTCAAATCGGGGAACAAGAGTTGCTGTGGATATGATTGTTCTACCGGGTGTATGACCAATCCACCGGGGCCGAGTCTCATTGTGTTCTTATGTCTGCCGTATGCAGATTAGAGGCATAATTAAGTGGACGCTACTTGTGTGGTCAATTATGGGCTTTTGGGTCACTGGAATATCAACAGAATGTTATAAGACCGGCCATCTTCCAGGTGACTCAAATCCAGTCTGTAGTAGGCCTCATTGGTTCAACGGTTGGTCTCATGATGATTTAGTTAAGATGCAATGTTAAGAGGATTATGGTATTGCGTCTTTAGATATAGCAGCAATGAAAGGGTGATACCGGGGCTATGTGTCGAGTTAATCATATCAAATACAGTCGTAAGTCGGGATTGTTTTACCCTGTGCCAATGCATTCTCTTATATATGCGAGTCGACCATAGGTAGCCTCGCATATATAAGAGAATGCATTGGCCTAACAATTTTTTATCATTTTTTTTAAATAACTGTTTCTGACAATTTTTAGGACATAAAATAAAAAAAACATCCATTACCCTGCATGGAGCCCCACACATATATAGAAGTATATAGAAGAGTGTCGTCTTCTCATGGTTGTCTGGGGCTCTGTATGGGTGAAATTATAAAATTGTTAAAGAATACAAGAAAAAATTATTAAAATTGTAAAAAAAATGTTAGGCCAATGCATTCTCTTATATATGAGAGGTGACCTATGGTCGACTCGCATATATAAGAGAATGCATTGGCACAGGGTAAAAACAAATCGCTTTTGCTTGAACAACTGCACTCCCGGGTTCAACAGTACATTTTACTGTAAAACTACGACCAGTTATTGATGAGAAACAACTGATGATTGGACAAGAGAACTATCAACTATGTTGTGTTTTGCATAAATATGGTCACATCTAGCAAAGATACTGATACTGGTGTTAGTATATGTCCATTGGTCAGCATGGGGCGCAGCTGGGTTCCATGGAAATTTTACACAATTTAATTCCATTATAGCAGGGCAAATCACAGAACATCTTAAAAGATTTCACCGGTGTAGTTTTTTTCTCAGTCATAATCGATGCACGCTAATCAACTGAGCACGTTGCGGAAAAGCTATGCGATATGCCGCCATTAACTGAAGTGATGCCGAGTCATGCGAATTGCATATTCCATTATGGATTATGCAGTCTGGTTCGTTATTGTTCCCTCTTGAGGTACTAGTTATTGGCTTAAAATGGCACTAATAATTAATTCATATAAATTGACCACGTAGAGTGTAATGAAATATATTCAGTTAGATGGGCAAATGTGAGCAATAAAGAGCTTACAATGAGCATGGCAACAGCGGGAGGGCCATTACTATAGTAACCCTTTCATGGTGGGAGCTGCACTGGTGCAGCATTAAAGACCATGTCCCATATGGAGCATCACATATATAAGAAAATGCATTGGCTTACAAGATCAAGGTAATTATTGTTAGGCCAATGTAATCTTTTATTGGGAGGCGCCCTGTGTGCGACTCTGATATACAAGAGAATGCATTGGCACAGGGTTCTCCAGTCAGGAAAGGGTTAAATAATTTCATGCCTGCATATCCTGGATTCCACTAGGCACGTGTTGAACTTTCTTACAAATTCCAATGCTGACAATGCCTAGCCATTCAAGCAGCACTTCAATCTCTTTATCCAATTCCCTTTGGAATAAATTCATTTACCGCAAACTGACTCATAAAAAAAGTTCAGTCGCGATTACCAACTTACCATTTAAGTACAGACACCACCTTGTAAACCGAAATAATATCCTAATAGAGAATATCCGCATAGTGTATTCAAATAGATGCCCACATACGAGCAAAAATAAATTCTCTATTCAGCTACACTATGCGGATGTTCTGTTTATCCACCGAACAAATTTAAATGTATTTTATCGCAGTTTTTGTCAAAAAACATCGCAAAATTCACAGGCTCCTTATAGAGAAGCGATGACCTACTTACCGACTTTATCTGTATAGTAGAGACTAATTAATTATGAAACAGTTTTGTATTCATGCGACTGCACCGCGAAATAGTCCGCTTTATAATTTCTAAATTATGCCGGAAAAATATCATAGCATGGTGTAATTTCTAATAAAATCGAAATGATTCGCGTTACTGTCAAATCTAAAACTTAAATGTTCGAGTATATCAGTCATGTGTATTTGGATGATTGTGCTTGAAAGTTATTAATGATTTGAAAATCTGAACTTTAGCGGTAGCACCAGCACCAAGATCGGCAGTGCAAATGCAGCAGTTCACGGAAGAATATCGAATGCTTTATACTATAGCAACGAAACTGCCAGTTGCTTAATCAATTTATAGAATTCACCAACTGACCATTGAAATATTATATATTGAGTGTGTTTTGGGGCGCATCGTGTGATCTTTTAGAAAGGTGTCGCTACCGATTGCACGAAAATACGTTGTGGATGTTGACGTTTCTAAGGACGCTGTCGCTAACAACGGAAACCAGCATGGTCCGTTCTAATGGTGCTCCATAACGTTGATACGACCCAGTGACGTCACTCACGAACTGCTGGAGGTTAAGTGGTCCAAGTTTTTTTAACCTTTTGTAGCGATTGCCGGTCATCATCGTTATTTCCCATTTTCGCTGTACTAAATATTTCTATCATAACAGTCCGTAATTCATCTCAAAGTCATTATTTATCAGTTACGCATAAATACCTAATTATAAGGTATTATTATAATTCCTATACCTAATCTACTAGTTATCACTTCGTATTATTACGCATGTTATATTATTACGCAACTTCATTCGTAGCACATTGTTTGTAAACAAATCCTTGTGTACCGCGGGAAATCCCACGTGCACATGCGAGTTACCATTGGTGCAGCGACCCTAACGATTGGTGGCGCCACCACCCCGGCTATAAATACGAGCCAACCGTTGGATCCGTTGCCCTGTTATCACTCCCATGCACGTGATTACGCTTACTCCAACTGCCATAACGTAAACAGTAATCAGCTGAGTAGAATTTTGATAGTAATTCGTCTATTTTGTCGGTGGACGTTCAATACTATATCTAGTATTCTTGGGTGTTTCCTTTCGGAAAACTGGTTCTTTGCTGTGATTATCTTTTCCGATTACGCTTTCCGTACTTTGATGGAATATTTAACGTATTTGTATGCAGTTTTAGCCTAATTTAGGGACTTTTTGGACTTGAATTGTTTTTACCTGTAGTTACCTGTGAGGACTTAGTGGTATTTCAGCTATTCCGGACAATCCATCAGGGAGCCTAGCCATACCCTATCTATAATACTGCGAGGAGATGTAGCTAAAATCCACAGAAGGTTTGATGTTGACCAAATCGAGGGCTCAGATTGAAGTTTACCACCATGGAATGTGATTACACTGATGTGAGCTGTGACTGGTCAGCCTGATGATTTTAATATATTGCACCGAATTGCTGCTAGTGCAGCCCATGGTGATGATGTGGTCAGAAGCTAGTCCCTTGCTATATAAATCATGATGCTGCGTAATGGTTACTATTTGGTCGATTGTCGTGTCGTCATGTATTGTGCTCATCCCGGATGTATCCCTCCAATGTCCATTGTCAGGACTGGTGCCAAAAGGTCGCCCGGCACTATCCAGGGTCAACCAGTCATGTAAGGTTACCATGCTCCTATTATACTCCTCACAGGTAGCTCGATGTGGTCGATTAATTATGCAGAATAATATTGAATCCTGGAACTTCTGTAATTTGTCCAGGTTAGTTGGAGACGTTCAAGTTTGTCGATTATCTGTCAATCATATATCGCTTAAGTTAATGTCTTAAGCTCAGTCCATGCTAATAAGTTAGCTCATACAGTACAGTATGTCTGCTATGTAACTCAGGTCACATAGTTGTTATAGCGTGTTTTTGTTGAATACGTTGGTTCGTATAGATTGTGTGTTTACCAGTCATAGCTATCTAGACCTATATTCCATGCATATTCCGGTTAGTCAACTTATAGCGGATATAAGACCTGAGTTAATTACACCTATTACTTTCCCGCAAGGTGTACACTAAAGGATCCAAGTAGTCATATATTTTGTTACAAGTTTGTTTGTTATACATGTATGTTCTTGTTGACTAATTGTGAATAAATCCATCTTGTGTTCTATATCGGTCTCGGCTCTAGTTAAGCTGGTCAACTCAGAGTGAATTGGGTGTTGTGTTTATTACACAGTCTAAGAGTCATAACATTTTACTTAGCAGACATATTGGACATATTAAATACATATTGACTTTCCATGAGTAGTATAGTCGTGTCATGCCAAACCCATAGTTATCGGCATAGTCGATATATGTTCCCCTAGCAGAGAACCGCCATTGGTCTGATTACAGAGGGTACTATATATGCCATGGCGTCATCCAGCTTTGCAGTGTCGACAATCCAGCCGCTGTGCCGCCCTATCCACTGTATCAGAAGTATCAGATGCCAGGCTATTCAGTAGTACAGTGTTGACGATTCGGCCGCTGTGCCGCCCTATCCACTGTGACAGATACCTCAGATGCTTGGCCACACAGTAATACAGTGTTGACGATCCGGACACTGTGCCGCCCTATCCACTGTATCAGAAGTCTCAGATGCTAGGCCATCCAGTAAAACAGTGTTGACGATCCGGCCGCTGTGTCGCCCTATCTACTGTATCAGAAGTATCAGATGCTAGGCCATCCAGTAAAACAGTGATGACGATCCGGCCGCTGTGTTGCCCTATCCACTACTGTGTCAGATACCTCAAGATGTCAGGCCAGCCAGTAAAACAGTGTCGACGATCCGACCGCTGTGACGCCATATCCACTGTATCGGATGTCTCAGATGTCAGGCCATCCAGCATCAGTGTTTGGCGAATCGGCCGCTGTGCCGCCCTATCCACTGGTTATCAGATAGATGGTCAGATACTACCAGTACATCACTGATCCATGATCACTCAGGTAATGCCGCCATGTAAATAAGAGAACCCATGGCACCCATATGGTCATTTGGCATTGTCAAACTTAAGGCCATAATACGCTGACACGCAATTACCAATCAATTTAACGTTATTATCAGATAGACCTAGTTTAAGCTTTAGCAGCTGGGATGTGCATAGTAAGTGTAAATGTGTTGACCAGTTATTCCCAATGTAGTAAATCCTTTATCCACTCTATCAATAGTTGAGGCATTTAAATATACTTCGAGGTTCTATCATTTAGGGTTTCGCTCGGCCCAGTGGTACATCCTTTAGATACCCCTACCCCTGTCACGCTACACTTTCTTCCTCGCATATTATTAACTGTATCTGTCTAGTAGAGGATGCTTTATCTGTCTAGTAGACGGATAGAGTCGTGATGGGCTTTATATGTATAGTAGAGAGGGCTAGGAGGTGAAAAGTTATAACCTTTCGTGTAAAGACCATGATTAGAAAAATCAACTATAGCATCTCGCGAACTATGTGCATATCGGGTGTCGTGAATTTATTTTATGTGTGAGTAATTTGTGTTTATATTGATTATGAATTCCGTTCATTTGGTATGTAATGTAAGTGGTGAACGTGAAATCCCCAAGTCGAAGCTTTATCAGCTTCATAATTCGAAGGAACGTCGATAGATAATTTCCCTATTCTGAATGGCTGTGTGATTTTAGCTTCGAACAGGTTTTATTGTATTTACCCAAGAACAAATGGAGAGCCATTACAATGCATTAAATAACTACACGCCTGTGTATCCTGGATTCCATTAGGCACTCGCTATAACTTCCGGGCGACTTTTAAAAAACACCCATCGCGCTGTCCAATGTATGCGATGGCTTGGTGGCACAATCAATGACGTTCGACACACGTTCACACGATACACAAGCCCTTGCCAATCATTCTAGCTGCTGAGTCTCTGGATAATGTTACACGACATGTGACGGATTATTATCCTTGCTGTACAGTACTGCACAAACGTCGGATGTTGCCTCATGGAAAACCTTCCCGTTTAGTTTAACCATTTGATTACTGAAGGGATGAACGGATACAGTTGTGAGGTTGTATACTAATCTTCAGATAATGCAGAGAAAAACTTCTAATGTCTATGTCGTGCCAGTCTCAGGCTATTTGACAAACTGATTAAACAACACTAAAATGGGGTTAAATTAAGTACTAATCGACAAGTGAAACGACACTACTACATTCCAGATAAATCAAAACAAGAGAAGAACAAAGTCAAACTGAAATTGAGCATGCACTCTATGCTGTCAATAGCATTCGATAACGCATGTATTGTGGAGCAATTCATATAATAATCACCAGGTATTACCTCGATAACGTATGTATTGTGGAGCAATTCATATAATAATCACCAGCTATTACCTCGCAAAAAGTAATTCAATTGTGGATGAGTAATGATAAGATACTTGAGGTGACAGTGGAACAATGCATGACATGAATAATTCTGTTTCACCGGTCACCACTGGTGAGTTAGACCGAACACTTGTGCCAATGCAGCGGAGCCTCGATGTAGTCGGGATGGGGTTCTGTAAATCTAAATGGCGGAGGCTTTATTGTTACTTCGTAATTACATTGCTGACAGTTAACTTTGTCCGGTTCCTGCCAAGCATTTTTGTGAGTGACGTATTCGAACTATCCACGGACACATCAATGCGCATTATGCTCCAAGTGTTGTTCATCAACATGGTACTCAATGCATTGACTATGATGTGGATAACACGGACAGACAGGCTGCAACAGATCACCCAGCTAATAGACGCAGCAATAGACAAAAACATTGAACCGAATGCGACCAGAATTATATCACAATTTACTAAAAGAGTATGGTTGATTACAATCGTTTGTTGGTCTTTAATCCTGACAACTGCTGCCACGATAATAATAGGAATATTCACAAACGGCGCAGGCTGGGATCGTATACTTAGCTATCCATTGTCTGATTACATTGAACAGTGCCCACTGTGTCTACGACTGCCAGGGATAGTTGTTAGTGTTTATGTCGATTCAGCCATGAATGTACCTACGGCGTTTACAATACTGTTTTACAACATGTTGTCATTTGGCTTCTCGGCTCTTAACGAACATTTCCGGAAAATGCCGAAGAACGCAATTCACTTTGCAATGTTCAGAAAGAACTTTCAGGCGATGTGCAGAGCCACGCGTATGACTGACGAGAGATTCGGTGTTATACTGGTGGGTTCCATTTCGTCGACACTCATAAGTGTCTTGATGTCCGGATATATGCTTGTATCGGGCACTGATCTTCCGTCGAATGTATACGCCGTGATGGCATGTTGGACTGTGTTCTTTCTCCTATTTCTGATAGGTGTTACGACATTTGCCGCGTCGGTGAACAGTTCGGTGAGTATTTCATACCACACGGGTATTGTCGGTGTCCGGTTTTGTCGGTGAGTATTTCATACCACTCTGGTGTAATGACGACACATAGCTCTGGATACCAATATCAATATGTAATGTATGAAAGTAGCAGATAATAAACAATCAAGGTATACAAACTAAGTCGCGGAATACAAGACCCGAATGACAGGTGATTCTCGGATAGGTATTAGAACCTCATTATGAAATGAGTTAAGTAAAGCATGATGTGTCGGGGTGTAGCTGTTCCTTATATACTATTTGGGATGAATATTATATGAGGTATTTGGTAATACACATCGGCATTGGCTCTGCCGTTATGATCATTCCCTATGACCATATTTGGGCGATCGACTTCATTGTGTGCGGGTTTGGGCTGTGATTAAGATGTGTGAGGTTTCTGTAAGGAACCGAGCACTGATATTCGATTGTGGGTTCTTACTATACGTAGCACGGGTATACTATACAATTAGTGCTATACTAATATAATGGGGCATGGGTAGTTATGTTATGGGGCATGGGTAGTTATGTCCCAACCACATTAGTCCAGGAGATATTGGTCAACCTCTGCACCCCCCCCCCCAGGACTTAACTTCATCCCACTAATTTTCTTCCTTAGGGTCTCCTCTAATTTTGTTCACTTGTTAACAAGAAAAAAAAGTGGCCGCAGAGACTCCAGACAAGATGGCGTCCATCATGGCGGCCATTTTTTAAAAATGCACCAGGTCTCTTTGGTCGCCATTGTAGTAAAGATGATAGCACATACGGTCTTGTTTTCCGCTCGATTCGTTATGCTAATATACAACCCTTACATATTAGCCAAAAATCCGACACCAGAATCCAATATGGCGGCCAAGATGGCCGCCGAAATGTGAAAATATGCTATTTTTCTGACATGTTACCACCTTTCGTTTGTCTCTGTGGGAAAATGTTTGAATGTTTGCGTCATGTTATACATTTATCATATAGAGGAGTCATTGTCGAACACATGGTGACCATAATATGCATTCATTGCGGGATATTTTTGTACGATATCACGTTTTCCCAAATGCCGGTATCATAGGTCAAAGCCGAATGTCCGTTAATAACGCGATGTTATGTTTCGAATCAATGAATGTTATTGCTATTATAACAACACCCATGCATATATATTTGCAGGATATACTCGAGCTAGCATTCCTCTTATACCTGAGTTGAGGAATATTCACCCAAATCCAAGATGGCGGCCAAAATGGCCACCAGAAATAAAAAATAGCCGAAAATCGCTGATTTTAACATCAGTGAGCATTATTGTCATGACAACTCAACACCTGCTTACTATTGTAAGTTGGGAACACTTAGGCGAAGAACGTTCCTTGTACCATATCCAAATAAAAGTCCCCCAAATCCAAAATGGCGCCCACAATGGCGGACAGATTTGGAAAAATCACCGAAATTCCCTCATATTCACATCATTGGGCATTATTGTCGAGACAACTCCATCCATGCGTACAGTTGAGTTGGAAATACTGAGGTGAAGTAATTACCTTACATCTCATGCAAGAAATGGTTTTCCAAACCAAAGATGACGGCCAAAATGGCGACCGAAATTTGAAAACACGCCTACATTCCTTTACTTTCTTAGGATGGGCGTTATTGTTTCGCGATTACTACCCACCATTACATGTTGATATGTATGAATTATCCATTAGGGTTTGGCTATCAAAAGCCTAAAGGTAGGCAAGGCGAACGGCCATGATGGCATAACATCTAAAATGCTCAAAGAAACGGTGTATACGGTGTTTCAACCACTAAAAATAATCATTAAAAGATCTTTTGCACTTAAATCCTTTCCATCTGAATGGAAAATAGCTAATGTTGTACAGATTCATAAGAAAGATGATTGTTCTAATCCAGGAAATTATAGGCCAATATCATTACTGTCGTGCCTGGCAAAAGTTGTTGAGAAGGTAGTTTTGAAACATTTAATGTTACATTTTCATACTAACGATTTATTATATAAACATCAATCGGGGTTTGTCCCAGGCCACTCGACTACTTTCCAACTAATTGACTTGTACCATTCCTTGTGCCAATCTCTCGATAGTAAACTAGTGACCTGCTCAATATTTTGTGACATTTCTAAGGCGTTTGAGAGAGTTTGGCACACAGGACTGATACATAAACTGAAGCAGTACGGAATCGAAGGTAATATTTTAATATGGCTTTGCGATTATATTTCGAACCGTAAACAGAGTGTGGTTCTCTCCGGTGTAAGATCAGACTATATGCATCTTAAAGCAGGAGTGCCCCAGGGTTAAATCTTGGGACCTTTTTTATTTCTAATCTATATTAATGATCTGTCAGATACTATACAGTCTTTCACGCGCATGTACGCAGACGACACGTGTTTTACAAATTATTCACAGACCATAGAAGAGACGCGCTCAAACTTATCTACCGACTTAAATCGTATCACACACTGGGCAAAACAATGGCTAGTGACATTTAATCCCGACAAAACAAAAGCAATGTTATTTTCTTATAGATCGAACAGAGCAGAAGCTATTTTATCTGAAAATCCCATGACATTGAAATTCAACGGCGCTGACATCGAAATTGTTACATCACATCAACATTTGGGCATCGTCATTCAGTCTAATATGAATTGGGACATTCAAATTGCAAATATGTGTAAGAAAGTTGCATCTCGACTGGCCCAGCTGAGAAAGATGAAATATACTTTAAATAGACGTACTTTAGATTTGATGTATAATACATTTGTTTTACCATTAATGAACTATGGTGATATCATATGGGATAATGCACCAGCATACCTCCTTAAAAACCTGGACGATCTTCATTATGATGCAGCACGAATTGTTAGTGGCCTTACCAAATCTGTCTCAAACATAAATTTACTACGTGAACTTGGATGGAACACCCTTTCACAACGTCGAGCATGGCACAAGTTACGCCTTACATACCGAATAATGACACGAAACGCACCCCCATATATATTGGATAAAATTCCCCCAACAACAGGAGAAATAACTAAACAGAGATATGAATTCAGAAACCCTAATTACGTTCGAAATTTTACACCCGGTTCTCAACACACAAACTGTAGTTTCTTCCCTACAATGGTTTCGATTTGGAATAGTTTGGATAAAGTAGCTCAACAATGTACCTCGATCTCCATATTCTCAAATATTGTAAACCCCCTGTTGAAGACATTGAGACCACCAAACTCATATTGTATAGGAAGAAGAAGAGATAACATTTTACTATGTAGACTCCGAAACAGGTGTAGTGATTTAAACGGAGACAAGCTAAACAATTATTTTACAAAAAATCCTAAATGTAACTGTGGATACAAAGTCGAAGATGCTGATCACTTTCTGTTTACTTGTCCTTTTTACTTAAATGAAAGAGCTATAATGGAAGAAAAAATAGCTGGCATTGGACTACATATTGTCCATTCTGCATATTTACTTTGTGGATCACCATTTATTTCCTATAAAGAAAACTGCATTCTCTTCACAGCTGTACAGAAATACATCACATCGTCTCACCGTTTTTGTAATGGGAATATCGATTGGAATAGTAGACCACCAAATGATTCTATATAACCAAATTTATTACCTGCATACTCTGTACGATGATTCAATTACCTTACCCTATTTCCTGAACCAGCCTGATGTGTATATAAACAAATATTTACTTTTGTAGGAAAATTCAACAATCCGCATTAAATTTATGTTCGTGTCTTTATATTAGGGGAGAGGAGCGTTTTCTAAGTTGAAATAACTTGTGCTCCGATCCCCATTGTACTCCCATCATATGTTTATGTTATTACAGCTTGTGTATTATTACTTATATTATGTTAATGTATGGGATGTTCAATAAAATATGGAATGAATGAATGAAGTGATACCCACAGTCAATATGGCGGCCAAACTGGCGTGCAGAAATTGAAAAGAAGCTGATATTATCACATACTAATTTCAACTTTTTGTCATAATATTGATTTGTATAAACGAAACGGTACATAATATAAGCCATATATTAGTTTGAATGTAAGTCGTAGCCTTTTGGAAGGATGAAGACCCACAATCGCAATGTGGCATTTCAAAATCCATTATCCACTAAGGGCTCATACTGGCCGTAACCGTATATAGGTGCGCCGAATAGTCATATTATGACTTCCAAGAATCAAAACAACAGTACCTGAGCTTATTATGAATTGCCACATTCAGCATTATCTTGACTCGTTTCCGTCTCTTCGTCAGATTAATCTATCTCACTCACAACAACAGTTCACTACTGTTCTTTGTAGGAGTGTGCCACTAATCGGAATGTTTCAAACAATACATATGCCGGTGTCCAGCTCACGTGTTGGTTTCGAAAGCTTGGAATTCTTAGCGCGCTTCATTCGTGGTATAGCTTGTGGTATAATTCAGATGCTACATATGGGGTATATGCCTCATCTTGTGCGATACACTATAAAGGTATTCTGTCGATGCGTATACTAGCTTTCAGAAGGACCTATTTATCTGCGTATTGTCAGCTTTGGTGACCTAATGAATATAACAACGTGTACACCAGTCTGGTGATCTTCCCAAACAGCCACTTCTCAATATATGGTTCATCAATTCACATACTCATCTAATGCACTGACATACCCGGACAACTTCTGTATATGGCTTCGAATGTTGAAAGCCCGACATTTGACGGATGCATTTCTGCTAAGGCATAGAAGACCATAATGCACAATATACCCAAACACCTTGAACATGATCATAAGAACAAGCTTGTTGGCGTCCAGCAATCGTCTCACCGAACAGATCCAAGCAGATGATAACAATACACACGGTGCTAGTTTGTGGGTATGTGTCATGATAGTGGAAATGAAATTGGACCATGACGGCACCGCCCCTTATTTTGTTATGTTTTAGATTCAGACAGGATCTCATGTGTGGCTTTGCTTTCCTTGTATGCTAAGATTGTATGTTCCCATCCGTTTGGAAGCCCTTCTTAAACAACTGGACCAGGAGTATGCCATTGGCTACTGCTGTATAAGCCCCACCAAGATTGGGGTGTAGTCTTAAAGGTGATACCTTTGATAGTTGGTTGATATGTCATACTCACGCTGGTTGGTATGGTTCAAGAAAGTACAAATGCCATCAACAAAAGGGTGAAATGTTCAACGCGAAGAACATCCAGAGGAATGTTACGTTGATGAGCTCTTGCATTCAGTTCAACAAACGTTGGTACACCAAGTGATTTATTGGTAACATCACCAATGCGACCATTTTCCTACATGAGACATTAACTACTATATTCTAAAGTTATATATATAAAGCTATACGATCATAAAGGTCGCGTTCCCCAACGGCCACAGCCATTGCCATCGAGACTGTAAATTGTTCTTTAAATACATAGTGAAATAAATGCACCACAGTTCCTGACATTTTCTTGAATAATACCACCCACATACTGACACTAACCCCGAGAGAGGATAACAAAACACGCACACATTCATGCTATAAAGACATTATCCTTTAGTCCATCCGACTGTTTTGAGGGAGGTTAGCATATTATTATCCAGACAAAAGTGTACGTAGTTGAATCAGAAAGGCTTCGAAACGGATGTGGAAATACAATCTTACCACACCAAATAAAACCGACACGCATGACATTCGATATCTTAAACATGCACCAGGTGACAGGTGTATGGGTGGTGTATACAGTGGCCCATTTCATTCCCACTATCATGGAGCATGTCCACAAACTAGCACCACGAGCATTGTTCTTCTCTGCTGGGAGATATTCGACGAGACACTGCGGGGCGTCACACAGTTTGCTTCGGATAATGGTCAAGAAGTGTGGGCAGTCTGTGCACTAGGGTCTTCTTCTTAGCAGATAGACATTTGTCCAAGGGAACGAGACAGTTAGCAACCTTCGAAACACTGTCGAAGTTGTCCACATATGCCAATGCGTTCGCTGAGTTTGTGAGTTGACGAACCATCTATTGAGAAGTGACTAGCTAACTGGTTCGCCAGGTGTACATGTCGTTATCCATGGGGTATGAGACACATACATAGAGATGACCCTCTGTAAGCTAGACACCGGAAAATGAATAGTTTGAAACGTTATGATTAGAGGGACTCTACTCCCAGGAAGTGGTGAATACTTTGTCGGTGTGAGCGACCTAGATTTATCAGACAAAGAAATGGAAGCTTGTCCAGATAATTATGGACGTGACGTGGAAAATCAGAATCTGTTATCAGATAATTGTTCTGATATAACTATTCGGCGCACCTACGCTTACGGCCATTATCGGCGCTAGGTGGAGACTGGATTTCGAAATGCCACATCGCGATATTAATTGTGGTGTCTCATCTTTCCAGAAGGATACGAGCTATGTTATGCGTTTTAATACCTTTAAGTTGAACTAGTAGATGGTTTATGTACAGTTTCGTCCATACATACCGATATTATGACAAAAAGTTGAAATTAATATGTGAAAATATCGATTTCTTTTCAATTTCTAGCCACCAATTTAGCAGCGATCTTGGCTGTGAGTATCAATTGCCAAACCCTAATGAATACTTCATTTCACTATTCCATATCAACATGTAATGGTGGATAGAAATCGCGAAACAATAACGCCCATCGTAAGAAAGTAAAGGAATGTAGACTTGTTTTCAAATTTCGGTCGCCATTTTGGCCGCCATCTTCGATTTGGAAAACAATTTCTTGCATGAGATGCAATGTAACTACTTCACCTCAGTATTTCCAACTCAATTGTAAGCATGGGTGGAGTTGTCTCGACAATAATGCCCAATGATGTGAATATGAGGGAATTTCGGTGATTATTCAAAATATGTCCGCCATTGTGGGCGCCATTTTGGATTAGGGGGACTTTTATTTGGATATGGTACAAGGAAAGTTCTTCGCCTAAGTGTTCCCAACTTACAATAGTAAGCAGGTGTGGAGTTGTCATGACAATAATTTTCGGCGATTTTTTATTTCTGGTGGCCATCTTGGATTTGGGTAAATATTCCTCAACTCAGGTATAAGAGGAATCCTAGCTCGAGTATCTCCTGCAAATATATATGCATGGGTGTTGTTATAATAGCAATAACATTCATTGATTCGAAACATAACATCGCGTTATTAACGGAGATTAGGCTTTGACCTATGATACCGGCATTTGGGAAAACGTGATATCGGACAAAAATATTCCGCAATGAATTCATATTATGATCCCCATGTGTTCGCCAATCACTCCTCTATATGATAAATGTATAACATGACGCAAACATTCTAACATTTTCCCACAGAGACAAACGAAATGTGGTAACATGTAAAAAAAAAAGCATATTTTCACATTTCTGCGGCCATCTTGGCCGCCATATTGGATTCTGGTGTCAGATTTTTGACTAATTTGTAAGGGCTGTATATTAGCATAATGAATCGATCGGAAAACAAGACCGCATGTGCTATCATCTTTACTATAATGGCGATCAAAGAGACCTGGTGCATTTAAAAAAAATGGCCGCCATGATGGACGCCATCTTGTATGGAGTCTCTGCGGCCACTTTTTTTTCTTGTTAACAAGTGAACAAAATTAGAGGAGACCTTAAGGGAGAAAATTAGTGGGGTGAAGTTAAGTCCTGGGGGTGCAGAGGTCGACCAATATCTCCTGGACTACATAGGGCCGTGTCTTGGCGTCTTAGCGAGATTGTCGGTGAGTATTTCATACCACACGCGGCGTGGCTAGGCGGTCTCCGCGGGATTGTTGGGGTGACCAGTTCGGTGAATATTTCATACCACACGGTGGCGTGGCTTGACGGTTCTCGCGGGATTGTCGGACTTGGGATTTCCAATTGCACCCTCTTGAAACCTGCCCAAATTTTCTCTGTGAATCTAAACTTGCATCACTTCGATTCGAAATTTACAACTAATACGTCAAACATTCCAATCTAACATCCCCAACTGGTTAATATGTCTAACCGATTTATATTCTATTCCAAAACTTTGACCGAAAGTAGGAATATATTCAAGATATATCATATATCCAACTGCTGAATATGTTGGCTGTTTGAACGGGAATATATAGTTCGCAACATGCATAATACATGTAACCAAACTGACACATTTAAAACCCGAAGAGGGGAAGACCTAAAAATAGGCAGATATTGGAGGGTTAGATCGGAAACAAACGACATCAGACAATGTATTATTGTTTTGCCAATCACTCTCCAACTTACCATGCCTATTGAGTTCATCAATTCATAATGTTATCAGCGAACCACCCAACACCATGACAGTGCTTCTTGTATCTCTTAGAATCCCCATAAATGTTCAATTACAACACTATGCCTCTTATATATAGTGCCACTCCTACATTACAACGAATGAACCTCTTATATATAGTGCCACTCGTACATTACAACGAATTAACCTCGTATATATAGTGCCACTCGTACACTATAACGAATTACAACACTATGCCTCTTATATATAGTGCCACTCGTACATTGTAACGAATTACAACACTATGCCTCTTATATATAGTGCCACTCGTACATTATAACGAATTAACCTCTTATATATAGTGCCACTCGTACATTATAACGAATTACAACACTATGCCTCTTATATATAGTGCCACTCGTACATTATAACGAATTAACCTCTTATATATAGTGCCACTCGTACATTATAACGAATTAACCTCTTATATATAGTGCCACTCGTACATTACAACGAATTAACCTCGTATATATAGTGCCACTCGTACATTATAACGAATTACAACACTATGCCTCTTATATATAGTGCCACTCGTACATTATAACGAATTACAACACTATGCTTCTTATATATAGTGCCACTCGTACATTATAACGAATTACAACACTATGCCTCTTATATATAGTGCCACTCGTACATTATAACGAATTAACCTCTTATATATAGTGCCACTCGTACATTATAACGAATTAACCTCTTATATATAGTGCCACTCGTACATTATAACGAATTAACCTCTTATATATAGTGCCACTCGTACATTATAACAAATTAACCTCTTATATATAGTGCCACTCGTACATTATAACGAATTAACCTCTTATATATAGTGCCACTCGTACATTATAACGAATTACAACACTATGCCTCTTATATATAGTGCCACTCGTACATTATAACGAATTACAACACTATGCTTCTTATATATAGTGCCACTCGTACATTATAACGAATTACAACACTATGCCTCTTATATATAGTGCCACTCGTACATTATAACGAATTACAACACTATGCCTCTTATATATAGTGCCACTCGTACATTATAACGAATTAACCTCTTATATATAGTGCCACTCGTACATTATAACGAATTACAACACTATGCCTCTTATATATAGTGCCACTCGTACATTATAACAAATTAACCTCTTCGCTGCTAAATTACGCTATGACGTCATGTGCTCTGCTATTGACGCTCTTGCTATTTTCCAGTGTGAAAATAATATGACCAATCGCTAGCGTAATTAACGAACCAAAGCAAAACCACTCATATGAGGGGAGCTGTTTTTTTTTAATTTTTTTTTTTATCAAAATCAGTTTATAGATTCTCTGGTATTCCCTCCAAATAAGATTCACATAATACGTTTCACTTATTTGTATAATGCTATATTTCCTGGGTTCGTCGAATTAATGGACCCCAATCGTAATTTCGAGTATAAATTAGGCAAATCGTACTTCCGGATAGTCTTGGTCGACAGCTAGACTATTTATGGTTATAAACTACTAGTACCAACATCAAAGTGAAATTACCTTGTCGAGAGGGGAACGGTAACATATTTAATGAATTTAACCAATTAATTTTTTTTCTTGACGCCGGGTGAGCACTTCATAGCTGTTCATTTCATGCAAATGTGTCACCGTGTCGATTTCAACGAAAATAGACGAACAACGTCATCGTGTAACTTCCCCCATTGATGGAGTTCGCTTGAATTTATCTTCTGCTTTGTTCATAATTATGTGTTCCTTTCGATTCCAGAAAAATAGTATATTTATGGATTATCACATGCCTCTATGTACTATATAGTCTTATGATAACAATTAATTCCTTATTAAATATATGTTATTTCATTTCGCACAGTACCGCACCGTACCAAGTGCTGTGCATTAAATTCCCACATTCGCACAGTAAAACGGTCAATGTTTGATGGCATTCTTATTATATTTCACATCAGGAATTTCGATCACTTTTCACTCGCCCCGATGTATGTAGACTGTAGTTACTATAGTGTCGTTATTTTGTTGTGTCTTATTTTCTCAATAAAAGGTAAACTATAACGCTACGAATGAACTTACATTGTAATTCAATGTTCATAATTCTCATTTGCAATACCAGTAATCGAAAGACACCGTAACAAGATTTTCCGATTATGACATTAATGCTTTATGCCCACCGATCTACTGTGCGACAAACGCGCTCGCGAAATTCAAAACAGCTGAGCCGTATTAAATAATAATTGGTGATGTTACAAATCAGATATAGTCTATATTCGACCCAAAGCGTCCGGCTTTGGTTCATTATAACTGGAATATCAAAAGAACCAAGCTGTGTTCCCTGTAAATGTTAGGTAATGGAATACCAGTATAGCAGGGCAAATGACAGCAAATATTAAAGGATTACACCGGTGTAGTTTGTTATGTTTTTATCGGTGCCCGCTAATCCACTGAGTATTCTGCCGAAAGATTTTGTGATTTGCCGCCTGCAACTGAAGTTATGCCGATGCATGCGATTGATTATTCCATCATGGATTGGGCACTCTGCGAACGAAACGGATGTTTAGGTATATTTCGGGGGTTATACGTAGGATACAAAATTCCACTTTACGGATTATTAAACATGAAGAATAATCCCTTGTTTTAAACTGTATGACAACGATATGTGAGACGTGCACATAGACATCCACGATGACTGTCGAAATGGCTACATTTTAATAAGTCTATTCATAGTGTCTAGTTTAAAACAAATATCCATTATTTCGTAAATATTAACTGAATAACGGATATGCTATGAGAATAATAATATGTGCACATAAATATCCATGGTGGATGTCAAAATGGCTACATTTCAGATTATCTATTCCTATAGATTGACTTGTTTGGTAAATATTGACTAAATAACGGATATACTATTAAAATGAAAATATGTGGGATGTGCACATAAATATCCATGATGGCTGTCTGAACTGCTACGCGTTAGTATGTCTATTCACATAAATTGCCTTGTTTAAAACAAACATCCGTTATTTATAAATATTAAAGATGGATTATCTCTTTAAATGACAAATCTGAAATAGTTGCGTGGGTATAAAATAATAAATATGAAGTGAAGACACTTGTCCGGAAAGGCTTCTATCAATTAATATTGATTTAATTTCGAATAATTTATTGGGACCGTTTATTGGTCTATTTGAAAAAAAGACCATTCGGGTGATACCATATTAGTCCAGTCAATCTGGCTAAACAAAATAGGCCGACCTCACACTAATTGCAACATAATGTTTCTCTTCATGTGTGTACAGAGTAGTAACCAGAGATCACTATACAAAAAGTCCCAAAAACAATTGAGGTCGCCAAACTGGTTTCTGCCCGAGTTTATGTATATAGAGAGCGTTTCACTTTTGTTAAATATGTGATTTCACCACTTGGTCAGTTTAAGCTATTTTAGGGGGGGCTAAAGTTTGATAAAATATGTCATATGTTGTGTACTATTGTCGACATAAAGGTTTTAAACACATTACATGATCTTTTTAGTATAGGGGTGGCTTAGTTATTTTTATGTAGAGAGCGATTATTTTTCCAAAAAATGTGATTTCACCATTTGGTCAATTTAAGTCATTTTAGTCGGCTAAATTTGATAACATCTCTCACATTTTGTGTTGGCTACAATTGAGTTTGTTTATATAAAAGTCTCAGCCACATCACATGGTATTTTTGAATAAAAGAGTGGCTTAAACTTGAGAAATAACCGTATGAGTCTTCTGCATACGATAATAGTAACTCCTTGGTATAAATTAACTGCAAAATAACACCTTTTTAGACCCATGAGATAAACTATTGTCTAAACATTATATTTGCACAATAATATATCTCATGAGTCTGAAAAGGTGTTATTTTGCAGATAATTTATACCCGGGATTTACTATTGTTCTATAGAACTCAGCTAACCTGTATACTCTAATAGTCTTCATCACCACTCTCTATTTTTGATGCGGAATTTGTAAATGCAGATCATTTGCAGTGACCATGTCTAAATCATTTGATAAACCCTCCCAGTGCTGGATCTGGCAATATACTCTGAGGCTGTGGTATTTTGCAGCTGGCTGAAGTTGTCGCGGCTCAATGTGCGAAGTTCCCTTTTCATTCCTTTTTGCAGAAAACATTGAGATTAATGTCAGCATCATCGTTGTAGAGAAGTACCAGGGCGTTTTCGTCTGCATCTATGATTTCATCACTAGTGGCATTTATATTGTTGAATACAGCGGCATATTAGCGGAAATCTTCATTGTGCAGAAATGTCTTCAAGGAAGCCCCTTTTCCAATTCCAAATAGTATCGGTGTTGTGTCGCAACCAAAAACCGCGTGGATAAATAAGATATTGTCGTATATGGGTACCGATGGCTGTTTCTTAATTTGACCAATGTCCCAACTGTTTGGCTGATTCTTCTTGACATTCACCGTTGGTACAGAAAATACTGTAACCATCAGTTTCAGCATAATATAAGAGAAGAACTGGGATATCTTTATCCTCTCCTATCAGGATGGTATCATTCGTTAACGAGGCACCAATGGCAGTGTGCGCGGTCAGTAAATAGGCATCAGATTCAGCATATTTGATGTCACACCCCAACTTCATGAGCTTTTTGGGGGTCCCACGCGTAGCGTTCCGAATCACCCAACGGGTGGCAATCTGCACACTCAGTGTTCCAAACCACACAAGTGTCAATGTCATCAAGTGAGTGTGCCAAACCACCCAAAATGTCTGTTCATATTCACCCAACCCGTGTCCTAAAAATACAAATGGTGTCCAAAAACCACCCAATATATCTTCAAAATGATCCAATGAGTGCCCCCCCCCCCTGAATGGTGTCCCAAACCATACCATGAGTGCCACCCAAAACACACAGGTAGTGTCCCCGACAACCCAAAGGGTGTCGTATTCACACAATAAGTGTTCCATGCCACCCGATGCATACTCCAAACCACACAATGGGTGTCACCATAGTGTCAAAAAACAGTCAACAGTTGACAAAAACCACCATATGACTGTCCCAAACCATCAATTAAGTGGCCCAAACTACACAACGTGTGTCACAGATGTCCCAAACAGTCTAACTGGTCTCTGAAACCACACGAGTGTACCACATTTTCCATCTAGTGCTCCAAACCAATCAGGTAGTGTCCCCAACCACCCAATTGGTGTCCTTATTCACAAAATAAGTATTCCATACCCAGACCATCCAATCAGTGTCCCAGGCCATCCACCGAGAGTCCTAAACCAACCCATATGTGTCTCAAGCCCCGTTTGAGTGTCCCAAATGACCCAAGTAGTGTCCCAAACCACCCAGCGAGTGTCACAAGCTACAAAAATGTACCCAACGAGTACACAAAACCACCCATGTGGTGTCCGAAACCACCCAACCATTGCCGTTAACTAGACGTCGTTTGTCCCAAACCATCACAAAGAGTGCCCCAAACCACACAACTGGTATTTCAGTTCATTTGGAGTATCTATGACCACCCAACTAGTGTCTGAAACCACACGTTGGGTCTTCAAATGAGTGTCTTTAACCACAGTAGTGTACATAGCTATTCATGGAGTATCCCAACTGATCATCCGACTGTCACTCAAATGAGTTACACAAACCATCCAATGATTGTCCCGTGGTTCCGTAAACTTGTTGGATGGTTGAGATGATTCGGTAGATTGCCTGTGACACTCATTCGATGCTTTGGATAACTACGTATACGGTTTGATGTTCTAATCAATCGTGGTGATTTAAATTATTTGGGATATGTCTTTGGCATCCCTTGGTTGGTTTAGGGCACTCATTTGGTTGAGCTGTGGCTCTTGGTGTGTAGTTTTGGGACACCATTCGATGGTATGTGATCTCAGTTGATGGATGGGACACACTTTGGTGGTTTGTGATACTAGTTGGATAGATCTAGACACTAGTTTGGTAGTTTGAAATTGGAACACCTGCTGTTTGTCATAGGACACTATTTGTATGATTTGATACACCTGTAGGGTGGATCGATTTGGCACTCAGTACGCGTTACCTCGATCCAGCAGCAATTGAAGCATCTCATTGTGAGAAATAATCACGAAACGCTCTTTATGTGTAATTTACTTCACTTTTTGTTCAATGGGTATGTGGTGTTGACAATATTTAAAGTCATAGACATATTTCAAGCCGATAAGGCAAAAATAATAACACATTTCCGCTGTGTTTAAAATAAGTTAGGATATGTTAAAAGATTTGTATAACCCTATCATGGAACCCCGTTTCTATGGTAATTCTCTAATACAAATTATTGTCAAACATTCGTTGAATATTCTTTAAACATGAATTATTTTCTCAAATTGGTTCATTGTGATAAATTAGACAGAAATAAACCTTCATAAATCTGTTTTATCCTGTTGCATTGCCTAGGAATAGGGATTTCCCATTATAGCTATCCTTTGCTACGGAAGAAATAGATGCATAGCAATCGTTGCTAAGTGGGTCTTATATGGTTGTCTCCAAATCTCGAAATGATTGCTTAGGTGTCAGGTACCTATATAAAATATTTCATCAAAACATTTGCAATTCTTATGTTCTTTCACCTAATCGCCTGGAGCCGATTGGTGCACAATTTTCACCAGAAATTTGGAAATTTTAAGTCATCAAAAATCACATGTTTGCAATGAGGGACTTTTTGGGACTTTTATATGTTATTTGTTGAACCTTTTTCTACATTATAGCGCTGACATAAATTATGTTGCAATTAGTGTGAGGTTGAATCACTATATTGACTGGACTATATAGCGATATAGAGCATTAGCCGGTTCATATGGCTACATACCGAATGTCAAATGTCCCAGATTGATTGGTTGTATTGTTTTATCCCATAGTTATAAGCGATAATGAGTATAATTAACGTTTATTTGTGACAAAATTACACAATAAAATTTATGTTCTCTGATAACAGTAGCCACTATTGTTCGTTTACTAAACAACCACACTCTTTTAGACCAGAACATATTCGAAATATCTCTTGCATTAAGCGTTATATTTCAACCACCTTCGAAATATCCAGTCGAGCTTGTACACAACTAATGAGCTATATTATCTCGATTGTTTTGAAGTTTTACTAAGCACATACATAATGGGCCACATGCTAGTACTTTCGCGTACGAAATTACGTGCTTTACTATCGGATGGTGATTCTGTTCACCTCAAGGGAATTCGTTACATTTTATCCGAAATCCTAATTTGTGGTGCCGTACAGCTCTATTGAATGACTGGTTTATAAACTAGTCCACCCTGTGATTACGACTGCATACGTGGTATTATTCGTCTCCGCCAGTCATGTGTACACGGCGAAGCAGATTCACACGATGTTCATTTCCTATAGTCAGCCCATGAGCACGAGATGGTTTATGGCATTCCGATTTCCGTACATATTATCATATGAAGAAAAGTCAATACATTATTTGTCTGTCCTGAATACCTGTGTGATTTTAGTTTCGAGCTGTGTTTATCCGCAGAAAAAGGGAGAGCCATTACTACATTGAATAATTCCCCGTATATATCAGGGATTTCATTAGGCACTCGTTATGACTTCCGGTGAGTTTTAAAATGTCCATCGCGCTGTTATATAAATGAAATGGATTGGTACCGCAATCATTTGTAACTTGTAAGTGGTGAAAGTGAAATTCCCCGACACAATCGATATAGTGCAGGTTAAATGTGTCAAGATGAAGCTTTGCAACATGCATGTCTAAAAGAAAACATATTACTATGCGAAGTAATGTCAATACATAATTGCCTTCCTATTAGTTTCGAATTTGTGTATGCATTTGCAAAAGAACAAAGGGTCGGCCATTACTACGTCAAATAATTTCACACCTGTATATCCTGGATTCCATTAGAAACTCGCTTTGGCTTCCGTTTTAAAACACACAAGGCGCTGTCGCAATGGCTTGCTGGCACAGTCACTAGCCTCACTGACGCTTAACACATAAGGGCAAATGACCGACTGGCTTTGTTAACAGCAATGGACAGAGGATAACGGTCTTATTGTATTTGCCAACGAATAACGGTAGAGCGATTACGATACATTAAATAAACTCACACCAGTTGTTCCGCGATTCCATTAGGCACTCTCTGTGACGTCCGGATGAGTTTTAAAACACCCATCGTGCTGTCAAAATGTATCCAGCAGATTGGTGGCATAACTATTCACATTCAACACAAGATCGACTTGCCTCAGCCGGTCATTATTTCGTGAGTCTTGATAACGCTGCACGACATATGCCGGATTACCATGGATAGACATGACAACACAAGCACCGTTGGTGCCACAATCACTTGCCTCACTGACATTCAACACCAGGACAACACAGGTACATGTTACCCATGTCGCTCATTAAGCTTGTGATTTTCTTGATAACGTTACACGACTTATATCGGATTACCCTGCAAACGTCACATTAATTAACAACACACCGAAGTTTAATTTGTAGAGTTGTTCCAGCCTAGCGTTGCTTGCTGCCTCATGCGTAGAATATCTTTAACAATTGGACCACGCGACTACTCACCAGCAATCGGTCAGTTGAACTCTGCACGCGAGAGAACGCCAGATTCGAACCGGAAATGCGAATGAACATTGTGTATTGGGTCATATTATAAAATAGCCCGCCTGTCGTGGAGTCATACGTTAGAGAGAGAGAGAGTCCGCTGCTATCGTGATTGTGTGGATATGGTATGAACAGCTATTTTAAGTATGAAATTACTCTTCATATAATACAGACAGACGACAGAGGAAAACATTCTAACCTGTATGGTGTGCCACCCTACTGCTATTTGTTGAACTGATTAGTTGAACTACATTAAATAGTGATAAAGTAACTACTCAGCAGCGATTATTCAGCTGAAACGACCCGATCAAATTCCAGAGAAATATACACGTGAGAACAACGAAAATGCATATATGATTTGTGCTATGAATAATAGTACTTCCAGAAATATCACGCATAGGTTGTGGAGTCATAGTTACGTGTAATCCAGAACCTGCTAATACATCATAAAGTTGTTCAATTGTGGTTATATAGTGAACGGTAATTTGAAGTGAGATTCGCACAATACAGGACATGAATAATTCTGTTTCACCCGTTCCCAATTTTGAGTTAGGCCGAACACTTATTCCAATTGAGCGGAGCCTCGATGTAATCGGGATGCGGTTCTGTAAAAATAAACGGCGAAGGTTTTATTGTTACTTCGTTATGACAGTACTGATATATAACGTTGTCCGGTTCCTGTCAAGCATTTTCATGAGTATGGTATTCGAACTGTCAGCGGACACATCAATGCGAATTATGCTCCAAGTGTTGTTCATAAACGCGGCAATCAATGCATTCACGGCTATGTGGATAACACGGACAGACAGACTACAACAGATCACCCAGCTAATAGATGCAGCAATAGACAAAAACATAATACCGAATGCGACCAACGTTATGTCAAAATGTTCTAAACAAGTGTGGTTGATTACAATTAGTGCTTGGGTTGTAAGTCTGACAACTTTTGGATTGATTATAGTTGGATCATTCGTAGAAGGAGCAACGTTAGGTACTTTAAATAGATATCCCTTTCCTGAATACAATGAACATTGTTCACAGTGTATATACCTGCCTGTGTTAGTTATTGCCTTTTATTCTGAATCAGCCGTGTTCCTACCGACAGTTTTTGCAATATCGTTTTACAACATGTTGTCAATCGGCTTCTCGGCTGTTAACGAACATTTCCGGAAAATGCAGAAGAACGCTACTGACGTTGCGATATTCCGTAAGAACTTTCAGTCGATGTGCAGAGCCACGCATATTACCGACGATAGTTTCAGTGTAATACTGTTAGTTTCCATTTTTTCGACACTCATGACTGTCTTGATGTCCGGATATCAGCTGGTTTCAGGCACTGACCTCCCATCGAATGTATACGCCGTGATTACGTGCTGGCATGTATTCTTTCTTCTGTTTCTGATATATATGACCACATTCGCCGCTTCAGTGAACACAAAGGTGAGTATTTCTCAATGTTTCAAATTGGGAGAAGTCACTATCTGATTATTAGTGATAATTCACTATCTGATTATTAATGAGAAGTCACTATCTGATTATTAGTGAGAAGTCACTATCTGATTATTAGTGAGAAGTCACTATCTGATTATTAGGGAGAAGTCACTATCTGATTATTAGTGAGAAGTCACTATATGATTATTAGGGAGAAGTCACTATCTGATTATGAGGGAGAAGTCACTATCTGATTATTAGTGAGAAGTCACTATCTGATTATTAGGGAGAAGTCACTATCTGATTATTAGTGAGAAGTCACTATCTGATTATTAGTGAGAAGTCACTATCTGATTATTAGTGAGAAGTCACTATCTGATTATTAGTGAGAAGTCACTATCTGATTATTAGGGAGAAGTCACTATCTGATTATTAGGGAGAAGTGGACTGACATCAGGGAGAATTCATAATGACTCAAGTTCGATTTACATACCAACATCACAATTCTATGATCCAATAAGTATTATGCAACAAAAGAGCTCATTTATAATAAGATTATAGTGAGTAAGGACACCATTATAATACATTATAGTGAGTAAGTACACCATTATAATACATTATAGTGAGTAAGTACACCATTATAATACGTTATAGTGAGTAAGTACACCATTATAATACATTATGGTGAGTAAGTACACCATTATAACACATTATAGTGAGTAAGAACACCATTATAATACATTATAGTGAGTAAGAACACCATTATAATACATTATAGTGAGTAAGGACACCATTATAATACATTATAGTGAGTAAGTGCACCATTATAATACATTATAGTGAGTAAGAACACCATTATAATAAATTATATTGAGTAAGTACACCATTATAATACATTATAGTGAGTAAGTACACCATTATAATACATTATAGTGAGTAAGGACACCATTATAATACATTATAGTGAGTAAGTACACCGTCATAATACAGTATAGTGAGTAAGAACACCATTATAATACATTATAGTGAGTAAGAACACCATTATAATATATTATAGTGAGTAAGAACACCATTATAATACATTATAGTGAGTAAGAACACCATTATAATACATTATAGTGAGTAAGAACAACATTATAATACATTATAGTGAGTAAGAACAACATTATAATACAGTATAGTGAGTAAGTACATCATTATAATACATTACAGTGAGTAAGACACCATTATAATACATTATAGTGAGTAAGTACACCATTATAATACATTATAGTGAGTAAGAAAACCATTATAATACATTATAGTGAGTAAGTACACCATTATAATACATTATAGTGAGTAAGTACACCATTATAATACATTATAGTGAGTAAGGACACCGTTATAATACATTATAGTGAGTAAGAACACCATTATAATAAATTATAGTGAGTAAGAACACCATTATAATATATTATAGTGAGTAAGAACACCATTATAATACATTATAGTGAGTAAGAACACCATTATACTACATTATAGTGAGTAAGAACAACATTATAATACATTATAGTGAGTATGTACACCATTATAATACATTATAGCGAGTAAGTACACCATTATAATACATTATAGTGAGTAAGGACACCATTATAATACATTATAGTGAGTAAGTACACCATTATAATACATTATAGTGAGTAAGGACACCATTATAATACATTATAGTGAGTAAGTACACCATTATAATACATTATAGTGAGTAAGGACACCATTGTAATACATTATAGTGAGTAAGTACACCATTATAATACATTATAGTGAGTAAGTACACCATTGTAATACATTATAGTGAGTAAGTACACCATTATAATACATTATAGTGAGTAAGTACACCATTGTAATACATAATAGTGAGTAAGGACACCATTATAATACATTATAGTGAGTAAGTACACCATTATAATACATTATAGTGAGTAAGTACACCATTATAATACATTATAGTGAGTGAGTACACCATTATAATACATTATAGATAGTACTTACACCATTATAATACATTATAGTGAGTGAGGACACCATTATAATACATTATAGTGAGTAAGTACACCATTATAATACATTAGAGTGAGTGAGGACACCATTATAATACATTATAGTGAGCAAGGACACCATTATAATACATTATAGTGAGTAAGGACACCATTATAATGCATTATAGTGAGTAAGGACACCATTATAATACATTATAGTGAATAAGTACACCATTATAATACATTATAGTGAGTAAGTACACCATTATAATACATTATAGTGAGTAAGTACACCATTATAATACATTATAGTGAGTAAGGACACCATTATAATACATTATAGTGAGTAAGTACACCATTATAATACATTATAGTGAGTGAGGACACCATTATAATACATTATAGTGAGTAAGGACACCATTATAATACACTATAGTGAGTAAGGACACCATTATAATACATTATAGTGAGTAATGACACCATTATAATACATTATAGTGAGTAAGGACACCATTATAATTCATTATAGTGAGTAAGGACACCATTATAATACATTATAGTGAGTAAGTACACCATTATAATACATTATAGTGAGTAAGTACACCATTATAATACTTTTTAGTGAGTAAGTACACCATTATAATACATTATAGTGAGTAAGTACACCATTATAATACATTATAGTGAGTAAGTACACCATTATAATACATTATAGTGAGTAAGGACACCATTATAATACATCATAGTGAGTAAGTACACCATTATAATACATTTTAGTGAGTAAGGACACCATTAGAATACATCATATTGAGTGAGTACACCATTATAATACATTATAGTGAGTAAGTACACCATTATAATACATTATAGTGAGTGAGTACACCATTATAATACATTATAGTGAGTAAGTACACCATTATAATACATTATAGTGAGTAAGTACACCATTATAAAACATAATATTGAGTAAGTACACCATTATAATACAATATAGTTAGTAAGGACACCATTATAATACATTATAGTGAGTAAGGACACCATTATAATACATTATAGTGAGTAAGTACACCATTATAATACATTATAGTGAGTATGGACACCATTATAATACATTATAGTGAGTAAGTACACCAGTATAATACATTATAGTGAGTAAGGACACCATTATAATACATTATAGTGAGTAAGGACACCATTATAATACATTATAGTGAGTAAGTACACCATTGCAATACATTATAGTGAGTAAGGACACCATTATAATACATTATAGTGAGTAAGGACACCATTATAATCAGAAAATACAGTTTAAATAGGCTGTAGGAACATTTGTATACTGTTGGATGATATAGAAGTCACATCTCTCGTTGACAAAATAGGGAGAAGTGGCACAATTAAGGAAGATCTCCCAAGTCTTTCTGAATACCATATATCTCGTCCCAAAGTAATAATAAACTGTTCGATATAATTCAGCAATATATGTTAGCAACAAAGAGTTTCGATAACTGAATTTAAAACAAAATATATTCACAAGGAAGGACTACAATTTGTCTTAGTACACCGATAAATATTTGAGCTACGCAGTTTAGTCCCTTTTGTATTATATGCCAATAAAATACGTTTCAAGTCAAAGTCAGGTACTTCTTGCGACAGGTTCGGGCTAGTTGGTCACCTACAGCAATTTCCAATCAAACGTTCAGATTGGTTATAAATGCCCAACCTATCTAATGTTTGAAACTATCAAACCGATGGTCATTTAAGTCTAAAGATTTGGCCATATAAAGTAAAAACATATAGGAATTGCTATGCGATGAATTCCATTTTATTATTCTGTGTCCGCAACTTGAACAATTACGAGAAAAATACATTCCAAATGCTTGTTATGACGAACCTTCGAGGGACCTCTTATTCGAACTTCTTAACTCGACCAGCCCTGACAAATTAAACAATTTGGCGATCTTGTTTTATAAACTCGGATTGAAAACATTTTAATAAAAAGGACACAATTGTGAATGATGAATAAGATACGTAATAAATGCAAATATTGTTTGTTTGTAGCTTTATTGTGTGTGTTTTGTATATGTTTAGTGTGTGCTAATGCTGCATGTTTGTTTATTTCAATGTGTCAAATGTTCCTTGTATGATTGTTTGAGCATTTATAGAATGTTTTATAAGTGTAAATAGTGTAAATAAATAGTTAACCCATCGCTCATGTTCCATATAAAAATGGCTGAGATTAAAGCATGATTCATTTATTCAATATGTGTCCAAAAACAACATCATTTGTATTAAATATTAGTTGGAAGCTGAAATTATCGATATATATTGTTTTCATAATGCATATGATGCAGGCATGCATTTCCGACTGTTTAAATTGTTTGGCACAGCTCTCCCCCCTCTCTCTCTCTCTCTCTCTCTTCGCATTTATATGCCGTCAGTGTTTTTAGGCTTGTCTTATTTGTCCTGTTTCTGATATATATGACGACATTCGCCGCGTCGTTGGAAAAAACGGTGGTAACTTCATGCCACATACGTCACTTGTTATAATGCTTGCCTTATCGAATGGATAAGTAATCAAGGTAGTTGTCACCTGATACATACCGATGTTACTCTGTCGTAATACAAAACTATTAGTTAAAATGCCTTAGTGTTATAGGGTATGTGGCATGCCACGCCAGCCGTTGAGGCATGCCAATATCCCATAATATGTCAAATATAGCGAATTTTCGAAATATGAAATACCACGAAAAAGCGAAATAGGAAAATACAGCGAAATAAAAAATGCATCGAAAAAACGAAATAGCGCGAATTATAGAAATAAGAAATTATTTTAATTAACTAAATAACGGAGATATTTGAAAAAGTTTTTTTGACGGAATAACGGAAATATTTGAAGAACTGTCTTAAAGAGCGTAACACAAACCTCCCCCAAGTCCCCCAAACCTCCTCTTTGAAGAACTGTCTTAAAGAGCGTAACACAAACCTCCCCCAAGCCCACCCACCCAATAGAAGAATTTGACTTATATTTCACCAGAGTTGATCTCTTGTGGTGTTGTAATTTCTCATACAAATCGCCGTTATTTCGTAAAGTTACATTATTTATAGAGTTACTACTCTTTGGCAATGTTAGGATTTTAGCTTTTCAAAGAGCCTGTGGCGTGCATCAACGGCTGGCGTGGCACGCCACATACCCTATAACACTGAGAACTTTTAACTAATAGTTTTGTATTACTACAGAGTAACATTGGTCTGAATCAGGTGGTATTTACTATTTACTATTTACTCATTTGGACATATAATAGGAGGGCATGATACATACTCTTTGGTGGGATGTTCAAGAAATAACATATAATAGGAGGCCATGATACATACTCTTTGGATGGATGTTCAGGAAATAAGATATAATAGGAGGGCATGATACATACTCTTTGGTGGGATGTTCAGGAAATAAAATATAATAGGAGGGCATGATACATACTATTTGGTGGGATGTTCAGGAAATAAAATATAATAGGAGGCCATGATACATACTCTTTGGTGGGATGTTCAAGAAATAAAATATAATAGGAGGGCATGATACATACTCTTTGGTGGGATGTTCAGGAAATAACATATAATAGGAGGGCAGGATACATACTCTTTGGTGGGATGTTCAGGAAATAAAATATAATAGGAGGGCATGATACATACTCTTTGGTGGGATGTTCAGGACATAAAATATAATAGGAGGCCATGATACATACTCTTTGGTGGGATGTTCAGGAAATAAAATATAATAGGAGGCCATGATACATACTCTTTAGTGGGATGTTCATGAAATAAAATATAATATGAGGCCATGATACATACTCTTTGGTGGGATGTTCAGGAAATAAAATATAATAGGAGGCCATGATACATACTCTTTGGTGGGATGTTCAGGAAATAACATATAATAGGAGGCCATGATACATACTCTTTGGTGGGATGTTCAGGAAATAACATATAATAGGAGGCCATGATACATACTCTTTGGTGGGATGTTAAGGAAATAAAATATAATAGGAGGCCATGATACATACTCTTTGGTGGGATGTTCAGGAAATAAAATATAATAGGAGGCCATGATACATACTCTTTGGTGGGATGTTCAGGAAATAAGATATAATAGGAGGCCATGATACATACTCTTTGGTGGGATGTTAAGGAAATAAAATATAATAGGAGGCCATGATACATACTCTTTGGTGGGCTGTTCAGGAAATAAAATATAATAGGAGGCCATGATACATACTCTTTGGTCGGATGTTCAGGAAATAAAATATAATAGGAGGCCATGATACATACTCTTTGGTGGGATGTTCAGGAAATAAAATATAATAGGAGGCCATGATACATACTCTTTGGTGGGATGTTCAGGAAATAAAATATAATAGGAGGGCATGATACATACTCTTTGGTGGGATGTTCAGGAAATAAAATATAATAGGAGGGCATGATACATACTCTTTGGTGGGATGTTCAGGAAATAAAATATAATAGGAGGGCATGATACATACTCTTTGGTGGGATGTTCAGGAAATAAAATATAATAGGAGGGCATGATACATACTCTTTGGTGGGATGTTCAGGAAATAAAATATAATAGGAGGCCATGATACATACTCTTTGGTGGGATGTTCAGGAAATAAAATATAATAGGAGGGCATGATACATACTCTTTGGTGGGATGTTCGGAAATAAAATATAATAGGAGGGCATGATACATACTCTTTGGTGGGATGCTCAGGAAATAACATATAATAGGAGGGCATGATACATACTCTTTGGTGGGATGTTCAGGAAATAAAATATAATAGGAGGGCATGATACATACTCTTTGGTGGGATGTTCAGGAAATAAAATATAATAGGAGGGCATGATACATACTCTTTGGTGGGATGTTCAGGAAATAAAATATAATAGGAGGGCATGATACATACTCTTTGGTGGGATGTTCAGGAAATAACATATAATAGGAGGGCATGATACATACTCTTTGGCGGGATGTTCAGGAAATAACATATAATAGGAGGGCATGATACATACTCTTTGGTGGGATGTTCGGAAATAAAATATAATAGGAGGGCATGATTCATACTCTTGGGTGGGATGTTCAGGAAATAACATATAATAGGAGGCCATGATACATACTCTTTGGTGGGATGTTCAGGAAACAACATATAATAGGAGGGCATGATACATACTCTTTGGTGGGATGTTCAGGAAATAACATATAATAGGAGGGCATGATACATACTCTTTGGTGGGATGTTCAGGAAATAAAATATAATAGGAGGGCATGATACATACTCTTTGGTGGGATGTTCAGGAAATAAAATATAATAGGAGGGCATGATACATACTCTTTGGTGGGATGTTCAGGAAATAAAATATAATAGGAGGGCATGATACATACTCTTTGGTGGGATGTTCAGGAAATAAAATATAATAGGAGGGCATGATACATACTCTTTGGTGGGATGTTCAGGAAATAAAATATAATAGGAGGGCATGATACATACTCTTTGGTGGGATGTTCAGGAAATAAAATATAATAGGAGGCCATGATACATACTCTTTGGTGGGATGTTCAGGAAATAAAATATAATAGGAGGGCATGATTCATACTCTTTGGTGGGATGTTCAGGAATAACATATAATAGGAGGGCATAATACATACTCTTTGGTGGGATGTTCGGAAATAACATATAATAGGAGGGCATGATACATACTCTTTGGTGGGATGTTCAGGAAATAACATATAATATGAGGCCATGATACATACTCATTGGTGGGATGTTCAGGAAATAAAATATAATAGGAGGGCATGATACATACTCTTTCGTGGGATGTTCAGGAAATAAAATATAATAGGAGGGCATGATACATACTCTTTGGTGGGATGTTCAGGAAATAAAATATAATAGGAGGCCATGATACATACTCTGTGGTGGGATGTTCAGGAAATAAAATATAATAGGAGGGCATGATACATACTCTTTGGTGGGATGTTCGGAAATAAAATATAATAGGAGGGCATGATACATACTCTTTGGTGGGATGTTCAGGAAATAACACATAATAGGAGGGCATGATACATACTCTTTGGTGGGATGTTCAGGAAATAAAATATAATAGGAGGGCATGATACATACTCTTTGGTGGGATGTTCAGGAAATAAAATATAATAGGAGGGCATGATTCATACTCTTTGGTCGGATGTTCAGGAAATAAAATATAATAGGAGGGCATGATTCATACTCTTTGGTGGGATGTTCAGGAAATAAAATATAATAGGAGGGCATGATACATACTCTTTGGTGGGATGTTCAGGAAATAAAATATAATAGGAGGCCATGATACATACTCTTTGGTCGGATGTTCAGGAAATAAAATATAATAGGATGGCATGATACATACTCTTTGGTCGGATGTTCAGGCAATAAAATATAATAGGAGGCCATGATACATACTCTTTGGTGGGATGTTCAGGAAATAAAATATAATAGGAGGCCATGATACATACTCTTTGGTGGGATGTTCAGGAAATAAAATATAATAGGAGGCCATGATACATACTCTTTGGTCGGATGTTCAGGAAATAAAATATAATAGGATGGCATGATACATACTCTTTGGTGGGATGTTCAGGAAATAAAATATAATAGGAGGCCATGATACATACTCTTTGGTCGGATGTTCAGGAAATAAAATATAATAGGATGGCATGATACATACTCTTTGGTCGGATGTTCAGGCAATAAAATATAATAGGAGGCCATGATACATACTCTTTGGTGGGATGTTCAGGAAATAAAATATAATAGGAGGCCATGATACATACTCTTTGGTGGGATGTTAAGGAAATAAAATATAATAGGAGGCCATGATACATACTCTTTGGTGGGATGTTCAGGAAATAAAATATAATAGGAGGCCATGATACATACTCTTTGGTGGGATGTTCAGGAAATAAAATATAATAGGAGGCCATGATACATACTCTTTGGTGGGATGTTAAGGAAATAAAATATAATAGGAGGGCATGATACATACTCTTTGGTGGGATGTTCAGGAAATAAAATATAATAGGAGGCCATGATACATACTCTTTGGTCGGATGTTCAGGAAATAAAATATAATAGGATGGCATGATACATACTCTTTGGTGGGATGTTCAGGAAATAAAATATAATAGGAGGGCATGATACATACTCTTTGGTGGGATGTTCAGGAAATAACATATAATAGGAGGGCATGATACATACTCTTTGGATGGATGTTCAGGAAATAAAATATAATAGGAGGCCATGATACATACTCTTTGGTGGGATGTTCAGGAAATAAAATATAATAGGAGGGCATGATTCATACTATTTGGTGGGATGTTCAGGAAATAACATATAATAGGAGGCCATGATACATACTCTTTGGTGGGATGTTCAGGAAATAACATATAATAGGAGGCCATGATACATACTCTTTGGTGGGATGTTAAGGATATAAAATACAATAGGAGGCCATGATACATACTCTTTGGTGGAATGTTCAGGAAATAAAATATAATAGGAGGGCATGATACATACTCTTTGGATGGATGTTCAGGAAATAAAATATAATAGGAGGCCATGATACATACTCTTTGGTGGGATGTTCAGGAAATACAATATAATAGGAGGGCATGATTCATACTATTTGGTGGGATGTTCAGGAAATAAAATATAATAGGAGGGCGTGATACATACTCTTTGGTGGGATGTTCAGGAAATAAAATATAATAGGAGGCCATGATACATACTCTTTGGTCGGATGTTCAGGAAATAACATATAATAGGAGGGCATGATACATACTCTTTGGTGGGATGTTCAGGAAATAACATATAATAGGAGGGCATGATACATACTCTTTGGTGGGATGTTCAGGAAATAACATATAATAGGAGGGCATGATACATACTCTTTGGATGGATGTTCAGGAAATAACATATAATAGGAGGCCATGATACATACTCTTTGGTGGAATGTTCAGGAAATAAAATATAATAGGAGGGCATGATACATACTCTTTGGTGGGATGTTCAGGAAATAAAATATAATAGGAGGGCATGATTCATACTCTTTGGTGGGATGTTCAGGAAATAAAATATAATAGGAGGGCATGATTCATACTCTTTGGTGGGATGTTCAGGAAATAAAACATAATAGGAGGGCATGATACATACTCTTTGGTGGGATGTTCAGGAAATAAAATATAATAGGAGGCCATGATACATACTCTTTGGTGGGATGTTCAGGAAATAAAATATAATAGGAGGGCATGATACATACTCTTTGGTGGGATGTTCAGGAAATAAAATATAATAGGAGGGCATGATACATACTCTTTGGTGGGATGTTCAGGAAATAAAATATAATAGGAGGGCATGATACATACTCTTTGGTGGGATGTTCAGGAAATAAAATATAATAGGAGGCCATGATACATACTCTTTGGTGGGATGTTCAGGAAATAAAATATAATAGGAGGCCATGATACATACTCTTTGGTGGGAAGTTCAGGAAATAAAATATAATAGGAGGGCATGATTCATACTCTTTGGTGGGATGTTCAGGAAATAAAATATAATAGGAGGGCATGATACATACTCTTTGGTGGGATGTTCAGGAAATAAAATATAATAGGAGGCCATTATACATACTCTTTGGTGGGATGTTCAGGAAATAAAATATAATAGGAGGCCATGATACATACTCTTTGGTGGGATGTTCAGGAAATAAAATATAATATGAGGCCATGATACATACTCTTTGGTGGGATGTTCAGGAAATAACATATAATAGGAGGGCATGATACATACTCTTTGGTGTGATGTTCAGGAAATAACATATAATAGGAGGGCATGATACATACTCTTTGTTGGGATGTTCAGGAAATAAAATATAATAGGAGGCCATGATACATACTCTTTGGTGGGATGTTCAGGAAATAAAATATAATAGGAGGGCATGATACATACTCTTTGGTGGGATGTTCAGGAAATAACATATAATAGGAGGGCATGATACATACTCTTTGGATGGATGTTCAGGAAATAAAATATAATAGGAGGCCATGATACATACTCTTTGGTGGGATGTTCAGGAAATAAAATATAATAGGAGGCCATGATACATACTCTTTGGTGGGATGTTCGGAAATAAAATATAATAGGAGGGCATGATTCATACTCTTTGGTGGGATGTTCAGGAAATAACATTTAATAGGAGGGCATGATACATACTCTTTGGTGGGATGTTCAGGAAATAACATATAATAGGAGGGCATGATACATACTCTTTGGTGGGATGTTCAGGAAATAACATATAATAGGAGGGCATGATACATACTCTTTGGATGGATGTTCAGGAAATAACATATAATAGGAGGCCATGATACATACTCTTTGGTGGGATGTTCAGGAAATAAAATATAATAGGAGGCCATGATACATACTCTTTGGTGGGATGTTCAGAAAATAAAATATAATAGGAGGGCATGATACATACTCTTTGGTGGGATGTTCAGGAAATAAAATATAATAGGAGGGCATGATACATACTCTTTGGTGGGATGTTCAGGAAATAAAATATAATAGGAGGGCATGATACATACTCTTTGGTGGGATGTTCAGGAAATAAAATATAATAGGAGGGCATGATACATACTCTTTGGTGGGATGTTCAGGAAATAAAATATAATAGGAGGCCATGATACATACTCTTTGGTGGGATGTTCAGGAAATAAAATATAATAGGAGGCCATGATACATACTCTTTGGTGGGATGTTCAGGAAATAAAATATAATATGAGGCCATGATACATACTCTTTGGTGGGATGTTCAGGAAATAAAATGTAATAGGAGGCCATGATACATACTCTTTGGTGGGATGTTCAGGAAATAACATATAATAGGAGGGCATGATACATACTCTTTGGTGGGATGTTCAGGAAATAAAATATAATAGGAGGGCTTGATACATACTCTTTGGTGGGATGTTCAGGAAATAAAATATAATAGGAGGCCATGATACATACTCTTTGGTGGGATGTTCAGGAAATAAAATATAATAGGAGGCCATGATACATACTCTTTGGTGGGATGTTCAGGAAATAAAATATAATAGGAGGGCATGATACATACTCTTTGGTGGGATGTTCGGAAATAAAATATAATAGGAGGGCATGATACATACTCTTTGGTGGGATGTTCAGGACATAAAATATAATAGGAGGGCATGATACATACTCTTTGGTGGGATGTTCAGGAAATAAAATATAATAGGAGGGCATGATACATACTCTTTGGTGGGATGTTCAGGAAATAAAATATAATAGGAGGGCATGATACATACTCTTTTGTGGGATGTTCAGGAAATAAAATATAATAGGAGGGCATGATACATACTCTTTGGTGGGATGTTCAGGAAATAAAATATAATAGGAGACCATGATACATACTCTTTGCTGGAAATGGTCGTTTGTTAACATTATGATCTTAAAATGTCCTAAAGGATTTACTCGTCCTTATGTGTTTAGTAAACAAAGGATTAAACAGTATTTATAGTACCCTCGATATACATCAGACAAACATTATACTGTATAATTCAAATATGATATCATGATTTAGTTTAAAAGAGGGAGAACATGATAAAACAACAAGCGGGTCACCGCTTATCTTAAGTTAGCTCCTCAAAGAAGAACACATGCATAGTTTAATGAAGAAGTAGTGATTGAACAAGTAGCAGTGATGAAGAGAACAAGTTAAATATAACAGGTCAATTAAATGTGAAAATAATCAGAAAAGAAAACATAATACTTGACTTTATCGTATACCGGTTTGATGTTATACTGTGTAAAAAACACACTAACGGCTCGAAATTGGGTCATATATTGACTTTAGCATTTCGGATATTTTAAACGAATCAATTAATGCATACAAGTGGAACCAATTAGTAATGTAGCTACATGGGCGATGAAACACGATTAAATATGTCTATAAATAGGACTACATTTCAGCTTTCACTATGTTTTTCCTGTCATTGTAGAGAGCTTTCACCGCAGAAAATTTGCAAAATTTACCATGTTCACTTTTCTCAGAAAGTGCATGGTTATTTTCAATCTAATGAATTCTGATCTATAGTGGTTTGAAAGACCAGCAGTCAGATGCTCGTAGCCCGTTTATATATAACCATGGGTATATGCCAGATATAACTGTACACAAAAAACGCCATTCTTTTTACCGTGTATTTATCCATGGTGTGCGTGCCTGTGGTTGTCCGTAACATGGTGCCCGGTGTTATTGCTTTGAAAGGTAATCATGTTCGACTGGTGTCGTCAGATTGGTAATATGAGATTAGAGGTTTCTATGTCTTGTCTGGTCACATTTACAGTTTGAACTTTGTCTGAAATAGACGCACTTTTTATACTAGAATTTGCGCCGCCGGAGCGCAGGGAAATCGCACGTCGAGTTGGTTTTTAGAAAAAGTATTTATTTATATGGATAGAGACGTGGCGACAGGGGGTTGGGGTGTATCACCCCCCCCCCAACTTTGTTTGTCAAAATGTTCAACAGTAGGAAATTTCATACCTGCCAAAACATTAGTTGGAAATTTCACACCAACATTAAGTTGAAAAAGTTCTTGTAGTTTGATTTTCAAACAATTTATTTGCATATTAAATATTTTGGACTGAAATGGTCATCAGTCGGAAATTGCCAACCTTAGGAGGGTGACAGGTTGAAAAATGCCAACACTTGGGCAGTTTTTGTCCTGGTCCCTCCCCCGTGGCCAGTCAAAAAACTGCTAGTTAATTTAAGAAAACAATATTGTCATGCATTTGGTCAACATTGACATTGGAATTGTCATCAGTTGAAATTTTCCAACCTAAGTGGGGGTGTCAGGTTTGAAATGTCCAACTGTAGAAAGGTTTGAGGCTAGTCTAGATGCTAGGATTTTGAGATTTTCTTGTTCAGATTAAAAAAAATTGCACACCTGGCCTATCGTTCTCATTGTCCCTTCCCCCGTGGCCAATACAAAACTGCTAATTAGTTTAACAAAACAATATTTTACTTCATTTGGTCAAACTTGTGGACTGAAATAGTCATCAGTTGGAGTGTTTTCCAACCTGAGGGGGAGTATGAGGTTTGAAATTTCCAACACCAGGAAAGGTTCAGTTGAGGACAGTCTAGATGCATGCTAGGATTTAATATGTTCTTTTATAGTTTTAAAAATTTTCTCAACCCGGTGTGTCCCCGCCTCTTGCCCGTAGTCGTGGGTATTTGTCTGGAGTTAGACCATTAGATGTTATGATTTATGCAATTGTTCAGGTTAAACTATCTGAATTTTCAAACCTGGAATATAGAACCATGTTTTTTAAAATATATATATAGGATATGTATAGGATAGTAGGCGTGAGCACTGATGTACAATGGGGATGGTGCAAATGGAATTTGTGTTTGGGGTTATTCTGATTCAAGGGGGTGCAGTTGGAATTTCCAATGGTGGACACCCCCTAACGGAAACCATATAGCCACGTCCCTAGATATAGAGAGGCAAACAGAACAATACCATATATATACAATATGCGGTTGCATCTATTGGGATGTCTTTATTGCACGTTTGTGGTTACGAGAGCTCATTTCCCCCTGATTTCTGCTCAATATTTGGTCTTCTTCTTTAATAGTTTTATATGATTTCAAACAGGGGTGGCACCAGGATATCCCCAACAGGGGGCGGGCTTTAGCTGCCGGGTTGACCATTACATAACTCACCGACGGGGGGTGGCTATGACTCCCCGACAGAAATCAAGAAATGATAGATCTGGGTGTAAATTTGTGTGGTGTTATATCACTAGATGTTAAGATGTTTTAATATCATACTGGGCCGAACCATCTTTTTCACCCCCCCCCCGCACGACAAGTGGCCACTATATTACTGTGGAATAGTCTACCATCTGGTAGTCTGTGAGCGAACATTTGGGAAAAAGCAAAGGGGGGGGTGCAAATTGATTTACGCAAACTTATGAGTTTGGTGTGGTTCAATGGAGTGGGGTGCAGTTGGAAATTCCATGATGGAGACCACCCCTACGAAAACCCTCTAACCAAGTCTCGAGTGCCAAATATCCAACACTCAACCAGGGGTGCCTCTCGCAACTTTAGTTTCTGCCCTCGGCATAGGCCTATTTGTTTGTTATCCGAGAATACACTTCACCGGCGGCAATGTATTAACCATACTCTGAAAGAAAACGCTTCAGTGACGATCACACGATAAAGTCGTGCTGCAAGTAAGACGATAATTGTGTTGTAGAAATGATACGGAAGACCGATTGTCAAAAAAATCAACATCAAAATACACATGGCAAAACTTATCGATCCAAACTGTGGAGTGTGTTTTCGTTGTGTATTTTTCTCATATACCCATGGTTATATGTAAACGGGCTACGAGCATCTGACTGCTTGCTTTTTGTTTTAGAACACGAACATTTTGATTGAAAGATTTTCATATCATAGTACTGATTTCTGAACATGGGTGAATATTAAATCAGGACTGTATCTTGTTTATTGCTGACAAACCACACCAATGTTCCATAAATCCGCGGCCTCATCACATGTATTGTAAATGTGTATTCGTGCATAGCGGTTACTCCTCGCAATTACCCAAATGAGATTGTTTTGTCTCAAAACTAATTGTGGCATGGAATCTCTGGTTGGGTATCAGTCGTGTGTGTGGATCGATACATTCAATATTTCTCTCAACCGTGAGGACACGGCCTATATATATGTGTTCACTGTTGACAGCACCGAATATTAGTTAGTATTGCTGTTAAAAGTCACGGATGACCTTCGCGGCGGGTATTGCTAGTAAAATAGTGACATCCACTAAAACCGTCATGAACAGAACTAATATGATAATATAGACATCCTTTGATATTATACCGATCATAAAACTCGCGTAAATAGTATGTTATGCATACGCTTTGTTGTGTAAACAAAAGCCAAAGATAATTGGACGGAACCATATTCGAACTTGGCCTGTATTTGTAGCTGGGAAATATACATACCAACTGTGGGTCAGATAAAATATTCCAAACTGAAGCTGTCGATCGGCAACCAAAAATGTCAACGGACAGATGGACGTCCCGATATACGGGCATACTGATTGCTTAATACGACTTTTTTTCAAAAGGGTGTATACAATCATTAACCAACTAAAGGTCTGATTCCATGAAATCAGATAGACTTCCATGGCATCGACATCCAATGGGTGTACTGTATGTAAAGGTGTGTTCCACTTCATGTGAAGTAACTGGCGCTTTTTGATCTGCTGTTAGACTTGAATAGACATTTCGACATAAGATATATTGCACGGTTTTATTTCATATGGTTTGAACCAGCGTAGTAGTACTGGGTGGTTTATGACCGTCTAATGCGTCATGTTCCCATCCAACCGAGCCTTCGTTGACACACATCCAAACGTTCAGTTCGTTTCGGTAGGGATACATTTTAGTGATAATTACCACCCCTCCCCAGGACGCCCAAATCATGTTCAACGGTCACAAAATTTGGCGTGTCTGATTGCATCGTAATCTAGAGAAAAAAATATATGCTGTCAATAGCATTCGATAACGCATGTATTGTGGAGCAATTCATATAATAGTGTGGGGGCTGTTCAAAAAGTGGTTCCTTGTATACTTTTTTAGTAGAAGCATGGCATGTATATTTTCAACATCGGGATGGGTTGTGCTAAATAATTGGACTCTATTCCAATTTTTTAATGTCACGTGACCTCCAAATCCAAGATGGCTGCCATCATGAGCAAAAATCAGGATATTTTCGAGGATATTTGCCCATTTTTTGGACCAAATCTATCCCAAATAGCCGCGATATGTCCCCAAATCACCCCATCCACTTGAAATTGGAATAGAGTCTTAATAATCCCTCCAAACTGAATAGGTTAAGAAAATCATAGTGGCTTGCTTCTACTAAAAAAAGTATACAAGATCTACATTTGCCCCCACACTATGATGTTGGTGGCAAATGTTCCAAAACCGACGCCTTGCATACAGATGCGACAATGACAAGAGTAATTGTTCAATGCATGGTTACTGCTTACGCTGATCAGTTCTACCCCCCCCCCCAGTCAACGCTCGTTTTACCCAATGCCCTAACAGCGAAACGTGAGACAATAATGTAACTACTCACCAATCATGCTTCAGTATAGACATGGTTAATAGGGTAACTTTTGGGTAAATTCAAACATTCATATCATTTTCTCTTTGTAAAACCAATGTCAAACCCTTTTACATGCGAAAAACGAAATTTCACCCAAAAAAAAAAACAATTTTATAAAATCCTTTCAAAATTTCATATTATTTACCCGCAATTTCTGCGCAATTGCTTCGTTTTAATGGCCCCGATGACGCCCATCCCATGTTATGTCATAACGAAACAAAGAAAATTCCAAAAAGCAAAATTGCTTACCTATTTGCAGAAAAAATTCTATTGAAAAGCGCTAAATACATTAACTTTCATCCCCGTAGTTAAAATTGAAATGGGTTTTGTAAACAGATGCCTTATTTCGCATTAAATCCTTTGGACTCAGACGATTTAAACACTTTCCTACTGCAAGAACACATGAGTTATCGGTCCATGTATGGCGACCTGACAAATACATGAGAGTGAGCCGTGTTAGTGTTAACGTCTGTGAGAGCAAGAATTCATGTACTTCAGAACAAAATATCCCTGATGAGCCAACGATAAGACACACCCAAAGACAACAGACGACAGGCCGAAATGGTCAACTAGAGATCAATGACTCAACCAATGACGCAACGAGATGCCAACGATTCACGCAGACGACAAGAAGACAAACACAGCTAGAAGACGCCATACCAACGACCAGAAATATGTTATTGAACTGTGTAAATAAATGATCAATCATTCTAATATCTGATCGTTATATGTCCCCATATTGGTACACATGTAAGTGGTGAAAGTGACGTTCCCGACACTATCGATATAGTGCAGGCTAAATGTGTCAATATTTAAGCTCTACACACACATTACCACATGAATGTCTAACATAAAACATATTACTAGGCGCAGAAATGTCAATACATAATTGCCTTTCTGAATCCTGTGTGATAATAGTTTCGAATATGTGTATGTATTTGGAAAATAACAAAGGGAGGACCATTACTACATCAAATAATTTCACGCCTGTAGATCGTGCATTCCATTAGAAACTCGTTATGGCTTCAGTTTTAAAACACCCACGGCGCTGTCGCAATTTATGCAATGGCTTACTGGCACAGTCACTAGCCTCACTGGCATTTAACACATAAGGGCAAATGACCGACTCGCTGTGTTCACAGCAATGAACAGATGATAACCGTATTGCACGAAGACACGTCAATACATACCCTGCCTATACTGAATTGATGTGTAGATTTAGTGTTGAGCCGGTTCTATTGTATTTGGCAAGGAGAGGGCCATTACGGGAGAGCCATTACGATGCATTAAATAGATTCACACCAGTTGATCCGCGATTCCATTAGGAACTCGCTTTGACTTCCGGGTGCATTTTAAAACGCCGATCGTGCTGTCAAAATGTGTGCATCAGACTGATGGCATAACCAATCACATTCAACACAAGGCCATTATATGGCATGAGTCTTGATAACGCTACTAACTACATACCGGATTACCATGGATAGACGTGAATACACAAGCACCGTTATGTCGCAATCACGTGCCTCACTGACATTCAACACAAGGACAACACAAGCACATGTTGCCCATGTCGCTCATTAAAACCCCTGTCACACTCGGGCCGGCGCTCTCACTGCGCTGCAAAAGTACCAACATATGAGTAACACGCAGGAGGAGCGCCGAAAACTGTAGAAAATAGTCAAACTTTTAAAACAAAGTATGCTCCTATTGCGTTCCTACGTTGTCAAGTCTCACGCTCTTAGTGCGTTCAAGTCGCTGTCATTGTGATGCTAGTACGTTCGCAAAACGTTCTCTGCGCGGGCGCGTAGAGTATAGATAGCGCCTCCTGCGCTCTCCAGTCATAGTCAGTTTGTAAGTTGTGGGGAAAATACCTAACACTCCGCAATAGATTAGCTGTCCGATTAAACTACTGTCACACTCCGCTGCGATCAGGCCGGCGCTTGCATTGCGCTGAAAAATAATCAAAGCGCCTAGCAAAGCGCAGTAAGGTATCCAAGAACGTATTGGTGACGCAGTGGACACTGGCTAGGACGGGAGAGGGTCCCCGTGATCGCCCCAGAGCGCCAGAGCGCCGCGCTTGTTTTGTGCATGCACAAAACAAGCGCAGAGGTTCGGCGTTCTGACCAGGCGTAGCACCATTGCCATGACAGCGCAAAGCGTACTAACAACGCAATGACAACGACTTGAACGCATTATGAGCGTTTACGACGTGGAGGAAACGCAGTGAGAGCGTATGAGAACGTGAGACTTGACAAAGCAGGAACGCAATAGGTCGTAAACAGAGCGCGAAAACGTGATAAGCGGGATAGGGGCATAGATTGTCACGCGCGTCGCATGTATGACTGGTGGGGAGTTTCTCGTTTCGCGTGCGGGCTGACATTATCAATGGGTGTTTTATTAGTTTTATTTATAGAATGGGAATTTTTGGGAATATTTAAAAGTCAAACTGCGAGCTGGAGGCCGAGTCCCGTAAAAGGTGCTTGTAGTTGGGGAAATTAAATTTCTTTTATTGTGTTAATCAACGTTGATTAATGTTGATTTTTGGTTTGTGGTAAACTATATGTGTATTACAAATGAAAGAAATTTCTGCAGCCCACTGGGGGGTTGTGGTCGGAGACGGTCGGGTCGACCACCGGTTCGTTAATTTGGTGCTGGTTGTTATTGTTATTTAACGGAATTCTGAGTTGGTCATTCGCAAAACCAATATATTTTATATTCTACAATTACATTCTTGGGTTTATACTATATGATCTTGAGCGCGTTACCATTTCTGACATTGGTTCTCTTGTTTTAACAGATTGAAAATTTCTGACAATTTTCCGCGCTTCCACTGTGCGTTACTCGTATTTTGATACTTTTTCAAATCAAAGCAAATGCCAGCTTGATCGCAGCGGAGTGTGAGAGTGGTATGAGCAGGCCGCATTTCAAAGTGGGATCGTAGTGTAAACCTGCTGTAAACGCCGGAAGAACGCCATGTATAACGATTGGGCGTAAAGCGAGCGCCAGAGTCGCAGTGGCAGCACAATGTGGACGTTCTATGAGCGGGAACCAGTCCATAACACCCCATGACAGCGCAGAAAGAGCGCAATAAGTTTTAGACAGAGCCTCATTGAGCGTATTAAGGACGGGAAAGGCACGTAGGGATAATTTGATTAAGCTCACTGTAGTCGCAAAAGACAAGATTAATTTTTTGCTGCGACCACGAGAAGCTAATATGCGCTCTTGCTACGTACACATAACGCTCACATTGCTCGATTGGCGCTTTGCTTTGCGCTGTCACGGCGACAGTACTACGTCCTGGTCAGAACGCCGAGCCTCTGCGCTTGTTTTGTGCATGCATAAAACAAGCGCGACGCTCTGGCACCTATGGGCGACCATGAAGATCCTCGGCCGTTGTAGCCAGTGTCCACTGCGTCACCAATCGGTTCTTGAAGACCTTAGTGCGTTTAGGTGGGCGCTTTGATACTTTTGCAGCGCAATGAGAGCGCCGGCCTGAGTGTGACAGGGGCTTAAGCTTGTGCGTTTCTTCATAACGTTACACGACTTACACCGGGTTACCCTTCATATTAACAACACACCCAAGTTTAATTTGTAGAGTTGTTCCATCCTAGTGTCATACGTCAGAGAGAGTCCGCTGATATCATGCGTGGATATGTAATGAACAGCTATTTGAAGTGAGATTGATGCAATGAAGATGGAACCGCAGAATACTTTTCGGTAATATAGACAAACGACGGAGGAAAACATTCTGACGTGCATGGTGTACCATCCGCATGCTATTATGTTAAACTGATTAGCTGAACAACATTACATAGTGATAAAGTAACTAATCAGCAGCGATTATTGAGCAGAAACGACCTGATTAAATTACAGAGAAATATACTGTTGTGGAGTCATAGTTACGTGTACTCCAGAACCACCTAATACCACATATTGTAGTTAAATTGTGGATATATAGTGAACAGTAATATCTCCCTTCGAATTTAAACGCCACTGTTTCTGATATATATGACCAAGTACGTCACTTGGTACAATGCTTTCTTTATTGATTGAATTCACACAAGAAGTAATAGAGGAAAATGTTGGAATGGCCTATCATCTGGAGGGATGTTCAGGAATAAAATCATACATGCGATAATATAATAGAAGGGCAGCATACGTAACGCTTTGGTGGAAATGGTCGTTTGTTGACCTTATTATCTGAAAAATCCTGAAGGATTTACTCGTCAGTGAGTGTTTAGCAAACAAAACGATAAACAGTAATTATTGTACCCTAGTTTACATCCATAGGGCCACCAGTTAGCTCAAAATAACACACCACATTTACGCCGACCTCATCATAACTTCGGCGTTATTAATATGCAAAGTTCTGGTCATAATGTTCAAATATTTGTTACTAGCAGGTAACCCGACTTCGTCCGGGCTTTGACCTTGAATTTACCATTTTGAAGGTCAAGGTCAGGTCGGGGTAACGATTTGACCCAGTGAGTTAATTCTTCCTTTTTAATCAAGAGAAATGATGGTACCCGTCCCGTGATGGTACCCGTCCCAAAAGAGGTACGTTTGTGGGTACCCGTTTCAATGTGAAGATCATCTCGGGCGGAAAAACTTAATGGACGCGAAGTAGGACGTATTTTCTTCTGTGAACACGGTTGAAAAGAACTTATTAAGGACACAGACTTTGTCTTTGTTGGATGTTGCACACTGGTTTGTTAGAGGGTCTATCAGTTTTGCTATTCATTGTTTGTGTGTTGGCTTACTTCTTGCGTACGCCTAAAAGCTTTCGGTTTGTCTTTGACGATTCAGCTATTTTCTCCTCGTGTTGTCGTTTCGCATTACGTATAGCATTGTTAACTGAATTGTTTGTATTGGACAAAATCATCCTTCCGCCCCGTATGTCGATACCGTTTAAATACAATGCGTTTAGTTTTAACATCCTGGCCGGTAATCGAGATAAATGGTTTTTGTTTTTTTTAAATACACAAATTGAACCCAAATTACAATCACAAAGAAAATTCGTCCATTAAAATACATAGACAATAAAGTTACTGCTAAATGCAGGAAATATATTGCAAGTTAATCAGTTACCAAACGTTAGATATAAAGAACATACAATAAACATTGTCATGTGTTGTATGAATGCCTGAATGAAATTACAATGCAATAAATAAGGATGACTGTGATCATGAATAAAGATGTAATGGATTAAAACTACCCCTTGCCATGATCTGCTAGACACAAGTATATTTAAATTATAAATATGGAACGTCACAGCATTCAATATTGCCATCAAAACACAACATATGATAATTATAAATCATGACTTATTCATTGGCGGGTAAGCTAACGCATAGTTCATTGTCAAATAATGTTCAAATCGGATTAAAACACGCCCTTCCGCCAAAACTCCATACTGAGTCCAGCGATACGTGTACATAGTTTAAGCAAATACAAGTAAGTTTTTAGTTTCTATTTTCAGGCGGCTTCTGTGCGCCACGTCCACACATGTCTTTTATATTTCTCATTTTGTTTTGTTACCTAATGTCTTCCAATTTCACTTAAAATTAAAAAAGAAAAGAAAATAATTTAAAAAAAAAGGAAAATATTAAAAATTCGAGGAAAAGATGGACCGTTTTTTGGCCCCCTTCGGTCCCACGGACGGTGATGAGTGGTCTTTTTTATCGCCCGTAACACCCGTCTCATTATCGTATGGCGATCACCATTAGGACCCTCCTGGTCTTGAGTACTCGTTCGGCCCGCTGACCAGGACTGAGTCCGCCCTCATTTTATAAAAAAAAGAAAAAAAAGAAAAAAAGATTTTCACATCTAGCAGATATCACAATTGAACGTCACATCCATAACCTTATCACTTGTGATATGATCGATTGGTCCTGCACACGTGCCACCTGTTCCAAAGTATGTTATGTTGATGATGTCAATCGCGTGGTAATGAATGTTCAGCTCTATCTGCTGTAGATTGTCGCCATTCTGAACAGTAAGAAATCTACGTTAGCATGAACCATTTGACTCAATTGGCATCCCGAAGGGAAGATGCCTTTCTCCATATATACAGTCAGGAACGAATATATATCATATTTCTTGAAAATGCAGATAATATCCTTGATAAATCCAGACACCTGTCGACCATATAGCACAACCTGGTATGCTTGAAGAGCAATAATTTACGTGGCGTTTGGCGGCCAATGTGCAAGTGGACAAGTTTTCACCGAAAACACAGTTTGCGTTTGAATTTCTCGTTCGACTCGCGTTATTCACAAGAATATTACAGCTAGAATTGTTGGAGTCCGTGTCGCTAATTATTTGATTTGCTTTACGCATACCCGGCATGACCTCTCGGCGTTCAAAATAGTAGCACTGTTGTCTAACGGAAGTAACTCACATCCATATAGAGCTTTGGGTAGCACGATATATTTGAACAGTTTATCCATGATAATGAGAGAACATGACTTGATAGTTCGTTTTCCCGTTAAGGCAAAGTAGGTACTATACATTTTATATGCAATGCTTTGAGAGCGTGTTTCCAAATTCTCCCTGAAGAATTCCAAGATGTGTACATTGTGTGTCTTCAGTTAGGACACTACCACCAAGTCGCCAATTATAGGTATTTCGTGCTGGTTAATGGTCTCACTGAAGACAACAACTTTGCTTTTTGTGTTGGCGAAATGGAATCGCCATTGTCTACTGTGTGTGTGGCACATGGACTGGACAACATATTATCGAGCCCAGCCTTTGTTAGAGGCACAATGCAATGTGATCCGCCGTTGTCGGTGCAACTTGCGAAACGTTTTTAATCATTGGCAATACAAATGAAGTCATCGTGCAGCTTATATTTTCTTGGAATCCATTTCGCAGGGAAAACTCTAATATGGTGAACGTGTTATGACTTTTGCCAATCAAGACTGCAGGGAGATTACATGTATATTATCAAGTAATCGGATAAGCACCATGAACACTTTTGGATGGTATACTCACAGACAGTGTCCCTATCCAACTTAGAGTCGTACAAATTAATATAAATGTTTATGTTATCTTTGAGAAGCTGAAGGGGCATACAATTAACCATCCAACGTGTTCATGGCCGCTAATAGTGTAGGGATAGCGTCACTGATAATGCGCACACGATGTTCGCATTTTAAGTTATTACGCCACATGTGGTGTAAGTTGTTTCGGAGATTTTGATATTCTGTGGTCGACTGGGCGAATGCATTGTGGGATATTATTTTTTTTACCTTACGCAATCGTACCGATAGAATCACGTAGATGCTGAAATTGTAAAGTTAACGCCACCGGTGTTTAATATGTTTTTGAAAATATGACTCAATAATCGATAGAGTCAGGACAGGCTGAAATTGTAAACTTAAAATCACCCTTGTAATAATATGTTGTTGAAAATATAAATAATCTGATTGCCTGAAAATAATGTATAACCCATTGGGAGCCCCTGGTGTAGTGAAGTGAATTATGGGTCATTTTAATTGGAGTGCGCATGCCTGTTCTGTTGAAGTAACCGCTATCTTTTATTTTCTGGTCATCAAGTCAAAATTGTATCGTACACACAATGTGTTTGTACCGATGGATGTATCGTGACTCGACTCGTGTTCGTGGTCATATAGGCCCTATATAACCTATGATCACGAAAACGAGCAGAGTCGCGATATCTGATAGAATTCCAGGAATCGTACATTCACTTTCAATAGTATACATTCTCTGAATCTGCCGCGGAATACCCAAAATTGTAGGCTACTTTCATTTTCAATAGGATTTTCCGAATTTCCACTTTCACTTTTCACCACGCAAAGCGACCTTAGTTGACACAGATATATGGCACATTGGTTGACTCCATGAAAAATAGTTTATATAGCATTGCTTCTTTCGTTTAATTAAAGCTCACCTCGTTAAAACGCATGTCAATCGTATTTGTTTACAAATTGCATTGGGTGCGACGATTTACAGTAGGGCCCTATTTGCGGAGGTCACTTTGCGGAAGTCCCCGAATTCGCGGACGTCCCCTAAAATGGGCGATATATGTAGATTTTAATGAGGGAACGGGTGCGTATATGTCAATTGATACCTATTTTAAACAAATAACGACACGTTCATCATAAAAGAGGTATGTTCTATCAATTATATATGCGCCGAGTTCACTTGGTGCAAATCAAACGGCGATAAATATTCTCGTGTGCCAGAAGGACTCCTTAAAGTTGTAAATAAGATGAATATTTATTAGATGTTATTTAACAAGTCAATCAAATAATATTATTCATTAGTTAGCGCCTATATTAGCGCTAACTAATGGATAATATTTATTTTTATAATTATATTATAATTTATATTTATGGCTAATAATATGTTCTTGGTGGCGTTACCATTTCTGACTATGGTTTTCTTGTTTTATATATGCCACTGAATTACGCGCGTTACTATATAGGCTATGCCATGGCGTTTCCATTTGATCAAATAACTCTCTTTGTCGTTTTACTCATTGTATTTAAAGGATTACACCGGTATATTTACATACTAAGTGTTGTCATCACTAAATCTAGCATTCTGATTGGTCGGCGCCCACGTGGCTAGTTGCAGTTATTTATCGGTGAATGCGCAACGCCTCATAACACCAAGCTCATAACACCATCGATACGTCATTGGGTTTGGAAAGACGAACGCGTAATGTTTTGGGCGCATTTGGACTCGCGCAGGATTGACTTAATACATCATCGGGTTTCAATATGAAGAGAAATTGTTCCTATTAACTGTTGCCAAGGGTGCTATTGGGTATTTTGGGCTGGTTTTGTCACGATACACGTTTCGATTTAAACACATTTACATAAGTGGCTTTTTCGCTAAATGTATATAAATACAAGTATTAACTGTCATGTGGACTATTTTTATGGAGATGTAACCGTGAGGTAAGTGGTCATAACTTGTATGTAAAACCCTTCGGGGTTACACAAGTTATGTCCACTTACCTCACGGTTACATCTCCATAAAAACATGACAGTTAATCCTTATGTGTTTTTTTTCTCAGTCAGTTATGGCGATTCATGCGATTGAATCTTGCATTATGGATAATGCAGTCTGAATAGTTAATATTCCTTCACTTGACATCACATGAGGGAGTACCAGCGACAAACAGTGTCAACTTTGAACGCAATTGACATTTATCTACTGATTGTTTATACAGAAACGGCTGGACACTCGGAACTGAAAATGTATACATATGCGTAATTTTACCCGGGGGATCTTATTATATATATATACATTTTGAATATATCCACTCATATTTCGGCAATTCAAATCCAGTTGACAAATTCAAAAGTGATTACAATTCCCACGTTATGCGCGTGAACTTGAGCGAGTTACAGGTACATGGGGGGTTCATATGGGAGTGAAAATAATGGGGCTCTCGTCACGTTTTAAGGCATTACAAGTGTGTATAAATGATCCTGGTATAAACAACATATACGGATAGTACAGGAAAGTATGTCTGAAAAAACAAGTGTACACCACTGGTGAGATTGCCTGTCTACCCCACTCGCCAAGGCTCGTTGTGGTGACATGGACCACACGTGCCACACGATGTTAGGAAAATACTTCAAAATGAGGTGTGATGAATTTAACGAACATTGTTCTATTTATTTTTATTTCTGAATATCGTCCTTATTTTGTCAATATAATCATACCTGCATAGTTGGCTCCGGTTACCCCCCTTCCGATTAGATTATAACGATAAGCTATATTCTGATATTTAATCGAACATCTCGTGATTCAGATTGAATACCATTATATATACCCGATTATATGTACATATATAAAACCCGTCATCTGAGGGTGTGTCTGTGTGTGTATAACTCGGTCACGCTTTTAGCGCGTTTATAACTTTTCAACCACGTGTCCAACGTAGCCCAAATTTGGACCACTGCCTACAGTGTGTCGTAGAAGATGACTCACCAACTTGCACGCCGATTGGTCAACGAATACACGAGATCGAACATGGTCCCCAAATGCCGTATTTGCACTCAAGTAGACACTATTTCTTATGACGCTTGTCGAAATTACGTCTTATGACGTCGAATACAAACCCACACTTGCTTTGCTACTGTATAGATGAAACTTCCAAGCGTTCTACCATAACATTGAAACAGGGCGCAAAATTAATATGTCATCAGGTTGAGTGTGCATATAAGTAAGGGTGTTGATAGTGTCGTGGAAGTGCATGGGTTGTAGAGTCGAACGTTCAATTATCGTTTACTTTACTTTAAACATATTTTATCCGTATATAAATATACAAAAGGGATCGGGGCACAAGTTATTTCAACTTCAATTATCGTTAGAAATGGGTGCTATTTTAAATAATAATGTTGTGCCCCGAATACCATCGAACTGAAGAATTATTAGGCGTCCAGAGGACCAGAACCTTTCGTACTAAACTATTGACATTAATCCACTTAGACAATACTTGCATAGTATATCCATATGTCGCACACGAACTACCCGTGCAGTGGTTCGACTATAGCTTATATAAGGGAAATGAACGTTAATTATTCACAATGTTCGTCATCAAGTATTATGAGGTGTTGGTGTGTGAGGCGTCCATGATATTTTGGATATCCACCCATCTGCTGGGTTCCCTGCATCAATTTTGCCGTTGCTATCAGCTGACGAATCCGCCTTAGAGCAAACGGGCTACGCCCATGCATGCATACATGCTGGGGCGGGGGAAATACAGTTCTTACACTGTGAAAAATATATGTATTCCTACAGCACATTGTGCTATCAAATTTTTGAAGGACGGTGCGTAATTATATTAGACATCAAATTGTTGTCATTTTACATCAAGCGTGCAATCAAATCTGGTAGAATTCCCGCCTTGGAATTTAATATTATCGTGATTCAAACTTTACGACGTGATAATTCAATAGTATATTTATCGGCGACAATATTATATACGGCAATCACTCCATACAGTAGGACTGAATCTTACCCTGCTGATATTTATTATATATTATTTATCCGGCATTCATTGTCTGTTATATGTATAGTACGAATTAGCGTGAGTACAACACTTAATAGTGTAACTCTATCGGGATTTAGTAACTCCATTTTGCATTTCACGATTCGTATTTGATCGTAATTAATTTTGGCGTAAATTGTTGTTTTTGGGAACATATTACCTATTCGATTGTGGAAAGTTGTAAAGACGGTTTGAGTTCGGTTCCTTTGGTAATCGGACAAGTTTAAATTCTTAGAAAATCGAATTAATCATTGAAAATTTTCACTAAGAGATTCATCAATTTCATGCAAACATGGCATGATCCAGGGTCTCACTTCATTCAGACTTCAGTGCTGTGTTGACTCGCAGTTGTGACTTAGTATAAAAACAGTAGCGTGTATCCTGACACATGAGGATACAGGTACAATTAACACGAGCTTCGATGTCAACCAATAGTGACAATAATAACAACAACAACAACTCAACGAGCAGCCATTTCTATTAAATGAAAATGCAGTTGACAGGTTGACAGTGTTCAGAATCTAATTCAACAAGTGATTGTTTCAAAGCACATCATCCCACATCCATGTACATTTACAAGAGATGATATACATGTACTGTGTGCACCAGTGTAATTCATGGCAAACATGGCACGATCCATGGTCTCACTTCATTCAGACGTCAGTGCTGTGTTGACTTTTGTGACTTAGTATCAAAACACTGGCACATTTACGGATACTGGGGATACAGGTACAATTAACACAGGCTGCGCTGTCAACCAATAGTGACAATAATAGCAACAACAACAACTCAACGAGCAGCTATTTCTATTATAATGTTGAAAATGCAGTTGACAGTGTTCAGTATCTGATTCAAGTAATTGTTTCAAAGCACATCACACATGCATGTAAATTTACAAGAGAGGATATACATGTATTGCACTATGTGTGCACCAGTGTACCGGTAATTCACAAGAACTTCAAAGTCCATAAACAATGAACTGACGCCATGCAACTTTACAATTACTCAGAACAATCATCCTGTATTCATCAATTTTCATTGAAACGTGTGGATATGAGACATTGTCATTATTCGCCATGTTATTGTCAAGTTACCGGTATTACGACAATTTACCTGGAGGAAATGTACACTATTAGTTGGATGTTCTTATCAAATCATCTTAATAGCTGACTCCCTGATATTTCATGGAAAATGTGCGACTACAGGAGAACATTGTCGTTAAGTCATTGTGCACATTTATTATGATGTTGTCTTGATGGTTCCAATCCCAACTACATGTAGCTGTTAATTGATACCGGTATACATACAGTACCAGTCAAAATAAGTGGTATAATAGTACGGTATATATTAAGCCGTTTAACACGTTGAGTGCCGGAAATCAATTAGTAATCTCGCCAGTTTGCCAAATCGTGGAAAGATAGATACCCGTAGTAGACCATAATTTGGCTTCAATGAAGCAATACTTGGATGACGTCGCGACTTTAGATGACAGAAACGGCGATTGATAGTACTACGAGATAACTCGTAGCCGGCAATGGCGGAAGGAATTTGAGTATTCCCACCACCAGTGCCAACTACGAGTTATCTCGTAGACACAATTGGACACGTTTGAGCAACAAATATGAAGTGGAATGTTACCCAAACAAGTTATGTTGGTGGTCAGCATATTTATGGAGGTGTGTGTCCTTGTGGTGGTTATAGCTCGTTATATAGTTATATTATGGCTGATGCACGCTGGAGCAAATTACTTATATGAGCATGCATGGCTACAGGCGGTGAATCCGACGTGGAATCTGGTGAACTTGTTTCCTGTGAGGATGAGTTTATTTCATCCATGACTACGAGCATGCATATTTACGAGCATGCATCTTCTGTTGTTTCGGGCATTGTAAGTTATCTCCCATATAGCCTGATTTAGGCCTATGCTAGGGTTCCAAAGTACAGCCCGAAATAATAGTGTAGGAAGATTTGTCAGCACAAAATTAAAGCAACGATGCAACAGTAGCCAAATAGATCCCTGTACAATCAGGAGTGTGCTACATGTAACGATTCAATATAATCCATCCTTCTGGAAATAAGTTACCCTTACCCCAAACCTCTATGCTACACAAAACCATTTATCCGTACATACGTGTGGAACAGTTCGATGAACTGCATGACGTCTAGAGTACGGTAATTGTTATGCTTTGTTTGCTTTCCATTGTTCAACACGTTCGGAAGAGGGTACAATGTAGCTTTGGGGAATAATTGTTCCGCTTTACTTGAATTATAAATAATAAAATACCTAGCCCCAAAATGGAGCCGCACAGTGTATTCCAAAAACAACTGCTGTGTTCCCTAATAATGAGATAATGGTAGCATCAACGTGCGTAACGTCATGGATTATCCGCTTGTATTGGATGCGTCCATTCGCACATGCGTGCGAGGGAACATATTTGGCAGGCAGGCCTGTGTGACGTGTGTGGGTGGTTGTGCGAAGTTTCTATGTGTTGAAACACAACGATGTAACCATCATTCCTCGAAACTGCCTTCGCATGTTTGTACATTGTGAATATCCACCCCCCCCCCTGACAGTGTTTGCAAGCGTGCATGCACATTATCAGTCTATTGAATACCAAAAACCCAGTCCAATTGCCCACACACGACTGCCTCTGGTGGTCACTCAGTGAGACAGTGTCAGCTGTATTCACTCACAACTGGATCATTTTGAGTAGAATATATGTGCCCATGGTGCTCACCTCTGTTGCGCAATGCAAGGAGAGCCACACTATTTATTTGATAAAATAACTGTTCTGATGTCCCGATGCGGGTTTTCGTGGTGCATCAACCTATTCCACTGCTTCCGTTTGTCAGTTACATGACATGAAAACCACTACGAGATAACTCGTAGTGGCAACCTGCGAAGGTTGTGTACTACGAGATAACTCGTGGAAACGCTTATAAGCATGTCGCCTGTGATATTATTGCAATATTTTGCACTAAATATCTCAATATTTTGCGCGTAATATTGCAACATCTTGCGCTCAAAATTGTGACATTTAAAAAACAATTTGTGCTTCTTCTATATTGTTTATTGTATAAATAGAGACAATGTTTTAGATATGTTTATAATTATAGTTGTATATGCTATATGTACACTATATGCACAGTATTTATCTAATATTATATAAATAATATGATCGTACGTGACACGTAATGGAGCAACCACCAAGTTGATCATTAAGTTCAACGTTACAATAATTATATGATGTACCATACAGGGTACTGCATGTGTTACACCACTCGTAGAAATGTCTGTGTCGTCACACAAATACCATGCTAGAACTTGGATTAATATATTTGTAATCGGATATAGTCACCAATAGCCGGGTTACTACCGTAGTAACGGACATTGCCCATCTAGTGAACTATTCAAACCCAGCATTGAAATCATGGTTATGATGAGTAAAGTACCGCGCAACTAACATCTGCCCAGTCACCGTCCTACATTACCACTATTGGGATCTTGGACGTAACAATACAGATAAGATAATAATAGCTGAGAACCTGGTGAGAATTTAACTGTGGTGGGGCCTCAATCATATCTACCCCTGCACGTCAGAAAAGAAAAGTAGCTTGAGGATGGAAGTGAACCATCATCCCACAGTGAAATCAACCAGGCCTGTTGGGTTTGAATAGTTCACTAGATAGGCAATGTCAGGTACTACGGTAGTAACCCGGCTATTGGTGACTATATACGATTACGAATATATCAATTCAAGTTCTAACATGGTATTTTAGTGTGATGACACAGACATTTCTCCGAGTGGTGCAGCACATGTACATGTAGTACCCTGTATGTATATATATATACATATATATATCACAGCAGAAGTTTCCTTAGAATTAATGGATGGAAATGGAATGCCTCTAATATTTGTATTATTTGAGTCGGACATAGATTACCTTAGCTGCAGGCAATCAATGCAATACGTGTAAACTATGTAGAAAAAGAAATTATTGAATAAAGTGTAGTGAATATGATGCGTCACTTTAATATTTGAGTCGGACATAGCTTACCTTACCTGAAGGCAATCAATGCAATAAGTGATGTAGAAACAGAAATTATTGAATGAAGTGTAATGAATATGAAGCGTCATTTTAATGCAATATCGATTGGGAGGAAGAGAAATGTCACTTTAATAGTTAACAATGATATACATATATAATTATAGATTATCCCCATTGAAGACGATCAATGCAATGACCAGTGTAGAAATGGAAAAAAATGTTGCCTGAATGAATCGATGTGTGAACATAAAGTCTCACTTTAATGAAATGTTGAGATGATGGAATCAACGATGAATTTGCCATTTCTGTAATGATGAAATTGGTTCACATACCGGTATACATGTATATGCAGCTGAAAATGTGAATTGACTGAAATGTAATTATGAAAGTGTCAATGACACTGTAGCTCAATGAGGAAAGGGAATAATTTCATGTGTTACAGTTAATGGAGCGATTAGGAATGTGGAAAGTTGAAAGGCCTAGTTATGCAAAGATTAAAATCCAAGATGGCCACGACAGCCATCGTTTTTTTGCCAAATGACACAAAAAAGACTCCTTCTTATTTACATGTCATTGTTAACATCCTTCACAAATTTCATGATGATCCGACAAAAGATACGACCTGTAGCCCGTGTCAAAGGATATAGTCGTGTAAAGAGTAAACTACAAGATGGCTGCTGGCGACCAGGTTTCTTGGTTGAATTCAAAATGAACCTTTTCCCATCTACATGTAATTGTTAACATCCATTACAAATTTCATGATGATTGGACCAAAGACTCGACTTGTAGCCCTTGACAAAGAATTTACTCATGCAAAGAGTATAATCCAAGATGGCTGCTGGCGGCCATGTGTTTGGCCGAACAACCCCAAAATTACTCATTTCCCATCTACATGTCCATTTTAACATCCATGACAAATTTAATAATGATCCGACAAAAGATACGACCTGTGGCCCGTGCTAATGGATTGAATTTTGAAATCCAAGATGACCGCTGCCGGCCATGTTTTCTGGCCAAATGACCCCAAAATGACTCACTCCCATCCACATGTCAACATCAACATTCATGACAAATTTCATAATGATCTGACCAAAGTAAGGACCTGTAGCCTGTGCCAAAGGATTTAGTCATGCAAAGAGTAAAATCCAAGATGGCTGCTGGTGGCCATGTTTTTTGGTCAAACTACCCCAAAATGACTCGTTCACATCTACATGTCAATGTCATCTACATGTCAATAGCGATGATAAATATCATAATGATATGACCAAATGTACAACCTAGAGCCTGTGCTGAAGGATTTAGTCAAGCAAAGAGTAAAATCCAAGATGTATTTTGGCCTAATGACCACAAAACAGCTCGTTCCCATCTACATGTCATTGTTAACACCAATGACAAATTTCATGAAGATCCGACCAAAGCTACGACCTGTAGCCCGCGCCAGAGGATTTAGTCATGCAAAGAGTAAAATCCAAGATGGCTGCTGGCGGCCATGTTTTTTTGGCCGAACGACCCCAAAATGCTCGTTCCCATCTGCCTGTCATTATTAACATCCATGACAAATTTCATGATAATCAGACGAACAGTATGACCTGTAGACCACGCGAATCGATTTAATTTTGAAATCCAAGATGGCTGCCAGCGGCCATGTTTTTTGACCGAATGACCCCAAAAGGATTCTTTGGAATCTACATGTCATTGTTAACATCCATGACAAATTTCATGAAGATCCTACCAAAGCTACGACCTGTAGCCCGCGCAAAAGGATTTAGTCATGCAAAGAGTAAAATCAAAGATGGCTGCTGGCAGCCATGTTTTTTGGTAGAACAACCACAAAATGACTCGTTAACATCCATGATAAATTTCATGATGATCAGACAAACAGTAAGACATGTAGACCGCGCCAATCGATTTAATTTTGAAATCCAAGATGGCTGTCAGCCGCCATGTTTTTTGGCCAATGACCCAAAATGACCTGTTCCCATCTACATGTCAATGTCAACATTCATGACAAATTTGATAAAGATCAGACCAAAGGTACGACCTCTAGCCCGCGCCAAAGGAAATTGTTGACGGACACACACACGCACACGTGGACGTCGTTGAGCTAATAATGAATATGTGATGTGTCGCTTTTAATGAATTGGCAATGACAGCAGTATGGAAACGGTCACTGCGGTGGAGTTACGATACATGCCGTTAGGTTATGATACACGGTCTACAGCCCTACAGGTATTAGCGGGTTGTCACACCAGACGTTGAAGAAAATTATGATATATGTCCATGAGGATCTTTTTAAAGATTGGGTAAGTGTTGGCGCTGGGTATAGCTGTTAAAACATCCGTTAAAACCGCCATAAACAGAATTAATATTATAAACAAACCTTGTTCTTATACCAATCATAAATACATGTATCACATTAATTTCAGCATGTTGTTATGTTAGTACTTTGTGTTACATTGTATGTAAGCAAACGTCATCTTATGTAAACAAACAGTACATCTACATGTACATGTATGTAAAGAGTATGCGATAAGCAAAACACTCAACACCGAGTAGACCCCCACTGCATATACATGTATATGAAATTTTGTTAGAAATACCACCGTTATTTCACGCCTTTAGATTAGGCTAATTTGGGGACATTTTGGGGGACAGAGGTGATAGGTTTGAGTGAGGGGGGGGGGTACCCCCTTGTGACTATTGGGGGTACTTTTTAAAGTAAACCTAAAATGGGGGCTGTTTGGTTGTTCTGAAGCATATGAACGGTGAAAGAAATGAACCAATGGCCCCCATATCATTTCCTGGCAACTTGGGCTTATATCAGCATTCAGCAAGTTATGTTACATGTACCCTTATATTTTCAAGTTTTGTAGGTCACAATTTATTGAATATTGGGAATATTGGATCATTTGACATCAACAAAGCCATTTTATAGATGTACGGTGCTTGAAAGTTCACCAAGCAGTTCACCAACACACTGATCATGGGTATTTCCAATTAAAATTTAATTTAATCCAAGTTAAATCGCATAATCAAAGTAATTAATGGCTGAACATCACCAACTTCAACTGTGAAATCTGACCCAATGCCTCCCATACAGAGAGGCCTAAGCTGAATGAGGTTCCCAGAGGGTGAATTTGGTGATGCTAGCCCTCTGGGGACCTCATTCCGCAAATGTCAGCCACACTAAATTCAGGCTTGGGGCATTCAGGCTTGGGGACCGCCCACCTCTAGTTCTATTGAGAATCATATATTAACCCTTCATTTACTAAATGCTTATTGACAAGTAGATGTTGTGGGAAGTGTTCAGATAAAGTCGTTTGTTGAACTTTTCTGAACATTTCCAACCAATTAATAGATATCCTTCTACACATGTACATGTATGTATTATATGTTAGTCTGTTGTCATCTGCTTGCATTTCCTGAACACCCCTCTGAATGAATAATAGATCATTCAAATAAATTCTTTTTTACTTGGTGGGAGAATCCATTTAGTAAAGAAATGGTTATATCAAATTTTCGCTACGATAAGGCAGCAATGATTCATAGCCCCTACAATTCAGTGGAATCATGAACTTATTTACAACCTACCGCATTACCGGTATAGCCTTTTAATAAGCTAAATCTCCGATTTTGGTGTTGAATGGGTCACCATGAATCACTCTCAACCTAATCAATCACCACGGTGTTTTGCTTATCGCTCACTATTTACATGCTGTATATATACAAACGCTCCGCTCACACAAAGTGTTTTGCGGAAAATAACGCATTCTTAATATGATCATTATTCTACATGTATACTATTAGGATATTATTGAGGAAACTTTCATAATTTGGTAACTGTTATTTCTAAATTATTACTTATTACATGTACATATGTACATGTACACATACATGTATACTTTTTTAGAAAATGTAGGCGCGCAGAGTCCCGCTCGCTGGGTTTTGGCCAGGCGCGCGGTGTCTATCAAGATCAAATAAACAGCGGAAATACATTCATAAATGCCGCGTAAATTGAATTTGTTTACTCACGATCGATGTCCAGTGAATCTCTTTGATGGTTTAACACTGCTTAATCCACTATCCATAAGCACAAGTGAATGTTACACACTATGTTTTATATTCTACATGCTCCTATATTAAATGTAATTCACAATAATTAATAAGGAATCAATTTAATTCTCAGATTCCAAGCTGACAGAATAAATATCAACATCTCCCGGCCACGTGGTCTCGATTTGATTTTCGAGGAATTTATGTGACGTCATAAGCCATACCGGTACATAGAAATGTATTTTTAGCTTCGAATCATTCAGTCTCAGACATATAGTGCATTTGACACGTCACACTGTGTGACCTCGTCTGGGTAGACACTGATAATAGCGTTATCAGGTTCGCTCTCTGTATTTGGCCTAGGTGCGCAATCGATCGCTCGCTGGTTTTCAGTTTTAGCCGTGCGATGGTGCGCAAGAGCGATCGCGCGCCTCAAAAATGAAAGTCTGTACCGGTACACTTAGCTGATGTGCCTGACTTCACCCGGGATCTTTAGGGAACAACGTTGCCAATCGGTATAAATGTACAATGTATGAGTATATATCGAGGTCGCAGTCAAGGACACAGTCGCATATGAAATTGGACCCACCCATATAGTTCCCGGGATCAAAGTAGGCCTTTGGTACATTAATACCAAATTTTAGTCCGATCAGTCGTGCAGTTTTCAAGTCTATAACACACACAGACATAAGTTCTATGTACCTACATGTATATGCGGGAGGTCATGGTCAAGGACATGGTCACTCATGAAATTGGACCCGCCCATTTCCGGGATCAAAGTAGACATACAATACATGTACCCCGCTGGACAAAACAAGTATCCATTGGCACCGCAGTGTATTTGCTGTTCGGCTGCGGTGTCAGAGTTTGTAACTGCAGTTGAGCACCGCAGCCGAACGGCAAGCACATTGCGGCCAAACGGCAAGTTCACTGCGGCCGTAGGCAACTACCCTCACGGTCGAATGGCATGTACACCGTGCCAGGTTACATTTCTGGTTTGTATTGTCTTTTTTCAGTTTGATGAAAGTACACCGTGGCAAATACACCATGCCGAATGGCAATTACATCACGACCCAACTGTTAGCCGGTGGCGCCGCGGTGTAGTTGCATTTCAGCTGCGGTGGCAATGCTAACCGCACCGCAGTTAAGTGGTCCCACACACAGACATAATTTCCGAAAAACAACCGATGAACAAATGACCGATGATGAAAAACAACTAACGAAAAAACACACCGGCTGACGAATGGTGGCAAATGACAGATAAATGGCGAGGATGACGATGGCAAATGGCAACAAACAACAACGAAGAAAAATACCGACTGATGACAAAAAATGACTGATGACGAAAAACAAATGGCCAACGACTAACACGATGTCGAACAATCGATGACGAAAAATTACTGATGACGAAAAACAAACAGCCAAAGATGAACACGATGTCGAATGATCGATGACGAAAAATGTCTTGATGACAGACACATCGACCCAGGCCTGCAGGTTTCAAAATTATGTGTAACCTACAGTACATGTATTTTTTTTTCGCCTGGTTTGTGCTTAGGTAATCCTAGTCCAAATCTACGGGATATAATGTACCCTGCTGGACAAAACAAGTTTCCAGTTGACCACGGTGCAGTTAGCATTGCCACTGCGGCCGAAATGCACTACATTGTACACCGCGGCTCCACTGGCTAACTACATTTGGGCTGCGGTGTACTTGCCACAAAAACCACGACTGATCACAAATGAACAAATGATGAAAACAAACGACCAACAATAAACACGACGACAAACTTAGTTACCAAGGACGAAAAACGACAGACGACAACCAAACACGAATGACGACAAACACACTGACTGTGACACTGATGACCAACGAATGACCACGACAAATTGTCAAATGATCAAAAATGATTAAATGAAATAATAATCAAAATCTAATTTTAAACAGACCTACCTTTAAAAAAATCTTGGATTTGGAGAAAAATGCCTCCATGAGCACGCATTGTGCTGTTGTGTTCACAACTCCACAAGAATCCTCATCAGATATCAATTCCTTGAACTTAAGTTGAAGTTGAAGATGGTAACTAGGAAACATACTACAATTTTAGTATCACAATTTACACGTAACACAGAATTCGTTCTTTAATTTTTTTTATCTTTCTTTGAACTTCGAACTTTTTGGTTGATTGAATGATTCTGGAATGTTGATCATTGTTGTCTGTAACAGTTTACAGTGAAGCCTAACGCAGTAACTGTCGATTGTCACGAAATCAAACGATTAATTAATCTACGTACACTCGTACATTTGTGAAAATTGTTTGCCATGAAGCGAAGGTGAAGGCCTTATCGGTCTATGGGATATACGGAAGTAATTTCCGATCAAGTAACTGCCGTAAGCCGGATTACACTGACAGGACGGTCGCTTGACGGGGGGTAATTAATTATTATGCTAATGATATACCAATGATTTTTATCAGATGAAAAGGCTGTAATTAATCCTCAGAAAGAACTGAATAGGCTAAACTTGAAAGTCGGGTACATTCTAGAATCTGGGAATGAATTTGATCAGTTGTTGTTGTCTGCATATTCCTCCGTTATATCGGAGCACCCTGTAGTTTCTGCTGGATTCTGCGCAGTCACCACCCGGAAGTCACGTGTTAAATTCACAAATAAACGTACCCGGTAATTTCTCTCATGGTATATAGAAATATATAAAAATTATATAAAAATTATATAAATATTATATGACGTCATAATTCACATGCATTTAGGTATAAACACCCACTGGGGTGGTTGCTATAACACTATCGGGTCTGTATGAAATTTAGCGCGCTTATTATCGCAATATTTTGCATTGAATATTGCAATAATAAGCGGGACTGGTATTGTGCTATAATCACACGTTTTTCTAAATTGAGCTCCCTCAATATCACAAAGAAGGCGCGCCTAAAAATACTACTTCTTCTGACTGGTACAGTATTGTCATGATGTACGGATTCACCTGTTAAAACAAAAAATGTGTTTACAAGTGACTGGACAATTTCATGCCTTATACATGTACATGTATAGATGTTACCAAAAAGTATGCTATTAAGATATTTCACTTTTATATGTACATAAATTTGAGTTCTAACTGTGTAGCTTTCTTTTTTATGGCTTAAAAGCGCATGCCGATTCATGTTTTAGAATGGTCGAAATTAGTATTACTCATAACTGAATAGTGATGGGTTGGCTTATTTTTATTTACAGCCATATCTATATAGTAGTTAGTGAAAGGGTTTCAAAGCGAACAAATTACGCGTGCGCAGCCTTTTCCGGAATAAATTCCATGAGGCAGATAATAAGCTTGATCCTCTGCAAACTGCAAAGTTTGATAAGTATCGTAAACTATGATCATAACGTAAGAACTACCGGTAAGATGTATTTTTTAGTCATGGATAATACTAGTTTCTACCATTCAAAAACATATGAATCGTAATGCCTATCGGGAAATCATATTGTCACCATGGCAACCTGGCTAATTATATAGTAAATTAGCAAAACAAAGAGCAAACATTGGTGTTGACCCATGAAAAATACCATTGGTCTGACCTTTATTAGTTACGGTCTTGATATTAATTAAAGGGTGCTGAACCGTATGTTTAACGATCAAATGTTGGCAGCGATGTTGCGTAATTCAGGTCAACATCCTATGATTTTACGGAGTGGGTAGTTTATCATTTTGAAGGAAGTTCCGTAATTTTACAGAAGGTGTCAATTAAAAGTTTACGGAAGTTCCGTTAATTTAGGTTAATATCCTGTGATTTTACGGAGTGGGAAGTTTATCATTTTGAAGGAAGTTCCGTATTTTTACAGCAAATGTGATGGCAGCAAAGTTACCAGCACATTGTGCCGTAAAATTTCGGATATTTTTTAACAGTGTAGTGAATAAAGTGTTCCCACGCCGCCATGCCGTGACAAGAGAAGAATGCTATTAGCCATTCCATTTCCAATATAAATAAGAATTTAGTCATGCACGCGAACACCACTGAGAAAGTAACAAAGGACATTTTATTTACCCGTCATTTTTGATGGGCAATCTCCTAGTCAGTGTTCACGCTGGACCGAAAAAAAGTTTAGCCAAAAGTTTAGCCAAATGAAAATTTTATTAGCCAAATGAAAAAAACTTTAGCCAAATGTTTTTTGGCCAAATTAAAAAAAACTTTGGCCAAATTAAATCATCGTTTTCTGGTCGGTTCACAATTAATGACTAACTTGAAAACGTAAAATCTAACAGACACAGGTAAAATACACAATAATTTAAATAATTTTTATGAACTAGAAGTATTTTTATATATATCATTTATTAAAAATGTATTAATCTTTATGTGAAAGAGTGATTGGGGGGGGGGGGGGGGGGTAACCCGGGATTGTCCTTCTGTGTGATCGCTTGGTTGATAGAGTTGTCGATCGGGAAGAACCATCAAACTTAACATTTTTTTGTAACACTAAGCATATTATTTGTGAAATTAAACATTAAAGTAACATTACACGGTCAGTATTATTATGTAAACATACCAGTATTACAGCGAAAAGCATTATTAACCTGAAAATACTAAATACTGGACGAAGGTTACCCCATATGCAGTGTTCACTGTACTGTCCGCGATCGGGTTTCCCTTTGCACAGTCGGCAATATATTCCCACTTTCGATATTTTCGGACTAGATCGTTCACATCACATAATTGAAAACCCACTTGCCAAAATTTATGTTAGATTTGGAAATAAAAATATGTTTACTGTACACTAAATGTTAGAGCTTACCTTTTGCTGTTACGGAACGATATTTCATAAGTACGAAATTAATGAAATACACTCTTAGAACAAATGTGTATAAATACTACACAAAATGTGTTACATTTGATCTTAAACAAAATTGTGTAGAAATGACACATGACATATAATTATTAAATATGTCGGTGGAATATCATCAACGTTGAATATGATTGAATATGTGAGTGTATCATAGTTATTAGATGAAATGTGTTCTATTGGAGACACAAAACTCTTAAAGGCTACCACAGAACAAACAAGTGGCAGCAACTTTAAACTTTGTTATACACTATGTTTGTGTAAAAACTGAAGAACACATAATTGTGTAGCACAAAGTTTTAAAGCAGCTGCCAATTTTGTATTATGGCAGCTTTCACGAGGTTTATGTCTCAAATAGAAAATATCTCTTCTATTAAATATAATATACTCACATATTCACTCATATTCAATGTTGAGAAAATTCCACCGACAAATTTATGTCATGTTGCATTTCTACACAATTTTGTTTAAGATCAAATATAACACATATTGTGTAGTATTTATACACATTTGTTCTAAGAGTGTACTTTCGTCACCTAACTTCGCCTTGAATGTCGATCTATTGAGCGCTTTTATGAATTAGCTTTCTGACTCCATGCTTTCAGTCTCCATTTGGGGTAAAACAAAGTTTAGCCAAAAGTTTAGCCAAATGAAATTTTTATTAGCCAAATTCGAAAAAGATTAGCCATTGGCTAATTTGGCTACCGACAGCGTGAACACTGCTCCTAGTGTATATATAATACTTGGAATATTGGCTGCATATCTAGTCGTTGAATTACATTTATCACACATTCTTACATTTATCACACATTCTTACATTTATCTCAAATTCTTACACTTTATCACACATTATTACACTTTATCACACATTCTTATATTTATCACACATTCTTACATTTATCACACATTCTTACATTTATCACACATTCTTACATTTATCACACATTCTTACACTTTATCACACATTATTACACTTTATCACACATTCTTACATTTATCACACATTCTTACATTTATCACACATTCTTACATTTATCACATTCTTACATTTATCACACATTCTTACATTTATCACACATTCTCACACTTTATCACACATTCTTACACTTTATCACACATTCTTACACTTTATCACACATTCTTACATTTATCACACATTCTTACATTTATCACACATTCTTATGACCCGGTGTCTAGGGTTTAGATGTTGAATTGGCCGTGTCGGGAACATTGATAACAATAACTGTCCGTAGCTTTTGATAACTTTATATGTGTATAAGTCATAGTGATAAACACAGCAGGAGCATCGGTAAAAGAGGTCTAGTCTGATCGGCTGATGGAGAGAGAGTGGTTCTTCGTATCTCTCGACGCCAGTAGTTATTACAACGTATGGTGTATAATATCATGCATCCTAATAAGGTATGATGTATATGATACACCTACCATGTGACGTGTATCATGCCATCGGTATGGTGGAACGATCGTGGTCTGATACTTCCAACATATAAGATGGTAGTACATGTCACATCCAATTTAGAATATGATCTTGATAATTATGATTGTATCTATTCTATTAGTTATATCTCGATGTGCTGTGTTTATCTGTACAATACGTTATAGCAATAACTGGGAACATAATTATATATCAACCGATATCTTCTGTACTATCGGACAAAGTCCCCTCCTTTAAGAGTTCCCAAAACTATATATAGTATTGGGAACTAAAATTTTTATAAAATCCGAGGGTACAGAAGATATTTGGATCTATGAGTAAAATCGCGAGTGGCGAACCTAAAAAAAATCAACACATGGATATTCATACATAAAAACTCAACAGCAAACGAAACGAGAGTTATTTATCCATGGCGAGTCTGGTAAACAGTATGTCACTAGGTTACCGGATTAGCATCGAACAGTAAGTCACTGGAGCACTGGTTTATCAGCGAATAGTTAATTTATCCAGGAATTTGTAGAGAAGTTCTGGCTTGGCGGGTATAATGTGATATATGTGTCCAATATAAATATTCGGCAAACGATTCTATCCAAGGTCGGATAATCAACACCATGTAGAACACTGGTGTGTGAAGTAGAGAATAATCACACGTGCAGGATACAGTTAATTTACAGCAACAATTAAGGATGATAAATGTTATTGTCCGTGTGGCGTGAGAAGGTGTAGTAACCGATATACTCATCAGTTGGGAAGGTATATGTAGCTTCACAGGATATCGTCTTTGACATCTCTGGTCTTAGTCAGCAAGCGACGTGGAGTCAATGACGTAACGTGTAATGATCGGTGTACATGTAACAGCAGTGTACAGTTGCGATCAAATGCCAATTGTTTGATGCCAATGTATATCAAACGTATCAGCGATGTTCATGAACGATCTGGCAGCATATGCGTCATTTACTTATCATCTAAGGAGCTGTGGCGGCGTCAGCGTTGAAACAACGACTGTATACAAGACGCGGAACGAGGAAATGCAGCAACGAGTGTTTATTTTGGACAGTCGGTGGAATAGCTATGTCCGATAATCTTGTGAGGACAGTGTCAGGAACGGTCGAAGATTTGCTGCGGTGTCGCTAGATGTGGTTGAAACACCAATGTCTGGTCCGGTCTGCGTGTCTGGTATGTCAGCACGGTGTATATTTGGATGGTCCAGCGCGTCTGACGTCATTAGCCTGACTTACAGTACCAACCATTGATCGTGTTTGGCGAACCCATTTAGTTCGACATAAATGACACGAAGTCTAAATAAGGTGTTTGTAAAAAGAACACAATAAACCCACAATAGCTAATAAGCATCTTGAACCCAAAATATGTCCAAAGTACGAATCATGAAACAAAATCAGTGACTCGCCAATGCAATTTGCATTTTCATAAAGTTTGAACCTGTTCGTAGAGCATTTCCATAAAATGTAAAGAAAAATGGTCATGCAATAAATGAGGGATATGGACATTAAGGGAATTGGGTTTATGATCAATAAAAGGTGATCGTAGGAATTAAAAAATATGTCTTGAATCATGACATTAAAGGGAACCGCTAGATATATGTATATCATGCCATAAAATTTCATAAAAAATGTAATTTTCGCTGAAAACAATTGCTGTGCGATAACCAAACATGCCTGCCGCGACGATATTTATAATCAACAATCGTGTAATTATTTTGGTGTGAAATTATTGTTAAAATCGGGTGAATTAGCGTTCACCATTCCAGTAGAATTAGAACCAATCAGTAGATGATTGCGATTTCGTTAAACTATTCACAGCTATTTATGAACAATCACGTGGTAATGAAATACCACATACATGTACTTCTCGGCTATCTATATCATATTATATTATATTGTCATATTTATCATTGTAAACTAAACTCAATATGCGGTTTACAGAGTGAATAAAATAGTATTATACTTGTGCTTGGTATAATCCATCGAACGACCATTCTTATTTAATAACGCTTAGAATTCCATTACCAACACTAGGGTTAAATATCCCTGCGTATTTCAAGTCAAACCAGGAATCCGAGAGTTGTGCACACCACTCGAAATTCCGCTATACCTATATTCAATCCATCTGGGTAATGCTTTGTGGATCCACAAATTGTATGCTAAGGATGCATGGTCAAAGACGATTAATGATAATCTATTTTTTATTAGTATTACGATTGAACGTTGCACTGTATGTATAGGCAATTGGCAACTCAACGTGGTGCTTACTCATACAATAACCTACATAACACGCATGTCAGCTGAGTTATGGGGTATATGCAATACTCATGCTGGTCAGTTCAATTGTATGTGCAAATTTATCATCTCAATAGCTTTACACGATATTCCTGGACCCGTTGTCCAGATACATAAATCAAGTAAACCTCATGCTTTGTATACAAAAAGGTTTGCATGTGTTGTCGGCACTAATTTAAGCGTGCAGTGGCACAATGTTAGATATATTTATGTTAGACCCACGTAGACTACGAATATTAAAACTATGATTTAAATCATGTTTGTGTTATTTAGTTCAATTGTTTATCAGTTCTATTCCTTTGTTATACGGAAAGTGAACATTCAGGATTGTGTTATACATTGTTTGTTATTCCGTCAGGACTACAATATATAGTTAATTACGGATACATTACTGTTGCACATTTATACTGGTAAGTATGACTTTAATGGAATCCTGATATTAATTCTGTCGGACAAATTGTCTATTTAGTTTCCCGTGTGCTTATAACACGAATGATATAATTCACGCCTGCTTGTGTAGATGCATCATATGAACGCGAATTTAAATCGATATCCATGTCAGAAACAGTTGTTGGTACATATGGGTTTATGTTATCAGAGGCAACATTTTCAATTTCTTCAGTTTCGGCCGCAAAAGCATCTGAATTATTATTGTTTTGCTCATTTGCGCGCAATCTATCTGCCCATTCCAATCGTGGTATTTCATCGTCGCTTGAAGAATTTTTCCGTCTCAATTGTTTGCGTTTCATTAATTGCGCAAGTGGAATTTCGTCACTAGACGACCATTCTGATGACGCAGATTGTTCTGGGTCTTCGTTAGAACTATTTACAACAAATCGCTGTCTTCGCAATTGACGTATTGTATCTTTGGGAGGAATTTTCCATGCAGTGTCGGCTTTACGAATATTGTCGGCATGACAGCGGACTGTTCGGGCACTTAATTGATCTTTAATTAAGAATGAGACATTACTACGTTTTTCAATTATATTCCAATGACTTTGCCATGATAAACTCAGTTTACCCGTTTTTCGCCCAGATTTGTAATAAACTGGATCGCCTATTTCAAATGAAACCTCTTTCCGTTTTTCATTCTTTCTTTGTGTTCTGATTTGAGATCTTAAACGCGTTAGAACTAAACGAAAGTTTCTATGATGTTCCTGCATGTAAAGCGATAGATGTAAAGTCCTCGCCTACATATTTAAATCTGGGTTTTAGAATATTATCAAGACTTAAAGTGGGTTCCCTATGATATAATAAATAAAACGGACTGAATTTTGTTGTATCATTTACATGAACACGCATTGCAAATAATGCTTGTGACAAATACATGTCCCAAGTGTGTGTGTTTTGTAATACCAATTTTGATATAACAGAATTTAAAACGGAATGCGATCGCTCGACACATCCCTGCGAATTCGGATGGTAGGGGCTGGAGTATATATGGTGGATGTTTAGTTCTTTGCACACCTGATCCATCTTTTTATTTTTGAACTCCGAGCCAGTATCACTCATTAGATTTAAACAGCAACTATGTCTGCTAATGACCTCATCTAAAAATATCATTATCACCGTTTCGGCTCGTTTGTCGGGAATCGCAAATGCCTCGACATATTTAGTCAGACAACAAATAAAAGTTAAAATATATTTGTTATTGGACATTGTTGTTTCAAACGGTCCTTGTATATCAGTGCTTATTGTCGCAAACGGAAATGGCGGGAGGTCCATCTCTTGTATTGGGGCCTTTTGTTGTGATAAATTCCTCATTTTACAAATCATGCAAGCTTGACAATAATTATGTATATCTCTATACATATTTGACCAATAATATTTAAGTTTTGCTGTTGCAAAAGTCTTAACTGTGGAAAAATTGCCTGCTACGTCATGGTATTGTTTGAGTACAGCTTGTCGAATATTTGCGGGAATAAATAGGCGTATATCTGGATCATCATCATGATTACTGATGAAATATAGCACATCTTTAATTACTATATATTTATCTGCTATTTGTCGGGGTGGTTTGGTGGAATTTAATTTTTGAACAATCTCTATTGCTTCGATATCGCGTTCTTGTTCAAGTTGTATGTCAAACCCCTCTAACTGAATTGCTTCTTGATTTTCAGGTAGAATTTTGTCTATGCGACAATTTGCATATTGTTTTGTGTTTAATTTGGATGTGTCAATTATGTCAACATCCATTGGTACTTCTCGTTCAGGGCCGGTTACGTCGGACTGATCTGGCACCTCTGACATACCAGTTTGTAACTTTTCCGGTCGTGATAAATAATCTGCAAATATATTCTCTTTGCCGGGTATGTGGATTATCTGCGGCTTGTAGGCAGCTATGCACACAGCCCAACGTGCGACATTTTTATTGTCCATGGGAGCAGATAACATATGAGTTAATACCTTGTGGTCAGTCTTTATAATTAACGGAGACCCGCTGATATAAAATTGAAGTTTCTTTATTGCCCAATAAATAGCAAAGCATTCCCGTTCTAATGTACTCCATGAACGAATTTGAGATTTATTCAGCCGTGCGGAAATAAAATGTATAGGATTTTCCGTATTTGATCTTGATATACACGGGTCACCTGGGTCACGTGACTGTGTAATCACTGCTGCAATGGCATGCGCGCTGGCATCAGTATACATGATGAATGGTTTATTTTTATCTGGATATGCGAGATATGTGGCTTCTGTTAAATCAGATTTCAATTTTTGAAATGCCTTATCACATTCATCCGTCCATTCAAATTTTGTGTTTTTTCTTTGTTAATTCTACCAAAGGTCCACAAATTTCACTAAATTTAGGAATAAATTTCCGGAACCACGAGAATGATCCTATAACACTTCTCACTTGTTTCACATTTGTTGGCGGTGCTAAATTTTGAATTGCTTTCACTTTATGAGCATCTGGTCTAACACCATGTTGGTCAACGATGTGCCCCAAAAATGAGCATTCTGTTTTAAAGAATGAACATTTCTTTAACTTTAATTTCACATTAAACTTCCTAAGGCGATCAAATACTTCTTGAAGAAGTCTTAAATGGGACTTCTTATCCACTGAGTACAAAATTAAATCGTCGACATAGGCGCGACATCCTTTAATCCCATCCAACACACGATTCATGAGTTGAAGAAAGGCACTAGAACTTCCAATGGCACCGAAGCAGGCGCGGTTAAACGAAAAATTCCCTCTAAAACACGTTAATAGTTGCCTTACTTCGATCCGCGTGATGTATTGGAATGCAATTATATGCAGAAAAACAATCGAGAACTGTTATATATTTAACTCCCTTCATTTCGGCCAAGATATCCTCGATTTGATCGATTGGGAATAATGTGGGTTTTGTGATAGCATTAAGTCTGCGAAGGTCGGCTATAAAACGATATGAATCAGCCTTTTTTTTTAGAACCATACACGGAAATGACCATTCATTTGCTGGGGCTGGTGAAATTAGTTTTGCTTGTAATAATTCATCAATTTTTTCACTAAGAATTTCACGCTTTTTTAATGGGCATCGATAAGGCATTAACCTTATTGGTGGGTGGTCCCCCGTGGGAATCTTCATGGTGACAGCCGTGGTACATCCTAATTCGGTTAATTTTGTAGCGAAAATATCACTATAATTTCGAATTAGTGGTATTAAATCGTCCCTAAATGAATCGGGAACTTGTACATCATCCAAATTAATCTGTTATTTTATTTCATTGTTATTCGGATGAGGTGTTTCCACACACCTTACAGCAGACACCCTGCCGACAATACATCCACGTCGCAAATTAAAATGCTTATCTGTGTAATTGCTTATGAGTACAGGAATACTATCGCTGTTAGTGCTTGCAGTATATTCGGCTGTCAACCCAGGTTCATTTCCCATAAACCCTTCGTCTATTGGTTCCACCTGCAGAAATTTCGTGGCAAACAATTTATTACCTCCAATTATACGCGCTTTCGTTAATATCTTTGGTGGAATAATATGGGCAGACTGTATTCTGACCAAGGTTGCAACGTGAATATCTGGTATAAGCGGAATTATTGTTCCGCGAATCTTCATTATTTGGCGGTCGAAGTATAGTCTGGCGCCGTTTCCACTGAGAAAATCTCTGCCGATCAATAAAGATCGATGCATGTTTGAGCAAACATAGAATTTATGTGAGACCTTTAATTTATTAATGTGGAAATTTAATATGATGAAACCATTTATGGTTAGTGCATCCCCACTTGCAGATGTTGCATGAAACTGCGTTTCTTGCATTTGCGGTTTATATTTTAAATTGTTATAAAATTTTAATGAACATACACTGATATCGGCTCCACTATCCAGAATGGCTCGATATTTTTGTGTGCTTATTGTAATCAATATCGATGATGTCACTTGTGCATTTATGCCTTTCATTAACTTTGAATTATTTTGATATTCCGGAATTGATAAATTTGATTTAATATTTTTCTGGTGTTGTATTAATTTTTCCTTTTGCTGTTCTTGATTAGGCGCATGTTTATTGAAGAGAACAATTTTGTTTAATGTTCTGCCAACTGTATTGGAATATTTGATATGTTTATTTACGATGTTTTTCACATTAATTGTGGGTTTTTTATTTGTAGAAGTTGAACATAAATGTCGTCCATTATTATTTACATATTGCTTATACTTTGATGGAGCATTAGACTGTTTCTTATTATTATCTTTTATATTATTCCACCAAGATGCCCCTCTCTGAATGGAATATTTTAGTTTAAATAATATTTATTCATCTCGGCTAATCGTCTGCGACACCATTGAATACTGTGACCAGGAATCGAACAATATTGGCATATTAATCTAAATGGTTTCGCTTGCGGATTAAACACAGAATTTCGTGATTGTCGTATATGTTGAACATAAGGCCAACTTCGCGTGTTATCATATCTATTTTGTTTAGAATATGATCCAATCCGTGGGCGCTGGTTATTATTCGAATAACATGAGCTAAATGAATTTCTACCCTGTAAATACCTTGGCCATCGTCTTTCTGGTGTGGCGGGCGCATTAAATTTATTACAAGTGTTCCGTCCTTGAAATTTATTGCCTTCCATACTAGAATAATTATTATCACAAAATGATCGATAATTACGATCAGTACTCTTATTATTCGGGCTATAATAAGACTGTAATCGGTGTTGAATAGTATATTCTCTTAAAGCGAGATCAGTTGCTTGATTTAAAGTATGTGGATCTTCTCGCAAAAGTTTATCTCTCAATAATTTACTATTTAATCCTGTGATGAATTGTTCACACATATATTATTGGGCGAATTTTTGTCTAATATTTACTAGCCCATACACATCGATCGCTAATGATCGTAATCTATCAGAAAAAACTTGTACAGATTCTGCAGGTGTTTTCTGTGCTGCTTGAAAAATAAGGAGCGCATCTCTGTTATCTTTTGCTTAGCTATATCGAACTTTTAATTCCTGCTTGATTTCTGCCCATGTACTTCTGATCACACCATCGGCATTTATGCGTTCTTGTGTGAACTGAGTTAAAAATTCGAAAACTGAACCTCTGCTGGTCTGCAGAGCAAATTTAATTAATGTTTGATCAGTCGCATCAATTGCTTGGCCATAACGATATAATTCGTTGGTCCATTCAAGAAAAGATTTAGGGTCTCCCGAAAAAGGGGTGATAACATTTGTCACACCAGTTGCCATCTGAATTGCTGACGAAATGCGTGTGGCGTCCAACTGTTGGTCTATTGCACTATTAAAATGACCCAATTGTGTGGAAATGCGATCTAGTACGACGCTGTCATGTGCGTTTCGTACCTCGTTATTTTCATGGGTTTCATGCAAAATAGATCGCATTCACTCTATCTCTCCATCAATTTGGGCGCTACTATAATTAACGTCATCCGAAAAGGAAGGACAGTAAATGTGACTTTGTGTCATATTCATCTTGATTTTAATTACTAAAGTAATTGGGAATAGAAAAGGCAAAATTGCAGGTATAGAAGAAATGAATAATTTGAGTTGGGTTGGCACATGCACATTCTAATTGTGACATTACAGAATTGCTCTAGACCATAGTGCGGGTATTGCGTTTATGTAATTTGAATTATTAGATCAAAAGAAACGTCCTGGTTGGTATAGTAAGTACTCACGTATGAACGAAAACACAAGTTCTGGTTCCAAGCTCACGAGCACCATTGTTCCGGTGTCTAGGGTTTAGATGTTGAATTGGCCGTGTCGGGAACATTGATAACAATAACTGTCCGTAGCTTTTGATAACGTTATATGTGTATAAGTCATAGTGATAAACACAGCAGGAGCATCGGTAAAAGAGGTCTAGTCTGATCGGCTGATGGAGAGAGAGTGGTTCTTCGTATCTCTCGACGCCAGTAGTTATTACAACGTATGGTGTATAATATCATGCATCCTAATAAGGTATGATGTATATGGTGCACCTACCATGTGACGTGTATCATGCCATCGGTATGGTGGAACGATCGTGGTCTGATACTTCCAACATATAAGATGGTAGTACATGTCACATCCAATTTAGAATATGATCTTGATAATTATGATTGTATCTATTCTATTAGTTATATCTCGATGTGCTGTGTTTATCTGTACAATACGTTATAGCAATAACTGGGAACATAATTATATATCAACCGATATCTTCTGTACTATCGGACACTTACACTTTCAGGCTCATCAGCTTATTGAAGATGTGCATCAAACCCTCGCAGAGACAGACGCAAACACAGAGAAATGTCGTGAGGTGAGAGCAAGTTCAACCTTGCTACCCTGACTAAACTTCAAAACCTGTTAAAACTTTCCTATTTTGAAAGTCACTATCTGGATTATTAATAGGCTCATTCGCCGATCTAGTTAGTTTGCGGTGTAGCAAATGTACATATAGTGGTTAATGATGTTAAATTGGACAGAGAATCTGTCAGCGAGGTTGAATTGGACTTCTGTGATGCCCGAATTTGTCCAGTAATGGTATCAGTGTGTCGTTTCGTGACGGGAGCTGTGCTGGTGCAGCATCAATTATCATATACCAGTGCATTTTATTATATATGTGAGTCTCCCATAGAAGCCTCCCATATATAAGAGAATGCACTGGCTTACAAGGTCAAAGTAAATATTGTTACGCCAATGCATTCTCTTATTTTTCCGAGGCTCCATATGACAGACTCGCATATTTTAGAGAATACAGTGGCACAGGGTTTTTATAAAATTTCAGGTTGCTTCAGTCATAGAAGTGTTAAACCGACCAGGTAAAACTCATCGCGCTCAATTCCAAATAAATGCCAATACAAGTGCGCCGCGATATAATCCATTCGGTCTGACTGATATTGTAGCTGGATTACATGTATGTAAATAATTTCAGTTAACCGTCCTCTTTCTCTCTGACTATATTGTAGCTAGATTACATGTATGTAAATAATTTCAGTTAACGGTCCTCTTGAGTCGACTGACTGGTCCGGACATTGGCATATCTGTTTGCGGAATGTTCGTCGTTACCAAGGGAACACTGTTACATGTGAGTTTTGATTACCATCGGACATCAATAGTTTGTGTTTGTTTTGTAAATACTCATAATATATTGGCAAGGGATTGCTCGTATCCCGGTCCTACAGTACAGGCACCTATTTCTCGGACTCCGGTAGTGGAAACTTCACTAATGATGTACAGAACAGTCTACATTGCGGATTGCGGCAGTTTACAAATGTCAAGATAAAAGTAAAAAAGCATTGAATATAACAGCCTATATCACCTTGGATTAACCGCCCGTTTGTGAATTTGCTTTATGGTGTCCTTGTTCCTTGTCAGCAGTATCAGTTTTTTACCAGTCAGTTAGATAATTTAAATGTGTCCAATATATCCTCATGCAAACAGGTTCATATTGGATGTAAATATTCACATAGGTTCATATTTAATATTGTACTCAGAAATAAGCCCATAGTGGGCTTATACCCGTTGTTCAGATGGATGGTGCGGGCCACAGTAAAACACAATGTAAAGAGCGTACATCTGGTTAGTCGTGAGTTGATTTATTCGTGTTAATTATGTTGTAGTGAAAATAAGCACCACACGGGCCTATTTCATACTGAAATAGTCCCTTACAGCGCTGTTTAAATAACCAGCGTGTATGCCCATAGAGAGCGTAATTGAGTCGAATATCCCGGAGTTGTACTGTCGACAAAGAATACCAAGCCAGAGATTCGATATCGCCAAACCATAACACTTCGACTCGCATTTACAGGTTACTAACCCTTTTATACTCAAATCTCATATACACATTAGTGTGAATAACCCGAAACTTCCATTGATGACCCAAACAAACATGCGAACAAAAACTCAGGATCGATAATGCATCTTATCGTCGGAACAAAAGTCCGGGGTATCTATTATATATCTTGGAAGATCTGTCTGTGTATCTGTGGTGTGTCTGTGTGTGTGTTCGCGATGAACTCGAAAACGGGCGACCCGATTTTGATGAAACTTCGTATGTGAGGATACTATCGGTCGGGAAGTGGCATAGGCATATTAATTTCCAGATCCGAGGTCAACTTTTCACGTGCCGATGTCAAATCTGTTTTTACGCCGTTTTGCGCTAATATATTTCAGTTTGGTGCTCACAAATCGATTCGATATAGCGCGAAACATCGAAAAACATTCAGTAAATATATTACGCCGTCAATAGATCGTGACGTGATCGCGTTTAACTCTTAACCGCCCGATGTCGCGTTAACTCAACACCGGCCGAGGTATCCGCAAATGACATTGGGCTGTATATCTCGGAAACGGGTGGAGCTATCGACTTGAAATTTGGTTTTTGAATAGCCCGGACGAAGTCGGGTCACCTTCTAGTACTATATATAGAGGATCTAAAACGAGTCCCCAGTTTATAGAGGAATTTACAAAACGAGTCAAAGGCTCGGTCCAGACCTAATTTACTGGACAAGTTTTGTAAATCCCGCTATAAACTGGGGACGAGTTGTAGATTATATTTATTACATGATCCAAATCCTCGACAAACATACTTAAATCAAGAAATGGGACGCGAAACTAATATCGGCTTCTATAAGGCATTCGATGACGTTTTACGTAATTATGCGGTGTTTGCCCACGTAAAGAAATAGTCCCAGATAAATAAAGACTCTTTGGCGTATTTAATGGCGTATATTTCATAACATAACTTTTCGAACTCTTCATTCATTCATTATTATTGTTTGTTGAAAAAATATTGGAAGCCATAGTATTTTGAGACGTAGCGTACGGAATGTAAATAGAGGACAAACTGTAAGTCAAAGGTCACATGGCACTATTTCCTGTTTAGTTTAGATGTTTTATAGTATTGGCCCCTGTATTAATTCCTTGAATAATGAGTTACATTTATTTCAGATATTCGGATTACTGGTGACATACTTCATCGTTCTGCTCCAGTTCCAACAAGCGGCCAGCGCAAGCTGTCTGGCGACCAACACCACCACAGCGCATTGAACCATGAACATTCTTCAGCTCAGAAATTGATTATAACTAGTAATCGTTTCTAATGACGCTTTCCTACTGTGTTCCCACTGTACTGCAGATGAACCTGGCAATACATATAGCGAGATGCGTCATAATGATCCACTGTATACATGTAGTGTATCATACGGAGATGCTCCATAATTATCCAGCGATATTGTCGGGTCGACAGACAATTGCTTAGATGCTCAATAATTATCCAGTGTATATATTGGTCCTACTAAAGCCGACCGCACCCGACCGCACCTCCCACATGGGCCCATCGAGATCCCAGGGTCCCAGGGTCGGTGCTGTCTGTTTGTTGTTTTTGGATTTTACGAACCGGACGGAACCGACAACAAGTTATGGGTTAACGGTGTCGTTTCCGCTCGAGCTATCGATCTATTGGAACATTGGCACATACAGGTCCATTATGCACGACATGCATGCCCCATCTCGCTCGGTTCCATGATGGCCTTGTGGTCGGCGGGTGTTATTGTCGACGTTTTGCATACATTCATAGCAAATTCGACAGCTGCGTATGGGTTAATATATTCACTTCCGCTACACCTAGCAACTTGTGCGATCTCTGTATGATATGTCCCTGTCCGTGGTCAGGAAGCTATGGGAAGTGGGGTCGGCGATTTTTTTTTTATATTTTGCGTACCGGACTTAACCTGCCTCAAGTTAAGGGTTAATAGTGCCGTTTCCTCTCGAGCTATCGACTTGGGGACTGGAACTTTGGTACATACAGGTTTATTCTACACGATAGTGTATGCCCCATGCAGATCGCTCGGACCCCTGGATGAGCTGCCGTCGGGTGCGGTCGAGTGCGGTCGGCTTTAGTAGGACCCGTATATATTGTCGGTTCAACGGACCACTCCACGTGTTCACATGTATTATTTACATTATCATTAATGTTACATTATTGACCATTCAGTTATTTTACATTTCCTGGTTCCAAGCCTTGAATTAGGGTGTCTGTCGTTGCAAAATGAGGTCCCCAGAGGGTTAATTTAGTGATGCTACCACGCATAGCGGGCTAGCATCACCAAATTCACCCTCTGTGGACCTCATTCTGCTTACACCTCAGCAGAATGAGGTTCCCAGAGGGTGAATTTGGTGATGCTAGCCCGCTATGCGGGGTAGCATCACTAAATTCACCCTCTGGGGACCTCATTCTGCAAATAACAGACACCCTATTTCAAGGCTTGCCTGGTTCAGTTATAATGTTTACTTGATGTCTAACTTTGTGGATCGATCTAAATTGCTGTTGATATAGCTACGCAATTTTAAATTTAATTCTTTGGTGTTTGTCTATTGACCCACGAAGAACTTATTTGAGGAAAAAATATTAATCTTATCACTGAATTTTTGAATTTATCCATAGCTGCTCGACCACGCCATTCAAAGAAGATGTATTATAACTTAGAAAATCAAAACACATAGCAACACACATAGCAACACATAGCAACACTCGTAACAACACCGATAGCACCTTTTTGTATTTTATTACGTAGAATTGGTCTGTTTTTCTGTGCGGATTTAGCCAAAACAAAAAGCTCAGGCAATTTGAATGCGTTTTATAAATTTCACAATTCAATGACAAAGTATTTTCTGTATATGGTATATGCTCTTTGAGAAGCACGTATTTTCATAATGTTATTTATAACTGATTGTTTATTGTAATAATGAATAGCACACACATGATTCATGAGATAAGTAGAAATTGTTGTGAGGTTAATGTTAGCCAATTTGTTATAGTTAACTAGTATATGGGCAATTAATATATAGACATATGATGGTGTTCTTTTTTTAAACATTAAAATATATATATCCCTCAGTAAGTTGCTTCAAACGCAAAATTATATTTGGTGCCATGTTTGAACATATGCCCTAGCACTATAGCCTGTGCATTTAAAATGATCAAACACTGACCTTTCTGTATTTACGCCAGTGCAATGTTCCAATTAGTATTTCATTATTTTGAGTGTATTGCGATGGTTCTCTCATAGGAGGCCCATGATTGATAACGGCTGTGGCAAGTCTTAAGAGAGCACTCTTCATATTTCGAGCGGCTTCTGTTCAATATTTACATAATATGAATATTGTTTTAGTTTGAAATACGTTGGCGCATATGTGTTGAGTGTTAGTGTCTCCCACATATGGAGAGGGAACAGTCTGTGTTGACATGTATTGCGTCATTGCAATTGTGTATCTGCGGTAGGTCCCCGAGTGGTTCTGTTATGACTTTGTGTGATTTAGGTGAAATTGGTGATGAATATCACTATATTTGTAGATGCCGTGTCTTATCAGATAAGAGGCTACAATATTTGGACAAAGAATTTAGCAACAGACCCAGTGTTTTTAAGTTTAAAGAACTAATGATGCGAACCGATGTTAAGTCCATGAATTCTCTCAGTAGGTTTTTTAGGGTGATCGATCGGCTATTCAGTCATTGACAATTTGTTAATGGCTGGGTGGCCGACCCGCCGCCCTGAGAGATTTGCTGGGGGAGTCCATGGATGTCATGTGGGACAAATTGATACCCAACCAACGAAATAAAGATATACATAAGTATGTATCACTAAAGTTGCCTTATTTCAAGTCGCACACTATTAAAGTATCGGTGGCCCACACTAACTGACAGTAACAATTAGTAATCTATTTTAAGGCATATTTATTGATTTATTAGTTTCCTGATTTAATATTAAAACAAAACAAAAAAACGCTATTATTATCCTAATCGAAATCAGGTTACTATCGACGTTTACTAATAATACGTAAATCCACAAGTGCTGTAGTATTTATGACCGTTGACAAACACGTAAATTTCCATTTATCAACAAATGTGTAAAATCACACGTGTTGTAGTATTTCTGGTTCTATTGATAAACGTAAAGTTGTATTCGCCTAGTTCAGGGCACCCGATATCGTAAAGCCATTTTGATTGGTAACCTGTGTACCTTATTTGAATAAGATGCCACGACGGTGCATTCTGGGACTGATTAATTATAGTCTGTATCTGGATTATATCGACTTCAGAAGTCAACATTGACATACTTTTAAATTATATATAGTCTTTCTCTGCAATAACGAACCGTACGTTCTGAAATGTTGGAATGGGCTACCGATACAACCACATATTTTATGCTGCAGGAGCATTATATACACACTTACCGGTATAATTACAGTTAGTTATACTCTATTGTGCCGAATTTATCTATTTACTATATACAACCTACATAACCCTGTCTTACAGGGACGCCGCTAATTTAATTTATTTTTGTAATATTCTTTTTCACCATTTATACCACGATTGTGGTTTATGTGAATAAACAATTTGTAACGGACATTCAATACTCCACAAAACGTTTCGACATTAATTGTGTTTGCATAGAGTTGTTCAATGGAGACGTTTCGCATCTCAATAAACAGTTTATTTCTCATAACCTATACACAACACATGTATGGAGACAGTAATAATAATAAAATATATTCTATACAGAGCGTATGTAAACTTCCGTATGACTAATGCTGTATAACATGGATACCTAACTACATGTAGCATTCCCATATATATGCGTGTTTCTATATCACTGTAACCAGAATATCAAGATTATAAGTAAATATATAGAACACACCCATAGTAGCCGAGAATATCAAATGTTCACCACGAGAGGAATTGTGGTTTTAACCACGAGCTTTTTGGTGAAAATGTTGTACTCTTGGCTATGCTGTGTGTATTGTATATATGCCATAACTATCACTCTTGATTTCCGCCGCGAATTCAACTACTCCGTTGTTTACTGTTAATGTATATCCACACCGAGAGACACAAACACGACGCTATAATGAATGTGCGTCACGTGCAGTGCTGCAAACATTTACGTCATGACGTCAGTCTGTTTCTGAGCCACCATTCACTTGATACAATCATTCATATGTTTCCTAGTCTATATAACACTAGCAAGCTACATTTGATTGAAATGCAGGCAATGTGCCTCTTATCTAATTGAAATTATGACAGCTTCCAATTTTAAATGAATGTAACATAAGAAATATTTTGCTAACTACGATGTAAAGAACTATTTAGCTAACTACGATGTAGTTCTACTATGGTTATAAATGTTTAACAAATGAAATTACGTTTGAACATTTACACCCACAGTAGAAATTGATACCCACAGTAGGAAGCTGTATACCCTCAGTAGGGTGTACCATTCATATGTTTCCTAGTTTATATAGCACCAAAAAGCTGCAGGCAATTTTCCTCATATCTAATTAGTATCCTGACAACTTCCAATTTTAAATGAAGGTGACATATAGGAACTATTTTGCTAACTACGATGTAGTTCTACTAGTGGTACATACTTATTATTATTATTATATCTTTATTTCCTCCAATCATTGAAGATTTTTATAAAGTATATAACATTGTTATGCACATCAAGTTGAACAAAATAATATTATCAATAAATGTTATAGAATATGAATAACAATTAGTATGATGAGAAAGGCGTATTTACACATGTACAATGATGGGTTTGATGACCATGATGACTATGAGGATGATGAGGATGATGATGCTACTCGGATGGCCAATATTATGGTACGATGATGAGATGATGTTGAGATTGGTGACAGAGATGATGATGATGATGATGATGATTATGCTGATTACCATGATACTGTTGATGGTGGTGATGGTGATTATGATGATGATGATGAAGATGGGGAAGAAGATGGGATAATGTTGTTTATGATGGTGATGAAGATGATGATGATGATGGTGATGATGATTATGATGATGATGATGATGATGATGATGACGATGATGGTTGTGATAGTTATGTTGTAGATACCACACTACCAGTAATATGTGTACTCCGTGCACACATTTTGTTTACAGAAGCATGCACGCATAATTATAGTGACGTATGATCACGGTGGTTTCAAACGCCACGTTAACATATTTTGAACATTGGAATGAGTTGTATTCATTCCGTTCGCTTGCGCGAGAGTGTTGTATGCCAACCACAGTTGTGCAGTAAATCCGATCACGTAGTTAGTAAAACAATCAATATCATCAATAACGTGTTGTATGCTATCACTGACGTGCGTGAGATGAAGGGATATCATGTCATCATCATTTAATTCGTCAACGGCAATGAAGCAAGGTATACCATAACGGTCGATTAAGCCAAAAAACATGTTGTTTCGTATCAGTGTCAACTCCTTACAGTCAATTAGGATGTGTTTGACTTTGTCGACATACATGCGCTCACAATTAGGACATTTCCCTTCATCTCGGCAAGTGGTTGCATTGATAACCAGTGCTGTCGTGGTGTAGCATCGTTTGTTTTGGGGAAATTTTCGGCATAAACACCAGAGTTTGCTCATACTGAGCGTATGATGAATTCTCAGAAAGCGGGTGAAAGCTATGTCTGACGTCACACGCATGTTCCATTCTGCCTCATTGACAATTTGTATGTTAGTCTTTACACGAGATTTCCATATCTCTTTTGATGGGAAGAGACCAGAACGTATGTACTCATCGACGATATCCATAAGATTATATTTCTCAACAATGGCAACAACATCGCCTATAAACGAGATGTGTGTTGCTGTTGAGTGAACAAAGTGATGAAGTCTACATTCAAAAATAGCTTTGCATGCTTTACTAGGTGCTAAGCGACAGAGCGATCCAAACAATGAAAGTTTTCGGGCTTCTACACATGATTCAAGCGGGTATGTTCCAACCATGCTTAGTACTATATCAGTTCTGCAAGCAGTCGGTAGACCCTGTATACGCTTCAAACAAAAACGGTGCATCCGTTCTATTTTTATCCTGTTTGTCGCAGAAGTGTCAGAAAGAAATTCAGAACCATAGAGGCCACGAGACAGTACAATAGATTTGTAAATGATCATAGAGCTTTGGGGTGTTATACCGCCTGCATGTAGGCCAGCATTGGTGAGCATCAAGTAGGTAGAACGCAATTTTGAGCATATGCTTTCAGTGAGTATATTTTGAAAGATTGTTTTATGCAAAGGAATGCCAAGATGCGTTATTGTGTCCGTTTCTAAAATTGGACGGTCGTTAATTAACCAAGTTCGTGGAGAATGGTATATTCTGGGCTTCACATTGAAGACAATAACTTTACATTTATTTTCATTGTATAAAAAACGCCACTTTCTGCTATAATTGCTGCATACATCACATAGCTTCTGTAAGCCAAGAGACGAGAGCGATAGTAACGTCATATCATCTGCCTGGGTTGGAGAACAACAGTTGATCCCATGCAATCTTAGACCAAAATTCGACAATTCAAGTTCTTTTAGTAGATCATCTATATAAATAGCATAGAATATTGGTGATAAAGTTACCCCTTGTCTGGTACATTTACTTATTGTTATTACCCGAGAACTAAGATTTCCATATCGTACGGTACATGAGACTCCACGGAGAAATTGACTGAATATTTGCAAATTTTCCCATTTGCTCCACGTTCTTGTAGTTTAAACAAAAGACCATTAACCCAGACAGTATCAAACGCTTTGTGAGCGTCAAGAAAGCATGAAAAGAGGCGAGAATTATTTTCTAACGCGTATGAGATACTTTCCTGGACTATATAAGAGGACATCAAACAGCTTATGTTTTTCTGAAAGCCATGTTGCAGAGCATGTGTTACGACGAGAGTTGGGACATTTCTTTCAATGCGGTTCAGAAGAACTCTTTCAAAGAGTTTATAAAACACAGGTAGTAGAGTTATGGCCCTGCAACTATCGAATTTTGATTTAGGCTTGCCACCCCCCTTGTATAATGAAACAATGATCCCAAGCTTTGCTTGGTGTGGAATATGTGAATAATCGAGCATTAACGATATAAGTTTAGCAATATGAGCATGTAGCTGTGTGCCGCCGTATATAAGATGTTCGTAACATAACATGTCAGATCCAGCTGCCTTGCCCTTTTTCACTGACTTCAGAACTGAAGTAACTTCTTCCGGTGACACTGTGTATGTAAGTATATCATCTAGAGCACCGTGTACCGGACTATCAAGGAGTTTCTCTACTCGATTATTGACTTATATGTGGTGTGCGTTGTCAAATGTGTCAGAACTAAGAGGCGAATAAAGATTTTCATAGTAATCTGCGAACGCATTAATTATATCAGTTGGTGTTCTTAGGATATTGCCATTGACTTCAAATAAGTTACTGGTTGTTTCCTTACGATTCGATCTGATTGAGTTGAACTTCTTGAAAAACAATTCCTAGCGGCATGGTCAATATCATTATTTTGTGTGGACATGAATTTCGAGTTACATCTACGTAATTCTCTCCTAAACCTACATTTTGATGCTTTATAATTAGCATAGCTCGCATGCGAAACACCTCTTGGTCTACCTTCGGATAACCAGGCATTTCTAGATGTACGCATTTCGCGGTGTAACAATGTCAACGAAGCATTCCAGTATGGCTTCAAATACGGTTTGAACGATTTTTTTGGAACGGACGCTTCCGAAGCTGACTGTATACTCGATACGGTTTTGTTATAACAATGGTCGAGGTCGCGTGTATCAGATGCATTAAGTTCAGGCAATGAAGACTCGATCGAGGATCGATAATTTGAAACCATAATTTCGTTAGCCAGAAATGTTCTCCAATCCCATGTAGCTTGTGGAGATTTCCCTTGCGAGTGTACTACGTCATATGATATTGTCATGAGAATAGGTCTGTGATTTGATGTATTCTCCTCATTGTCATCAAGGACAGCTACGCGAAGAATTCGCTGAATATCGTCTTGGTGAACAAGAATATGATCAATGATTGTCCCATCTGAAGAACCGGGAGGAACAAACGTTGCAAGTCGCCCCGTGCAACTATTGGTGTTGTTTGCCGAAATATATTCACGGTCGTTAAGAAGTTTATGGAAGCAAAGATTACGCGCATCTCGTTTGCTTAAATTTCCGTTGAAATCACCCATGACAATGACATTGCCCAATGATGAATATGTAACGATTAGATCTGACACATTCTGAACGTACTCAGCATAGAATTCAGTCGAGTAGTTTGTTGATGGGAGATATACTTGAAAAACATAGAGGAAATTATCTGGGGAGAGCTGTAATTGTATGCCGCATATTCGATCATCGTCGCATGAAATAACAGATACGCAATTGTCATATCGTTTGTGCCAAAATATTGCGATACCACCCTTATATCTTGCCCTTTGAAGTGGGAGTCGCTGTGAGAAATCGCACACGGTGCTATGAGAATACGATTTACATATCGTATCGAGAAAGTGTACGTTATGTTCATGGAGCCAATGCTCGCTTATTCCAAAGATATCTATATATCCATCACTCAGCAACCGACTGAGGTAGCTACTGCTCCCCAATATTCCAGTGACATTCCATGTGCCAATAGTCAACAAGTTTTTATTAGTAGGCATATTGAGAGGTGATATATAAGAAGTTGTAAAAATATATGAGTAATAAGATGTGAGATATGAGCTAGAAAAGAAAAACTTAGGTTTATAACAGTAACAGTGACTATTGGGTTTACGAGATAGAGTTACTCTTCTTGCTGGTAAGCAACAGAACCGCTCACATTGATACTGTTAACATGCATTTCAGTCGGCTCACTGTCGTATCGATAACTGCTGTAGCTCATTCGAGACGATCGATCCTGGTAGCCATAGGAATAGCTCTTGCTTAAGTTCATTTCGCTAAAACCTCGTTTGGAGAGCCATAATCTGCAGAAGGCATGGGGGTCCCACACATTGTTTTCGAAAACCACGGGCACATCATCCATATGAACATTTATTCTGGCCGAGGTGGAGTTTCTACCAGGGCGGCCATGAAATAGCCTCACAATAGAGAATCGAATACCGAGCATATCCAGACGAACTTCAATGTCCTCCTTGGTAGTTTCGGCGCTGAGATTTCCAACGAAAACACGTCTAGTTTTGATTGGTCCCTTTGACCAACCCTGGCTACTTTCGTCGTGGTTGGTATCCACTGGTCGGGTGGGGGTCTTATCTGAATGAAGTGATCCTCTTTTTCGGTGCGATGATTTGTCATCAACATACTTGTCTGCAGAGGGATCCAAGTTCGCCGGGGGGCTCCTAGCGTTGTTTTGACTGGCACTTCCGGTTGGTCGCGAACTAGCACTAGGCTTATCCAAATTAATTTCAGATAAGAAGGCGTCCATCAATGATGCTCTGCCAGTGGTACTGAAATGAATGCCTCGACTGTCGCGTTTGCTATACATCTCGCTCCTTACGCCGTGTATAGTCGAGAATTTCTCGCTGATGTTCAGAATTTCACATTGTTCTCTCCTTTCACACATTTGGATCATAAAATCATTTGTAGCACTCACCACATCGTTATATTTGTCTGTGTAAGTGCCTCTGCCTTTCTTCAGTGGAATGCTGCAAAGCTTGATTTTGGCGTTTGGGAACATTTTCACTATCATAGGAATAGCGTCGGAGATATTCAGTGTGACAGAATTTGAATTGCATTTATTGATGGATATGTCATTCGTTCCCAGATGAATCAATACACACTTAACATACTCCGGATATTTGCCAACACTTTGGTCTTTCTCGACGTCAGTTAAGAGCTCAGTTATTGTACCAAAACTCGATCCGCTAACAGAAAAGTTTTTAACATTGGCTTTATCCAGGTCGATGCCGGCACAGTTGCTTGCCCCGAGTATCACGGTATCAATAATATCTGGCTTTGGGCGGTCACTGTCTTCTGCAACATGTCTAGATTCAGATACCTTGGGTTTTCTGTCTGCACCTTTGACATCATTGAATAAGTTGAGTTGTGGGTTTGTACGTGATTCTGTAGTTATCACATTGGTTGGTGCTGGTGATGGAGTGGGCGTGTATGACATCGCTGGATCTGAGGTCAGCGACATGTTCGCCATGTTCTCAAAGTATGCAGGCGAATGAATGGTCCGAAGAACGTTGTATGTGAATTTATTCAATTCCTCATACATATGCGATGAAAATGCACCCAGGTCAGATTTCCAACTCTCCTCACATTTATGTTCATCGGCAGACTGCTCAAGGTGTTGTTTGGTTGAACTGAAATTTTTTTCCAGTGATTTTATCCTCCCCTTTAGTGTGTTATTGAGGCCACCCTGAGATGTGAATTTCGACGTGATGTCTCCGAAAAATCAAATATTCCATCGATAACTTGTCGCATCTGTTTTATGTCGTTCTCAAGGCGGACAACACCGGTACATTTGTCGCTCTCTATCCTCTCACAGGACAGTTTTGTGATCACTTCAGCGTCTTCCACTTCCTGCAACCGTCGCATAACATCCGACATGCAAATTTCTAGTGATTCTAGGCGACCGTTGATCATTGGTAGAGTCGTCGTTAATTCATTTTCAATCCGCGCACAAGTCTGTTTCAACAGAGATACATTGCCGGACATTTCACCATAAGGTATATGTGGGACATTAGTTGCAGATTCAGTCACTGTTTCATTCAATACATCGGGAGGTTGGTTATTATTACCAGTTGTTAGATTGGGCTGAGACGAGACGGATTTTGTAGGTTTTCTCGTGCTTTTTGATGAACTCAGCATTTCCTCGATGTGTACTGAATCATCATCCAACATACACTGTAACAGGCTATAAATATCAGTGGCCAACTTTGTTGTGATTGTGCCTTTCGCTGAATTTGTACGTCGCTTTAAGACTGAATTAGACACAATAGCAAAGTCCTGCATCTTAATTTCTCCAAATATAGTTTGTCGCAAGCTCTCTAAAACCGATTCCGATCCATCACACGATGTCACTAACCTGCTAACAAATTCATCTTTTATGGTGTTATGTATAGCGGTTACCATATGGTTGATATGTGACATTAGGAATGGGGACACAACTCCCGATCTTACACGTGCAGTAAATGTGTCAAAGATTGATCTTGTGTGATCGTCATGTTGAGCAGCGATGTCACTGACCAACAAAGAACGCTCTTTATGTTTACCATCATAATATAAACAAACACCAGAAAAGTTACTTTTTATGCTTTTGTTTACATAACAATAGTCAAACATATGACAATAACATACTGTTTATGCGATATTTCTTATTTGTATACGGACACAGTCTGTCTACATTTTGATGTTCTTTCTGTTTGTGGCGGTTTTTGACGGGTGGAAATATTTTCACAGGATACCCACCGCCAAGGCCAACCGTACCTTTAAGCCAGTGCAATGTTCCAATTAGTAATCCATTATTTTGAGTGTATTGCAATGGTGCTTTCATAGGAGGCCCATGATTGATAACGGTTGTGGCAAGTCTTAAGAGAGCACTCTTCACACTTCGAGCGGCTTCTGTTAAATATTTACATAATATGAATATTGTTTTTATTTGAAATACGTTGGCACATATGTGTTGAGTGTTATTGTCTCCCACATGTGGATAGGGAACAGTCTGTGTTGACAAGAATTGCGCCATTGCAAGTGTGTATCTGTGCTAGGTCCCCGAGTGGTTCTGTTAGAACTGTTGTAACTAGCATTCAATACCCCACAAAACGTTTCGACATTTGTTTGCATAGAGTTGTTCAATGGAGACGTTTCGCATCTCAATCAATCAGTTTATTTCTCACAACCTATACACAACACATGTATGGAGACAGTAATAATAATAAAATATAGTCTATACAGAGCGTATGTAAACTTCCGTATGACTAATGCTGTATTACATGGATACCTAACTACATGTAGCATTCCAATATATATGCGTGTTTCTATATCACTGTAACCAGAATATCAAGATTATAAGTATAAATATATAGAACACACCCATAGTAGCCGAGAATATCAAATGTTCACCACGAGCGGAATTGTGGTTTTAACCACGAGCTTTTTGGTGAAAATGTTGTACTCTTGGCTATGCTGTGTGTATTGTATATATGCCATAACTATCACTCTTGATTTCCGCCGCGAATTCAACTACTCCGTTGTTTACTGTTAATGTATATCCACACCGAGAGACACAAACACGACGCTATAATGAATGTGCGTCACGTGCAGTGCTGCAAACATTTACGTCATGACGTCAGTCTGTTTCTGAGCCACCATTCACTTGATACAATCATTCATATGTGTCCTAGTCTATATAACACTAGCAAGCTACATTTGATTGAAATGCAGGCAATGTGCCTCTTATCTAATTGAAATTATGACAGCTTCCAATTTTAAATGAATGTAACATAAGAAATATTTTGCTAACTACGATGTAAATAACTATTTAGCTAACTACGATGTAGTTCTACTATGGTTATAAATGTTTAACAAATGAAATTACGTTTGAACATTTACACCCACAGTAGAAATTGATACCCACAGTAGGAAGCTGTATACCCTCAGTAGGGTGTACCATTCATATGTTTCCTAGTTTATATAGCACCAAAAAGCTGCAGGCAATTTTCCTCATATCTAATTAGTATCCTGACAACTTCCAATTTTAAATGAAGGTGACATATAGGAACTATTTTGCTAACTACGATGTAGTTCTACTAGTGGTACATACACGTTTAACAACTGCAATTACGTTTGAACATTTACACCCACAATAGAAATTTATGCCCACATTAGGAAGCTGTACACGCACACTAGGGTGTAAAGATGAAGTTTTCAAATAGGTGTTATACACACAATAGAACAGGCAATTATGGTATAAATATGTATATATCATTTATTTAATATACACGAATAAATATGTATGTACATGCCTAAATATAAATATTTATAATAATATACCAATAACTTGATTTTGGAGGGCGTTATGGTTTATTAACGGCCCAACAGATATGACTAACAGTCCGAGGGGTTCATTAAAGACCCCAGTCGAAGTCGAGGGCCGTAATGGCCCGAGGTCTGTTAATCATTTCTGGAGGGCCGTTAATAAACCTAACGCTCGACAAAATCATGTTATTACTATTATTACCACTCTCTGAAATGAAACCGAACTAGAACATAGATGAGTACGCAGCAATATATCAACTGCAATGATAACTCTTTTAACAATTAAAACCATGTGTCGTCTGTTTGTTGTCAATTAATTAATATTATATACCACGAAAATAGGGCCATATCTAAGGAAAATTCAGTCAGAAATATAATGTATTCCATTTGTTAGATAACACTTACTCACCTTGAATGTGCTGTTGGTATGTTATTACATCTACATGTACTACTGTAAAATATCAGTTGTATTCGTAATAATATACTATAATCTTGTTTAAACAGAAATCCGAATTCAGAAATTAGGTTGGGTTCGATTAGATTCCTAGCAAATCGCAACCCGGAAGCGGGCCATTAAATATCGTTAACGCATAACTTCCGTTTTGATGCCGGGCGTTATATGGCTTTTTACCGTTCGGGTGAAATACTGTTAATCTACTAGAGAAAGCCCTCTAAAGTGGTAATAATAATATATAACCCCAGCTGTTGGGTAATGCCGAGTCTTCTGCATGCTGCCATGCACGTTATTAAGTATACATATGCGTAAGTGTATATTGGTTAATGGAACAGACTGCAGATCGACAATTTTATCAATAATACAGAGATTTGGGTGACCATTTAGTCATCTAGACGGGGCTAGTCAGATCGCGAGAGAATACGTTGCTGTGTATGCACATCTTTGTCCAATGATTTAACATATTACAGGCAAAAACATATATACATATTTACAAATGTGGATTAGGATGCCTACAGTGGGAGACAGATACACGCCATTATAACGACAACTCTCTATTCCACCGAGTCCTTTAAGGTGGACCAAGCATGCATTGACACTATATGGCTCGTTTGTTTTTGCATAAAGGGCATCGTGAACAGAGCACACCATATTGAAAGCAGTGGATAGATAGATCCCACGTGTGAGATGATTAGGGTGTGGTGAACGTGGTGCCCAAATAAGCAAAGGTCGAAAGTTGGTGTTCATGCGTTTAATATGGCACCGGTTATCAACTTGTGAATTGTGAAATTAATTGTGAAATTTTGGTGCGTACGTTCGAATTTATTTTCCTAATTTTGTAAAGGTATAACACCAACTTACCGCTTTTTTGTTACCTTTTAAACACACATTACATCTTCATAATCTCTCACGGCTAGCTTCAAATATATAGACACATTTTTTAGTACGGATATATCTTCAACGGAGAGAAGTTTGTAAATCTATACACGTTTGGGTAATTCCAGTAATATTCCGTGATATACTTTTTTATAACTGTTATTCCGCGCTCCGCGTGTATAATGTTTCGCTGCTTCTTCGTATACAGTGGGCGCATGGGCATTTTATTTATATAATGGAATTTTTTGACGGATTAAAAGTCGAACTGCAACCCGGAGGCCGATTCCGGTAAAAGGCGTAGTTGGGAATTTGCATTTTAATTTCAATTGTTATTCGGATGCCAAGAAGTGCAAGGCGAATAATTCTATGAGTTGATCATTCGGAAACCAATATATTTTATATTCTATAATTATCACGGGTATATAATATATGATCTTGAGCGCGTTACCATTTCTGACTATGGTTTTCATGTCAGATGATATTCGACGGCGACTCTATTTTTACGCAAGGGACAGAATCTACCTGATCGTTTTCTTCCATCGACCACCATCATAATATTCAAAACGTATTCAAATAAGTGGCTTGGCAAATCTGTTAGTTATTGTTTCATTTTGTGGGACGGGGTTATAGCTCTGTAATAATAGACCCTCGATGTAAATACTATACGCTTGTGCCCTATTCTCACATATAATTGAGACCTGTCCCGTTTATGGTTTTCTGTGTGAACACCACCCATCTTAATTTTTCAATGAACACTGGATCAGTTTGTAAACATTCGTGATTCCTGATTTCGGATCCTTCATTCGAGAGAAATTTTGACAACTATGAAATTGCTCTATATTAAATTTCGATCGACATTGGGTGTCCTTCGAGTTCATCATATAATTTGGTGTACATGACTTCATAACTAATACCATTTTAAGATGCACACTTTCATTGGAGTGTATATCCTCTGGCACCAAATTTCACTACCATATACAAAATATTGGCACAGCCATTACATGAAGCAAATATAATATCACATCGACTGTCAACTCCAGGTTTCCGATTTTGTTAAACACTGAGTAACTCACTTTCTTTGCCAATTTACACGTTCTCGTGATCGACCTACATAACCTACCATTGTCGAACAATTATACATCTAGATACACGAATTATTTACAATCTTAAACTTATTGGTATGGATGCTGAACTTTATCTGACAAGTTTAGTTAATGAGTGTTTTGTTGTTTTTTTATATTTTTTGTGCTTTTCATTAAGATTACCTGGTTGGCATTTCATCGGGTTTGTTATTAAAACAGTTCACACCCTCTAACTGCCTTATCCAGCTATTTTCACAGTGTTCGTCAATTTGTTGTCCGAGATATGATAGAAAAAAAACTAGCGTTCCCGGGGTGGTGGGTCCCAAAAATAAAAAACTAAAATGTGACCCCCCCCCCAACCCCTGTTGAGAATGGTATACGGAACTGTTTAGAGTATACATGTAGTTAAATAGCATTGTAAGTGGTTTGTGAACTGATGTTCGAGTTTCTTACAGCATCTTGTTGCTAATATTGCCTCGTTGGTTTTATATAATCATATTTATTTTTTCTGAACTTCAAAGAGTGCAACAATGGCCGGTTTGCGGAAAGTTTAATATTTAACAAGTTAACAAAATTCTGATGATCGTGTACAATAAAGACCGTCCTTGATTCTGTCGGTCGAAAGCGGAATTTAAAGTCACATGGCGGTTTGCGATCTAAAATACATATAAATATTATTCGCTTTTGAATTTTTCTCAGAATCGAAATAGGTCGATACATATCTTAACTACCTTTCTACGAACTTTATGTAACCCAAGAAGACGCATTGGAGTAATGAAAAATACAACAGTGAATACGGTGTTTGGGCCCCAAACACAAAACAGCAATTTGCACGCCATGGAACAGAAAAGAGCGTTCCGTCGTAGTCTATTCTTGATATGGTAGCAATAAAGAGCGTTTGTCTGACTTCTGGCGAAAATGTTGAAAACGGCTGAAAAATGGCTGTGACTTTGACAAGAGCACGTGAAGTCGGTATATCAATAGTTCATGTATTTATCATCTTATCGTATCCATCGCTCCAAATTACGTAGAGAAAAGTTCGAATGAGCCATGTCCGTTTAATGAAGAGAGTTATGTTATCAATGATGATATTTTTGTATTCGTCTTCAACGAAATTCTGATGGATGCTCTTGTTGATTTTCACGAATAATGTGATAAGAATGTCGGTGATTGCAAGTATTGTTTTCTTTTTTATTTTGCCCGGGAAGCATGAAATTAGCTTAGGAAATTCTGACGTACATAAGTATTTAGTATCAAATTGGACCAAGTATCTTTAACCCTTTACCCAACAAAACGGCCAAAACCGCCAAATAAAGCTTCAACAGCCTAAAATATCTTCGGTCTGTCTCAATAGAACCATACAAATATGGATATCATTGGAACCGGCTCCTTGACCACATTGTGATAGTTACAGTTATGCCCTGTGCCAATGCATTCTCTTATATATGCGAGTCGACCATAGGTCGCCTCGCATATATAAGAGAATGCATTGGCCTAAAAAAACATCTTTTTTAACACTTTTTACCATTTTTTCTTACATTCTTTAACAATTTTATAATTTTTAATGTGTTAAGCCAATGCATTCTCTTATATATGCGAGGCGACCTATGGTCGACTCGCATATATAAGAGAATGCATTGGCACAGGGCCCTTCTGTTGGGTAAAGGGTTAAATGTTTCCATGTTTCGGTGCACGAAGTGTACTAATCGGTCAGCACCATATATATGAACGCATTTAGTCACCAAGGAAATATATATGAATTGTAGTAAATATGATGGTGAATAATCCACTTCTACGCACCGCCCAGTTTTCGCCGAACGGAAGGCTTAGTAAACGCGGCTTTAGTGGGCTGGCCGCCTGATGATTTGTATCGCGATTACTTATCGTGCAAACAGGAACTACTGCATGGTTTATATGGGTAACTTTAGGACATTGAACACTTGGATTCGGCATCCCTGTTTCACCAGAAGCCAGTGTGTGGTTTATATGAGTGATTTTAGGACGACAGTGAACAGCGGGATTACTTATTTTCCAAGGCCATGGTGTGTTTAAGTTCGTGACAACGGAGGATAAACATGTATAATCCTGCATACGACCGAGTGAATTCGCGGGAAGTTTACCAACCAAATGGTAACTTCCAAACCGGACTCGCTGAGGATTATTCGATACCGTACAAACACGATAGTATACCTCGACATATAAACCATTCATTTCGCATTGATGACATTCTTGGTGGCAGTCCTTGTGGCCACATACCTCCGCCTCACCATGTTGACATCGTAGATAGGGGACAGTCGTTGGCCAAGCCAACACCAGTACGACCGCAGCCGATCATTCCACCGTGCTCACCTAACTGGACTAATCCGCCAATAGAACAGACCTTTCCGTCCTATGATTCGTTCCCACAAATTCCCATGTGTTCACAAACTCCAGATAATGTACCAGTGTTTGACATGCCTTTCCAGCACCACGCTCCAGTTCCAATGAATTACGTTCCGGCGCTCGACAGCTTGGAGCAAACACGAGGTATATTTACTGTATATGCATGCACCCAGGTTAAACACATCCTGGAATAGTGGATTACACTATTTTAGTTATATTTTACAGCTCCAAATCCACTAAACCACTGTATCTATGGAAATTATGGGATCGCACAACCAGGTCAAAGTAAATATTGTTAGGTCAATGTATTCTCTTATATACGCGAGGAGGCTCCCTATTACAGACTCGCATATATTAGAGAATGCACAGTCTAACGAGGACAATGTAAATATATATCGTTAGGCCAATGTATTAATTGAATCGCAAACTTTAAGGACGCTCTAGTCATGGAATGGTTCAGGTTGTTCCCGTTATGGTAAACCATAATCACATGAATCCCACCCAATCCCAAAAACATTTGCACTGTCTCCAAAATTAAATTTGATTCTAAAAATAGGCGCATTGTGTGTTGTATAGTCCCAGACATGTTCAAAGAGCAATGCTCGGCATGTTACGGAAGCGTAACTATAATTTCCTATATATACATCATCACATGGTTATGTTGTTATGTTGTAATAGCCCGTTCAACACCATATAAATTGAGAATAATTCTGCTCAAGGTAGTTATTTTTTACGAATATTAATCCAATGTGACAACACAAATTGTCATCTTCATATATTAATTAAATGCAATGACTCTCAGACTCACAAATCATTTGTGTTCGTTTATCGCCGATAGTTTCGTCCCGAATCGAGATGTATGTAAATATTTACAATTGAGCGTAGTTCAGACGATGTTTTCTATGGAATGGTATAATCGGTTTCTTTGAATTTTTCGACGATATTTGTTGAATGATACATTCCCCAACTTGGCATAGCGCCTGAGTAGTAACATCCATTTCACGCACCGGAACAATTATGTCCATAATATGTCTTTCAGTTAAACAGAGAGTTAAGTTTAATTAACTGACGTGGCACAATTGTACCCTCACATTATGTCTTCGTATGTTTACTGTTCACATTATGTCTCCGTATGTGTAATGTTCCCCTCACATTATGTCTCCGTATGTCTCCGTATGTATTCGTATGTGTACTGTTCCCCTCACATTATGTCTTCGTATGTTTACTGTTCACATTATGTCTCCGTATGTGTAATGTTCCCCTCACATTATGTCTCCGTATGTCTCCGTATGTATTCGTATGTGTACTGTTCCCCTCACATTATGTCTCCGTATGTCTCCGTATGTATTCGTATGTGTACTGTTCACATTATGTCTCCGTATGTCTCCGTATGTATTCGTATGTGTACTGTTCACATTATGTCTCCGTATGTCTCCGTATGTATTCGTATGTGTACTGTTCACATTATGTCTCCGTATGTCTCCGTATGTATTCGTATGTGTACTGTTCACATTATGTCTCCGTGTGTATTTGTATGTGTACTGTTCACATTATGTCTCCGTATGTCTCCGTATGTCTCCGTATGTATTTGTATGTGTACTGTTCACATTATGTCTCCGTATGTCTCCGTATGTCTCCGTATGTATTTGTATGTGTACTGTTCACATTATGTCTCCGTATGTCTCCGTATGTCCCCGTATGTATTCGTATGTGTACTGTTCGAAGGATGGATGAGGTACTTTAACGGATTAATTTATAAATACAATATAATCAAGAGCGTCGCGCTTAGTATCCACATCAAAGGCCGCTTTCCGCTGAGGTTTATTAATTTACCGAGTTGACTTAATTCGAAACATCTGGCCTGTGACGACTGAACAAAACCTGTATCAGGTGGACGTCCTTCGTCCCATTGTGGTTCATAGCTACACCAAATATAAATATATAATTCGCATCCGATCTATGATGAAATTTACAATTTGTTTATTTCACTCGTTTAAATCACATGAGATATACGAGGAATATAATAAATTACATACAAATAACAAATTGATTTGTGGTATTGGTGTAAATGTCTCTTTGTGGAATAGCTGTCGTTTCAATAGGCGGTGAGTCCAATATTAGTTCTATTTTCCGTATAAATTCACTCAGTTTTCGTAGTATAATTATTTCATCACTTTGCAAATTTCTTGAAAGTGAAGGTATTTATCAAAGGGCAATACAGTTGGGTAGTAAATATCGGCCTGTTCCCTCCAAAATCCTCATGTTATGGGCTTAAAAAAATATATATTTTCATAAACGATGCAGAATCGCCTCATTTTGAGTCCATAACGAACTGAAAATGAGTGTTTTAGTGCCATTATATCGACTCATAAATCTTGTTATAAGTTAATTGTGGGCGAATAATAACACGAATAAACTAATTCACGAGTTACATGTACCAGATGTACGCTCATTAACATGTGTTTTCGTTGTGGCCAGCGCCATAAAACGGAATAACGGAAAAGTCCACTATCGGTTTTTTTCAGAATCAAATAATCTGATATGACCTACGTGAATATCATAGGTCGATTATGAACATAAATGTATTTGTGCGATGATATTATAGGTCGATTGTAAACCTATATGTATTTTTGCGATGATATTATAGGTCGATTATGAACCTACATGTATTTGCGCGATGATATTATAGGTCGATTGTAAACCTACATGTATTTTTGCGATGATATTATAGGTCGATTATGAACCTACATGTATTTGCGCGATGATATTATAGGTCGATTATGAACCTACATGTATTTACGAGATGATACTATAGGTCGATTATGAACCTACGTGTATTTTTGCGATGATATTATAGGTCGATTATGAACCTACATGTATTTGCGAGATGATATTATAGGTCGATTATGAACCTACATGTATTTGCGAGATGATACTATAGGTCGATTATGAACCTACGTGTATTTGCGCGATGATATTATAGGTCGATTATGAACCTACATGTATTTGCGAGATGATATTATAGGTCGATTATGAACTTACATTTATTTGCGCGATGATACTATAGGTCGATTATGAACCTACATGTATTTGCGAGATGATATTATAGGTCGATTATGAACCTACATGTATTTGCGAGATGATAATATAGGTCGATTATGAACCTACATGTATTTGCGCGATGATATTATAGGTCGATTATGAACCTACATGTATTTGTGCGATGAAATTATAGGTCGATTGTAAACCTACATGTATTTTTGCGATGATATTATAGGTCGATTATGAACCTACATGTATTTGCGCGATGATATTATAGGTCGATTATGAACCTACATGTATTTGCGAAATGATACTATAGGTCGATTATGAACCTACGTGTATTTGCGCGATGATATTATAGGTCGATTATGAACCTACATGTATTTGCGCGATGATATTATAGGTCGATTGTAAACCTACATGTATTTTTGCGATGATATTATAGGTCGATTATGAACCTACATGTATTTGCGCGATGATATTATAGGTCGATTATGAACCTACATGTATTTGCGAGATGATATTATAGGTCGATTATGAACCTACATGTATTTGCGCGATGATATTATAGGTCGATTATGAACCTACATGTATTTGCGCGATGATATTATAGGTCGATTATGAACCTACATGTATTTGCGCGATGATATTATAGATCGATTGTGAACCTACATGTATTTGCGAGATGATACTATAGGTCGATTATGAACCTACATGTATTTGCGCGATGATATTATAGGTCGATTATGAACCTACATGTATTTGCGCGATGATATTATAGATCGATTATGAACCTACATGTATTTGCGCGATAATATTATAGATCGATTATGAAGATATATGTATTTGCGCGATGATATTATAGGTCGATTATGAACCTACATGTATTTGCGCGATGATATTATAGGTCGATTATGAACCTACATGTATTTGCGCGATGATATTATAGGTCGATTATGAACCTACATGTATTTGCGCGATGATATTATAGGTCGATTATGAACCTACATGTATTTGCGCGATGATATTATAGGTCGATTATGAAGATACATGTATTTGCGCGATGATATTATAGGTCGATTATGAAGATATATGTATTTGCGCGATGATACTATAGGTCGATTATGAACCTACATGTATTTGCGAGATGATACTATAGGTCGATTATGAACCTACATGTATTTGCGCGATGATATTATAGGTCGATTATGAAGATACATGTATTTGCGCGATGATAGTATAGGTCGATTATGAAGATACATGTATCTGCGCGATGATATTATAGGTCGATTATGAACCTACATGTATTTGCGCGATGATATTATAGGTCGATTATGAACCTACATGTATTTGCCCGATGATATTATAGGTCGATTATGAACCTACATGTATTTGCGCGATGATATTATAGGTCGATTATGAACCTACATGTATTTGCGCGATGATATTATAGGTCGATTATGAACCTACATGTATTTGCGCGATGATACTATAGGTCGATTATGAAGATACATGTATTTGCGCGATGATATTATAGGTCGATTATGAACCTCCATGTATTTGCGCGATGATATTATAGGTCGATTATGAACCTACATGTATTTGCGCAATGATATTATAGGTCGATTATGAACCTCCATGTATTTGCGCGATGATATTATAGGTCGATTATGAACCTACATGTATTTGCGCGATGATATTATAGGTCGATTATGAACCTACATGTATTTGCGCGATGATATTATAGGTCGATTATGAACCTACATGTATTTGCGCGATGATATTATAGGTCGATTATGAAGATACATGTATTTGCGCGATGATATTATAGGTCGATTATGAAGATACATGTATTTGCGCGATGATATTATAGGTCGATTATGAAGATATATGTATTTGCGCGATGATACTATAGGTCGATTATGAAGATACATGTATTTGCGCGATGATATTATAGGTCGATTATGAAGATACATGTATTTGCGCGATGATATTATAGGTCGATTATGAAGATACATGTATTTGCGCGATGATATTATAGGTCGATTATGAAGATACATGTATTTGCGCGATGATATTATAGGTCGATTATGAACCTACATGTATTTGCGCGATGATATTATAGGTCGATTATGAACCTACATGTATTTGCGCGATGATATTATAGGTCGATTATGAACCTACATGTATTTGCGCGATGATATTATAGGTCGATTATGAACCTACATGTATTTGCGCGATGATATTATAGGTCGATTATGAAGATACATGTATTTGCGCGATGATATTATAGGTCGATTATGAACCTACATGTATTTGCGTGATGGTATTATAGGTCGATTATGAACCTACATGTATTTGCGCGATGATATTATAGGTCGATTATAAACCTACATGTATTTGCGCGATGATATTATAGGTCGATTATGAAGATACATGTATTTGCGCGATGATATTATAGGTCGATTATGAACCTACATGTATTTGTGCGATGATATTATAGGTCGATTATGAACCTACATGTATTTGCGCGATGATATTATAGGTCGATTATGAAGATACATGTATTTGCGCGATGATATTATAGGTCGATTATGAACCTACATGTATTTGCGCGATGATATTATAGGTCGATTATGAACCTACATGTATTTGCGCGATGATATTATAGGTCGATTATGAAGATACATGTATTTGCGCGATGATATTATAGGTCGATTATGAAGATACATGTATTTGCGCGATGATATTATAGGTCGATTATGAAGATACATGTATTTGCGCGATGATATTATAGGTCGATTATGAACCTACATGTATTTGCGCGATGATATTATAGGTCGATTATGAACCTACATGTATTTGCGCGATGATATTATAGGTCGATTATGAACCTACATGTACATGTATTTGCGCGATGATATTATAGGTCGATTATGAACCTCCATGTATTTGCGCGATGATACTATAGGTCGATTATGAAGATACATGTATTTGCGCGATGATATTATAGGTCGATTATGAACCTACATGTATTTGCGCGATGATATTATAGGTCGATTATGAAAATACATGTATTTGTGCGATGATACTATAGGTCGATTATGAAGATACATGTATTTGCGCGATGATATTATAGGTCGATTATGAAGATACATGTATTTGCGCGATGATACTATAGGTCGATTATGAAAATACATGTATTTGTGCGATGATATTATAGGTCGATTATGAACATACATGTATTTGCGCGATGATATTATAGGTCGATAATGAAGATACATGTATTTGCGCGATGATACTATAATTCGATTATGAACCTCCATGTATTTGCGCGATGATACTATAGGTCGATTATGAACCTCCATGTATTTGCGCGATGATACTATAATTCGATTATGAACCTACATGTATTTGCGCGATGATACTATAGGTCGATCATGAACCTCCATGTATTTGCGCGATGATACTATAATTCGATTATGAACCTACATGTATTTGCGCGATGATACTATAGGTCGATTATGAACCTCCATGTATTTGCGCGATGATACTATAATTCGATTATGAACCTACATGTATTTGCGCGATGATACTATAGGTCGATTATGAACATACATGTATTTGCGCGAGGATATGTTGGAATAACGTATATAAGTCCACTATGGGATTATTTCAGAATCCAATAAATAAACATGAACCTATATACATGTATGGGAATATTATAAAGAACCAAAGCCGGACGCTTTGGGTCGTATATAGACTATATCTGATGTTGTGACGTCACCAATTATTATCTAATACGACGCAGCTGTTTTGAATTTCGCGAGCGCCTTTGTCGCACAGTAGATCGGTTGGCTTAAAGCATAATGTCGTAATTGGAAAATCTTGTTACTGTGTCTTTCGGTTACTGGTATTGTAAATACATTGAATTACCTTTTATTGAGAAAATAAGACACATTAAATAACGACACTATAGTAACTACAGCCTACACACATCGGGGCGAGTGAAAAGTGATCGAAATTCCTGATGTGAAATATAATAAGAATGTCATCACGAATTTACCGTTCTACTGCAATGTGCAAAGATGGGCATTTACTGTACCGCAATTGGTACGGTGTGGTATTGTGCGAAACGAAATAACATATATTTAATAAGGAATTAATTGTTATCATAAGACTATATAGTACATACATGCATGAGATAATCAATAACTATACTATTTTCTGGAATCGGAAGGAAACACATGATTATGAACAAAGCAGAATATACATTCAGGCGAACTCGGTCAATGGGGAAAGTTACACGATGGCGTTGTTCGTCGATTTTCGTAGAAATCGAAACAGTCACTCCTTTGTATGAAACGAACAGCTATGAAATTGACACGGTTCTTGGTATGATATCTCCGACGCAGTGCTCACCCAGCGTCAAGAAAAGAAATAAATTGGTTAAATTCATTAATGATGTTCCCGTTCCCATCTCGACAAGGTATAACTATTTTCACTTTGATGTTGGTACTAGTAGTTTATAACCATGCATAGTCTGGCTGTCGATCAAGACTATCCGGAAGTACGATTAATTTGCCTAATTTATACTCGAAATTGCGATTGGGGTCCATTCATTCGACGAACAAGGAAATATAGCCTTATATGAATCTTATTTGGAGGGAATACCAGAGAATATATAAATTGATTTTGATAAAAAAAAACACAGCCTCATTGAGTAGTTTTGCTTTGGTTCGTTAATTACGCTAGCGTATATCATATTAAGTCCAATATGAACCTATTTGCGCGAGGACTTTGATAACATTCACACTTATAAGGCTGCAACAAATACGCACATAATCGACCAATATTGTGAATGGGTTCATATCGGATTATTTGATTCTGAAATAAATTGTCCGCACATACTGAACATGTAATGAAGTAATTATGAGTCGATAATGCTCTCATGTTCAGTTCTTTATCGACCCTAAATCAGCCCATTTTTAGCAGATTATATCGACAAAAACATAGTATAGTATAAGCAGATAAGATGTGCAGGTTTTCGCTCGAACAGGCTGGATACTCAGACAGAAACGAGCCAAACCACTCGAACAGGCTGGATACTCAGACACAAACGAGCCAAACCATAACATTTTCAGAAGCAAATTTAATTTTTGAGACAGTGCAAATTGTTTTGGGATTGGGTGCGACTCAAAGTCCGACGTCACTACCACACGGCCACCGAAGCTACCCCAAAAAAGGAAGCTCAAATGGCCGCTGTATTCTGACATCGCACTTAGGACACTGTATGCACATTTTAAGGTCTCTATAGTATATATAGGAGATATATCACAGTAGCAATGTTATATTGTATGCCTCCGAAACATGCCGAGCATTGCTCTTTGAACATGCTTGGGACTATACAACACACCAGGCGCCTATTTTTTTAGAAGAAAATTTAATTTTTGAGACAGTGCAAATTTTTCATCTGTATTCATTTCATCTTGACACAGCAGTGAGACAAACGCTCTTTAAGTTTACGATATCACGATTGGACTAACAGTGAACACGTTCTGTATTTTGCAATGCTGGGCATACACCTTTTGTCTAAAGTATGTGATTTGAATAAGCCTTTGTGTGGCATTTTTAAATCAATATTAGAGTATGTACGTTCTATATCGACATATTAGTCCCCAGAACCGGACCGCGATGAAACAAAAGCAAGCAGGAATTCAGGCTTCGAACTAGAGCCCGAAGCCGCCATCGCACACCGCCGTTGCCAGCCATATTGGCCACAAGCCGCCGCCAGCCATATTATCTCTAACGCCAGCCACATAAAACAAATCTCCGCCGCCGGAATTGTAAAACGGCTGAGCCGTGTGCATGGGCTTATATGTCAAGCTCAACTGCACTGTGAATAGCAAAGAACTAAACCACATTGCCTAAATATTGGCATACATGCATGGACACGCCATGGTTGTTATATTATCAGAACACTGGCCCCTTAATGTGGAACATACTACCCAATGCATGATTTCATACAACTGAATGAACAACTGAAGTACGCATCCATTCGGTATTGCAAGGGTTAAAGTATAAATTGTTTATACCGACACGACCCAGTCTCAGACATCGCTGGCATTTGTCAATATATGGACATAACCTGTAGAAGAGAATAGAAAATAGTTTGAAATAGTATATATCATTACTATCGGATTCATCATGCAATGCTGCAAGATGCCTGTGATGATAGCAGTCTGAAGTCGACAGAAGTCCCAATGTAACTTATACCGATTAGATGGGAAACTACATAGTATATACATGCGGGTATTTTTGCCATAGTGGAAAAGCCCAACATCAAAAGATTACGTGTGGTCTGGAATTCCATGGGTTCACCACAAACGCTAATACAAACGGGGTCAGTACCGGGGATTAGGAATATTTCGGAAACGAAAGTACACTGATTGATAACGTCTCAGCTTGCTGAGCCGCCATATTTCGTCAGCCACAAACGTCGGGACTGAGCCGGCCAAGCTAGTTAACCAGCCACGAACTCGGTTGAGCCAGTCGCAAAAACTATTTGTCGTGTCTTCGGGGTCTACTACGTGTTTTTAATAAGACACTGCATTTTATGTGAATGATTAGCAAGTAAAGGAAGGCGTCCATACAGTGTGTGGTCATATTTTCGGGAATGAATGAACTAGTTCGGACTATATCAGTATGGGTGGGAGAATACAAATACAACAAATACGTGTATCTTAAACGGTGAACAACGGGACCGCGTCCACAAACTCCATCCAGTGTTTATCTCTCCTGCAGGATGACTCGGTAAGACCGGCAACATTTTATAGTTTCAATGTTTATTATGCCTTAGCCATAAATCAATATGTAACATAAGCGCATTAGTAAGTTAACAAAATAGTATTAGTTACATGATGATGATGATGATGATGATGATGGTGATGATGATGATGCATGATTATGTAGATGATGAAGATTGTGATAATGATGATGAAGATGATATATTTGTGGTTATGGTGGTATATACACTTATTTACATTGTTGGACCCCCGGTATGTCATCTATCTTCTAATTCATACATGTGTTTACTCGTGTACATCTGGTTCCCAAATTATTGCATCGCATAAATCTGATAACATTTTAGTACTTATAAATTAGCATCTATAATTGCTCGTGGCAACATTTTACCCACAGTTGGTGGACTGTAGCGATATTAAGATATAGACTAAGCCAACAGAGCAACATGTTGCCCTTATTACGCGCACAAAATAGCATACACAATTTGTGTAATTTCGTATAAGTTTGGAAAGTCCCATTAGAACCAAAGAACTATATCGTGATTTGTTTCTCTGATTATTTTATCAACAGTAAAGTCTAAACGCACGCACCTGGACGACAATATGCATGCAAGTCAAACACAAGAGTTCTAATTTGCTGCCATTTTGCTTAGGAGCGTGCGAAAATCGTCAACAAATCTACTGCTCTAATTCTGCATTATGTCAATAAGTGTTTTGTGTGGGAATTGATCTCAAAACACATAGGAAATTTGACTTTCGAGGCGATATACATCGCCATTCATAGAAACCACAGACTAGAAACCAGCCGGTGACAGAGTCTGACAGGAATATATTAGTGCGCTCTGGTAGAGGTTGCCGTTCGGGTCGTTTTGGTCTGTAATGACTTCCGTGAGCGAACAATCTGAATCAGGATGTATTATCAGATCATCGGACGAGTATATCTGAGTAAGCAATGCATACATGTTTATTTAATCGTCTCTAAGTAAACAAGAAAGATATGTTTCAATAATCGTTTACACGTCCAAATGGGGTTGGGTGGATGTAGGAGAATACAATGAGGTCTGTAATGCATCTGTATTTGCATATAAGTCTATATATTTGCAAATAGACATGTATGTACATGCATGGCGGGGAGGATCAAAGAACACTCAGCCATCGCCAGATTGTTGTTTTATCAAGTCTTACAGACTATTGGAAGCGCAAAATGAGAAATACACTGGCATTATACTAAAATTTGACTTTTTCAAACGATATTTATTTATATATACTGGGTATTTTTGGCTGTATGGTCACACAGCCCAAACGATATGTATTTATATATATTGCGTATTTTTGGCTGTATGGTCACACAGCCCAAACGATATTTATTTATATATATTGGGTATTTATGGCGTCGATTCGTCACATCCATCGACGATGGTTTCAATGTCGATAAACAGGAAGCTATGTACGAGTGGTGACGAAATATAATATGTATCGTATAAGTGGGTATCGTATAAGTGGGTATCGTATAAGTGGGTATCGTATAAGTGGGTATGACTCGATGAAGGATATTATAGCTCAGCGCGATCGTCGATAGAATCGCCACAAAGGACTCACACCGGAAGTATTTACCGGTTTAATAGCAGTATAAGTACGTATAGTATCTTGACCGATTGCGCCGTACTGTTGGCAGATGGATATGCTCTCCTTCACCCCCTAGTTTTCGTCGATTCTAAAAGGACACAGTGATTCAGTTATTTTACGCCAGAATTTTCTGATAATAAGGCGACACCAATTTTTAATTCTGGTTTACGAACACCTCCTACAACTTTTTTTAAATTTCATGAAAAAAAATAAAACTGTTTTCTCCCAAACGCGTACTGATTTGCATGTGCTGTCGCATCATTTACAGATCCATATTTTCATGTTGTTCATGACAAGAAATGTCTTGTTTGGTTCAGAATTTCATTCAAAAACATTTTTTCAAAATATTTGTAAAATTTATGTAAAATTCCACGATTTCTTTATATAAATTGGGGGGACATTTTTTTTATTTTTATTTTTTCCCTCCTGCATCTACTTTTTGTTCACCCCACATGTTCGTAAACCAGACTTAAAAATTGGTGTCGCCTAAGCTCATATTGAATTTATATCAAAAACACAAATAAGCCCAAATCGGCATTATTTGAATCTCAGTTATACGCTATTTTCGTGTATGAACCTAAATCGACTTACCAGATGTACGCTCTTTATATTGTGTTTCAATTGTGGCCGCGCCATGAAACGGAATAAGGTGATACGTTTTACATAGGGCTCATTTCAGAATCAGATAAGTCAAATGTGACCCGCCATATCAAATCCAGTCGTAAGTCGGAATTTGTTTACCCTGTGCCAATGCATTCTCTTATATATGCGAGTCGACCATAGGTCGCCTCGCATATATAAGAGAATGCATTGGCCTAACAATTTTTTATCATTTTTTTTAAATAAATGTTTCTTACAATATTTAGGACATAAAATAAAAAAAACATACATTACCCTGCAGGGAGCCCCACACATATATCGAAGCATATAGAAGAGTGTCGTCTGCTCATGTTTGTCTGGGGCTCTGTATGGGTGAAATAATAAAATTGTTAAAGAATACAAGAAAACATTATTAAAATTGTAAAAAAATGTTAGGCCATTGCATTCTCTTATATATGCGAGGCGACCTATGGTCGACTCGCATATATAAGACAATGCATTGGCACAGGGTAAAAAAGATCCCGACATACGACTGGATTTGATATGGCGGGTCACATATGTACATGTATGTTGTTTACACAGGGGTTTAGATGTAATATAATGTACACTATTGATGTAGAATCGAATTGCAAATGTAAGGATAAGCTATGAAATATCGATCTTCATGTATACAGCGGTATGTACTCAAATTATAGCAATAATTCTCGTCGCGGAGAAACTAATATTCAAATCAAAGAATTGGGTAAATCGGGGTTTACATGTAAGTCGTACGAAACAATAAAGAGCATTTCGTGTTAATAAATGCCATATATGGTATGAATAAAGAGCTGCGAAAATTTAAAACAGCAAGCAAATTGCTATATGGCTTCGGTAATTGTTTTCAGAGTATACCTATATACGTTAATAACGAACCAAAGCCGGACGCATTGGGTCGTATATAGACTATATCTGATTTTGTGACGTCACCAATTATTATTTAATACGACACTGCTGTTTTGACTTTTATTGAGAACATAATTATAACATATAAAATGTAAATGTCGCGTGCAATGGGAAAATCTCAATCACTCTGGTTGGGCTGGGGACAATACTGGAATAGAAATCGAAATTCGTGATGCAAGCTAACGTTATTATATCGCGTTTAAATTATCCTAATATTACATTAATCGACAAGAAACATATACATATATATGAACAAAGCAGAAGATACATTCAGGTTATCACAAATTCGGTCGATGGTGAAAGTTACACGATGACGTTGCTCGTCGAGTTTCGTTGAAATCAACATGATGAAATTTGATGAATGAAATGAACATGATGAAATCGACAAGCTTCTTCGCATAGTACACATCTCAATCGGATTGCGCACACAGCGTCAATAATATAATGGTTAATTTCAGTAAAATACTCCCCTCTAGACAACAACCAACAGTCTTGACTTTTGAATACTTTCAGTTTGATATTGGTAGTTTATATTCTATAATAATTTGTGCAAAGGGAATAGCTTTTAAAGTTTTTTATTTAGGTTTTAAATCTCAGTCGGTGAGCTCGTATTCTGTTTGCATTGTGAATCTCTGATTTCTCATATGCCTTGATGTATGATATGATCGACCTAATTTATACACGAAATTGCTATAGAACCCACTCTGTCGACGAACCCTTGTGCATGTCTGGATTTTAATATATCACAATCACACCACGATATAAGGCCTAAGTTAATTTTATTTGATGGGAATACGCATCTATGAAGTTAGTTTATAGCATTAAAAAGACACCGATATATCCTAGCTTATGCATTATGCGTTTATTTTAGCTGTGTTTCGTTAATTAATTAATGTTACTGAGTATATAAGGCATCGTATAGTAGTACTGTACAGGGAATATATAGACGATCTCCAACTCGTTATGTTGGGATATAATATTTTATGAACGAGTTTGATAAATTTGAATCACAGGGAGTCGTAGACGAGTTGCGAAACAAATTTATCAAACGAGTTTCATAAAATATTTTATCATTATTTACGTTGGAAAGTATGTCATAAATCAATTTCATATGAACTACTAGTTCATATCACCTTCCGATAATTTGATTGGTTTGTTGACAAAAAGTGTGTTCTGATTGGCTGAATGGCAGCTGGGCGGAGCCGCATCTCTAACTAAATGCAGGTCAAATTCGTGCGCGTCAATCAACGCGATGCCGAAATTCTCGCAATTATAATCTTGAAATATATAGTTTTGGACATTGTTATACGATAAATAGAATATGTAATTCGTATTTATCTAATAAACATACGATATAATGTCACAAACTGAGAACAGAATAGCGCACTATATCTTCGCATGCATATTATTTCTGCTAGTTCACCAGGTGTAATTGGGCTTCCGGTGAAATGAAGTGACGTCACATTAACCCTTTGCTGCCGATGTCATATAGCTATGTAGTGATTTGTGTGCGTTTTGGACATCATAATCAATCAACATAGGTGTCATATGATAAATAGAATATGTAATTCGTGTTTCTCTCATATGATATTTATGAAACTCGTCACGAATTTTCAGTTTTCTCTCGCCGGAGACTCGAGAAAACTGAAAATTCTTAGACTCGTTTCATAAATATCGTATGAGAGAAACACTCATTTCATATCCTCTATATATCCCAAACACAACGAGTTGAAGATCTGGTATATCACATAAAACAAACTAGAACTTTGTGCCGTTTAACAAATCAAAATCGTTAAAATAAACTGAAAATGCATGCAAAGTGCATAAATGCACGCCTTGTCCGAGAGCTTCATAACCGTATACGACAGTATTGCGCGCTCTGGCTTGCGACTTAAAATGTACTTATTTTTCGTTAGTTTAACGAAGTTGGACAATAATTGAACTTTAATGAACAAAGCAATCATTTTGCAATGTCTGGTATTGTTTTTCGAAATAGAATTAATCCGCGCGCTAATTTTGTTGGCGCGATGCCAAGTATCCCGGGAAGCACGCTCATGATCATCACTAGTGAGATGTATGGAAGTATGTAATGGGTTTGTATTGTTATATATGGCTTTCATGTGATATAAGGTTTATACACTGACACTTCGTGTAGTTATAAAGCTATATTGTCCCTACTACTATATTACATATACGTACATGAGCCATTTCCGTTTAAAGGAACAGTATCTGTTTAAACGATGGCTGAAGATTAGATAATGTGCCAGTTTGAAGCGATAAATCTTTAATACTTATTGTGGAGCGGCCAAATGTCAGACGTAGTCGGATACCTCTACTCGCTGTATAACAGGTTGTAACCTTACAGAACATGATGGTCTCGAAAACTAAGGCCCTGTTCGGATTAGGCCTATCCATTAACAGTAATTGCACGCTATTGTCGTAGTTTGCCCATCAACATAGGTACATTTTCGAAGCTTCTACACATTTCAAAAGGATCGAGAATATTCAAACGTCTGGCGATATGAAGGTATGTCATATACACCGATTAAATAAGGCAGTTATATACGGTGTAGAATAGTGCTGACAGCCACACTCAAAACCGATATATAACTAAATGTTAGTCAAACTGTAACCCAACTTGTAGTCAATCGAATCCGAGTAAACGTTGTGTTAAAGCTGTTAACTAAACTAGTTGGGTTGGAACAAAGTAAACAATTATTGGATTATGGTAACGTAACTTGGTAACCATACGTTGGGTTAAATTAACCAAACATTGAGTTGAGGTAACTAAACTAGAGGAGCGGCCAAATGCCAAAAGTGGTCGGATACCCCTACCCTCGGTAGAACAAGTTGAAACCAACTTTTTCTGGAAGGTAAATCTATATCATTTATGAAAATGATTCTTGGCCTTGCCGGAATTGGTGACAGCTATGTATGGTAAGACTATTTGTGAAGGTATCCTACCGAAACATTAGCCTGCTTTCAGCGGTTGACCAGCTATACACAATTGGTTAAAAGTTAAGCACATCACCAAAACCAGAACGTTCTATTTGTTATTATGGGGTACATGGTGATACTGGATCGGAAAGTTCTTATTTTTTCTGGTTTGTTTGAGATTTCACGACGTTATGGTGGAGAATGTAACGTTCTGAGTCAAAACATCATGACGATTCAGAGTAACTGTCGCCCGTCAACTCTGTACAACACTAGCACGCTGGATTGAGCTTATCTTGTCATATATGATTGGAAAGACTGGAGTATTTTCTACCGGGAGGTATTAACATTATTTTCCTAATCCTACAAATATTGCAATAATAGGCAAAAACTTAACCCTCCTCCCAATGTCATAAAATGCAAAGTATAGCCATCGCCGATGATTGGATCCCAGAATGATATGCGTAGTATTTCCTTTTATTTAGTGTAGAACACACAAAACAAGTTTAAAATGCAAATGTCCAACCATATTCACTATTACATGAGTATCAAACTCCAAGATGGCGTCCAATATGGCATTCAGTTGTTATTTTAGGACTTAGTGAAGCGACATACGAAAGTTCCAGAAAAGGAAGGTCCCCAGTGGTCAAATGTATATTATTTTAATGACCATATAGAATAGCATTTCACATGAAACATTAGTTTCACCAATAATGCATCTTATCAATTGGTAAAATAATAGTCCAAAATTTATTCCGCCGTTCAATGTCATCAAATTCTACTAAAGTTGTCGCCTGGGATTGGAACACGAATGATCGCATAATGCGCAGTATTTTGTTTTATTTAATGTAGAATACACATGCAAATTGGCCAGAGAAAATTGCCATCCAGATTTGTTATTTGGAAGAGTATCATAATCCAATATGGCGGCCAATTTAATTTCAAGACTTAGTGAACGGGCATACGACAAATTCAGAAAAGGAACGTCACCCGTGGTATATTATATATCATTGTACTGACTATATAGAATATTTCATATCAAACATTAGATTCAGCATTGATCCATATTATCAATTGATGAAATAATTAGACAAAAAAAACTTAACCACCCCTACAGTCACAAACTTCCACACAAATGAACCACTGGAGATTGTAGTACAGGTCAAAAAGAAATGAGCATAGATTTTGGATATCATTTGTGCTGAATACGATAGAGAAACAAAAAGTTTGAAGTCACATCCACTATTGCGCCATAATTGCAGCCAACGTGGCAGTTAAGTTTAATGTCAACACAATGTGAACAACTAATACGATATGCGGGCAAAGAACGTCTCATATGGTATTACTTATGCGATGTATTAGCTACAATGTGTCTTTCCATTGTCAAATTGCAATTTATTGTTTGCGTGATGACGGAGACCAAAATATGGTGGTCAAGTATATAAACAAAAAATCAGGTGAGCTTTGTCATGTCTCGAATTTATAACACTTCGTGAAAACATATACGGAAAAACAGGACAAATGACGTCTCCAGTGGTATATATATATTGTGGCGATTCATTACATTCATTTCATTACATTAGTCATATTAAATAGTAGTTCTGTCATTAACATAATTATCTTTTAATTTGCGAAATAATAAACACAAAACTCAACATTCCTCATCTCTAAAGTTATAACATTGCGCACAAAGGTACCTCTGAGAATCGTAACCAAGAATAAAACAACAAATGCGCAGTTGTAGATGTCATTTTGTGCGGCATAATTATGTGAGAACCACACTCGCTATCAGATGGATCTCAAAATACAAGATGGCATCCAATAATATGGATGTCACTTCAATTTGGAGAAGAAGTACAACAGCCAGAGAAGAGACGTCCTTTTGTGATGATTTGCGTTGGATTTGTTGTTGAAGTGCCAGACGTTTTCAACAACTGTTCAAATGGTTTGTTTGTTCGCTCTAGTGCAGGTAGTCGATAAGTTAACTTTTCAATAATAATATTTTGGAATGGAATAACATTAACATATATGTTATCTTCATAAAGATGAGCAACATTTGCTTTTATCAATCATAAACACTACACTGCTCTGGTAGCCAACCATTCAATTAACATTCAGTGACTAAAGGTCAAACATGACATGACATGTTTATAGAGACATAGAGACAGATGGATGTGAGAAATACATTTATAATTACCACATTTTCATTGAATATGAGTCATACAATGTGAATCTATTCATTTACAGCAATGGGCACTTGAGCATGGCATCTCCAGGTTTTCTTGAGAAACGCAAATGGCCTTACTGGGTGAACAAGAACACAGCACTATTCGCCAGTGATATTTAGTTGATTACATCACTCTGACTTACACTCAGTTACTTGTATCCCCCTAAAACACTATAGATCAACGACGAAGATGTTATGAATCCCGATCAGCAACACTGATATGAGGTTCATGTTAAGTGAAAATAACTTTAGAGTATATGTGCCAGTTTGGCTTATGTATGGACTGAATATATTGATTCCGCGGTAAGATCGGCGCTGTATTTCCGCCACCCATAAGAATACAATGTATGTCGTAATATGGCCTAAATCGCCATAGACCAAACCATACACACAACATGAATCTATATATCAAGACTAATGACTACTGTTTATTGTGAATTTCCTTATGCATGTTGCCATTTCAATTGTGTTTATATTTACTACTATCCTCCAGTTCTTCATTACTTACCATTTTATCCATTTCAAATGACACCAAACTCAAAAGAACCGTGGATAACACAACTTTTTAGTGACATTCTGGTTTGCTAGTGTGTTGCGTGATTATGATTATAATCTAACGGCAATCATAAATGCAACACCAATGTGCATGTGCAGTGGAGATTATCGCACTATCGCCTATGTATCAATAAATGTATTAGAATTAGATATATTACTATACATGTAGTCCGGACCCACGTCCATAAGAATTAATACAGATATGATATCCGCCCGAGATTTTAATTAGTCTAGCCCGGAAACTCAATATCGTCTGTTTGCAACATATATGAATCCGATTGACATTCACAACAATTTAACTCACATATTAGTCGAGACTGAAATATCAATGTACAGAAGAACATGCACATCAAGCAACATATGACGAGAACAACTTATATGCATATGTATGCGGTGTTGTTGTCTTATTTGAATATGAGCCGAAACGCGGACGATTATACAAAGCAGTAATCTCTCGATCACTTTTTATAACCTATTTTTACGCTGATTGCATTATATGGACATTGTGGTCCCATGCTATGTCATTAAAGAGCATTTTCTGTGTGTGCGATGATGAATCTCGTGTTACGTTAATAGGCAATGATTATGATGTGTGAACTTTGATTGCTCGTGGACTCATATCCCACTTTGCCAAAACCAGAGATCGATTTGATATTTTATTTGCTGGATTTCAAAATGTATGCCATTTTTGTTTTTTGCGTTACTGCATATAATATAACAGCAGATGGTGATTCTGTTATTTAATGTTTCATTTGGCCAAAACTGTTGCAAGGCTCTCTGAAAATGTTGGTGGACATTCAGAAGGACATGTTAAGGAGGGCTGCACATTCAAGAATATCACAATATATTATATAAAACTCCGAGCGGACATAAACAGTTTAAGCGACAACATTAGCTACATATTTTGTTTATCCATCGCACAAAACTTGCCTTTTGTGTAGTAAATCTGTCATTTTCCTCAGTTTTACATTCGTTACTTCGATGACGCCCTTACATGTATTAGGTCAAACAAACTAATTAACATTCATGGCGGGCAAAAACAGGATTGCAGCTTAGAGCGAAATAGTTCGTTGGATTTGTTTTATATATATTCTAAGCTGGCCTTGTACTAATGGTTTATAGATGTTTTAGATCGAAACACATATCCGTTTACCAATTTTGTATCAATTGAGGTCAATTATGGACGATAAAAATGTCCCAAAATCACAATGACGTCATTTAGGTCGGTTGACGTCCCTAGTTACCTGCGCAATTTACATATGCAATTACGTCATGAATGTAGTTCTAACCTAATAAAGATACGTTGACCTAATAAAGCTACATTGACGTATTAAACGTAACGTGTATCAGGCAGGCTTTATGTAGTCAATAGAGGTAGTGAGCGGTGGATAAATCCTGATATTCATCTAGGTGGTCTATACTTCGTTTCTAACTAACTAAAGACTTGGTTGTTATGAGTGCACTATATCCTGATATTCATCTAGGTGGTCGACTTCGTTTCTAACTAACTAAAGACTTGGTTGTTATGAGTGCACTATATCCTGATATTCATCTAGGTGGTCGACTTCGTTTCTAACTAACTAAAGACTTGGTTGTTATGTGTTTACCAATAGTTTAGCCAGTACTGTTATGGGGTGGCTCGCTAGTAGTCGATCAGACAGGGTACGCGGACCCCAGTACATGTCACGTTAGAAGGGTGCGAACTTACAGTTATGTTCCATATAATCGACTCCTTAACCACAGCAGAATTATAGGTAACTTTTCAGGATTTAGTCGAAAATATGGATTGTTGCCATTCATCGGAAAGCTATCACTGAGCGCTTTCCGATGAATGGCAACAAGCCATATTTCCGACTAAATCCTGAAAAGATTCCCATAATTCTGATGTGGTTAAGGAGTCGATTATTTAGAGCATAGTTTAAAATTAAGTATCTTTTGTTCCAGGCATCAACCACTACATTCTTGCTCCTGTCATGATGCGGTCAATGCATAAAAGGAAGGGCGGTCAGGTGCGATTTTCTAATGAACAGACTAACGACTTGGAAAGCACCTTTGAAAAACAGAAATACCTCTCACCATCTGAACGGAAAGAATTCTCCAAGAACCTCCGACTAACGGAAAGACAGGTATGTGCCATTATTATGCGCAACATTGATCGTGAATTTAAACTGGACACGCTATGGGTCAATTTACCCCCATGTTTCAATTTTCACCAACCACATTACAACCATTATGGTTATATAATTAATTATGTTATTTAATTAATAATTAGTGCCCTAAAGTAACAGTCTAACAGATCGATCCTGATTCCATTAACGGCACGTATAAACACGACACAACATACATGTAACCTCTGACTAATACTCTTCCTGTCACAATGGTTTTTCCACCAATTTCCCGACATATTTCTGGATTGATAATAAACGCTCTCTATTTATAATATATAGAGAATACCTACGAGTTTTGGTTGAATACCCGAATTATCTCATGAGTGGGTGCAAGGAAGTACAGAATTTCCACGAGCGGCTGCAAGCCGCGAGTGGAAATTCTGTACTTCCTTGCACCCACGAATGAGATAATCCGGGTATTCAACCAAAACCCGTAGGTTTTCTTTTTATTATATGCGCTATAAACCGCACCAAAACTGCTAATTTTGTCCTACAGTTCACTTCAAATTGTTAGAAAGCTTCGACATTTGCATTTTGTTTACATTCCATCAATTGATTTGCTCACCACCGAATGACAAATATCGAGCATAGCCGCCATAAGAAAGAGTCCCCATTGTTTTATTCTGAAATGATGCGAGAAAATTTATGTATACATAATTTAGTGATAAGAATATATTAAAACAAATGAGTTAACATTATAACAATTAAATAACAGTTTATGAACCGTGAAAATCAATAATTAAAACAATAGTCCGGTTGTTATTGATACGCTTTGAAACTTAATGTGATTCGCCGCTATAAACCGGAAGTAATCTCCGAAAAAGTAATACTATTGTGTTATCCATCGAGTCGGTCAGTGTTATCCATCGAGTCGGTCAGTGTTATCCATCGAGTCGGTCAGTGTTATCCATCGAGTCGGTCAGTGTTATCCATCGAGTCGGTCAGTGTTATCCATCGAGTCGGTCAGTGTTATCCATCGAGTCGGTCCAGGCGATGGATATAACGCTCTACGCCACGGCAATTTCCCACTATTTAATGGGGAAGCATATAATAAAATGTATGATTCCCCCCGTTAAGTCATCTGCGGTCAAACTTCAACGTCAAACTTCAAAGACGCCCATCTAATGTCATTCCGCTTGTCAGGTGAGTGGTGACCCATATGTACCATTATCATGTCACCTGGTTGGATCGACCAATGAGGACGCTCCGTTGGTAGAGGCATATCAGGAGACATCGGGTCGTCATCTTTGTAGCCCGTCCCATATGGAATCCATATCTCCCCTCAGGGTTCCCATATGGGGTCGATGTCCGCCATTTTGTTTTTCATGGAACTCTGCCGCCTCGGATATATTTTCGGTGTATTTTGGCGCCAAGAAAAGGGATATCTGTCGGAAATCAAGTTATGTTAATTTAAAGACATAGTACCATATACCAAAACCCGCATGTGATATATTTGAGAAATTCTAAACACTCATAAATTAACTATCAAACTCAAGTTTATTGTCCTGATTCTGGTGAATAGCCATTGACTTAATGCGTTGACGTTCAACGCCCATGACGCGTCACTGTGACGTTACATAAGTTAATAGCCATAGACAACACATTTACTTACTCGCAGGTAATGAACTTCGTATAAGTAATTCAAATTCTCACACGGAAAACATGATATGTGGGTGACATGATAAAATCGTTACAGGACTCGTTGTTGTCGGCTACGGTGACATACGAGGCTCAGCGAGATTAATATCGGGCTCGGCTAGCACCGATATTTAATCTCACTTCGCCTCATATGACACCGTATCCGGCAACAACTCGCCCTGTAACTTATAATATTCCTACATAAGCTGATAAGGATTTATTACTCATATTTGCCACTTTACGTCGTCTGAAGTCAACGGCATCTAACTCTTGAGACTCTATGGGTCAATTTACCCCCCCCCCCCATGTTTTAATTTTCAAGATTGCAACTATTTTTGTTATATAATTAATTATTTTATTTTATTAATAATTAGTGCCTCTTTAATACACCTGGGGTCAACAGGACGTATGTAATAAGATTTTCCGAGCCAAATTTCCTCTATATATATGTTCAGCTCCGATGATCCAGCCGTTTCTGTATAAACGATCAGTTATTGGTTGCCGCCGGTAGATAAAAGCCAATTGCCTCAGCCTTTCAAGTTTGACACTGTGTGTCGCTAGTAGTCCCTAATGTGACGTCATATGAGTGAACATTAACTATTCAGACTGCATAATCCATGATGGAACTTTAAATATGCATAACTTCAGTTGCGGGCGGCCTATCTAACATTTTGTTTCGACACTGTGCTCAGTGGATTAGCGGCGATCGATAACAATATTGCCATACAGCTTACCGCATAACAGTTAAGTGGAATTGTTGTGACACTGGGAAAGCATTTTTTTTTTAAACAGCAAAATTACCATTCCGTCTACAATTCCGTGTTTTTGTTTTATTTACGTAATTTATCTCGATATTTCTTGTGTAGCACCGCGTCTCGTTTATGGCGTACAAACTGTCAGTCGCCAGATAAAAAAAAGAGATAAAAGGCTGAGTATTGGCTCTTTCATGCAGCGCACATGACGATGTTCAATGCGTCTTTCTGGGACATATAATGCCCGTACAAATGCAGTTCAAGTATATATAAATAAAACATCTACATCTATTGACCTATTTCGATACCGGGAACAATTCAAAAGCGAATATTATAAAGCCATTATTAAAATACCTTGTATATGAAACCAAGCGGAAAAGCGAGATAACTCTATTGTTTTGCATAATATTTAGACTGCAGCAGTCACGATCACAAACGGGCGCAGATGCATAACGGCCAAATTACAAACCGATACGTGTTGGGATCATCCTGTCGTCTAAATTGATAACATTCCAATTTAGAGTCGTAGGTTGCAATTAGAATCCAATAATAACATAGTCTCGTATCATACCAATTATATTTACCAATTAATTAATTTCACGAAACCATGATTGTGTGTTCGAATGCCCAAAACGGAGCAACTCCGATGGAGACAACTGACGCTACCATGGGCAGATAGTGCTAAATCCCGAGAAAACATTTGAGCTACCCTGGGCAGATAGTGCTAAAACATGAGAGATCTTATAAGCTACCTTAATTGGTGTAGCAATATCAGTATTAGTAACGACAGAGAAAGAACATGACCGTTGTTGTGTAATTCTATGTGGCATGTGTGCATGGTACATATTGTAACAATCCCGCATGCCCACATGCATCTAATCTATATAACTATATACCATGCAACTATGTTAAATGTCTCAATGCCCATGTACTTTATATATAACTATATACCATGCAACTATGTTAAATGTCTCAATGCCCATGTACTTTATATATAACTATATACCATGCAACTATGTTAAATGTCTCAATGCCCATGTACTTTATATATAACTATATACCATGCAACTATGTTAAATGTCTCAATGCCCATGTACTTTATATATAACTATATACCATGCAACTATGTTAAATGTCTCAATGCCCATGTACTTTATATATAACTATATACCATGCAACTATGTTAAATGTCTCAATGCCCATGTACTTTATATATAACTATATACCATGCAACTATATTAAATGTCTCAATGCCCATGTACTTTATATATAACTATATACCATGCAACTATGTTAAATGTCTCAATGCCCATGTACTTTATATATAACTTTATACCATGCAACTATGTTAAATGTCTCAATGCCCATGTACTTTATATATAACTATATACCATGCAACTATGTTAAATGTCTCAGTGCCCATGTACTTTATATATAACTATATACCATGCAACTATGTTAAATGTCTCAATGCCCATGTACTTTATATATAACTATATACCATGCAACTATGTTAAATGTCTCAATGCCCATGTACTTTATATATAACTATATACCATGCAACTATGTTAAATGTCTCAATGCCCATGTACTTTATATATAACTATATACCATGCAACTATGTTAAATGTCTCAATGCCCATGTACTTTATATATAACTATATACCATGCAACTATGTTAAATGTCTCAATGCCCATGTACTTTATATATAACTATATACCATGCAACTATGTTAAATGTCTCAATGCCCATGTACTTTATATATAACTATATACCATGCAACTATGTTAAATGTCTCAATGCCCATGTACTTTTGAGTGAAGAGAATAACCAATTGAAACCGTCGGACATAATTGTCGCACATAAGTATATAAATAACATTAATAAACTCGTGCATTGGTAGATCAGCAAACGTGACACCATATATATATATATATATATATATATATATATATATATATATATATATATATATATATATATATACAACTCGGACAGCTACGATGTCGTGTATTTGAAAGGATTATATATAGAAGATATCCAACGAATTATGTTGGGAAATAAGATTTTATGAAACGAGTTTGACGACGCAGACGAGTTGTGAATCAAATTTATCAAACGAAATGCATAAAATATTATATCCCGGCATAACGAGTTGAAAATCACACGAACAAAGCTAGAGCTTTATGCCTTTTTAATAAATCAAAATCTTCAAAATAAGTTGAGAAATGCATGTGAAATGCATACATGCACGGTGTTGGCTGAGACGCTTCATAACCGTATACGACAGTATTGTGCGCTCTGCCTGGCGACGAAATATATAGTCCCCCAACGTGCCTCTTTGTTTTCGTTAGTGCACCGAAGTTGGACAATAATTTAACTTTAATGAACAAAGCAATCATTTGCATTGTATGGTATTGGTGTCAAGCGCGGCTTTCGAAAAATTATTAATCAGTGCGTTAATCTTGTTGGCACGAGTTGCCAAGTATCCCGGGAAGCACGCGGCTATTTGTCACTAGTGAGATATAAATAAATATATAATGGCTTTTTAAATTATATAATAGGGGTTTCATGTGATATATATTTATACACGTCAACCTACAACGAAACACAGTTTACAACGGTATCATCGATATTAAAGGGTGTGTGGATGGAAAATGGGATTAGCGGAATATGAGCCAAGTCTTGGTGACTTTATTAATTTGTCCAATGCCTTTATCCATGGTGTTTTATATACATTTATTCACGATATATAGTTCTTATTGTTTGGAACTCTCAAACTAAACATTGTAATGCTCGTATGCGGGTATCAAATATGTCAATAAATTCGTGATATACTGTCATACAGACTTAATGCAGTAAAACATGAAGTAATACAATAACGGTAGTTGTTAATCTACTTCTGATACCGTACCGATAAAGCGCATTTTTGTCTCACTTTTCTCCGAAACATGAACATATCTGAACATTTGCTGTAACTTCCCATGACTTCGATAAGGTAAAATTGTTCATAAATCCCTGTTCATAATATATAATTATCCCCCCCCCCATGGCAGTGAAATAGTTACACATGTATGTCACGAACAAATGTACGGTGAAATATTTAAAGTATTTATCGCAAACACTGATAATTTCAGAGCAGAATGATTCATATTCATTGGTGGGAAATGTTAAGACAATTCCTAACGGGACTACTCGGCAATGCATATGGGGTATAGTAAGTCTTTATGAAAAAATGTGATTAAACCATGTAACTAATATGTATGTTATAACAGGTTGTTTACTCTAAGAATGTGATATGTTTATAAACCAAAAATCAGACAAATTGATGGGCTGATGTTTTATAAACACACCGATATGTATAGTATCTTAGTTTGTATCTAAAATCTAATGTACCAAGTATTCAAATGAATATAGTAAAATAGCATCAGATAGTTTATAAACAAAGTGCAGTTTCAAAACATATTTACGGATATGGCATAATGGGATCTCGATGTATTGATTTAAGAGCATAGCGTTTCTTGTGTGTATATATTGTATTCCTATTAATATCATTGTAGGTCAAAACATGGTTCCAAAACAGACGAGCGAAGTGGCGGCGCTTAAAACAGGTAAAGTAGCATTCAGACGACTGCATTGGTTTGTTGCGCTGGTCAATTGACGACACGATTCGTGGTATGTGTTAAACCGTTCACATGGATGAGTTGAGTTATAATTCAGAGCGTTCGATTGCAGCTATTAAGTTCAATATGGAAATAAATGCGATATTGCAAATCAATCTATGCGTTATAAATTAATAGTACGATAATTTCAAACCTAATATTTTGCGGAGGGCATATGTTTGGGGTGATAAATTTTAAATTTCCCATTACACCCATCCAAGCCCATGACATATCATTTGCACTCTCCTTGAATCGAAATTTTCGAGAGAAACCCAACCGTCCAACTGTTGGAATTATATAGCACCCCACGGTGCGGTTGGACAATTTCCAACTGGTTACCATTGGAGTCGAAAATATGGCTCGAAAGGAGAACACTATACTACATTACATGTACATTCCACAATAATAATGTTGGGAAAATCATACCATCAGAGCAATTTTAACCTAATTTTTTGTATGAAACTTTCAACTGATATTGCGGCAGATATGAAATTTCGAAATGTTAGATGTCGTGCCGTACACGGGAACAACGTTTAAATATTTAAAATCTGAATTACATGTACTATAATAAAATTAACATATATCTGATTTATCACTAGGAGTGATATGATGTACGAAATACGTGTAAATGAAGAGAGTGAGATGTGAGCGAATTGGAAGAATGTCACTGTATCTGTTATATCATGTTACCCTGTCTCTATTTACATTCATCCATTGATTTATGTTTATTCCAATACAGAAATAAAATAAACATTCCAAATGTTAAAAATGCTCACTAAAGTTGAGAGACACCCCGGTCCATAACGATCATATTCCACCAGTACCAATCCTGGGAACTGTTTGATATCCTTACCCGTTATGACAGGGAACTTCATAACATTGCTAAAACAAGACATAATATATATTTCTTGGTCAATACATGTTCGTCAATAATCTACATCACATTAGTGGGTGGTGCCAGCTTGATATTGCCTGCTGTTCTGTGACTTGTGCGAGCCGATATCGTAATAATCAGTGTACTAATTGCACAGGAGATATTTTATAACTGTAAGCGAAGCAAAGCAAAATTGCTCACAAAATCACTTAAATCGTGCAATTTCGTGTTGGGACCTTCACATACAGTGACGTAAGTACATTATAAAGTAATAATAACTAAGAAATATATTCCCCGCATTATTGTTTCGACTTTATAAGGTTCCCTGTCAAATTTTCAAAAAGTTTCCAGGTTTTGTACTGGTGGAATTTGATCTCTCGGACAATAGCCAAAGTAGAGATTCATGGCATGATCTAAACGCCCCATCCCCCTGTATCCCACTATCCTGAATACATGCAATAATTTATCAATGAATTTCTGTTCCATTCCAGGAATCACAGGCTGCCGATGAACAAAACGAAGGAGATTGTCCCGACTCGTCCATTTCACAAATGTAGTCAATAACGAAAGTAAATTACGTTGTGACTGTTCAATATCCCTCTAATACGGATTAATCCACGCGAGATTGTCAATATGCTGCACGAACTGTTCGCCTGTTGATCCCAGAGTAAACAATACCAGCTGATTCATCTGACACATGGATAATCAGCCTATTTACAAAACACCAAGGACTGGGGCTTCCAGTACCATGGAGACGGTTCATATACCGATGTATGTTTGTGATACATGTAGGGAATACTCCACTGGGACCGCCTCTATGTGCGTGGAATATGATAACGTGTACAAAGTCTCAATGGTTTTTTTTCATAGAATGTAATAATGGGTTTGAAACTGAATCTACTCTTAATTTAATATATAGCGAATCTACAACAAGCCCCATTTTATAACGGAATTTACAAAACTAGGCCAATAAATTAGGTCTGGTCCGAGCCTTTGGTGAGGTCCATACATAACTTACTGGACGAGTTTTGTAAATTCCGTTAAACTGGAGACGAGTTGTAGGTTCGATTTATTACATGGTCCAAAACCCCGATAAAACATACTTAACCCTTTACCCAACAAACCGGCCAAATAAAGCTTCAGCAGTCTAAAATATCTTCGGTCTGTCTCAATAGAACCATACAAATATGGATATCATTAGAACCGGCTCCTTTACCACATTGTGATAGTTACAGTTATGCCCTGTGCATATATAAGAGAATGCATTGGCCTAAACAAAATCTTTTTTTAACACTTTTTACCATTTTTTCTTACATTCTTTAACAATTTTATAATTTTTAATGTGTTAAGCCAATGCATTATCTTATATATGCGAGGCGACCTATGGTCGACTCGCATATATAAGAGAATGCATTGGCACAGGGCCGTTCTGTTGGGTAAAGGGTTAAATCAACAAATGGGACGTGAAACTAGCATTGCCTTTTATAAGGCATACAATGACGTTTCATGTTCACTATGCGTTGTTTGCCCGCGTAAAGAAAATAGTCCTAGAACATCAATACGCTTTGACGATATTTAACCCTTTACCCAACAGAAGGGCCCTGTGCCAATGCATTCTCTTATATATGCGAGTCGACCATATGTCGCCTCGCATATATAAGAGAATGCATTGGCTTAACACATTAACAATTATAAAATTGTTAAAGAATGTAAGAAAAAATGGTAAAAAGTGTTAAAAAAAGATTTTTTTAGGCCATTGCATTCTCTTATATATGCGAGGCGACCTATGGTCGACTCGCATATATAAGAGAATGCATTGGCATAGGGCATAACTGTAACTATCACAATGTGGTCAATGAGCCGGTTCCAATGATATCCATATTTGTATGGTTCTATTGAGACAGACCGAAGATATTTTAGGCTGTTGAAGCTTTATTTGGCCGGTTTTGGCCGGTTTGTTGCGTAAATTTAATGATATAACTTTTGAAACTCGTCATTCGTTGAAGTTTACTGTAAAAATATTCGAAGCCATAGTATTTTGAGTCAATTTGAGACGAGCGTACGGAATATACAGATGACAAACCGGAAGTAAAATGTGCCCTCGCACTGTTGCCTGTTATGCAACGAACGTTTCATAGCACAATTAATAGAATGGTCTTATTGAATGGAATAAGGGTAGGACCGTGTAATAAATATGTATCACTTCTATGAATTGGTTCACGCAAATAGCCACCTATTAAAACTACTGCCGTGGATGAACTATTTGAGAATATGAAGCAGATAAGAACCTTATATCGTACAAGCAGAGGATGCAGAGTGAAAATCTCCCAATATGCATTCACCACAAGGAACCGGCGACGAATATGTACCAGATGTTCGCACATAATGCTAGTGTGGGACCTTCTCAACCAATCTTAGATATATTATCTTAATCACCAAGCCCATTCGGTTATTATATATTATATATTGCCTTTCTGAATATTCCTTAACAGAAATGAGAGCTGCTGAACAAAAGCAATGACAAAAATTAAATATTGTACTGCCCGGATTTTGTATGTGCATTGCATTTTTCACCATTATTTTGTTAATCCCATTGTATAAGTACATGCTTTATTCAATAAATTATTTATCATATATTCAAAAGTGCACGGCCAAAGATTATTTTCTCAAGAACAACAAATTCTGGAAGGAAACAAATATTTTATAGCAAGAATATATATCTTTATCCCAAGAAACAAATTATATGGTTAGAATATTTGTTATTGGTTTTGAAGAGGCGTGAAATTTTCTTGTGTTCAATTATTTCTGTTCATTGAGAAAATATTTCTAATAAGTTAAGTTAGACCTGGGTGTTTTCTGAAATTTATAAATACTAGGACATATTTCTGATACATAAGAAAATGTCATAAAAGAGTTGGAAAGCATTTCTACTGTGAGCAATTATTTCGACTGAAAAACAAATTTCAATAAAATATAAGTACCATTATAAAATGTTCAAGCATTGATGGCTTTCGTGGTGGGTATGTTGCTAAAATAGTCACACACGTAAAAACTGTCATAAACAGAAATAGCTCTATATAATCTTAATAGTACCTTCCACATGAGGACAATTCGTTGCTATATAATTCAGATCATGATATGTTTGCTGTGTATTTGCCATATTGAAAATCCAAGTACATATGTCTGCGTGAATGAAGAGAGAGATAATTTATTGGCAAAAAGCAAATCCAACAAAGTATGCACAAATAATAATGAAGATAATAAAGTTAATACAGATTAAAAGAAAATACAACACAATCTATGCTAACCCATCTGGGATAACTATCCACCAAATGCGCTGATTGCTCCTTGCCTGGGGAGGGCATATCCAATAATTGGCTGTCTTACTGCCCACCCCAATTAGTCATTAAAATAACACTCACACGAATGCAGTCACATACTAACATAATAATAGTATGAATGCAGTGACATGCTAACTGAACAGTAGGATCATGTTTGAGAAACTATTCTTAATGACACAGCTTGGTGGATAGAACAAAACGAAAATATAAATACAAATTAATTTAATTTCCACACACATTCTCAGGATAATACATATTTTGCACACCAATACATACACATTATACATGTAACAATGGTTTTGGATATCTAGCTACACAATACAACCGATGGCTGCTGAGACGCTCGCCACAACAGTGCAGAGACTGAGCAAGGTGGGACTTTAAAATGATTATCCAAACATGTCCCATATAGTTTGAAATTATAGGTTGTGGGCATATACATAAATTCTGCATCTAGAATGCTCTGGAGAGGGATATATTGTACCAAAATACCTAACAGCATCGGCTGTGACTGTTTAATTATTTTCAGTATGACGTCTACATTTTTGGAGAGTCACTGCATTATACCATTTAATGCTGGTCGATATATATAAAATGAATATTATGCAAATTGAAAGCAAAATCAGCGGATACACTAGAGTGTACACAAATAAAACAACGCAATGGAAATAAAATAATTATGGACAATGTAATGTACTTTGACATTTCAAGAACAGTTGCCACCAGGCTTATGCCAGCCTTGAGGTCTGGATTAAATAGAAAATAATAAATTCTTCATACAATATAACATTGCAAGTCTATGAATATACTCCAATAATAAACATAATAAAATGAAACAAAATAATCATATACATTATAATGTACTCAATGTACTTGTTCAAAGACTCGCTAAATTACCACCGGGTGCCAGACTTAATGTCCGGATAATCTGAAAGAACAATTTCTTCATAACATAGGAGATTCTCAAATCTTCACATAAACTTAAACAATTTAGCAAGTAGTATAATGAATATTTTCCGCCATGTGAAGCTCATTTTCAAAAAATGACAAATATGTCGCCGTAAATTCACATTTCTATTGTGAATTGATACTCAAACATTTGCGCATTGATCTGTGCTATATCTAGTATTGCACATTTACAAATTGTATACACACCATAACCTGTCATGGTATATACTATAAATCAAATCCTTATGTATTAAACATCCACAACAAAAACAAATGTACTTTAAGGGTCAGACGCACGTTTTGACAAAATTTCCTGGTATCTCAAATTGGATTTTCTCAAAATATGTCAGGAATTTCTTTGTTAATTTGGAACAAGCTATTATTATGACATAATACTTAAGAACCATAGATCCATTTGGTATTATAACGTCATTTACTTTTTCAAAAGTGCAGATCATATATATATGATATAATATCTTAAGATCATGAGATGAGAATTAACTATTCTTGATATGTGGAATTTGTTGATTATTCTCATTTAGAAAGGCAACTCCCCTTAAATAATTTTCTATATTTCAGAGTTTCCATGTCATGCCTATTGATCAATGAAAAATTGGGCTATGAGTTCTGGGTCATGGGTTTATAACAAGTTAAATCTGACTACAATATCTCTTAACAATGTTGCCTAAACCCAGTTTATTGCTCCCTGCTTGAGTGGGCATCACTGCATGTCAACATTTGTTTTCATTGGGCTGGAATATTTGTGACTGCTTTATGTTTGCATTATAATATATGTGGTACATCATGATACAAATGAAGCCTCCTATCGTGGAGACACGACAACAAACTATTTCGTAATTGGAGTTTTGTGTGAAATTATTAATTATTCTAGCAGTTCTTGATACCAAAAAGGACAAAACAGAAAATAATAATTTTAACCTCTCAAATGTATTAATATCCATTGTTTTTGTCAGTCTCTTAATAATTGCTCAGATTTTATATACAATGAATATGATAGTTTGTGAAATTCAAGATCAGGTAGACCAGAGAAATTCTCTCCACATGCACTCTAAACGTGACATCTCAGGGACCCGCTTGTCATCTGACCTGCGCTAGCCTTAGTGTTTTGATATCCTAAATGAATAAATTCAACAGATTGATTGCAAACGATAAACAGTAACAAGACTTTAATATCAGCCTGTTCTACCGAAAAATCGCACATTATCTTCTTATAATAGAAGTAGATTTAGGTAGATAATCTGCTTAGAATCGCCTTATTTTGAGTCGAAATGTGCTGAAAATGAGAGCATTTTAGTCACATTATGTACTCATAATTAGGCGATTCTAAGTAGATTATGTGCGGACAGTGACGCAAATAACACAACTCATGACCGGTGTGACTAAACACCGCCCGGACCAGCCCGGACAAGCCCGGACCAGCCCGGGTCCCCCATATGGACTATATGAGTGATTTTAAGGCCAATATAAGTGCAGGGGTGTCATGGAAACACACTCATGACTTTGCTGGTGTATGTTCTTCAACATATGTTTTCATTGTGACCCGCGCCATCAAACGAAACGACGGTTATGAGTCCATTATCTGCTTATTGCCCAATCAAATAATCACAATAAGTTCATATTTCACATTATAGGTAGAGTATGTACGTATTATTTCGATGATATATTGCTAATGTACTCTGAGATTATTGTTTCGAAGAAAATTGACTGAAATTATGACAACATCAAATGTTGTTGCTTCGTAAATACAGTTACACGATGAACTGAAAAACACCTGTGTTATACATGTGTTACACCTGTGTTATACATGTGTTACACCTGTGTTATACATGTGTCCAGTCGTGTACATGAATTAACCCTTTACCCAACAGAACGGCCCTGTGCCAATGCATTCTCTTATATATGCGAGTCGACCATAGGTCGCCTCACATATATAAGAGAATGCATTGGCTTAACACATTAAAAATTATAAAATTGTTAAAGAATGTAAGAATGGTAAAAAGTGTTAAAAAAAGATTTTTTTTAGGCCAATGCATTCTCTTATATATGCGAGGCGACCTATGATCGACTCGCATATATAAGAGAATGCATTGGCACAGGGCATAACTATAACCATCACAATGTGGTCAATGAGCCGGTTCCAATGATATCCATATTTGTATGGTGTTATTGAGACAGACCGAAGATAATTTAGGCTGTTGAAGCTTTATTTGGCCATTTTTGGCCGGTTTGGGCCGGTTTGTTGGGTAAAGGGTTAATCGTGCAGACCATAAATGGTCTTATACGAAAAGTAAACAAACACGCGATTGGCGGATTATACAAACATTCAGTTGACAATATTCACTATATGTACAATGTATGTGATCGATGTGTTATTTAAACATCAACAAAAACAAATCTTCGTGAATCCGAAGATGTCAAATACTATGATATATTTTGACATGTACATAATTAAACTTCACCAAATTGCGAAATCTTGGCGGCATATTTCCACGAAGGAGTAACATGTGACATTTGAATAAACCGCTCGGCATTGGACCTGTGCTCGCCTTGGCGTCTGGATAACTAAATGAATATAGTATACAGAAACTCAAATATTCAAATCGCAATGTGATTGCAAGCGATAAGCAATAACACAAATAATTGTACTCTATAATGCATCTGACATTATTTTCCCGAACAATAAACTCTTTCATGCATGAACCAGTATATGTCGAATCTCGAAACTAAATCTCACCCTTTCAAATAATCATCTGGATTGTAGAATATATGACAAAGGTTATCAGGAATTCCTACAATGTATCCCATGGAATTTCACCACATTTGATGGTCTGGAACAATTTAACCCCAATAATAACATCAAATGCATCGACGACATGTATTTTCTACAACAATCGGATCTCAGGAAACGGACTGGATGTCCATCCAATCAAGAGGTAACATTTATAGGAATAGAATATAATAGAATAGAAAAGAATAGAACATCCATATATAAGGACAGTTTTCTGAGAATACATAATGAATAAACAATCAAATAGCAAACATGGCAAAAAGTACTACTAATGCATTCAAATAATAATGCAAAATAAAATGATAAATCACACCGCGGCAATCTACCACGGAATGATTGTTTAATTTAGCACAGTTGTGCTACGACTGTGAATACAATATCACCGTTATTGACAGGGGCCACTGGTATCCAATAACCGTAAGCCAATTGGGAGTTAATGCAATAATGAGATCTTAATGCAAAGAACCTCCGGATCAGATTACACCTGCACAAATTTCAGGACAATCGTTGGTCATAATCACTTTAAATTTCTCTAGTGGGCAAAGTTTATCAAAATAGTGGTGTACATAACTAATCATTGATGCTAAATCGATATTATGTATGTTGTTCCGTAAGCAGTACCGTAGTTACAGGAATAAACGGTGCCATTGTCCGACAAATGTCTTTATCTATACTAAACCCACCTAACATGTCCGTACAGACGGCCAACAATCAATGACTTTGAAAGCAGACGGTGGTCTGTGTGGCTTTTCTGTTTAACATTCCCGTTTCTGACATTTGGTACTCAGAAATTTACTTGTATTTAATAAAGTTTGATATGTAGCTCTTTTTATTAATACCGATGCTTTGTTTCGAACTTCATGCACGATTAATAAACGAAAGGACCAGGGTCCGCGCTGGACCGAAATTTACTTTTGCCAAATAATTTGCCAAATGAAATATTTTTTGCCAAATTCAATTAGAATTTGCCAAATGTTATCCCTGATAGTATCATTTTCTGCAACCTTGATTGAGTTTTATATTTCGACACTCGCGGTTTGAACGACGTTTGATATCGATAGTAAAGTAGTTAGTTAATAATTGTACTCGCATATCTATTGTGGTTTAGCATACAACAATAAACCAATCACCGAATAATAAAATGGAAGAAGAGTTGCTTCATCAGAAGAGAACATCACAAGAGGATTAGCTATGTACATACCACCACCACCACACTAAATACTGGTAATCCATCCATCGATACTAATGTTACCAGATTAACTGCATCTTAATGGAGGTGTTAACTTTTCCGAAACCATTAAAACAACACTAATATAATTCTATTGTAACAGTTTCCTAAAATTAATGGTATTGATTGACCGATATTTTTCAACTTTATTGAGGAATTAAAAAGTAACTTGCCAAAACTTTTGCCACATGAAAATATAATTTGCCAAATATGAATTTGTTTTGCCATTGGCAAATTGGACAAGTGGCAGCGCGAACCATGGAAAGGACAAATACGTTTAATCGTTTTTTGGAGTTGTATCAAGAAATGATGTGTTAATACATTATATTCACCTCACAAAATATTCTTTGAATCATTTCAGTTGGTCACAAATCATATCACTGAGTGAACCATTTGGTATGACAGGTGACTTCAATATATTATTGTTTCAGAAGTTGAATGAGAAGTTTATGTGTACAACTGTATGGGTTAACCCTTTACCCAACAAACCGGCCAAAACCGGCCAAATAAAGCTTCAACAGCCTAAAATATCTTCGGTCTGTCTCAATAGAACCATACAAATATGAATATCATTGGAACCGGCTCCTTGACCACATTGTGATAGTTACAGTTATGCCCTGTGTCAATGCATTCTCTTATATATGCGAGTCGACCATGGGTCGCCTCGCATATATAATAGAATGCATTGGCCTAACTTTTGTAATACTTTTTACCATTTTTTCTTACATTCTTTAACAATTTTATAATTTTAATGTGTTAAGCAAATGCATTCTCTTATATATGCGAGGCGACCTAGGGTCGACTCGCATATATAAGAGAATGCATTGGCACAGGGCCCTTCTGTTGTGTAACCACGTTGACATAATGGCATAAACCATCAAACCGTTGTCTGGGTTGACCATGTGGAAAGTTACTAGTTTCGTAATTTAACTAATATCATCAGATGTGTGGTTCAGTCGATACTATTCTGATCTTATCTTCGGTTTATCTTTCTTATCTAAACAGTTCAAAGAATAGCATATTGATATGTTGATGAACCTTTACAGTGATAACCTACCACTACCTACCAGACTAGAGTTGTAAAGCACTTCATATAATATGCATTGTATCTTGCAGCAGTTTCTAAATCACACCTGGGGAATTTGATCAGAATGCGTTATGTTAATGCGGATTGCAAGTGTTTTTCTTCGGATGCATTGCTGCATTTTTTGTATTTCCACACTCATTGAATTGTGTTTTCAAAGCCCTTAGCTGAAACTATAGCTATGAAAAATATTGTTGCGAATGTCAACTGTGCCGCAACATATTCCGCACTTTGAGATATTACTGCCAATAATTTAAATTAAACCCAGGGGGGGTCGGAAAAAAGTGACATAACATTAGGTTGAAAAAACTTTTTTCTGGCTCTTGGGTGCCCACCACCCCCCCCCCCTATTTGAAGGAAACAATATTTTTTCCAATTTCATGCGGGGTACCCACTCCCTTTTTACCTCCAAATCTGTAATATCACACCATTTAAGCTTGATGGTCAGTATTACAGTTACCCTATTTCCATTTCTGGTTCTTCTAAGTCATTCCAACTTTTGTAACAACACGAAACAGGTTCTAAAAAAAATACCTGGAAAAACCCAAAATAACACACAGAATACATGTGCTGATCAGTAAATTATTGATTGATTCTTCCCCAAATATTGTCTAAGGTAGCTCATAATGCTCATTATACATGTAAACAAATATAAAAGCATTAGTGTACCTGCCTTTCATCACAGAAAGTGTAACTTTAGATGTGTCCCATAGTATCACATGAATTTATGTCAATTATGATTTTTGAAAAAATTATCAGGGCAACACCACCTGGCAATTAACTCTCCAACAATACAGGTATTCAGCTGAAATCCACTATGTATCACAAAACTAATTTTCATTTCCATGAGCTGAGTTCTTGTGCTAGGTACTGTGCTAAGGCCAGATCCAGGTCAAGCATTCATACAAATACATGTACTGCGTGTAAATAGAAACTTGAAAATAAGACGGTCATATGCAGTCTGCAGAATAAGCTCCAAGGAGGGTGAGTTTTGTGATGCTACAGCAGAGTGGGCTATAGCATTACCAAATTCACCATATGTGACCCTCGTATGTAGCTAGTTCTCCATGGTTGGTCGAGACCAAAATAGAATGAGGTCGTTAGAGGTTGAATTTGTTGATGCTATGCCGGGTAGTATCGCCAAATTCACCCTCTGCAGACTTCGATCATTTTGCTGATGACCAGCACTTTATTTTTAGAATTGCATGTTATATTAAGTTATATTATATTTTCTTTTCCTTCTTTTCACTCATCTGTTCTGATTTTGTTTATTCCACTTAACAGCCTTCTCCATATCTACACATCCAAGGCCTATGTATGCTCGCCCAATCTTTTATCTGGGTCCCACCATCTCAAGATTATTATCTCAGTGATATGCGTTGTTGCAGTCTACAGTCCCATGCCAAGTTTCGATACAATTTTGACTGAGTTATCTGGTCTGATCAGGTATAATTAGTAAATATTAATGAGATAAATAAATAGCTTATTCTTTTTATTTATATTAAAGTTTATTCATGTGCTACATAACTGTCCATTTTCATCTGGAACCAGTAGCATTGGTACATGACAATGTGATCGGATGTAAAAGGCGAATTCCTGAGAGTTGGTTCGTAATCTGGATTTCTGAGAAGCATCATGCCCATATCCACACTAACTACCCCCCTAAGCACTGCCCTAAGTGTCATACACACTTAACAATGATGCTGAACACTTTGAGGCATTTATATTGAAGAAATGTTGTAAGAGGAAAAAATTGCGACCACTCAGGAAAAAAGTTACTTTTTCGCAGCTGAACCACCCACCCACCCCGGCCTAGTGTATGGAAAAAAGTGGATGACCCCCCCCCCCTGTTAAACCAGTCAATCGCTAAATGATAACCGGTGTGTCAGCGATTGTATCCAACAATTCATATTTAATTGTGTTAAGTGGCATGTCGACAGAAACAAACCGGATTCCAATAGTTTCATAATGTCGGTTAATTGTGGTTTGTATATATACACAATCTCAAGATACATTGACGCATCAGTGTGTATTAGAAGACGCGTGGCACCTACATTCCAGTGCATTTATGGAGGAAAAGGGCCAAACATCAAATTAATTGCAACACAATGTATCTTAGCAGGAATAAGTCTATTAACCCATTATAAACAGCATACTAAAATAAAAAAGATCAAGATAGGTGCAATTTGTCAAAATTTGGTAAAATACTCAACTTATGGCTCCACAATACTGTTTATAACAAAAACTCCATTTCAAAATATCCATTTTGTAGTTTAAAACAATTCTGATGACAGAACAGGAAACATTTTCCAGATATGTTGAGTATTTGTCGAATTGTGTACCTCCAGGAATTTGTCTTATTTCGGAGCCTCAATTTCTAAGAATTAGCTATAATACATATGGTCTGGTATTTTAAAAACAAGAGAAAAATGAATGGATATCTTGATGTTGTATTAGTTTCCTCACTAGATTGTGCACAACAACATTTCTGCTTTATGCATCTATTATCAAAAAGACAAAAATATTCTTAAACAAATGTGTATGGATTTAGTCAAATTTGCCTCGTGACAGAACTGGTGTGATGAAATACGTTGTTTTAGGTCATACAACTCAATAAATTGATATTCATATGCCCTGAATTTCTTATAAAGTCTTAAGTATACTAGTTTAAATATACTGTGATGGAATTGCTAAACACATCCGAAAATACTTCAGTGTTGGACAAAATAGGATTATGTTGGATATGCCAATAGGATTAAATCAAGTCACTTGATTTCACATATTTTTCAAGAAACTGACTCCAAATTTGAACGTTGATAATGGTTAAGTGAAATCATTGACAAAATGCTATGATCTTGTCACCATATTATAGTTATTGGAGACAAAGGTTATTCCAGTTTGTGTAAATTATTGTTGCATAATAAAAAGTTTGCACATCAGTGGAGGTTTATTTACAACATTATGGGCATGTTATATAGAACAACCCCGAAATAATGATTCGCCACCGAGTTGCAACAAAAAGGATTGTAGATCTAAATATGAACATCAAACAGGAAGCATTAAACTCAGTATGAAAGAATAAGATTTGTAAGAGCTGATGATAGTACAGGTTTATGCATCAATATCCATGCTTTCTGATATTTTGTCAATTTGGTGTCCGCTACCCCATTTTTCAAATATTCCAATTGGAGTCAGTTGTTTCCAGGCACAAAGGTCTTTGACTTGACTTGAAACGTATGTTATGTGCATAATATACAAAAGGTATTGCGGCACAAGGTTTTGCAACTTATGAAGCCCCTCTCCCAACACAATATAATAACACACATGTAATCAAGATGACGATACAAGCGTATTTACATGGTGATAAGTTTTGAGAGATATAATTTGGAATGCCTTCCAGAGATGATCAGAATTGAGGTTGTTTCTTGGCTGAGAGGAAATTTGTATTTAAAGTATGTCACTACATTATGTTTGGTACAGTTGACAGTGCTAATACATTATCTATTCTTAGTATTTGTATGCTGCAGGTAACATATGATGATAATATATTGTCTATTCTTAGTGTGTGTATGTTGCAGGTAACATATGGTGATAATATATTATCTATTCTTAGTATTTGTATGCTGCAGGTAACATATGATGATAATATATTGTCTATTCTTAGTGTGTGTATGTTGCAGGTAACATATGGTGATAATATATTATCTATTCTTAGTATTTGTATGCTGCAGGTAACATATGATGATAATATATTGTCTATTCTTAGTGTGTGTATGCTGCAGGTAACATATGATGATAATATATTATCTATTCTTAGTGCGTGTATGTTGCAGGTAACATTATGGTTATAATATATTATCTATTCTTAGTATTTGTATGCTGCAGGTAACATATGATGATAATATATTGTCTATTCTTAGTGCGTGTATGTTGCAGGTAACATTATGGTTATAATATAGTATCTATTCTTAGTATGTGTATGTTGCAGGTAACATTATGGTTATAATATAGTATCTATTCTTAGTATGTGTATGTTGCAGGTAACATTATGGTTATAATATAGTATCTATTCTTAGTATGTGTATGTTGCAGGTAACATTATGGTTATAATATAGTATCTATTCTTAGTATGTGTATGTTGCAGGTAACATTATGGTTATAATATAGTATCTATTCTTAGTATGTGTATGTTGCAGGTAACATTATGGTTATAATATAGTATCTATTCTTAGTATGTGTATGTTGCAGGTAACATTATGGTTATAATATAGTATCTATTCTTAGTATGTGTATGTTGCAGGTAACATTATGGTTATAATATAGTATCTATTCTTAGTATGTGTATGTTGCAGGTAACATTATGGTTATAATATAGTATCTATTCTTAGTATGTGTATGTTGCAGGTAACATTATGGTTATAATATAGTATCTATTCTTAGTATGTGTATGTTGCAGGTAACATTATGGTTATAATATAGTATCTATTCTTAGTATGTGTATGTTGCAGGTAACATTATGGTTATAATATAGTATCTATTCTTAGTATGTGTATGTTGCAGGTAACATTATGGTTATAATATAGTATCTATTCTTAGTATGTGTATGTTGCAGGTAACATTATGGTTATAATATAGTATCTATTCTTAGTATGTGCATGTTGCAGGTAACATTATGGTTATAATATAGTATCTATTCTTAGTATGTGTATGTTGCAGGTAACATTATGGTTATAATATAGTATCTATTCTTAGTATGTGTATGTTGCAGTTAACATTATGGTTATAATATAGTATCTATTCTTAGTATGTGTATGATGCAGGTGACATTATGGTTATAATATAGAATCTATTCTTAGTATGTGTATGTTGCAGGTAACATTGTGGTTATAATATAGTATCTATTCTTAGTATGTGTATGTTGCAGGTAACATTACGGTTATAATATAGTATCTATTCTTAGTATGTGTATGTTGCAGGTAACACTATGGTTATAATATAGTATCTATTCTTAGTATGTGTATGTTGCAGGTAACATTATGGTTATAATATATTATCTATTCTTAGTATGTGTATGATGCAGGTGACATTATGGTTATAATATAGTATCTATTCTTAGTATGTGTATGTTGCAGGTGACATTATGGTTATAATATAGTATCTATTCTTAGTATGTGTATGTTGCAGGTAACATTATGGTTATAATATAGTATCTATTCTTAGTATGTGTATGTTGCAGGTAACATTATGGTTATAATATAGTATCTATGCTTAGTATGTGTATGTTGCAGGTAACATTATGGTTATAATATAGTATCTATTCTTAGTATGTGTATGTTGCAGGTAACATTATGGTTATAATATAGTATCTATTCTTAGTATGTGTATGTTGCAGGTAACATTATGGTTATAATATAGTATCTATTCTTAGTATGTGTATGTTGCAGGTAACATTATGGTTATAATATAGTATCTATTCTTAGTATGTGTATGTTGCAGGTAACATTATGGTTATAATATAGTATCTATTCTTAGTATGTGTATGTTGCAGGTAACATTATGGTGATAATATATTATCTATTCTTAGTATGTGTATGTTGCAGGTAACATTATGGTTATAATATAGTATCTATTCTTAGTATGTGTATGTTGCAGGTAACATTATGGTGATAATATATTATCTATTCTTAGTATGTGTATGTTGCAGGTAACATTATGGTTATAATATAGTATCTATTCTTAGTATGTGTATGTTGCATGTAACATTATGGTGATAATATATTATCTATTCTTAGTATGTGTATGTTGCAGGTAACATTATGGTTATAATATAGAATCTATTCTTAGTATGTGTATGTTGCAGGTAACATTATGGTTATAATATAGTATCTATTCTTAGTATGTGTATGTTGCAGGTAACATTATGGTTATAATATAGTATCTATTCTTAGTATGTGTATGTTGCAGGTAACATTATGGTGATAATATATTATCTATTCTTAGTATGTGTATGTTGCAGGTAACATTATGGTGATAATATATTATCTATTCTTAGTATGTGTATGTTGCAGGTAACATTATAGTTATAATATATTATCTATTCTTAGTATGTGTATGTTGCAGGTAACATTATAGTTATAATATATTATCTATTCTTAGTATGTGTATGTTACAGGTAACATTATGGTTATAATATATTATCTATTCTTAGTGTGTGTATGTTGCAGGTAACATTATGGTTATAATATATTATCTATTCTTAGTGTGTGCATGTTGCAGGTAACATTATGGTTATAATATATTATCTATTCTTAGTGTGTGCATGTTGCATGTAACATATGATGATAATATATTATCTATTCTTAGTGTGTGTATGTTTCAGGTAACATATGATGATAATATATTGTCTATTCTTAGTGTGTGTATGTTGCAGGTAACATATGATGATAATATAGTATCTATTCTTAGTATTTGTATGATGCAGGTAACATGATGATAATATATTATCTATTCTTAGTATGTGCATGTTTCAGGTAACATATGATGATAATATATTATCTATTCTTAGTATGTGCATGTTTCAGGTAACATATGATGATAATATAGTATCTATTCTTAGTATTTGTATGATGCAGGTAACATATGATGATAATATATTGTCTATTCTTAGTTTGTGTATGTTGCAGGTAACATTATGGTGATAATATATTATCTATTCTTAGTATGTGTATGTTTCAGGTAACATATGATGATAATATATTATCTATTCTTAGTATGTGTATGTTTCAGGTAACATGTGATGATATTATAGTATCTATTCTTAGTGCGTGTATGTTGCTGGAAACATTATGGTTATAATATATTATCTATTCTTAGTATGTGCATGTTTCAGGTAACATATGATAATATATTATCTATTCTTAGTATGTGTATGTTGCAGGTAACATGTGACGATAATATATTATCTATTCTTAGTATGTGCATGTTTCAGGTAACATATGATAATATATTATCTATTCTTAGTATGTGCATGTTGCAGGTAACATATGGTGATAATATATTATCTATTCTTAGTGTGTGTATGTTGCAGGTAACATTATGGTTATAATATATTATCTATTCTTAGTATGTGTATGTTGCAGGTAACATGATGATAATATATTATCTATTCTTAGTATGTGTATGTTTCAGGTTACATATGATGATAATATATTATCTATTCTTAGTATGTGTATGTTTCAGGTTACATATGATGATAATATATTGTCTATTCTTAGTATGTGCATGTTTCAGGTAACATATGATAATATATTATCTATTCTTAGTATGTGCATGTTGCAGGTAACATATGGTGATAATATATTATCTATTCTTAGTGTGTGTATGTTGCAGGTAACATTATGGTTATAATATATTATCTATTCTTAGTATGTGTATGTTGCAGGTAACATGATGATAATATATTATCTATTCTTAGTATGTGTATGTTTCAGGTTACATATGATGATAATATATTATCTATTCTTAGTATGTGTATGTTTCAGGTTACATATGATGATAATATATTATCTATTCTTAGTATGTGTATGTTTCAGGTAACATGATGATAATATATGATCTATTCTTAGTGTGTGTATGTTGCAGGTAACATTATGGTGATAATATATTGTCTATTCTTAGTGCGTGTATGTTGCAGGTAACATTATGGTTATAATATAGTATCTATTCTTAGTATGTGTATGTTGCAGGTAACATTATGGTGATAATATATTATCTATTCTTAGTATGTGCATGTTTCAGGTTACATTATGGTTATAATATATTATCTATTCTTAGTGTGTGTATGTTTCAGGTTACATTATGATGATAATATATTGTCTATTCTTAGTGCGTGTATGTTGCAGGTAACATTATGGTTATAATATAATATCTATTCTTAGTGCGTGTATGTTGCAGGTAACATTATGGTGATAATATATTATCTATTCTTAGTATGTGCATGTTGCAGGTAACATTATGGTGATAATATATTATCTATTCTTAGTATGTGCATGTTTCAGGTTACATTATGGTTATAATATATTATCTATTCTTAGTATGTGTATGTTGCAGGTAACATTATGGTTATAATATATTATCTATTCTTAGTATGTGCATGTTTCAGGTTACATTATGGTTATAATATATTATCTATTCTTAGTATTTGTATGATGCAGGTAACATGATGATAATATATTGTCTATTCTTAGTATGTGTATGTTGCAGGTAACATATGGTTATAATATATTATCTATTCTTAGTATGTGTATGTTGCAGGTAACATTATGGTGATAATATATTATCTATTCTTAGTATGTGCATGTTTCAGGTAACATGATGATAATATAATATCTATTCTTAGTATGTGTATGTTTCAGGTAACATGATGATAATATATTATATATTCTTAGTGTGTGTATGTTGCAGGTAACATTATGGTGATAATATATTATATATTCTTAGTGCGTGTATGTTGCAGGTAACATTATGGTGATAATATATTATATATTCTTAGTGCGTGTATGTTGCAGGTAACATTATGGTGATAATATATTATCTATTCTTAGTATGTGTATGTTGCAGGTAACATTATGGTTATAATATATTATCTATTCTTAGTGTGTGTATGTTTCAGGTAACATTATGGTTATAATATATTATCTATTCTTAGTATGTGTATGTTGCAGGTAACATTATGGTTATAATATAGTATCTATTCTTAGTATGTGTATGTTGCAGGTAACATTATGGTTATAATATAGTATCTATTCTTAGTATGTGTATGTTGCAGGTAACATTATGGTTATAATATAGTATCTATTCTTAGTATGTGTATGTTGCAGGTAACATTATGGTTATAATATAGTATCTATTCTTAGTATGTGTATGTTGCAGGTAACATTATGGTTATAATATAGTATCTATTCTTAGTATGTGTATGTTGCAGGTAACATTATGGTTATAATATAGTATCTATTCTTAGTATGTGTATGTTGCAGGTAACATTATGGTGATAATATATTATCTATTCTTAGTATGTGTATGTTGCAGGTAACATTATGGTTATAATATAGTATCTATTCTTAGTATGTGTATGTTGCAGGTAACATTATGGTGATAATATATTATCTATTCTTAGTATGTGAATGTTGCAGGTGACATTATGGTTATAATATAGTATCTATTCTTAGTATGTGTATGTTGCATGTAACATTATGGTGATAATATATTATCTATTCTTAGTATGTGTATGTTGCAGGTAACATTATGGTTATAATATAGAATCTATTCTTAGTATGTGTATGTTGCAGGTAACATTATGGTTTATAATATAGTATCTATTCTTAGTATGTGTATGTTGCAGATAACATTATGGTTATAATATAGTATCTATTCTTAGTATGTGTATGTTGCAGGTAACATTATGGTGATAATATATTATCTATTCTTAGTATGTGTATGTTGCAGGTAACATTATGGTGATAATATATTATCTATTCTTAGTATGTGTATGTTGCAGGTAACATTATAGTTATAATATATTATCTATTCTTAGTATGTGTATGTTGCAGGTAACATTATAGTTATAATATATTATCTATTCTTAGTATGTGTATGTTGCAGGTAACAATATGGTGATAATATATTATCTATTCTTAGTATTTGTATGAAGCAGGTAACATTATGGTGATAATATATTATCTATTCTTAGTGTGTGTATGTTGCAGGTAACATTATGGTGATAATATATTATCTATTCTTAGTATGTGTATGTTGCAGGTAACATGATGATAATATATTATCTAGTCTTAGTATGTGCATGTTTCAGGTAACATTATGGTGATAATATATTATCTATTCTTAGTATGTGTATGTTGTAGGTAACATGATGATAATATATTATCTATTCTTAGTATGTGCATGTTTCAGGTAACATATTGTGATAATATATTATCTATTCTTAGTGCGTGTATGTTGTAGGTAACATGGTTATAATATATTATCTATTCTTAGTATGTGTATGTTGCAGGTAACATTATGGTTATAATATATTATCTATTCTTAGTATGTGCATGTTTCAGGTAAAATATGATGCTAATATATTATCTATTCTTAGTATGTGTATGTTGCAGGTAACATATGGTGATAATATATTATCTATTCTTAGTATGTGTATGTTGCAGGTAACATTATGGTGATAATATATTATCTATTCTTAGTATGTGTATGTTGCAGGTAACATTATGGTGATAATATATTATCTATTCTTAGTATTTGTATGATGCAGGTAACATATGATGATAATATATTGTCTATTCTTAGTGTGTGTATGTTGCAGGTAACATTATGGTGATAATATATTATCTATTCTTAGTGCGTGTATGTTGCAGGTAACATATGATGATAATATATTATCTATTCTTAGTGTGTGTATGTTGCAGGTAACATTATGGTTATAATATATGATCTATTCTTAGTATGTGTATGTTGCAGGTAACATTATGGTTATAATATATGATCTATTCTTAGTATGTGTATGTTTCAGGTAACATATGATGATAATATATTATCTATTCTTAGTATGTGTATGTTGCAGGTAACATTATGGTTATAATATATTATCTATTCTTAGTGCGTGTATGTTGCAGGTAACATATGGTGATAATATATTATCTATTCTTAGTATGTGTATGATGCAGGTAACATTATGGTTATAATATATTATATATTCTTAGTATGTGTATGATGCAGGTAACATTATGGTTATAATATATTATCTATTCTTAGTATGTGCATGTTGCAGGTAACATTATAGTTATAATATATTATCTATTCTTAGTGTGTGTATGTTTCAGGTTACATATGATGATAATATAGTATCTATTCTTAGTATGTGCATGTTTCAGGTTACATGATGATAATATATTATCTATTCTTAGTATGTGTATGATGCAGGTAACATTATGGTTATAATATATTATCTATTCTTAGTATGTGTATGATGCAGGTAACATTATTGTTATAATATATTATCTATTCTTAGTATGTGTATGTTGCAGGTAACATATGATGCTAATATATTATCTATTCTTAGTGTGTGCATGTTGCAGGTAACATTATGGTTATAATATATTATCTATTCTTAGTGTGTGTATGTTGCAGGTAACATATGATGCTAATATATTATCTAGTCTTAGTATGTTTATGCTGCAGGTAACATGTGATGATAATATATTGTCTATTCTTAGTGTGTGTATGTTGCAGGTAACATTATGGTTATAATATATTATCTATTCTTAGTGTGTGTATGTTTCAGGTAACATATGATGATAATATATTATCTATTCTTAGTATGTGTATGTTGCAGGTAACATTATGGTGATAATATAGTATATATTCTTAGTGTGTGTATGTTGCAGGTAACATTATGGTGATAATATATTATCTATTCTTAGTATGTGTATGTTGCAGGTAACATTATGGTTATAATATATTATCTATTCTTAGTATGTGTATGTTGCAGGTAACATGATGATAATATATTATCTATTCTTAGTATGTGTATGTTGCAGGTAACATTATGGTTATAATATATTATCTATTCTTAGTATGTGTATGTTGCAGGTAACATGATGATAATATATTATCTATTCTTAGTATGTGCATGTTTCAGGTTACATATGATGATAATATATTATCTGTTCTTAGTATGTGTATGTTTCAGGTTACATATGATGATAATATATTGTCTATTCTTAGTATGTGTATGTTTCAGGTAACATTATGGTTATAATATATTATATATTCTTAGTATTTGTATGATGCAGGTAACATTATGGTTATAATATATTATCTATTCTTAGTATGTGTATGATGCAGGTAACATTATGGTTATCATATATTATCTATTCTTAGTGCGTGTATGTTGCAGGTAACATTATGGTTATAATATATTATCTATTCTTAGTGCGTGTATGTTGCAGGTAACATTATGGTTATAATATATTATCTATTCTTAGTATTTGTATGTTTCAGGTTACATATGATGATAATATATTATCTATTCTTAGTGTGTGTATGTTGCAGGTAACATTATGGTTATAATATATTATCTATTCTTAGTATGTGTATGTTGCTGGTAACATTATGGTTATAATATATTATCTATTCTTAGTGTGTGTATGTTGCAGGTAACATTATGGTTATAATATATTATCTATTCTTAGTATGTGTATGTTGCTGGTAACATTATGGTGATAATATATTATCTATTCTTAGTATGTGTATGTTGCAGGTAACATTATGGTTATAATATATTATCTATTCTTAGTATTTGTATGTTTCAGGTTACATATGATGATAATATATTATCTATTCTTAGTGTGTGTATGTTGCAGGTAACATTATGGTTATAATATATTATCTATTCTTAGTATGTGTATGTTGCTGGTAACATTATGGTGATAATATATTATCTATTCTTAGTGTGTGTATGTTGCAGGTAACATTATGGTTATAATATATTATCTATTCTTAGTATGTGTATGTTGCTGGTAACATTATGGTGATAGTATATTATCTATTCTTAGTGTGTGTATGTTGCAGGTAACATTATGGTTATAATATATTATCTATTCTTAGTGTGTGTATGTTGCAGGTAACATTATGGTTATAATATATTATCTATTCTTAGTGTGTGTATGTTGCAGGTAACATTATGGTTATAATATATTATCTATTCTTAGTGTGTGTATGTTGCAGGTAACATTATGGTTATAATATATTATCTATTCTTAGTATGTGTATGTTGCTGGTAACATTATGGTGATAATATATTATCTATTCTTAGTGTGTGTATGTTGCAGGTAACATTATGGTTATAATATATTATCTATTCTTAGTGTGTGTATGTTGCAGGTAACATTATGGTTATAATATATTATCTATTCTTAGTGTGTGTATGTTGCAGGTAACATTATGGTTATAATATAGTATCTATTCTTAGTATGTGTATGTTGCAGGTAACATTATGGTGATAATATATTATCTATTCTTAGTATGTGAATGTTGCAGGTGACATTATGGTTATAATATAGTATCTATTCTTAGTATGTGTATGTTGCATGTAACATTATGGTGATAATATATTATCTATTCTTAGTATGTGTATGTTGCAGGTAACATTATGGTTATAATATAGAATCTATTCTTAGTGTGTGTATGTTGCAGGTAACATTATGGTGATAATATATTATCTATTCTTAGTATGTGTATGTTGCAGGTAACATTATGGTTATAATATATTATCTATTCTTAGTATGTGTATGTTGCAGGTAACATGATGATAATATATTATCTATTCTTAGTATGTGTATGTTGCAGGTAACATTATGGTTATAATATATTATCTATTCTTAGTATGTGTATGTTGCAGGTAACATGATGATAATATATTATCTATTCTTAGTATGTGTATGTTGCATGTAACATTATGGTGATAATATATTATCTATTCTTAGTATGTGTATGTTGCAGGTAACATTATGGTTATAATATAGAATCTATTCTTAGTGTGTGTATGTTTCAGGTAACATATGATGATAATATATTATCTATTCTTAGTATGTGTATGTTGCAGGTAACATTATGGTGATAATATAGTATATATTCTTAGTGTGTGTATGTTGCAGGTAACATTATGGTGATAATATATTATCTATTCTTAGTATGTGTATGTTGCAGGTAACATTATGGTTATAATATATTATCTATTCTTAGTATGTGTATGTTGCAGGTAACATGATGATAATATATTATCTATTCTTAGTATGTGTATGTTGCAGGTAACATTATGGTTATAATATATTATCTATTCTTAGTATGTGTATGTTGCAGGTAACATGATGATAATATATTATCTATTCTTAGTATGTGCATGTTTCAGGTTACATATGATGATAATATATTATCTGTTCTTAGTATGTGTATGTTTCAGGTTACATATGATGATAATATATTGTCTATTCTTAGTATGTGTATGTTTCAGGTAACATTATGGTTATAATATATTATATATTCTTAGTATTTGTATGATGCAGGTAACATTATGGTTATAATATATTATCTATTCTTAGTATGTGTATGATGCAGGTAACATTATGGTTATCATATATTATCTATTCTTAGTGCGTGTATGTTGCAGGTAACATTATGGTTATAATATATTATCTATTCTTAGTATGTGTATGTTGCTGGTAACATTATGGTTATAATATATTATCTATTCTTAGTGTGTGTATGTTGCAGGTAACATTATGGTTATAATATATTATCTATTCTTAGTATTTGTATGTTTCAGGTTACATATGATGATAATATATTATCTATTCTTAGTGTGTGTATGTTGCAGGTAACATTATGGTTATAATATATTATCTATTCTTAGTATGTGTATGTTGCTGGTAACATTATGGTTATAATATATTATCTATTCTTAGTGTGTGTATGTTGCAGGTAACATTATGGTTATAATATATTATCTATTCTTAGTATGTGTATGTTGCTGGTAACATTATGGTGATAATATATTATCTAGTCTTAGTATGTGCATGTTGCAGGTAACATTATGATGATAATATATTATCTAGTCTTAGTATGTGTATGTTTCAGGTAACATATGATGATAATATATTATCTATTCTTAGTATGTGCATGTTGCAGGTAACATATGATGCTAATATATTATCTATTCTTAGTATGTGTATGTTGCAGGTAACATATGATGCTAATATATTATCTATTCTTAGTATGTGTATGTTGCAGGTAACATATGATGATAATATATTATCTATTCTTAGTATGTGTATGTTGCAGGTAACATTATGGTGATAATATATTATCTATTCTTAGTATGTGCATGTTTCAGGTTACATATGATGATAATATACTATCTATTCTTAGTGTGTGTATGTTGCTGGTAACATTATGGTTATAATATATTATCTATTCTTAGTATGTGTATGTTTCAGGTTACATATGATGATAATATATTATCTATTCTTAGTATGTGCATGTTGCAGGTAACATTATGGTTATAATATATTATCTATTCTTAGTGTGTGTATTATCTATTCTTAGTATGTGTATGTTGCAGGTAACATTATGGTGATAATATATTATCTATTCTTAGTATGTGTATGTTTCAGGTAACATGATGATAATATATTATCTATTCTTAGTGTGTGTATGTTGCAGGTAACATTATGGTTATAATATATTATCTATTCTTAGTATGTGTATGTTTCAGGTAACATGATGATAATATATTATCTATTCTTAGTGTGTGTATGTTGCAGGTAACATTATGGTTATAATATATTATCTATTCTTAGTATGTGTATGTTTCAGGTTACATATGATGATAATATATTATCTATTCTTAGTATGTGCATGTTGCAGGTAACATTATGGTGATAATATATTATCTATTCTTAGTATATGTATGTTGCAGGTAACATTATGGTGATAATATATTATCTATTCTTAGTATGTGTATGTTGCAGGTAACATATGATGATAATATATTATCTATTCTTAGTATGTGTATGTTGCAGGTAACATTATGGTGATAATATATTATCTATTCTTAGTATGTGCATGTTGCAGGTAACATTATGGTTATAATATATTATCTATTCTTAGTATGTGTATGTTTCAGGTTACATATGATGATAATATATTATCTATTCTTAGTATGTGCATGTTGCAGGTAACATTATGGTGATAATATATTATCTATTCTTAGTATGTGTATGTTGCAGGTAACATTATGGTGATAATATATTATCTATTCTTAGTATGTGTATGTTTCAGGTAACATGATGATAATATATTATCTATTCTTAGTGTGTGTATGTTGCAGGTAACATTATGGTTATAATATATTATCTATTCTTAGTGTGTGTATGTTGCAGGTAACATTATGGTTATAATATATTATCTATTCTTAGTATGTGCATGTTGCAGGTAACATTATGGTGATAATATATTATCTATTCTTAGTATGTGTATGTTTATGGTTATAATATATTATCTATTCTTAGTGTGTGTATGTTGCAGGTAACATTATGGTTATAATATATTATCTATTCTTAGTATGTGCATGTTGCAGGTAACATTATGGTGATAATATATTATCTATTCTTAGTATGTGTATGTTTATGGTTATAATATATTATCTATTCTTAGTATGTGTATGTTTATGGTTATAATATATTATCTATTCTTAGTATGTGTATGTTGCAGGTAACATTATGGTTATAATATATTATCTATTCTTAGTATGTGTATGTTGCAGGTAACATTATGGTGATACACTTGGACTTTATCGATTGAGGTTTTTGTTTTGCTCTGGTAGACAATACAGATAATAAATCAGAATGAAATGTTTGAATGGGAGGTTTGTCCATTTGTTAGGTAACTGCCACATAGCAGGTTGAAATTCCGGAAGCAACTGTAAATATAGATTCGCAAGCGCAATAAATATAATCATTTAAGGTTGAAACGCTGTCGCTGCAATATATTGCCGTGTGTTTGAAAAAGGTTCCATATCTTTTGGGACGAGATATAAGGTATTCCACACACATGAGTTCTGAAATTTCTGAAATTTGTTTATCATCAGATTTACATGTCGCTGTTCCTCACAGATGAACATTAGAAAAGGCGTAATTGTGTCCTCTGATATGCATTCGTACTAAACTGGGCATCATTTCTGAACTGTATTTATTGTTGTATGCAGTTCTGTGTGTCTATATGGACAATAAATCATCGTGTATGTTAAGCAGCGCAACCAATCGCTGCGATGAATACGGTATATCAGAAACATATTTAAATTTACAGAAGATTGTACTCCATAACATTCGCGGTAATGATTCGGTGTCGATCAATTCCGTTAGCAATGTTTCACTTTTCCCAAACATCTACGTTATAAACAGCTAGAATTTCAAACGATCTGATGTCACTTATTTGATGTTATATTAAATATTTTGTCCGATTTATAGCCTGCTAGCTGGAGAAGGGTGATCATAGAGTCATTATCAGGTGACATGGTTTTAACAGTGAGATTTGTTGAAAAATGTAAGAAAAAAAGGAAAAAATTATAAAAAATTGTAAAAGATTGTAAGAAAAATTGATAAAGGATATAAGAAACAAAGGATTAAAAAAATATTAAATTGTTCAAGAATGTAAGAAAAATTATTAAAAAAAACGATATAATTGTTAAAGAATGTACGAAAAAATTATAATTTTTTTCAAATTGTTAAAGACTATAAGAAAGAATGATAAAAATTGTGATTGAATGTGAGAAAAAAATTGATAAAGAATGTAAGAAAAAATGATAACAAATGATAAAAATTGTTAAAGCATGTACGAAAAATTGAATTAAAAATTATTAGGCCGATGCATTCTCTTATATGGTCGACTCGCATGTATACGAGAATGCATTGACACAGGATAACATATTTGATTTGCAACTAAACCCTATTTCTAACTTAACGAAATTGAAAGATGGTATTAGTATTGATTACAACCAGTGCTGTATTGGTTGGATCGTGTTTTGCTAAGTTGGAAAATTGTTTTTGTCGTGCAAAACCCGGCTTTTGTTGTGAAGAACTATGATACATCAAAACAGTCATCTACTTATTCTATTCCAAGTATAATAGCATTTCCATTAATGCCCTAGTTGGGAAATCTAGTTTTTTGTGTGTGAACACAATCGTTTTCTGAAATATTTGCAATGTCCGGTAATGCTGACATAAGCCATATATGAACTGACATTTAAATACACAATATTAGTCTAACTTGAATTCACATTTAGAACAGCGAAGATATGTCATTGCGCATACCAGTGTGGTTCCAGTTACATGTGTCACTGTCTCTCTATGATTAGACAAACACACGGTACTGTAACAATCACGACACATGCAACCAGATACATCATAAATATGACATAAAGTGGTAAATGCCTATCAACGATTTTATGTACATTAACCATGATAAATTGAGCAAAACACTGTACTCACTAGACCAAGTATCTGACGTATAATTCAAAAGATGTACTACATGTACACGTGGGGCCCGGGTATTCACGTGAACCCATGCATGTGATTGATCATTTGACATGACCGCCATCATTCTGTCTTCAAACTGGTCATTTGCCGTGATAGAAAAATGTATTGTGATGATACGGTCGTTTAATGTATTGTTATGATACGGTCGTTTAATGTATTGTTATGATACGGTCGTTTAATGTATTGTTATGATACGGTCGTTTAATGTATTGTTATGATACGGTCGTTTAATGTATTGTTATGATACGGTCGTTTAATGTATTGTTATGGTACGGCCGTTTAATGTATTGTTATGATACGGTCGTTTAATGTATTGTTATGATACGGTCGTTTAATGTATTGTTATGATACGGTCGTTTAATGTATTGTTATGATACGGTCGTTTAATGTAGTTATGATACGGTCGTTCAATGTATTGTTATGATACGGTCGTTTAATGTATTGCTATGATACGGTCGTTTAATGTATTGTTATGATACGGTCGTTTAATGTATTGTTATGATACGGTCGTTTAATGTATTGTTATGATACGGTCGTTTAATGTATTGTTATGATACGGTCGTTTAATGTATTGTTATGATACGGTCGTTTAATGTATTGTTATGATACGGTCGTTTAATGTATTGTTATGATACGGTCGTTTAATGTATTGTTATGATACGGTCGTTTCATGTATAGGTTCCATACATTTTCTGACAGCGCGACAAATCGAAATTCTCTGGAAATCAAGGCTTTGTTTACTTATAATTCTCGTTGATTTTACTTTAGCGGACCTCTGCTATATGCATGCTTGATACCATCGTGCTTGGAAAAGGCTGCTATTATAGCAGGGTTCGCGCTGCCACTTGCCAAATTTGCCAATGGCAAAAATAATTTACATTTGGCAAAATATATTTTTATTTGGCAAAAGTTATGGCAAGTCACTTTTTAAATTCTCAAAAAAAAAAACTGTTGGTCACTCATGACATTAATTTCAGGAAGCCATTGCAATTAGCTGCAGTCTATAAGGTTAGAAAATGTTAACACCTTTATCAAAATGCAGGTAATCTGATAGCAGTAGTATCGATGAGATTACGATATAATTTAGTGTTGCGGTGTTCACATATAGCTAATCCTCTTTTCTATTTGCCCTTCTGGTGAAGCAACCCTTCAACAATCGTATTGTTCGGTAATTGGTTTGTTATTCTATAATAAACCACAGTATTAAGGCGAGAATTATTAATAATTAACTGCTTTCCTATTGATAAAAAAAAAAATTCAAACAGCGCTTGTATAAATATAAAACTCGATTTTGCAGAAAGTGATAGCTTTGGCAATTTCTAAAAGAATTTGGCAAAAAATATTTTCATTTGGCAAAATAATTGGCCAAAGTAAATATCGGTCCAGCGCGAACCCTGCTGATATATGCATGCTTGATACCACCGTGCTTGAGAAAGGCTGCTATATATGTTCATATGCGTAAAGCTTCAATTTGACATAATCCGAAGACATACAAGTAAGATAACTCCCGCCCTTGATCGATTCTGGGCGTAAAATGCATTATAGAAGAGTAACGGTATGGGGATGGGTCCAAAAACAGCATCATCTCAAAAGATTTCCTAAGCTGTTGTGGACTGAGAAGACATGGTCCATGGACTTACGTGCAAATACAATGGTCATTTGTTGAACATAAATAAATAGGAACCCTTCTGGACACGCAATATCAGTTCGTATGACTACCGCCTACATATATTTGCTGAACATCCCACCCGATGAATGTTAACTAATTAACACTGAATGACTAATGCCGCTGAACACCTGGTGACATGATCTGATGTTGCCATCCTGCTCCCTGGTAAATATCCTAATGGTTGAATTAAAAAAAATCAAATAAAATTCTTAAATCTGTCACCTGCAACATTATTTTGCGCTAAAAAATTCATTTGGGAGTGAAGTGCATGGTGGGAACAAATTATTCAACTTCTTATAGCTCTGAACAAGATATTCTTTGCTAAATTTATATCTGGATTTCCCTGTATTTTAAAACTTTCACAATAAATTGACTATTTTGGTGATAACAAACATGACTTGTTCTCAATGTTGATGCCTTATATATCACTTCGATGCCTGGACATATTTTAAGTATTTTGAGTCTTGTTTCGTTTAATAACATTAACTGGCATTTTAACATTATCCATAGGTGCTCGCAGGGGCAACGACACATGTATTCAGACACGTACAATCAGGTCACTAGGTGTTAACGAGTTAATACATGTATGTTAATATGATGTTGCAGTCTGTGACTGAAGCAATGCTATTCTCTACTCTAAGGTTGAATGTGAGATCCAGCTTGTCTGGCCATGCATTGGCGCCTCTATTGGAATAGTCTTCACAGTGCTTCGTTCCTGAAATGAATGAAATACATTTTATCCATTTCATGACGGGAGCTGCGCTGCTGCAGCATTAAATATCATGTGTCAGTGCATTGTCTAATATATGCGAGTCTCCCATAGTATATAAAAGTGAATGCACTGGCTTACAAGATCAATTTATATATTTTTGACCAATGTATTATCATACATATGCGAGGCTCCCTATGGGAGTATGCATTGGCACAGTGTTTTCCCAAGATCTCAGGTAGCTCCAGCCATGGAAGGGTTACCTCTGTAAATACTAAATACTTATTGACGAGTAGTTCCCAAAGGAGATGTTCAAATAATAAATTCAACAGGTCGTTGTTGAACTCATATAGCAATCACCAGCGCACCACATGTGCGCGCGGTTGTTTATACCTTAGGCGCAGGTGAATTACGTCATATACTGTTTTCTATATCCATCAGTGATTTTTCAAAGATCGCGGGTATGGATTTTGGAGAAATTGTCATGTGACTTCCGGTTAGAAACTGTGTGTGGAGATCACCAAAGCGCGGAATCAGAAATGGATCATCGCGGTGAAAATTAAATTAGCTACTTCACAACTTACGAAGAATTCACATGCGATTTAGGCCTGTTGATATGATATTGTGAGACGATGTTGTAATTTAAACAATATGTTACTTACAATGATTTTGGTAGTTTTTAACAGTTGTTAAGGTTATTAATGTTATATTAACAAGTAATGGTAAATGATTACAAGAAATGACTTGAATGTCGATTGTGGTAATTAATTTTGATCATATAGAAATCTCCTGAATTGGTACACACAACAATTAATAATAACACAGCTTCTACATACACACAATTAGCGCCCGTAATAATCAGTACAAATCGCCACACGGTTTACACGAACCACTAACTGCAGCCTCTACTTCATAAAAAAGCGATGAACCACCTACCGCACTTCAAGCCGATCATTTGCACACGCTCTCTGCGTGTTGTAGTTTTGAAAAGTTGTTCATTTTATTAATGTTCTGTTAAAATGCACTGGTATATGATTATAAGAAATGACTTGAAGATCGATGTGGGATCATTGGTTTTGGCCGCCAGAGTCATGTATATGAACAAATTAGCGTTTAGCTTTGAAATATGACAGCCTCGTCCCAAAACAAATAGTTATTACCGTCGAAGAACAGACAATAGTTATTACCGTCGAAGACCAGACAATAGTTATTACCGTCGAATACCAGGCAATACTTATTACCGTCGAAGACCAGACAATAGTTATTAGCGTCGAAGACCAGACAATAGTTATTTAGAGGTGCCAACATGGACGGAACATCTCTAATTCTGTCTTTACTCACTGACGAGCAGTTTTCTTATGCATTGTTCAGAAAATAAGTTAAACAAAGGACCATGTTAAACTTATTATCTCATCATCGCCCACATTTAAATATGAATCGTATGTACTTGTATGTGCTGTCGTCTACTTATATTCCCCGAACATCCCTTACAAATGGATAATAGGCCATTCCAATGTATACTTTTATAACATTTTCTGGAGATAGTGCATTGAATAAAGAAAGTGTTAGCTGCTTAATCCTTTCTGTACTGAATACTCTTTGACGAGTAGTTCATTTAAAGGAATTCAATTCGATTCGATGGTCCCCATATCATCCAACAGCAACATTTTTTGAAATGCCGTTATCATATTTGAATGACTGCCCAAAAATAATGCTAACCACTGTGACAGTCAACTATAGTATAAAGTTACCCAAAAACGTGTTATTTATCAACACTTTGTTCAATGAAATCTGGCCGAATTGTCAAATATCTAATTCCCAATGCCACTTGATTTTAGAGTTATCCATCTTCATCCGCAATTTGGTCCGAGACCGTCGGCTTGAGAAATATTATAGACGGGGTTAATAACTTACCACCTTCGTAACCAGCATGGCCCACATACCACGGTAGCCAAACGAGTGTATAACTTACTCGCCTTCATAACCAGCATGGCCCACATCCCATGGTAGCCAAACGAGTGTATAACTTACCTCCCTTCGTAACCAGCATGGCCCACACGTCACGGTAGCCAAACGAGTGTATAACTTACCTCCCTTCATAACCAGCATGGCCCACATACCACGGTTGCCAAACGAGTGTATAGCTTACCTCCCTTCGTAACCAGCATAGCCCACACGCCACGGTAGCCAAACGAGTGTATAACTTACCTCCCTTCATAACCAACATGGTCCACGCGCCACTTTAGCCAAGGGAGTGTATAACTTACCACCCTTCGTAAACAGCATGGCCACACCCACGGTAGACAAGAGAGTGTACAACTTACCTCCCTTCGTAACCACCATGGTCACACGCCACGGTAGCCAAGGGAGTTTATAACTTACCTCCCTTCGTAACCAGCATGGTCCACACGCCATGGTAACCAAGGGAGTTTATAACTAACCTCCCTTCGTAACCAGCATGGTCAACACGCCACGGTAGCCAAGGGAGTTTATAACTTACCTCCCTTCGTAACCAGCATGGTCCACACGCCGCGGTAGCCAAGGGAGTGTATAGTTGTACTTCCGTAATTGTCCCGGACATAATCTCTCGTTGTTGAATTCATGTACCGCTGTGGCTCATCCTGTAAAGGGACCAGGTTAATGTCAACATATATGTTTGCATCCATAATTAAAAACTTATTTAATTTCAAGGGATTGACGCACAAGTTACAAAATTGATCTTGGTCTCGCTTCCGATAATACTATAAAGAACATGATATTTATATCAGTATACTGTAAACTATGATCTACATGTATACAAAGTAGTATACAATATATATGGAATGATGATATAACATATGTATATACATGATTATGTCGGGTCCATCACTGTGTGTCCGGGAGAGGGGTGTTCTCAGAATCCACACTGGACCAAAATTAACTTTTGCCAAATAAATTGCCAAATGAAAATATGTTTTGCCAAATTATTTTAGCATTTGCCAAATGCTATCCCTGATAGTATCATTTTCTGCATCCTTAAGTCTTCTTTCGACACTCACGATTTGAACGACTTTTGATATCGACAGAACAGCTGTTAGTTAATAATTAATTATACACGCATCTATATTGTGGTTTATCATACAATAACAATGGTAGAAGGGTTGCTTCATCAGAAGGGCACAACACACGAAGATTAGCAAAGTTAACGCCACCACCACACTAAATACTAGTAATTCCTCCAACCATCAGTACTAATGCTTTGAGATTAACTGCATCTTAATAGAGGTGTTAACTTGCCCTAAACCGTATAAAATACCACCAACATAATTATGTTGTAAGAGTTTCCTGAAATGAATGGTAATGACTGACCAATTTTTACAACTTTCTTGAGGAATTAAATAGTGACTTGCCAAATTTTTTGCCAAATGAAAATATGTTTTGCCAAATGTGAATTATGTATGCCATTGGAAAATGTGCCAAGTGGCAGCTCGAACCCTGGGTGTTCTGCTACCGTCTCTGTTACTTTAAGATCTTCAACGTTATTGCAGACTAGACGCTGATGTCAAATCGGCATGTTGAAGCTATATATGCGCGAACAGAATGGAATAACTTTCTATTTAAATTGTCATTTAGCGAGATGTCACCCATAAGTAGCTTTCCGACAGTCATATTAGACATACCTAAACCACTTATATTATTTGTTAAAGTAACTATATTGTGTGAACAGCGCGCAGTTATAGAAATAATGACTTGCATCAGGACCAGGTTGTGCATGCTTGATTATATAAGCCCAAGACGAACGGCCATCAGTGTCGCTGAATTGATTAAGTGCGCATTCAGTCTTTTTGAAAAGCCGACGAAACTCCTATATCGGCTATACGTCTCTCGAGCTCTCTATTCAAATAAGGTTCTGTATTGAAGGGATTCCCTCCATTTCATTGGAGATGTCACAGACTGTGTGCGATTTCATTGGTTTATGGCATAGCAGATCACGTCAGATGACGTGTTGACAATTTTCCTACGCATTGTCAAACTCAACTATTGTTTGAAAACTGAATACAGACGATATATCCATAATTCATTGTACTCATCGCAATATGGGAGACATCGTCTTCGAGTTTTATCAGTGAATGATATTCATGCCTGATTATTCTTTCGCATCTATTTGTATTTATAGCTATTTCTAAATACTACGATTCTCACAAACAGTTGCTACGCCATGAATGCACTCCATATTTGGAAACGGTGTATTACGTCATGATGGGAATGCCGCGTCGTCGTAGAAATTAAATATTGTGGACACCTCTATAGATGTACAACCGATATATGATTATTTTCGTCGGATTTTCAAAGAGACTGGTATGGATGTGTCTGTTGATTAGGGCACCGGGATGTACAAAACTTTATCTCTGAAACGCTGAGTAGTACACATGATCTCACAATCTGAGGCAAAACGACCCCTACCAAGGAGACCTCCACCAAGGAGACCTCCACCAAGGAGACCACCACCAAGGATACCTCTACCAAGGAGACATCTACCAAAGAGACATCTACCAAGGAGACATATACCAAGGAGACCTCCACCAAGGAGACATCTACCAAGGAGACATCTAACAAAGAGACCTCCACCAAGGAGAGGAGACCTCCACCAAGGAGACCTCCACCAAGGAGACCTCTACCAAGGAGACCTCCCACAAGGAGACCTATATCAATGAGACATCCACCAAGGAGACCTCCACCAAGGAGACCTCTACCAAGGAGACATCTACCAAAGAGACATCTACCAAGGAGACATCTACCAAGGAGACCTCCACCAAGGAGACATCTACCAAGGAGACATCTACCAAAGAGACCTCCACCAAGGAGACATCTACCAAGGAGACATCTACCAAAGAGACCTCCACCAAGGAAAGGAGACCTCTACCAATGAGACATCCACCAAGGAAACCTCTACCAAGGAGACCTCCCCCAAGGAGACCTCTACCAATGAGACATCCACCAAGGAGACCTCCCACAAGGAGACCTCTACCAATGAGACATCCACCAAGGAGACCTCCCCAAGGAGACATCTACCAAGGAGACATCTACCAAGGAGACCTCCACCAAGGATATATCTACCAAGGAGACATCTACCAAAGAGACCTCCCCCAAGGAGACCTCTACCAGTGAGACATCCACAAAGGAGACCTCTACCAATGAGACATCCACCAAGGAGACCTCTACCAAGGAGACCTCTACCAAAGAGACATCCACCAAGGAGACATCTACCAAAGAGACCTCCCCAAAGGAGACATCTACCAAAGAGACCTCCCCAAGGAGACCTCTACCAATGAGAGGAGACATCTACCAAGGATACCTCTACCAAGGAGACCTCTACCAAAGAGACATCTACCAAGGAGACATCTACCAAGGAGACCTCCACCAATGATACATCTACCAAGGAGACATCTACCAAGGAGACATCTACCAAAGAGACCTACACCAAGGATAGGTGACCTCCACCAAGGAGACCTCCACCAAGGAGACCTCTACCAAGGAGACCTCCCCCAAGGAGACCTCTACCAATGAGACATCCACCAAGGAGAAATCCCCCAAGGAGACATCTACCAAGGAGACATCTACCAAAGAGACCTCCACCAAGGAGAGGAGACCTCCACCAAGGAGAGGAGACCTCCACCAAGGAGACCTCCACCAAGGAGACCTCTACCAAGGAGACCTCTACCAGAAAACCTCTACCAAGGAGACCTCTACCAAGGAGACCTCTACCAATGTTACCTCTACCAATGATACATCTACCAAGGAGACCTCTACCAAGGAGACAAAACTACCTCTACCAAGAAGACCTCTACCAAGGAGACCTCTACCAAAGAGACATCTACCAAGGAGACATCTACCAAGGAGACCTCAACAAAGGAGACATCTACCAAGGAGACATCTACCAAGGAGACATCTACCAAAGAGACCTCCACCAAGGATAGGAGACCTCCACCAAGGAGACCTCCACCAAGGAGACCTCTACCAAGGAGACCTCCCCCAAGGAGACCTCTACCAATGAGACATCCACCAAGGAGACCTCCCCCAAGGAGACATCTACCAAGGAGACATCTACCAAAGAGACCTCCACCAAGGAGAGGAGATCTCCACCAAGGAGACCTCTACCAAGGAGACCTCTACCAAGGAGACCTCTACCAAGGAGACCTCTACCAAGAAGACCTCTACCAAGGAGACCTCTATCAAGGAGACCTCTACCAATGTTACCTCTACCAATGATACATCTACCAAGGAGACCTCTACCAAGGAGACCTTCACCAAGGAGACAAAACTACCTCTACCAAGAAGACCTCTACCAAGGAGACCTCTACCAAGGAGACCTTTACCAAGGAGACCTCTACCAAGGAGACATCTACCAAGGAGACCTTTACCAAGGAGACCTCTACCAAGGAGACAAAACTACCTCTACCAAGGAGACCTCTACCAAGGAGACCTTTACCAAGGAGACCTCTACCAAGGAGACATCCACCAATGATACATCTACCAAGGAGACCTCTACCAAGGAGACAAAACGACCTCTACCAAGGAGACCTCTACCAAGGAGACCTCTACCAAGGAGACCTCTACCAAGGAGACCTTTACCAAGGAGACCTCTGCCAAGGAGACAAAACTACCTCTACCAAGGAGATAAAACGACCTCTATCAATGAGACACATTGTTAACAAGATGGTAATTAGGCAAATGTGCAAAGAATTTGGTTGGAGCTACCAGGCGAACAATTATTATCACCATTATATATAGAATCTGACACATTATCAAATTATCAAGAGAAGACAAAACCAATGGATTTTAATACATTTGAGAGATTGAAAATATTCGTGTTTTTTTTTCATTTAGGTACCAAGAATTGATCATATAATTAATAATTTCACACAACAATCCAATCACCAAAGAGTTTACTGTTTTTTGTTCGGTGAGGAAGCTTCAGTTGTGTCACAATGGTTTGTTAAATTTTGAGTTCCGTAATATAGCATCATAACCCCATATATTATAATGAAGAATAAAGCAGTCACTAATAGTTCAGCCCAGTGAAAACAATTGTATTCGATATACTTGGTCAGCTAAGAATGTTTCTATGGACCTATGACCTAAAACCCATCTCAACCATGGGATGACAGTTCTCAAATATGGCAAATTATTTATGGGCGATTGTCTTTCTAAATGATAATAATTATGACATTTCTTGAATCATGAAAACGTAAGTCGCCTCTCATGATATCAGATGTGATATCAGATCAACTGCACTTGTGAAATGTTTATATCTTGTAGACGTTCATGGTACCGGAAAACAGTGAAATGTTTATATCTTGTAGACGTTCACCGGAAAACAGTGAAATGTTTATATCTTGTAGACGTTCACCGGAAAACAGTGAAATGTTTATATCTTGTAGACGTTCACCGGAAAACAGTGAAATGTTTATATCTTGTAGACGTTCACCGGAAAACAGTGAAATGTTTATATCTTGTAGACGTTCATGGTACCGGAAAACAGTGAAATGTTTATATCTTGTAGACGTTCACCGGAAACAGTGAAATGTTTATATCTTGTAGACGTTCACCGGAAAACAGTGAAATGTTTATATCTTGTAGACGTTCACCGGAAAACAGTGAAATGTTTATATCTTGTAGACGTTCACCGGAAAACAGTGAAATGTTTATATCTTGTAGACGTTCACCGGAAAACAGTGAAATTTTACACATCTATCACGCCATAAAGGGGTTGAATTTTCCAGCGACTTGACTCTTAAATATTGCTTTATAATAATCGCTTGTACCAAATTTCAAAAAGAAATTGCAGATTTATTTTTCTAAAATCCATTTATAACTAGAGATAGGTCTGTCCCAGGTGCGACTGGGGTACACCCCCGTATTTAAAATGGTCTAAATTGAAATATGGATATATCTCCACCAAAACAAAGTCGGACAGACCTCATACTCGCAGATGCACAGGTTCCCATCGTTGTAAATATCTGCCAAGTTTTTAAATAATTGACAACTAAATGTAGGAACAAAAGCTCGGACAAAGGTACACCCCCGTATTGAAAATGTTCTAAGTCGAAAACCTGGGGTAACACAAAATATTAGGACAGACGTCATAATTGCAGATGCACAGCATCCCAGGAACTAATTAGCTGTGCCAAGTCTTAAAACAATTGACCAACAATGTAGGAATAAAAGCTCAGACAAATGTATACCCCTGTTTGAAAAAAAAATTCCAAAATATGTAGGAATAGAGGCTCGGACAAAATTGCGCCCACGGAAGAACGGCTATACAGACGGACGGACGGACGGACGGAAAAGGTGATCCCAATATACCCCCACAACTCGTTGCGGGGTTATAAATGTCAGAAACTTTTAGCAAAACGTGCTGTGGACCGTTAAAAAGTTCAGTCCAATGAAAACAAACGGAAGGTGCAATCAAGTGGAAATAGTTCACAGTATTCGAGATACTTGTTCGGCTGGGAATGTGAATGTGGACCTATGATCTAAATATCAACTCAGCCATGACATGACATGACAATTCTCAAATTTGGAAATAATTTGTTATTGTTTTTTCCAGCTTAACCATTTGTGTGGAATTTTCGACCAATACATTTGGCAGCGTCGAGATACGATCATATTAGTCCGGTGTCGCTATGTAACCACTGCACCCTGCCCACATAATATAATTTCCCTCCACTCATTTCTTCCCTCAATTTTTAAGCATCGTTAACGTAGAAAAGACTGAATGGATCTCCAACTGACATATGACGTTGGCAACTAGGCATTAGTATTTGTTTCTACAATCTGCGTTGGCACATTGGAATAACAAATAGAGAAATATGAACTACCTACCATTGTTATAAACAATATAAGTCGTCCTTCGGGAATAGACTCCAAGTGCGACAGCAGTGCGACATGTTGGTTGGAATTAAGGAAGGAAATTCTGGTTCTCAAAATAAATTCGCCCTGAAAGAGTTATAAGTTAGAATAAAAAAAAACATTTTGCGTTGGAGCTGAGTCGGTGGCATGAATAGAATCAGCGCTATCTTCTTTCTTATTGACGCGAACACAATTTTATACAAAAGGACAAACAAACATACATCAGACATCGGATTTTCAAGGGTTGAATATTGTGGCCAAAGTTTGGATGCGATGTCCTCGAAACACGCACTATAATGACGGGGAAAATCTCGTGTATAAAATATCAGCACTTGCTATACGTGGCGGTTGGTTGGGTGCGTGAGCATTTTGAGAAACTTGAAGCCATGCAGGGTTTTTTTGCGGATATTACGTAACTGGCATCACAATTATCAAATGTAGGCGAAAGCCTATATAAATAATAACGGTGTGGAATCACGTGGTTTCGAGGTTGGTGAGTTCCACGCATTCAAAATGTGCAAACGCACAAAAACATAATATACGAGGAACTGATACAAAACATAGCAGTTTGACTGTTACGAGCATATGCTAATTTAGTTTTGAAACAAGTTGATACCTTATTGGTTCGGAAATGCTTAGTGGTTTTCTGTAACATTCTGACCAAAGTTGCCAGTCGGTGGTGTGTGAAATACACCAGTCCATATATACATCTTGGAGTATCCGTCGACTGACAACTTTCGTCAGAATGTTAGAGCAAACAAATGTGAATTTGGACATACATGAGTTATCATCTTGTTTGAAAAATAGTATATAATCTGCTCGTAGCTGCCAAAATAATATGTAATATGTCATATCTTAGCTTATTACCATTTTTTCCTCACTTCTGGTCGCGTTTTAGATCACCTCGGCCATTTTGAATGCGTGATACTAATCAACTCGAAACTACGTGATTCTCCGCCGTGAAAATGCGCCGTTTGTATTATGGTATTTAGGCCGCGATCACCCAATCGCAAATTTTCTTGGCATTTGTTTGCGGGCATTGTCGACACATAAAGCCATATAGTGCCACAAAATGAACGTGAATATGCTTTTTAAATACCTTTGTACAACAGCTAACTATACGTACGTGATAGCAGAGGTGCTACACGACCACAAAGTTAGCATTTTGTGATAAAAGCATCACTTGGCATATATGTATAGGACCAAACCCGGATATATTTCCATATGTCAAACAAACAAAATGTCCGTTTTCCATGGTAACCATGTCGATTCTTCGATGTTGGTGTCAAACAAGTTAGCACTGAATCGAAGAAATCCAACACATCCTCGCGCCTGTATGTTAATAATCGACCTATACTATTCACACAGGTTCATATAGGATTGTTTGGTTTTGAAATAAGCCGGTAGTGGACGTATATCCGTTAATTTTGTTATGACGCGGGCCACAATAAAAACAAGTATGCATCCATGGTTGCCTTCAAGATTTCCCACACGATTTACATATACAATTACAACTTAACACAAATTACACTGATTCGAAGAAATCAGTTTTTGCTCGACGATATTACATTTATACTTTATCCCTTCGATGACTGGAGTTTCCTGACATTTTGCGAAAACCCTGTGCCAATGCATTATCTGATATATGCGAGTCTCCCATTGGGAGATTCGCAAAAATAAGAGAATACACTGGCCAAACAATATGTATCTTGAGCTTTTAAGACGCGTAATGCTGCACCTGCGCAGCTCTCGTCATGAAAGGGATAACAAATATTTCACCTCACAAAATAGGCTCACATGATTTGGCCAGACACCCAGACACACGGAAGTTCCCTTCCACCTGCTTTGATCTGAAATTTGAAATTATTCTAGCTTTGTTTTAGCCTGATTCGATTTTTAGTATATTCATGAGAGTGTGTCGCCTACTGTGCAACCATTAAGAGATAACAGTACTTTACGTCGTTGGGTATTCTGGTACCCTAGCATGGATACATATTTGTCGCACATCTGTGTAACCATTAAGAGATAACGATACTCTACGTCGTTTGATATTATGGTACCCTAGCATGGATACAGATCGCATGTGAACGAAGATATTGCCGTTGTTCAGATGACTTGTAATCGGTGGGTGATATACAAAAACACAGATATGGGACACCGTATAAGTTTGACCGACTGCCGCGCCCGTTATGCGCCCGTTTAGTAGATAACAATCAGCATGTCATATATGGCGCCGGTCAGCAGAGTCGCTCGAAATCAGGTTTAATTAAATTATAACGTTGGCGTTTGGTTGCAGCTTGCGCAGATTGTAGTCGGTGTGTTATACCCAACATACAGAGAGGGACAACATTTGACCAAACATTAACAATTGAGAATTCCTTTCAGCAGTTGGTCGGTTACAGGTCATCATATTCCCCGAACACAGTTAGATATTTGGTTGCAAGTTGTGCAAATGACTTGGAATCGGTGGGTTCTACCATAATACAGGAGGGGGACACAATTTTACCGACAACTAATGCGCTTTCATACATTAATTGAGTATCAACTACCCACCGCCCACCCTAGATCATGCGATAAATCTCTACTCTTTCTAACGCCCGTAGAGATCATATTCCACCAGTACAAAACCCTGGAACGTTTTGAAGTGTTGACAGGGAACCTTATAAAATCGACAAAATAACACGGGGAATATATTTTTTAGTTATTATCTGTTCCTTTAAAATGTTCTTCACTTTAGGTGAAGGTCCCAACTCAAAATTGCATGTTTTCTCTGGCTTTTGTGAGCCGATATCGCAGTAAACATTGAATTATTACCCAGGAGAAATTCCATTATTGTAAGCGATGCATAGCAAATCGCTCATAAATTCACTTAAATCGTGAAATGTTGAGATGGGATCTTCACCTACAGTGAAGTACACTATTAAGGATCAGCTACTAAGAAATATATTCCCTGCGTTTTTTTTTTCGACTTTATAAGGTTACCTGTCAAAACTGCCAAAAGTTCCAAGGTTTTATACTGGTGGAATATGATCTATACGGGCGTTAGCCAGATTAGAGATTCATGGTGGGATCTACATCCCACATGTGCACTGTTTTCATTTTTTCCAGGCCAAATTTTGGGACCCACCCCCAATTGTTAGTAAATAAATAAGACGAAAATGAAACAACATTATAAAAGTCTCTTTTCACGAAATTAATCTGTAACATATTTCAATATGCGAAAGCAGTCCAACACAGTGGAGAGTAATGAGATCGCACCACAAGCAAGGTCATAACTAGTAAACAAAAACAGTGCTCACTGCTTGCGACCTCCCATCCCTTTGCTAACATTGAAAAGCCTTTTAGTGGATATTAGATGCACATTGTATATCGGAGGATTTCCGTCTCAGAATAAGTCCTAACATATTCACCCCTCATATTTGAGGGTATCACCCCCCCCCCCCTTCGGTACGCGGGATTCAGGGTGTTTTGAAGCCGTACGCGGGATTCATACACCGGAATTAACTGGTATTCGGGTTCAAGCAAAACATCTTGGACGCAGGTTTTGATGGAGCAAAATAATATTTTGTGCTAGATATATGTATGAATGAGTGGGTAGAATAGCTTCTTGGGCATATTCGACCACCATGCCATCATAAAGTATCATTAATCGTATCGTAACGGCCTCATAACGCCCATAATACTCTACTCCAATATCATGTCAGGTATAATGGATCATAATGTGTCTATGTAACTTCTGCTTGTATCTGTCTGATATTAAAACAGTCAATTTGTATGTCATTTATCGCATATTATTTCTTAACATGTATTCAGGATTCACCCCCCAAAATTAACTGGTATTCAGGATTCATGGGGACGGGTGATACCCTCATATTTCTAACGGTACATGTGCGTACACAGTATTCGAGTTTGTTGCTCAATGAAATTCAGGTGGTATCAGACCTAATGGCATCTGGGCAGTACGTCAGGAGCCGGTTGGTTCGTTAGACACGGTCTACCATCATATACAATCGAAAATTATTTTGATATTTTGGTGTAAAAGATCAGCCTGGGCCGACAAGGTGTTATTTGCAAATATCTTCATGTGTTGCAGGAATAAACATTATCTCTCTCTCTCCCACTGCCTGAAGTACTTGCAATGTTAGAACGTGGATTAAAGGCTTGCTGATTACTAAATAACCACAAACCTATGCAAACACATTGCGAGATATGTTGATAGCAAACAATTTTCATCACATATGTTTTCAGACCCACCCCTTCTGTTTACCAATTAACAATATTGCCCAAATAAACAAACAATTAATTATGGGCTGCGTAAACATCTAGGTTTAAACCGCCGTTTGACAGCTAAAGCCGTGGGTTGAAGTCGAGACCGCAGGTCTAAGTGACGCATTCGTCATCCCTGGTTTAATCCGGGTCCAGCCAAACCCATGGTTTACCAGTAGTTCATCAGAATCGTCGAGATAATTAATAGTACTTGCATATGCGGACCGCCGCGTTCTATCGATTTCGAAATCGACAATTACGACAATGAACATATTTCGATCGAAAACACTCTTATCAGTATAGTATGTGGGGACAAGATGACGAATCCGTCTTTTCTGAACCGCGGTTTACATGGGTACATAATGCCGATTGGTGGTGTGTCCATAAGGTGAGAGTGGCGCCTTGCAGCTATATCATGGTATTATCATGTCAAAATTCATTCATTGTTAGCTTATTTTCAATAAGTGAGGTGTGACAACAATCATTCTACTGGAGTGCTTGTGGTCCGCCTGGTAACTCAGTAGTTTGATTGCGCATGCCCAGCTCATAGTGCTAGCCACTGACGACAGTTTAGCTGGACCGTAAATATAGGTTTAGACCGGATTCAAAATATGATGTTTAACCCTTTCAGTGCCAAGTCCGATTTTTGTATCAACCCATATTTCCTAGATCATTTTTCAAATTTATTGATTAAAATAATGTTATACATTGATGGAAAGAGCTCTTAGAGCTCTTTCCATTGATGTATCACATTATTATAATCAATACATTTGAAATATGTCAGAAGACCAACTTTAATGAATGGGATGCTAAATTGAGCTTATTTTTCACCTGACACTTATATATTGCCAATTTACAATACGCAGGTAGGACAACTCCGTACATTTGGTAATTACACAACTTTGGTGAGTATTCGTGAATTAATTGCGTACCAATTGCTGAGGCAAGACATTATTATGGTGGGCACGATATGTAAAGTCCATCTCTGAAGTAGTATTGTGTTTACAGTGATGTTGGTACTAATTTAAATACATCATACTGGAAACCAACATGACAAAAGTAGTATACTTCGGACAAAAGGGGCTTCCAAAAGTGTCGATAATCAATTTGTTATTCTGGTGAATATAGTTTATTGTTTAACTCTTATTTGTCCTAAGTTCCAAAATGACATATTTTTCGGAACAACCTTGCCCTAAAATAGAGTTAGGTCTGAGCTGTCATTCGCGTAGTCAACAACATATACTTAGTTCTATTTTACTCTAAGTGCAAAAGTTCACACCCCAGGTCTACATTTCTCAAAACTTATAGAGATATAATTTTAAATTCAATCCGTTCCCTCGGAGGTAACCAGTGGAGCTCGCACAATAATGGCGTGACATGATCATATTTACGGCTCATAAAAATAACTCGTGATGCAGATTTCTGCATATTTTTGATTTTGTCCAAGAAGGACTGGTTGCAGCCGTACAACAGAGAATTGCAGTAGTCCAGACGACTGGTAACGAAGGCATGTACTAGCTGTTTTGTGGTCTCGACGTCGATAACATTCCGCACCCTGCTGATATTTCTAAGATGGTAATACGAGGTCCTGCACACTTGCTCGATGTGATTTTCAGCAGACAGGTTCTCGTCCAAGAAATATCCGAGGTTGCGGTCTGTGCTGGATGGCGAGACAACACTGCCTTCAATGTTGAGACTATGTTTAGAACATTTTGAAAGTACCTGTCGCAAACCAATATATATTATTTCAGTTGTATCTGCAATCAATTTTAAGAAGTTCATTGTCATCCATGATCGAATATCAGCGACACATCGTTCAAGCTTATATTTTGTAGAACTTGTAGGATCAAAATCCGGCTTAAAATGAATATACAGTTGTGGTTCATCCGCATAGAAGTGAAAAGATAATTCATGTCATCTAATGAGGTCGCCAAGGGGTAGTACATATATAGTGTAGAGCAACGGCCCCAGCACGAATTTAAGAGAAGCTGCTTTCGATGTGGAACCGGAAACGGCAACCATCTGCGTACGGTCGTGTAAGTAGGATCGAAACCAGTCCAATGCGGTCCCGACAATCCCAAGACGATCGGAAAGTCTGTTTAAAAGGACAGCGTGGTCGATCGTGTCGAACGCTGCGCTCAAGTCGAGTAGCACGAGGCACGATACCTGTTGTTTGTCCATGGCTTGCAGTATGTCATTCTGCACTCGCAAAAGCGCAGTTTCAGTACTGCAAAATGACCTATACGCGGACTGGAATACTTCTGCTGAACCACCCCCTTCAAGGTGGTCACGGACTTGCTTGGCGACCTCACGTTCAATAACCTTCGACAAGAAGGAAAGATTAGAGACCGGTCGGTAGTTTTTCAGTGTCTCCGGATCCAGCCCCGTCTTCTTGATGAGTGGTGTTACAAGAGCCTGCTTCATCGACGTTGGGAAAACGCCGGTAGAAAGTGAGGTGTTAACTGTATCAATAATCCATGGCATCAGCGCAGGGAGGCAGGATTTTAGTAACACAGTTGGGATGACATCAAGTTTGCATTGCTTGGATGGTACATGCTGGATGGTCTTAGTAAGCTCCTCAGATGAAATCAACCGAAAACTATCAAGAATGGTCGGCACCGAAACGGTTGGATGTTCTTATCAAACTATCTTTGGCTGACTCACTGATATTGATACTAAGTCAGTGTCGCGATACCAGTATACAGTTTGATGCATCATGCTTTAAAATGTCGTGGAAAATGTGCGACTACAGGAGAACATTGTCCCCAAGTCATCGCGCACAGTTATTATGGGATCTGCTATAACAGTTGTCTTGAAGGTTCCAATCCCAACTAGCTGTTATTGATATATACAGTACCAGTCAAAAGAAGTGGTATATTAAGCGCGCTATTTTCGCGCCCAATATCGCAATAATATTGCCAATGGAAACGCTTATAAGCATGTCGCTTGTGATATTATTGCATTATTTTGCGCTTAATATTTCAATATTTTGCGCTTAATATTGCGACATCTTTCGCTCAAAATTGTGACATTTAAATCAAATTACAATGTTTTAGATATGTATATAATTATAGTTGTAAATGCTATATGTACTCTATATGTACACGATATGCACAGTATTTATCTAATATAAATATAACACTATCGGGTCTGTATGAAATTTAGCGTATTTTGCGTTCAATATTGCAATAATAAGCGCGACAGATTATTGGTAGTGTGCTATAATCACGCCTTTTTCTAAATTAAGCACGCTCAATATCGCATTAAAGGTGCGCCTAAAAATACCACTTCCTCTGACTGGTACTGTGTTGTCATGATGTACGGATTCACCCGTTAAAACAAAAATTGTGTTTACAAGTGACTGCACAATTTCACGCCTTGCATGTTACCAAAAAGTATGCCATTAAGATATTTTACTTTTACATGTACATAAATTTGAGTTTTAACTGTGAAACATGTAGCTTTGTTCTTTTTATGGCTTAAAGGGCATGCCGATTCATGTTTTATAATGGTCGAAATTAGTATTACTCATAACTGAATAGTGATGGGTTGGCTTATCAGCTATTACTAGTATCGTATTTTATTTACAGCCATATGTATACAGTAGTTAGTGACAGGCGAACACATTACGCGTGTGTAGCCTTTTCCGGATTAAATTATACGAGGCAGATAGCAAGCTTGATCCTCTGCAAACTGCAAAGTTTCATAAGTATTGTCTACCACTTTAAGCATTGAGGATTTACATTTCATCAAAACTATGATCGTAACATAAGAACTAGATGTATTGTTCAGTTACGAATAATACTAGTTTCGACCATTCAAAAACATATGAATCGTAATGCCTATCGGGAAATCATATTGACACCATGTGAACCTGGCTAATTATATGGTAAATTAGTAAATTAAGAAAACAATATTGGTGTTGACCCATGAAAAATACCATTGGTCAGACCTTTATTAGTTACGGTCTTGATATTAATTAAACGGTGCTGAACCGTAAAAAATCCAACGGTCTGACAGTTATTGGTTACGGTCTGCCAGTTACTTATACGGTTTTTTACCGTGGAACATGCTATGGTCTGACCGTATGTTTAACGGTCAAATGTTGGCAGCGATGTATGCGAGTCTCACACATGGAGCCCCGCATATATAAGAGAATAACAGGTCAAGGTAAATATTGTTAGACCAATGTATTATCTGTTATCATGTCACCTGGTTGGATCGACCAATGAGGACACTCCGTATTAGACCAATGTATTATCTTATATATGCGAGACTCCATACGGGAGACTCGCATAAATAAGAGGATGCATTGCACAGCGTTTTCATGAAGTTCCAGTCATGAAAGTGTTAACCTTCGATATACTTTATTGATTATCCCGTCACTTCCCGAACAATAAGCAGATGCCAGACAATAAATGTGCACAGGGAAATCTTCATATTTATTGGAGGGGAATGTTCAGATAATAAGTTCAGCAAACTCTGTTTGTTGAACTTATTATATGAACTTATTGTATGAACTTATTGTATGAACAAAGGGATCGCTACTCGTCGATGAGTATTTAGAATAGAAAGGACTAATAAAGTAGCTACTCATCAATGAGTGTTTAGTGTTGAAAGGGTTAGCTTGTCGAAAAGCGGTGGTCTGTTGTTTAAACACTCCATCACCAGGTACATAACTGACGACGATTCCAGTGAAATTTAGCATTTTACTTCAGACTTACACCTACACTTACATTCCACAGCTGCTTACTCATGTACATAACTATAAATTTCAAAATTAACCCTTTCGAAAACTCGCGGCCTATGCTTACGTTCCTAATTTCTAAATTTGTAACACCTAACTATGTACCACGCTCCCATGTTCTACTGAAACTACCGGTATGGGACAATCATGAAACTAAAGAATATTTTAATACTCTACGTATAACTAGTTCATTTATGATAGTGCGTGATTCTACGATACGGGTACGCATACTCTGTCATATGTATACCTATATTTTCCAAATTTCAAAACACCAGGCATACCTCTATTATGCTCCTGTTTTTAATTTTACTGACTATGGAATTGTCCAAGTGGCGCTTCGGAATGTGTACCTAGATAATGATCACCTTTGTCCATGTTACCGAAGACAGGTTTACCCTTGTATTCTGTGGTGTTCCCAGCCCCCCCCCCGGATCTCTATATTTTACAACAAAGGGATAGCTACTCATCGATGCGTATTTAGAATAGACAGGACTAATAAAGTAGCTACTCATCAATGAGTATTTAGTGTTGAAAGGGTTAGCTTACAATTATTGTAGTTATATCATCACTGGAAATCAGTCGATGTTTGGGATTTCTTGATACAAGGGTGTTGAATAAATACAGATCTGAACAGATCTCGCATCAGAATCGTTTAACAACATTGTTGTATTTGTCTCTCATAAAATATATCATTGCGCCGTCTGCACAGTAAAAGATTTTCAATCCAGAAGTGTGTTCTGTCTATTCCTTCACTTGCAAATTATATTTGTTGGTGTTAAACGTCATGCTGTAATATAACATACCGTTGTTTCGTTGATCTGGACGATATTGAACCCAAACTGCATACCCATTACCTGAAAGTTACACAGAGCACGTTTATATACGTACACCTATTACCTGGAAATTAGACAGAGCAGGTTCATGTGCAAACAGTCGTCTATTTGTTATTGTAATGTGTGGGTAGCAGCCTGTAATTGATGCATTTAGCATAATGAACGACCACAGTACTGCTGATAAAATTAAGTACAAAATGATCACGGCAAGCAGAACCAAATCCCCTTACTGCGAGCGGCAACGACGATTCTCTCACAAACGGACTCGTAAACGTCAATTCTGCGAAAAGTTTCTTGGGCTGTCAGAAAACAATACGACTACTATTCGTAATTACGCGCTCCTCGTGTATACAAATGTAGAGATTCTTGTTTCGCCTGGACGCTTGGGGTTTTATTACGCGCTCCGCGTGTATACAAATGTAGAGATTCTTGTTTCGCCTGGACGCTGGAGGTTTTATTTATAGAATGGGAATTTTTGGGACGAATTTAAAAGTCGAACTGCGACCCGGAGGCCGAGTACGGTAAAAGGTGTAGTTGGGAATTTCAATTTTGGTTATTGATCTTTACATTATTATGTCAATAATGTTGATTTTTGGTTTGTGACAAGCTATGTCAATTACAAATAAAAGAAATGAAAAAGATAATTTGTAAGTCTTATATTTCAACTTTTATAGTCATTTTTCGTTCTGCAGCCCACTGGGGATTGTGGTCGGAGACGACCGAGTCGGCCGCCTGTTCGTTAATTAGGTGCTGGTTGTTATTGTTATTTTAACGGAATTCTGAGTTGGTCATTCGCGAAACCAATAAATTTTATATTCTATAATTACAATCATGGGTCTATAATAAAAGATCTTGAGCGCGTTACCATTTCTGACTATGCTTTTTTTTTATTATCTGTCGTCGTCCATTATGCGAAATGTGTCTAATATAACTTACATTCACTCCATCCTTCGTCAATCTGCTGCTCCAATGTGCATAAACAGTCGATGCGTAAACAGGTGCTGAAAATATGAACGTCACTCTGGTGAACGGAGATGTCTCATTTGAACCTAAAACATATATGTATGCGTGATAAATCTTACCAAAGTCACAATAAACGTCCAGGTATCCAGAGATTGATTTACTGATTTGGGTTTAATGTCACTTTCAGAATCTAAGGCCATATCACGACATTGCCAGTTGTAGTGGTGGAGAAAATCCGCACACTTATGGCTAATCTAACAGTGATTTCAATGGCTGGTAAAATCGCCAGGAATGTGCGACAAACCGCCGGCCATCGGCGAGTAATTGGCAACTCCATCAGATAACGATTTCGAGTAACAAAGTTTGTCAAACATATATATGATCTTGAATGTTTCATGCAGAGTGGCTTTTTCTCAAATCGTTCGGATTAGCACACCATGAAACTGACAAACGGCACCTACCAACGCCATAGCAGTCTAGCAGGATCACTTGACCAGATGTGAAAATGTGCACACAACGCTAGTACTGTAGTTAACTGTAAGGACATTTCAATAAATTCCACCACCTCGGTCAAATATCTAGGAGCAATATTGGACCAAAATTTAAGTGGAGAAATGATGGCTGAGTCAGTTTTGAAGAAAATCAATTCTCGTATAAAATATCTGTATCGAAAAGCAAAATTTCTAACTCAGCACTGTAGGAAACTTATGGCTATGTCTCTTATCCAATGTCATTTTGATTATGCTTGCAACTTTTGGTTCTCTCCACTTAGAGTCAAGACTAAAAGAAAACTTCAGACCTCCCAAAATAGGATGGTTAGATTTATTCTTGGTCTAGAAAGTTTAAGCCATATAAATTTGGAGCACTTTCAACATCTCAAGATGTTCCCAGTAGAGAATAGGATAATTCGAAGAAAATTGATACTCATGAAAAAAATCTATGATAATAATGGCCCAAATTACCTCAATTCTATGTTTACCTTAGCAAATCCTTCCAATGACACAAGATCTGGAAAATTCAAATATAATATCCCCTCTGTTGGACCCTTTGGTTCGAAGAGTTTTATGTATTCCGGCATTAAATGCTGGAATAATGTTGTAAAGTATTTAGATCCTTCATGTAAGGAGAAACAATGGAGATCCCACATCATTGATAGAATCTGGATAGATATAAAAAAAAGTGATGAAAGCATCTATAAATACTTTTGAAATAAGTTTGAATTAAGCAAATCCCCCTTTGATTGATCATTTTTGGCATTTACATCGTGTATATAGTTGGAAGCAATTTTCATGGTGTGGTCGAGGAGTCATGTGATCTGAGGTCAGCAGGGTCCACAATGGAAAGAAATTGTCTACGCCAGCTTTTTGTGCAACCCTGTTGGCTCTAGATCTCATGAAACTTGTCCCACTCTGTGACATGTCACACTAAATCTGCTTATACTTATTTCATTACTGATTCCATTTATACTATCAGTAACATCTAGATTCCATTTGCAACCTCATATAACACATATACATATTATACCTATTCTTACTCTGTTACAATGTTTCATGATTCTAGTCCCAATAAACTTATCTTATCTTATATTATCTTATCTTAACGTGATGTCATAATTACGCCCAATATATACAATCGTTAATTAGTGAACTGGGACTATTTGCATGACTAAAGCTATGACTTTCTATTTTCTATTGATTTCTACTCACGTAGCGATATACTATTCTCATTTACGATATATTATTACATATTATGATTGTGGCGTGTTCACTGTATACATAGTTCCACTACAGTTACAATGTCGGCCGACGAAGCTGTGTCAGAACTGCTGGAAATTAGCAAAACAAACAAGAAAGCGGCCGACAATAATGCGCTTTTGGAAATTATGTCCCCGATGGTCCAGGGTTGGCCGAGTATTATTATCCATCCCTTAACTAACACTCTAACACTCTTTCTGGTTGGGCATGATAATCCGGGAAAAAGTCATATTGGACTCCCGAAAGTAATAGTAATCCGGCACACCTGGTGTCGCATTGGTACTGTAGAACGTGAGACACTATTATAGCCAATGATGCACATAGATAAATGCGCTGAATGGAACTTTACCTATCTGTATAACTAAAGCTGTGGAATTGAGGAACACAATATCGAAACATGTTACAAAAGCGGTTCCTATAATCGGATTCCAAATGTTCATAAAACGTACATTCTAATTAACTCATTCATTCTAAGTAAGGGTTTGAGCACCATAATCAATCGAGTCGAAGACGAGACTTATTCTGGTAAAGAACTATTCGCGTGCTCTGACCGACTTAGAGCAAAATTGATCCCACATAACGCAATCAATCGGAAATGTGCCGTTGAGCGTGTTTTGCCCACGACGCACAATCCTTGCGCTGGCCGCGATTGGACACAATAGCCGGTTTGACACGCACAACAACGTGATTACCATGAACCGATCGCCGTTAAATGTGAATATATATGTCAGAAACAACACAGACTGGTCCCACTTTGAAGCGCCCGTGCGATTTGTATGTTATGAGTTGCGTGTGCCTAACAATGGGATAATCACTGAACTATTCCTTCGCCAGCCTTGGGAGTTGATGCGCTTTACCAAAAATCAGGGAACGATTGTAACAATGGGATTGTGCTCTAATAACAGGTAAATCCAATTTCCGCGGCGCTGATTGCTCGGTTGCCCAGGTGTAGCTGTCGTAAAACCATATGGTTTTGCGCAGCGTGACACATGCGTACAAACTATGGGTCTGATAACTAATAAAATCGTTGCGCGGTTATCCCGGAAATATACTTCGTTCCTAATGACAACAATGTAAATAGTGGGGAATTTGAAATATAGGATTGAATCGCACATCGGCTTGATTCCGTGAATGTCGGGATAATTATTCAGTCAACCCGTGTTAATTGAAACAAGTCTCGATACCAATCGCAGGACGTGATGACATAACTACAGCATACATGACACTGTAAGCACTATACGAAGTTCGATGCCTTGACAATTGTTTTTATGTGTAAGCAATATTTGCTAAGTGGGTGTCTGACCAGGAAACACGTTGTCCAGTCGTAGTGAACACCAAACCTGGCACACCAGAATGACAAAAACAAGTCAAAGTGAGATGCCGGCAGGTAGACCAGAGGCCTTTTGGAAAAGTCAAATGAGAATAAGAGCAAAAAACGGCTTAAACATATTTGTCAACAGAATCGCTCACGCAATACTGCTGGACACAAAATGCACGGGCTATGTTGCAATGTCTCCTCTACACACACTATGCTTGGCAATATTTTAAGTTCCCGTCCCGATGACTCAGTAAGTAAGGCACATTGTACTAATAGTACAGGCGAATTAGGGTTTAACCCAAAACTAATTGCAACACAAATGGCAAAGGTGCCGTCATATAGAGTAAGTCAATATGTGCAACATAGTCAAATCTTAGGGAACAATATTTGGGACAAATAACGAAATTCCTGTTTCCATGGCAACGAGGGGTGATTTCAACTGAGTTTGGAAACTAGATGTTAAATTGCATGTATGGCGAGAATTATTTCCATTATCTCAAATATTATGTTGGTTTGTATGAACACCCATTGTTGTCTAACTTTTGAAATGGTGTTCTCCTCTTGGGAAGGTCAAGGTCATATGTAAAGGTCAAGGTCATTGCAAACAAAATTGTGCTTTTTCCGATACTATCATATAACTTTGACCCACTTGATTGAAATTTAAGATATTGAGAGACGAAAATATATTTAAAATAATTTTGAGGACCACCGCTTCGTGCAGAATAATAGCTTTAGCAATAATGTCAATTCAATCCCGAGATATAGACCTTCAAAGTTGGTGGTACCTTTTCGTAATAAGCAAAATTCTATACTATTTAGACCAGAGACATGGTTATATAAGAGAGCGGCCAGTGGAGGAAAAGGGCCATATTTAAAGAGTTTAATGCAAATTCGTATATAACTGATTATTATATACCGTTGGAAAGCTTGTGGATTGTCCATTATTATTAGCCTTGTTGTAGTGAGCAAAAGTGGAAAGAAAATGTAGATATTATTGTTGCCATGGCAACAGATACTATTTTTGTCAAAAAATGGAAAAAGGTCATATCTAAAAGTATAATTGGTATGGGTAAGATTAGTTCATATACATGTACATTACATATGGGTGAAGGTCCAACACAATGTGCTGTCGTCTGCTATGTGTATATGTCAAGGTCAAACATAAAGGTCAAGGTCATTCGGGAAAAGGTGATAACATTGGTTTGGCTCACATCAAAGCAAATACAATAACATATACACTTATGCATAATGTTCTGTAATATTGCACGAGATATGAACACAATAAATAATCACATACAAATTCTGAACAAAACGATATATTAAATTCCCTTGTTATGTATTTCAATCTCAGAAGGAGGTTCATAATGTGTGGGGTACATGGTTTTCTTATTGGGGGAGTGTGGTTCCTGAAAGCGACGTGTTTGTTTTGGTCTGATATGTTTGACAACAGTTTTCTGTATCAGCATGCTAAGTTATGTATCAATGAGTAGTTAGGGATGGTTGATATTTCTCTGCTTAAAATGACCCCTTGGAAAGTATTGATGCACCACACATGTAGCTGGTTACCATGGTAACTGGCATGTATACACTAAACGTTGATTCAGTACTTTAATGAACTGATTAATCTTATTATATGTCCGTGTTCTGTGATATCTAACGGCATGTCAAGTGATATAGACAGGGACCTCGCAAACTATATAACTGCAATGGCTCATGTCACAATGATGATAATAGCTCTACGACATCAAACCCGACATGTGACCAAACACAATATAGAGCAGGCCTGAGTCGTAATTCCGCTAAAATCCGGATTGAGAATCCGAAGCCGATTACGGGGGCGGGGCTAATTCCCGATTCTAGGTCAGATTTTGAAATCCACGTGGTCTCCGAAACTATGTTTAATGTTCTCCCAGCGTCAAACATGGCTCATGTATTTGACACAAGTATCATTTGTATCTTATATTTATAAAGTGCATGTTTGTTGTGAAAGTCATGCTTTTCTTCTATGTGTATATACACGGCACATCATTTGCTGCCAATCCGACTTAATCGCATCTTTTTTTTCAAGTTAAAGTGTGTTTATTGATGATGGCCAGCATATCTAAACGTGACAGCTCTAGGCCTCCTGAATCAAATTCCGAAGATGTTGTGAAAAACACACGAAACTTGTCAGTTGAACAGGGACGTGACGACAGGGGTGGATTGGGTGTCTCGACCCCCACCCCGAACTTTGGTACAATTCGCTAAGCTGTGCAGTCATTCATACGTGAGGAAAATCAGGATTATTTTAACTAACTGTTTCAAATAATGATACGTACAAGCCAACAAATGCAACAAACAAACCCGATTTTAAATAAATACATATACAAACTTATGACTAACTCGGGAGAGGGGGTGTCCAGTGATCTGTATATATGTTCAACTTGTTTTGGTAGTCATGTTGCTTTGCCATTACTAATTATTTATTTTTTCAGTGTACTAGCATATGGGAGAGGGGGTATCCTTAAGTGAGTCAGTACTTGTCCTTTGTATGTGTAAACAAATGTATGTGTTATATATCATGTGTTATCTAAATTTGACATATATTTGAAATAAATATATCTAAACTAAACTTTGGTACATTCCAGCAGTCGGAAATTTCATGCATGACACAACATTAGTTGGACATTGATTTGACATCATATGTAGGTTGGCATTGTTCTCATTGTTTGATTTTTTTCAACCAGTAAAAGTTGGTAATTTTCCAATCTTAGTGTTTGTCAGATTGGAAATTTCCAGGGGAGCAAATTGAATTCTGCGAACCTGTGAGATTGATGTTTGGTTCAATGGGGGGGGGGGGGTGCAGTTGGCCGGAAATTTGAGGAAACTTCTAGCCACGTCCCTAGAACATGTGTCTGTTGTCTATACAGAGACTATTGTGCAAAACGACTGCATTTAACGAAACAAAACATGTTAAACATAAAATTGCTATAAATTTAAGACTAGATGATAGTACATACGTGTATCTGATAATCCATCGATACCATATAATCCTACTATTTCTTGAATAAGAAGAAACATTATAATAACGAACACAGCAGAAGACATATCCATGCAGGTTCATATGCATTCGGTCAATGGTTACGTATCCGCCGAATTCGAAATCGACATGCGTTCGGGCGGTATTTTAAGGATGGAATTATGAAATGGACATATGAAAGTGACAGTCAACAATGATTTGCAATTGCTTCGCCATCAACCGAAGTGCTCCCCCAGCGTTACTATCAATAGCGTTATTATTTGGCTAATTTCAGTAATATTCTCCCAGTTTACATTCAATAAAACAAATTTGTCTCCGCATTTAAAATTCTTTGATATAGATCGTTTATATTCTGCAATAATTTGTACACAAGAGACGGATTCTTATATTGTATTGTGTTTTTAAACTCTGAGGTGGCGAAATCTCGGTTTGTTTACATTACGAACATTTGAGTCCGTAATCGGAATCCGAATCCCAATCGGATTACCACGAAATTGAGATTACGGTCTGTTCGTTTACTGATTCTGCCAATTTCTGGTCTGTTCTTTTGCCGAACCAAGTCGTACGGGGACCAATCTGTAATCTGAATCCAGAATCTGAATCGGATTTTAGCGAAATAACGCCTCTGAGTACTGCTTCCAAAGAGCTACATTTAAAATATTTCAACAATTTGAACAATATTAATCAGAACTAGATTTCAAATTCCCGGCGGGAAATTTGGATATCTCCATGCCTCAGACATCAGACTTCCGTCGATAAACATATGGGTCCGAATCGGCATCTCTGGTTTAGACTAGGTTTATTCTAGACCAGGTTTAACTCCAGTTTAAACTAGGTTTAAGTAGGGTTTAAACTTGGTTTTACAGTAGTTAAACCAGGTTTATGGGAGTAAAACTGGGTTTTAGCGTACTTAAACCAAGTTTTGTGATAAACTCAGTTTAAGTTGAAACTAGGCTTTATTAACGTGATAAAGTTATGGTAATATTACTAATTGTTTGTGGTGAATTGGCTATATAATCATCAGTATAAGCTTAGGTATGTATGATTTATACGTACCATACGTCTCGCCTCGAACATACACCTTTAAATATACTTTTAAAAAATTCAAAGTTAAACCACCCTACCCCAGGTTTGACTAAAACCTAGTTTTTTGGGTTTAATTATTCGGCCGATATTTTTCGCCCAATATTGATGTTGTTTCTTCGTGAATATGGGAGTGTTTATTTTGAATTGGTGGAGGCGTTTATGCGCGGGCGTTTGTCACTCAATGTAGATGCAGGAGAGTCTTAGTGGAATTCGGGGAGGCGATGTCGGTACTTATGAGATAAATTCTAACAAAATATGTGCCAGTGTGATGGATGATTTCTTGCTATATATGTCTGTTTGCAATTCGCTCGTTCGGATGTCGATTTGGCGGCTGAGAGCATGGCGGGATCGGACTGATCAGATTGACACGTTAGACACGAACATGACTTTTGAAACTGATTCCTTATTCACAAAAAGGTCTCTTTCGGTCAATTTGACGCATGGGTTGGTGGCCCGCCCAAATACCTATCAGAGACACCCCAGCCTTCACCCGGGGGAGTGTAACGACCACCCTGAGGGGGTGGAGTATGGACTATTTTGGAGAACTGTAAGGATTTCGACCAATTTGATAGTATGGGTGGGTGGCTCGCCCCAAATAACCCACAGAAACACCCCACCACTCACATCCGGGGGGGGGGTACCACCGATGGGGTGAACGTGGGATATGGTCCATTTTCGAGACTGGTAAGGATTTCGGCCAATTGACGGCATGGATGGATGGCCCGCTCAGATGTCCCATAGAAACAACCCACCCCTGAACGCTGGGGGAACCACCCCATGAGGTGAAAATGGGGTATGGACCATTTTCGAGAACGGTAAGGATTTCGGTCAATTTGACGTCAGCAGTGTGGGTTGGCCGCTCCAACTACCCCATAGAAACACCCTCACCCGGAGGTACCACCCCGAGGGAGTGAAATGGGGTATGGACCATTTTCGAGAACGGTGGGTGGCAGATCCCAAATGCCCCCATAGAAACACCCCACCCCCACCCGGACCCCATTTTCACCCGCGGTAAGGGTGGGGGTGTTTCTATGACTATATTTGAGGGCAGGCCGCCCACCAATGACGTCATATTAACCGAAATCCTGACCGTTCTCGATAACGGTCCATACCCCATTATATGGGGTATTTGGGGCGGGCCACCTACACATGCCGTAATATTGACCAACAGAGGCATGTTTTTGCGAATAATGAATAAAATGCTCCATACCCCATTTTCACCCCAGCAGGGTGGTACCCTGGGTGATATTTGGAGCGGGCCACACACCCCTGTCGTCAAATTGGCCGAAATACTTACCGTTCTCGAACATGGTTCATATCCCATCTTCACCCCTCGGGTGGTAACCCACCCCACCCCGCCCGGATGTGAGGGTGGGGTGTTTATATGCGTTATTTGAGGTACCCTTTCCCGGGTGTGAGGGTTGGGGCGTTTCTATTCGGTATTTGGGCGTACCCAATTTCCACCTCCTCTGGTGGGACCCCCCCCCCCCCGGTGAAGGGTGGGTAGGGGTGGTTCTATGGTGTATTTTGATCGTGCCACCCACTCCTGCTGCCAAATTAATTAACCTAAATCCTTACCGTCCATACCCCTGTTATCCCGGGGTGAGGAGTGAATTATCGGGTATTATGGGCGAGCCACCCATTCATGCCGTCAAATTCGCCGAAATCCTTCCCGTTCTCAAAAATGGTCCATACCCCATTTTCACCCGTCCGGATGGTACCCCCGGGGTGGTGGTGTTTCTATGGGGTATTTGTGGCGGGCCCCCACCCATGCCCTCAAGAGATATTTTTGAGTTCCAAAAGTCACGTTCGTCCATGATATTAGTTAATATCTAACCGTTATACAACAGAACGTGCATTCGTCGTGATTTCTCAAAGCGCACGGGTTATTCCCCTGATTAGGAGATTATATAGCGACAACAGGTCGCGTGACCGGACAATGAATTGACAAGTAGCGATAATAAACAGACAGACCACGCCTCCTATTCTTGCAATTGGACAAGTGAGGCCCACAGGTAACGCAATCGACCAAATCTATGTCGTCCCAGCGGTGGAGAAAAACTTGGTTTTACTACTAAATCCCAGTTTAAACTGGTAGTTTAAACTAGGTCTAAACTGGAGATGCCGATTCGGACCATGATGTTTCATAATATAACAATGACAAAGACAGTGGCATATATAATACCCCTTCCCTGACCCCTTTCCAGATGCGACGTCGACCAAAGTTACCAATTGTGTTCAACTCAGTATTCTAAATAAAATGGCAAATCAAATAGTGGCATAACTGCTTTCATTTTGACGGAGTATTGGCGACAAGCCATTCTAGCCCAATAGTATTAATGTTTATGGGCTCATAACTTTGCCATATATCATCCGATTAAAGAATATTTTTGCGACTTTGTAATCGCCATCTCATAGAGACTTTATATCCTGAGGTTGGTGATAATCAGATCGAAATCAAAATTTGGCCATTTTTGACACCCCGACCCCGCATCAATTGCGACCTTCGCCAAAATGCCCCATATGTTCATCTTAGTATTCTCAAGACAATGGCATATGAAAGAACAACACAGATGCTTTCATTCTGAAGGCGTTTCTTAACCATGGTAATTAGTGATATAAGCTGTCTGGTGGGCCCAAATTTTGTTTCGACTTAAGCGGAGTTCGACTTACCACCTTCGACAACCATGTTTATTTAAATGACTTTTCACACAAGCGCAGCCGGACAAGTCAATGACTTCGACTTATGTGGGGGTTTTCGAGTTACCGACGTTCGACTTAACGAAGTTTTACTGTATTATCATCTATATATACATAACAGAGTAGGATATGTCTGTCCGTTTGTCTGTTCGGATTTTTCTCCCAGACCACTAGACCGATTTCAACCAACTATGGTTGGTTTGGTGTTAGTTTTTCAAAATTTTGATTTAAACAAATTTGGTCCACCTAGAATGCATCACACTGATTTGTTTTCAGAAAATAAATACTCAAGCTTGTGTGCAAAATGTCCACAAAATTTGGTAAAAATGTTTATATTTTCAGATATATCCCGGACATTATTGTCTGCTACTCCATAAAAGTAGCACAGTGTGATTCACTTGTTTATTAGACATGTTACTTAATCAACTGACAACTAAATGTTCTATTCTAAACAAGCATGACGCACGGTATTATTTACATACTGTACTGGAGGCATTATTACTCAGAAGACACTAGGATGGGACGTAAAGTAACGCTCTATTGTCAAATTGAATGTTGTGTCGATCCATGTGTGCTTCCCGACTGCAATTCAACTGGTAGTACCTAAATGTTCGCATGCGTATTCAATTCAAAATAAAAGAGACGAAGACACTATAAGGGGGATTTGGTATAAAGCTCTTATGTGTAATTAAATATTAAACAGTGTTACTTTACACCTGATAAACACGACGTTGCAAGCTGATCCATCTAACAGGAGGAAAAAAACAGACGCTGTCAGTATCGATACAACATCTGGCTATTAAAGTGTTCCTGATATATTTGGTCATTGAAGCGGTCTTTGGTTTTCCTATCTATCCGAAGAAAATAAGTGTCTGCATGAAATATTCAGGAATGATTGTGTTATCTTTGTCACAAAGAACGCCAAAATGGTAACAAATTTTAAAATCTATATGTTATTGAGTTGTTGGTACATGACTCTCCTTCGATTTGAAGCAAAGCATTGTCCCCATATCTCTTATCTACCAGAATCGTTTCACGTGATTCTCATCCCATCAAGAACCTGTGAGAAGTTAGCGACACTTGGGAAGCTTGACTGTCTGTTAAAGCAAACCCTACTCGCCAATGAGGATTACTGCCAGCAGTCCCCAAGCTGTACGCCCCAGTATAAATGATGATCGTCTGGTGGAACGTTGTTACACTTTTGTTGTGCCTCATTATATTCACATTTTTGTTACTTTAGTACGTATGTTGCCAGTATTTTAATTTAAGAAAAATATAAATCAAATTGAGGTCCGTATGAGCCAGGGTCCGTATAAGCCGGGGGTCCGTAAGAGCCAGGGTCCGTATCAGCCGTGGTCCGTATCTACTACACTATACTGTTTATCGCATCATATAATAATTTTTAACCACCTCAGTCGCAAATGTCTTTGTTAAACTGTAAGAATTTGTTTTTATACACCCGTTTTGTAAAAACGGAACGTATTATGTTTTTGTCGGTCCATTCTTTCGCTTTTTTTCGAAAATGATATCTTTAGTAAGTCTGAACGTCATGGAATGAAATTTGGTATGTCAGTTTACTTGCCCAAAATACAGGACAAGTTCAATTTCCGCCCGCCAATGTTTTCCGGAGTTATGGTCCTTGTCGAACTTGCCGATTATTTTTGTTTCTGCGTGATAATTTTTAGCTTTAATTATCTGATTGTTTTCAAATGTGTTATATGGATTACCCATATGAAAATACAGGTCAAGTTTGAATTTGGGTTCCGTCCGTCAAATTTGGCATATGAATTACACGTTATGAAATTACCACATGCGTATTTTGCCTCGCTCTAGCGATTCTCTTTAAAAAAATTACTTTGACCTTTGAATGTCGCCTTGAACTTCCAAGCCTTCCAACCACATATGTGGAAATGTGGACCCTACTGGTTCTTTCATAAACCAGTGCAAACGTTGAGCTAGTGGTTGAATTGCCCATTATAAGAATAATTTAATGAAAAATCTCCAAATAACCCACGATTGACCATCGTTGCCATGGAAACTCAAATTTACCAAAATGGGAATTTCCTAAATATTCTAACAATGTAGGCATTCAGCAAGCCAGTGTACCAAAGGACGTATGTGTTGTAATCAGTTCGCACTAACTGATTTGTTGCATGACAAGTTATGCTGTGAGTTTTGTCTCAACAATCGACTATATAAATATCACATGGTATGCCTTGTTGTACATACAAATATTTCATATTTCAAACTAATATAGTTTCCAAATCAGTTATCGATATCTTTTTAAATGAACCTTCCCATGGAGCCTGAATTCCGGAGTTTACAAAATAGTGTTGGTGATCGCTATTTGTAATAAATCATAACCAGGACGAAAATATGACTGCTATAACTGACAACAAATCCTTATTGTTAACAATGACCTTGACCTTTACGTGTGACCTTGACATTTCAAGGTCACCATGTATATGTGGATATGTCGGCCACTACAAGTTTATCCCAGTTGGATTTTCCAAAATAAAAGATATTATAACAAAGTAGACATTCAACTATCCAGTGTACCAACAGACGTCTGTGTTGCAACCAGTTCACAATAACTGACATGTTGCATATGACAAGTGATGCTGTGGTGTTTTGTCTCAACAATCGACAACATAAATATCACAAGTGTATGTGTCTTGTTGTACATCAAATTGTTGTCGCCACATATTTCAAACTGCTATAGTTTCTAAAGCAGATATCGATATCCATTCAAATAAACCTTCCCATGACGGTCGAACATATGACAGCTATTTGATAAAAATCCAGATTTTTAACAATGACCTTGACCTTTATACATGACCTTGACATCTCAAGGTCACCATGGATATATGGAATTGTTGGCCTTTACAAGTGTTTCCATAAACCAATGTAAACTTTTAGGTAGTTATTCACTATAAGCACTATTTAATGTAAAATTTTCAAATACCCGATTATTAGCCATCGTTGCCATGGAAACACAAATTTATCAAATTGTCCCAATTAGATTTTTCTAAAAAAAATTATATTCTAATGAAGTACATATTCAGCTATCCAGTAAACTAAAAGTCATTTGTGTTGCAATTAGTTTGGGGTTGACCCCATTTTTCGGCTAGATCGCCTGTACTATAACATGGAGGGGACAGGGTTCGCGCTGCCACTTGCCAAATTTGCCAATGGCAAAAATAATTTACATTTGGCAAAATATATTTTTATTTGGCAAAAGTTATGGCAAGTCACTTTTTAAATTCTCAAAAAAAAAAACTGTTGGTCACTCATGACATTAATTTCAGGAAGCCATTGCAATTAGCTGCAGTCTATAAGGTTAGAAAATGTTAACACCTTTATCAAAATGCAGGTAATCTGATAGCAGTAGTATCGATGAGATTACGATATAATTTATTGTTGTGGTGTTCACATATAGCTAATCCTCTTTTCTATTTGCCCTTCTGGTGAAGCAACCCTTCAACAATCGTATTGTTCGGTAATTGGTTTGTTATTCTATAATAAACCACAGTATTAAGGCGAGAATTATTAATAATTAACTGCTTTCCTATTGATATAAAAAAAAATTCAAACAGCGCTTGTATAAATATAAAACTCGATTTTGCAGAAAGTGATAGCTTTGGCAATTTCTAAAAGAATTTGGCAAAAAATATTTTCATTTGGCAAAATAATTGGCCAAAGTAAATATCGGTCCAGCGCGAACCTGGGAGGGGACCTCGATGACCCAGTCAGCAAGGCAACGAACTTCCACGCGGAAACCCCGATGACCCAGTCATCAACGTGTATGACCCTCCTATATACGGGTTGGACCCCGGTGCCTCAACCGGTAAGGTGCATGGTATTCTCATGGAAGGGACCCGGTTGATATAATTAGTAAGTCGTATACAATCTTATGGAGGGGACCCCGGTGTCCAATATTACTACGGCGGCGGCCCCGGTGCTTCAACCAGCAAGGCGCATGGCCATAAACCTTAATTTCTTATCTGGTCCCCAACATAAATCAGTTTGTGGTGTATCTATGACACAAGGGTTGTCAGTCACCAAGTAATGTAATTATATATATATATAATATCAAATAACATATATGTAGTGGGGTTGTATATTGTACAAAGCAATCCCGAAACTCAACACTAGGATGTGATATTAACATAAGATAATCATTTTTTGTATATTATATTGATAAATGTGTTAAAGTCTATACATACTAATAATGCCATATAGGTAGTGTGCTTGTTAAAAATAATAACAGGTAGTAAAGTTCCTCAAAGTAGTAACAGGTAGACTAGTTTAAATATAGAATTTATAGTTAATAAGTGATGGAAAAGTCTAGTTTATAACTATGCCCTTGTTGTTATCGGGGGTATCGGATTCCAACGAGATCGCATCGCGCGTATAAATTCCCACATTTTAAAGATTTCCGCGCTATCATATATGCGCATTTTACATATTAAATATCGGTATACACAAATTTTGGCATCCAGGTGAGACATAAAAATCTCTTGCGGAAAACAGACGCACACGGACGGACGGGCGGACTGAACAAACGGCAGACACGGAATGTCGGCCACAAAACGTTATACGACATATATTAATTATGTATTAGCGACTTTTATGTATCAATTGTATCAGTTGATTGTATGCGTGGATGGAGTTGGACTGTTGGAGTCCGCCATATTTATAACAACCAACGCTATCCAAATACACGCACACGCGCGTGTTTACATGCTTGACAGTCTGGGGTCCGGAGCCCCCGTCTTTGTAAAATAATTGCGCTTAACATGTACGCATATGTAAACCATAATCATTTATATACCTATTAAAAGATACCAACACTGAAAATTTTCAATTATCGAATTATCCACACACTATCGTGACAGGTTATTTCGTTTACTTGATCAAGGGAGGTTCCGTTGTTTGATCACCGGCAACCATAAGTCCGTATTAAAATAAATAATAGATAAACGAATCCTCATGCAACACAGCAGCCCCGGGTCAAAGGCCAAACATGCAGCAAGCATCCACACATCACACGACAACATGTCCATCCTACACTTGTCATGATAATTTATATATAGGGCTGTTGTTAGTAAGTAAGTAAATTACAAACCTATACATTATACATATGATATGGTGAACGCTCTCTATGTAGAGTATAAACAGTTATGTATATATATGGTACATCGGCTGGAATTGTGTTCAAAGTTCCCATGCATACAATTTGTTATCGTGATAGAAGACAAAAACGTGGGCCATCCCACATACAGGTATACAATCAACCATCCATAATTGGCATAAGTTAAATGGTTTGTTGGTTAACGGGTCCTGTTTCTAAAGTGGTGTTGACATGTGGAGCTATGTAAACGTGTCATATTTACTGTATTTGAGTGTTTATTTTTTTGAGTGTTTATTTTTTGACTTATCGTACTAGCTTGATAACACAGAAGGAATCAATTGTTTGGAAAATGTTTACTAAGTCCGTTCCGAAATCATATTTTTGTACCGAAAGTTGGTCTTATAAAAAAAAGGTTTGGCCACAGCAGCTCATCGTAAATGGGTACCAGGTTTTCTGTGTCCACTGCGAAATTAATGATTATAACAACAGGGCGGGTTCACGTGGTGGTATGGAAATCATAAGGTCTGTACGGGAGAACTGGCCTGTCCATAGGGTCGTGCACTTATACTCCCGAAACCACATATGAAATAGCAGATTGCTTTATATCTGTTATAGACCAGAAGTGTACCTGATGAGCTGCTGTGGCCAAACATTTTTGTATAGGACCAACTTTCGGTACAAAAATATGATGCAATGCCCTGTCAGTAGTGTAACACCTTACATTTATTAATATAATTTACACATATCCGATGTCAAATTGGCGTGATTTATAAATCAAGTCAATGGATTTCGTGGATGCCTTTGAATTGCTCGGTTTATTTCTATTCGAAACATGGAACTATATAATCATGGAGCGGAGTACACTTTCTAGGATGAAGTGATATGGGTTGTTGGTAAACTGTCAATCATTTCCAATTCAACAACTTTTTCGGCAGATCGTTATGTCTATAGCATGACTGTTCGTTCGTTGTGAATTAGAATGGGATAAACATGCTGTCTTGTGTGATGTTGGGACGTTTAACGGTTGGTTTTCCGATTAAAAATAACCGTTTTACTTCGCGTCGCCGGTAAAACTGCATTTTCCATCGTAAAACCCACCGACAAATGTCCCAAAATCACGCCAAACAGCATACTTATCACATAATTTACACTCAACCACATGTAACTGTTTAACAAATACTCGGAAATAGTCGAATTAATCGCTCACAATAATGCTGAAAACGTCAAATAAAAGTCTTGATCCCATTTAGCAAGTCATTTTGGAATTTAGCTAAAAAATATAATTGAGCATACAATTTGGTCAGCGCCAACCCTGCTCGTCGAGGAATATGATGAGGGAGTTAGCAGCTGGATTTCCCTTGTCTTTTTCCGACAGGTAACAGGTTACAAGAGTCTTGAAAACAAATATAAAGGTCATGTTCGGTATATTGTCCATGTTTTACCTTCTAATAACTTAAATTAAATGGCGTCTGTCAATATGTTGTGCAAAGGGTCCACCGACTCTTTAACTAAGAAGTTTCGAAATATATATTAACTACCAGGTTAGCCAGCCACTGGCGGCAATCGTCAGAAATATGACAATTTTTAATTTTTTTAATTAATGTTTTTAATTATTTTTTTTAATTATTTTTTAATATAATTTGTTGTTTTTCAATGAGTTAATTGTTCCTTTTTATTTGACCTTGAATTGATCATTTTCAAGGTCAAGGTCAGGTCGGGGTCACAATTTAACCCGTCCATGACACTTCCCGTGGGTAGAAAGTTTGAGCTCAATCGGTTCGAGTCTATAAAGGACACACACACATATATATATAAATCTCCCCCGTTCCTATGAAGCCCTAAGTACGTAAGAATCACACAACACGCTAATGTCTGGATACAGTCATGCACGCTCACGTGTGGACCCAGACGTAAGAATCACATTACACGCATACGCTCTTTATCAACAACACTGCAGATACGAACGCTCTTTAACTATCAAAGCTCAATCTGTACACGCGTTTTGGATTCTATGAAGTACCCACACACATATATACATATATACGGAGTTCTCAAAATATATAGTATAGACTAGTGGGTTAGCCCGTCACTAGCGTGGTTGGTCAGAAACATGACATTTAAAAAAAAATATTTAATTCTAACTTTTTTAATTTTTTTTTTTGTCTTTCAATTAGTTAAATCTGCCTTTTTAATCAAGAGAAATGATGGTACCCGTCCCTAAAAGGGGTATGATTTACGGTACATCGGGCGGAAAAAACTTACCCGATGAAAATCTCCCCCTTCCTAGGAACGACAGACATAAGAATCACACAACACGCATTTTTTGTTTTAATTTATTTTTTTGTTTTTCAATGAGTTAATTCTGCCTTTTTAATCAAGAGAAATGATGGTACCCGTCCATAGGGCGGAAAACTGACCCGATGAAATTCTCCCCCGTCCCTAAAAGAGGTATGATTCCATGAAAATCTACCCCGTTCCTAGGAACGGCAGACATAAGAATCACACGACACGCATTTGTTGTTTTCCAATGAGTTAATTCTGCCTTTTTAATCAATATAAATGCATTCCGGTTCCGGTGCGTTTTGTGATTCGATGAAAATCTCCCCCGTTCCTAGGAACGACAGACATAATAATCACTCGACACGCATTTGTTGTTTTCCAATGAGTTAATTCTCCCTTTTTAATCAAGATAAATGCATTCCAGTTCCGGTGCGTTTTGCATCCGTAGTTTCGTACGCATTCGTACGCATAGGTGACGTTTAGCAACGCCGATGGCAATAAAAGCGTTATTCGGTTAACAACGCCAAATTTGGTCGATATAAAGAGCGTGACTGCCTTAACCCCCGCAGTGCCGAGGACGGTGATTTTGATGATTGGGAATGAGTGCTCAGAGCTTCTCCAAAACGCCGCGACGACGATTTTACAATTATATTTTACAATTAGATGGGAAGTTTGAGCTCAATCGAGCCAGCCGTTTTCGATTCTATAGAGGACAAATACACACACACATATATATACGCGGAAAAACTGACCCGATCCCTGTTCCTAGGAAGCCCTAAGTACGTAAGAATCACACAATACGCTCATGTTTGGATACCGACGCTGACGCCCGTGTACAGACATAGGAATCACATTACGCACATACGCTCTTTATCAATGACACTGCGGATAGGAACGCTCTTTAACTATCAACCCGATTAACCCCGCAGTGCCGTTTTTGTGACTGGGAGTGAAGAACGGGTGGTCGGAGCTTCTCCAAAACGCCGCGACGACCATTCCCGTTGGATTTTACCCTTAGATGGGACGTTTGAGCTCAATCGAGCCAGCCGTTTTCGAGTCTATAGAGGACAAATATACACACACACACATATATATATACGTAGTTCTCAAAATATATAGTAGACTAGCATGTTAGCCCGCCACTGGCGTGGTTGGTCAGAAACATGACATTTTTTTTAATTATTTTTTTTTTTTTTATTTTTTAATATTAATTTAATGTTTTTTAAATTTAATTTATGTTTTTTTGAATTTTTTTATTTAATTCTTTGTTTTTCAATGAGTTAGTTGTGCCTTTTTCTGGCGGAAAAATTTACCCGATGAAATTCCCCCCCCCCTTCCTAGGAACGACAGACAACGCATTCTTTGTTTTTCAATGAGTTAATTCATGGTACCCGTCCTAAACTTCCCCGTTCCTAGGAACAACAGACTTTTTAATCAAAATAAATTATGATACCCCCGCAAAGAGCGGACAGTCAATTAATCCCGTCGTGAACCAGAATGTAGAGTTACGCCTCTTAGATCAATTCTGCCTTTTTAATCGAGATAAATGCATTTCGTCCCGTATCCGCATTTTACGCATGGGGGTAGTCGTTTAGCTATGTCGATTGCAATAAAGAGCGTTAGTCGTTAACAACTCCGTATATGGTCAATATAAAGATCGTTGTTGCTTTAATCCCCGAAGTGGCGTTTGCGGTAATTTTGATGATTGGGAGTGGAGAATCAGTGCTCAGAGCTTGTCCAAAATGCTACGTGGACGATCCCCGTGGGATGTTACTCTTATATACGAAGTTTGAGCTCGATCCAACCAGTCGTTTTCGATTCTATAAAGTACCCACACCCACACATACATATATATATATACGGAAGTCTCAAAATATATAGTACTAGCAGGTTAGCCCGCCACTGGCGGCATTCGTCACATGGCTTTGTTTCAGAAACATGACATTTTTGTAATTATTTTGTTTTTATTTATTTTTGTTTTTTATTTTTGAATATGAATTTAATGTTTTTTAAATTTAATATATTTTGTTTCTGAAATGTTTTTTTATTGTTAATTTTTTTTAATTTTAAATTGTTTTAATTAAATTGTAAATTGTTTTAATTAATTTTTTGTTTCTGGCGGAAATATTTACCCGTAGAAATCCCCCCTTCCTAGGAACGACAGACAACGCATTCTTTGTTTCGCGAAATCTCTCTACGATAACATTGCATTGAATTTAAAACAAACGCTTCCCGTCGGGAAATCTGTCTTCGGGTCGTTGTTGTTGGCATCACGGCTCCCCGAAACTCTCACATTGCCGAAAACGTGTATTTAGTAATATCGTTGTTGTTGATATTTACGGCTTGGGGGCTATTTTCTTATTTAGCAAGTTTGAGCTCAATCGGTTAGAGTCAATAAAGGACACACTCATATATATGACACTTCCCGTAGGTAGCAAGTTTGAGCTCAATCGGCATTCCCTGGAATTTCCCGTAGATTGGCAGATTCCAGTAGCTTTATAACGGTATATCTGAGGAGAAATCTGATGCTATATTCGTGATTATCTGGGATGATTTCGGTATATACCGAATATATACTGTAAAAACAAAGCGCGCCATCCGTGCTCGCAGGGAATAAATTTCGAGCGACAACGTTTGCGTTCCCGTATAACTCGGCAGATGCGAATAACGTTGAATGGGAAACAGACGCTCCTTATAGAGATGCGTCAAAAACAAACGCTCATTAAATTATCACTTGATTAACCCCCGCCGTGCCTTTGCGGTGATTTGAGATTGGAGAACGGGTGCTCTGAGCTTCGCTAAACCGCGACCACGGTCGTGTCGGTGGTATTTGACACTTACATAGGAAGTTTGAGCTCAATCTTTACACGCGTTTTGGATTATATGAAGTACACACACACACATATACGAAGTCTCAAAATATATAGCATAGACTAGCAGGTTAGCCCGCCACTGGCGGCATTCGTCCCATGGCTTTGTTCGAAAAAGCAATTGCAACAGGTTCCGAGACACTTGTGCTGCATTTGAACCAAATTTCGGCAATAGTCAGAAACATGACAATTTTAATTAAATTTTTTGTTTTTCAATGAGTTAATTGTTTTGTTTTTCAATGAGTTAATTGTGCCTTTTTAATTTTTTAATTGAATTTTTTGTTTTTAAATTTTACCCGATTTGTTTTGGTTTTTCAAGGAGTTAATTGTGCCTTTTTAATTTTGTTTTTCAATTTTACCCGATTTTTTTCTTTTTTCAGTGAACCCGTCCATGACACTTCCCGTATTTAGCAAGTTTGAGCTCAATCGGTTCGAGTCTATAAAGGACACACACATATATATGACACTTCCCGTAGGTAGCAAGTTTGAGCTCAATCGGCATTCCCTGGAATTTCCCAGTCAATATTTAGCAAGTTTGAGCTCAATCGGTTCGAGTCTATAAAGGACACACTCATATATATAGCAAGTTTGAGCTCAATCGGCATTCCCTGGAATTTCCCAGTCAATATTTAGCAAGTTTGAGCTCAATCGGTTCGAGTCTATAAAGGACACACTCATATATATGACACTTCCCGTACGTAGCAAGTTTGAGCTCAATCGGCATTCCCTGGAATTTCCCAGTCACCAACGCGGCGTAATTTTGGTACATATATAGAGACCAATTGTCCATCGGCTGTCATGTGTAGTAAAGATGTCTTATAAGCCGACATTGCCGTGGGGATGCCCGTTCCTACACGCGTTTTCGATTCTATGAAGTACCCACATATATACACACATACATATATATATATATATATATATATATATAGCTATATATATATATATATATATATATATATATATATATATATATACGGAAGTCTCAAATTATATTGTAGATTGGCAGATTCCAGTAGCTTTATAACGGTATATCTGGGGAGAAATCTGATGCTATATTCGTGATTATCTGGGATGATTTCGGTATATACTAGTATATACTGTAAAAACAAAGCGCGCCATCCGTGCTCGCAGGGAATCAATTTCGAGCGATAACGTTTGCATAAATACGAAATTGTGAGTGTTGGTTTGTAACCGGGATTTCTGAGAAGCATTATGCCTATAACTACCCCCCCCCCCCCAAGCCCTGACCTAAGTATCATACATACTATAACAATGATGTTGTAAGAGCTCCAATAAATCTCCCCGCATAGGCAAGCACTCAATGTTCCCGTATACCTATGCAGATGCTAATAACGTTGAATGGGAAACAGACGCGATTTATAGAGATGCGTCAAAAACAAACGCTCATTAAATAATCACTTGATTAACACACGCCGTGCCTTTGCGGTGATTTGAGATTGGAGAACGGTGCTCTGAGCTTCTCTAAACCGCGACCACGGTCGTGTCGGTGGGATTTTACACTTACATAGGAAGTTTGAGCTCAATATGTACACGCGTTTTGGATTCTATGAAGTACCCACACACACACACACACATATATATACGAAGTCTCAAAATATATAGTATAGACTAGCAGGTTAGCCCGCCACTGGCCGCAATCGTCAGAAATATGACAATTTTTAATTGTTTGAATTAATTTTTTTAATTAAGTTTTAATTAATTTTTTTGTTTTTCAATGAGTTAATTGTGTCTTTTTAATTTAGTGGCTTTTTTAAATAATGTTTTTAATTAAATTTGTTGTTTTTCAATGATTCAATGAGTTAATTCTGTAATTTAATTTTATGTTTTTCAATTTGACCCGATTTGACTTTGAATTGATCATTTTTAAGGTCAAGGTCAGGTCGGGGTCACAATTTAACCCGTCCATGACAATTCCCGTAGGTAGCAAGTTTGAGCTCAATCGGTTCGAGTCTATGAAGGACACACACACATATATCATTTGTGGGTACCCGTTTCAAGGTGAAGATCATCTCGGGCCGAAAAACTGACCCGATGAAAATCTACCCCCGTTCCTAGGAAGCCCTAAGTACCAAATTTCGCCTCGAGACGGTCAATGGAGCCGTATTTATACTCGTCGTGTTTATAGACGCTCTTTGTCAACGACACTGAGGACACGCTCGCTCTTTAACTATCAACGCGATTAACCCCGCAGTGCCGTTTTTGTGACTGAGAGTGTAGAACGGGTGCTCTGAGCTTCTCCAAAACGCGACAACGACGTTTCCCGTGGGTTTTTACTCTTAGATAGGAAGTTTGAGCTCAATATGTCCAGCCGTTTTCGATTCTATAAAGTACAAATATATATATAAGTCACATATAGACGGAAGTCTCAATAGTCAGAAACATGACAATTTTTAAGTTTTAATACATTTTTTTAATTAATTTTTTTAAATAAATATTTAATTTAATTTTTTGTTTTTCAATGAGTTGATTTTTTTGTTTTTCAATGAGTTAATTGTGCCTTTTTAATTTTTTAATTGAATTTTTTGTTTTTAAATTTTACCCGATTATTTTTGGTTTTTCAATGAGTTAATTGTGCCTTTTTAATTTTTTAATTGAATTTTTTGTTTTTTTCAATGAACCCGTCCATGACACCCGTCGGTTCGAGTCTATAAAGGACACGCTCATATATATGACACTTCCCGTAGGTAGCAAGTTTGAGCTCAATCGGCATTCCCTGGAATTTCCCAGTCACCAACGCGGCGTAATTTTGTTACATATATAGAGACCAATTGTCCATCGGCTGTCATGTGTAGTAACATAAATTCATTGATGCTAAGTTAGCAATCGTAAGTACACGTAGTAATCCATGATGTCTTATAAGCCGACATTGCCGTGGGGATGCCGTGGGGGTCTAATCCGATGAATATGTCCCCGTTCCTATGAAGCGAGTTCCAGATAATGTAAACAAACGCCGTCCCCCGTTCAGTATCGGAATAACGTTGAAAACAACGCTCTTTTTATAGCGACGCGTCATATAAAACGCTCATTAAATTATAACTTGATTAACCACCACAGTGCCGTTCGCGGTGATTTTGATGATTGGGAGTGGAGAAAGGGTGACCAGAGCTTCTCCAAAACGCGACAACTACGGTGTCTGTGGGATTTTACCCTTAGATAGGAAGTTTGAGCTCAATCCGACCAGCCGTTTTAGATTCTAAGAAGTACACACATACATATATATACGGAAGTCTCAAAATATATAGTACTAGCAGGTTAGCCCGCCGCTGGCGGCTTTCGTCCCATGGCTTTGTTTCAGAAACATGACATTTTTGTAATTATTTTGTTTTTATTTATTTTTGTTTTTTATTTTTGAATATGAATTTAATGTTTTTTTAATTTAATATATTTTGTTTCTGAATTGTTTTTTTATTGTTAATTTTTTTTAATTTTAAATTGTTTTAATTAAATTGTAAATTGTTTTAATTAATTTTTTTGTTTCTGGCGGAAAAATTTACCCGTAGAAATCCCCCCTTCCTAGGAACGACAGACAACGCATTTTGTTTCGTGAATTCTCTCTACGATAACATTGCATTCAATTTAAAACAAACGATTCCCGTCGGGAAATCTGTCTTCGGGTCGTTGTTGTTGGCATCACGGCTCCCCGAAAACTCTCACATTGCCGAAAACGTGTATTTAGTAATATCGTTGTTGTTGATATTTACGGCTTGGGGGCTATTTTCTTATTTAGCAAGTTTGAGCTCAATCGGTTACAGTCTATAAAGGACACACTCATATATATGACACTTCCCGTAGGTAGCAAGTTTGAGCTCAATCGGCATTCCCTGGAATTTCCCGTAGATTGGCAGATTCCAGTAGCTTTATAACGGTATATCTGGGGAGAAATCTGATGCTATATTCGTGATTATCTGGGATGATTTCGGTATATACCGAATATACTGTAAAAACAAAGCGCGCCATCCGTGCTCGCAGGGAATAAATTTCGAGCGATAACGTTTGCGTTCCCGTATAATTCTGCAGATGCGAATAACGTTGAATGGGAAACAGACGCTCTTTATAGAGATGCGTCAAAAACAAACGCTCATTAAATAATCACTTGATTAACCCCCGCCGTGCCTTTGCGGTGATTTGAGATTGGAGAACGGGTGCTCTGAGCTTCGCTAAACCGCGACCACGGTCGTGTCGGTGGGATTTGACACTTACATAGGAAGTTTGAGCTCAATCTTTACACGCGTTTTGGATTCTATGAAGTACATACATACATATATATATACGAAGTCTCAAAATATATAGTATAGAAGACTAGCAGGTTAGCCCGCCACTGGCGGCATTCGTCTCATGGCTTTGTTTCAGAAACATGACATTTTTTTAATTTAACCAAATTTCAAGTCGATAGCTCCACCCGTTTCCGAGATCTGGTCTGCGCATGCGCGAAGTTTGCGTCGCACGGGCTCGGCGACCCGATAAAATTCGTATCCGGGGCAAGATACATTCACATAGCAAATTTCAGGTCGATAGCTCCACCCGTTTCCGAGATCTGGTCTGCGCATGTGCGAAGCTTGCGTCGCACGGGCTCGGCGACCCGATAAAATTCGTATCCGGCGCAAGATACATTCACATAGCAAATTTCAAGTCGATAGCTCCACCCGTTTCCGAGATCTCGTCTGTGCACGCGCTGCACGGGCGTCGCACGGGCTCGGCGACCCGATAAAATTCGTACCCGGGGCAAGATACATTCACATACCAAATTTCAAGTCGATAGCTCCACCCGTTTCCGATATCTCGTCTGCGCATGCACGAAGCTGGCGTCGCACGGACTCGGCGAACCGATAAAATTTGTATACGGGGCAAGATACATTCACATAGCAAATTTCAAGTCGATAGCTCCACCCGTTTCGGAGATAACGCATTCTTTGTTTTTCAATGAGTTTTTCAGGTCGATAGCTCCACCCGTTTCCGAGATATCGTCTGCGCATGCGCGAAGCTGGCGTCGCACGGGCTCGGCGACCCGATAAAATTCGTATCCGGGGCAAGATACATTCACATACCAGATTTCAAGTCAATAGCTCCACCCGTTTCCGAGATCTGGTCTGCGCATGCGCGAAGCTGGTGTCGCACGGGCTCGGCGACCCGATAAAATTCGATTCCGGGGAAAGATACATTCACACAGCATATTTCAAGTCGATAGCTCCACCCGTTTCCGAGATCTCGTCTGCGCATGGGCGAAGCGGGCGCCGCACGGGCTCGCCAATACGACAACGTCCACCGCCTGGTCAAACTACAAACACGTACCAAGTTTCGTTCTGATCGGTCGAGAATCGTAGATTTGTATAAATGACAAACAAACATACAAACAGACAGAGGTCTTCAATATATATAGAACTAGCTGATGAGCCCGACGTTGTCCGGGCTATTCAAAAACCAAATTTCAAGTCGATAGCTCCACCCGTTTCCTATATCTGGTCTGCGCATGCGATAGCTCCACCCGTTTCCGAGATCTCGTCTGCGCATGCGCGAAGCTGGCGTCGCACGGGCTCGGCGAGCCGATAAAATTTGTATCCGGGGCAAGATACATTCACATACCAAATTTCAAGTCGATGGCTCCACCCGTTTCCGAGATCTCGTCTGCGCATGCGCGAAGCTGGCGTCGCACAGGCTCGGCGACCCGATAAAATTCGTTTCCGGGGCAAGATACATTCACGTAGAAAATTTCAAGTCGATAGCTCCACCCGTTTCCGAGATCTTGTCTGCGCATGCGCGAAGCGGGCGCCGCACGGGCTCGCCAATACGACAACGTCCACCGCCTGGTCAAACTACACACACGTACCAAGTTTCATCCCGATCGGTCGAGAATCGTAGATTTGTATAAATGACAAACAAACAAACATACATACAGACAGAGGTCTTCAAAATATATATGAGATAGAATAGAATTTATTAAGCAAAATACGTCCCTTGGTTGGGACAGGTTGCCATACATAGATATAATATTAATGTGGTACATGAACAAACATAAACTGTATAATAATAACATCACTCAGTCATGTAACTTAATATGCATTATATAATAATATTTAGGTATTGTTCAATCTGCACTCGAAAAACCTCCTGACTATGTTGCAAACTTTCGCACAATGTTGTGTAAGGTCACTATCTAATATATGCTTCAGTTGGTCCCATCTACTCATCAGTAGAAAATTAATAAAACTTTCCTCCATTAGTTTTAGTAATTCACTACGCTGGGTGGAATAATGGGGGCAGTCAATTAAGAAGTGCCTTTCGTCTTCCACGATTTTGTCTTCACAGAACACACACAGCCGTAATGGTAAAGGTGTCTTTTTCGGTTGAGTACAGTACAAGGCCCGTGGTTTTTTACATGTCCACGGAAGACCCCGCGCGATTTTTCCGTGTTCAAAATCTAAACTCGCCAAGAACACGGTCTGGGTAAACGTGTTCAATCGTGTTCAGATTTTGAACACGCTCTGATCACGTTTGAACACGCTCTGATCACGTTTGAACACGGAACATCCACGCTATGATCACGGTACGACGAACGGGTGACCACGGCCAAATGATCACGTTTGAACACGGAAATCCACGCTATGACCACGGGTGACCACGGCCATACCACAGGTGACCGCGACATGAACACGGAGGAACATGGCTGAACACGGAAACATCGCTGGCGGCCGGAGCTTGGCAAGCCGCGGTGGCAGAGCTCGCGGTGTCCGTTACGTAATTAATTGTCACCTCCCTAGTCCAAAATATATTCTCGAAATTGCTGCTCAAATTGGCAAATGAGCAGCATCATTTTATTTAACCGAAATTTTATCGAAATTCAACCCGTCGATTGTAAAAATTGGCCAAGAGAAAGTAAAGCTACCAATATACCGCGATTACTCATAAAAAATAACTAATATATGGGAGTCGGAGGGAGTCGGAATGGTACCGATACACATGCATTATTTCAAGAAGGGTGCTAACTTAATACTAAACTCTAATATTTTGACAGGAACATATGACTATATATATTTATTGAATCTTATAGATTTACATCTTCCTGTTGTTAGATCGAAAATATCTTGACGGGACCTTTGATAAATGTTCAATTTAGTTTCAATTTAGAATTTGTCTGGTATCAATGTCCGTTTAGTTTTAAACAAACCTTCGAACGTTGTGTCGGATTAGAACCTTTCTCCAATATATTTACACGAACATATGAATATTTAATATGCATTAAAATAATAATATATTCTGACCTGATATAATTCGCTTCATAGAAACTATTTCGATGGATGGATGGCTTCGTTTTGCTAATTATTATAATCGATATCCGTAAACAGCGCAGAGGGTTTCAGCTCAAAATGTCCCTATTTTAAATTTGATTTTACTGCAATATTTTGTTTACAGAAATATCTTATTATGTTTTATATATATTAAACGACTAAAATATTCAAACTGATAATCGGTCGTTTCAAGCATGGCAATTATGTCCACGGAAACTTATTTATTGTCAGTTTTGTTAACCTACATGATGTGGGTGGGGTTAGGGTATTTACTGTTATTGATGACCATAAGGCTGCGTTTATACTGCTGTAGAAATGTATACAGATCTGTATGAAGTCACGTGTCGCGCATTACTGTGATCACAACATGATTACTAATATTGAACGCTCGCTGATCAGTACTCTGGTAATTGACAATTCACTGCGAGTCGTGTCAGTTTAGGCCAGACATAAACATGTATCAACTATCAGCAGATAACAGCGATTTGGTATGTGCCGCATGTATTTAAAGTGTACCCTTATACCACTTGATAATGGTTCGAAGAAAGAATGAAAATCATGCAGTTACCCTACAACACCCTTTATTTGACCAAATGTAGTAAAATTTCCAACTGATGACAATTCCAATGACAATGTTGACCAATTTAGGACAATATTGTTTTCTTAAATTACATGCAGTTTTTATATATAGCTGTTAGACAATAAATATGATGATGATGACTGGCCACGGGGAGGGACCAGGACGCAATCTTTCCAAGTGTTGGACATTTTCAACATGACACCCGCCCCTATGATAAGGTTGGAAAATTTCCAGCTGATGGCCATTCCAGCCCAAAATTTTGATAAAAAGTAGGAAATTATGCAAATATTGGTCCGAAAACAATACCCCCCCCCCCCCCAAATAAAATGTTTGAAAATCAAACTACAAGATCATTTTCAATCTATTGTTGGTTTGGAAATTACAACTAATGTTGTGTAAGGTATGAAATTTCCAACCGTTGAACAAGTTGCCACGTCCCTGTCCGTGTTCAATATTCGAAATACACGGGTTGAAATGACAACGAAAACATTCGCCAAGCCCGAGTAACAATTAATCAAAACTGATTTGCCTGTCGCAATGCTTCGGCGTTTACCGTGACGTTAGCGGACACGATTTTTGCTCACACGAACTAATACCGTTTTCTTTCTGTGTGAATTTCTATATCAACCTGTTTACACTAGTCTGCGTGTAGATCTGTGTACATTTCTATAGCAATGTAAATGCACCCTAACCTGCGTGTGTACATTCGACCTCATGTCAAGTGCCCTCCCATAAGTTTTACGATAATATTTATTTTTATATACTTTATTGAAATTAATTAACGTATGGGTCAATTCAAGTTTCAACTTTTAAAACACAGTGGCCAGTGATTAGTTGGTCAGCTGATTATGAAACACCAGTGTTTTGAAAACACATTGGCTTCTTCATAGCATTATGATATAACACCATGCAGACACCATCGAAAACAAAGAGGTCAGCTAAATTAAGTACAATTAGACAAATAGTGTAGATAAGGTTCGTATTGTGGCTTAGTGTGGTATTGCAAAATTTAGTTTTTTTAATTTAAATTTAAATTTTTTTAAATGATTTTTCACCAATGCAAATGAAATAGTCCTGGTAAATTCAAAAAAGAGACTAAAATTAAATTTTATTTTTTGGAAAGTTATATACATCAATACAACTATAACGGTAAGTAAAACAAGATCAGTAGGAAGACGACCAATCCTGGCCATACTGGCCCTGTACAAAACAAATTCTCCACTTGTTAAAAGGGTGCCATTTCCTGCTATGCGTTTCCAAAAGCGGCGATGGGTGAAGTCAGCGAAAAGGAAACCGCCGATTTTTTTTATATGAGATATGGACATTTGTACTAAATTAACTCATTCGATGTCAGGTTCGGTCGTACCAAGAAGAGGATTGTTCCCCGCCTGTGCATTGGGTATGTGGCATCACAACCACCCGCGCTTACAGTGAAATATATATTTATATTGGAGGAGGAGCTCGTGGTGTGTGCGTTACGTAATTAATTATCACCTCCATAGTCCAAATTATATTCTCGAAATTGCTGCTCAAATGGCAAATGAGCAGCAACATTTTATTTAACGGAAATATCATCGAAATTCAACCCGTCGATTGTGAAAATTGGCCCAGAAAAAGTAAAGACACCACCACACCGCGATTATTCATAAAAAATAGCTTATATATGGGAGTCGGAATGGTACCGATACACGTGCATTATTTCAAGAAGGGTGCTAACTTAATACTAAATAAATCGAATATATGGTACCGAGATGTAAATATTTACAATTGAGCGTAGTTCAGACGATGTTTTCTATGTAGTGTTACGGTCGATTTGATTCAGATTTTCGGTGATGTTAGTATAATGTTACATTCATCCAGTTGACATAGCACCTGAATGCTAACTTATCAGTTTAACGCCCCCGAAAGTTGTCCATAATATGTCTTTAACGGTATCGTCTCGGGGCATCAAAAATATGACATACTAACGAAGTACTTGAGCGCTATGGCATAAATGAACGGTTCGCACTTCAGTAACCTTCCTCGTTTTGTTATAGACGCGGGTGTTCAGCGCGTGTTAATTGAAATGCGAATATCCATATAACCAAAGTTATTAAAAAACATTTGTTTCCATTCCTTAGTTTTCAGTGCCTGATCACGTCAATACTATTGATATGTGATAAGATACATTGAAGACAATGACAAACATGTCACGGTCCAATATAACACGAGAAAGAGTCCGATGAATGTATCCGGTTCAATCGAAACGATGTTTAGTAAAACGATCGACCATACTCAGAAAGAACATTACAGATGTCGATGTATTGGCTGCGGACACACGTACCACAGTAGCGATGGCATAGTAGGTGTGACAATTTGTGATGGTGGAATTTTGTGACAATTGGTTCGTCATAATTCTGTGCCATAGCTATCCATGCATGTCGCCCGCTGATTTTCCTCACAATGAGTCGACTGGGCCAATTGACCATTGCTTTTCGCAAAGGTTGATATCTACTCATTAAGTTTTGCTAAATTGTATTCACGATGCTATATATAATTGCACGATATATCGTCCAGAATTGTGTTTGACCGTGGCCTGGTTGTAAATCCTCATTGACTCACATATCATTATTGTGGTAAGTTTTTTTTATATGATCTCAATGCATGCATGTTTATCTACTTATATTAATTTCATTAGTAAGAACAATCATGGCTGTTGAGATGGGTTATTCATTAAGTTATCAAGTGGACTTGTGTCATAACATGTAAAATATAACACTGCGTGTTGAGTAAAGATCAACACTGACAAGACATTCACAGGTAGATACATCCTTGAGAGATCGAACGTCGCTGGTAGAGCTTGGTAGACTCATTGTTCGAATGTGCAGAGGGCGACATGTAGATCTGTGTACATTTATGTAGCAATGTAAATGCACCCTAACCTGCGTGTGTACATTCGACCTCATGTCAAGTGCCCTCCCATAAGTTTTACGATAATATTTATTTTTATATACTTTATTGAAATTAATTAACGTATGGGTCAATTCAAGTTTCAACTTTTAAAACACAGTGGCCAGTGATTAGTTGGTCAGCTGATTATGAAACACCAGTGTTTTGCAGACACCATCGAAAACAAAGAGGTCAGCTAAATTAAGTACAATTAGACAAATAGTGTAGATAAGGTTAGTTTTGGGGCTTAGTGTGGTATTGCAAAATTTAGTTTTTTTAATTTAAATTAAAAAAATTTAAAATGATTTTTCACCAATGCAAATGAAATAGTCCTGGTAAATTCAATAAAGAGACTAAAATTAAATTTTATTTTTTGGAAAGTTATACACATCAATACAACTATAATGGTAAGTAAAACAAGATCAGTAGGAATACGACCAATCCTGGCCATACTGGCCCTGTACAAAACAAATTCTCCACTTGTTATCTCTGTTGTGCAATCGTCCGTATCCCCCGATTAGAAACTGTACTCTGTAACCGATGTCCCATATCCGTAAACTGTGTGAAATTGTCTCTCCGATATACAATGCATCAAGTATGTATGGGCGTAGGACGTGGAGTCTATGTTTTGTACAAATCATGCAATGCATGTAGCCCTGTTCAGTTATCACTGTTATTATATATTCCTCAGGCACCCGGAAATTAATAACGGACGGACAAAAATGAGACAATGTGCTAATCAAGCCATTGTCTAGAGATTATCAAAAGGATGCCATTTCCTGCTATGCGTTTCAAAAAGCGGCGATGGGTGAAGTCAGTGAAAAGGAAACCGTCGATTTTTTTTATATGAGATATGGACATTTGCACTAAATTAACTCATTCGATGTCAGGTTCGGTCGTACCAAGAAGGGGATTGTTCCCCGCCTGTCCATTGGGTATGTGGCATCAAAACCACCCTCGCGTACAATGAAATATATATTTATATTGGAAGAGGAGCTCGTGGTGTGTGCGTTACGTAATTAATTATCACCTCCATAGTCCAAACTATATTCTCGAAATTGCTGCTAAAATTGGCAAATGAGCAGCAACATTTTATTTAACGGAAATTTCATCGAAATTCAACCCGTCGATTGTGAAAATTGGCCCAGAAAAAGTAAAGATACCACCACACCGCGATTATTCATAAAAATAACTTATATATGGGAGTCGCAATGGTACCGATACACGTGCATTATTTCAAGAAGATTGCTAACTTAATACTAAATAAATCGAATATTTTGACAGGAACATATGACTATATATATTTATTGAATCTTGTAGATTTACATCTTCCTGTTGTTAGATCGAAAATATCTTGACGGGACATTTAGGGTATTTACTGTTATTGATGACCATAACATGGGTGTGTCTTTTTACCGGATTCCGGATCCCGGGTATGAATTTCATGCTTGTTTTATCACACATTTAACCCATTAAAAGCCGTTTGACACGCGGAAACTGGTTAGGAGGTGAGATTAAACCAAAATAGGGCTGTCGTGCTCATTCAACCCGATTAATCGTATTTAAAGGTGCATATCGTGCCCGGATCAGCATACTTCTTATATTTTCATATAGACACGGTGGTTGGATTGATTTTACGTGACCATGATGGCATTTAAGGGAACACACCATATCCGGATCCGAATTAATTATCTCGTAATTATTGATCATATTTAAAGGTAGATATCATGTCCGGATCCGGTTTTTTTTTCTCTCTCTTTTTTTTCTATATAAATTATCGTCATTTTGATATATTAAATGTCACGTGGAACAAAGTTATAAGTTGATTTTGAGACGTTATACTAGGCTGTTGGATTGATTTCACGGAATAATTATCGCATTTAAAGGTACACACCATGTGCGGAACCGACTTAATTTCCACGTATTTACTGATAATATTTAAAGGTACAGATTATGCCCGGGTCAGGATTTTTCTTCTTATAAAGTAATGCTTATTTAATACAAAAAATGTAAACTGAGTCGCGTGGAACTAGGTTATAGATGTTGATGTTTAGATCAGATCATTCCCGGATTCGGATACGAATAGTCCGTTGGGGTACTGTTGGAACCGGAATTAAATTCTCTACAGGATGATCGCAACACCGAAGCGATATATCGAACAATAAGACCGTAAACCACAGTTATTTATTGTCCGAAGTACGCGAAAGCGAGGTGTGTTAAGAACTGACATGTTCCATCTGCTTTCGTGCACATTGGGGACCGGAACCATAGTGGTCAATAACGCATGTGGACATAATTTTTTAGTACCATCTTGTTCTATTTCAATATTGACAATGTCTGAATCATTCTTTGTATATAAGTCTTCTTGCCACATGGAATAATATGGATGTAAAATATGTTCGAAGCCGACACCATATCATATTTAAACCGTATAGACAGTATCTGCTTGCAATAATTAGCCCTCATACAACTTTTTTTGCGATGAACTAATTCGATATCCGGGTAGCTGTAGTGCTCAATATAACTTCTCTTAGTTCTCTACCACATGCCAGGAGTTTTTTTTGTTGTGTGGTAAGATCGAACCACAACATACCGAAAACAACAGTTGTCTGCAAAACGATCCCGAATCATCATTTCGATTACCTTTATTCCCTTTCAAACTATAGTTCTTTCACGGTAAAACGAATCCGATAGATGTTAAAAGACAATGGTATTTCACTAATCGACACTAATCATTACTTGAAGGTTACTTGAAGAACGTGTTAATTGCTGGTTGATATATCGGGTCATTTAATTGACGGGGAAATTGTCGTCTTTTTGAGTGGCATTTATCGATCCATCCATCTATTGATGAACTACAAAAATATAGGCTATCACCGACGTCATATGCGACAACAAGACAATGGCTGAACTCCGAGCGTGAAATTTTGTCCTTTTGTCTCGATCAGTGCATGCATTAAATATTTATCGATATGGGTTTTTAATGGCGTGGTGCCACTTCAGTCTGAAATGAAACGCATCAAACGGTACGTTATCTTTAACACCTTCTATAGATTCAGTTTGCATAGTAGCCAATACACATGGCTGAAACACTAAGAACACACAACGAATGAACTTAATATAGATCTAGATTGGTTGTACCGACCTCACCTCTTTGTTGCTTCATGGAATGCTAGAACGTTCAGCAACCTGTTATAGTGTGGTATATACGATTGACACTTAAATATAAGTATTGTCATCGCGATGGGTGTTGCTCTTTTAAAATGTGGCATCGGTTAAGACCGCCATAAACAGAACGAATATAAATTTATAGACATATTGTGTAAAATCATAAATAGCATGTTATTGTCAAGACCGTACGGTTTGTTAATAAACAAAAATCCATATTATGATACAGTAGAGTGAGTAAAGTGTGCTATACGCAAAGCACTCAACACAGAGGAGTCCCCGATAAGTTTACTTTAACAAGACTTCTGCGTTGAATTAAATTCTCGGTTCACACAAAGTGTTTTGTGGGTAATATCACTTTCATATTATCATTATACTATACTTTTAGTATATTCTTGATAAAATTCATAATTAGGTAACTTTTATTTTATTTTCAATATTGTGACCTTTGACGAAACTGCAGAACATTTAAGTCATTTTAAGAGTTATTGTTCATTTAGCATGGTTAAGAATGTTCTAGATCACTGTTAAAGCAATGATAACCGATCTCAAACTACAAATATGATATCTTGTTAGCGGTGGCACAGGCTAACTTATATTATGGACTTGTTCTGTTGCGTATAACCTGATAAGTCAGTATTCAGGTGCTATGCAAACTGGGGAAATGTAGCATCGCCGAAAATCTCAAACAAATCAAAAGTACCGTCTAAACTAAGCTCAATTGTAATTATTTACTTCTCAATTCGGGACGCAACTGTCTACGGTAAACTAACGAAACCGGTTTCACATTCGAGAATATCTGCATTTAATCTACTTTATATTTTAGGACTTCTGTTTGTTTGTTTGTTGTTTGTCTGTTAGCTATGGCCGGGAAAACTGCCGGGCGGATTTAGCCCAAACTTGCTATCTGAGGGTAAAAACCGCGGGAATGGTCATCGGACCGCTTCTGAGAACGTCAGAGCACTCATTCTCCAACCCCCCGCCACCGCAATGGGAATTCATGGGTTAATTGCGTGATAGTTAAAGAGCGTTCGTATCCGCAGTGTCGTTGATAAAGAGCGTGTATGTGTCCAGACATGAGCGTGCTGTGCCTGTGTACAGACATGAGCGTGTTGTGTGATTCTTAAGTCCGTGTTCGTACTTAGGGGTTCCTGGGAATTTGGGGAGATTTTCATCGGGTCAGTTTTTCCGCCCGAGGTGACCTTCACCTTGAAACGGGTACCCACAAATGATCTAATATATAGTTTGGGACTTCTGTTTGTTTGTCTGTCTGTTAGCTATGGCCGGGAAACACAAGAAAATATTAATGCCAACTAAAATAAAATGCGACAACAAAACATGACACGGATATAAAGGCCATTGACACGGATTAACAAATATGCATATATATGTATATAATTCAATATATGAAATTGTTTTTTATTATAAAAGATTTTATCTGACAATTCTTTATTCATTGACGAAATCAATCCGGGCCAAATATACCCGAAAAAATCCTACCGCAAGTAATACTGCGGCAACTCTTTGATGTCGCGGATTATTCACACCTCCCGCACTGTCCCTGACTGGGATGCAGACCACGCCGTAAACACGACTGACCACGCTATTAACACGGCATGAACATGACTTCAACACGGATGACCACGGCGTGCACTCAGATGACCACGGCATGTACACGCCGTGTTCAGACCGTTTTTGAACACGCTGGCCATTTTGCCGAAATTGATCACGCTAAGAACACGACTTCAACACGGATGACCACGGCGTGAACTCGGATGACCACGGCATGTACACGCCGTGTTTGAACACGCTGGTCATTTTTCTGAAGTTGACCACGCTAAGACCACGCGCGATTTTACCGTGTTTTTTCCGTGTTAAAATGTTGGCCACGCGTGGTTTTGAAAAAACCACGGGCTTTGTACTGTATGTCTACCTTTTTCAATAGCAAGAGAATGATTACTTATTCTCAGTCGCGTAAACATTGTACGGTCAGATTGGGAAGCTGTGTGAATAAGGTAGGGTTCTAACTCAAAATTTCGTTTGAAACGCCTATATGGTCTTAGCTTGTTTTTGCCGGATTTAGAAGCGCTGTCAAGCATACTGACTCGAAAATCTATAACATGGTTTTTCTGAAGCTGTCGTTTGAACGAAATCAGACTACTCAGAAGGACGCTACTACTCTCATCTCTATTTATAGTAAACCCATACGATTCTAAACTTTTGAAGATGGAACTACCAGTTTTTCCGTTAAGTTGTTCAATAACTGCGTCTTGCAATAACTTGCTCGTGCAACGTGAGGTAATTTTAACCGCGTAGGTAGCCATTCTATACAATGCATCAATATATAACGGATAGCTTCCTAGTTCAGCTCGAACAGCAGAATTAGATGCATATTTTCCAACTCCGAGAATATGTTTGCAATGTGATACATTAACTTTTTCACACGAATAACGATCATAATTTTGTTTAGTTATTCCTGTTGCCCAAATTTCACTTCCGTATAAGATGATGGGTTTAATTAATTTGTCAAATAGTTTAAGGGACGTTTTAAGAGGGAGTGGTGCTTTATTAGCACATGCATGTGTTATTGAAAAGAGAGCCTTTCGCCCTTTGACGCTCAGGTTATCCACTGCCTGTATGAATTTTCCCGTGTTTGCAAAGGTTATTCCAAGATATGTGTATTCGTTAACAATTTCCAATTGATTTCCAGCAAGGAAGAAGTTTTTGTTGAAGTTGGGTTTTCTAGTTCGAAAAATCATGCATTTTGTCTTATCAGGATTGACTGAGAGAGCGTTCATATTTGTGTAAGACTGTAAGCTATCTAATGACCGCTGAAGTCCCTCCGGACTTTCTGACAATAGCACTAAATCATCCGCAAATAATAAGTGATTTAGTTTGCTAGACCCGATAGACAATGGGTCACATTTATCATCAAAGATGCCATCAATGTCATCAATAAATATCTTGAATAATAGAGGGGATAATACATATCTTTGTCGGACTCCAATTGTTGAGAGGTGATGTGGGCCAAGTCCCTTACTTGTGTTAGTAATATAAATACTTGAATCATATAGTGATTTTACAATCTGCATTGTCCTGCCGGTAATTCCAATTAACTCCATTTTCTTAAAACGTATTTGTCGATCGACTGTATCGAATGCTTTCCGAAAATCTACAAACGTTGCATATACTGTTTTTTTAGCAGTGATATATTTTTGAATAGACGCATGTAGAACGAAGGCGCTGTCAATTGTACTTTTGCCAGCACTAAAACCAAATTGATTTTCGCTTATAACGTTATTAATCTCCATAAATTTAGCCAATCTATGATTAATTACTTTATTGAACAATTTGCCCACTGATGAGCTAAGGGCTATTGCTCGATAATTATTCGGATCGTCCGTAGCTCCCTTTTTGTGTATCAAGCTGAGAATTGACTTACTCCGTTCTGGTGGGTAATACCCTGTTTTAAATATTATATTAAAAATATGTACAAACTGATCAATCATTAAAGGCACAGCGCACTTGATAAATTCATTGGTAATTTGATCTGGGCCTACAGCTTTGTTTGTTTTGAGTTCACGCACTGCCTCTAAAATTTCCATTGCCGTGATCGGGTCATTATTGAGGGATATGTCACGTGGTATAGGTGTCCGATCGATTGACGATGAATCTACAATGGCCGGCTTTATAGGACTATAAAGATTTTGAAAAAATTCAACAGCTGTATCTGAGTTGATATCGTCACTGGATTTTCTATTTTTATCTTTGTTATTGCGGAGGTCATCTATTATGCGCCAATACTGTTTGGGGTTGTTTGTTTCTAATTCATCTAAATTATTATGAAGATCCGCGTAGAACGTTTTTCTTTTGCGTTTTAGTTCCTTTTTATATGATTTTTTTGCAGTGAAAAGCTTGACTTTTAACTTTACATCAAACGGATCATTTCTTACACCCTTTACGATGTTGTCGAATGTTCTCTTTAATTCTTTACACCTGTTGTCAAACCACTTTCTTTTGCGGGCTGGTTTGATCCTCTTAGGAACAACAGAGCAAGCGAGACTATTTATCTTGTTAATTACCGCCATTATGTCATCTAAGGCCCGAGCTGCTCCCTGCTGGTCATTGGAGTAGTCGCGATATTGATACTGTAGCAATTGATAGCTTATTTCGGGGGAAGTAATTTTATCTATGGTTTTTTGTTTACTGGAACTGTTCCATTTAAATCGGGGTTTTGGTTTTTCGTATGTAAATTTAGAATGTTCTACATTCCGGTTGATGCATGGATATTCAAAATGGAGAACTAATTGACAATGGTCTGAGTACTCCGATGGGAGTTTAATACAGAAATACTCTACACGAGGGAGGAAGCGGTCAGTTAGTATTATGTAGTCGACAACACTCGTGCCGTTATACTGATAGCTCGTGAAATGCCCTATTCGATCACCCGGGGTCCTCCCATTAACAATTCTAATGCTTGCACTCTGACACAACTCAAGTAGTTGCCTGCCATACGTATTAACGACACTGTCCATACTTGATCGTGACTTATCGGTATCTAATGTATAATCTATAGGGAGATGTACATGCGCATTATCAGAATCTATTGCAACGTAGTCCGGCAGTTCACCAGTTCGTGAGTTCAAATCCCCGCCGAGAATAATCAGATCGTCGGTATTATATTTTGCAAGGGAATTTTGAATTAGCTTAAATGGACTTTCGTCTTTGTTTTCCGGTTTCCAGTAAGATGAATTGCTAGGCGGTATATAACTAGAAATGAATACAACTTCAGTTGATAAATTCAACATTTTACCATAGAACACGGCGCATATAGCATATTCAGTAATGGTGTGGCTTTCTTTAAAAAACGATTTATATGACGATCGGTAATAAAACACAATGCCACCTTTTTTGTTCTTACCGCCTTCGCGGGATAATTGTATGCATTCATAGCCGGGTATTTGTATGTCATCTAGTTTTTGGTGCCATGTTTCTACTAGTGTAATGAAATCATATTTCGATAGCTGATTTATAAATTCGAGATCTGTCAATTTATGACATACACCTTGGACATTCCAAGATGTATATCTAATAATGGAATGATCTTTTTTGTTGTCGTTGCGTATCATTCTATATTCTATATGTGGCTTTCGGAGTTAGGTTTATACAATAATGTTTCGATTTAATTTTGCCAATTTTTGCAAGTCACTAACTGACGACAATGCAGCGTTTTTATAAAGAGACAGAGATGGTTCACACAGCTATTTAGCGATCGGCTGTTTGTGTTTGGGCCGGGCAAGCACGAATGTAATCGGGCTATGTAGACTTAATTGTTTCTACGTGATTATCCAGCCGGTCAAACACAGCGGGACGCTGGCCAAAACGCCATGAGAACCATCCATGTAGTAATGGGCGGTCATAAAGTTTGGCGTAAAGCCGATAACGTAATTGTTGACTAAATATATAAAACACAGTTGTCTTTCACTTCAAATTAATTGCCGGTAATTAATCAGTCACATGTTCATTTGAATCATGGATCTGAGGGCCGACAGTTCGTCGTTTGTGAACATAAAGTTAGAAGCCACATGGGCTGCATGGCTTGAGTTAAATCCATTTGCATTGGTATCACGCCACTGTTTACCGATCCTTTGAGGATTAGGGGTCACGAACTTGTAGCTATCGCGGCCCCCTTGTGGTGATCTCGGACCATTTGGCGTTGCTATCCTTCTTCTGGTCGTTCCGTTTCGCAAGTTTGCGCCAAGAAGTTCAACTCCGCTGCGATTTGGATGCCAAGCGTCATGGAATAGACTAACAATTGGTGTCGAACCATCCGTCTCCAGAAAATCGGAAGAATTATTAATAAACTCACAGCCTTTCCTTGAACATACCTGCTCGTAGCATGTGTTCGTATCATATATGAGGCTATTTGTCCCCGATCTGTCTGGTGTAGGAAGTACAGATGAAATGATTATCTTTGCAGCTGGATAAGTCCGGCGGATCGCATCAATAGTGTTACTCAAATCACCAGAGTCGGTTTTGTAACCCCTTCTACATGAGTTTATTCCAACATGAACTGTCACTCTGTGCACGTATGAGTCTACTTTGTTCCCTTCGTCCTCGAACCATCGTCGCACTCCCATGAGGTTCAGACCTCCTATTGACACTTTTTTAATATATTCATTCGTTAGTGCCAATCTACGCGAGCTGATAAACCTCAACACAGAGTCGCCGATAACAATATGCACTGTCTTTGCATTCATTTGGTGAGAGTTTGTAACTATTCCACGTTCTGGTGTTTTAAGTGTTTGTTGAGTTTTGCCTATCTGTTCATCTTCAATCTCGTAAGTCTCTTGTTCACCACTCCCTGTATCCATGAGTTCCGTGTTTGTCGAAGTGTCAGAAAGTGCTTGAAACTTATTTTGCGTTTCGAAGTTCACAACAGTTTTTAATTCAACATCTTCAACATCTTTATCTTGTCTTTCAATATCCACGGTGGTCTTTTTATTTTCATTACAAGTTGAAGTTGACTCTGTGATTATATTTGAATGTGCTATTCGCAAGCTAGCATTTTCTTTCTTTAGAAGAGAGACATCATTTTCTAATTGAGATATTCTGGTATTAAGGTGTTCTTCTGTGTCCGCTTGTTTCACTTTTATGTCTTCGAGCATATCTTGCAACTCTGACAATGTCAATGTTATTTTAAAGTTTGATACTTTGTCATTATAATTTATATTAACATTTTCAATATGTCTCTTTAAAACAGGCGTTCGATAACTGGCAGTCACCTTAGGCGGTTTTATTTTTATCTGCGTCACTGGTGTTGTTTGAATCAAGGATTCATCAAGTTCAGTATGTACAGGTACATGAGGTCCTACCTTGATCTGTCGGTCTGAGAATCCTACAGAATACACAATCGGAAATTCCCTGTCCAGCCACCATTTCACATTTCTCTTTGATCCTTGAACCATGAGCCTCTGTTTTGTCCGGTATACATGAAGCACTACCTTTCCTCCTTTTCCGGATACATTCCTCGCCACTTCAATCTTGTCGTCGACCACTACATGCTTTTGATCCTTTCCTGCGATCCAAGTGGCGTTGTTTATTTCAGTGCCACTTCCTAAATCCCAGTATCGTTCCTGTAATCCTTTAACGTATTTTTCGAAAGTGTCCGCATCCAGACTGAGTGTGATGCATTTTCCGCCATCTTTAATTTCAGCATTTTGTACGACTGTTTGCATTTCGCATTCCTTCCTTCTGTTTATCTTTTCTGAATTTAAAACAAAGTTCTTTTGTCTAGCATCTGTGTCTTGTCCAATGTGTGATACTGCTACATTTGGTGTGTATTCTTTAGCATCCACAATTTCGAACGTGTCATCAAAGTCCGAGTCATTCACATTAATATCCATGTTGAATCTTTCTATATTCTAATTAAAACACTCACTAAACACCAGTATTTTGAGACATCACTATATAATCCATTGTAACTGATAATACATCTATATAATAACACATCTATTATCGAATCCAGTGCATCCTAACTCCGATATAGCCACAGAGTAATTAGCCACGCATCATTAATTGCGGGAGCAACGAGAAGCACGTCTGGTCACTACCACGGTCAGCACCACCGACATTGTCCGAGCTATTCAAAAACCAAATTTCAAGTCGATAGCTCTATCCAGCCCGACGTTGTTCGGGCTATTCAAAACCAAATTTCAAGTCGATGGCTCCACCCGTTTCCGAGATCTCGTCTGCGCATGCGCGAAGCTGGCGTCGCACGGGCTCGGCGACCCGATAAAATTCGTATCCGGGGCAAGATACATTCACATAGCAAATTTCAAGTCGATAGCTCCACCCGTTTCCGATATCTCGTCTGCGCATGCGCGAAGCTGGCGTCGCACGGGCTCGGCGATCCGATAAAATTCGTATCCGGGGCAAGATATGTTCACATACCTAATTTCTAGTCGATAGCTCCACCCGTTTCCGAGATCTCGTCTGCGCATGCGCATGCGCGAAGCCGGTGTCGCACGGGCTCGGCGACCCGATAAAATTCGTATCCGGGGCAAGATACATTCACGTAGCAAATTTCAAGTCGATAGCTCCACCCGTTTCCGAGATCTCGTCTGCGCATGCGCGAAATGGGGTACGCACGGGATCGCCAATACGATAACGTCCACCGCCTGGTCAAACTAGACACACGTACCAAGTTTCGTCCCGATCGGTCGAGAATCGTAGATTTGTATAAATGACAAACATACAGACAAACAGACAAACAGACAAACAGAGGTCTTCAAAATATATATGAGATAGCATGTTAGCCCGCCACTGGCGGCGTTGGTCCGAAACATGACATTGTTTTGGCTTTTCAATGAGTTAATTGTGCCTTTTTAATCAAGAGAAATGATGGTACCCGTCCCTAAAAGAGGTATGATTTAAGGTACAAACTGACCCGATGAAAATTTCCCCCGTTCCTAGGAACGACAGACATAAGAATCACACAACACGCATTTTTTAATAAGTTAATTTTGTCTTTTTAATCAAGAGGAATTATGATACCCGTCCCTAAAAAAGGTATGCCAACGATGTCGTTGTTGTTGGCATTCGCGGCTTGGGGCAACACGCATTTTTTAATGAGTTAATTCTGTCTTTTTAATCAAGAGGAATTATGATACCCGTCGCTAAAAGAGGTATGCCAACGATGTTGTTGTTGTTGGCATTCACGGCTTGGTGGCCACCCGAAAATTCTCGCCCGAAGATTCTCACATTGCCGTAAAGAGAAAATTAGCATTGTGTGGATTTAGTAAATATTTTTTCGCCAACAATGTCGTTGTTGTTGTCATTCACGACTTGTGAGTGACCCCCACCTTTACGAGATGGTCATTCACGGCTTGGGGCAACACGCATTTTTTAATGAGTTAATTCTGTCTTTTTAATCAAGAGGGTATGCCAACGACGTCGTTGTTGTTGGCATTCACGGCTTGGTGGCCACCCGAAAATTCTTGCCCGAAAATTCTCACATTGCCGTAAAGAGAAAATTAGCATTGTGTGGATTTAGTAGTTTGAACTAATTATTTTCTCGCCAACAATGTCGTTGTTGTTGGCATTCACGGCTTGTGAGTGACCCCACACCTTTACGAGATGGTCAAAGGAGAAGGCAGTGGAAGTCCCGTCAGATTCAGGGACGTATCGCACTGCTTCGTTTTTACTAATTTTTAGCAGCCATATAAGGTGCGTGAGTTAGCAGGAATCGAGGGGTGTAAGTTCAGAGCTTGTTTATATGAATGTATTGAAAATAGACTAAGAATTTCAGCCGTAACAAGACATGTATATATGAGAAAATGTAAATTCTATATTTTGGGAGGTATTAGCAAGTTTTGGCTCAACGGGTTTAGCAGTTTGAAGTGAATATGGATATAAAAATATACATATACAGATATAAAAAATGTAGAGTTACTCCTCTTGGATCGCAAGCGAATATCAACCCGATTAACCCCCGCCGTGTTTGCGGTGATTTTATTGATTGGGAGTGGAGAATGAGTGATCAGAGCTTGTCCAAAATGCGACGTCGGTGATTCCCGTGGCTTTTTCCCCTTATATACGAAATTTGAGCTCAATCCGTCCAGGCGTTTTCGATTCCATGACGTACCCACATACACAGACATATATATATACGGAAGTCTCAAAATATATATATAGACTAGCAGGTTTGCCCGCCACTGGCGGCAATCGTCAGAAACATGACAGTTTTTTAAATTAATTTTTTAATTATATTTTTTGTTTTTCAATGAGTTAGTTGTGCCTTTTTAATTTACTGGCTTTTTTAATTAATTGTTTTAATTAATTTTTAATTTAATTTTTTGTTTTTCAATTTGACCCAATTTGACCTTTAATTGATCATTTTCAAGGTCAATGTCAAGTCGGGGTCACAATTTAACCCGTCCATGACACTTCCCGTAGGTAGCAAGTTTGAGCTCAATCGGTTCGAGTCTATAAAGGACACACACATATATATCATTTGTGGGTACCCGTTTCAAGGTGAAGATCACATGGGGTGGAAAAACTGACCCGATTAAAATCTCCCCCGTTCCTAGGAGATTGCCCTAATTACTTAAGAATCACACAACACGCTCATGTCTGGATACAGTCTTACGTCTGGACCCAGACGTAAGGATCACACTACACACATACGCTCTTTATCAACGACACTGCGGATACGAACGCTCTTTAACTATCAACGCGATTAACCCACAGTGCCAAGGACGGTCATTTGTGACTGAGAGTGTAGAATGGGTGCTCGGAGCTTCTCCAAAACGCCGCGACGACCATTCCCGTGGGTTTTCACCCTTAGATGGGAAGTATGGTCTCGATCGGTGCAGCCATTTTCGATTCTATAAAGTACACACATATATATTTATATACGTAGTTCTCAAAATATATAGTAGAGTAGCAGGTTAGCCCGCCACTGGCGTGGTTGGTCAGAAACATGACAATTTAAATTTTTTTTTTTTTTTTTTGTTGTTGTTGTATTTTTTAATTAATGTTTGGTTTTTCAATATTTTTCCCGATTTGACCTTGAATTGATCATTTTCAAGGTCAAGGTCAGGTCGGGGTCACAATTTAACCCGTTCATGACACTTCCCGTAGGTAGTAAGTGTGAGCGCAATCGGTTCGAGCCTATAAAGGACACATGCACACATATACATATAATTTGTGGGTACCCGTTTCGAGGTGAAAATCACCTGGGGCGGAAAAACTGACCCGATCCGCGTTCATAGGAAGCCCTAAGTACGTGATAAAATCACACAACACGCATATATATAATTTGTGGGTACCCGTTTCGAGGTGAAAATCACCTAGGGCAGAAAAACTGACCCGATCTGCGTTCATAGGATGCCCAAAGTACGTAAGAAAATCACACAACACGCATATATATAATTTGTGGGTACCCGTTTCAAGGTGAACATCACATAGGGCGGCAAAACTGACCCGAGCCGCGTTCCTAGGAAGCCCTGAGTATGTAAGAATCACACAACACGCACAAGTCTGTATAATGACGCCATGTAGACAGTGCCGTTCGCTGTGATTTTGATGATTGGGAGTGGAGAAAGGGTGCTCAGAGCTTCTCCAAAACGCGACAACTACGGTGTCCGTGGGATTTTACCATTAGATAGGAAGTTTGAACTCAATCGAGCATGCGGAGAGCACTCAAAATATTGTTTTCGTATATCTCTGCGTTGCGTTGAATTGCAAACAAACGCTCTTTTTATAGCGACGCGTCATATACAACGCTCATTAAATCATCACTTGATTAACCACCGCAGTGCCGTTCGCGGTGATTTTGATGATTGCGAGTGGAGAAAGGGTCCTCAGAGCTTCTCCAAAACGCGACAACTACGGTGTCCGTGGGATTTTACCCTTATATACGAAGTTTGAGCTCGATCCGACCATTAGTTTTCGATTCTATGAAGTACCCACATATATACACACATACATCTCATATATATTTTGAAGACCTCTGTTTGTCTGTCTGTCTGTATGTATGTTTGTCATTTATACAAATCTACGATTCTCGACCGATCGGGACGAAACTTGGTACGTGTGTGCAGCTTGACCAGGCGGTGGACGTTGTCGTGTTGGCGAGCCCGTGCGGCGCCCACTTCGCGCATGCGCAGACGAGATCTCGGAAAGGGGTGGAGCTATCGACTTGAAATTTGGTATGTGAATGTATCTTGCCCCGGATACGAATTTTATCGGGTCGCCGAGTCCGTGCGACGCCAGCTTTGCGCATGCGCAGACCAGATCTCGGAAACGGATAGAGCTATCGACTTGAAATTTTTTTTTTGAATAGCCTGGACAACGTCGGGCTCATCGACTTGAAATTTGGTTTTTGAATAGCCCGGACAACGTCGGGCTCATCGGCTAGTCTCATATATATTTTGAAGACCTCTGTTTGTCTGTCTCTCTGTCTGTCTGTCTGTATGTCATTTAAACAAATCTACGATTCTCGACCGATCGGGACGAAACTTGGTACGTGTGTAGTTTGACCAGGCGGTCGACGATGTCGTATTGGCGAGCCCGTGCGGTGCCTGCTTCGCGCTTGCGAAGACGAGATCTCGGAAACGGGTGGAGATATCGACTTGAAATTTGCTATGTGAATGTATCTTGCCCCGGATACGATGTTTATCTGGTCGCGGAGCCCGTGCGATGCCAGCTTCGCGCATGCGCAGACGAGATCTCGGAAACGGGTTGAGCTATCGACTTGAAATTTGGTTTGTGAATGTATCTTGCCCCGGATACGAATTGTATCGGGTCGCCGAGCCCGTGCGACGCCAGCTTCGCGCATGCGCAGACGAGATCTCGGAAACTGGTGGAGCTATCGACTTGAAATTTGGTATGTGAATGTATCTTGCCCCGGATACGAATTTTATCGGGTCGCCGAGCCCGTGCGATACCAGCTTCGCGCATGCGCAGACCAGATCTCGGAAACGGGTGGAGCTATCGACTTGAAATTTGGTTTTTGAATAGCCCGGACAACGTCGTGCTCATCGGCTATCTCATATATAATTTGAAGACCTCTGTTTGTCTGTATGTTTGTTTGTCATTTATACAAATCTACGATTCTCGACCGATCGGGACGAAACTTGGTACATGTTTGTAGTTTGACCAGGCGGTCGACGTTGTCGTATTGGCGAGCCCGTGCGGCGCCCGCTTCGCGCATGCGCAGACGAGATCTCGGAAACGGGTGGAGCTATCGACTTGAAATTTGCTATGTGAACAGACGAGTTATCGGATACGGGTGGAGCTATCGACTTGAAATTTGGTATGTGAATGTATCTTGCTCCGGATACGAATTATATCGGGTCGCCGAGCCCGTGCGACGCCAGCTTCGCGCATGCGCAGACCAGATCTCGGAAACGGGTGGAGCTATCGACTTTAAACAAATTTGAATAGCCCGGACAACGTCGGGCTCATCGGCTAGTATATATATATATATACGGAAGTCTCAAATTATATAGTAGATAGAAGATATGCATTTTAGTCAATATTCACACCCAATTAAAAAGTCACTGATTTCCTCTTTTCGCCGTTTTTTTTTACTAAGACTGAGCAATATGGAAAAACAGTTAAATTATATTTAAATATATTTGTTCAGACTCTTCTACTGGTTTGCTCTCTTTTCGTCTCCGATTTCTATAATTGGCGCCGTTCACTTCTTCGTTTCTGGATCGTATACAATATGTTTGTCATATCACCGATATATAGTTCTGTTGAAATATTAAACAATTTTGTTCAAAGCAAAAGTCTCAGGAAACGATGTTATGTCCTTACATTCCAACATACCACTCAATGCTGAGGGAAAATGTGAATTTTAACCCTTTCTATACTAAATACTCATTGACGTGTACATTTAGTTCATTAAGGAAAAATTCAAAAAATAAGTCCAACAAACGGTCTATGGTTTCTTGAACTTATTATGTGAAAATTTCCCACCAATAAATATGAAATTATCTGATTTTGCATTATCTTGTTAATGTTTGGCGTCTGCGCATGTATCCTAAAAAACATCAAAATTAATAATAAACCATTCAAATGTATCGTGTAAAATTGGGTCGGATGATCCATTTAGAAAAAAACAGAGTTAACTGCATTCGATCGACAATAAAGAGTACGTATAGTGCCTTATATCTTATAGATGTGTGTATAAAGAGTACGTATACTACATTACATATTATAGATGCACAAGCATTCGTTCCAGTTAATTCGTACACATTGTTCTCCGGAAGATTGTACCTAATAATGAGACGCAGTAATTATTTATAAACAAATTAAGAACACCTGAATGGTTCATAATTGCCTTTGTTAATAAATAATCAAGAGAGATTGTGCCTCTCGGACGGGCTAGTGGTTAACATAAGTAGTTCCTAACACAATGGCAATAGATAATTACCTACATCAGAAGAATTTTCGATATACTGGAGTTAGGTATACCAGTAAATCAATTATAGACATAGAAAGTTCCAAAACTATTGTTAACGACTCCTTACCATTTTACAAACGCGTTGAAACTTTCTCTTTTGAAAGGCGATATCTGACCGCCATATAACCTCCTAGTAATGGGTTTATGGGTTCAATCTGTCGATTTTCAGACAAAGGAAACGTACATAAGTTGTTCAACTTGTTGTTATGATGTCCAACCAGACAGGCCATCTTTAATACGGGAGGGCCCATTGTGAATAGCATACAGTTGGTTAGCAGTAGTTGTTTACATTGGTGTGTTATACAGACATATAACTTTTTCCCGTTGTGGTGGGGATAGGCTACGATGAGCATGATTGAATCAGGTTTTTTCTCTAAGGTGGGTTCGCCAGCTGATTGCAACGGCGTATATGTGGCAGGGGGCGTAGGGGAGGGAGACCTCGCAAATATTAATGGTTAACCCTCATTTGTTAGTGGGGGGGGGGTATGGAGGGCTGCACCGGAAAGCAATTTGACATCGAGTCTTATAGCAGCGCTACAGTACAAGTACATGTCCAACCATTTTGTACTAAATGGAATGTTTCATCAGTTATACCAGTTTAAAGTTGAATGGTCTATTGTTAATCTGAGGGGTCTTCAGGAAATATACGCAGACATACAAATATATTACTAGAAATACAGAATAATTCCTATAAATAAGTGGGAAATGTTCAGATAATTAATTCAACAAACGGCTTCTAAACATATCCCAAGTGCACTACTCGTCAATGCGTATTTAGTTAAAAACGGGTTAAATCGAGTACGAGAGGTCAAAGGTCAAATATATATAAATAATAACGGGTTAACTTAAATCATGGGAAATATATATAAATAATAACGGGTTAACTTAAATCATGGGAAATATATATAAATAATAACGGGTTAACTTAAATCGTGGGAAATATATATAAATAATAACGGGTTAACTTAAATCGTGGGAAATATATATAATAATAACGGGTTAACTTAAATCGTGGGAAATGTATATAAATAATAACGGGTTAACTTAAATCATGGGAAATATATATAAATAATAACGGGTTAACTTAAATCATGGAAAATATATATAAATAATAACGGGTTAACTTAAATAATGGGAAATATATATAAATAATAACGGGTTAACTTAAATCATGGGAAATATATATAAATAATAACGGGTTAACTTAAATCGTGGGAAATATATATAAATAATAACGGGTTAACTTAAATCGTGGGAAATATATATAATAATAACGGGTTAACTTAAATCGTGGGAAATGTATATAAATAATAACGGGTTAACTTAAATCATGGGAAATATATATAAATAATAACGGGTTAACTTAAATCATGGAAAATATATATAAATAATAACGGGTTAACTTAAATCATGGGAAATATATATAAATAATAACGGGTTAACATAAATTATGGGAAATATATATAAATAATAACGGGTTAACTTAAATCATGGGAAATATATATAAATAATAACGGGTTAACTTAAATCATGGGAAATATATATAAATAATAACGGGTTAACTTAAATCATGGGAAATATATATAAATAATAGCGGGTTAGCTTAAATCATGGGAAATATATATAAATAATAACGGGTTAGCTTAAATCATGGGAAATATATATAAATAATAACGGGTTAACATAAATTATGGGAAATATATATAAATAATAACGGGTTAACTTAAATCATGGGAAATATATATAAATAATAACGGGTTAACATAAATTATGGGAAATATATATAAATAATAACGGGTTAACTTAAATCATGGGAAATATATATAAATAATAACGGTTAACTTAAATCATGGGAAATATATATAAATAATAACGGGTTAACTTAAATCATGGGAAATGTGTATAAATAATAACGGGTTAACTTAAATCATGGGAAATACTTATTAAGTAACTTTCTTTGGTCGTAACATATATCAATATACCATAACATCATTTGGACCGATATTATCTCATTTAAACGAGATAAAAAAAAGTATTGTAAGATATTATCTCGTTTAAACGAGATAAAAAAAAGTATGGCAAGATATTATCTCGTTTAAACGAGTTAAAAAAAAGTATTGCAAGATATTATCTCGTTTAAACGAGATAATATCTCGTTTAAACGAGATAATATCTCGTTTAAACGAGATATTATCTTGTTAAAACGAGATATTATCTCGTTTAAACGAGATAAAAAAAAGTATCGCAAGATATTATCTCGTTTAAACGAGATAAAAAAAAGTATTGCAAGATATTATCTCATTTAAACGAGATAAATAAAAGTATTGTAAGATATTATCTCGTTTAAACGAGATAAAAAATGTTTGGCAAGATATTATCTCGTTTAAACGAGATAATATCTCGTTTAAACGAGATAATATCTCGTTTAAACGAGATATTATCTTGTTAAAACGAGATATTATCTCGTTTAAACGAGATACAAAAAAGTATCGCAAGATATTATCTCGTTTAAACGAGATAAAAACAAGTATTGCAAGATATTATCTCGTTTAAACGAGATAAAAAAAGTATCGCAAGATATTATCTCGTTTAAACGAGATAAAAAAAAGTATTGCAAGATATTATCTCATTTAAACGAGATTAAAAAAGTATTGTAAGATATTATCTCGTTTAAACGAGATAAAAAATGTTTGGCAAGATATTACCTCGTTAAAACGAGATAATATCTCGTTTAAACGAGATATTATCTTGTTAAAACGAGATATTATCTCGTTTAAACGAGATAAAAAAAATTATGGCAAGATATTATCTCGTTTAAACGAGATAAAAAAAAGTTTTGCAAGATATTATCTCGTTTAAACGAGATAAAAAAAAGTATGGCAAGATATTATCTCGTTTAAACGAGATAAAAAAAAGTTTTGCAAGATATTATCTCGTTTAAACGAGATAAAAAAAAGTATGGCAAGATAAAAAAAAAGTATCGCAAGTGGGACTTACGGGGCTCCGTACATACCACCTCTCCACCTCGAGATTATTTTCTGAACGCACACCACCTCTCACCTCGAGATTATATTCTTAACGCACACCACCTCTCCGTCTCGAGATTATTTTCTTAACGCACACCACCTCTCATCTCGAGATTATTTTCTGAACGCACACCACCTCTCCGTCTCGAGATTATTTTCTTAACGCACACCACCTCTCATCTCGAGATTATTGTCTGAACGCACACCACCTCTCCGTCTCGAGTTTATTTTCTGAACGCACACCACCTCTCACCTCGAGATTATATTCTGAGCGCACACCACATCTCCACCTCGAGATTATATTCTGAACGCACACCACATCTCCACCTCGAGATTATATTCTGAACGCACACCACATCTCCACCTCGAGATTATTTTCTGAACGCACACCACATCTCCACCTCGAGATTATTTTCTGAGCGCACACCACCTCTCCGTCTCGATATTATTTTCTGATCGCATACCACCTCTCCACCTCGATATTATTTTCTGAATGCATACCACCTCTCCACCTCGAGATTATTTTCTGAACGCACACCACCTCTCCACCTCGAGATTATTTTCTGAACGCACACCACCTCTCCACCTCGAGATTATTTTCTGAACGCACACCACCTCTCCGTCTCGATATTATTTTCTGAACGCATACCACCTCTCCATTTCGAAACCGGAAAGCAATTTGACATCGAGTCTTATAGCAGCGCTACAGTACAAGTACATGTCCAACCATTTTGTACTAAATGGAATGTTTCATCAGTTAAACCAGTTTAAAGTTGAATGGTCTATTGTTAATCTGAGGGGTCTTCAGGAAATATACGCAGACATACAAATATATTACTAGAAATACAGAATAATTCCTATAAATAAGTGGGAAATGTTCAGATAATTAATTCAACAAACGGCTTCTAAACATATCCCAAGTGCACTACTCGTCAATGCGTATTTAGTTAAAAACGGGTTAAATCGAGTACGAGAGGTGAAAGGTCAAATATATATAAATAATAACGGGTTAACTTAAATCATGGGAAATATATATAAATAATAACGGGTTAACTTAAATCATGGGAAATATATATAAATAATAACGGGTTAGCTTAAATCATGGGAAATATATATAAATAATAACGGGTTAACTTAAATCCTGGGAAATATATATAATAATAACGGGTTAACTTAAATCGTGGGAAATGTATATAAATAATAACGGGTTAACTTAAATCATGGGAAATATATATAAATAATAACGGATTAACTTAAATCATGGGAAATATATATAAATAATAACGGGTTAGCTTAAATCATGGGAAATATATATAAATAATAACGGGTTAACTTAAATCGTGGGAAATATATATAATAATAACGGGTTAACTTAAATCGTGGGAAATGTATATAATAATAACGGGTTAACTTAAATCGTGGGAAATGTATATAAATAATAACGGGTTAACTTAAATCATGGGAAATATATATAAATAATAACGGGTTAACTTAAATCATGGGAAATATATATAAATAATAACGGGTTAACTTAAATCATGGGAAATATATATAAATAATAACGGGTTAACTTAAATCATGGGAAATATATATAAATAATAACGGGTTAACTTAAATCATGGGAAATATATATAAATAATAACGGGTTAGCTTAAATCATGGGAAATATATATAAATAATAACGGGTTAGCTTAAATCATGGGAAATATATATAAATAATAACGGGTTAACATAAATTATGGGAAATATATATAAATAATAACGGGTTAACTTAAATCATGGGAAATATATATAAATAATAACGGGTTAACATAAATTATGGGAAATATATATAAATAATAACGGGTTAACTTAAATCATGGGAAATATATATAAATAATAACGGTTAACTTAAATCATGGGAAATATATATAAATAATAACGGGTTAACTTAAATCATGGGAAATGTGTATAAATAATAACGGGTTAACTTAAATCATGGGAAATACTTATTAAGTAACTTTCTTTGGTCGTAACATATATCAATATACCATAACATCATTTGGACCGATATTATCTCATTTAAACGAGATAAAAAAAAGTATTGTAAGATATTATCTCGTTTAAACGAGATAAAAAAAAGTATGGCAAGATATTATCTCGTTTAAACGAGTTAAAAAAAAGTATTGCAAGATATTATCTCGTTTAAACGAGATAATATCTCGTTTAAACGAGATAATATCTCGTTTAAACGAGATATTATCTTGTTAAAACGAGATATTATCTCGTTTAAACGAGATAAAAAAAAGTATCGCAAGATATTATCTCGTTTAAACGAGATAAAAAAAAGTATTGCAAGATATTATCTCATTTAAACGAGATAAAAAAAAGTATTGTAAGATATTATCTCGTTTAAACGAGATAAAAAATGTTTGGCAAGATATTATCTCGTTTAAACGAGATAATATCTCGTTTAAACGAGATAATATCTCGTTTAAACGAGATATTATCTTGTTAAAACGAGATATTATCTCGTTTAAACGAGATACAAAAAAGTATCGCAAGATATTATCTCGTTTAAACGAGATAAAAACAAGTATTGCAAGATATTATCTCGTTTAAACGAGATAAAAAAAGTATGGCAAGATATTATCTCGTTTAAACGAGATAAAAAAAAGTATTGCAAGATATTATCTCATTTAAACGAGATTAAAAAAAGTATTGTAAGATATTATCTCGTTTAAACGAGATAAAAAATGTTTGGCAAGATATTATCTCGTTTAAACGAGATAAAAAAAATTATGGCAAGATATTATCTCGTTTAAACGAGATAAAAAAAAGTTTTGCAAGATATTATCTCGTTTAAACGAGATAAAAAAAAGTATGGCAAGATATTATCTCGTTTAAACGAGATAAAAAAAAGTTTTGCAAGATATTATCTCGTTTAAACGAGATAAAAAAAAGTATGGCAAGATAAAAAAAAAGTATCGCAAGTGGGACTTACGGGGCTCCGTACATACCACCTCTCCACCTCGAGATTATTTTCTGAACGCACACCACCTCTCACCTCGAGATTATATTCTTAACGCACACCACCTCTCCGTCTCGAGATTATTTTCTTAACGCACACCACCTCTCATCTCGAGATTATTTTCTGAACGCACACCACCTCTCCGTCTCGAGATTATTTTCTTAACGCACACCACCTCTCATCTCGAGATTATTTCCTGAACGCACACCACCTCTCCGTCTCGAGATTATTTTCTGAACGCACACCACCTCTCACCTCGAGATTATTTTCTGAGCGCACACCACATCTCCACCTCGAGATTATATTCTGAACGCACACCACATCTCCACCTCGAGATTATATTCTGAACGCACACCACATCTCCACCTCGAGATTATTTTCTGAACGCACACCACATCTCCACCTCGAGATTATTTTCTGAGCGCACACCACCTCTCCGTCTCGATATTATTTTCTGATCGCATACCACCTCTCCACCTCGATATTATTTTCTGAATGCATACCACCTCTCCACCTCGAGATTATTTTCTGAACGCACACCACCTCTCCACCTCGAGATTATTTTCTGAACGCACACCACCTCTCCACCTCGAGATTATTTTCTGAACGCACACCACCTCTCCGTCTCGATATTATTTTCTGAACGCATACCACCTCTCCATCTCGAAACCGGAAAGCAATTTGACATCGAGTCTTATAGCAGCGCTACAGTACAAGTACATGTCCAACCATTTTGTACTAAATGGAATGTTTCATCAGTTAAACCAGTTTAAAGTTGAATGGTCTATTGTTAATCTGAGGGGTGTTCAGGAAATATACGCAGACATACAAATATATTACTAGAAATACAGAATAATTCCTATAAATAAGTGGGAAATGTTCAGATAATTAATTCAACAAACGGCTTCTAAACATATCCCAAGTGCACTACTCGTCAATGCGTATTTAGTTAAAAACGGGTTAAATCGAGTACGAGAGGTCAAAGGTCAAATATATATAAATAATAACGGGTTAACTTAAATCATGGGAAATATATATAAATAATAACGGGTTAACTTAAATCATGGGAAATATATATAAATAATAACGGGTTAACTTAAATCATGGGAAATATATATAAATAATAACGGGTTAACTTAAATCATGGGAAATATATATAAATAATAACGGGTTAGCTTAAATCATGGGAAATATATATAAATAATAACGGGTTAACTTAAATCGTGGGAAATATATATAATAATAACGGGTTAACTTAAATCGTGGGAAATGTATATAAATAATAACGGGTTAACTTAAATCATGGGAAATATATATAAATAATAACGGGTTAACTTAAATCATGGGAAATATATATAAATAATAACGGGTTAGCTTAAATCATGGGAAATATATATAAATAATAACGGGTTAACTTAAATCGTGGGAAATATATATAATAATAACGGGTTAACTTAAATCGTGGGAAATGTATATAATAATAACGGGTTAACTTAAATCGTGGGAAATGTATATAAATAATAACGGGTTAACTTAAATCATGGGAAATATATATAAATAATAACGGGTTAACTTAAATCATGGGAAATATATATAAATAATAACGGGTTAACTTAAATCATGGGAAATATATATAAATAATAACGGGTTAGCTTAAATCATGGGAAATATATATAAATAATAACGGGTTAACTTAAATCATGGGAAATATATATAAATAATAACGGGTTAACTTAAATCATGGGAAATATATATAAATAATAACGGGTTAACTTAAATCATGGGAAATATATATAAATAATAACGGGTTAACTTAAATCATGGGAAATATATATAAATAATAACGGGTTAGCTTAAATCATGGGAAATATATATAAATAATAACGGGTTAGCTTAAATCATGGGAAATATATATAAATAATAACGGGTTAACATAAATCATGGGAAATATATATAAATAATAACTCGTCAATGCGTATTTAGTTAAGAACGGGTTAAATCGAGTACGAGAGGTCAAAGGTCAAATATATATAAATAATAACGGGTTAACTTAAATCATGGGAAATATATATAAATAATAACGGGTTAGCTTAAATCATGGGAAATATATATAAATAATAACGGGTTAACTTAAATCGTGGGAAATGTATATAAATAATAACGGGTTAACTTAAATCATGGCAAATATATATAAATAATAACGGGTTAACTTAAATCATGGGAAATATATATAAATAATAACGGGTTAGCTTAAATCATGGGAAATATATATAAATAATAACGGGTTAACTTAAATCGTGGGAAATATATATAATAATAACGGGTTAACTTAAATCGTGGGAAATGTATATAATAATAACGGGTTAACTTAAATAGTGGGAAATGTATATAAATAATAACGGGTTAACTTAAATCATGGGAAATATATATAAATAATAACGGGTTAACTTAAATCATGGGAAATATATATAAATAATAACGGGTTAACTTAAATCATGGGAAATATATATAAATAATAACGGGTTAGCTTAAATCATGGGAAATATATATAAATAATAACGGGTTAACTTAAATCATGGGAAATATATATAAATAATAACGGGTTAACTTAAATCATGGGAAATATATATAAATAATAACGGGTTAACTTAAATCATGGGAAATATATATAAATAATAACGGGTTAACTTAAATCATGGGAAATATATATAAATAATAACGGGTTAGCTTAAATCATGGGAAATATATATAAATAATAACGGGTTAGCTTAAATCATGGGAAATATATATAAATAATAACGGGTTAACATAAATTATGGGAAATATATATAAATAATAACGGGTTAACTTAAATCATGGGAAATATATATAAATAATAACGGTTAACTTAAATCATGGGAAATATATATAAATAATAACGGGATAAAAAAAAGTATTGTAAGATATTATCTCGTTTAAACGAGATAAAAAATGTTTGGCAAGATATTATCTCGTTTAAACGAGTTAAAAAAAAGTATTGCAAGATATTATCTCGTTTAAGCGAGATAATATCTCGTTTAAACGAGATAATATCTCGTTTAAACGAGATATTATCTTGTTAAAACGAGATATTATCTCAAGATATTATCTCGTTTAAACGAGATAAAAAAAAGTATTGCAAGATATTATCTCGTTTAAACGAGATAAAAAAAGTATGGCAAGATATTATCTCGTTTAAACGAGATAAAAAAAAGTATTGGAAGATATTATCTCATTTAAACGAGATAAAAAAAGTATTGTAAGATATTATCTCGTTTAAACGAGATAAAAAAAATTATGGCAAGATATTATCTCGTTTAAACGAGATAAAAAAAAGTTTTGCAAGATATTATCTCGTTTAAACGAGATAAAAAAAAGTATGGCAAGATATTATCTCGTTTAAACGAGATAAAAAAAAGTTTTGCAAGATATTATCTCGTTTAAACGAGATAAAAAAAAGTATGGCAAGATAAAAAAAAAGTATCGCAAGTGGGACTTACGGGGCTCCGTACATACCACCTCTCCACCTCGAGATTATTTTCTGAACGCACACCACCTCTCACCTCGAGATTATATTCTTAACGCACACCACCTCTCCGTCTCGAGATTATTTTCTTAACGCACACCACCTCTCATCTCGAGATTATTTTCTGAACGCACACCACCTCTCCGTCTCGAGATTATTTTCTTAACGCACACCACCTCTCATCTCGAGATTATTTTCTGAACGCACACCACCTCTCCGTCTCGAGATTATTTTCTGAACGCACACCACCTCTCACCTCGAGATTATATTCTGAGCGCACACCACATCTCCACCTCGAGATTATATTCTGAACGCACACCACATCTCCACCTCGAGATTATATTCTGAACGCACACCACATCTCCACCTCGAGATTATTTTCTGAACGCACACCACATCTCCACCTCGAGATTATTTTCTGAGCGCACACCACCTCTCCGTCTCGATATTATTTTCTGATCGCATACCACCTCTCCACCTCGATATTATTTTCTGAATGCATACCACCTCTCCACCTCGAGATTATTTTCTGAACGCACACCACCTCTCCACCTCGAGATTATTTTCTGAACGCACACCACCTCTCCACCTCGAGATTATTTTCTGAACGCACACCACCTCTCCGTCTCGATATTATTTTCTGAACGCATACCACCTCTCCATCTCGAAACCGGAAAGCAATTTGACATCGAGTCTTATAGCAGCGCTACAGTACAAGTACATGTCCAACCATTTTGTACTAAATGGAATGTTTCATCAGTTAAACCAGTTTAAAGTTGAATGGTCTATTGTTAATCTGAGGGGTGTTCAGGAAATATACGCAGACATACAAATATATTACTAGAAATACAGAATAATTCCTATAAATAAGTGGGAAATGTTCAGATAATTAATTCAACAAACGGCTTCTAAACATATCCCAAGTGCACTACTCGTCAATGCGTATTTAGTTAAAAACGGGTTAAATCGAGTACGAGAGGTCAAAGGTCAAATATAGATAAATAATAACGGGTTAACTTAAATCATGGGAAATATATATAAATAATAACGGGTTAACTTAAATCATGGGAAATATATATAAATAATAACGGGTTAACTTAAATCATGGGAAATATATATAAATAATAACGGGTTAACTTAAATCGTGGGAAATATATATAAATAATAACGGGTTAACTTAAATCGTGGGAAATATATATAATAATAACGGGTTAACTTAAATCGTGGGAAATGTATATAAATAATAACGGGTTAACTTAAATCATGGGAAATATATATAAATAATAACGGGTTAACTTAAATCATGGGAAATATATATAAATAATAACGGGTTAACTTAAATCATGGGAAATATATATAAATAATAACGGGTTAGCTTAAATCATGGGAAATATATATAAATAATAACGGGTTAGCTTAAATCATGGGAAATATATATAAATAATAACGGGTTAACATAAATTATGGGAAATATATATAAATAATAACGGGTTAACTTAAATCATGGGAAATATATATAAATAATAACGGTTAACTTAAATCATGGGAAATATATATAAATAATAACGGGATAAAAAAAAGTATTGTAAGATATTATCTCGTTTAAACGAGATAAAAAATGTTTGGCAAGATATTATCTCGTTTAAACGAGTTAAAAAAAAGTATTGCAAGATATTATCTCGTTTAAGCGAGATAATATCTCGTTTAAACGAGATAATATCTCGTTTAAACGAGATATTATCTTGTTAAAACGAGATATTATCTCAAGATATTATCTCGTTTAAACGAGATAAAAAAAAGTATTGCAAGATATTATCTCGTTTAAACGAGATAAAAAAAGTATGGCAAGATATTATCTCGTTTAAACGAGATAAAAAAAAGTATTGCAAGATATTATCTCATTTAAACGAGATAAAAAAAGTATTGTAAGATATTATCTCGTTTAAACGAGATAAAAAAAATTATGGCAAGATATTATCTCGTTTAAACGAGATAAAAAAAAGTTTTGCAAGATATTATCTCGTTTAAACGAGATAAAAAAAAGTATGGCAAGATATTATCTCGTTTAAACGAGATAAAAAAAAGTTTTGCAAGATATTATCTCGTTTAAACGAGATAAAAAAAAGTATGGCAAGATAAAAAAAAAGTATCGCAAGTGGGACTTACGGGGCTCCGTACATACCACCTCTCCACCTCGAGATTATTTTCTGAACGCACACCACCTCTCACCTCGAGATTATATTCTTAACGCACACCACCTCTCCGTCTCGAGATTATTTTCTTAACGCACACCACCTCTCATCTCGAGATTATTTTCTGAACGCACACCACCTCTCCGTCTCGAGATTATTTTCTTAACGCACACCACCTCTCATCTCGAGATTATTTTCTGAACGCACACCACCTCTCCGTCTCGAGATTATTTTCTGAACGCACACCACCTCTCACCTCGAGATTATATTCTGAGCGCACACCACATCTCCACCTCGAGATTATATTCTGAACGCACACCACATCTCCACCTCGAGATTATATTCTGAACGCACACCACATCTCCACCTCGAGATTATTTTCTGAACGCACACCACATCTCCACCTCGAGATTATTTTCTGAGCGCACACCACCTCTCCGTCTCGATATTATTTTCTGATCGCATACCACCTCTCCACCTCGATATTATTTTCTGAATGCATACCACCTCTCCACCTCGAGATTATTTTCTGAACGCACACCACCTCTCCACCTCGAGATTATTTTCTGAACGCACACCACCTCTCCACCTCGAGATTATTTTCTGAACGCACACCACCTCTCCGTCTCGATATTATTTTCTGAACGCATACCACCTCTCCATCTCGAAACCGGAAAGCAATTTGACATCGAGTCTTATAGCAGCGCTACAGTACAAGTACATGTCCAACCATTTTGTACTAAATGGAATGTTTCATCAGTTAAACCAGTTTAAAGTTGAATGGTCTATTGTTAATCTGAGGGGTGTTCAGGAAATATACGCAGACATACAAATATATTACTAGAAATACAGAATAATTCCTATAAATAAGTGGGAAATGTTCAGATAATTAATTCAACAAACGGCTTCTAAACATATCCCAAGTGCACTACTCGTCAATGCGTATTTAGTTAAAAACGGGTTAAATCGAGTACGAGAGGTCAAAGGTCAAATATAGATAAATAATAACGGGTTAACTTAAATCATGGGAAATATATATAAATAATAACGGGTTAACTTAAATCATGGGAAATATATATAAATAATAACGGGTTAACTTAAATCATGGGAAATATATATAAATAATAACGGGTTAACTTAAATCGTGGGAAATATATATAAATAATAACGGGTTAACTTAAATCGTGGGAAATATATATAATAATAACGGGTTAACTTAAATCGTGGGAAATGTATATAAATAATAACGGGTTAACTTAAATCATGGGAAATATATATAAATAATAACGGGTTAACTTAAATCATGGGAAATATATATAAATAATAACGGGTTAACTTAAATCATGGGAAATATATATAAATAATAACGGGTTAGCTTAAATCATGGGAAATATATATAAATAATAACGGGTTAGCTTAAATCATGGGAAATATATATAAATAATAACGGGTTAACATAAATTATGGGAAATATATATAAATAATAACGGGTTAACTTAAATCATGGGAAATATATATAAATAATAACGGGTTAACTTAAATCATGGGAAATATATATAAATAATAACGGGTTAACTTAAATCATGGGAAATGTATATAAATTATAACGGGTTAACTTAAATCATGGGAAATACTTATTAAGTAACTTTCTTTTGTCGTAACATATATCAATATACCATAACATCATTTGGACCGATATTATCTCATTTAAACGAGATAAAAAAAAGTATTGTAAGATATTATCTCGTTTAAACGAGATAAAAAAAAGTATGGCAAGATATTATCTCGTTTAAACGAGTTAAAAAAAAGTAATGCAAGATATTATCTCGTTTAAACGAGATAATATCTCGTTTAAACGAGATAATATCTCGTTTAAACGAGATATTATCTTGTTAAAACGAGATATTATCTCGTTTAAACGAGATACAAAAAAGTATCGCAAGATATTATCTCGTTTAAACGAGATAAAAAAAAGTATTGCAAGATATTATCTCATTTAAACGAGATAAAAAAAAGTATTGTAAGATATTATCTCGTTTAAACGAGATAAAAAAAGTTTGGCAAGATATTATCTCGTTTAAACGAGTTAAAAAAAAGTATTGCAAGATATTATCTCGTTTAAACGAGATAATATCTCGTTTAAACGAGATAATATCTCGTTTAAACGAGATATTATCTTGTTAAAACGAGATATTATCTCTTTAAACGAGATAAAAAAAAGTATCGCAAGATATTATCTCGTTTAAACGAGATAAAAAAAAGTATTGCAAGATATTATCTCGTTTAAACGAGATAAAAAAAGTATGGCAAGATATTATCTCGTTTAAACGAGATAAAAAAAAGTATTGCAAGATATTATCTCATTTAAACGAGATAAAAACAAGTATGGCAAGATATTATCTCGTTTAAACGAGATAAAAAAAATTATGGCAAGATATTATCTCGTTTAAACGAGATAAAAAAAAGTTTTGCAAGATATTATCTCGTTTAAACGAGATAAAAAAAAGTATGGCAAGATAAAAAAAAAAGTATCGCAAGTGGGACTTACGGGGCTCCGTACATACCACCTCTCCACCTCGAGATTATTTTCTGAACGCACACCACCTCTCACCTCGAGATTATATTCTTAACGCACACCACCTCTCCGTCTCGAGATTATTTTCTTAACGCACACCACCTCTCATCTCGAGATTATTTTCTGAACGCACACCACCTCTCCGTCTCGAGATTATTTTCTTAACGCACACCACCTCTCATCTCGAGATTATTTTCTGAACGCACACCACCTCTCCGTCTCGAGATTATTTTCTGAACGCACACCACCTCTCACCTCGAGATTATATTCTGAGCGCACACCACATCTCCACCTCGAGATTATATTCTGAACGCACACCACATCTCCACCTCGAGATTATATTCTGAACGCACACCACATCTCCACCTCGAGATTATTTTCTGAACGCACACCACATCTCCACCTCGAGATTATTTTCTGAGCGCACACCACCTCTCCGTCTCGATATTATTTTCTGATCGCATACCACCTCTCCACCTCGATATTATTTTCTGAATGCATACCACCTCTCCACCTCGAGATTATTTTCTGAACGCACACCACCTCTCCACCTCGAGATTATTTTCTGAACGCACACCACCTCTCCACCTCGAGATTATTTTCTGAACGCACACCACCTCTCCGTCTCGATATTATTTTCTGAACGCATACCACCTCTCCATCTCGAAACCGGAAAGCAATTTGACATCGAGTCTTATAGCAGCGCTACAGTACAAGTACATGTCCAACCATTTTGTACTAAATGGAATGTTTCATCAGTTAAACCAGTTTAAAGTTGAATGGTCTATTGTTAATCTGAGGGGTGTTCAGGAAATATACGCAGACATACAAATATATTACTAGAAATACAGAATAATTCCTATAAATAAGTGGGAAATGTTCAGATAATTAATTCAACAAACGGCTTCTAAACATATCCCAAGTGCACTACTCGTCAATGCGTATTTAGTTAAAAACGGGTTAAATCGAGTACGAGAGGTCAAAGGTCAAATATAGATAAATAATAACGGGTTAACTTAAATCATGGGAAATATATATAAATAATAACGGGTTAACTTAAATCATGGGAAATATATATAAATAATAACGGGTTAACTTAAATCATGGGAAATATATATAAATAATAACGGGTTAACTTAAATCGTGGGAAATATATATAAATAATAACGGGTTAACTTAAATCGTGGGAAATATATATAATAATAACGGGTTAACTTAAATCGTGGGAAATGTATATAAATAATAACGGGTTAACTTAAATCATGGGAAATATATATAAATAATAACGGGTTAACTTAAATCATGGGAAATATATATAAATAATAACGGGTTAACTTAAATCATGGGAAATATATATAAATAATAACGGGTTAGCTTAAATCATGGGAAATATATATAAATAATAACGGGTTAGCTTAAATCATGGGAAATATATATAAATAATAACGGGTTAACATAAATTATGGGAAATATATATAAATAATAACGGGTTAATTTAAATCATGGGAAATATATATAAATAATAACGGGTTAACTTAAATCATGGGAAATATATATAAATAATAACGGGTTAACTTAAATCATGGGAAATGTATATAAATTATAACGGGTTAACTTAAATCATGGGAAATACTTATTAAGTAACTTTCTTTTGTCGTAACATATATCAATATACCATAACATCATTTGGACCGATATTATCTCATTTAAACGAGATAAAAAAAAGTATTGTAAGATATTATCTCGTTTAAACGAGATAAAAAAAAGTATGGCAAGATATTATCTCGTTTAAACGAGTTAAAAAAAAGTAATGCAAGATATTATCTCGTTTAAACGAGATAATATCTCGTTTAAACGAGATAATATCTCGTTTAAACGAGATATTATCTTGTTAAAACGAGATATTATCTCGTTTAAACGAGATACAAAAAAGTATCGCAAGATATTATCTCGTTTAAACGAGATAAAAAAAAGTATTGCAAGATATTATCTCATTTAAACGAGATAAAAAAAAGTATTGTAAGATATTATCTCGTTTAAACGAGATAAAAAAAGTTTGGCAAGATATTATCTCGTTTAAACGAGTTAAAAAAAAGTATTGCAAGATATTATCTCGTTTAAACGAGATAATATCTCGTTTAAACGAGATAATATCTCGTTTAAACGAGATATTATCTTGTTAAAACGAGATAATATCTCTTTAAACGAGATAAAAAAAAGTATCGCAAGATATTATCTCGTTTAAACGAGATAAAAAAAAGTATTGCAAGATATTATCTCGTTTAAACGAGATAAAAAAAGTATTGCAAGATATTATCTCGTTTAAACGAGATAAAAAAAAGTATTGCAAGATATTATCTCATTTAAACGAGATAAAAACAAGTATGGCAAGATATTATCTCGTTTAAACGAGATAAAAAAAATTATGGCAAGATATTATCTCGTTTAAACGAGATAAAAAAAAGTTTTGCAAGATATTATCTCGTTTAAACGAGATAAAAAAAAGTATGGCAAGATAAAAAAAAAAGTATCGCAAGTGGGACTTACGGGGCTCCGTACATACCACCTCTCCACCTCGAGATTATTTTCTGAACGCACACCACCTCTCACCTCGAGATTATATTCTTAACGCACACCACCTCTCCGTCTCTAGATTATTTCTGAGCGCATACCACCTCTCCGTCTCGAGATTATTTTCTGAACGCACACCACCTCTCCGTCTCGAGATTATTTTCTTAACGCACACCACCTCTCATCTCGAGATTATTTTCTGAACGCACACCACCTCTCCGTCTCGAGATTATTTTCTGAACGCACACCACCTCTCACTTCGAGATTATATTCTGAGCGCACACCACATCTCCACCTCGAGATTATATTCTGAACGCACACCACATCTCCACCTCGAGATTATATTCTGAGCGCATACCACCTCTCACCTCGAGATTATATTCTGAGCGCACACCACATCTCCACCTCGAGATTATATTCTGAACGCACACCACATCTCCACCTCGAGATTATATTCTGAACGCACACCACATCTCCACCTCGAGATTATTTTCTGAATGCACACTACCTCTCACCTCGAGATTATTTTCTGAGCGCACACCACCTCTCCGTCTCGATATTATTTTCTGATCGCATACCACCTCTCCACCTCGATATTATTTTCTGAATGCATACCACCTCTCCACCTCGAGATTATTTTCTGAACGCACACCACCTCTCCGTCTCGATATTATTTTCTGAACGCATACCACCTCTCCATCTCGATATTATTTTCTGAATGCATACCACCTCTCCACCTCGAGATTATTTTCTGAACGCACACCACCTCTCCGTCTCGATATTATTTTCTGAACGCACACCACCTCTCCACCTCGATATTATTTTCTGAATGCATACCACCTCTCCACCTCGAGATTATTTTCTGAACGCACACCACCTCTCCGTCTCGATATTATTTTCTGAACGCATACCACCTCTCATCTCGAGATTGTTTTCTGAACGCACACAACCTCTCCACCTCGAGATTATTTTCTGAACGCATACCACCTTTCACCTCGAGATTATATTCTGAACGCACACCACCTCTCACCTCGAGATTATATTCTGAACGCACACCACATCTCCATTCGCCATGTGAGACATCATTACGGGGTATCACAAAACACACGGACAGAGTTGCGATTACATCAGAGCACTACGTCATGAAAATAATGTTCTGGATATAGCCGTATACGCTGAATGGATATCATGGTATAGCTAGTTGAATGACAGTGTAGTCAGTGTGAAGAGTATACCTAAAATCGAGTTGAGTGCGGAATAAATATGATACTGGTTCACCCCGGGTTATATAGGTATATAGTCCTGCTTGTATGATATGATGTTGGTGGGTCATGCTGAATTGCTATGATAATGATGGGGCAAACTGTATCTATATATTTTTTCTAAAGTTGTAAGTTTGCGGTGTTTGACAACTACCGGCTAAATGGAAAAAAGCTAGTGTCGGCATGAACATATATCATTTTAAATATTTTAATCGTGACCGCGCATGTTTTTGCAAAACCGAAACGACGGGAATAGCCCTAACAACAAAGAATGTCATTATTAAATTGTTTACAACATATATATATATATGTATTTGAATGATTTATAAACATAATTGTTATTTATCCATTCGTTCATATTAGCCAAAGACCTTGAAATTAACAAATTTAGAAACAAAATAGCCGCTTGGACTAACAGCAACATATCTATTCAGCAGGACCCACCAGCACCATATCAATTCAGCAGGACCAGTTAACCAGGGGTGTGATTTGTAGTTTGCTACGATCCTACCGCTCGAATAAATAACAGCAACTTTAAATGTACTTTCTTCATCCGACATCGAATATTGCAGCATATATCGACTAAATTGTCACTACAACCATACTAACTTGGTACACAGTGGTCAACCGGTGGCGATGAAGGGGCGTGGTAATCCAGACAAACACAGACTCCGCCCACACACTCCAATCCCGCCGCAGCGCATGTCTGATAGCAATAATCGCCGAGTATTTGTCCTAAAACAACACAAAACTACTTATCAAATTAGCAGGGTTGCCCGGGTAAAAAGTAACAATTATTTAATGTTTTATATTATTTAACAAATATACATAAGAATTTGGTTGAATATTGTTTTGCATTCTTTATCAGCGCCAAAATTACCCGTCGTCAGATGCCCCGCTACCAAACAGTATTCGGACGGCGTCCCTGTCAAGATGCAAAAATGGCGAAACATGGAGATGACTCCGTGCGGTTAGATGTTAAGTTGGCGACACATTTAGCCATGTTGGTACACCGACCTCCATTTCTGACGTTGACAGCACTCTTTTGAGAAGTTTAAACCACACCATTCGAAGCATCATTTCATGGTGACGCCTGTTTGCATGACAATCGGAGTAACAAAATGAGTTATACACTTTTTTTGTTCTCCCAAAATCTCCATTCTTGTCCCCAATTGTGTCACGTTGGAAAATTAAAACTACACAGATATATAGACCTCATACATCACGGAGATGTCTATGTAGAAGTTTGGAGAAAATCCGCGATATTTTATAAAAGTTGGTACTCAACCTCACCCATGACTCCGATGGTGACACGTTGTCAACCTGTATTTCTATTTATTATGAGGTGACATTAAAGGCACGGGCGGCGTTCGTTTCAGAAATATTTATATTTGTACAAATCGCCATCAACAGAAGGAACATCAAAATATATACAGTTCCGCTCATATGCCAAACATAATCAGCGCGTAAATAGTATATGTCGTCAAGACGTACGATGGTGTACGTAAGTAAGAGCCTGCTCCTGTTACAGCAGTTGTACTTCTGTTTTCATAACACAGCGCAATTCTATTGGTTAAACACACAAAATTGATACAAACGCTCTTTGTTATTTCCATATCAGGAAAACAGTAACAAATAACGCTCTTTATGTTTACCATATCCGGATCTAGACAAAAGCCAGGAAACGTTACGTTTTTCTGCTTTTGTTTACACAACAAAGGGGAAACATGACAATAACATACTGTTTATGCCATATTTCTGATTGGCATAAGAACAAAGTCTGTCTACATCTTACTATTCCTTCTGTTTATGGCGGTTTTTGACGGAGGTGAATATTTTAACAGCATGCCCACTGCCAACGCCGCCCGTATCTTTAACACCAGACAATGACTTATTGCATAATCAGTGCAACTGAATCAAATGATGTGTATGCTAAAAACACCTGCATCAGTTAACACATGCTCTGCAACCATCACACACACTGTCCCATTAGGTTTACTCTTACGTGGTTTGATAGCACCTTATTGCAGAATATGATGTGTCTTACTTTTTATCGTTTTTTATCATTTTCTCTTATATTCTTTATCAATTTTTATCATTTTGTCTTACATTCTATAACAAATGTTACCATTTGTTCTTATATTCTTTAACAATTTTTTTATATTTATATTTTTTTTCTCACATTTTTTAACAACTGTATTATTTCTTATCATTGTTTTCTTACAATCTTTATCAAATTTTTCTTACATTCTTTAACAATTGTTATCATTTATTACCATTATTTCTTACATTATTCAACAATTTTTTTTATGGTCGACTCGAATTTGTAAGAGAGGCATTGGCGCATGGGTTTTCGCAAAAATTCAGGAAGCTCCACTCATGAAATGGTTAAATTTAATTAACCAGCGAATATTCGCGATCTGAGTTCCAACTTCTTGTCCTAATTGAATTTTTTTATGTTTCGAGATAATTATTTTTTAAGTTTGGAAATTTGGTGCTAATACACCTGATGGATTATAATGGTCACCCTAACATCAACATGTAGAGCAATATATATTCTTTCAATCAAACCACTCCATATTGATAAGTGAGTGACACAACTTCCTTTACATAAAAAAAATATGAATGTGATATGTGCACTTGGAACAATGTGGAACACAACTGGGCCTTAAAGGCACTGGCGGCGTTCGTTGCAGAAATATTCATATTTGTTCAAATCGCCATCAACAGGAGGAATATTAAAATATATATAGTTTTGCTCATATGCCAAACATAATCAGCGCGTAACTAGTATATTGTCGTCAAGACGTACACTGGTGTACGTAAACAAGAACCTGCTCGTGTTACAGAAGTTTTGCTTCTGTTTACATAACACAACGCAATTATATTGGTTAATCACACACAAATGATATAAACGCTCTTTATTATTTCCATGTCAGGAAAACAGTAACAAATAACACTCTTTATGTTTACCATATCCAGATCTAAACAAAAGCCAGGTTCTGTAACGTTTTTTGCTTTTGTTTGCATAACAAGGGAAGAACATTTGACAATAACATACTGTTTATGCCATATTTCTTATTGGTATAAGAACAAGGTCTGTCTATATGTTACTATTCTTTCTGTTTATGGGGGTTTTTGACGGAGCTGAATATTTTAACAGCATGCCCACCGCCAACGCCGCCCGTATCGTTAAGAATCTATTGTAGCATTTTTGATTTTTGTAGTTACGTTCAGGGCCAAACCGTTCTACCTGCCACTCAAAACAATATAACAACATGGAAATCATAAAAACATCCTGGTCGACTTATCCCATATGCTTATATTTGTAATACGTTTCCATATGGAGCTCTTGGAATTTTATTACAACCTAAACATGACTGGTTTTAATTATCTGTAAGTTATCCCTAATTTGTATAGCACTAGACTCGTACCACTGACTAGAAATATTTAAATTATACCATTAAATGAGTCGCATAATGTAGATGACTATAGGTTGGATGGGTGATGTCTTAATCTTGAAATCACAATGCTAAAATTATTATTGTTTTAGGATCGATCAAATAATTATATATCACACAACATCAATAGAAGAGAGGATAATGTGTGTAGACTGTGAACATGTAATCATTAATTGGCTATTAAAAAGGATGCACGTACAACCACCGACGCCATCGGGACATCGACTATGTATATTCGTTCCGATGACGACGTAGAAGACGAAAATCGCTTTCCTTTAAATACAGTGCTTATCGCACCCACGCCTAGAGCCCATAAACATTAAGAAGATACATTTCCAATACTTCAAAAGCATGACCCTAAACGGACAGCTTGTCAGAAACATGTCCAACAATATTCCAAATATATGCAATTAATAGACAGAACACAACGCGCATCTTAATCGAGACTCTTTTATCGAATGAGTTGCGGATGGCGCAAGGATATATTTGTCGTCCGCAACGAGTTCGATAAAAGATTCGAGATTATGATGCAAGTTGTGTTCTGTATTTATTCTACACCGTTCAGTCAGATAAGTTCAATCCATTAATGTCACCTTCATTGTTACTATAGCTACCTTTATTGTGATTTAAGTCTGACAAATAACCAGTAATTATGGAGGGATCACCGGAAGCGGATGATCGACGTAATGTACGTCATCTTTCATGGCGACAACGTCAACCAGAATAGTTCCGGCTTGTATTCCACTAGAGGTATACACTAATATGTATTCAATGGCTGGGGTTCCGTTGAATACATGTGACTCACGCCAATGGGTGTGGAATAAAATTTGTCATACGATCTGCGTATTATTCTCGGCAGGCGATGAGCATCGCATTCCTCTTAGATGCCACCAATTCTGGAACCTTAGAAGTTAGACAAACATTTGTATTAATTGTGGTGCTCCACTTATATATAAGTTTGGTAGAAATCGGCGACAAAATATTTATTATTTTTGCACCCCACCAACTGTCACCCGAGCAACGCTGCTTTAAACCACAGATAAAAGTTCGGTGGAAATCAGCGACAACATTCCACAAAATTAAAGAGCCAATTTTACAGATCAACATTTCAAGGTCAACGTATTTTGTGGGATGTTATTAGCAGGCTTTTTGAGATACAAATTCAACAAAAAGTAGCATTTGACCTTTCTCCACATATGGATGCTGTATAATCCATTTCTTATGGCATGAAAACACTGAAATTAATACTTAACTCCTGACACAGGTAAAGTTCATGAAATGATTTTCATAGAGCAGTTTCGCCTTGACAAGCCACAACGTTCAACACGGCACGGTCATGGTAATCATATGCCAATGGACATGTTTATGAACATAACAGCTACTTGAAGCAAAAGGCCCGTTCTGATTCGTTACTCGCTCCAATTTGATATTATATGAGTTACCCCTAGATGCCTCATACATCACATGTATTTGATATTATATGAGTTCTCCCTAGATGCCTCATACATTACATGTATTTGATATTATATGAGTTATCCCTAGATGCCTCATACATTACATGTATTTGACACTTACTATTCGTCGCATGATAATATTAATTCCTAACTCCTAAATATTGTTATGGAAGAAAATACCATTTGAAAATTTTGACATTTTGAAAACTCATTTTCATCATATCTGAGCAACCAAACTGTTGAATGTTCGTTGTATAGGCACATATTTGGTCACGCTACATGCACATAACCATATAGGTTTAAATAAAGCAGATTTTTAGTGATTTTTAACTGGAGATAGAACATTGTTTCGAAGAAATTTGTTCTATTGTTTTCAGCTTTTTAGATTAGCACTGATATAACACACTTATCACTGATGTAACACAATTACCAATGATTAGCACACTTATCACTGATATAACACACTTATCACTGATATAACACACTTATCACTGATATAACACACCTATCACTGATTAGCACTGATATAACACACTTATCACTGATATAACACACTTATCACTGATATAACACACCTATCACTGATATAACACAATTATCACTGATATAACACACTTATCACTGATTAGCACTGATATAACACACTTGTCACTGATTAGCACTGATATAACACACTTGTCACTGATTAGCACAGATATAACACACCTATCATTGATATAACACACTTATCACTGATTATCACTGATATAACACACTTATCACTGATTATCACTGATATAACACACTTATCACTGATATAATACACCTATCACTGATATAACACACTTATCACTGATATAAAACACTTATCACTGATTAGCACTGATATAACACACATATCACTGATATAACACACTTGTCACTGATTAGCACTGATATAACACGCTTATCACTGATATAACACACCTATCACTGATATAACACACTTATCACTGATATAACACACTTATCACTGATATAACACACATATCACTGATTAGCACTGATATAACACACCTATCAGTGATGTAACACACTTATCACTGATGTTACACACGTATCACTGATTAGCACTGATATAACACACCTATCACTGATAAAACACACTTATCACTGATGTAACACACTTATCACTGATTAGCACTGATATAACACACTTATCACTGATGTAACACACTTATCACTGATTAGCAATGATATAACACACTTGTCACTTATTAGCACTGATATAATACACTTATCACTGATATAACACACTTATCACTGATATAACAAACTTATCACTGATATAACAAACTTATCACTGATATAACACACTTATCACTGATATAACTCACTGATCACTGATATAACACAGTAATCACTGATATAACACAGTTATCACTGATTAACACTGGTATAACACACCTATCACTGATATTACACACGTATCACTGATGTAACACACGTATCACTGATTAGCACTGATATAACACACCTATCACTGATATAACACACTTATCACTGATGTAACACACATATCACTGATTAGCACTGATGTAACACACATATCACTGATTATCACTGATATAACACACATATCACTGATATAACAAACTTATCACTGATATAACACACTTATCACTGATGTAACACACATATCACTGATTAGCACTGATATAACACACATATCACTGATATTACACACGTATCACTGATGTAACACACGTATCACTGATTAGCACTGATATAACACACCTATCACTGATATAACACACTTATCACTGATGTAACACACATATCACTGATTAGCACTGATGTAACACACATATCACTGCTTATCACTGATATAACACACATATCACTGATATAACAAACTTATCACTGATATAACACACTTATCACTGATATAACACACTTATCACTGATATAACTCACTGATCACTGATATAACACAGTTATCACTGATATAACACAGTTATCACTGATTAACACTGGTATAACACACCTATCACTGATAAAACACATTTATCACTGATGTAACACACATATCACTGATTATTACTGATATAACACACATATCACTGATATTACACACTTATCACTGATGTAACACACATATCACTGATTAGCACTGATATAACACACATATCACTGATATAACACACTTATCACTGATGTAACACACATATCACTGATTATTACTGATATAACACACATATCACTGATATTACACACTTATCACTGATGTAACACACATATCACTGATTAGCACTGATATAACACACATATCACTGATATAACACACGTATCACTGATATAACACACTTATCACTGATTAGCACTGATATAACACACTTGTCACTGATTAGCACTGATATAACACACTTGTCACTGATTAGCACAGATATAACACACCTATCATTGATATAACACACTTATCACTGATTATCACTGATATAACACACTTATCACTGATATAACACACCTATCACTGATATAACACACTTATCACTGATATAACACACTTATCACTGATATAACACACATATCACTGATTAGCACTGATATAACACACATATCACTGATATAACACACTTGTCACTGATTAGCACTGATATAACACGCTTATCACTGATATAACACACCTATCACTGATATAACACACTTATCACTGATATAACACACTTATCACTGATATAACACACATATCACTGATTAGCACTGATATAACACACATATCACTGATGTAACACACTTATCACTGATGTAACACACGTATCACTGATTAGCACTGATATAACACACCTATCACTGATATAACACACTTATCACTGATGTAACACACATATCACTGATTAGCACTGATGTAACACACATATCACTGATTATCACTGATATAACACACATATCACTGATATAACAAACTTATCACTGATATAACACACTTATCACTGATGTAACACACATATCACTGATTAGCACTGATATAACACACATATCACTGATATTACACACGTATCACTGATGTAACACACGTATCACTGATTAGCACTGATATAACACACCTATCACTGATATAACACACTTATCACTGATGTAACACACATATCACTGATTAGCACTGATGTAACACACATATCACTGATTATCACTGATATAACACACATATCACTGATATAACAAACTTATCACTGATATAACACACTTATCACTGATATAACACACTTATCACTGATATAACTCACTGATCACTGATATAACACAGTTATCACTGATATAACACAGTTATCACTGATTAACACTGGTATAACACACCTATCACTGATAAAACACATTTATCACTGATATTACACACTTATCACTGATGTAACACACATATCACTGATTAGCACTGATATAACACACATATCACTGATATAACACACTTATCACTGATGTAACACACATATCACTGATTATTACTGATATAACACACATATCACTGATATTACACACTTATCACTGATGTAACACACATATCACTGATTAGCACTGATATAACACACATATCACTGATATAACACACTTATCACTGATATAACACACCTATCACTGATAAAACACACTTATCACTGATGTAATACACGTATCACTGATTAGCACTGATATACACAATTATCAATGATTAGCACTGATATAACACACCTATCACTGATGTAACACCCGGATTTCGACCCGGATTTCGACCCGGATTTAGGTGTCTTTTTACCGGATTTCGACCCGGATTCGGGTATGAATTTCATGCATGTTTTATCACACATTTAACCCATTAAAAGCCGTTTCTGACACGCGGAAACTTTATTCACAAAAATATATTTTGCGGTCAATTTGATGGTATGGGTGGGCGGCCCGCCCTAAATATCCATAGAAACACCCCGAGAACGGTAAGAATTTCGGCGAATTTTACGGCATGAGTGATTACCCACACCAAATACCCACTAGAAACGGCCCCACCCCGGGGGATACAACTCCGAGATGGTGAAATCTGGTATGGACCATGTTCGAGAACGGCAAGGATTTACGCGAATTTGATGATTTGAGTGGGTGGCCCGCCCCAAATACTCCAAATACCCCAAATATAAACACCCACACCCATAACCCGGGGTACCAGCCGGGGGTGGAAATGGGGAATGGACCATTTTGAGGAACGGTAATGATTTCGGCCAATTTGGGTTATGATTAGGTGGCCCGCCCCCAAATACCCACCCTCACCCGGGCCACCCACCCATACTGTCAAAATGGCCAAAATCCTCACCTTTCTCGAAAATGGTCCATGTCCCATTTTCACACCTCGGGGTGGTACCCCCGGCGTGAGGGGTGGTGTGTTTGTATGGGGTATTTGGGGCGCGCTACCCACCCATTCCGTCAAATTGACCGAAAGACAATTTGCGAATAAGGAATACAATTGTCCATACCCCATGTTCACCCCCTCGGTTGGTACCCCAGGGTTGACGGTGGGGTTTTTCTATGGGATATTTGGAGCGGGCCACCAACCCATGCCATCAAATTGGTCGAAATCCTTACCGTTCTCAAAAATGGCCCATACTCCGTGTTCACCCCCTCAGGGTGGTACCACCCCCTTCCCCGGTGAGGGCTGGGGTGTTTCTATTGGGTATTTGGGCGTACTACCAACCGATGCCGTCAAATTTACCGAAAGAGACAATTTTCCGAATAAGGAATATGGAATAAGTTACAAAAGTCATGTTCGTGTCGAACATGTCAAACGGATCAGTCTGATCCCCCATGCTCTCTGTCGCCAAAGCGACCACCGAGCGAGCGGATTGCAAAAAAACTATATAGCAAGAAAGCATCCATCGTGCACATTGGCATATTTGCTAGCAGTTATCTCATAAGTACCGTCATTGACGCCACCCCCCCCCCCCAATTCCACTGAGACTCTGGTATATGTACATAAACTGCACAGTGACAAACGCCCCAAGTATAGACACCTCCCCCAATTCAATTGAAATACTCCCATACAAATTAATACTGGGCGAAAAACTCGACCGAATAATAAAACCAACCAAACTAGGTTTTAGTAAGACCTGGGGGAGGGTGGTTTTACTTTGATGTTTAAAAAAAAATATTTGAAGATATATTTTCGAGACGAGACGTATGGTACGGATAAATCAGATACAGCTGGACGTCTCCTGATGATCATATCACAACAAACAATTAGCGACATCAGCAGAACTTGACCACGCCAATAAAACCTAGTTTTAATTTAAATCGAATTCCAAAAACTAAAATTGAGTTTATCACAAAACTCGGTTTAACTGCTCTAAAACCTAGTTTTACTCCCGTAAAACCTAGTTTTACTACAGTTTTACTACTGGTTTAAACTAGAGTAAAACCAGGTCTAGAATAAATACTAGTCTAAACCAGAGATGCCGATTTGAACCCAATTGGTGTTAGCCATGAATTATTGGTAATTGGAAATATCATGATATGCAATAGCTCAACCTTTCCTCCCGAAAATTCGCACACTTTGGTCCGAATCGGCATCTCCAGTTTAGACCTAGTTTAAACTACCAGTTTAAACTGGGTTTTAGTAGTAAAACCAAGTTTTTCTCCACCACTGGGACGACATAGATTTGGTCGAATGTGTTAGCTGTGGGCCACACTTGTCCAATTGCAAGGGTAGGAGGCGTGGATATGTCTGTTTATTATGGCTACTTGTCAATGCATTGTCCGGTCACGCGACCTGTTGTCGCTATCTAATCTCCTGATCAGGTGAATAACCCGTGCGCTTTGAGAAATCAGGACGAATGCACGGTCTGTTGTATACCGGTTAGATATTATCTAATATCATGGACGAACATGACTTTTGGAACTCAAAAATATCTCTTGAGGGCATGGGTGGGGACCCGCCACAAATACCCCATAGAAACACCACCACCCCGGGGTACCACCATCCGGACGGGTGAAAATGGGTTATGGACCATTTTAGAGAACGGTAAGAATTTAGGCTAATTAATTTGGCAGCAGGAGTGGGTGGCATGATCAAAATACACCATAGAACCCCCCACCCACCACTCACCGGGGGGAGCCACCCGATGAGGTGGAAATTTGGTACGCCCAAATACCGAATAGAAACATCAGAGCCCTCACCCCCGGGGAAGGGTACATCAAATACATCCGGGCGGGGTGGGGTGTGTTACCACCCGAGGGGTGAAGATGGAATATGAACCATGTTCGAGAACGGTAAGGATTTCGGCCAAAGTGACGACAGGGGTGTTTGGCCCGCTCCAAATATCCTCTAGAAACACCATACCCTCATCCCTGGAGGGTACCACCCTGCTGGGGTGAAAATAGGGTATGGAGCATTGTATTCATTATTCGCAAAAAACATGCCTCTGTCGGTCAATATTACGGCATGTGTAGGTGGCCCGCCCCAAATACCCCATAGAAACACCCCACCCCTCACCGGGTGTCGAAATTGGGTATGTACCGTTATCGAGAACGGTAAGGATTTCGGCCAATATGACGGCATTGGTGGGCGGCCCGCCCTCAAATATAGTACATAGAAACTCCCCACCCCACCGCGGGTGGTTCTACCCGAGCGGGTGAAAATGGGGTATGGACCCCGGGTGTGGGTTGGCCCATATAAAAATGTACCTGGGTAAATCCACCCAGGTTTTTTGGGCCGAAACCCAGGTAAAAATCTATCTACCAAGACATCCACCAACCATCAAGACCCCGCGAAACCTGGGTTTTACCATGATTTACCCACCTGAAACTGGATAAAAACCCTGGTATGGGTAAACCTGGGTGTAATTACCCAGGTGACCACACCCAGGTGTACCCTACCTGGGTGTTTCCCACCCAGGTCTACCCTGGTGTTTCCTACCTGGGTGTTTCCCCACCCAGGTGTACCATGGTGTTATTTAACCAGGTGTACCCTGGTGTTTCCTACCTGGGTGTTTCCCATCCAGGTTACCTTGGTGTTATTCACCCAGGTGTACCCTGGTGTTTCCTACCTGGGTGTTTCCCACCCAGGTGTACCTTGGTGTTATTCACCCAGGTGTACCCTGGTGTTTCCTACCTGGGTGTTTCCCACCCAGGTGTACCTTGGTGTTATTCACCCAGGTGTACCCTGGTGTTTCCTACCTGGGTGTTCCCCACCCAGGTGTACCTTGATGTTTCCAACCCAGGTATACCTTGGTGTTTTTTTTTACGCCGGTGTACCTTGGTGTTTTCTTACCCAGGTGGATTTCCCATTGAGATGCACCTGGGTTAGAAAACCCCAAGGTACACCCAGGTAAGGAAACACCAAGGTACACCTGGGCAGGAAAACACCAAGGTACACCTGGGTAAGAAAACACCAAGGTACACCTGGGTAAGAAAACACCAAGGTACACCTGGGTAAGAAAACACCAAGGTACACATGGGTAGGAAACACCAAGGAACACCTGGGTGAATAACACCAAGGTACAACTGGGTGGGGATACCAAAGTGAAATGATGAGGATGACAATGAAGTAGATTTTGATGGGATGCAGGGGTATTGTTATCAATGGAGTTGTTTTAGTATAATAGAACATTAAGGAAACTGATTGTGCAGCAATACAAGTTTATTCAAGGACAACAAACTAACTAAAGATAAAATACATGTATAGAAACACATGTAATATATAAATATATAAACTCATTAAACTGCATGGGTTAAAACTTACTGACAACAAGAGTTGGGTTAAAATTTTGATTAAAAAACACTTGCAAAGTCCCTCTTCATACATGTATATGGTATGTTAGGCAAGTTACATGTACATGTAGTTGCAATGTATACTAGTACCGGTACATGACATACCGGTGGACACAAAAATCATTATTTTAGTTCCAATGTCATTTACCAGAATACATGTACATGTTGTACCTTGCAACTACATCTACAGTGAGGTAGTTTTGTCTCATTTAAACTTTCTAAATGGGTTTCTCCCTTTGAATGACATAACTAATGTGAGTATACACATGAGCTGTGGTGTGAAATACACACCAAAAAATTATTTCTTAGTCTGAGGACATGTTTCCCGTCATTATCTTACTGCTTACAAATATAGATTTGTAATAATGTGCTGTAATGCTCCAGAAATAGTCATATTTTGTCCTGGTTCATAAGAACATATTATTTCTTAGTGTTAGAAGGACATGTTGTCTGATATTATTTGACTCATAAACCCCCAAATGTACATGTAAACAGAACATTCGGGAAAGAGACACACCATCTTTATCCTGTTTTATATCAGTACTAAGTAGCAATATTGATCAGATAGCAAAATATGCTATAAATAGATTTCAGATGGTAGAGATTAAACAATCACATTAATTGCACCAACTCGAAACAGTTAACATACCCTGTAGAATACAGACTATGATCAAGGAGGGTGTCACACACACCCCCACCCCGCTTTGGTATGTGATATTCAAGCCATTTTCAGGTGGTATGCTATATACATGTACATACCCAATGTTATCTGGTACTAGGATTTCACACGGCAATATAACCGGCATTCACGATTCAGCAAAAAGGCTAGTATGCAGATATAATAGCAGAAAATTATACAAATTTTGAGTATTTTCCAGCTTAAACAGACCCAAGTGATATATTTTTATCTAATTCAGTCTAATGGCTCTTGATATGTTGATGTTTTGGATACTATTTCAGCAAATGTGAGAAAAGGTGGCTTCTTTGGGGCATCAGCTTGTCTGAAAAATATATCAAGGTCCCCTAAATCCGATACTACATTTCAGAACAATCCAACCAGTGTCCCATGATATGGTGGATAATAAACTATCATACCAAATTTGATTCAGATTTGATCACACAAACTAAAATTATGATGCGGAAACCAGAAATTAACACGATTCTAAGTCGAAAAAGGGCCATAACTCTCGCAAAAATGAGCGGAGCACACCTATATTCGAACTTGACCTGTATTTTGGTCTGATAAACTTACATACCACATTTGGTTCAGATATGATCACACAAACTGAAGTTATCATCCGGAAACCTACAATTTTCAAAGTTTAAATGTCTATTAGGCGACACCAATTTTTAAGTCTGGTTTACGAACATGTGGGCTGATGTGGGGAGAAAAAAAGTAGATGCAGGAGGGGAAAAAAATAAAATAAAAAAATTGTCCCCCCCCCCCAATTTATATCAAGTAAATCTTGAAATTTTACATAAATTTTACAAAAATTGTGAAAAAAAACTTTTCGAATGAAATTCTGAACCAAACAAGACATTTCTTGTCATGAAATACATGAAAATATGGATCTGCAAATGATCATAAGCAGAACCGGATGCGACAGCACATGAAAATCAGTACGCGTGTAAAAAAAATTGGGACAAACAAGTAAAAGAAAATTTCATGAAATGGAAAAAAAGTTGTAGGAGGTGTTCGTAAACCGGACTTAAAAATTGGTGTCGCCTTATGTGTATATAACTCATATAGCTAACTATTAAAGGTGCTCAATCAGATTCGATGGTCCCCATATAATTAGATTCCAACAACAACATTTTTTTTAGAAATGCTGCTTCAGTAATATCAGAATCGATTAATTGCCCAAAAATAATGCTAACCACTGTCAACTACATGTATAGTATAAAATCGCCTGATACGTTATATTTATCAACATGCTGTTCGACGAAGTTTGACCTTATTATCAACACAAAGCCTCTTCATTTTAGAGTTATCCATCTTCATCCGCAATTTGGTCTGAGACCGTCGGCTCGTCAAATTTTTCTGGGCCACTATTAAGTATCGATGGTGATAAATATTAAAATTTCTAAAATTGATATCTAATAACTCTGAGCTTTGATACATGTAGGTGGGTCCCTCGACTTGATTAAAATATTTTTACCCCCCCCCCCGATTCCATATACATGTATATGTAAATAGCAAATGAGGGGCACTTAATCGGATTATGCATCTTTAAACTGTATTTGAATTTAAAGATGCATAATCTGATTAAGGGCCCCCTGAATTAATGCTCGCACATTACTCTTTATTTGGACTTGGGGGGTAAAAGATATTTGGTACGAGTCGAGGAACCCACCACCTATCAAAGCTCAGAGTTATTAGATATCAATTTTTGAAATATACTATTTTTCACGATCAAGAATTAATAGTGGCCCACGGTCTCGGACCAAATTTCAGATGAAGATGGATAACTCTAAAATCAAGAGGCTTTCTGTTGATAATAAGGCCAAATTTTGTAGAACAACATGTTGATAAATAACATATGTCAGGCAATTGTATACTTTAGTTGACAGTGGTTAGCATTATTTTAGGGCAATTAATCAATTCTGATAACGTAACTGAAGCAGCCTTTCTAAATACAAATGTATGATGTTGGAATCTGATTATATGGGTATCATCGAACCGGATTGAGTACCTTTAAAATGAACTGTATCCAGTATAAACATGTTAAACCTGATAATTAATTAGAGCATGCAGTCCCTGTTGACATGCGGTATCCGCTGGTAATCTTACCACAGTGTGTTAACTGTGATAACCAAGTTAATTGTTTTTACCACAAAAATTCTGAATTCTATCTAGACATTTTGAAACAATAAAAAAAAATTCTGGTGTAATTACAATGTCAACTTTAATTCATATAAACATCGCATGAAAAATACAGCCTAACTGCAAATGTGAGGTGGACCACATTCTGCGGCGGTATAACTGACTGCGGTTGATCGCATGAACACGCCTGAATACTGCAGTAATACCCGAGTAATATAAGGCGAGTTGATTAATTAAAGCATAGCTGTAATTTTACATGTATGTTCTATAGACTTTGTTGGGAAAGAGAATATAGCTGTGCGACAATGTTAATCCTGATGAGCTAAGTTAGAAATTTTTCAATCGAAACCTCATAAAAAAAAATATAAATTCAGTTCTCAATTTTCGAACACTTCTAGGAAATTGTTCAAAAATATTGTTAAAAGATGCCCATTCGATTTGACACTGTAAATATACCCTGTTCAAGTGTTCCTGCTAATGTGCTATGATGCGGTTGGGTCCTGCTTAATTGCTATGAATTGCACTACCCGCATCATAGCAATTCAGCAGGACCACCAGCATCATAGCATATTAGCAGGACCACTTGGCCAGTGGTAAAATAGTTTGTTTTCCATACGGATATGTGTTTTCAAATAATCATGTAATGATATCTAACATACATGTATATGATCCCATTTATAGGTTTTATTCATCACGGCCAGATAAACTTTGTATACAGACAGTTTTACCAAACTTAGAAATTTTATTAGGTGCTTTCATTGTAGCTGTAATTACTAGTATTAAAAGAGTGCTCAATGAAGTTTGTTTTATCATTTATGCTCATTTGGAATTTGGATGCTATTTAATTCTGTTTATCTATATAATTGGCTGCACTGCTAAATTTTGACTCATTTCAGTCATTTGATGTCAGTACATGTAGTTGTCCATCGAAATGGCGAACACAACCAAAGACAAATTAGAAGAGGAAAGACAACAAATACATTTGATGTGCACTAAAACAGATACAGTAGTGCCCTAAGAAATCGACCCCTTAACCACAGCAGAATTATGTGTAACTTTCAGGATTTAGTCGGATATATGGCTTGTTGCCATTCATCGGAAAGCTCTCCCCGAGTTTAATACCCGTAATTCTGCTGTGGTTAAGGAGTCGATTAATTAGAGCATTACTGTAGTTACAAATGTATGTCTAGCCTCCTGTTGTGTCACTAATAAAATCTTTAATTCACATACGGTACACATGTACATGTACATGTACTATATACCCGTTCAAGCGTTTACAAGTGTCAGTCATCGAGAAACTGACCAAAAGTTTTGGTAGTATATAATATAGGCTAGCACTGCACTTGGGCTACATGTACATGTACTGTAAGTGATTATAATGTACTATTTTTATATTCTGCTGTGAAAGTGTTGCTGAATGAAATTTAAGTTTACCCCGATATTCTAAGTCCGCTCGACTAAGATGGGTTTTTTCTCGAAAACAGATATCTGAATATACATGACTTTTTGTACGTCTTCCACTGGTTGGTATTCCCTCTAAAATGACTAATTTTAACTGATTAGATTAGCCCTGGTATGGAAAACTCTAACTGTTATAGCCCGATGAGCGGTTTACTGCCAACAGCGGTGATGATATATATGATGACCAGCGTTGTGCATGGCATATGTTGATCCAGGTAAGAATGCTACCATACATTCCAAACATTCATTAAATATCTTATTAATAGTAACCCAAACTACACAAGAGACTAGTATAACTAAGATTGGGCTCGATTAATGATGTGACACTTTCAGTACTTCATTTACTAGTAGCCTGGTACTGGTGGGCCTGGCTACAGATACTTGTTTGGCGTGTTTGAGGCCTGTGGCACAAGGGCAGCAGAATCAATTAAAATTTCTCTTATTGTAGTGTAGTACATGTACATGAATAGTACCGGTAGTACAGCACACAAAGAGGTATATAGTACCGGCACATGTACATGTATTCTCTCTGTTTTCACACATGTTTTTTTTCAATTTAACAACATGAGTCTTTTATGACACATACATGTACTAAAGTGAAAGTAGGCCTACATGTATATAATGTGCACCCAGTATACCGGTACATGTACTGATATATTACATTGCAATACAGTCCGAGTACAATGATATAGCAAAATTATGCATAGTAGAATAACAACCTTTTGTACAAACAGTCCTGACAATGATATACCGGGATATCATGGTGATAGTTCATACATTTGGAATTACCGAATACCTGAGTTTGTGGATAGACCGCTTCATGCGATGTTTATGTGAATTTTTATTTTTAAGTCGGCATTGCATACGGTAGTCCTATAAACCACACCAGAGAATAGCAATTGTCGGTCAGTGACCAACTTCTTATGTTTATGCAATCGATACAATCCGGTTCTGCTTTTGATGTCCAGTTCGATATTTGTGGTGTGTTCTTGTGCAAAAATATAATTCTAACTAATGCGCCAAAAATCAGGTTTATAAATTTATCCATTCTTGAGTAAGAGCAACTCGTAAAACTTGTATGGTATAACATTCCAAACTGAGTATTTCTGCTATCAAACCATATGATAATAATGTTGAACCGGACATCGAAATCTGAACCGCATTTATGGATTGCAGCACGTGATGTTGAATAAACAGTTATAGAGGATATACAGTAATGCTCTAATTAATCGACTCCTTAACTACAGCAGAATTATGGGTAACTTTTCAGGATTTAGTCGGAAATATGGGTTGATGCCATTTATCGGAAAGCTCTCGGTGAGAGCTTTCCGATGAATGGCAACAAGCCATATTTCGGACTAAATCCTGAAAAGTTACCCATAATTCTGCTGTAGTTAAGGAGTCGATTAATTAGCTCTAGAATTACTGTAACATGGTTTATAATATACAAATGTATACTGTATGGGAAACATCAGAGGTTTACAAAGTAATAAAAACAGTTGATTTGTTCTTTATTCTTGTGGTTATATACACGTACATACATGTATTCTAAAAATAAATGTCCTTTACAACGTGGATCAATGAAATGCGGTTGTTGCATTTAAAATGCATTGAGGGTGCATTGTGTCACGCCACTTTGTAAATGCCTTAATGACAGCATTTAAATTAAATGCACTGCATTGGGAATAATCGCAGTCGCATTGAAATTACCGATCATTGCGCCGAAAAAGTATACTAGTATGAACACCCAAATAACGATACGATAGTGTATCTTGCAATTTTAGTTATAATTTTGTTTAATTTAAATTCTCATCTGAATAATTCTGTGTTATTTTCCCACTCCTGGTGTACATGTATATGTTCGGAATCGGACATTCATGATGTAGTTTTCCATTCAAAATGGAATAAACATAAATAAACACTGTTGACATTAATTGTTTTATAATCAGAATCTGAGAATCATGATTCTCATTTTGATTCTAGTAAAAAGTCTTGATTCCCTGTAGAAAGTGAAACACTAACATTTTGATTATTGCCAAAAATCTGATGGATTTTAAGGCCTGCATCAAGACATTTGTTTGTGAATAAATCAAGGTAAATGTGTTAAAATATGAACGCATTTACAAATGCGTTGCTCCAAAATCGCAAAGTAGATTCGAACATGTGGTCGCTTTTCTAAGAAATTTGTGAGTGGTCTGTACATGTACATACATGTAAGTTACTTGACCAATTACACAAGGAGTCGAGGGACACAATCAATGAGGACGTTTGTACTAAAAAAAGGAACGAACACAAGGCCACTTTCTTAATTTATATTATGAGCCAACAAGACAGATCGTAAATCGCTGTTATATGACAATATATGTGGCCATCATAATGGTCGACAGGCATGACGCCAACAAAAACCAATCTGTGAGGCCAATATAAAGAAGTCGCGACTTATTGCTGGTGGAACCTATTAAAGGCATCGTTCCATTTCGTTAATAACAACTTACATGTAACATTCACCTCCACCTCTTTACTCTTGGGCTCCAAATAAATATGCATGCACCAGCTGCATCCACGTTTATTATTTTTCTTGGGAAATCCCCCCCCCCCCTGCACAGTGCTTATTTGGGTCTGCACGTTTATTAATATTTTGAAGCTATGAAAATTTAAATCAGCACAAATTCAAGATTTCTATATGATTCAGATGTAAAAATGATCAACACGTCTACATTAGTTACTAGCTAAACAAGACATTTTGTCATATGTTTATACTTTACTGTGAAATTGCGTTTCTTCCGTTCTCCATGAACGGATTCTCAAAATGTTTGGTTTTCCAAAAAACAAGGATTCGAACTGTCTGAACTGAACTCCATGCGTTTGTTTAAATAGATGAATAAATAATGGGAAAGACATACAATCCTAGTTCATAATGAATTTAAGTATATAAATATAAATAATAAACGGCGGATTCAACGTGGTCATGGGTTTTGACCGCGTTAAAAAAATCAGCAAACTCTGCATGAACCCCGAAGTTTGCTGATTTTTTCTCGCGGTCAAAACCCCATGACCGCATTGAAACCGCCGTTCATTTCTTATATGAATAACACAATTTAAGATTGGTGAATTATTTCTTTTGGTTAATTTAATAAACGTACAGGACCAAATAACGATCGTACAGGTGGGAATTTTACCTCGATTTTAATAATCGTACATTAGGCACTCAAGAGTACATATTCAAGTATGTGGCAAACCAAAAAAACACCACATGATACATACATGTACCTGTACTACATGTTGACTCGTATACCTGAACCTGCTATAAAAATTATTTGGTTAACCACAGTTGATGTTTTGCTCAGAGTTCCCCCTGCACTATTATTTGGGTCTGTACTTTTATTAACTTTCAATGGAATTTCCCCCCCCCGCACTATTATTTGGGCCTGCACTTTTATTTGGAGCCTGAGAGTAAGTTGCATTGACATTTATTTTCACGAATTACCATGCTAAAGGCCAAAGAAAAAAGATTGTATGTTTCCGGTAAAAAAATTTAGGGTACTATTTCATTTTATTTTGATATTTTTTATCCAGCTGCAGAAATATTGAACTACCTCGACCAAAGTGACATAAAATGCCAACCCGTGCCATGGGGAAAGTATTACTTGATCAACACAGTGGAAATATACATTAAGATTGATAAAAAATCAAACTTACTTCATGCTTACGTATGTTTTTTATTATATCTAATACCACATTTTCATAAATTTGGCTATAAACTTGGTACAAAATTGATGTCACTAACTTTTTATAAGAATTTTACCAATAATACCGCCATTATACCGTACATGTATTGTGACGATTACATCCCATTGTCTGGGGGTAGCCAGTACACCCACCGAGCATGCCTGGTTTTTGGAAACAGTAGCTACTAGTACATGTATACCCCTAATATATGCAGTGATAACCTCTTTACATGTATATATACAGATACACACCCACCATGTCTGTTGATAGTGTTCCATAAGTCCCAAACAAGACATAAAGCAGGCAGGAGATCCACTCTCAGGAAATTAAAATTGCAAAAAATTTGACTTTTTCTCAAAATATCAATAAAAAGTTTAGGGTCGGCGGGTTATTTTTAGGGTCGGTCGATGTACGGAAACATAGTATCTTTTTTCTTTGGCCTAAGGAACATTGCAACTGGTTTGAAGTAACATGACCGCGTTGCGTCAACACTGGAACTGCATTGATGGTAATTTTCAACATGGTCTCACTGAGGTTCTATCAAATATAAATACTAGTATGGTTGAGGCCAACTTGAGGGAGACAATTATTTTGAGAATATGTGATCCTGTGTTAACATGAGCCTAAGGCGACACCAATTTTTAAGTCTGGTTTACGAACACCTCCTACAACTTTGTTTCCATTTCATGAAAAAAAAATTAACTTTTTTTGTCCCAAAATATTTTACACGCGTACTGATTTTCATGTGCTGTCGCATCCGGTTCTGCTTATGATCATTTACAGATCCATATTTTCATGTATTTCATGACAAGATATGTCTTGTTTGGTTTGAACAGAATTTCATTCAAAAACATTTTTTCACAATTTTTGTAAAATTTATGTAAAATTCCACGATTTACTTGATATAAATTGGGGGGACAATCTTTTTTATTTTTATTTTTTTCCCTCCTGCATCTACTTTTTTTCTCCCCACATCGTAAACCAGACTTAAAAATTGGTGTCGCTTAAATATCATCTGATGGAGTCAAAATCATTGAACCGTCACTTATGCATGCAAATGTTGTCTTGATGTTGAGTCTGGCTTTCATCATTTTCATTAGTTTTAATACTGTTATATCCACCAAAGGTTGAGGTGTTATGGAACAACTGTATGGCATCGTATACTGTTATCTTCCGAGTAAATATGGAGTCTCTAATTCTTTTATCAGTCACGCATCTACTCATCAAATAGTATAATCCTTAAATATTTGTAGTCCAGGTGATCTCGACTGCACAGTACATGTATAAACATTCATCTGTGCACAGTGTGTTTTAAATTTCCTTGCCGTGTAACAACTGTTGTCCCAAGTTTCAATGCCTTGTCCTCCTGGTATGTAGGGATTACCAATTTACCATTGCCGTGTTTTAATTTGCAATTTTGATGATGACGCTCACTAAGCTTGTTGATAATTTTCTTTGTCGTGTAACAACTGTTGTACCAAGTTTCTATGCCGCGTCCTCCTGGTATTTAGGGATTACCGGTGCCTTTAATAGCGTCAGATGCATCATTGCCAGTTAATGTACATTAGAGTGGAACTGAATTAACAATGTCACATTGACACAGTACTCAGTTAAGACCAGTAAAACAGCAAAAGTAGTATTATTGTACAGCAGGCTTATCACTATCAGTACTTACTACATGTACTGACCCCTTACTATCGTGGATCAATCTGAATCTGAATGGTTACGCTGCAGATCCCAATTATGGTAATTTCGCAGCGGGCGAGAGAGTCTCAGATCTTTTCCTTCAGCGCACTCTTGAAGGAATCCACAGGCTGTTGTTGTAGGATTAAGGATTCCTCCAGCTGATTCCAGTCGCATATAGTTCGAACAAATGTGGAATTAGCGAACTGAGCTGACACGTACATGTATGGTATAGCCTCGTAGCACTGACTGTTGTTCCTTTAAATTAGGTGCCGAGGAATTTGGCTGGTGACGTAGCCTGTCAGAACTTTGCTCTGCGATCTAAGACGCCTTGTTTCGGGTGTAAAGTATTGATTAGGTGGTATAGCCGGGACCAATCCACCCACCACCTTACTCATGAATCCCAGCCGATTTATTTTCCGCCGTTTCTGCAATGTTGGTAAATCTAGCTCGTAGAGGATCTTGGTCATATATCCATCTTCTTTGCTCTTATAGTCTCTTTTAATGAAACGGGCTGCTCTACGCTGGATTATTTCCAGCTTGTCGATGTGATTTTGTTGGTAGGGGTCCCAGATGGTGTCTGCGTAGTCCATGATCTTCAAACTTCTCAATTCTTCTTCTTCTGGACAGGTGCATTATGAGCAGGCCACTGGCACTACATCATGATTGTACCGGTACCACAAATTCAATTTTGAGAAAATATTCTGGTTATGGCCAGGTAGCTGAGGTACTGTTCAATACTATAGTTGATCCGTTTCGTTATCGTAGCTTAATTCTTACTGTTCCGGGAATTGAAATATTTTTTGTCACATGAAATTCAGTCTTTTTCGATATTTGCGCACATCCATGGGGAGAAATCGGCGAATCTTATATATAAGTCCACAGTTTATCCGTTTGTAGCCAATACACCATTTCCTTCTGTTAATCCGCGTTGATTCGCGACAAAATTAACTCAAAATACCACAAGGAATAATCCGCGCTTCATTTTGAAGAACGATAACTAAAAGTTAAGATTGTAATTTGGCTGCAGAAACGAAACGAAACGAATTTTGAAACACAATAATTGTATTCACTAATATTTTCCTGTTGGTATATGGTCTACTATAGTATATGCAATCATTTATTTGAAATAATAAGTATCACTTAGAGAATAATTCTTACTGATAATTAGAAATCTCTTTATTTTGTATCCCTTTAATATTAAATAATGGCCCTGAAAATTGTCTGTTTGTCAGTTTAATGTTCACTAATTATAGCTAGGCTGTTAGATAAAGTATGATATTGCTTCATTTGTCCGGGGTAGTGTATTGTCATACTGTCATAATAAACTTCAAGTAATAAGGTAACTACTCGTCAATGATGCTTGAATACATAAATGATTAATAAGGTAACAACTACCCGTCAATGATCGACGTCTTAATATTGAAAGGTTTTATAAGGTAACTAACTACACAGCAATGATACTTATTATAGAAGGTTAATAACTTCTTGTCAATGATGCTTTAATATAGAAAGGGTTAATAAGGTAACTACCCGTCAATAATGCTTTAGTGTAGAAATTGTTACTAAGGTAACTACATGTCAATGATGCTTTAATAAAGAAAGGGTTAATAAGATAAAGTTCTACACGTCAATGATGCTTAAATATAGAAAGGGCTAATAGGGTAACTACACGTCAATGATGTTTTAATATAGAAAGGGTTAATATGGTAATTACACGCCAACGGTGCTTTAATATAGAAAGGGTTAATATGGTAACTACCGTCCATGATGCTTTAATATATAACTGGCTACTATGATAACTACATGTCAATGATGCTTTATTGTAGAAAGGGTTAATAATGTAACTAATCACCAATGATACTCATTATAAAAAGGGTTAATAAGGTAACTGCCTGTCAATTATTGCTTCAACGTAGAAAGGGTTAATAAGCTAATTACACGCCAATGGTGCTTTAATATAGAAAGGGTTAATATGGTAACTATCAGTCAATGATGCTTTAATATAGAAAGTGTTATAATATGGTAACTGCACGTCAATGATGCTTTGATACAAAAATGGTTAATAAGGTAATTACCCGCCAATGGCGCTTTAATATAGAAATGGTTTATAATGTAACTACTCACCAATGATACTTAGTATAGAAAGGGTTGTTTAATGTAACTACCTGTCAATTAATGCTTTAATATAGAAAAGGTTAATAAGGTAACTACACGCCAATGATACTTAGTATAGAAAGGGTTGGTAAGGTAACTACACGACAATGATACTTTAGTATATAGAGGGTTAATTAGGCAACTACCCGTCAACGATGTTTTAATATAGAAAGGGTTAACATGGTAACTACACGTCAATGATATTTTAATAAAGAAAGGGCTAATAAGGTAACTACATGTCAATGCTGCTTTAATACAGAAATGGTTAATAAGGTAACTTCACGTCAATGATGCTTTAATATAGAAAGGGTTAATACTGTAACTACTCACCAATGATACTTAGTATAGAACGGGTTAATAAGATAACTACCCAGCAATAATGATGCTTTAATATAGAGAGGGTTATAATAAGGTAACTACACGTCAATGATGCTTTAATAAATAAATGGTTAATAAGGTAACTACCCGCCAATGGCGCTTTAATATAGAAAGGGTTAATAATGCAACTACTCACCAATGATACTTAGTATAGAAAGGGTTAATAAGGTAACTACCTGTCAATTAATGCTTTAATATAGAAAGGGTTAATAAGGTAACTACACGCCAACGGTACTTAGTATAGAAAGGGTTAATAAGGTAACTATATACGACAATGATACTTTGATATATACAGAGTTAAGGAGCCAACTACCCGTCAATGATGCTATACTATAGAAAGGGTTAACATTGTAACTACACATCAATGATATTTTAATATAGAAAGGGTTAATAAGGTAACTACGCGTCAATGATGCTTTAATAAAGAAAGGGTTAATAAGGTAACTTCACATCAATGGTGCTTTAATATAGAAAGGGTTAATAATGTAACTACTCACCAATGTTACTTAGTATAGAAAGGATTAATAAGGTACCGTAACTACCTGTCAATTAATGATTTAATATAGAATGGTTAATAAGGTAACTACACGCCAATGGTGCTGTAATATAGAAAGGGTTAATAAGGTGACTTCAATGCAGATTATACAGTTTAACAAAATACCACAGGTGTATATATCCGGGTGAACACTGTAGTAAATACCTGGGCGAAACCCTGGTGTAAATACCTGGGTGTAAATACCTGGTGTAAATACCTAGGTGTAAATCCGTAAAAACCCGGGTAAACTGGGGTTTATACCTAACATATATCGAAAACACCTGGGTAAATCTATATAAATCCCTGATTTACCTGGGTGTAACCTGGGTGTGACCTGGGTGGAACCAGGGTAAAACCTATATGTACCGGGGTATACCTAGGTAAACACCAAGATTTACCCAGGTACATTTTTATATGGGGGGGTGTCTCTATGGGGGGCATTTTGGGATATGCCACCCACCGTCCTCGGGGTTGTACCCCCGAGTGAGGGTGTTTCTAGGGGGTAGTTGGAGCGGGCTACCCACACTCCTGACGTCAAATTGACCGAAATCCTTACCGTTCTCGAAAATGGTCCATACCCCATTTTCACCTCCTGGGGTGGTTCCCCCAGCGTTGAGAGGTTGGCTGTTTTTATGGGACATTTGAGCGGGCCATCCATGCCGTCAAATTGGCCGAAATCCTTACCGGTCTCGAAAATGGTCCATATCCCGTGTCCACCCCCTCGGGTGGTACCCCCCCCCCGGATGTGAGGATTGGGTGTTTCTGTGGGTTATTTGGGGCCAGCCACCCACCTATACCATCAAATTGGCCGAAATCCTTACAGTTCTCCAAAATAAATAGTCCACACTCCATTCCCCCTCAGGGTGGCCGTTACCCTCTCCCGGGTGAGGGCTGGTGTGTCTCTGATGGGTATTTGGGCGGGCCACCAATCCATGCGTCAAATTGACCGAAAGAGACCTTTTTCGTGAATAAGGTATCAGTTTCAAAAGTCATGTTCGTGTCTAACGTGTCAAACTGATCAGTTCGATCTCTCCAGGCTCTCAGTCGCCAAAGCGACATCCGAACGAGCGAATTGCAAACAGACATATATAGCAAGAAATCATCCATCACACTGACACATATTTTGTTAGAATTATCTCATAAGTATCACAATCGCCTCCCCGAATTCCACTAAGACTCTCCTGCGTGTACATTGAGTGACAAACGCCCGGGCATAAACGCCTCCCCCAATTCAAAATAAACACTCACATATACGCGAAGAAACAACATCAATACTGTGCGAAACAAATCGGCCGAATAATTAAACCCAAAAAACTAGGTTTTAGTAAAACCTGGGGTAGGGTGGTTTAACTTTGATGTTTTTTCAAAGTATATTTAAAGGTATATTTTCGAGATGAGACGTATGGTACGTATAAATCATATATACCGTAGCTTATACTGATGATTATATAGACAATTCACCAATTAGTAATATTACCATAACTTTATCACGTCAATAAAACCTAGTTTTTAATTGAGATCGAATTCCACAAACTTACTCTGAGTTTATCACAAAACTTGGTTTAACTACACTAAAACCCAGTTTGACTCCCATAAAACCTAGTTTAACTACCGTAAAACCAAGTTTAAACCCTACTTAAACCTAGTTTAAACTGGAGTTAAACCTGGTCGAGAATAAAACCTAGTCTAAACCAGAGATGCCGATTCGGACCATAGGTTAAACCAAGTTTTGTGATCAACTCAGTATAAGTTTGTGGAATTCGATCTCAATTAAAAACTAGGTTTTATTGACGTGATAAAGTTATGGTAATATTACTAATTGTTTGTGGTGAATTGGCTATATAATCATCAGTATAAGCTACGGTATGTATGATTTATACGTACCATACGTCTCATCTCGAAAATATACCTTTAAATATACTTTGAAAAAACATCAAAGTTAAACCACACATGCCGTAATATTGACCGACAGAGGCATATTTTTTGCGAATAATGAATAAAATGCTCCATACCTCATTTTCACCCCAGCAGCGTGGTACCCTCCAGGGATGAGGGTATGGTGTTTCTGGTGGATATTTGGAGCGGGCCACACACATGTCGTCAAATTGGCCGAAATCCTTACCGTTCTCGAACATGGCTCATATCCTATCTTCACCCCTCGGTGGTAACCCACCCCACCCCGCCCGGATATGAGGGGTGTGGTGTTTATATGGGTTATTTGATGTACCCTTCCCCGGTGGTGAGGGCTGTGATGTTTCTATTCGGTATTTGGGCGTACCAAATTTCCACCTCCTCGGGTGGCACCCCCACCCCGGTGAGTGGTGAGGCGATTCTCAGCAGATTATCAACCTAAAACAAGTTATATTGTAAACAGATATATTATCTGTTTACAATATAACTTGTTTTAGGTTGATAATCTGCTGAGAATCGCTTCATTTTTGAGTCGATAATGTTCTGAAACTGAGAGCGTTTTAATCCATTATCGACTCATAATGAGGCAATTCGAAGCAGACTATGTGCGCACAATGAAACATATAAGCCAACTCACGACTGTTTATGTGTACCTTCTTTTAGAGTGTGATTTCATTTTGGCCCACGCCATAAAACGAAATAACGGACATGACTCCATTATCTGCTTATTTCAGAATCAAATAGTCACATTATGTACCTATTTCACTTTATAGGTCGATTATTTGCGTATTCGCGCGAGGATATGTTGAACTGCTAAGCATGATAATTTTCACTAACTTCAATTAGTTAGCTAGTGTCGTGATATCTGCATTGAATTTTGTTAGTAGTTAAATTCATTAGTTAACTGAAATCTGACGTACATGTAATATGTATATTACAACATGTTCACGACCTATTGACTGGAACTGTCAGATAATGTACCAGTTTGCTAATGCGTTAACATTCACACACACTATCTGCCTTCAACTGATCCAGCTTTTGCAGATGATCATAATATATATATGCCTTTATTTCTTCCATTTATGAAGAGCGATCATATAATACAAAAAGACGAGGTCAGTTAGGGTGATTAAGCAGTTGCCATAGCAACCAACCCCTGTGATAATTTACGGTAAAGGGCAGTTTATTTGGTAGCCAACTATGTGAACAGTATCAGCCATATCGATGTAGGCATTGCTTTATCCAATAGAGAAAAGACCAATATATATAACAGACTGTAAAATTTGGGCCCAGATCACCAAAATTTGGCTTGTTGCCATGGACACTAATGGATTTTCTTCAAAAACTGAGTACAAAAATTAAAATTTGGACTTAGTTTGTACATGTCAGCACAAAATTCATGTGATCAGTTTCAATTTAAGATAATATCATCTTCGGTAATCCATAAAGACAATATAACAGATTTTGCGCATTTAGCTAGTGATTGACCACAATAAACAAAGTTTTATATGAACACTGGTTGGCGCCAATTGGCAGTTTCGAGATTGGCTGGTTGTTGACAAATTGAAATTCAGGTAGTGGTTTAGTGCAAATGTTAAAAATGAGAATTCCTGCTATAAGATTACATTCGCAGCTCTGAAATATGATATATATTTGTATATATCATCTAATCAGGTTTCCCCGTACCCACATGCAGGCCCTAGTTGCCATAGGAACAAGCTTTCCCCAATTAACTCTGCACGCATGGTGTCCCTCAACATTTAATCAATGTTAACACGAAAAAAAGTGGTCATGTAGACACCACACCAGATGGCGTCCAACATGGCCGCCGTTTTTTTCAGACGGGTCACTAAGTCAGTTTGATGCAAATTATAGTGAGAAAATCTTGTCATATGTATACAAATGTATATATTTTTTGTGAAGCTAAGATATAATTCCACTTTTCATAGTAAAATGGGAACTCCCCGTTCAAGATGGTCGCCAAAATTGTAGTCGGAAGTGGAAAATTTAATGACTTCTTGATCGGTTTCTGCTGTATGGAACTGGGTGATAATTGTGACTTTATTTTTCTACTGTTCATTTAAGTGATTGTTGGAGCAATGAAATATGCCATTCATGTGGTCCCCGTCTCTTCCGATCCATAACAAATTCGATTTTATAGAAGGCGATAAAAATTAACCAAAAATCACCTTTGGGATTGTATTCACATTTCAACAATACATGGGCAGAACTGTGCACTGTAAGTAAGGCATACAATTACGTATGAATATTCCAACTTAATCTGACTCAATGGAGCCAGAATTGTCACTTTGGTTCAATCTGGCTGCCAAAATGACACCCAAAATATGGAAAATGGTAAATATCGCCCAGCGTGTCATGCAATCGGTTAAACGTTGGGGTTAATTTATAAAATTGGCTATTGTCTATTTTATAGATTGAATACTAACATTGTTAATGCACCTCGCTTGAATGTTAGTATTGTACATAGCCACTGACATTATCAGAATTATTGGAATTTTCTATCACAAATTCGACATCAAAATCGGCAAAAAAATTACTTTTCGGGTTTAGACGATTTTTTCAAGTAAAATGGAACTATCATTGGTATCAAATTTGTTTATTGTTTTGACCTCTCTTAAATGAGTGACACTGAGGTGTTTTTAAACAAAATTAACCAAGATAGCAACCACAATTGATAAAAAAAAAGGTTTATTTTTCACATATATACCGAACACAATTCTCTGCTGTCCCGAAATGGTAGCAAATTATGACAAATACTTGGATATTAAATATGTAACATAATTCACTAACAACTAAATATTCTATTCTGGATGTCTCAGTACTTTATACGGCATATCACATTCATGATAAAGGATTCACTATGGAATGTTACCGAAAACTTCTTTTGGGATTCTGGCCAGTTTTGAACAGAAATTGGCAGAACTTTGAAACTGAACTGAGATGGGCCATATTATGTGTCTACTCTGCCCAAAAACATCAAAATTCATCAAAATTGATTGACTCGTGTCAGGAAAACCGTTTCCTCCATTGTACAGATAACACACCATCATGCTAGAGAACACTCTGACATTACATTTCTATCGATTAACATGTCCATGAGTTATTGTGGAAAGCGATACACCTGCACAACCCACACATGAACATGCAACCACTCCATATATACATGAACACCACAAAATGACCATGTAGCCACTCGCTTTATACACACACACATCACGCATGACCATACAGCGACACATTGTATACCCGTACATCCACACATGACTATATATACAGTCATGCAGGCACACCAGGTTTGACAGGTATAACCCTACACATCACCATGACTATATTGTCACTCCATCTGTACTTGTTCACCACATCGATGATCATACAGTAACTTCTTGTATACATATGCGCCTCATTAGTGGCCATATAATCGTTCCCTGTATATTTATTTGCCACACACATGGCCATATAGCCACCCAAGATATACATATACACTAATGGCCATACAGCCTTTCTATATATCCCCATAATCTGCACACGGCCATTCATACAGGCCAGACTTGAGTGTACATCTCACTCATGGCAATTCAGACTCTCGCTGTATACTCACACATCACACTCGTGGTCATACAGTAACTCCTTGTATACATATTCAATCCGCCATTGGCCATATTGTTGCTCCCTGTGCACATATTGCCCACACATTTGGACATATAGCCACTAAAGACGTACATATAAACCCCACCCATGCATATATAGTCACTCTAGGTATTATTATTATTATTTACATTTAAGAAACGCTTTCTACATAATGTTCCAATTCGCTTTACAAGTAAATACAATAAAAACTATAAAAATACAAACAATAGGCCTACTACTATTAAATACAATTTGGTAAAGATGGATTAAGAAAAAATTAAAACTTAACTATGTTAAGAAACAAAATAAATTTAATTTAAATTTAACGAAAATTACTGTAAAATTAAAGCTAAAGAAAATTGAAATTTCAGTGAAAAAATTAAAAGTTTGATTTATAAAAAAAATTAAGATAAAAGAATAAATTATAACTTTAACAACGGTGTGTATTGAAATAACAACTGCAATAAGATTTCCAAAAATAACGATCTATAAATTGAAACATTTTTTGAACAGATGGGTTTTCAGTTTTTTCTTAAATTCGGAGGTTGTTTTTGAACGTCTAATCGTGAACGCCTAATCGGCTAATCGTGTATATATAAACACCCCACGAATGGCCATACAACCCTAGATCTACCAATACCCCACATATCACATCATCAACATTGGCCATACATTAACTCCGCCATATTGGCCACACCCATTACCATATAGCCACTCAATATATTCATATACATCCCACTCATGGCCATATAGCCTCTCCGGGTATACATCTACACCTCACCGATGACCATGGAGACCTTCACTATAAACAAATACCCTGATCACACGACCAGCCATACACTCCAGACCTACATATACACATCATCAATGGCAATTTAGACACTCGCTGTATACTCATACACCGAATTTATGACTACTTGTATACCTATTTACCCACTCGTTGTATAACTTTCGCCACACCATGGCCATATAGCCACTCAACATATACATATTCACTCCGCATATTACCACGTAATATATACACATACAGTACACCTCATCAATAGATATACCAATACCGGCACATACGGCCATGTGTACACTCCAGACTTGCATATACACATCACCCATTACAACCCATCGACTAGATGTATACCGTTACACACATCCATGACAATACAGACACAGCAGATATGCATATACATACCATATACACCATGACCACAAGGACACTTCATATATACCAACAAGCCCGCCAATGACTACCCAGCTATACATGTACTCCATGTATGCATATAAACTTCAGCAATCATGACCTACATTCATTCCATGTACACCTATACACATTACCCACACTCCCCATGTGTCCATACACCCACCCATGATCATACCGCGAACACATGTATAGATGTACATCCATCCATAATATAGCCACCCAAGATACACATGTAAATCCCACACATGGTTACCTCGTCACTTCATATACACATAAACAACACACCGATGACCATGTAGCTACTCTCGCTATATCCATACGCCACATCAGTTATCATACAACCACTCCTTGTATTCATATGCATCTCATGGACACCACACCCATGACCATATAGCCACTCCTTGTATAACTATTCACATCGTTCATGGTCATACAATAACTCCCTCTAAACATATCCACATGCAGTCACACCCTGGCTGCCATTTTGACTTACACCATGTATTAATTTGATCAATTGTGAAGTTAATGGACAAGAGTAGCCACATAGTATGGTTCCTCTCAGTTCTGTTTCGAAGTTTTGCCCATTTCCGTTCAGAAATATGACCATAACACAAAAGACGATTCCATACTGCATCTTTGAAATTAATTTGTCATCCCCAGAAGGTACTGGGACAACCAGAATAGAACATTTAGTGTCAGTTAATTATATAACTTTGTTAATAGCCAAATGAGCTACAACCTATGCTACCTTTTTTTGGAACAGCAGAGAATAATGTTCGGGTTATATGTGACAAATCAACTTTAAAAAAAAATTGGTTGCCATTTTGGAAGCCATCTTGAGTAATTTTGCGACCATCTTGAAATCCATCCATTATAAGAAATGTCAACCTACATACTACTAGACAGGTCTGAGATATCACATAACTTATTTGATGGCAGATGGTTACATTACCCAGCATAAATCTAGCGCATGTGTGTTGATAACAATATATGGGTGGAAAACTTATTTCTAGAAATGTCCACTTTTTCTAGAGTAATTTTGGGTATATTAAGTAGTCCCAATTTGATATGGTTTCCAATATTATAACAGTATAAGGTCAAATAATATTTAATATGACTACATTCCCAGAAGAGTAACCATTATTTAGTTCTAAATACCAATTGAGTTGAAGTCCATCTCTTTGGATACCCTCGCAACATTCAGCTACAAATTGGTCACGTGATTGTTTATATTGTGTTGCCATAGCAACCAATCAGTGCCTTAGTTGCCTAAAAGTTGTCGGATAATACTTCTGTCACTAGCGTGGAATTTTGAGAAGGAAATACCTCTGATCTACCCACATTCTCCGATCCTGTATACATGTTTTTGCGACAAGTAGGCTGAAATGGGGTTCGTTGCTATGGAAACCCCAAACACCCCTAAAAATGGTCCGATCTAGTTGCCTACCAGGAATGTCTGGGCCAAATTTCACAATTTATTCATTAAAAGTAACGATTTTGCACATGTCCGCCCAACTCTACAGTCATAGATGTGATTTGGCATGGAGCACAATGTTAACATTAAAATATACAATAAGTTAAATTAAGTAAATTATACATTTTATAAAACCTTCATTCGTCAATTGCCATACACCCGTCGCATTCACTATGTAGCTTCTATCAGTATAATATAAAGTAAGGGATACATTAATATTATATAAGAAAACGGTTTATCCTAGCCATTGGTAATTTGGTAGGCAGGTGTTATATATGTGGTCAGCATCTTCTCGCGACTGTTGACTTATTTCCTGTGTGCCACACTATTATTCTCCTTTCAATGAACAAGGTATGTTATGTGGTGCTTGTGTGGTATGTGGTGCTTGTGTGTTATGTGGTGCTTGTGTGTTATGTGGTGCTTGTGTGTTATGTGGTGCTTGTGTGTTATGTGGTGCTTGTGTGTTATGTATGTTATGTGGTGCTTGTGTGTTATGTAGGCACAGTGGTTGGGCTGATGGATCCCACGTCCATGTGGTTCGGGTTGTTGGGACATCAATGTATATCGATAGTTCCCAATGGAATCGCTTGTTGCATTCACTGGAGTTAAAAGTAAGGTTGATGAGTAGTTTTTCCATAATAGGGGAGTCCTTTTGACAAGACATGAGATGAAATCATTCAGGGAATCACTGTGACGACCGACAACTGGTGGCGCACATGCCAGAAATACCATTAACTGTTCTCGGATGGGCAGATCATCGATAGCCAAAGAGCAGGCGATGCTGAAGTTATTAAAGATGGAATACCATATGTCATTCCTTATTATGATCAAGGTGTTAGTGGAACAGTGTATACTGACGTGTCGACATTGTTATACGTTGAGTTGCATAGGTGGCACTTTCCCAGCTACGGGATCATATATTGTAGCTTGCCCACAATTATACATTCTTGTTTCAAAAAAGGGGAGGTCCAACGTAAATTCGAAAGTGGTGATACTTTTAAGTTTGTATAGCAGTTTGAAAATGAGGCGAGTGACATGTTCTGTTCCATTCTACATATCCAAGCTTGCTCTTGTTTGAGGTATGTATTAAATTTCACTAGGGTTTTCCATATATCTTTTGGTGTGAACGAGCCGTTCTGTACATACACAATTGTGTATTCATACAGACCATATGTATTAGCGACACCTGTTATCTTACATATGAATGATGACTCTCCAAGACTACCATGTGTAAAGTGGTCATTTACTCTCGATTGGAAGACGTTTCTTGAGCTTTTGTCATCCTGTGTATGACAGTGATTAGCAAAGAAAGTGTGTTCGCGTCTATGATGGAAACAAGTGTGAATATTCACATAAGTCCCTGAACGACATCTGTTCTTGTACGTGATGGGAGTCCTTGCATTTGTTTCAAGCAAATTATGTGGGCTGTTTCTAGTTTTAGCACGTTTGATTATGCTATGTTGCACAAGAGTTCGGAACCGCAAAGGCTAGTTGGGATGACTATTAAGTTTTATTTCACACCAATTGACGTGAGGCACATGTATTCAAAGGAATCCCAGCCATTGAATACATAGTAGTGTATACCTATAGTGGAATACAAGACGGAACTATTCTTGTTGACGTTGTCGCCAAGGAAAATGACGAACATTGCGTCGATCATCCGCTTCTGGTGATCCCCCCATAATTACTGGCTTTTTGTCAAACTTAAATCACAATAAAGGTGGCTATAGTAACAATGGGTGTTACATTCATGGATTAAACTTATCTGACTGAACGGTGTAGAATAAATACAGAACAACATAATCCCGAATCTTTTATCGAACTCGTTGCGGGCGGCGCAAAGTTATATTTCGCTCGAGCTACGCTCGCGCGAAATATATCATTGCGCCATCAGCAACTCATTCGATAACAGATTCTCGATTAAGATGCGCGTTGTGTTCTGTCTATATATATAATGTTTGAGCTAGGAGTTATTGCCCCTGAGTACAACACAGCGTTGCTCAACGTGAGATAAACTGACATAATTTGGTTACTTGTAATTTCGCTAAATTGTGTTACATGATTTCTCAGTGTAACACACTGCCGAGATGTTTGATATTATCGGACTCCATTACTGGTTTATCACAAATATTCCAGTGTGTGTGTTCGGTTTGCGCAGGGTTTCAAATTCATTTAAAACGACCACTTTACATTGATCATGGTTGTACATAAACATCCATGGCTTTAAGTATCTGATACACATATCACAAATGAACTGTATACCTGGCCCAGTAATTGTCAATAATAGCATATCGTCCGCCTGTGTGGGGCAGGCACAAATAATAGAGTTCAAACACAGACCATAATGACACGGCTCAAGCTGCTACAAACGGTCATCAATAAATATCATGTAAAATAGAGAAAGAATGCTTCCTTGTTTGGTAACTTGTTGTGTATCGACCAATCTATATGTGAGGTTATTAGAGCGGACTGCACACTTGGTATTCGGTAATAAAGCTTTAAAATTGTGCCGTATACGCGATGCTCTTGTGCGATGCCGTATGTGCGATGCTCTTGTCACAGTCTTGTGGATTAATTATGAAGGACGTATTCATGCTGCTCGCCCCTTCATGGAAGCCGTTCTGAAGTGGGTGTACTTTTATCAGCTCAGGTGTTACGGTTTCTATGCGCAGTTAAATAATTGTATCCATTATATACATCACGGGGATTAACGTTATTGTACGGCAGTTCTCGAACATTGTTTTGCTTTTGTTCGACTAATAATGAGGCAATTCGAATCAGATTATGTGCGCACAATGACATATATAAGCCAACCCACGACTCTGTATGTGATCATATTTAACGTGTCTTTTCATTGTGGCCCGCGTCCAGTGCTCGTGCTCTCGGTGGCCAAATTGACCAACCCTTTTTTTCGAAATTGGCCAACAAAAATTTAATTTCACCAAACTTTTGGCCAAATATTTGTTTTACCTCAAATGGAGCTAATTCAAAAGCGCTGAATAGATCGACAGTGACGATGAAGTTAGGCGACGAAAGTATCGCTGGTTTCGTACTTTGGAAATATCGTACCATAAACACCTAGTTTTGTTGTGAAAGGAGGTTCGATTGAATGGTGACGGCTGTAAAAAGGGGACATTACACGATTCTTTGACATCTTATCAGTGTTTATATATATATATATATATATATATATATATATATATATATTTGCTCGGAAGAGAGTTGTTATCAGTGAGCCCAATGAATATTGGATTTAAAACACTATTGTCAAAACGCTTAATCTGTACAGTGGCTATGTAATTAGTTGTTGGCTGGGCAGTCGGTAATGATAAAATAGGTAAATGCATTGTCGCATAATTGAATGTACACAAGTACTTAACTCAATGGCAAGTCGGTTACGTGATGTATCGTAAACTGCATCCCGTCTAACAACAACCTGAATTCACATCATAAAAGGTTTGAATAAAATAGATATTCAATAGTTATCACCTCACGTTAATAAGCAACTTATGTTTTTATCTCGGCGAAAATTGCAACGAAAACTAACACACACAACTCTTTACTGTATTAGTTGGCGACCATGTTCTCAGGGAGTTATTGGACTTGGTTAAGCGGATTAATGTGATTTTAATTATATAAAATGTTAGTTTCATTGTTTGCATTGATGGTCCAGCCATTATCTGACTTCGATTTCCACCGCGCTTTTGGTATATAGTCAGATATGAAACTTCGTCGTATTTTGCATTAATTAATATTGACTTAAATGAATTTATCTGTCTTTAACGTGTGACATAACGCATACCTAAATATTCGTATAATTTTATGTTTTTAAAGTTGTTTTTGTGTTGTTTTAATTATCTTTTTATTCTGAGTAACAAATCAAGTTTTAAAAACAATATTTTAGTCATCAATTGTGAACCGCCCAGAAAATGAGGATTTAATTCGGTCAATAAAATGTCCATTTGGCCAAATATTTGGCCAAAATATTTTTCGGTCCAGCGCGAACAAAGACCGCGCCATAAAACGAAATAACGGACATGACTCCATTATCTGGAAAATGTTGAACTGCTAAGCACGAGAAGAAGTTTAATTATATTCAATTAGTTAGCTAGTGTCGTGATATTTGCAATGAACATTGTTATTTAGTTAAATGTATTAGTTAAATGAAATCTGACTTACATGTAATATGTATGTTACAACATGTTCACGACCGATTGACTGGAACTGTCATATAATGTACCAGTTTGCTAATGCGTTGACATTCACACTCAATATCTGCCTCCAACTAATGCAGATATTCATGATGTGGAACACAAGGAGATCATATTGAATCTAACATTAACAGTAATATAAATGTAATTGGTCCTAAACTATTGGAGCCAATTATATCTAATTAGTAATTTTAGAAAATTACCATTTGGAATAGCACTTACAAGGAATAGAGTTAACATTAATTATAGAATACAACTTATAACTTTTTAATGACTTCAAGAACAGAAATAAAATATGAGTGCGTGTTAACTTATGAACGTGAAATTGTATAGAGTATGTTGATTGTCACATACAACTTTAAACGCCCATAAATGGAACAAAATCGAAGTTGAAAATTAAATGCATATTTAAAATGTATGCATAATTAAAACTAAAGTGTTCGTTTGTCTTGTAGCATACACATTTAATATTCCGAAGATCGACGGATACAGATCCGGAACATTTAGAGGGCCACCATAAGTCAGCCTCCAACTAAGAAAAACACCAAATGGGGATGAAGATATTTGATGGTGTGCATATAAATATCTTTAATTTGTTTATTCTTTCCTGATTTACAACGATTATAGTTTATAAGCTTCACGACTTTATATAGCATGCTGTTGGTGACTTACAAATGTATAAGCACATGTATGCAACACAATCATGTTGATTGCATTACAACAAACATCATAGGAGATACAGCATTGTTAGCGGCTCTTTCATTGTAGTTGAATATTAATTGATTGGGTGGAATCAAAGTCTGAGAATGAAGATCAAAGTTTTACTGAAATTGTTGCAATGGTCTCAAAACAGTTTCACTAACTCTGTTTCATATTGGTGACAGGAACGGTTTGGTCAAATATAAGAGCTCTTTCCATCAATGTATCACATTATTATAATCAATAAATTTGAAAAATGATCAAGGAAATATTAAAATTAAATTAAATTAAAAATTAAATTAAATTTAGTTTAAAGCCGTAAATCCTCATAGAGCTCTTAGGCTTTACATCAATACATATATAATGATGATTAGAACATAGTAAGAAATATCAATTATGTACAATGAGCTGCTCATCTGGCTACCATCAGTGGATCGGATGATACACACGTTGAAACAGATGCGTTTTAAGTTTAGATGTGAACATTTTGAGCGACTGGGGTGCCCTCAAGTGAGCAGGCAATTTATTCTATAGAAATGGTGAAGCCATGGAAAAGGCCCTGTCACCAGCTGTTACGAGGTCACCCGGTACACACACAAGGCTGTGAGAACTTTCAGATCGCAGAGGCCGCGGAGGAACATATCGAGAAATCTAGTGTGCCAAGTATGATGGGGCCTCGCTATTCAGACACTTGTGCGTTAATTTCAAAATTTTGAATTCAATCCGTTCCCTTGGAGGTAACCAGTGGAGCTCGTGCAATAATGGAGTGACATGATCATATTTACGGCTCATAAAAATAACTCGTGATGCAGATTTCTGCACATTTTCGATGTTGTCCAAGATAGACTGGTTGATAATTATATGGGTTGATACAAAAATCGGACTTGGCACTGAAAGGGTTAAATGTTTCTAGTTGAGGTTATTCTCTGGAAGGCAACTGTTGTGAAAAAAACACGTCTGACTTGTAACCACTGTAACCGGCTTCAAATGCATAATAGTAAATTACTTTATTGAAGTTCAACGAAGAATTACTTGGAGAGCAGGGTGTTAATGGAAAATATTAGATCAACGGGGGTTTAATGGATGGGGCATATCTGGGTGATTGGCGATAGTAGTTCATGCGTGATAAGCGTTGATTGATCTTGACTCCATTCAGCACGAGTTTCTCTATTTTTCTAAAGTGTGCTTGAACGCAAACAAGACTTTAGCGCTCATTCTACGTTTAGCTTCTTATGTGCATGGTTGGGCCAATCCTCCCACCCACATTTCGTAACGTAGGTAATTACGCGATTATATTGGCTTTTGAAAAAGTTGATCATCAATACATCCGAGAACATAGACTGCAAAAGTTCATTTCATTGCATGATACATGTTTATATATGACAAGTCTTGTGATTATTTAATGATAACTATATATATGATGTGCACAGTTCATGTGAAGCAAATCGTTAATCTGAATTTATAGATTAAAACTTCGTTGATATATTCTATATATCATGTATGTTTGTTCGAGTGAAACGAGTTAAAACATAATGTATATTTGTCGCACGAAATCTTGACATTTCTAATCGAACTCACCTGGTGGTAGTCCCCGGCAACATGGGGTTGTGAATCCTAGTGCACATGCGCATCTACCAGCAGCGACCGGTTGGGTGTAGTAACAGGGTGATACCTAGAATTAAAAGTTCCTGATCAGTGGATCATTATTCGACAGCTACAAATTTGTTCTCTCCTATATTTATTTAAGACTGTTGGCACTGATGCAAGCACACGTGCTTAGTCACTCATAACATATATGCAACTGGACTGAAATTATATGACATATTTGTTATTGAAGTGCATTTAGCGGATATCACTTGACTCAATTTAAATCCCGCTGATCTAAAAAAAAATAAAATATAACAAAAACAAAAATATCTTCGGAGCGATAAGGTAGCATTTTAAATCGTTAAGGGAAATGTGGACCTTCCTGTATGTGTGGATATCTAAATTATTCGTGATTTTTGTCCCTATATACGTGTAGCTACATATTTTTGATCTTCAACTGCAAGCCGGATTTTCAACTATATAATATCTTAAAATATACGCACATTGCCTTTCCTATTCGGGAGTGGATAAAATTATGAGTCATGTGTAAAAGTTGGGACGCGCGGGGAGCGGGGTTGGTACATATATATGAGCCGAAAGTTAAAATGTAATTCGAAGACAGTTTCGACGATGCTCAGTTCAGTGTAGAGTTTATTCCAGTCATTAATCCCCGATGGTAGAAAGGACATTTCGTGGTGCTTAATATCATAGGTAGCAGTAGCATTTCCCTTGAATCTGAAATTGTAATTGGAAACATAGCTTGCTCTAGGTGGGATAATTGTATATTAAGTAACACAGTGTTCACTACTTTGTAAATCACTTCAGGTCCAGATAGTCCAAGGGTTGCGCTTTTGCATGTTTTATTATGTTAAACTTCAAACAATCATGTTAATATAATAGAAAAATGGGCAATCTCGAAAACCATTATAAAATATTTCTAGATTAATTGGGAAAATGGTTAAATATAGGTATATTGAGCGTAACTCCTCTGAATGTCTGACATGTTCCCATTTTGTTCGAAATCTGGAAGTAATGATATCCACCTTCGCTCACTCGCTCACTTAAATGTACATGTATAATAAACCCACCTGGTTCATGTTTATGTATGTTGAATTATCATTTGCTGTTAATCCGCTGCAATCATCCACCGGATTCCGACATCCGTGAAGCCTGCATGCATCCCAGACTGAAGCGGAGCGGTCATAGTTAGCTGACTGACACAAGGGTTCCACGTTGCAGGCCGCCGCACACTGTATCCGGGAAAGTGACTTGGTCGTGTATAATGGGTCACAAAACTCGCACATTTTATCTTTACATGTAGTAAAACCCTTGTGAGCAATCTGTGCAAGAGATCCGACATGGAAGAAAGCAAAACCGACCATCAATAAACCTAATGTAACCAATAGTTTTCTGAGCACAGGCAAAATCATGGCTGATGACTTATCTGTCTCTCTGATGCTCCTATAAGCAATTTCGTTGTGAGGAAATTATTGTTGCGCCAGTCTTAGTGGTCGTATATGTGGATGTTGGTACACTTGTATTGTGACTACCAATGCGCACCAATTGATTTTCGTTATGGTAGTTATGCAGTGTGGTTATCGGGTAGCTAATAATATAAGCTATTTTACAATGAGTCAGTTGACCGATTGTTTAGTTTCTTATTTGACACCACTGGTTAAGCGGACCTACTAATTTGCTATGGATGCTGGTGGATCTCACTGAATTGCTAGTATGGTGGTATACTATACTGAACATGTACGGGTATATTGGTGGTATACTATACTGAACATGTACGGGTATTATGGTGGTATACTATACTGAACATGTACGGGTATTATGGTGGTATACTATACTGAACATGTACGGGTATTATGGTGGTATACTATACTGAACATGTACGGGTATTATGGTGGTATACTATACTGAACATGTACGGGTATTATGGTGGTATACAATACTGAACATGTACGGGTATTATGGTGGTATACTATACTGAACATGTACGGGTATTATGGTGGTATACTATACTGAACATGTACGGGTATATTGGTGGTATACTATACTGAACATGTACGGGTATATTGGTGGTATACTATACTGAACATGTACGGGTATTATGGTGGTATACTATACTGAACATGTACGGGTATTATGGTGGTATACTATACTGAACATGTACGGGTATTATGGTGGTATATTATACTGAACATGTACGGGTATATTGGTGGTATACTATACTGAACATGTACGGGTATTATGGTGGTATACTATACTGAACATGTACGGGTATTATGGTGGTATACTATACTGAACAAGTACGGGTATTATGGTGGTATATTATACTGAACATGTACGGGTATTATGGTGGTATACTATTCTGAACATGTACGGGTATTATGGTGGTATACTATACTGAACATGTACGGGTATTATGGTGGTATATTATACTGAACATGTACGGGTATTATGGTGGTATACTATACTGAACATGTACGGGTATTATGGTGGTATATTATACTGAACATGTACGGGTATTATGGTGGTATACTATACTGAACATGTACGGGTATTATGGTGGTATACTATACTGAACATGTACGGGTATTATGGTGGTATACTATACTGAACATGTACGGGTATTATGGTGGTATACTATACTGAACATGTACGGGTATATTGGTGGTATACTATACTGAACATGTACGGGTATTATGGTGGTATACTATACTGAACATGTACGGGTATTATGGTGGTATACTATACTGAACATGTACGGGTATTATGGTGGTATACTATACTGAACATGTACGGGTATTATGGTGGTATACTATACTGAACATGTACGGGTATTATGGTGGTATACTATACTGAACATGTACGGGTATTATGGTGGTATACTATACTGAACATGTACGGGTATTATGGTGGTATACAATACTGAACATGTACGGGTATTATGGTGGTATACTATACTGAACATGTACGGGTATTATGGTGGTATACTATACTGAACATGTACGGGTATTATGGTGGTATACTATACTGAACATGTACGGGTATTATGGTGGTATACTATACTGAACATGTACGGGTATTATGGTGGTATACTATACTGAACATGTACGGGTATTATGGTGGTATACTATACTGAACATGTACGGGTATTATGGTGGTATACTATACTGAACATGTACGGGTATATTGGTGGTATACTATACTGAACATGTACGGGTATTATGGTGGTATACTATACTGAACATGTACGGGTATTATGGTGGTATACTATACTGAACATGTACGGGTATTATGGTGGTATACTATACTGAACATGTACGGGTATTATGGTGGTATACTATACTGAACATGTACGGGTATTATGGTGGTATACTATACTGAACATGTACGGGTATTATGGTGGTATACTATAATGAACATGTACGGGTATTATGGTGGTATACAATACTGAACATGTACGGGTATTATGGTGGTATACTATACTGAACATGTACGGGTATTATGGTGGTATACTATACTGAACATGTACGGGTATTATGGTGGTATACTATACTGAACATGTACGGGTATTATGGTGGTATACTATACTGAACATGTACGGGTATTATGGTGGTATACTATACTGAACATGTACGGGTATTATGGTGGTATACTATACTGAATATGTACGGGTATTATGGTTGTATACTATACTGAACATGTACGGGTATTATGGTGGTATACTATACTGAACATGTACGGGTATTATGGTGGTATACTATACTGAACATGTACGGGTATTATGGTGGTATACTATACTGAACATGTACGGGTATTATGGTGGTATACTATACTGAACATGTACGGGTATTATGGTGGTATACTATACTGAACATGTACGGGTATATTGGTGGTATACTATACTGATTGTAAATTTGAGAAGCATATTTGAGACCACCTCGACATCACTTGCCCCGGTGGCGCAATCGGTTAGCGCGCCGTACTTATAGACAGTATCTTCGCCGTGTTTGACACGGTTTGAGGAATGCGGAGGTTGTGAGTTCGATCCTCACCCGGGGCGGATTTTTTACACATACATACATGACTTTATTTTAGGCCTTTTGAAAAATAGATTACTCTAACATCGACAAGATGCCCTAAATAGCCTATATTTGAGGTTCTAAGCAAATATGCATGTTGGCAGTATGTTCACTCCACACGCTGTCAAGGCACAAACGCGCTCTTGTTAGTTTTAGTCCACTACAGATTTTCGAAATCAAAGCACAAAACCATGCCAAAACGACAACGAAGAGAACAAAACTCGAAAAAAAAATTTATTAGCATCGGCCGGGACTCGAACCCGGGTCGCCCGCGTGGCAGGCGAGAATTCTACCACTGAACCGCCGATGCGACGAGAAACAGCTCCCTCACAAAGTGCTTTCTCCAAAAGTTCGCGCGAAATCACAAATATTGCTGCACAGACCAATTTTCGACATTGCTGAACGACATTCGAAATATATATGCTCGTTGAATTCGTATACCACAAGTGTTTTTAAGTGGAAACACATTTTGCACGAACATTTAGAGTAAACTACTCTCATATAATTATGGGACATCCAGGTCCTATTTCTATTAATGAAAAAAGGACGACAAATATGCTAACAGACTTTACACTCCTCGGAGATGGAAATTATTTTGGTTCAAATGAGCCATGCCCTTTTAATACACCGCCAAATGGAATGTGCAATCCCGCTAAGTGTTTCGTCAGAAAGTCGTCGAATATATATCACCGTTATATCACGGAGCAGAGTGGCGCAGTGGTAGCTTGCTGGGCCCATAACCCAGAGGTCCGAGGATCGAAACCTCGCTCTGCTAAATTTTGCATAATTTATGTTTTGGGCTGATCCATTTCAATTTTTTAGAAGTTGTGACGAAGAAAGTCCAAAATTATAGATTGTAAATTTGATAAGCATATTTGAGACCACCTCGACATCACTTGCCCCGGTGGCGCAATCGGTTACAGTACATTCGCCGTGTTTGACACGGTTTGAGGAATGCGGAGGTTGTGAGTTCGATCCTCAGACGGGACAGGATTTTTTACACATACATACATGACTTTATTTCAGGCCTTTTGATCAATAGATTGCTCTAACATCGACAAGATGCCCTAAATAGCCTATATTTGAGGTTCTAAGCAAATATGCATGTTGGCAGTATGTTCACTCCACACGCTGTCAAGGCACAAACGCGCTCTTGTTAGTTTTAGTCCACTACAGATTTTCGAAATCAAAGCACAAAACCATGCCAAAACGACAACGAAGAGAACCAAACTCGAAAAAAAATTATATTTGCATCGGCCGGGAATCGAACCCGGGTCGCCCGCGTGGCAGGCGAGCATTCTACCACTGAACCACCGATGCGACGAGAAACAGCTCCCTCACAAACTGCTTTCTCCAAAAGTTCGCGCGAAATCACAAATATTGCTGCACAGACCAATTTTCGACATTGCTGAACGACATTCGAAATATATGCTCGTTGAATGCGTATATACCACAAGTGTTTTTAAGTGGAAACACATTTTGCACGAACATTTAGAGTAAAATACTCTCATATAATTATGGGACACCCAGGGCCTATTTCTATTAATGAAAAAAGGACGACAAATATGCTAACAGACTTTATACTCCACGGAGATGGAAATTATTTTGGTTCAAATGAGCCATGCCCTTTTAATACACCGCCAAACGGAATGTGCGACCCCACTAAGTGTTTCGTCAGAAAGTCGTCGAATATATATCACCGTTATATCACGGAGCAGAGTGGCGCAGTGGTAGCGTGCTGGGCCCATAACCCAGAGGTCCGAGGATCGAAACCTCGCTCTGCTAAATTTTGCATAATTTATGTTTTGGGCTGATCCATTTCAATTTTTTAGAAGTTGTGACGAAGAAAGTCCAAAATTATAGATTGTAAATTTGAGAAGCATATTTGAGACCACCTCGACATCACTTGCCCCGGTGGCGCAATCGGTTAGCGCGCCGTACTTATAGACAGTACCTTCGCCGTGTTTGACACGGTTTGAGGAATGCGGAGGTTGTGAGTTCGATCCTCACCCGGGGCAGGATTTTTTACACATACATACATGACTTTATTTCAGGCCTTTTGATCAATAGATTGCTCTAACATCGACAAGATGCCCTAAATAGCCTATATTTGAGGTTCTAAGCAAATATGCATGTTGGCAGTATGTTCACTCCACACGCTGTCAAGGCACAAATGCGCTCTTGTTAGTTTTAGTCCACTACAGATTTTCGAAATCAAAGCACAAAACCATGCCAAAACGACAACGAAGAGAACAAAACTCGAAAAAAAATTCTATTTGCATCGGCCGGGAATCGAACCCGGGTCGCCCGCGTGGCAGGCGAGCATTCTACCACTGAACCACCGATGCGACGAGAAACAGCTCCCTCACAAACTGCTTTCTCCAAAAGTTCGCGCGAAATCACAAATATTGCTGCACAGACCAATTTTCGACATTGCTGAACGACATTCGAAATATATGCTCGTTGAATGCGTATATACCACAAGTGTTTTTAAGTGGAAACACATTTTGCACGAACATTTAGAGTAAAATACTCTCATATAATTATGGGACACCCAGGGCCTATTTCTATTAATGAAAAAAGGACGACAAATATGCTAACAGACTTTATACTCCACGGAGATGGAAATTATTTTGGTTCAAATGAGCCATGCCCTTTTAATACACCGCCAAACGGAATGTGCAACCCCACTAAGTGTTTCGTCAGAAAGTCGTCGAATATATATCACCGTTATATCACGGAGCAGAGTGGCGCAGTGGTAGCGTGCTGGGCCCATAACCCAGAGGTCCGAGGATCGAAACCTCGCTCTGCTAAATTTTGCATAATTTATGTTTTGGGCTGATCCATTTCAATTTTTTAGAAGTTGTGACGAAGAAAGTCCAAAATTATAGATTGTAAATTTGAGAAGCATATTTGAGACCACCTCGACATCACTTGCCCCGGTGGCGCAATCGGTTAGCGCGCCGTACTTATAGACAGTACCTTCGCCGTGTTTGACACGGTTTGAGGAATGCGGAGGTTGTGAGTTCGATCCTCACCCGGGGCAGGATTTTTTACACATACATACATGACTTTATTTCAGGCCTTTTGATCAATAGATTGCTCTAACATCGACAAGATGCCCTAAATAGCCTATATTTGAGGTTCTAAGCAAATATGCATGTTGGCAGTATGTTCACTCCACACGCTGTCAAGGCACAAATGCGCTCTTGTTAGTTTTAGTCCACTACAGATTTTCGAAATCAAAGCACAAAACCATGCCAAAACGACAACGAAGAGAACAAAACTCGAAACAAAAATCTATTTGCATCGGCCGGGAATCGAACCCGGGTCGCCCGCGTGGCAGGCGAGCATTCTACCACTGAACCACCGATGCGACGAGAAACAGCTCCCTCACAAATTGCTTTCTCCAAAAGTTCGCGCGAAATCACAAATATTGCTGCACAGACCAATTTTCGACATTGCTGAACGACATTCGAAATATATGCTCGTTGAATGCGTATATACCACAAGTGTTTTTAAGTGGAAACACATTTTGCACGAACATTTAGAGTAAAATACTCTCATATAATTATGGGAAACCCAGGGCCTATTTCTATTAATGAAAAAAGGACGACAAATATGCTAACAGACTTTATACTCCACGGAGATGGAAATTATTTTGGTTCAAATGAGCCATGCCCTTTTAATACACCGCCAAACGGAATGTGCAACCCCACTAAGTGTTTCGTCAGAAAGTCGTCGAATATATATCACCGTTATATCACGGAGCAGAGTGGCGCAGTGGTAGCGTGCTGGGCCCATAACCCAGAGGTCCGAGGATCGAAACCTCGCTCTGCTAAATTTTGCATAATTTATGTTTTGGGCTGATCCATTTCAATTTTTTAGAAGTTGTGACGAAGAAAGTCCAAAATTATAGATTGTAAATTTGAGAAGCATATTTGAGACCACCTCGACATCACTTGCCCCGGTGGCGCAATCGGTTAGCGCGCCGTACTTATAGACAGTACCTTCGCCGTGTTTGACACGGTTTAAGGAATGCGGAGGTTGTGAGTTCGATCCTCACCCGGGGCAGGATTTTTTACACATACATACATGACTTTATTTCAGGCCTTTTGATCAATAGATTGCTCTAACATCGACAAGATGCCCTAAATAGCCTATATTTGAGGTTCTAAGCAAATATGCATGTTGGCAGTATGTTCACTCCACACGCTGTCAAGGCACAAATGCGCTCTTGTTAGTTTTAGTCCACTACAGATTTTCGAAATCAAAGCACAAAACCATGCCAAAACGACAACGAAGAGAACAAAACTCGAAAAAAAATTCTATTTGCATCGGCCGGGAATCGAACCCGGGTCGCCCGCGTGGCAGGCGAGCATTCTACCACTGAACCACCGATGCGACGAGAAACAGCTCCCTCACAAACTGCTTTCTCCAAAAGTTCGCGCGAAATCACAAATATTGCTGCACAGACCAATTTTCGACATTGCTGAACGACATTCGAAATATATGCTCGTTGAATGCGTATATACCACAAGTGTTTTTAAGTGGAAACACATTTTGCACGAACATTTAGAGTAAAATACTCTCATATAATTATGGGACACCCAGGGCCTATTTCTATTAATGAAAAAAGGACGACAAATATGCTAACAGACTTTATACTCCACGGAGATGGAAATTATTTTGGTTCAAATGAGCCATGCCCTTTTAATACACCGCCAAACGGAATGTGCAACCCCACTAAGTGTTTCGTCAGAAAGTCGTCGAATATATATCACCGTTATATCACGGAGCAGAGTGGCGCAGTGGTAGCGTGCTGGGCCCATAACCCAGAGGTCCGAGGATCGAAACCTCGCTCTGCTAAATTTTGCATAATTTATGTTTTGGGCTGATCCATTTCAATTTTTTAGAAGTTGTGACGAAGAAAGTCCAAAATTATAGATTGTAAATTTGAGAAGCATATTTGAGACCACCTCGACATCACTTGCCCCGGTGGCGCAATCGGTTAGCGCGCCGTACTTATAGACAGTACCTTCGCCGTGTTTGACACGGTTTGAGGAATGCGGAGGTTGTGAGTTCGATCCTCACCCGGGGCAGGATTTTTTACACATACATACATGACTTTATTTCAGGCCTTTTGATCAATAGATTGCTCTAACATCGACAAGATGCCCTAAATAGCCTATATTTGAGGTTCTAAGCAAATATGCATGTTGGCAGTATGTTCACTCCACACGCTGTCAAGGCACAAATGCGCTCTTGTTAGTTTTAGTCCACTACAGATTTTCGAAATCAAAGCACAAAACCATGCCAAAACGACAACGAAGAGAACAAAACTCGAAAAAAAAATCTATTTGCATCGGCCGGGAATCGAACCCGGGTCGCCCGCGTGGCAGGCGAGCATTCTACCACTGAACCACCGATGCGACGAGAAACAGCTCCCTCACAAATTGCTTTCTCCAAAAGTTCGCGCGAAATCACAAATATTGCTGCACAGACCAATTTTCGACATTGCTGAACGACATTCGAAATATATGCTCGTTGAATGCGTATATACCACAAGTGTTTTTAAGTGGAAACACATTTTGCACGAACATTTAGAGTAAAATACTCTCATATAATTATGGGAAACCCAGGGCCTATTTCTATTAATGAAAAAAGGACGACAAATATGCTAACAGACTTTATACTCCACGGAGATGGAAATTATTTTGGTTCAAATGAGCCATGCCCTTTTAATACACCGCCAAACGGAATGTGCAACCCCACTAAGTGTTTCGTCAGAAAGTCGTCGAATATATATCACCGTTATATCACGGAGCAGAGTGGCGCAGTGGTAGCGTGCTGGGCCCATAACCCAGAGGTCCGAGGATCGAAACCTCGCTCTGCTAAATTTTGCATAATTTATGTTTTGGGCTGATCCATTTCAATTTTTTAGAAGTTGTGACGAAGAAAGTCCAAAATTATAGATTGTAAATTTGAGAAGCATATTTGAGACCACCTCGACATCACTTGCCCCGGTGGCGCAATCGGTTAGCGCGCCGTACTTATAGACAGTACCTTCGCCGTGTTTGACACGGTTTGAGGAATGCGGAGGTTGTGAGTTCGATCCTCACCCGGGGCAGGATTTTTTACACATACATACATGACTTTATTTCAGGCCTTTTGATCAATAGATTGCTCTAACATCGACAAGATGCCCTAAATAGCCTATATTTGAGGTTCTAAGCAAATATGCATGTTGGCAGTATGTTCACTCCACACGCTGTCAAGGCACAAATGCGCTCTTGTTAGTTTTAGTCCACTACAGATTTTCGAAATCAAAGCACAAAACCATGCCAAAACGACAACGAAGAGAACAAAACTCGAAAAAAAATTCTATTTGCATCGGCCGGGAATCGAACCCGGGTCGCCCGCGTGGCAGGCGAGCATTCTACCACTGAACCACCGATGCGACGAGAAACAGCTCCCTCACAAACTGCTTTCTCCAAAAGTTCGCGCGAAATCACAAATATTGCTGCACAGACCAATTTTCGACATTGCTGAACGACATTCGAAATATATGCTCGTTGAATGCGTATATACCACAAGTGTTTTTAAGTGGAAACACATTTTGCACGAACATTTAGAGTAAAATACTCTCATATAATTATGGGACACCCAGGGCCTATTTCTATTAATGAAAAAAGGACGACAAATATGCTAACAGACTTTATACTCCACGGAGATGGAAATTATTTTGGTTCAAATGAGCCATGCCCTTTTAATACACCGCCAAACGGAATGTGCAACCCCACTAAGTGTTTCGTCAGAAAGTCGTCGAATATATATCACCGTTATATCACGGAGCAGAGTGGCGCAGTGGTAGCGTGCTGGGCCCATAACCCAGAGGTCCGAGGATCGAAACCTCGCTCTGCTAAATTTTGCATAATTTATGTTTTGGGCTGATCCATTTCAATTTTTTAGAAGTTGTGACGAAGAAAGTCCAAAATTATAGATTGTAAATTTGAGAAGCATATTTGAGACCACCTCGACATCACTTGCCCCGGTGGCGCAATCGGTTAGCGCGCCGTACTTATAGACAGTACCTTCGCCGTGTTTGACACGGTTTGAGGAATGCGGAGGTTGTGAGTTCGATCCTCACCCGGGGCAGGATTTTTTACACATACATACATGACTTTATTTCAGGCCTTTTGATCAATAGATTGCTCTAACATCGACAAGATGCCCTAAATAGCCTATATTTGAGGTTCTAAGCAAATATGCATGTTGGCAGTATGTTCACTCCACACGCTGTCAAGGCACAAATGCGCTCTTGTTAGTTTTAGTCCACTACAGATTTTCGAAATCAAAGCACAAAACCATGCCAAAACGACAACGAAGAGAACAAAACTCGAAACAAAAATCTATTTGCATCGACCGGGAATCGAACCCGGGTCGCCCGCGTGGCAGGCGAGCATTCTACCACTGAACCACCGATGCGACGAGAAACAGCTCCCTCACAAATTGCTTTCTCCAAAAGTTCGCGCGAAATCACAAATATTGCTGCACAGACCAATTTTCGACATTGCTGAACGACATTCGAAATATATGCTCGTTGAATGCGTATATACCACAAGTGTTTTTAAGTGGAAACACATTTTGCACGAACATTTAGAGTAAAATACTCTCATATAATTATGGGAAACCCAGGGCCTATTTCTATTAATGAAAAAAGGACGACAAATATGCTAACAGACTTTATACTCCACGGAGATGGAAATTATTTTGGTTCAAATGAGCCATGCCCTTTTAATACACCGCCAAACGGAATGTGCAACCCCACTAAGTGTTTCGTCAGAAAGTCGTCGAATATATATCACCGTTATATCACGGAGCAGAGTGGCGCAGTGGTAGCGTGCTGGGCCCATAACCCAGAGGTCCGAGGATCGAAACCTCGCTCTGCTAAATTTAGCATAATTTATGTTTTGGGCTGATCCATTTCAATTTTTTAGAAGTTGTGACGAAGAAAGTCCAAAATTATAGATTGTAAATTTGAGAAGCATATTTGAGACCACCTCGACATCACTTGCCCCGGTGGCGCAATCGGTTAGCGCGCCGTACTTATAGACAGTACCTTCGCCGTGTTTGACACGGTTTAAGGAATGCGGAGGTTGTGAGTTCGATCCTCACCCGGGGCAGGATTTTTTACACATACATACATGACTTTATTTCAGGCCTTTTGATCAATAGATTGCTCTAACATCGACAAGATGCCCTAAATAGCCTATATTTGAGGTTCTAAGCAAATATGCATGTTGGCAGTATGTTCACTCCACACGCTGTCAAGGCACAAATGCGCTCTTGTTAGTTTTAGTCCACTACAGATTTTCGAAATCAAAGCACAAAACCATGCCAAAACGACAACGAAGAGAACAAAACTCGAAAAAAAATTCTATTTGCATCGGCCGGGAATCGAACCCGGGTCGCCCGCGTGGCAGGCGAGCATTCTACCACTGAACCACCGATGCGACGAGAAACAGCTCCCTCACAAACTGCTTTCTCCAAAAGTTCGCGCGAAATCACAAATATTGCTGCACAGACCAATTTTCGACATTGCTGAACGACATTCGAAATATATGCTCGTTGAATGCGTATATACCACAAGTGTTTTTAAGTGGAAACACATTTTGCACGAACATTTAGAGTAAAATACTCTCATATAATTATGGGACACCCAGGGCCTATTTCTATTAATGAAAAAAGGACGACAAATATGCTAACAGACTTTATACTCCACGGAGATGGAAATTATTTTGGTTCAAATGAGCCATGCCCTTTTAATACACCGCCAAACGGAATGTGCAACCCCACTAAGTGTTTCGTCAGAAAGTCGTCGAATATATATCACCGTTATATCACGGAGCAGAGTGGCGCAGTGGTAGCGTGCTGGGCCCATAACCCAGAGGTCCGAGGATCGAAACCTCGCTCTGCTAAATTTTGCATAATTTATGTTTTGGGCTGATCCATTTCAATTTTTTAGAAGTTGTGACGAAGAAAGTCCAAAATTATAGATTGTAAATTTGAGAAGCATATTTGAGACAACCTCGACATCACTTGCCCCGGTGGCGCAATCGGTTAGCGCGCCGTACTTATAGACAGTACCTTCGCCGTGTTTGACACGGTTTGAGGAATGCGGAGGTTGTGAGTTCGATCCTCACCCGGGGCAGGATTTTTTACACATACATACATGACTTTATTTCAGGCCTTTTGATCAATAGATTGCTCTAACATCGACAAGATGCCCTAAATAGCCTATATTTGAGGTTCTAAGCAAATATGCATGTTGGCAGTATGTTCACTCCACACGCTGTCAAGGCACAAATGCGCTCTTGTTAGTTTTAGTCCACTACAGATTTTCGAAATCAAAGCACAAAACCATGCCAAAACGACAACGAAGAGAACAAAACTCGAAAAAAAAATCTATTTGCATCGGCCGGGAATCGAACCCGGGTCGCCCGCGTGGCAGGCGAGCATTCTACCACTGAACCACCGATGCGACGAGAAACAGCTCCCTCACAAATTGCTTTCTCCAAAAGTTCGCGCGAAATCACAAATATTGCTGCACAGACCAATTTTCGACATTGCTGAACGACATTCGAAATATATGCTCGTTGAATGCGTATATACCACAAGTGTTTTTAAGTGGAAACACATTTTGCACGAACATTTAGAGTAAAATACTCTCATATAATTATGGGAAACCCAGGGCCTATTTCTATTAATGAAAAAAGGACGACAAATATGCTAACAGACTTTATACTCCACGGAGATGGAAATTATTTTGGTTCAAATGAGCCATGCCCTTTTAATACACCGCCAAACGGAATGTGCAACCCCACTAAGTGTTTCGTCAGAAAGTCGTCGAATATATATCACCGTTATATCACGGAGCAGAGTGGCGCAGTGGTAGCGTGCTGGGCCCATAACCCAGAGGTCCGAGGATCGAAACCTCGCTCTGCTAAATTTAGCATAATTTATGTTTTGGGCTGATCCATTTCAATTTTTTAGAAGTTGTGACGAAGAAAGTCCAAAATTATAGATTGTAAATTTGAGAAGCATATTTGAGACCACCTCGACATCACTTGCCCCGGTGGCGCAATCGGTTAGCGCGCCGTACTTATAGACAGTACCTTCGCCGTGTTTGACACGGTTTAAGGAATGCGGAGGTTGTGAGTTCGATCCTCACCCGGGGCAGGATTTTTTACACATACATACATGACTTTATTTCAGGCCTTTTGATCAATAGATTGCTCTAACATCGACAAGATGCCCTAAATAGCCTATATTTGAGGTTCTAAGCAAATATGCATGTTGGCAGTATGTTCACTCCACACGCTGTCAAGGCACAAATGCGCTCTTGTTAGTTTTAGTCCACTACAGATTTTCGAAATCAAAGCACAAAACCATGCCAAAACGACAACGAAGAGAACAAAACTCGAAAAAAAATTCTATTTGCATCGGCCGGGAATCGAACCCGGGTCGCCCGCGTGGCAGGCGAGCATTCTACCACTGAACCACCGATGCGACGAGAAACAGCTCCCTCACAAACTGCTTTCTCCAAAAGTTCGCGCGAAATCACAAATATTGCTGCACAGACCAATTTTCGACATTGCTGAACGACATTCGAAATATATGCTCGTTGAATGCGTATATACCACAAGTGTTTTTAAGTGGAAACACATTTTGCACGAACATTTAGAGTAAAATACTCTCATATAATTATGGGACACCCAGGGCCTATTTCTATTAATGAAAAAAGGACGACAAATATGCTAACAGACTTTATACTCCACGGAGATGGAAATTATTTTGGTTCAAATGAGCCATGCCCTTTTAATACACCGCCAAACGGAATGTGCAACCCCACTAAGTGTTTCGTCAGAAAGTCGTCGAATATATATCACCGTTATATCACGGAGCAGAGTGGCGCAGTGGTAGCGTGCTGGGCCCATAACCCAGAGGTCCGAGGATCGAAACCTCGCTCTGCTAAATTTTGCATAATTTATGTTTTGGGCTGATCCATTTCAATTTTTTAGAAGTTGTGACGAAGAAAGTCCAAAATTATAGATTGTAAATTTGAGAAGCATATTTGAGACAACCTCGACATCACTTGCCCCGGTGGCGCAATCGGTTAGCGCGCCGTACTTATAGACAGTACCTTCGCCGTGTTTGACACGGTTTGAGGAATGCGGAGGTTGTGAGTTCGATCCTCACCCGGGGCAGGATTTTTTACACATACATACATGACTTTATTTCAGGCCTTTTGATCAATAGATTGCTCTAACATCGACAAGATGCCCTAAATAGCCTATATTTGAGGTTCTAAGCAAATATGCATGTTGGCAGTATGTTCACTCCACACGCTGTCAAGGCACAAATGCGCTCTTGTTAGTTTTAGTCCACTACAGATTTTCGAAATCAAAGCACAAAACCATGCCAAAACGACAACGAAGAGAACAAAACTCGAAAAAAAATTCTATTTGCATCGGCCGGGAATCGAACCCGGGTCGCCCGCGTGGCAGGCGAGCATTCTACCACTGAACCACCGATGCGACGAGAAACAGCTCCCTCACAAATTGCTTTCTCCAAAAGTTCGCGCGAAATCACAAATATTGCTGCACAGACCAATTTTCGACATTGCTGAACGACATTCGAAATATATGCTCGTTGAATGCGTATATACCACAAGTGTTTTTAAGTGGAAACACATTTTGCACGAACATTTAGAGTAAAATACTCTCATATAATTATGGGAAACCCAGGGCCTATTTCTATTAATGAAAAAAGGACGACAAATATGCTAACAGACTTTATACTCCACGGAGATGGAAATTATTTTGGTTCAAATGAGCCATGCCCTTTTAATACACCGCCAAACGGAATGTGCAACCCCACTAAGTGTTTCGTCAGAAAGTCGTCGAATATATATCACCGTTATATCACGGAGCAGAGTGGCGCAGTGGTAGCGTGCTGGGCCCATAACCCAGAGGTCCGAGGATCGAAACCTCGCTCTGCTAAATTTAGCATAATTTATGTTTTGGGCTGATCCATTTCAATTTTTTAGAAGTTGTGACGAAGAAAGTCCAAAATTATAGATTGTAAATTTGAGAAGCATATTTGAGACCACCTCGACATCACTTGCCCCGGTGGCGCAATCGGTTAGCGCGCCGTACTTATAGACAGTACCTTCGCCGTGTTTGACACGGTTTAAGGAATGCGGAGGTTGTGAGTTCGATCCTCACCCGGGGCAGGATTTTTTACACATACATACATGACTTTATTTCAGGCCTTTTGATTAATAGATTGCTCTAACATCGACAAGATGCCCTAAATAGCCTATATTTGAGGTTCTAAGCAAATATGCATGTTGGCAGTATGTTCACTCCACACGCTGTCAAGGCACAAATGCGCTCTTGTTAGTTTTAGTCCACTACAGATTTTCGAAATCAAAGCACAAAACCATGCCAAAACGACAACGAAGAGAACAAAACTCGAAAAAAAATTCTATTTGCATCGGCCGGGAATCGAACCCGGGTCGCCCGCGTGGCAGGCGAGCATTCTACCACTGAACCACCGATGCGACGAGAAACAGCTCCCTCACAAACTGCTTTCTCCAAAAGTTCGCGCGAAATCACAAATATTGCTGCACAGACCAATTTTCGACATTGCTGAACGACATTCGAAATATATGCTCGTTGAATGCGTATATACCACAAGTGTTTTTAAGTGGAAACACATTTTGCACGAACATTTAGAGTAAAATACTCTCATATAATTATGGGACACCCAGGGCCTATTTCTATTAATGAAAAAAGGACGACAAATATGCTAACAGACTTTATACTCCACGGAGATGGAAATTATTTTGGTTCAAATGAGCCATGCCCTTTTAATACACCGCCAAACGGAATGTGCAACCCCACTAAGTGTTTCGTCAGAAAGTCGTCGAATATATATCACCGTTATATCACGGAGCAGAGTGGCGCAGTGCTAGCGTGCTGGGCCCATAACCCAGAGGTCCGAGGATCGAAACCTCGCTCTGCTAAATTTTGCATAATTTATGTTTTGGGCTGATCCATTTCAATTTTTTAGAAGTTGTGACGAAGAAAGTCCAAAATTATAGATTGTAAATTTGAGAAGCATATTTGAGACCACCTCGACATCACTTGCCCCGGTGGCGCAATCGGTTAGCGCGCCATACTTATAGACAGTACCTTCGCCGTGTTTGACACGGTTTGAGGAATGCGGAGGTTGTGAGTTCGATCCTCACCCGGGGCAGGATTTTTTACACATACATACATGACTTTATTTCAGGCCTTTTGATCAATAGATTGCTCTAACATCGACAAGATGCCCTAAATAGCCTATATTTGAGGTTCTAAGCAAATATGCATGTTGGCAGTATGTTCACTCCACACGCTGTCAAGGCACAAATGCGCTCTTGTTAGTTTTAGTCCACTACAGATTTTCGAAATCAAAGCACAAAACCATGCCAAAACGACAACGAAGAGAACAAAACTCGAAAAAAAAATCTATTTGCATCGGCCGGGAATCGAACCCGGGTCGCCCGCGTGGCAGGCGAGCATTCTACCACTGAACCACCGATGCGACGAGAAACAGCTCCCTCACAAACTGCTTTCTCCAAAAGTTCGCGCGAAATCACAAATATTGCTGCACAGACCAATTTTCGACATTGCTGAACGACATTCGAAATATATGCTCGTTGAATGCGTATATACCACAAGTGTTTTTAAGTGGAAACACATTTTGCACGAACATTTAGAGTAAAATACTCTCATATAATTATGGGACACCCAGGGCCTATTTCTATTAATGAAAAAAGGACGACAAATATGCTAACAGACTTTATACTCCACGGAGATGGAAATTATTTTGGTTCAAATGAGCCATGCCCTTTTAATACACCGCCAAACGGAATGTGCAACCCCACTAAGTGTTTCGTCAGAAAGTCGTCGAATATATATCACCGTTATATCACGGAGCAGAGTGGCGCAGTGGTAGCGTGCTGGGCCCATAACCCAGAGGTCCGAGGATCGAAACTTCGCTCTGCTAAATTTAGCATAATTTATGTTTTGGGCTGATCCATTTCAATTTTTTAGAAGTTGTGACGAAGAAAGTCCAAAATTATAGATTGTAAATTTGAGAAGCATATTTGAGACCACCTCGACATCACTTGCCCCGGTGGCGCAATCGGTTAGCGCGCCGTACTTATAGACAGTACCTTCGTCGTGTTTGACACGGTTTAAGGAATGCGGAGGTTGTGAGTTCGATCCTCACCCGGGGCAGGATTTTTTACACATACATACATGACTTTATTTCAGGCCTTTTGATCAATAGATTGCTCTAACATCGACAAGATGCCCTAAATAGCCTATATTTGAGGTTCTAAGCAAATATGCATGTTGGCAGTATGTTCACTCCACACGCTGTCAAGGCACAAATGCGCTCTTGTTAGTTTTAGTCCACTACAGATTTTCGAAATCTAAGCACAAAACCATGCCAAAACGACAACGAAGAGAACAAAACTCGAAAAAAAATTCTATTTGCATCGGCCGGGAATCGAACCCGGGTCGCCCGCGTGGCAGGCGAGCATTCTACCACTGAACCACCGATGCGACGAGAAACAGCTCCCTCACAAACTGCTTTCTCCAAAAGTTCGCGCGAAATCACAAATATTGCTGCACAGACCAATTTTCGACATTGCTGAACGACATTCGAAATATATGCTCGTTGAATGCGTATATACCACAAGTGTTTTTAAGTGGAAACACATTTTGCACGAACATTTAGAGTAAAATACTCTCATATAATTATGGGACACCCAGGGCCTATTTCTATTAATGAAAAAAGGACGACAAATATGCTAACAGACTTTATACTCCACGGAGATGGAAATTATTTTGGTTCAAATGAGCCATGCCCTTTTAATACACCGCCAAACGGAATGTGCAACCCCACTAAGTGTTTCGTCAGAAAGTCGTCGAATATATATCACCGTTATATCACGGAGCAGAGTGGCGCAGTGGTAGCGTGCTGGGCCCATAACCCAGAGGTCCGAGGATCGAAACCTCGCTCTGCTAAATTTTGCATAATTTATGTTTTGGGCTGATCCATTTCAATTTTTTAGAAGTTGTGACAAAGAAAGTCCAAAATTATAGATTGTAAATTTGAGAAGCATATTTGAGACCACCTCGACATCACTTGCCCCGGTGGCGCAATCGGTTAGCGCGCCGTACTTATAGACAGTACCTTCGCCGTGTTTGACACGGTTTGAGGAATGCGGAGGTTGTGAGTTCGATCCTCACCCGGGTCAGGATTTTTTACACATACATACATGACTTTATTTCAGGCCTTTTGATCAATAGATTGCTCTAACATCGACAAGATGCCCTAAATAGCCTATATTTGAGGTTCTAAGCAAATATGCATGTTGGCAGTATGTTCACTCCACACGCTGTCAAGGCACAAATGCGCTCTTGTTAGTTTTAGTCCACTACAGATTTTCGAAATCAAAGCACAAAACCATGCCAAAACGACAACGAAGAGAACAAAACTCGAAAAAAAATTCTATTTGCATCGGCCGGGAATCGAACCCGGGTCGCCCGCGTGGCAGGCGAGCATTCTACCACTGAACCACCGATGCGACGAGAAACAGCACCCTCACAAACTGCTTTCTCCAAAAGTTCGCGCGAAATCACAAATATTGCTGCACAGACCAATTTTCGACATTGCTGAACGACATTCGAAATATATGCTCGTTGAATGCGTATATACCACAAGTGTTTTTAAGTGGAAACACATTTTGCACGAACATTTAGAGTAAAATACTCTCATATAATTATGGGACACCCAGGGCCTATTTCTATTAATGAAAAAAGGACGACAAATATGCTAACAGACTTTATACTCCACGGAGATGGAAATTATTTTGGTTCAAATGAGCCATGCCCTTTTAATACACCGCCAAACGGAATGTGCAACCCCACTAAGTGTTTCGTCAGAAAGTCGTCGAATATATATCACCGTTATATCACGGAGCAGAGTGGCGCAGTGGTAGCGTGCTGGGCCCATAACCCAGAGGTCCGAGGATCGAAACCTCGCTCTGCTAAATTTTGCATAATTTATGTTTTGGGCTGATCCATTTCAATTTTTTAGAAGTTGTGACGAAGAAAGTCCAAAATTATAGATTGTAAATTTGAGAAGCATATTTGAGACCACCTCGACATCACTTGCCCCGGTGGCGCAATCGGTTAGCGCGCCGTACTTATAGACAGTACCTTCGCCGTGTTTGACACGGTTTGAGGAATGCGGAGGTTGTGAGTTCGATCCTCACCCGGGGCAGGATTTTTTACACATACATACATGACTTTATTTCAGGCCTTTTGATCAATAGATTGCTCTAACATCGACAAGATGCCCTAAATAGCCTATATTTGAGGTTCTAAGCAAATATGCATGTTGGCAGTATGTTCACTCCACACGCTGTCAAGGCACAAATGCGCTCTTGTTAGTTTTAGTCCACTACAGATTTTCGAAATCAAAGCACAAAACCATGCCAAAACGACAACGAAGAGAACAAAACTCGAAAAAAAATTCTATTTGCATCGGCCGGGAATCGAACCCGGGTCGCCCGCGTGGCAGGCGAGCATTCTACCACTGAACCACCGATGCGACGAGAAACAGCACCCTCACAAACTGCTTTCTCCAAAAGTTCGCGCGAAATCACAAATATTGCTGCACAGACCAATTTTCGACATTGCTGAACGACATTCGAAATATATGCTCGTTGAATGCGTATATACCACAAGTGTTTTTAAGTGGAAACACATTTTGCACGAACATTTAGAGTAAAATACTCTCATATAATTATGGGACACCCAGGGCCTATTTCTATTAATGAAAAAAGGACGACAAATATGCTAACAGACTTTACACTCCACGGAGATGGAAATTATTTTGGTTCAAATGAGCCATGCCCTTTTAATACACCGCCAAACGGAATGTGCAACCCCACTAAGTGTTTCGTCAGAAAGTCGTCGAATATATATCACCGTTATATCACGGAGCAGAGTGGCGCAGTGGTAGCGTGCTGGGCCCATAACCCAGAGTTCCGAGGATCGAAACCTCGCTCTGCTAAATTTTGCATAATTTATGTTTTGGGCTGATCCATTTCAATTTTTTAGAAGTTGTGACGATGAAAGTCCAAAATTATAGATTGTAAATTTGAGAAGCATATTTGAGACCACCTCGACATCACTTGCCCCGGTGGCGCAATCGGTTAGCGCGCCGTACTTATAGACAGTACCTTCGCCGTGTTTGACACGGTTTGAGGAATTGGAGGTTGTGAGTTCGATCCTCACCCGGGGCAGGATTTTTTACACATACATACATGACTTTATTTCAGGCCTTTTGATCAATAGATTGCTCTAACATCGACAAGATGCCCTAAATAGCCTATATTTGAGGTTCTAAGCAAATATGCATGTTGGCAGTATGTTCACTCCACACGCTGTCAAGGCACAAATGCGCTCTTGTTAGTTTTAGTCCACTACAGATTTTCGAAATCAAAGCACAAAACCATGCCAAAACGACAACGAAGAGAACAAAACTCGAAAAAAAATTCTATTTGCATCGGCCGGGAATCGAACCCGGGTCGCCCGCGTGGCAGGCGAGCATTCTACCACTGAACCACCGATGCGACGAGAAACAGCACCCTCACAAACTGCTTTCTCCAAAAGTTCGCGCGAAATCACAAATATTGCTGCACAGACCAATTTTCGACATTGCTGAACGACATTCGAAATATATGCTCGTTGAATGCGTATATACCACAAGTGTTTTTAAGTGGAAACACATTTTGCACGAACATTTAGAGTAAAATACTCTCATATAATTATGGGACACCCAGGGCCTATTTCTATTAATGAAAAAAGGACGACAAATATGCTAACAGACTTTATACTCCACGGAGATGGAAATTATTTTGGTTCAAATGAGCCATGCCCTTTTAATACACCGCCAAACGGAATGTGCAACCCCACTAAGTGTTTCGTCAGAAAGTCGTCGAATATATATCACCGTTATATCACGGAGCAGAGTGGCGCAGTGGTAGCGTGCTGGGCCCATAACCCAGAGGTCCGAGGATCGAAACCTCGCTCTGCTAAATTTTGCATAATTTATGTTTTGGGCTGATCCATTTCAATTTTTTAGAAGTTGTGACGAAGAAAGTCCAAAATTATAGATTGTAAATTTGAGAAGCATATTTGAGACCACCTCGACATCACTTGCACCGGTGGCGCAATCGGTTAGCGCGCCGTACTTATAGACAGTACCTTCGCCGTGTTTGACACGGTTTGAGGAATGCGGAGGTTGTGAGTTCGATCCTCACCCGGGGCAGGATTTTTTACACATACATACATGACTTTATTTCAGGCCTTTTGATCAATAGATTGCTCTAACATCGACAAGATGCCCTAAATAGCCTATATTTGAGGTTCTAAGCAAATATGCATGTTGGCAGTATGTTCACTCCACACGCTGTCAGGGCACAAATGCGCTCTTGTTAGTTTTAGTCCACTACAGATTTTCGAAATCAAAGCACAAAACCATGCCAAAACGACAACGAAGAGAACAAAACTCGAAAAAAAATTCTATTTGCATCGGCCGGGAATCGAACCCGGGTCGCCCGCGTGGCAGGCGAGCATTCTACCACTGAACCACCGATGCGACGAGAAACAGCACCCTCACAAACTGCTTTCTCCAAAAGTTCGCGCGAAATCACAAATATTGCTGCACAGACCAATTTTCGACATTGCTGAACGACATTCGAAATATATGCTCGTTGAATGCGTATATACCACAAGTGTTTTTAAGTGGAAACACATTTTGCACGAACATTTAGAGTAAAATACTCTCATATAATTATGGGACACCCAGGGCCTATTTCTATTAATGAAAAAAGGACGACAAATATGCTAACAGACTTTATACTCCACGGAGATGGAAATTATTTTGGTTCAAATGAGCCATGCCCTTTTAATACACCGCCAAACGGAATGTGCAACCCCACTAAGTGTTTCGTCAGAAAGTCGTCGAATATATATCACCGTTATATCACGGAGCAGAGTGGCGCAGTGGTAGCGTGCTGGGCCCATAACCCAGAGGTCCGAGGATCGAAACCTCGCTCTGCTAAATTTTGCATAATTTATGTTTTGGGCTGATCCATTTCAATTTTTTAGAAGTTGTGACGAAGAAAGTCCAAAATTATAGATTGTAAATTTGAGAAGCATATTTGAGACCACCTCGACATCACTTGCCCCGGTGGCGCAATCGGTTAGCGCGCCGTACTTATAGACAGTACCTTCGCCGTGTTTGACACGGTTTGAGGAATGCGGAGGTTGTGAGTTCGATCCTCACCCGGGGCAGGATTTTTTACACATACATACATGACTTTATTTCAGGCCTTTTGATCAATAGATTGCTCTAACATCGACAAGATGCCCTAAATAGCCTATATTTGAGGTTCTAAGCAAATATGCATGTTGGCAGTATGTTCACTCCACACGCTGTCAAGGCACAAATGCGCTCTTGTTAGTTTTAGTCCACTACAGATTTTCGAAATCAAAGCACAAAACCATGCCAAAACGACAACGAAGAGAACAAAACTCGAAAAAAAATTCTATTTGCATCGGCCGGGAATCGAACCCGGGTCGCCCGCGTGGCAGGCGAGCATTCTACCACTGAACCACCGATGCGACGAGAAACAGCACCCTCACAAACTGCTTTCTCCAAAAGTTCGCGCGAAATCACAAATATTGCTGCACAGACCAATTTTCGACATTGCTGAACGACATTCGAAATATATGCTCGTTGAATGCGTATATACCACAAGTGTTTTTAAGTGGAAACACATTTTGCACGAACATTTAGAGTAAAATACTCTCATATAATTATGGGACACCCAGGGCCTATTTCTATTAATGAAAAAAGGACGACAAATATGCTAACAGACTTTACACTCCACGGAGATGGAAATTATTTTGGTTCAAATGAGCCATGCCCTTTTAATACACCGCCAAACGGAATGTGCAACCCCACTAAGTGTTTCGTCAGAAAGTCGTCGAATATATATCACCGTTATATCACGGAGCAGAGTGGCGCAGTGGTAGCGTGCTGGGCCCATAACCCAGAGTTCCGAGGATCGAAACCTCGCTCTGCTAAATTTTGCATAATTTATGTTTTGGGCTGATCCATTTCAATTTTTTAGAAGTTGTGACGAAGAAAGTCCAAAATTATAGATTGTAAATTTGAGAAGCATATTTGAGACCACCTCGACATCACTTGCCCCGGTGGCGCAATCGGTTAGCGCGCCGTACTTATAGACAGTACCTTCGCCGTGTTTGACACGGTTTGAGGAATTGGAGGTTGTGAGTTCGATCCTCACCCGGGGCAGGATTTTTTACACATACATACATGACTTTATTTCAGGCCTTTTGATCAATAGATTGCTCTAACATCGACAAGATGCCCTAAATAGCCTATATTTGAGGTTCTAAGCAAATATGCATGTTGGCAGTATGTTCACTCCACACGCTGTCAAGGCACAAATGCGCTCTTGTTAGTTTTAGTCCACTACAGATTTTCGAAATCAAAGCACAAAACCATGCCAAAACGACAACGAAGAGAACAAAACTCGAAAAAAAATTCTATTTGCATCGGCCGGGAATCGAACCCGGGTCGCCCGCGTGGCAGGCGAGCATTCTACCACTGAACCACCGATGCGACGAGAAACAGCACCCTCACAAACTGCTTTCTCCAAAAGTTCGCGCGAAATCACAAATATTGCTGCACAGACCAATTTTCGACATTGCTGAACGACATTCGAAATATATGCTCGTTGAATGCGTATATACCACAAGTGTTTTTAAGTGGAAACACATTTTGCACGAACATTTAGAGTAAAATACTCTCATATAATTATGGGACACCCAGGGCCTATTTCTATTAATGAAAAAAGGACGACAAATATGCTAACAGACTTTATACTCCACGGAGATGGAAATTATTTTGGTTCAAATGAGCCATGCCCTTTTAATACACCGCCAAACGGAATGTGCAACCCCACTAAGTGTTTCGTCAGAAAGTCGTCGAATATATATCACCGTTATATCACGGAGCAGAGTGGCGCAGTGGTAGCGTGCTGGGCCCATAACCCAGAGGTCCGAGGATCGAAACCTCGCTCTGCTAAATTTTGCATAATTTATGTTTTGGGCTGATCCATTTCAATTTTTTAGAAGTTGTGACGAAGAAAGTCCAAAATTATAGATTGTAAATTTGAGAAGCATATTTGAGACCACCTCGACATCACTTGCACCGGTGGCGCAATCGGTTAGCGCGCCGTACTTATAGACAGTACCTTCGCCGTGTTTGACACGGTTTGAGGAATGCGGAGGTTGTGAGTTCGATCCTCACCCGGGGCAGGATTTTTTACACATACATACATGACTTTATTTCAGGCCTTTTGATCAATAGATTGCTCTAACATCGACAAGATGCCCTAAATAGCCTATATTTGAGGTTCTAAGCAAATATGCATGTTGGCAGTATGTTCACTCCACACGCTGTCAGGGCACAAATGCGCTCTTGTTAGTTTTAGTCCACTACAGATTTTCGAAATCAAAGCACAAAAACATGCCAAAACGACAACGAAGAGAACAAAACTCGAAAAAAAATTCTATTTGCATCGGCCGGGAATCGAACCCGGGTCGCCCGCGTGGCAGGCGAGCATTCTACCACTGAACCACCGATGCGACGAGAAACAGCACCCTCACAAACTGCTTTCTCCAAAAGTTCGCGCGAAATCACAAATATTGCTGCACAGACCAATTTTCGACATTGCTGAACGACATTCGAAATATATGCTCGTTGAATGCGTATATACCACAAGTGTTTTTAAGTGGAAACACATTTTGCACGAACATTTAGAGTAAAATACTCTCATATAATTATGGGACACCCAGGGCCTATTTCTATTAATGAAAAAAGGACGACAAATATGCTAACAGACTTTATACTCCACGGAGATGGAAATTATTTTGGTTCAAATGAGCCATGCCCTTTTAATACACCGCCAAACGGAATGTGCAACCCCACTAAGTGTTTCGTCAGAAAGTCGTCGAATATATATCACCGTTATATCACGGAGCAGAGTGGCGCAGTGGTAGCGTGCTGGGCCCATAACCCAGAGGTCCGAGGATCGAAACCTCGCTCTGCTAAATTTTGCATAATTTATGTTTTGGGCTGATCCATTTCAATTTTTTAGAAGTTGTGACGAAGAAAGTCCAAAATTATAGATTGTAAATTTGAGAAGCATATTTGAGACCACCTCGACATCACTTGCCCCGGTGGCGCAATCGGTTAGCGCGCCGTACTTATAGACAGTACCTTCGCCGTGTTTGACACGGTTTGAGGAATGCGGAGGTTGTGAGTTCGATCCTCACCCGGGGCAGGATTTTTTACACATACATACATGACTTTATTTCAGGCCTTTTGATCAATAGATTGCTCTAACATCGACAAGATGCCCTAAATAGCCTATATTTGAGGTTCTAAGCAAATATGCATGTTGGCAGTATGTTCACTCCACACGCTGTCAAGGCACAAATGCGCTCTTGTTAGTTTTAGTCCACTACAGATTTTCGAAATCAAAGCACAAAACCATGCCAAAACGACAACGAAGAGAACAAAACTCGAAAAAAATTCTATTTGCATCGGCCGGGAATCGAACCCGGGTCGCCCGCGTGGCAGGCGAGCATTCTACCACTGAACCACCGATGCGACGAGAAACAGCACCCTCACAAACTGCTTTCTCCAAAAGTTCGCGCGAAATCACAAATATTGCTGCACAGACCAATTTTCGACATTGCTGAACGACATTCGAAATATATGCTCGTTGAATGCGTATATACCACAAGTGTTTTTAAGTGGAAACACATTTTGCACGAACATTTAGAGTAAAATACTCTCATATAATTATGGGACACCCAGGGCCTATTTCTATTAATGAAAAAAGGACGACAAATGTGCTAACAGACTTTATACTCCACGGAGATGGAAATTATTTTGGTTCAAATGAGCCATGCCCTTTTAATACACCGCCAAACGGAATGTGCAACCCACTAAGTGTTTCGTCAGAAAGTCGTCGAATATATATCACCGTTATATCACGGAGCAGAGTGGCGCAGTGGTAGCGTGCTGGGCCCATAACCCAGAGGTCCGAGGATCGAAACCTCGCTCTGCTAAATTTTGCATAATTTATGTTTTGGGCTGATCCATTTCAATTTTTTAGAAGTTGTGACGAAGAAAGTCCAAAATTATAGATTGTAAATTTGAGAAGCATATTTGAGACCACCTCGACATCACTTGCCCCGGTGGCGCAATCGGTTAGCGCGCCGTACTTATAGACAGTACCTTCGCCGTGTTTGACACGGTTTGAGGAATTGGAGGTTGTGAGTTCGATCCTCACCCGGGGCAGGATTTTTTACACATACATACATGACTTTATTTCAGGCCTTTTGATCAATAGATTGCTCTAACATCGACAAGATGCCCTAAATAGCCTATATTTGAGGTTCTAAGCAAATATGCATGTTGGCAGTATGTTCACTCCACACGCTGTCAAGGCACAAATGCGCTCTTGTTAGTTTTAGTCCACTACAGATTTTCGAAATCAAAGCACAAAACCATGCCAAAACGACAACGAAGAGAACAAAACTCGAAAAAAATTCTATTTGCATCGGCCGGGAATCGAACCCGGGTCGCCCGCGTGGCAGGCGAGCATTCTACCACTGAACCACCGATGCGACGAGAAACAGCACCCTCACAAACTGCTTTCTCCAAAAGTTCGCGCGAAATCACAAATATTGCTGCACAGACCAATTTTCGACATTGCTGAACGACATTCGAAATATATGCTCGTTGAATGCGTATATACCACAAGTGTTTTTAAGTGGAAACACATTTTGCACGAACATTTAGAGTAAAATACTCTCATATAATTATGGGACACCCAGGGCCTATTTCTATTAATGAAAAAAGGACGACAAATGTGCTAACAGACTTTATACTCCACGGAGATGGAAATTATTTTGGTTCAAATGAGCCATGCCCTTTTAATACACCGCCAAACGGAATGTGCAACCCACTAAGTGTTTCGTCAGAAAGTCGTCGAATATATATCACCGTTATATCACGGAGCAGAGTGGCGCAGTGGTAGCGTGCTGGGCCCATAACCCAGAGGTCCGAGGATCGAAACCTCGCTCTGCTAAATTTTGCATAATTTATGTTTTGGGCTGATCCATTTCAATTTTTTAGAAGTTGTGACGAAGAAAGTCCAAAATTATAGATTGTAAATTTGAGAAGCATATTTGAGACCACCTCGACATCACTTGCCCCGGTGGCGCAATCGGTTAGCGCGCCGTACTTATAGACAGTACCTTCGCCGTGTTTGACACGGTTTGAGGAATTGGAGGTTGTGAGTTCGATCCTCACCCGGGGCAGGATTTTTTACACATACATACATGACTTTATTTCAGGCCTTTTGATCAATAGATTGCTCTAACATCGACAAGATGCCCTAAATAGCCTATATTTGAGGTTCTAAGCAAATATGCATGTTGGCAGTATGTTCACTCCACACGCTGTCAAGGCACAAATGCGCTCTTGTTAGTTTTAGTCCACTACAGATTTTCGAAATCAAAGCACAAAACCATGCCAAAACGACAACGAAGAGAACAAAACTCGAAAAAAAATTCTATTTGCATCGGCCGGGAATCGAACCCGGGTCGCCCGCGTGGCAGGCGAGCATTCTACCACTGAACCACCGATGCGACGAGAAACAGCACCCTCACAAACTGCTTTCTCCAAAAGTTCGCGCGAAATCACAAATATTGCTGCACAGACCAATTTTCGACATTGCTGAACGACATTCGAAATATATGCTCGTTGAATGCGTATATACCACAAGTGTTTTTAAGTGGAAACACATTTTGCACGAACATTTAGAGTAAAATACTCTCATATAATTATGGGACACCCAGGGCCTATTTCTATTAATGAAAAAAGGACGTCAAATATGCTAACAGACTTTATACTCCACGGAGATGGAAATTATTTTGGTTCAAATGAGCCATGCCCTTTTAATACACCGCCAAACGGAATGTGCAACCCCACTAAGTGTTTCGTCAGAAAGTCGTCGAATATATATCACCGTTATATCACGGAGCAGAGTGGCGCAGTGGTAGCGTGCTGGGCCCATAACCCAGAGGTCCGAGGATCGAAACCTCGCTCTGCTAAATTTTGCATAATTTATGTTTTGGGCTGATCCATTTCAATTTTTTAGAAGTTGTGACGAAGAAAGTCCAAAATTATAGATTGTAAATTTGAGAAGCATATTTGAGACCACCTCGACATCACTTGCCCCGGTGGCGCAATCGGTTAGCGCGCCGTACTTATAGACAGTACCTTCGCCGTGTTTGACACGGTTTGAGGAATGCGGAGGTTGTGAGTTCGATCCTCACCCGGGGCAGGATTTTTTACACATACATTCATGACTTTATTTCAGGCCTTTTGATCAATAGATTGCTCTAACATCGACAAGATGCCCTAAATAGCCTATATTTGAGGTTCTAAGCAAATATGCATGTTGGCAGTATGTTCACTCCACACGCTGTCAAGGGACAAATGCGCTCTTGTTAGTTTTAGTCCACTACAGATTTTCGAAATCAAAGCACAAAACCATGCCAAAACGACAACGAAGAGAACAAAACTCGAAAAAAAATTCTATTTGCATCGGCCGGGAATCGAACCCGGGTCGCCCGCGTGGCAGGCGAGCATTCTACCACTGAACCACCGATGCGACGAGAAACAGCACCCTCACAAACTGCTTTCTCCAAAAGTTCGCGCGAAATCACAAATATTGCTGCACAGACCAATTTTCGACATTGCTGAACGACATTCGAAATATATGCTCGTTGAATGCGTATATACCACAAGTGTTTTTAAGTGGAAACACATTTTGCACGAACATTTAGAGTAAAATACTCTCATATAATTATGGGACACCCAGGGCCTATTTCTATTAATGAAAAAAGGACGACAAATATGCTAACAGACTTTATACTCCACGGAGATGGAAATTATTTTGGTTCAAATGAGCCATGCCCTTTTAATACACCGCCAAACGGAATGTGCAACCCCACTAAGTGTTTCGTCAGAAAGTCGTCGAATATATATCACCGTTATATCACGGAGCAGAGTGGCGCAGTGGTAGCGTGCTGGGCCCATAACCCAGAGGTCCGAGGATCGAAACCTCGCTCTGCTAAATTTTGCATAATTTATGTTTTGGGCTGATCCATTTCAATTTTTTAGAAGTTGTGACGAAGAAAGTCCAAAATTATAGATTGTAAATTTGAGAAGCATATTTGAGACCACCTCGACATCACTTGCCCCGGTGGCGCAATCGGTTAGCGCGCCGTACTTATAGACAGTACCTTCGCCGTGTTTGACACGGTTTGAGGAATGCGGAGGTTGTGAGTTCGATCCTCACCCGGGGCAGGATTTTTTACACATACATACATGACTTTATTTCAGGCCTTTTGATCAATAGATTGCTCTAACATCGACAAGATGCCCTAAATAGCCTATATTTGAGGTTCTAAGCAAATATGCATGTTGGCAGTATGTTCACTCCACACGCTGTCAAGGCACAAATGCGCTCTTGTTAGTTTTAGTCCACTACAGATTTTCGAAATCAAAGCACAAAACCATGCCAAAACGACAACGAAGAGAACAAAACTCGAAAAAAAATTCTATTTGCATCGGCCGGGAATCGAACCCGGGTCGCCCGCGTGGCAGGCGAGCATTCTACCACTGAACCACCGATGCGACGAGAAACAGCACCCTCACAAACTGCTTTCTCCAAAAGTTCGCGCGAAATCACAAATATTGCTGCACAGACCAATTTTCGACATTGCTGAACGACATTCGAAATATATGCTCGTTGAATGCGTATATACCACAAGTGTTTTTAAGTGGAAACACATTTTGCACGAACATTTAGAGTAAAATACTCTCATATAATTATGGGACACCCAGGGCCTATTTCTATTAATGAAAAAAGGACGACAAATATGCTAACAGACTTTATACTCCACGGGGATGGAAATTATTTTGGTTCAAATGAGCCATGCCCTTTTAATACACCGCCAAACGGAATGTGCAACCCCACTAAGTGTTTCGTCAGAAAGTCGTCGAATATATATCACCGTTATATCACGGAGCAGAGTGGCGCAGTGGTAGCGTGCTGGGCCCATAACCCAGAGGTCCGAGGATCGAAACCTCGCTCTGCTAAATTTTGCATAATTTATGTTTTGGGCTGATCCATTTCAATTTTTTAGAAGTTGTGACGAAGAAAGTCCAAAATTATAGATTGTAAATTTGAGAAGCATATTTGAGACCACCTCGACATCACTTGCCCCGGTGGCGCAATCGGTTAGCGCGCCGTACTTATAGACAGTACCTTCGCCGTGTTTGACACGGTTTGAGGAATGCGGAGGTTGTGAGTTCGATCCTCACCCGGGGCAGGATTTTTTACACATACATACATGACTTTATTTCAGGCCTTTTGATCAATAGATTGCTCTAACATCGACAAGATGCCCTAAATAGCCTATATTTGAGGTTCTAAGCAAATATGCATGTTGGCAGTATGTTCACTCCACACGCTGTCAAGGCACAAATGCGCTCTTGTTAGTTTTAGTCCACTACAGATTTTCGAAATCAAAGCACAAAACCATGCCAAAACGACAACGAAGAGAACAAAACTCGAAAAAAAATTCTATTTGCATCGGCCGGGAATCGAACCCGGGTCGCCCGCGTGGCAGGCGAGCATTCTACCACTGAACCACCGATGCGACGAGAAACAGCACCCTCACAAACTGCTTTCTCCAAAAGTTCGCGCGAAATCACAAATATTGCTGCACAGACCAATTTTCGACATTGCTGAACGACATTCGAAATATATGCTCGTTGAATGCGTATATACCACAAGTGTTTTTAAGTGGAAACACATTTTGCACGAACATTTAGAGTAAAATACTCTCATATAATTATGGGACACCCAGGGCCTATTTCTATTAATGAAAAAAGGACGACAAATATGCTAACAGACTTTATACTCCACGGAGATGGAAATTATTTTGGTTCAAATGAGCCATGCCCTTTTAATACACCGCCAAACGGAATGTGCAACCCCACTAAGTGTTTCGTCAGAAAGTCGTCGAATATATATCACCGTTATATCACGGAGCAGAGTGGCGCAGTGGTAGCGTGCTGGGCCCATAACCCAGAGGTCCGAGGATCGAAACCTCGCTCTGCTAAATTTTGCATAATTTATGTTTTGGGCTGATCCATTTCAATTTTTTAGAAGTTGTGACGAAGAAAGTCCAAAATTATAGATTGTAAATTTGAGAAGCATATTTGAGACCACCTCGACATCACTTGCCCCGGTGGCGCAATCGGTTAGCGCGCCGTACTTATAGACAGTACCTTCGCCGTGTTTGACACGGTTTGAGGAATGCGGAGGTTGTGAGTTCGATCCTCACCCGGGGCAGGATTTTTTACACATACATACATGACTTTATTTCAGGCCTTTTGATCAATAGATTGCTCTAACATCGACAAGATGCCCTAAATAGCCTATATTTGAGGTTCTAAGCAAATATGCATGTTGGCAGTATGTTCACTCCACACGCTGTCAAGGCACAAATGCGCTCTTGTTAGTTTTAGTCCACTACAGATTTTCGAAATCAAAGCACAAAACCATGCCAAAACGACAACGAAGAGAACAAAACTCGAAAAAAAATTCTATTTGCATCGGCCGGGAATCGAACCCGGGTCGCCCGCGTGGCAGGCGAGCATTCTACCACTGAACCACCGATGCGACGAGAAACAGCACCCTCACAAACTGCTTTCTCCAAAAGTTCGCGCGAAATCACAAATATTGCTGCACAGACCAATTTTCGACATTGCTGAACGACATTCGAAATATATGCTCGTTGAATGCGTATATACCACAAGTGTTTTTAAGTGGAAACACATTTTGCACGAACATTTAGAGTAAAATACTCTCATATAATTATGGGACACCCAGGGCCTATTTCTATTAATGAAAAAAGGACGACAAATATGCTAACAGACTTTATACTCCACGGAGATGGAAATTATTTTGGTTCAAATGAGCCATGCCCTTTTAATACACCGCCAAACGGAATGTGCAACCCCACTAAGTGTTTCGTCAGAAAGTCGTCGAATATATATCACCGTTATATCACGGAGCAGAGTGGCGCAGTGGTAGCGTGCTGGGCCCATAACCCAGAGGTCCGAGGATCGAAACCTCGCTCTGCTAAATTTTGCATAATTTATGTTTTGGGCTGATCCATTTCAATTTTTTAGAAGTTGTGACGAAGAAAGTCCAAAATTATAGATTGTAAATTTGAGAAGCATATTTGAGACCACCTCGACATCACTTGCCCAGGTGGCGCAATCGGTTAGCGCGCCGTACTTATAGACAGTACCTTCGCCGTGTTTGACACGGTTTGAGGAATGCGGAGGTTGTGAGTTCGATCCTCACCCGGGGCAGGATTTTTTACACATACATACATGACTTTATTTCAGGCCTTTTGATCAATAGATTGCTCTAACATCGACAAGATGCCCTAAATAGCCTATATTTGAGGTTCTAAGCAAATATGCATGTTGGCAGTATGTTCACTCCACACGCTGTCAAGGCACAAATGCGCTCTTGTTAGTTTTAGTCCACTACAGATTTTCGAAATCAAAGCACAAAACCATGCCAAAACGACAACGAAGAGAACAAAACTCGAAAAAAAATTCTATTTGCATCGGCCGGGAATCGAACCCGGGTCGCCCGCGTGGCAGGCGAGCATTCTACCACTGAACCACCGATGCGACGAGAAACAGCACCCTCACAAACTGCTTTCTCCAAAAGTTCGCGCGAAATCACAAATATTGCTGCACAGACCAATTTTCGACATTGCTGAACGACATTCGAAATATATGCTCGTTGAATGCGTATATACCACAAGTGTTTTTAAGTGGAAACACATTTTGCACGAACATTTAGAGTAAAATACTCTCATATAATTATGGGACACCCAGGGCCTATTTCTATTAATGAAAAAAGGACGACAAATATGCTAACAGACTTTATACTCCACGGAGATGGAAATTATTTTGGTTCAAATGAGCCATGCCCTTTTAATACACCGCCAAACGGAATGTGCAACCCCACTAAGTGTTTCGTCAGAAAGTCGTCGAATATATATCACCGTTATATCACGGAGCAGAGTGGCGCAGTGGTAGCGTGCTGGGCCCATAACCCAGAGGTCCGAGGATCGAAACCTCGCTCTGCTAAATTTTGCATAATTTATGTTTTGGGCTGATCCATTTCAATTTTTTAGAAGTTGTGACGAAGAAAGTCCAAAATTATAGATTGTAAATTTGAGAAGCATATTTGAGACCACCTCGACATCACTTGCCCCGGTGGCGCAATCGGTTAGCGCGCCGTACTTATAGACAGTACCTTCGCCGTGTTTGACACGGTTTGAGGAATGCGGAGGTTGTGAGTTCGATCCTCACCCGGGGCAGGATTTTTTACACATACATACATGACTTTATTTCAGGCCTTTTGATCAATAGATTGCTCTAACATCGACAAGATGCCCTAAATAGCCTATATTTGAGGTTCTAAGCAAATATGCATGTTGGCAGTATGTTCACTCCACACGCTGTCAAGGCACAAATGCGCTCTTGTTAGTTTTAGTCCACTACAGATTTTCGAAATCAAAGCACAAAACCATGCCAAAACGACAACGAAGAGAACAAAACTCGAAAAAAAATTCTATTTGCATCGGCCGGGAATCGAACCCGGGTCGCCCGCGTGGCAGGCGAGCATTCTACCACTGAACCACCGATGCGACGAGAAACAGCACCCTCACAAACTGCTTTCTCCAAAAGTTCGCGCGAAATCACAAATATTGCTGCACAGACCAATTTTCGACATTGCTGAACGACATTCGAAATATATGCTCGTTGAATGCGTATATACCACAAGTGTTTTTAAGTGGAAACACATTTTGCACGAACATTTAGAGTAAAATACTCTCATATAATTATGGGACACCCAGGGCCTATTTCTATTAATGAAAAAAGGACGTCAAATATGCTAACAGACTTTATACTCCACGGAGATGGAAATTATTTTGGTTCAAATGAGCCATGCCCTTTTAATACACCGCCAAACGGAATGTGCAACCCCACTAAGTGTTTCGTCAGAAAGTCGTCGAATATATATCACCGTTATATCACGGAGCAGAGTGGCGCAGTGGTAGCGTGCTGGGCCCATAACCCAGAGGTCCGAGGATCGAAACCTCGCTCTGCTAAATTTTGCATAATTTATGTTTTGGGCTGATCCATTTCAATTTTTTAGAAGTTGTGACGAAGAAAGTCCAAAATTATAGATTGTAAATTTGAGAAGCATATTTGAGACCACCTCGACATCACTTGCCCTGGTGGCGCAATCGGTTAGCGCGCCGTACTTATAGACAGTACCTTCGCCGTGTTTGACACGGTTTGAGGAATGCGGAGGTTGTGAGTTCGATCCTCACACGGGGCAGGATTTTTTACACATACATACATGACTTTATTTCAGGCCTTTTGATCAATAGATTGCTCTAACATCGACAAGATGCCCTAAATAGCCTATATTTGAGGTTCTAAGCAAATATGCATGTTGGCAGTATGTTCACTCCACACGCTGTCAAGGCACAAATGCGCTCTTGTTAGTTTTAGTCCACTACAGATTTTCGAAATCAAAGCACAAAACCATGCCAAAACGACAACGAAGAGAACAAAACTCGAAAAAAAATTCTATTTGCATCGGCCGGGAATCGAACCCGGGTCGCCCGCGTGGCAGGCGAGCATTCTACCACTGAACCACCGATGCGACGAGAAACAGCACCCTCACAAACTGCTTTCTCCAAAAGTTCGCGCGAAATCACAAATATTGCTGCACAGACCAATTTTCGACATTGCTGAACGACATTCGAAATATATGCTCGTTGAATGCGTATATACCACAAGTGTTTTTAAGTGGAAACACATTTTGCACGAACATTTAGAGTAAAATACTCTCATATAATTATGGGACACCCAGGGCCTATTTCTATTAATGAAAAAAGGACGTCAAATATGCTAACAGACTTTATACTCCACGGAGATGGAAATTATTTTGGTTCAAATGAGCCATGCCCTTTTAATACACCGCCAAACGGAATGTGCAACCCCACTAAGTGTTTCGTCAGAAAGTCGTCGAATATATATCACCGTTATATCACGGAGCAGAGTGGCGCAGTGGTAGCGTGCTGGGCCCATAACCCAGAGGTCCGAGGATCGAAACCTCGCTCTGCTAAATTTTGCATAATTTATGTTTTGGGCTGATCCATTTCAATTTTTTAGAAGTTGTGACGAAGAAAGTCCAAAATTATAGATTGTAAATTTGAGAAGCATATTTGAGACCACCTCGACATCACTTGCCCCGGTGGCGCAATCGGTTAGCGCGCCGTACTTATAGACAGTACCTTCGCCGTGTTTGACACGGTTTGAGGAATGCGGAGGTTGTGAGTTCGATCCTCACCCGGGGCAGGATTTTTTACACATACATACATGACTTTATTTCAGGCCTTTTGATCAATAGATTGCTCTAACATCGACAAGATGCCCTAAATAGCCTATATTTGAGGTTCTAAGCAAATATGCATGTTGGCAGTATGTTCACTCCACACGCTGTCAAGGCACAAATGCGCTCTTGTTAGTTTTAGTCCACTACAGATTTTCGAAATCAAAGCACAAAACCATGCCAAAACGACAACGAAGAGAACAAAACTCGAAAAAAAAATCTATTTGCATCGGCCGGGAATCGAACCCGGGTCGCCCGCGTGGCAGGCGAGCATTCTACCACTGAACCACCGATGCGACGAGAAACAGCACCCTCACAAACTGCTTTCTCCAAAAGTTCGCGCGAAATCACAAATATTGCTGCACAGACCAATTTTCGACATTGCTGAACGACATTCGAAATATATGCTCGTTGAATGCGTATATACCACAAGTGTTTTTAAGTGGAAACACATTTTGCACGAACATTTAGAGTAAAATACTCTCATATAATTATGGGACACCCAGGGCCTATTTCTATTAATGAAAAAAGGACGACAAATATGCTAACAGACTTTATACTCCACGGAGATGGAAATTATTTTGATTCAAATGAGCCATGCCCTTTTAATACACCGCCAAACGGAATGTGCAACCCCACTAAGTGTTTCGTCAGAAAGTCGTCGAATATATATCACCGTTATATCACGGAGCAGAGTGGCGCAGTGGTAGCGTGCTGGGCCCATAACCCAGAGGTCCGAGGATCGAAACCTCGCTCTGCTAAATTTTGCATAATTTATGTTTTGGGCTGATCCATTTCAATTTTTTAGAAGTTGTGACGAAGAAAGTCCAAAATTATAGATTGTAAATTTGAGAAGCATATTTGAGACCACCTCGACATCACTTGCCCCGGTGGCGCAATCGGTTAGCGCGCCGTACTTATAGACAGTACCTTCGCCGTGTTTGACACGGTTTGAGGAATGCGGAGGTTGTGAGTTCGATCCTCACCCGGGGCAGGATTTTTTACACATACATACATGACTTTATTTCAGGCCTTTTGATCAATAGATTGCTCTAACATCGACAAGATGCCCTAAATAGCCTATATTTGAGGTTCTAAGCAAATATGCATGTTGGCAGTATGTTCACTCCACACGCTGTCAAGGGACAAATGCGCTCTTGTTAGTTTTAGTCCACTACAGATTTTCGAAATCAAAGCACAAAACCATGCCAAAACGACAACGAAGAGAACAAAACTCGAAAAAAAATTCTATTTGCATCGGCCGGGAATCGAACCCGGGTCGCCCGCGTGGCAGGCGAGCATTCTACCACTGAACCACCGATGCGACGAGAAACAGCACCCTCACAAACTGCTTTCTCCAAAAGTTCGCGCGAAATCACAAATATTGCTGCACAGACCAATTTTCGACATTGCTGAACGACATTCGAAATATATGCTCGTTGAATGCGTATATACCACAAGTGTTTTTAAGTGGAAACACATTTTGCACGAACATTTAGAGTAAAATACTCTCATATAATTATGGGACACCCAGGGCCTATTTCTATTAATGAAAAAAGGACGACAAATATGCTAACAGACTTTATACTCCACGGAGATGGAAATTATTTTGGTTCAAATGAGCCATGCCCTTTTAATACACCGCCAAACGGAATGTGCAACCCCACTAAGTGTTTCGTCAGAAAGTCGTCGAATATATATCACCGTTATATCACGGAGCAGAGTGGCGCAGTGGTAGCGTGCTGGGCCCATAACCCAGAGGTCCGAGGATCGAAACCTCGCTCTGCTAAATTTTGCATAATTTATGTTTTGGGCTGATCCATTTCAATTTTTTAGAAGTTGTGACGAAGAAAGTCCAAAATTATAGATTGTAAATTTGAGAAGCATATTTGAGACCACCTCGACATCACTTGCCCCGGTGGCGCAATCGGTTAGCGCGCCGTACTTATAGACAGTACCTTCGCCGTGTTTGACACGGTTTGAGGAATGCGGAGGTTGTGAGTTCGATCCTCACCCGGGGCAGGATTTTTTACACATACATACATGACTTTATTTCAGGCCTTTTGATCAATAGATTGCTCTAACATCGACAAGATGCCCTAAATAGCCTATATTTGAGGTTCTAAGCAAATATGCATGTTGGCAGTATGTTCACTCCACACGCTGTCAAGGCACAAATGCGCTCTTGTTAGTTTTAGTCCACTACAGATTTTCGAAATCAAAGCACAAAACCATGCCAAAACGACAACGAAGAGAACAAAACTCGAAAAAAAATTCTATTTGCATCGGCCGGGAATCGAACCCGGGTCGCCCGCGTGGCAGGCGAGCATTCTACCACTGAACCACCGATGCGACGAGAAACAGCACCCTCACAAACTGCTTTCTCCAAAAGTTCGCGCGAAATCACAAATATTGCTGCACAGACCAATTTTCGACATTGCTGAACGACATTCGAAATATATGCTCGTTGAATGCGTATATACCACAAGTGTTTTTAAGTGGAAACACATTTTGCACGAACATTTAGAGTAAAATACTCTCATATAATTATGGGACACCCAGGGCCTATTTCTATTAATGAAAAAAGGACGACAAATATGCTAACAGACTTTATACTCCACGGAGATGGAAATTATTTTGGTTCAAATGAGCCATGCCCTTTTAATACACCGCCAAACGGAATGTGCAACCCCACTAAGTGTTTCGTCAGAAAGTCGTCGAATATATATCACCGTTATATCACGGAGCAGAGTGGCGCAGTGGTAGCGTGCTGGGCCCATAACCCAGAGGTCCGAGGATCGAAACCTCGCTCTGCTAAATTTTGCATAATTTATGTTTTGGGCTGATCCATTTCAATTTTTTAGAAGTTGTGAAAAAAAAAGATATATAAAATTATAGATTGTTTCGTCAGAAAGTCGTCGAATATATATCACCGTTATATCACGGAGCAGAGTGGCGCAGTCGTAGCGTGCTGGGCCCATAACCCAGAGGTCCGAGGATCGAAACCTCGCTCTGCTAAATTTTGCATAATTTATGTTTTGGGCTGATCCATTTCAATTTTTTAGAAGTTGTGACGAAGAAAGTCCAAAATTATAGATTGTAAATTTGAGAAGCATATTTGAGACCACCTCGACATCACTTGCCCCGGTGGCGCAATCGGTTAGCGCGCCGTACTTATAGACAGTACCTTCGCCGTGTTTGACACGGTTTGAGGAATGCGGAGGTTGTGAGTTCGATCCTCACCCGGGGCAGGATTTTTTACACATACATACATGACTTTATTTCAGGCCTTTTGATCAATAGATTGCTCTAACATCGACAAGATGCCCTAAATAGCCTATATTTGAGGTTCTAAGCAAATATGCATGTTGGCAGTATGTTCACTCCACACGCTGTCAAGGCACAAATGCGCTCTTGTTAGTTTTAGTCCACTACAGATTTTCGAAATCAAAGCACAAAACCATGCCAAAACGACAACGAAGAGAACAAAACTCGAAAAAAAAATCTATTTGCATCGGCCGGGAATCGAACCCGGGTCGCCCGCGTGGCAGGCGAGCATTCTACCACTGAACCACCGATGCGACGAGAAACAGCACCCTCACAAACTGCTTTCTCCAAAAGTTCGCGCGAAATCACAAATATTGCTGCACAGACCAATTTTCGACATTGCTGAACGACATTCGAAATATATGCTCGTTGAATGCGTATATACCACAAGTGTTTTTAAGTGGAAACACATTTTGCACGAACATTTAGAGTAAAATACTCTCATATAATTATGGGACACCCAGGGCCTATTTCTATTAATGAAAAAAGGACGACAAATATGCTAACAGACTTTATACTCCACGGAGATGGAAATTATTTTGGTTCAAATGAGCCATGCCCTTTTAATACACCGCCAAACGGAATGTGCAACCCCACTAAGTGTTTCGTCAGAAAGTCGTCGAATATATATCACCGTTATATCACGGAGCAGAGTGGCGCAGTGGTAGCGTGCTGGGCCCATAACCCAGAGGTCCGAGGATCGAAACCTCGCTCTGCTAAATTTTGCATAATTTATGTTTTGGGCTGATCCATTTCAATTTTTTAGAAGTTGTGAAAAAAAAAGATATATAAAATTATAGATTGTTTCGTCAGAAAGTCGTCGAATATATATCACCGTTATATCACGGAGCAGAGTGGCGCAGTCGTAGCGTGCTGGGCCCATAACCCAGAGGTCCGAGGATCGAAACCTCGCTCTGCTAAATTTTGCATAATTTATGTTTTGGGCTGATCCATTTCAATTTTTTAGAAGTTGTGACGAAGAAAGTCCAAAATTATAGATTGTAAATTTGAGAAGCATATTTGAGACCACCTCGACATCACTTGCCCCGGTGGCGCAATCGGTTAGCGCGCCGTACTTATAGACAGTACCTTCGCCGTGTTTGACACGGTTTGAGGAATGCGGAGGTTGTGAGTTCGATCCTCACCCGGGGCAGGATTTTTTACACATACATACATGACTTTATTTCAGGCCTTTTGATCAATAGATTGCTCTAACATCGACAAGATGCCCTAAATAGCCTATATTTGAGGTTCTAAGCAAATATGCATGTTGGCAGTATGTTCACTCCACACGCTGTCAAGGCACAAATGCGCTCTTGTTAGTTTTAGTCCACTACAGATTTTCGAAATCAAAGCACAAAACCATGCCAAAACGACAACGAAGAGAACAAAACTCGAAAAAAAAATCTATTTGCATCGGCCGGGAATCGAACCCGGGTCGCCCGCGTGGCAGGCGAGCATTCTACCACTGAACCACCGATGCGACGAGAAACAGCACCCTCACAAACTGCTTTCTCCAAAAGTTCGCGCGAAATCACAAATATTGCTGCACAGACCAATTTTCGACATTGCTGAACGACATTCGAAATATATGCTCGTTGAATGCGTATATACCACAAGTGTTTTTAAGTGGAAACACATTTTGCACGAACATTTAGAGTAAAATACTCTCATATAATTATGGGACACCCAGGGCCTATTTCTATTAATGAAAAAAGGACGACAAATATGCTAACAGACTTTATACTCCACGGAGATGGAAATTATTTTGATTCAAATGAGCCATGCCCTTTTAATACACCGCCAAACGGAATGTGCAACCCCACTAAGTGTTTCGTCAGAAAGTCGTCGAATATATATCACCGTTATATCACGGAGCAGAGTGGCGCAGTGGTAGCGTGCTGGGCCCATAACCCAGAGGTCCGAGGATCGAAACCTCGCTCTGCTAAATTTTGCATAATTTATGTTTTGGGCTGATCCATTTCAATTTTTTAGAAGTTGTGACGAAGAAAGTCCAAAATTATAGATTGTAAATTTGAGAAGCATATTTGAGACCACCTCGACATCACTTGCCCCGGTGGCGCAATCGGTTAGTGCGCCGTACTTATAGACAGTACCTTCGCCGTGTTTGACACGGTTTGAGGAATGCGGAGGTTGTGAGTTCGATCCTCACCCGGGGCAGGATTTTTTACACATACATACATGACTTTATTTCAGGCCTTTTGATCAATAGATTGCTCTAACATCGACAAGATGCCCTAAATAGCCTATATTTGAGGTTCTAAGCAAATATGCATGTTGGCAGTATGTTCACTCCACACGCTGTCAAGGGACAAATGCGCTCTTGTTAGTTTTAGTCCACTACAGATTTTCGAAATCAAAGCACAAAACCATGCCAAAACGACAACGAAGAGAACAAAACTCGAAAAAAAATTCTATTTGCATCGGCCGGGAATCGAACCCGGGTCGCCCGCGTGGCAGGCGAGCATTCTACCACTGAACCACCGATGCGACGAGAAACAGCACCCTCACAAACTGCTTTCTCCAAAAGTTCGCGCGAAATCACAAATATTGCTGCACAGACCAATTTTCGACATTGCTGAACGACATTCGAAATATATGCTCGTTGAATGCGTATATACCACAAGTGTTTTTAAGTGGAAACACATTTTGCACGAACATTTAGAGTAAAATACTCTCATATAATTATGGGACACCCAGGGCCTATTTCTATTAATGAAAAAAGGACGACAAATATGCTAACAGACTTTATACTCCACGGAGATGGAAATTATTTTGGTTCAAATGAGCCATGCCCTTTTAATACACCGCCAAACGGAATGTGCAACCCCACTAAGTGTTTCGTCAGAAAGTCGTCGAATATATATCACCGTTATATCACGGAGCAGAGTGGCGCAGTGGTAGCGTGCTGGGCCCATAACCCAGAGGTCCGAGGATCGAAACCTCGCTCTGCTAAATTTTGCATAATTTATGTTTTGGGCTGATCCATTTCAATTTTTTAGAAGTTGTGACGAAGAAAGTCCAAAATTATAGATTGTAAATTTGAGAAGCATATTTGAGACCACCTCGACATCACTTGCCCCGGTGGCGCAATCGGTTAGCGCGCCGTACTTATAGACAGTACCTTCGCCGTGTTTGACACGGTTTGAGGAATGCGGAGGTTGTGAGTTCGATCCTCACCCGGGGCAGGATTTTTTACACATACATACATGACTTTATTTCAGGCCTTTTGATCAATAGATTGCTCTAACATCGACAAGATGCCCTAAATAGCCTATATTTGAGGTTCTAAGCAAATATGCATGTTGGCAGTATGTTCACTCCACACGCTGTCAAGGCACAAATGCGCTCTTGTTAGTTTTAGTCCACTACAGATTTTCGAAATCAAAGCACAAAACCATGCCAAAACGACAACGAAGAGAACAAAACTCGAAAAAAAAATCTATTTGCATCGGCCGGGAATCGAACCCGGGTCGCCCGCGTGGCAGGCGAGCATTCTACCACTGAACCACCGATGCGACGAGAAACAGCACCCTCACAAACTGCTTTCTCCAAAAGTTCGCGCGAAATCACAAATATTGCTGCACAGACCAATTTTCGACATTGCTGAACGACATTCGAAATATATGCTCGTTGAATGCGTATATACCACAAGTGTTTTTAAGTGGAAACACATTTTGCACGAACATTTAGAGTAAAATACTCTCATATAATTATGGGACACCCAGGGCCTATTTCTATTAATGAAAAAAGGACGACAAATATGCTAACAGACTTTATACTCCACGGAGATGGAAATTATTTTGATTCAAATGAGCCATGCCCTTTTAATACACCGCCAAACGGAATGTGCAACCCCACTAAGTGTTTCGTCAGAAAGTCGTCGAATATATATCACCGTTATATCACGGAGCAGAGTGGCGCAGTGGTAGCGTGCTGGGCCCATAACCCAGAGGTCCGAGGATCGAAACCTCGCTCTGCTAAATTTTGCATAATTTATGTTTTGGGCTGATCCATTTCAATTTTTTAGAAGTTGTGACGAAGAAAGTCCAAAATTATAGATTGTAAATTTGAGAAGCATATTTGAGACCACCTCGACATCACTTGCCCCGGTGGCGCAATCGGTTAGCGCGCCGTACTTATAGACAGTACCTTCGCCGTGTTTGACACGGTTTGAGGAATGCGGAGGTTGTGAGTTCGATCCTCACCCGGGGCAGGATTTTTTACACATACATACATGACTTTATTTCAGGCCTTTTGATCAATAGATTGCTCTAACATCGACAAGATGCCCTAAATAGCCTATATTTGAGGTTCTAAGCAAATATGCATGTTGGCAGTATGTTCACTCCACACGCTGTCAAGGCACAAATGCGCTCTTGTTAGTTTTAGTCCACTACAGATTTTCGAAATCAAAGCACAAAACCATGCCAAAACGACAACGAAGAGAACAAAACTCGAAAAAAAAATCTATTTGCATCGGCCGGGAATCGAACCCGGGTCGCCCGCGTGGCAGGCGAGCATTCTACCACTGAACCACCGATGCGACGAGAAACAGCACCCTCACAAACTGCTTTCTCCAAAAGTTCGCGCGAAATCACAAATATTGCTGCACAGACCAATTTTCGACATTGCTGAACGACATTCGAAATATATGCTCGTTGAATGCGTATATACCACAAGTGTTTTTAAGTGGAAACACATTTTGCACGAACATTTAGAGTAAAATACTCTCATATAATTATGGGACACCCAGGGCCTATTTCTATTAATGAAAAAAGGACGACAAATATGCTAACAGACTTTATACTCCACGGAGATGGAAATTATTTTGATTCAAATGAGCCATGCCCTTTTAATACACCGCCAAACGGAATGTGCAACCCCACTAAGTGTTTCGTCAGAAAGTCGTCGAATATATATCACCGTTATATCACGGAGCAGAGTGGCGCAGTGGTAGCGTGCTGGGCCCATAACCCAGAGGTCCGAGGATCGAAACCTCGCTCTGCTAAATTTTGCATAATTTATGTTTTGGGCTGATCCATTTCAATTTTTTAGAAGTTGTGACGAAGAAAGTCCAAAATTATAGATTGTAAATTTGAGAAGCATATTTGAGACCACCTCGACATCACTTGCCCCGGTGGCGCAATCGGTTAGCGCGCCGTACTTATAGACAGTACCTTCGCCGTGTTTGACACGGTTTGAGGAATGCGGAGGTTGTGAGTTCGATCCTCACCCGGGGCAGGATTTTTTACACATACATACATGACTTTATTTCAGGCCTTTTGATCAATAGATTGCTCTAACATCGACAAGATGCCCTAAATAGCCTATATTTGAGGTTCTAAGCAAATATGCATGTTGGCAGTATGTTCACTCCACACGCTGTCAAGGGACAAATGCGCTCTTGTTAGTTTTAGTCCACTACAGATTTTCGAAATCAAAGCACAAAACCATGCCAAAACGACAACGAAGAGAACAAAACTCGAAAAAAAATTCTATTTGCATCGGCCGGGAATCGAACCCGGGTCGCCCGCGTGGCAGGCGAGCATTCTACCACTGAACCACCGATGCGACGAGAAACAGCACCCTCACAAACTGCTTTCTCCAAAAGTTCGCGCGAAATCACAAATATTGCTGCACAGACCAATTTTCGACATTGCTGAACGACATTCGAAATATATGCTCGTTGAATGCGTATATACCACAAGTGTTTTTAAGTGGAAACACATTTTGCACGAACATTTAGAGTAAAATACTCTCATATAATTATGGGACACCCAGGGCCTATTTCTATTAATGAAAAAAGGACGACAAATATGCTAACAGACTTTATACTCCACGGAGATGGAAATTATTTTGGTTCAAATGAGCCATGCCCTTTTAATACACCGCCAAACGGAATGTGCAACCCCACTAAGTGTTTCGTCAGAAAGTCGTCGAATATATATCACCGTTATATCACGGAGCAGAGTGGCGCAGTGGTAGCGTGCTGGGCCCATAACCCAGAGGTCCGAGGATCGAAACCTCGCTCTGCTAAATTTTGCATAATTTATGTTTTGGGCTGATCCATTTCAATTTTTTAGAAGTTGTGACGAAGAAAGTCCAAAATTATAGATTGTAAATTTGAGAAGCATATTTGAGACCACCTCGACATCACTTGCCCCGGTGGCGCAATCGGTTAGCGCGCCGTACTTATAGACAGTACCTTCGCCGTGTTTGACACGGTTTGAGGAATGCGGAGGTTGTGAGTTCGATCCTCACCCGGGGCAGGATTTTTTACACATACATACATGACTTTATTTCAGGCCTTTTGATCAATAGATTGCTCTAACATCGACAAGATGCCCTAAATAGCCTATATTTGAGGTTCTAAGCAAATATGCATGTTGGCAGTATGTTCACTCCACACGCTGTCAAGGCACAAATGCGCTCTTGTTAGTTTTAGTCCACTACAGATTTTCGAAATCAAAGCACAAAACCATGCCAAAACGACAACGAAGAGAACAAAACTCGAAAAAAAATTCTATTTGCATCGGCCGGGAATCGAACCCGGGTCGCCCGCGTGGCAGGCGAGCATTCTACCACTGAACCACCGATGCGACGAGAAACAGCACCCTCACAAACTGCTTTCTCCAAAAGTTCGCGCGAAATCACAAATATTGCTGCACAGACCAATTTTCGACATTGCTGAACGACATTCGAAATATATGCTCGTTGAATGCGTATATACCACAAGTGTTTTTAAGTGGAAACACATTTTGCACGAACATTTAGAGTAAAATACTCTCATATAATTATGGGACACCCAGGGCCTATTTCTATTAATGAAAAAAGGACGACAAATATGCTAACAGACTTTATACTCCACGGAGATGGAAATTATTTTGGTTCAAATGAGCCATGCCCTTTTAATACACCGCCAAACGGAATGTGCAACCCCACTAAGTGTTTCGTCAGAAAGTCGTCGAATATATATCACCGTTATATCACGGAGCAGAGTGGCGCAGTGGTAGCGTGCTGGGCCCATAACCCAGAGGTCCGAGGATCGAAACCTCGCTCTGCTAAATTTTGCATAATTTATGTTTTGGGCTGATCCATTTCAATTTTTTAGAAGTTGTGAAAAAAAAAGATATATAAAATTATAGATTGTTTCGTCAGAAAGTCGTCGAATATATATCACCGTTATATCACGGAGCAGAGTGGCGCAGTCGTAGCGTGCTGGGCCCATAACCCAGAGGTCCGAGGATCGAAACCTCGCTCTGCTAAATTTTGCATAATTTATGTTTTGGGCTGATCCATTTCAATTTTTTAGAAGTTGTGACGAAGAAAGTCCAAAATTATAGATTGTAAATTTGAGAAGCATATTTGAGACCACCTCGACATCACTTGCCCCGGTGGCGCAATCGGTTAGCGCGCCGTACTTATAGACAGTACCTTCGCCGTGTTTGACACGGTTTGAGGAATGCGGAGGTTGTGAGTTCGATCCTCACCCGGGGCAGGATTTTTTACACATACATACATGACTTTATTTCAGGCCTTTTGATCAATAGATTGCTCTAACATCGACAAGATGCCCTAAATAGCCTATATTTGAGGTTCTAAGCAAATATGCATGTTGGCAGTATGTTCACTCCACACGCTGTCAAGGGACAAATGCGCTCTTGTTAGTTTTAGTCCACTACAGATTTTCGAAATCAAAGCACAAAACCATGCCAAAACGACAACGAAGAGAACAAAACTCGAAAAAAAAATCTATTTGCATCGGCCGGGAATCGAACCCGGGTCGCCCGCGTGGCAGGCGAGCATTCTACCACTGAACCACCGATGCGACGAGAAACAGCACCCTCACAAACTGCTTTCTCCAAAAGTTCGCGCGAAATCACAAATATTGCTGCACAGACCAATTTTCGACATTGCTGAACGACATTCGAAATATATGCTCGTTGAATGCGTATATACCACAAGTGTTTTTAAGTGGAAACACATTTTGCACGAACATTTAGAGTAAAATACTCTCATATAATTATGGGACACCCAGGGCCTATTTCTATTAATGAAAAAAGGACGACAAATATGCTAACAGACTTTATACTCCACGGAGATGGAAATTATTTTGGTTCAAATGAGCCATGCCCTTTTAATACACCGCCAAACGGAATGTGCAACCCCACTAAGTGTTTCGTCAGAAAGTCGTCGAATATATATCACCGTTATATCACGGAGCAGAGTGGCGCAGTGGTAGCGTGCTGGGCCCATAACCCAGAGGTCCGAGGATCGAAACCTCGCTCTGCTAAATTTTGCATAATTTATGTTTTGGGCTGATCCATTTCAATTTTTTAGAAGTTGTGACGAAGAAAGTCCAAAATTATAGATTGTAAATTTGAGAAGCATATTTGAGACCACCTCGACATCACTTGCCCCGGTGGCGCAATCGGTTAGCGCGCCGTACTTATAGACAGTACCTTCGCCGTGTTTGACACGGTTTGAGGAATGCGGAGGTTGTGAGTTCGATCCTCACCCGGGGCAGGATTTTTTACACATACATACATGACTTTATTTCAGGCCTTTTGATCAATAGATTGCTCTAACATCGACAAGATGCCCTAAATAGCCTATATTTGAGGTTCTAAGCAAATATGCATGTTGGCAGTATGTTCACTCCACACGCTGTCAAGGCACAAATGCGCTCTTGTTAGTTTTAGTCCACTACAGATTTTCGAAATCAAAGCACAAAACCATGCCAAAACGACAACGAAGAGAACAAAACTCGAAAAAAAATTCTATTTGCATCGGCCGGGAATCGAACCCGGGTCGCCCGCGTGGCAGGCGAGCATTCTACCACTGAACCACCGATGCGACGAGAAACAGCACCCTCACAAACTGCTTTCTCCAAAAGTTCGCGCGAAATCACAAATATTGCTGCACAGACCAATTTTCGACATTGCTGAACGACATTCGAAATATATGCTCGTTGAATGCGTATATACCACAAGTGTTTTTAAGTGGAAACACATTTTGCACGAACATTTAGAGTAAAATACTCTCATATAATTATGGGACACCCAGGGCCTATTTCTATTAATGAAAAAAGGACGACAAATATGCTAACAGACTTTATACTCCACGGAGATGGAAATTATTTTGGTTCAAATGAGCCATGCCCTTTTAATACACCGCCAAACGGAATGTGCAACCCCACTAAGTGTTTCGTCAGAAAGTCGTCGAATATATATCACCGTTATATCACGGAGCAGAGTGGCGCAGTGGTAGCGTGCTGGGCCCATAACCCAGAGGTCCGAGGATCGAAACCTCGCTCTGCTAAATTTTGCATAATTTATGTTTTGGGCTGATCCATTTCAATTTTTTAGAAGTTGTGAAAAAAAAAGATATATAAAATTATAGATTGTTTCGTCAGAAAGTCGTCGAATATATATCACCGTTATATCACGGAGCAGAGTGGCGCAGTCGTAGCGTGCTGGGCCCATAACCCAGAGGTCCGAGGATCGAAACCTCGCTCTGCTAAATTTTGCATAATTTATGTTTTGGGCTGATCCATTTCAATTTTTTAGAAGTTGTGACGAAGAAAGTCCAAAATTATAGATTGTAAATTTGAGAAGCATATTTGAGACCACCTCGACATCACTTGCCCCGGTGGCGCAATCGGTTAGCGCGCCGTACTTATAGACAGTACCTTCGCCGTGTTTGACACGGTTTGAGGAATGCGGAGGTTGTGAGTTCGATCCTCACCCGGGGCAGGATTTTTTACACATACATACATGACTTTATTTCAGGCCTTTTGATCAATAGATTGCTCTAACATCGACAAGATGCCCTAAATAGCCTATATTTGAGGTTCTAAGCAAATATGCATGTTGGCAGTATGTTCACTCCACACGCTGTCAAGGCACAAATGCGCTCTTGTTAGTTTTAGTCCACTACAGATTTTCGAAATCAAAGCACAAAACCATGCCAAAACGACAACGAAGAGAACAAAACTCGAAAAAAAAATCTATTTGCATCGGCCGGGAATCGAACCCGGGTCGCCCGCGTGGCAGGCGAGCATTCTACCACTGAACCACCGATGCGACGAGAAACAGCACCCTCACAAACTGCTTTCTCCAAAAGTTCGCGCGAAATCACAAATATTGCTGCACAGACCAATTTTCGACATTGCTGAACGACATTCGAAATATATGCTCGTTGAATGCGTATATACCACAAGTGTTTTTAAGTGGAAACACATTTTGCACGAACATTTAGAGTAAAATACTCTCATATAATTATGGGACACCCAGGGCCTATTTCTATTAATGAAAAAAGGACGACAAATATGCTAACAGACTTTATACTCCACGGAGATGGAAATTATTTTGATTCAAATGAGCCATGCCCTTTTAATACACCGCCAAACGGAATGTGCAACCCCACTAAGTGTTTCGTCAGAAAGTCGTCGAATATATATCACCGTTATATCACGGAGCAGAGTGGCGCAGTGGTAGCGTGCTGGGCCCATAACCCAGAGGTCCGAGGATCGAAACCTCGCTCTGCTAAATTTTGCATAATTTATGTTTTGGGCTGATCCATTTCAATTTTTTAGAAGTTGTGACGAAGAAAGTCCAAAATTATAGATTGTAAATTTGAGAAGCATATTTGAGACCACCTCGACATCACTTGCCCCGGTGGCGCAATCGGTTAGTGCGCCGTACTTATAGACAGTACCTTCGCCGTGTTTGACACGGTTTGAGGAATGCGGAGGTTGTGAGTTCGATCCTCACCCGGGGCAGGATTTTTTACACATACATACATGACTTTATTTCAGGCCTTTTGATCAATAGATTGCTCTAACATCGACAAGATGCCCTAAATAGCCTATATTTGAGGTTCTAAGCAAATATGCATGTTGGCAGTATGTTCACTCCACACGCTGTCAAGGGACAAATGCGCTCTTGTTAGTTTTAGTCCACTACAGATTTTCGAAATCAAAGCACAAAACCATGCCAAAACGACAACGAAGAGAACAAAACTCGAAAAAAAATTCTATTTGCATCGGCCGGGAATCGAACCCGGGTCGCCCGCGTGGCAGGCGAGCATTCTACTACTGAACCACCGATGCGACGAGAAACAGCACCCTCACAAACTGCTTTCTCCAAAAGTTCGCGCGAAATCACAAATATTGCTGCACAGACCAATTTTCGACATTGCTGAACGACATTCGAAATATATGCTCGTTGAATGCGTATATACCACAAGTGTTTTTAAGTGGAAACACATTTTGCACGAACATTTAGAGTAAAATACTCTCATATAATTATGGGACACCCAGGGCCTATTTCTATTAATGAAAAAAGGACGACAAATATGCTAACAGACTTTATACTCCACGGAGATGGAAATTATTTTGGTTCAAATGAGCCATGCCCTTTTAATACACCGCCAAACGGAATGTGCAACCCCACTAAGTGTTTCGTCAGAAAGTCGTCGAATATATATCACCGTTATATCACGGAGCAGAGTGGCGCAGTGGTAGCGTGCTGGGCCCATAACCCAGAGGTCCGAGGATCGAAACCTCGCTCTGCTAAATTTTGCATAATTTATGTTTTGGGCTGATCCATTTCAATTTTTTAGAAGTTGTGACGAAGAAAGTCCAAAATTATAGATTGTAAATTTGAGAAGCATATTTGAGACCACCTCGACATCACTTGCCCCGGTGGCGCAATCGGTTAGCGCGCCGTACTTATAGACAGTACCTTCGCCGTGTTTGACACGGTTTGAGGAATGCGGAGGTTGTGAGTTCGATCCTCACCCGGGGCAGGATTTTTTACACATACATACATGACTTTATTTCAGGCCTTTTGATCAATAGATTGCTCTAACATCGACAAGATGCCCTAAATAGCCTATATTTGAGGTTCTAAGCAAATATGCATGTTGGCAGTATGTTCACTCCACACGCTGTCAAGGCACAAATGCGCTCTTGTTAGTTTTAGTCCACTACAGATTTTCGAAATCAAAGCACAAAACCATGCCAAAACGACAACGAAGAGAACAAAACTCGAAAAAAAATTCTATTTGCATCGGCCGGGAATCGAACCCGGGTCGCCCGCGTGGCAGGCGAGCATTCTACCACTGAACCACCGATGCGACGAGAAACAGCACCCTCACAAACTGCTTTCTCCAAAAGTTCGCGCGAAATCACAAATATTGCTGCACAGACCAATTTTCGACATTGCTGAACGACATTCGAAATATATGCTCGTTGAATGCGTATATACCACAAGTGTTTTTAAGTGGAAACACATTTTGCACGAACATTTAGAGTAAAATACTCTCATATAATTATGGGACACCCAGGGCCTATTTCTATTAATGAAAAAAGGACGACAAATATGCTAACAGACTTTATACTCCACGGAGATGGAAATTATTTTGGTTCAAATGAGCCATGCCCTTTTAATACACCGCCAAACGGAATGTGCAACCCCACTAAGTGTTTCGTCAGAAAGTCGTCGAATATATATCACCGTTATATCACGGAGCAGAGTGGCGCAGTGGTAGCGTGCTGGGCCCATAACCCAGAGGTCCGAGGATCGAAACCTCGCTCTGCTAAATTTTGCATAATTTATGTTTTGGGCTGATCCATTTCAATTTTTTAGAAGTTGTGAAAAAAAAAGATATATAAAATTATAGATTGTAAATTTGAGAAGCATATTTGAGACCACCTCGACATCACTTGCCCCGGTGGCGCAATCGGTTAGCGCGCCGTACTTATAGACAGTACCTTCGCCGTGTTTGACACGGTTTGAGGAATGCGGAGGTTGTGAGTTCGATCCTCACCCGGGGCAGGATTTTTTACACATACATACATGACTTTATTTCAGGCCTCTTGATCAATAGATTGCTCTAACATCGACAAGATGCCCTAAATAGCCTATATTTGAGGTTCTAAGCAAATATGCATGTTGGCAGTATGTTCACTCCACATGCTGTCAAGGCACAAATGCGCTCTTGTTAGTTTTAGTCCACTACAGATTTTCGAAATCAAAGCACAAAACCATGCCAAAACGACAACGAAGAGAACAAAACTCGAAAAAAAAATCTATTTGCATCGGCCGGGAATCGAACCCGGGTCGCCCGCGTGGCAGGCGAGCATTCTACCACTGAACCACCGATGCGACGAGAAACAGCACCCTCACAAACTGCTTTCTCCAAAAGTTCGCGCGAAATCACAAATATTGCTGCACAGACCAATTTTCGACATTGCTGAACGACATTCGAAATATATGCTCGTTGAATGCGTATATACCACAAGTGTTTTTAAGTGGAAACACATTTTGCACGAACATTTAGAGTAAAATACTCTCATATAATTATGGGACACCAAGGGCCTATTTCTATTAATGAAAAAAGGACGACAAATATGCTAACAGACTTTATACTCCACGGAGATGGAAATTATTTTGGTTCAAATGAGCCATGCCCTTTTAATACACCGCCAAAAGGAATGTGCAACCCCACTAAGTGTTTCGTCAGAAAGTCGTCGAATATATATGACCGTTATATCACGGAGCAGAGTGGCGCAGTGGTAGCGTGCTGGGCCCATAACCCAGAGGTCCGAGGATCGAAACCTCGCTCTGCTAAATTTTGCATAATTTATGTTTTGGGCTGATCCATTTCAATTTTTTAGAAGTTGTGACGAAGAAAGTCCAAAATTATAGATTGTAAATTTGAGAAGCATATTTGAGACCACCTCGACATCACTTGCCCCGGTGGCGCAATCGGTTAGCGCGCCGTACTTATAGACAGTACCTTCGCCGTGTTTGACACGGTTTGAGGAATGCGGAGGTTGTGAGTTCGATCCTCACCCGGGCAGGATTTTTTACACATACATACATGACTTTATTTCAGGCCTTTTGATCAATAGATTGCTCTAACATCGACAAGATGCCCTAAATAGCCTATATTTGAGGTTCTAAGCAAATATGCATGTTGGCAGTATGTTCACTCCACACGCTGTCAAGGCACAAATGCGCTCTTGTTAGTTTTAGTCCACTACAGATTTTCGAAATCAAAGCACAAAACCATGCCAAAACGACAACGAAGAGAACAAAACTCGAAAAAAAATTCTATTTGCATCGGCCGGGAATCGAACCCGGGTCGCCCGCGTGGCAGGCGAGCATTCTACCACTGAACCACCGATGCGACGAGAAACAGCACCCTCACAAACTGCTTTCTCCAAAAGTTCGCGCGAAATCACAAATATTGCTGCACAGACCAATTTTCGACATTGCTGAACGACATTCGAAATATATGCTCGTTGAATGCGTATATACCACAAGTGTTTTTAAGTGGAAACACATTTTGCACGAACATTTAGAGTAAAATACTCTCATATAATTATGGGACACCCAGGGCCTATTTCTATTAATGAAAAAAGGACGACAAATATGCTAACAGACTTTATACTCCACGGAGATGGAAATTATTTTGGTTCAAATGAGCCATGCCCTTTTAATACACCGCCAAACGGAATGTGCAACCCCACTAAGTGTTTCGTCAGAAAGTCGTCGAATATATATCACCGTTATATCACGGAGCAGAGTGGCGCAGTGGTAGCGTGCTGGGCCCATAACCCAGAGGTCCGAGGATCGAAACCTCGCTCTTCTAAATTTTGCATAATTTATGTTTTGGGCTGATCCATTTCAATTTTTTAGAAGTTGTGACGAAGAAAGTCCAAAATTATAGATTGTAAATTTGAGAAGCATATTTGAGACCACCTCGACATCACTTGCCCCGGTGGCGCAATCGGTTAGCGCGCCGTACTTATAGACAGTACCTTCGCCGTGTTTGACACGGTTTGAGGAATGCGGAGGTTGTGAGTTCGATCCTCACCCGGGGCAGGATTTTTTACACATACATACATGACTTTATTTCAGGCCTTTTGATCAATAGATTGCTCTAACATCGACAAGATGCCCTAAATAGCCTATATTTGAGGTTCTAAGCAAATATGCATGTTGGCAGTATGTTCACTCCACACGCTGTCAAGGCACAAATGCGCTCTTGTTAGTTTTAGTCCACTACAGATTTTCGAAATCAAAGCACAAAACCATGCCAAAACGACAACGAAGAGAACAAAACTCGAAAAAAAATTCTATTTGCATCGGCCGGGAATCGAACCCGGGTCGCCCGCGTGGCAGGCGAGCATTCTACCACTGAACCACCGATGCGACGAGAAACAGCACCCTCACAAACTGCTTTCTCCAAAAGTTCGCGCGAAATCACAAATATTGCTGCACAGACCAATTTTCGACATTGCTGAACGACATTCGAAATATATGCTCGTTGAATGCGTATATACCACAAGTGTTTTTAAGTGGAAACACATTTTGCACGAACATTTAGAGTAAAATACTCTCATATAATTATGGGACACCCAGGGCCTATTTCTATTAATGAAAAAAGGACGACAAATATGCTAACAGACTTTATACTCCACGGAGATGGAAATTATTTTGGTTCAAATGAGCCATGCCCTTTTAATACACCGCCAAACGGAATGTGCAACCCCACTAAGTGTTTCGTCAGAAAGTCGTCGAATATATATCACCGTTATATCACGGAGCAGAGTGGCGCAGTGGTAGCGTGCTGGGCCCATAACCCAGAGGTCCGAGGATCGAAACCTCGCTCTGCTAAATTTTGCATAATTTATGTTTTGGGCTGATCCATTTCAATTTTTTAGAAGTTGTGAAAAAAAAAGATATATAAAATTATAGATTGTAAATTTGAGAAGCATATTTGAGACCACCTCGACATCACTTGCCCCGGTGGCGCAATCGGTTAGCGCGCCGTACTTATAGACAGTACCTTCGCCGTGTTTGACACGGTTTGAGGAATGCGGAGGTTGTGAGTTCGATCCTCACCCGGGGCAGGATTTTTTACACATACATACATGACTTTATTTCAGGCCTTTTGATCAATAGATTGCTCTAACATCGACAAGATGCCCTAAATAGCCTATATTTGAGGTTCTAAGCAAATATGCATGTTGGCAGTATGTTCACTCCACACGCTGTCAAGGCACAAATGCGCTCTTGTTAGTTTTAGTCCACTACAGATTTTCGAAATCAAAGCACAAAACCATGCCAAAACGACAACGAAGAGAACAAAACTCGAAAAAAAATTCTATTTGCATCGGCCGGGAATCGAACCCGGGTCGCCCGCGTGGCAGGCGAGCATTCTACCACTGAACCACCGATGCGACGAGAAACAGCACCCTCACAAACTGCTTTCTCCAAAAGTTCGCGCGAAATCACAAATATTGCTGCACAGACCAATTTTCGACATTGCTGAACGACATTCGAAATATATGCTCGTTGAATGCGTATATACCACAAGTGTTTTTAAGTGGAAACACATTTTGCACGAACATTTAGAGTAAAATACTCTCATATAATTATGGGACACCCAGGGCCTATTTCTATTAATGAAAAAAGGACGACAAATATGCTAACAGACTTTATACTCCACGGAGATGGAAATTATTTTGGTTCAAATGAGCCATGCCCTTTTAATACACCGCCAAACGGAATGTGCAACCCCACTAAGTGTTTCGTCAGAAAGTCGTCGAATATATATCACCGTTATATCACGGAGCAGAGTGGCGCAGTGGTAGCGTGCTGGGCCCATAACCCAGAGGTCCGAGGATCGAAACCTCGCTCTGCTAAATTTTGCATAATTTATGTTTTGGGCTGATCCATTTCAATTTTTTAGAAGTTGTGACGAAGAAAGTCCAAAATTATAGATTGTAAATTTGAGAAGCATATTTGAGACCACCTCGACATCACTTGCCCCGGTGGCGCAATCGGTTAGCGCGCCGTACTTATAGACAGTACCTTCGCCGTGTTTGACACGGTTTGAGGAATGCGGAGGTTGTGAGTTCGATCCTCACCCGGGGCAGTATTTTTTACACATACATACATGACTTTATTTCAGGCCTTTTGATCAATAGATTGCTCTAACATCGACAAGATGCCCTAAATAGCCTATATTTGAGGTTCTAAGCAAATATGCATGTTGGCAGTATGTTCACTCCACACGCTGTCAAGGCACAAATGCGCTCTTGTTAGTTTTAGTCCACTACAGATTTTCGAAATCAAAGCACAAAACCATGCCAAAACGACAACGAAGAGAACAAAACTCGAAAAAAAATTCTATTTGCATCGGCCGGGAATCGAACCCGGGTCGCCCGCGTGGCAGGCGAGCATTCTACCACTGAACCACCGATGCGACGAGAAACAGCACCCTCACAAACTGCTTTCTCCAAAAGTTCGCGCGAAATCACAAATATTGCTGCACAGACCAATTTTCGACATTGCTGAACGACATTCGAAATATATGCTCGTTGAATGCGTATATACCACAAGTGTTTTTAAGTGGAAACACATTTTGCACGAACATTTAGAGTAAAATACTCTCATATAATTATGGGACACCCAGGGCCTATTTCTATTAATGAAAAAAGGACGACAAATATGCTAACAGACTTTATACTCCACGGAGATGGAAATTATTTTGGTTCAAATGAGCCATGCCCTTTTAATACACCGCCAAACGGAATGTGCAACCCCACTAAGTGTTTCGTCAGAAAGTCGTCGAATATATATCACCGTTATATCACGGAGCAGAGTGGCCCAGTGGTAGCGTGCTGGGCCCATACAAGGTCCGAGGATCGAAACCTCGCTCTGCTAAATTTTGCATAATTTATGTTTTGGGCTAATCCATTTCAATTTTTTAGAAGTTGTGACGAAGAAAGTCCAAAATTATAGATTGTAAATTTGAGAAGCATATTTGAGACCACCTCGACATCACTTGCCCCGGTGGCGCAATCGGTTAGCGCGCCGTACTTATAGACAGTACCTTCGCCGTGTTTGACACGGTTTGAGGAATGCGGAGGTTGTGAGTTCGATCCTCACCCGGGGCAGGATTTTTTACACATACATACATGACTTTATTTCAGGCCTTTTGATCAATAGATTGCTCTAACATCGACAAGATGCCCTAAATAGCCTATATTTGAGGTTCTAAGCAAATATGCATGTTGGCAGTATGTTCACTCCACACGCTGTCAAGGCACAAATGCGCTCTTGTTAGTTTTAGTCCACTACAGATTTTCGAAATCAAAGCACAAAACCATGCCAAAACGACAACGAAGAGAACAAAACTCGAAAAAAAAAATTCTATTTGCATCGGCCGGGAATCGAACCCGGATCGCCCGCGTGGCAGGCGAGCATTCTACCACTGAACCACCGATGCGACGAGAAACAGCACCCTCACAAACTGCTTTCTCCAAAAGTTCGCGCGAAATCACAAATATTGCTGCACAGACCAATTTTCGACATTGCTGAACGACATTCGAAATATATGCTCGTTGAATGCGTATATACCACAAGTGTTTTTAAGTGGAAACACATTTTGCACGAACATTTAGAGTAAAATACTCTCATATAATTATGGGACACCCAGGGCCTATTTCTATTAATGAAAAAAGGACGACAAATATGCTAACAGACTTTATACTCCACGGAGATGGAAATTATTTTGGTTCAAATGAGCCATGCCCTTTTAATACACCGCCAAACGGAATGTGCAACCCCACTAAGTGTTTCGTCAGAAAGTCGTCGAATATATATCACCGTTATATCACGGAGCAGAGTGGCGCAGTGGTAGCGTGCTGGGCCCATAACCCAGAGGTCCGAGGATCGAAACCTCGCTCTGCTAAATTTTGCATAATTTATGTTTTGGGCTGATCCATTTCAATTTTTTAGAAGTTGTGACGAAGAAAGTCCAAAATTATAGATTGTAAATTTGAGAAGCATATTTGAGACCACCTCGACATCACTTGCCCCGGTGGCGCAATCGGTTAGCGCGCCGTACTTATAGACAGTACCTTCGCCGTGTTTGACACGGTTTGAGGAATGCGGAGGTTGTGAGTTCGATCCTCACCCGGGGCAGGATTTTTTACACATACATACATGACTTTATTTCAGGCCTTTTGATCAATAGATTGCTCTAACATCGACAAGATGCCCTAAATAGCCTATATTTGAGGTTCTAAGCAAATATGCATGTTGGCAGTATGTTCACTCCACACGCTGTCAAGGCACACATGCGCTCTTGTTAGTTTTAGTCCACTACAGATTTTCGAAATCAAAGCACAAAACCATGCCAAAACGACAACGAAGAGAACAAAACTCGAAAAAAAATTCTATTTGCATCGGCCGGGAATCGAACCCGGGTCGCCCGCGTGGCAGGCGAGCATTCTACCACTGAACCACCGATGCGACGAGAAACAGCACCCTCACAAACTGCTTTCTCCAAAAGTTCGCGCGAAATCACAAATATTGCTGCACAGACCAATTTTCGACATTGCTGAACGACATTCGAAATATATATATATATATATATATATATATATATATATATATATCTTTATTGCCTCCAGTATTGAAGATTTAACAAGACATAGTATACATGAATGTAACATAAATACATTTAGCAATCAAGAAGTAATGAAAAAGACAGACAAGAGAACAAACTACCGAGGAAAAGAATACCATTCTAATTGTATGTACACGAACACGAGCTTACATATCACATCAACAGAAAACACATACCCTCTCGACCACACCCGTACGCATATACAATCTAACACATGGCGCAGACACAAACACAACCGTACATACATACGTTATGATGCACTGTCACAACAGCACACCATAAGCAGGTGCATACAATTACAAAAGGAACTCTAGTTGGAGTTGGATTCGCTTAGAAGAATCTCTCTCCCCAAAGAGTCAGCAAACGCAATGCCCTTGCTCGACAATAGCTCCCCTATAAATGTATGCACCCATTAAGTGGAATAGACTATATGTAGGATGATGTTGCGACAGTGCAAACGCTAGCGCAAGAAAACATATACACACACGTATACACCCTCACACACACACACACACACACACACACCACACACACACACACACACACACACACACACACACACACACACACACACACACACACACACACACACCATCACACCCTCATATACACATACCTATGCATACATATATATATAATGATTTATTAATTTATTCATGTTTATTTAATTTGTCGTCTTCGGATTTTATGGACAGGACAGAATGTGGTACATTTAAGTACGACTTATGGTGAACACCCGTAACGTTCAAACTTCAAAGATCAAAGGTTGTTTAACACAAACCGTCATGCGTAGTGGCTGAGAGTTCGACATAGCGCCTCCAAATTAAGTTTGTGTGAAGAACAATGAATCTCGTAAACTTTGATGTATCCTCAACTTGCTCAAGAAATGTGAATATATCACGTGGAAGATGTGTGAGATGGAGCAATACGAGGTCGCTGTTGCTGAGACTCGTGGCCCATACGAATAGCGGTATGCCGAAACGATCAATCATCTGGTACCACATTTCGTTTCTGTGGGAATGCATAAGTGGGCTACTGCATGAGATAAGTGCGTGCTCGATAATATCAGAGTGTGACTGACAGCATAATGTGCATGTGTTTTGTTGAGAGAATGCGCTTCCTGCGATGAGCTGACCGACTGTGATAAATGCAATCTTATGCATAGGGTATTTACGACATGTTCTCCATAAGTGACACATAGTAGGGTTTGGTTGAATTTCTCGAAAACGCGCAAATGAAGTGTCACAATTTGTTCTCTCTGTCCATTTCTGTACGCATTTGTCGTTAATCGCGGTTTTTGTAATGCGTTTCCATTCGGATTTCAGAGGAAATGAGCAGAAATGAGCATACTGATGCATATGCTCGGATAGGTTGTATTCAACAAGAGTGTTGTTAATGTCGCTGATGAAGGAATTTGGGTTTTCCAGTTGTCCCGTGAAGTACATGTGAAGTCTTGTGACAAAAATTTCCTTGCAAGCTTTGCCAGGAGGCATACGGCATAGGCTTCCAAACAAATTGAGTTTCCTGGCATCAATCAATGACTTGATAGGATGGATGCCAAGCATCCCCAAAACGATATCAGTGCGAGCACGTACAGGAAGTCCCTGGATATGCTTGAGGCAGAAGCGATGAATTTTCTCAAGAGTTGACCAATGGGTTTCTGATAGACCACACAATAGTTCAGATCCGTATAGACCCTTTGGAATAATTATGGATCTGTAAAGAGTTTCGCAACTTTGAGGGGTGATTCCACCTGCATACATACCAGCATTGCTCAGCATGAAGTAGGTGGATCTTATTTTGTTGACAATACAGTCGATGAACTCACGAGCGAAGTCGCTTCTATGCAACGTTATGCCAAGATGGGTTATGTGATCAGTTTCGTCTACATACCCGTCACCAAGTTTCCATCTCCTTGGATGCACAGGCAGATTCTTCACTTTTTCATTGAATACAATGGTTTTACATTTCTGTGCGTTGTATGTAAACCGCCACAATCGGCTATACATTGTGCAAATATCACAGAGGCGTTGTAGGCCCACGTTTGTGAGCGAAAAGAGCGTCATATCATCCGCTTGAGTTGGCGACGCGCAGTTTGTGGAGACAATCCGAAGACCATAGTTCGATGCCTCGAGTTCATATAACAGATCATCTATATACAACATGTATAAAAGAGGGGATAAAATTCCCCCTTGTCGCGTCCCTTGTAGTATTTTGATTTCCCTTGACATTGATTTACCATAATTGACGAAGCACGAAAAGCCCGACAACATCTCCCGTAGTATGAACCATATATGTCCACGGAAACCACGATTGTAAAGTTTGATCAATAGGCCGTCTAACCACACAGTATCAAAGGCTTTACGGACATCTAGGAAACATGCATACAGCTTACTATTCTGCTCTGATGTGTAATTGATGCATTCGCTAACAACATATGATGACATTAAGCAACTTATTTCTTTCTGGAACCCGTTCTGAAGGGGGTGAACTTTAACGAGATATGGTGTATTAATTTCGAAGCGATTGAGCAGAACCTTTTCCAGGAGCTTATAGAATATGGGTAAGAGTGTAATTGCTCTGTAGCTATCGAACTTGTTCTTTGGTTTGTCTCCACCCTTATGCAAGGAAATCATTAATCCCGTCTTGGCCATTTTTGGAACATGTCTGAGTTTCAACATCATAGACAGCATGTATGCTGTGCAGTTGAGCAATGTATCGCCACCATGTACCACATGCTCATAGCATATGCGGTCGGGACCTGGGGCTTTCCCCTTTTTGGCATTACTAATAGCGTTATTGAGCTCTCTGTGTGATATCTCATAAATGAGAGATTGGTCTACTTTAGAAGGTGACTTATGTTCAGAAATATCTGCAATCAAAAGTTGTATCTTCTCCAGATGTTCTGAATCGAAAGTGGGCGATTGTAGAGGTGAATATAGTTGTTCATAGTAATCTGCCCATGCAGCGGTGATGTCCGACGTATTCCGGATTATTTTGCCATTTACATTGAATAATTTACTATCCGGTTTTGATTTCGATCTTTTGTTGTTAAAGAGCTTGAAAAAGAGACCCTGGTCTAACTCAGCTGAATTATCAATTTGTTCATTTTGAGCAGACATGTATTGCCCATTACATTTGCGAAGTTCGCGGCGAAATTTGCGTTTAGCTTCTTTATAGTTGCCGTAGCTGATATTTACAATACCTCTCGGTCTCCCTTCTTCTAGCCATCTATTTCTAGTATTGCGTATTTCGCAGTGGAGTGATTCCAAAGAGTCGTTCCAATACGGTTTGGCGAAAGATTTGAAAGACTTTTTTTGGTATGTGCTGCGTTGTAGCTTTGTTTATCGCACTAACAACAGAATCGTAGTACGAATCGAGATCATCGATGTCAGATATGGCAAAGTTCGGAAGACTGTCCTGCACGGCGGTTTGATAAGCATTGATTAAGTCTTCCGAGGCAGTGAACTTTTTCCAATTGCATGCTGAAATTTGGTTTTCTGAGCGACCCATTTTATTATTATGTGGGTAATTTATGACCATTTTAATTGGCCTATGATTAGAGACATCCAGTGAATCGTCGTCGATGATTTCGATTTTCTGTACTAGGTACGATTCTTCCTCGGGAATGAGGATGTGGTCTATCATGGTACCTGGTCCACCATCGGTGGGTACGTATGTCGCAGAAGGCCCAATACAAGCGTCAGTATTGTTGACAGACACCAGTGATTTTTGTGAGATAAGTTTGGATAAACTTCTATTTCTGGCATCCGATCTCTGTACACTGCCGTTAAAGTCACCCATTACAATGACGTGCCCTATTTCTGTGTACATATCGATAAGGTCTTGCACACGATTTATATAGTCTCTATACATTGTGACTGGGTAATTGCTGGAAGGGAGGTACACCTGAAAGATGTATACATACTGTGATTCTGATATCTGTATTTGAATGCCACAAATGCGATCGTCGTCGTATTGGATGACTGAAACGGCACTGTCCAAACTAGCATGCCATATAATGGCAACTCCGCCTTTCGGCCTTCCCGCCCTTCTCATTTGTAACGGTATTCTTTGTGAATAGTCACAAACTATATGGTAGCGATAATTTTGGTGTAATGTGTTGAGAAAATGAGAATTGTGCTCCCAGAGCCAATGCTCACTCACTCCAATTACACCAACATTTTCCTGTGCGAGAAGGCTCGAGAGGTAGGAACTGCTACCGAAAATCCCAGTAGCGTTCCATGTGCAAATATTCAACAACATTATGAAAATTATCAATAAGTTGCACAAACAGTGGCAAGCGCTAGATTCACCAGCATAATTACGTAATACGTGTAACATGGTTGAGCGATTCAAGGTTCAAATGCATATGCAGGCACAAGATTTGGTATTTGATTTGTTGCTATGCGAGTTGATTTTATTGTTGTTGTTGTTGTTGTTGTCGTTGGTATTGATGTTTCCCACGTATATCCTCAGTTGTGTTATGGTAGTTATTGTCACGTCTGTCGTCAAAGGAACGTTTGGACAGCCAAGGTCTACATAATACGGCAATAGGCCAGAAACCTTTCCTGAGTACTTCATCAACATCATCCACATGAATATTTATTCTGGCTGACACAGGACCGTCAGCTCTTCCACCTTGCAGGATTCGAACAACTGAGTGACGCACTTCAAATTCATCCAGATAATCAGAAAGCACATATGCATCGACTTTAACATCTAGGTTACCGAGGAACACACGCGATGTTCTAATAGGGCCGTCGTTTGACTTTTGATAGAACCTGGAAAAGGATGCGTTGTTCGATGAGTAGTTATTTCGCGAAGGGCGTCTGTTGTGGTTTGAATGATCATCGTTAGCACCAGGCTTCTCTGATTGCAGGTGGCTCCGTTTATTGGAGTGTCGAGTGTCTTCTGTGGAATCGTGGTGGGTGTCGTCACAATCATCCACAGGAATATCACGGAGGTCATAATTGGATTGTTGGTTGTCAACGTGCGTGTCATGATTAGCGTGACGCGCATAGTTAATAGAGTTATTCTTCTTGTCGAGTGGTGTGTTTTTTGGCTCTTTATCTGTGCGTTTAACGTGAGAAGAACTTGGTGTAGACGTTTCCTGCGGGTTGAATTTTGAAGCACTAGGTATGGGTGAAGATGGGTGCTTGCTAATACCAACCAGCTGAATGTCTGCATGGCTAACTGACGGCGATTGTGGGTATCCTCTTGTATCAATTGGGTTTTGCGATCGGTTAGCGTGGATTGTGTTCCATGTCAAGTGGGCGAATTTGTTGAGTTCGCCATATATATGGCCGACGAAACTTTGCATATCAGCTTTGAGGTTTTCTGTGCAGCGATGTTCACAATCACAATTGGCATTGTCAGATGTTTTTTGTGAGTTCGATTTGCCCTTCAAGTTGTTCTTGTTGTGTAACTCTTCGAGTGTTTTAATCCTTCCACCAATGGATGCTATTGAGCCTTTGGTTGAGTTGACTTGAGTCAGAAACAGTTCACACTTATCCAAGATTGTTGAAATGTCTTGCTTCATTGTTTTCATGTCGGCCTTCATTTTAGCAATGCCATTGCATTTATCGCTCTCGATGCGCTCCACCGCAAGGCTGTTTGTATACGATACACGTTCAACTGCTTCAAGTCTGCGTAAAATATCTTGCTGTGAAACTTCATTGGTGCTAACTCGAGCTGAGAGGTCGGACGAGAAGGTATCAATCTGTGTTTGCATTTTGTCCTTTGACTGCTGTAGAAGGGTTATATTCGTTCGAACTCCGATGTCATTGTATATATCCTCTGTGGTGTTTGTTCTCTCGGAATCAGGTTCCATATCGCATGTTTCATCCGGCAGAATTTTAGGCGTGGAGTTGGCTTTAGACTGGCTCTGATGTTGGCTTCTGGTACGTGATGCACTCAACATATGCACAATATATTCTACCTTCTCTTCAAGTAGACAATAGAAAAGGTTGTAGATGTCAATTGCCAACTTTTTGGACACAGGCTCAGAGGTTTTAGTCTGAATTCGCCGTTTCAGAATTGCATCTGGAGCTATATTAACAATTTTAAGTTTTTTAATTTCACCAAATAATGTCAGTCGCATTGCTTCTAGTTTTGATTCTACTTCCTTTGTCGAGTATAGTAGTTTGGCTACGAACGCGTCCTTAGGCGTATTGTGTACGAACTCCATCATTAGCATAATGTAGAACTTAATGTCTTTATCGACGCTGCTATCGATTTGCAAACTCGTAGTGAAACAATTGAATGCGTTCGTAAACATAGTACATGTATTTGGTTCCTGACTTTGAGCGTAGGTGTGGTCAGGTACTTTTGACTCCATATTTGGGGTATCAAGGTTCGAAGGCACAATCGTGTTGGCGCACATGGAGTCCATATTGAGGATGGCATCTGTTTCAGTCAGAATATTATCCATAGCTGAGAATTCAATGAGCAATAGGAATACTTTCTAGGTGTTTATTGGTCGAGTGCAGACTCATCGACGTCAATTGAGTGGCAATTGACCAATTATACACTGGATACAGTTTATATTGATTGTTTATCACACCTATCTGGACAGAGGTGTCGGGTGTGCCATTGTCCAATTTTGGCGAAACAATGACAGACAATTAACATGTACAGGTGGATAAATATGGCGACATTACACAGGGTAGAGGAAGGTCCCAATGACTGAGGGAAAACAGTTCAACAGTTCAAAAAACGTTATACTCTAGTACAATTCACACTGTATCATTTCGAAGATGATCCTTATTCGTTGTAGAAATTATCCATCCAACTTTGGAAGCTGACCGCGGTCTTTATCTTGGTATTCATAGCGAAACATGAAGAGCGAGATGAGGAACGTCCATTCAGTAAATCAGCCCAAAGTGGAAACACATTTTGCACGAACATTTAGAGTAAAATACTTTCATATAATTATGGGACACCCAGGGCCTATTTCTATTAATGAAAAAAGGACGACAAATATGCTAACAGACTTTATACTCCACGGAGATGGAAATTATTTTGGTTCAAATGAGCCATGCCCTTTTAATACACCGCCAAACGGAATGTGCAACCCCACTAAGTGTTTCGTCAGAAAGTCGTCGAATATATATCACCGTTATATCACGGAGTAGAGTGGCGCAGTGGTAGCGTGCTGGGCCCATAACCCAGAGGTCCGAGGATCGAAACCTCGCTCTGCTAAATTTTGCATAATTTATGTTTTGGGCTGATCCATTTCAATTTTTTAGAAGTTGTGACGAAGAAAGTCCAAAATTATAGATTGTAAATTTGAGAAGCATATTTGAGACCACCTCGACATCACTTGCCCCGGTGGCGCAATCGGTTAGCGCGCCGTACTTATAGACAGTACCTTCGCCGTGTTTGACACGGTTTAAGGAATGCGGAGGTTGTGAGTTCGATCCTCACCCGGGGCAGGATTTTTTACACATACATACATGACTTTATTTCAGGCCTTTTGATCAATAGATTGCTCTAACATCGACAAGATGCCCTAAATAGCCTATATTTGAGGTTCTAAGCAAATATGCATGTTGGCAGTATGTTCACTCCACACGCTGTCAAGGCACAAATGCGCTCTTGTTAGTTTTAGTCCACTACAGATTTTCGAAATCTAAGCACAAAACCATGCCAAAACGACAACGAAGAGAACAAAACTCGAAAAAAAATTCTATTTGCATCGGCCGGGAATCGAACCCGGGTCGCCCGCGTGGCAGGCGAGCATTCTACCACTGAACCACCGATGCGACGAGAAACAGCTCCCTCACAAACTGCTTTCTCCAAAAGTTCGCGCGAAATCACAAATATTGCTGCACAGACCAATTTTCGACATTGCTGAACGACATTCGAAATATATGCTCGTTGAATGCGTATATACCACAAGTGTTTTTAAGTGGAAACACATTTTGCACGAACATTTAGAGTAAAATACTCTCATATAATTATGGGACACCCAGGGCCTATTTCTATTAATGAAAAAAGGACGACAAATATGCTAACAGACTTTATACTCCACGGAGATGGAAATTATTTTGGTTCAAATGAGCCATGCCCTTTTAATACACCGCAAAACGGAATGTGCAACCCCACTAAGTGTTTCGTCAGAAAGTCGTCGAATATATATCACCGTTATATCACGGAGCAGAGTGGCGCAGTGGTAGCGTGCTGGGCCCATAACCCAGAGGTCCGAGGATCGAAACCTCGCTCTGCTAAATTTTGCATAATTTATGTTTTGGGCTGATCCATTTCAATTTTTTAGAAGTTGTGACGAAGAAAGTCCAAAATTATAGATTGTAAATTTGAGAAGCATATTTGAGACCACCTCGACATCACTTGCCCCGGTGGCGCAATCGGTTAGCGCGCCGTACTTATAGACAGTACCTTCGCCGTGTTTGACACGGTTTGAGGAATGCGGAGGTTGTGAGTTCGATCCTCACCCGGGGCAGGATTTTTTACACATACATACATGACTTTATTTCAGGCCTTTTGATCAATAGATTGCTCTAACATCGACAAGATGCCCTAAATAGCCTATATTTGAGGTTCTAAGCAAATATGCATGTTGGCAGTATGTTCACTCCACACGCTGTCAAGGCACAAATGCGCTCTTGTTAGTTTTAGTCCACTACAGATTTTCGAAATCAAAGCACAAAACCATGCCAAAACGACAACGAAGAGAACAAAACTCGAAAAAAAATTCTATTTGCATCGGCCGGGAATCGAACCCGGGTCGCCCGCGTGGCAGGCGAGCATTCTACCACTGAACCACCGATGCGACGAGAAACAGCACCCTCACAAACTGCTTTCTCCAAAAGTTCGCGCGAAATCACAAATATTGCTGCACAGACCAATTTTCGACATTGCTGAACGACATTCGAAATATATGCTCGTTGAATGCGTATATACCACAAGTGTTTTTAAGTGGAAACACATTTTGCACGAACATTTAGAGTAAAATACTCTCATATAATTATGGGACACCCAGGGCCTATTTCTATTAATGAAAAAAGGACGACAAATATGCTAACAGACTTTATACTCCACGGAGATGGAAATTATTTTGGTTCAAATGAGCCATGCCCTTTTAATACACCGCCAAACGGAATGTGCAACCCCACTAAGTGTTTCGTCAGAAAGTCGTCGAATATATATCACCGTTATATCACGGAGCAGAGTGGCGCAGTGGTAGCGTGCTGGGCCCATAACCCAGAGGTCCGAGGATCGAAACCTCGCTCTGCTAAATTTTGCATAATTTATGTTTTGGGCTGATCCATTTCAATTTTTTAGAAGTTGTGACGAAGAAAGTCCAAAATTATAGATTGTAAATTTGAGAAGCATATTTGAGACCACCTCGACATCACTTGCCCCGGTGGCGCAATCGGTTAGCGCGCCGTACTTATAGACAGTACCTTCGCCGTGTTTGACACGGTTTGAGGAATGCGGAGGTTGTGAGTTCGATCCTCACCCGGGGCAGGATTTTTTACACATACATACATGACTTTATTTCAGGCCTTTTGATCAATAGATTGCTCTAACATCGACAAGATGCCCTAAATAGCCTATATTTGAGGTTCTAAGCAAATATGCATGTTGGCAGTATGTTCACTCCACACGCTGTCAAGGCACAAATGCGCTCTTGTTAGTTTTAGTCCACTACAGATTTTCGAAATCAAAGCACAAAACCATGCCAAAACGACAACGAAGAGAACAAAACTCGAAACTAAATTCTATTTGCATCGGCCGGGAATCGAACCCGGGTCGCCCGCGTGGCAGGCGAGCATTCTACCACTGAACCACCGATGCGACGAGAAACAGCTCCCTCACAAACTGCTTTCTCCAAAAGTTCGCGCGAAATCACAAATATTGCTGCACAGACCAATTTTCGACATTGCTGAACGACATTCGAAATATATGCTCGTTGAATGCGTATATACCACAAGTGTTTTTAAGTGGAAACACATTTTGCACGAACATTTAGAGTAAAATACTCTCATATAATTATGGGACACCCAGGGCCTATTTCTATTAATGAAAAAAGGACGACAAATATGCTAACAGACTTTATACTCCACGGAGATGGAAATTATTTTGGTTCAAATGAGCCATGCCCTTTTAATACACCGCCAAACGGAATATGCAACCCCACTAAGTGTTTCGTCAGAAAGTCGTCGAATATATATCACCGTTATATCACGGAGCAGAGTGGCGCAGTGGTAGCGTGCTGGGCCCATAACCCAGAGGTCCGAGGATCGAAACCTCGCTCTGCTAAATTTTGCATAATTTATGTTTTGGGCTGATCCATTTCAATTTTTTAGAAGTTGTGACGAAGAAAGTCCAAAATTATAGATTGTAAATTTGAGAAGCATATTTGAGACCACCTCGACATCACTTGCCCCGGTGGCGCAATCGGTTAGCGCGCCGTACTTATAGACAGTACCTTCGCCGTGTTTGACACGGTTTGAGGAATGCGGAGGTTGTGAGTTCGATCCTCACCCGGGGCAGGATTTTTTACACATACATACATGACTTTATTTCAGGCCTTTTGATCAATAGATTGCTCTAAACATCGACAAGATGCCCTAAATAGCCTATATTTGAGGTTCTAAGCAAATATGCATGTTGGCAGTATGTTCACTCCACACGCTGTCAAGGCACAAATGCGCTCTTGTTAGTTTTAGTCCACTACAGATTTTCGAAATCAAAGCACAACACCATGCCAAAACGACAACGAAGAGAACAAAACTCGAAAAAAAATTCTATTTGCATCGGCCGGGAATCGAACCCGGGTCGCCCGCGTGGCAGGCGAGCATTCTACCACTGAACCACCGATGCGACGAGAAACAGCACCCTCACAAACTGCTTTCTCCAAAAGTTCGCGCGAAATCACAAATATTGCTGCACAGACCAATTTTCGACATTGCTGAACGACATTCGAAATATATGCTCGTTGAATGCGTATATACCACAAGTGTTTTTAAGTGGAAACACATTTTGCACGAACATTTAGAGTAAAATACTCTCATATAATTATGGGACACCCAGGGCCTATTTCTATTAATGAAAAAAGGACGACAAATATGCTAACAGACTTTATACTCCACGGAGATGGAAATTATTTTGGTTCAAATGAGCCATGCCCTTTTAATACACCGCAAAACGGAATGTGCAACCCCACTAAGTGTTTCGTCAGAAAGTCGTCGAATATATATCACCGTTATATCACGGAGCAGAGTGGCGCAGTGGTAGCGTGCTGGGCCCATAACCCAGAGGTCCGAGGATCGAAACCTCGCTCTGCTAAATTTTGCATAATTTATGTTTTGGGCTGATCCATTTCAATTTTTTAGAAGTTGTGACGAAGAAAGTCCAAAATTATAGATTGTAAATTTGAGAAGCATATTTGAGACCACCTCGACATCACTTGCCCCGGTGGCGCAATCGGTTAGCGCGCCGTACTTATAGACAGTACCTTCGCCGTGTTTGACACGGTTTGAGGAATGCGGAGGTTGTGAGTTCGATCCTCACCCGGGGCAGGATTTTTTACACATACATACATGACTTTATTTCAGGCCTTTTGATCAATAGATTGCTCTAACATCGACAAGATGCCCTAAATAGCCTATATTTGAGGTTCTAAGCAAATATGCATGTTGGCAGTATGTTCACTCCACACGCTGTCAAGGCACAAATGCGCTCTTGTTAGTTTTAGTCCACTACAGATTTTCGAAATCAAAGCACAAAACCATGCCAAAACGACAACGAAGAGAACAAAACTCGAAAAAAAAATTCTATTTGCATCGGCCGGGAATCGAACCCGGGTCGCCCGCGTGGCAGGCGAGCATTCTACCACTGAACCACCGATGCGACGAGAAACAGCACCCTCACAAACTGCTTTCTCCAAAAGTTCGCGCGAAATCACAAATATTGCTGCACAGACCAATTTTCGACATTGCTGAACGACATTCGAAATATATGCTCGTTGAATGCGTATATACCACAAGTGTTTTTAAGTGGAAACACATTTTGCACGAACATTTAGAGTAAAATACTCTCATATAATTATGGGACACCCAGGGCCTATTTCTATTAATGAAAAAAGGACGACAAATATGCTAACAGACTTTATACTCCACGGAGATGGAAATTATTTTGGTTCAAATGAGCCATGCCCTTTTAATACACCGCCAAACGGAATGTGCAACCCCACTAAGTGTTTCGTCAGAAAGTCGTCGAATATATATCACCGTTATATCACGGAGCAGAGTGGCGCAGTGGTAGCGTGCTGGGCCCATAACCCAGAGGTCCGAGGATCGAAACCTCGCTCTGCTAAATTTTGCATAATTTATGTTTTGGGCTGATCCATTTCAATTTTTTAGAAGTTGTGACGAAGAAAGTCCAAAATTATAGATTGTAAATTTGAGAAGCATATTTGAGACCACCTCGACATCACTTGCCCCGGTGGCGCAATCGGTTAGCGCGCCGTACTTATAGACAGTACCTTCGCCGTGTTTGACACGGTTTGAGGAATGCGGAGGTTGTGAGTTCGATCCTCACCCGGGGCAGGATTTTTTACACATACATACATGACTTTATTTCAGGCCTTTTGATCAATAGATTGCTCTAACATCGACAAGATGCCCTAAATAGCCTATATTTGAGGTTCTAAGCAAATATGCATGTTGGCAGTATGTTCACTCCACACGCTGTCAAGGCACAAATGCGCTCTTGTTAGTTTTAGTCCACTACAGATTTTCGAAATCAAAGCACAAAACCATGCCAAAACGACAACGAAGAGAACAAAACTCGAAAAAAAATTCTATTTGCATCGGCCGGGAATCGAACCCGGGTCGCCCGCGTGGCAGGCGAGCATTCTACCACTGAACCACCGATGCGACGAGAAACAGCACCCTCACAAACTGCTTTCTCCAAAAGTTCGCGCGAAATCACAAATATTGCTGCACAGACCAATTTTCGACATTGCTGAACGACATTCGAAATATATGCTCGTTGAATGCGTATATACCACAAGTGTTTTTAAGTGGAAACACATTTTGCACGAACATTTAGAGTAAAATACTCTCATATAATTATGGGACACCCAGGGCCTATTTCTATTAATGAAAAAAGGACGACAAATATGCTAACAGACTTTATACTCCACGGAGATGGAAATTATTTTGGTTCAAATGAGCCATGCCCTTTTAATACACCGCCAAACGGAATGTGCAACCCCACTAAGTGTTTCGTCAGAAAGTCGTCGAATATATATCACCGTTATATCACGGAGCAGAGTGGCGCAGTGGTAGCGTGCTGGGCCCATAACCCAGAGGTCCGAGGATCGAAACCTCGCTCTGCTAAATTTTGCATAATTTATGTTTTGGGCTGATCCATTTCAATTTTTTAGAAGTTGTGACGAAGAAAGTCCAAAATTATAGATTGTAAATTTGAGAAGCATATTTGAGACCACCTCGACATCACTTGCCCCGGTGGCGCAATCGGTTAGCGCGCCGTACTTATAGACAGTACCTTCGCCGTGTTTGACACGGTTTGAGGAATGCGGAGGTTGTGAGTTCGATCCTCACCCGGGGCAGGATTTTTTACACATACATACATGACTTTATTTCAGGCCTTTTGATCAATAGATTGCTCTAACATCGACAAGATGCCCTAAATAGCCTATATTTGAGGTTCTAAGCAAATATGCATGTTGGCAGTATGTTCACTCCACACGCTGTCAAGGCACAAATGCGCTCTTGTTAGTTTTAGTCCACTACAGATTTTCGAAATCAAAGCACAAACCATGCCAAAACGACAACGAAGAGAACAAAACTCGAAAAAAAAATCTATTTGCATCGGCCGGGAATCGAACCCGGGTCGCCCGCGTGGCAGGCGAGCATTCTACCACTGAACCACCGATGCGACGAGAAACAGCACCCTCACAAACTGCTTTCTCCAAAAGTTCGCGCGAAATCACAAATATTGCTGCACAGACCAATTTTCGACATTGCTGAACGACATTCGAAATATATGCTCGTTGAATGCGTATATACCACAAGTGTTTTTAAGTGGAAACACATTTTGCACGAACATTTAGAGTAAAATACTCTCATATAATTATGGGACACCCAGGGCCTATTTCTATTAATGAAAAAAGGACGACAAATATGCTAACAGACTTTATACTCCACGGAGATGGAAATTATTTTGGTTCAAATGAGCCATGCCCTTTTAATACACCGCCAAACGGAATGTGCAACCCCACTAAGTGTTTCGTCAGAAAGTCGTCGAATATATATCACCGTTATATCACGGAGCAGAGTGGCGCAGTGGTAGCGTGCTGGGCCCATAACCCAGAGGTCCGAGGATCGAAACCTCGCTCTGCTAAATTTTGCATAATTTATGTTTTGGGCTGATCCATTTCAATTTTTTAGAAGTTGTGACGAAGAAAGTCCAAAATTATAGATTGTAAATTTGAGAAGCATATTTGAGACCACCTCGACATCACTTGCCCCGGTGGCGCAATCGGTTAGCGCGCCGTACTTATAGACAGTACCTTCGCCGTGTTTGACACGGTTTGAGGAATGCGGAGGTTGTGAGTTCGATCCTCACCCGGGGCAGGATTTTTTACACATACATACATGACTTTATTTCAGCCTTTTGATCAATAGATTGCTCTAACATCGACAAGATGCCCTAAATAGCCTATATTTGAGGTTCTAAGCAAATATGCATGTTGGCAGTATGTTCACTCCACACGCTGTCAAGGCACAAATGCGCTCTTGTTAGTTTTAGTCCACTACAGATTTTCGAAATCAAAGCACAAAACCATGCCAAAACGACAACGAAGAGAACAAAACTCGAAAAAAAATTCTATTTGCATCGGCCGGGAATCGAACCCGGGTCGCCCGCGTGGCAGGCGAGCATTCTACCACTGAACCACCGATGCGACGAGAAACAGCACCCTCACAAACTGCTTTCTCCAAAAGTTCGCGCGAAATCACAAATATTGCTGCACAGACCAATTTTCGACATTGCTGAACGACATTCGAAATATATGCTCGTTGAATGCGTATATACCACAAGTGTTTTTAAGTGGAAACACATTTTGCACGAACATTTAGAGTAAAATACTCTCATATAATTATGGTACACCCAGGGCCTATTTCTATTAATGAAAAAAGGACGACAAATATGCTAACAGACTTTATACTCCACGGAGATGGAAATTATTTTGGTTCAAATGAGCCATGCCCTTTTAATACACCGCCAAACGGAATGTGCAACCCCATTAAGTGTTTCGTCAGAAAGTCGTCGAATATATATCACCGTTATATCACGGAGCAGAGTGGCGCAGTGGTAGCGTGCTGGGCCCATAACCCAGAGGTCCGAGGATCGAAACCTCGCTCTGCTAAATTTTGCATAATTTATGTTTTGGGCTGATCCATTTCAATTTTTTAGAAGTTGTGACGAAGAAAGTCCAAAATTATAGATTGTAAATTTGAGAAGCATATTTGAGACCACCTCGACATCACTTGCCCCGGTGGCGCAATCGGTTAGCGCGCCGTACTTATAGACAGTACCTTCGCCGTGTTTGACACGGTTTGAGGAATGCGGAGGTTGTGAGTTCGATCCTCACCCGGGGCAGGATTTTTTACACATACATACATGACTTTATTTCAGGCCTTTTGATCAATAGATTGCTCTAACATCGACAAGATGCCCTAAATAGCCTATATTTGAGGTTCTAAGCAAATATGCATGTTGGCAGTATGTTCACTCCACACGCTGTCAAGGCACAAATGCGCTCTTGTTAGTTTTAGTCCACTACAGATTTTCGAAATCAAAGCACAAAACCATGCCAAAACGACAACGAAGAGAACAAAACTCGAAAAAAAAATTCTATTTGCATCGGCCGGGAATCGAACCCGGGTCGCCCGCGTGGCAGGCGAGCATTCTACCACTGAACCACCGATGCGACGAGAAACAGCACCCTCACAAACTGCTTTCTCCAAAAGTTCGCGCGAAATCACAAATATTGCTGCACAGACCAATTTTCGACATTGCTGAACGACATTCGAAATATATGCTCGTTGAATGCGTATATACCACAAGTGTTTTTAAGTGGAAACACATTTTGCACGAACATTTAGAGTAAAATACTCTCATATAATTATGGGACACCCAGGGCCTATTTCTATTAATGAAAAAAGGACGACAAATATGCTAACAGACTTTATACTCCACGGAGATGGAAATTATTTTGGTTCAAATGAGCCATGCCCTTTTAATACACCGCCAAACGGAATGTGCAACCCCACTAAGTGTTTCGTCAGAAAGTCGTCGAATATATATCACCGTTATATCACGGAGCAGAGTGGCGCAGTGGTAGCGTGCTGGGCCCATAACCCAGAGGTCCGAGGATCGAAACCTCGCTCTGCTAAATTTTGCATAATTTATGTTTTGGGCTGATCCATTTCAATTTTTTAGAAGTTGTGACGAAGAAAGTCCAAAATTATAGATTGTAAATTTGAGAAGCATATTTGAGACCACCTCGACATCACTTGCCCCAGTGGCGCAATCGGTTAGCGCGCCGTACTTATAGACAGTACCTTCGCCGTGTTTGACACGGTTTGAGGAATGCGGAGGTTGTGAGTTCGATCCTCACCCGGGGCAGGATTTTTTACACATACATACATGACTTTATTTCAGGCCTTTTGATCAATAGATTGCTCTAACATCGACAAGATGCCCTAAATAGCCTATATTTGAGGTTCTAAGCAAATATGCATGTTGGCAGTATGTTCACTCCACACGCTGTCAAGGCACAAATGCGCTCTTGTTAGTTTTAGTCCACTACAGATTTTCGAAATCAAAGCACAAAACCATGCCAAAACGACAACGAAGAGAACAAAACTCGAAAAAAAATTCTATTTGCATCGGCCGGGAATCGAACCCGGGTCGCCCGCGTGGCAGGCGAGCATTCTACCACTGAACCACCGATGCGACGAGAAACAGCACCCTCACAAACTGCTTTCTCCAAAAGTTCGCGCGAAATCACAAATATTGCTGCACAGACCAATTTTCGACATTGCTGAACGACATTCGAAATATATGCTCGTTGAATGCGTATATACCACAAGTGTTTTTAAGTGGAAACACATTTTGCACGAACATTTAGAGTAAAATACTCTCATATAATTATGGGACACCCAGGGCCTATTTCTATTAATGAAAAAAGGACGACAAATATGCTAACAGACTTTATACTCCACGGAGATGGAAATTATTTTGGTTCAAATGAGCCATGCCCTTTTAATACACCGCCAAACGGAATGTGCAACCCCACTAAGTGTTTCGTCAGAAAGTCGTCGAATATATATCACCGTTATATCACGGAGCAGAGTGGCGCAGTGGTAGCGTGCTGGGCCCATAACCCAGAGGTCCGAGGATCGAAACCTCGCTCTGCTAAATTTTGCATAATTTATGTTTTGGGCTGATCCATTTCAATTTTTTAGAAGTTGTGACGAAGAAAGTCCAAAATTATAGATTGTAAATTTGAGAAGCATATTTGAGACCACCTCGACATCACTTGCCCCGGTGGCGCAATCGGTTAGCGCGCCGTACTTATAGACAGTACCTTCGCCGTGTTTGACACGGTTTGAGGAATGCGGAGGTTGTGAGTTCGATCCTCACCCGGGGCAGGATTTTTTACACATACATACATGACTTTATTTCAGGCCTTTTGATCAATAGATTGCTCTAACATCGACAAGATGCCCTAAATAGCCTATATTTGAGGTTCTAAGCAAATATGCATGTTGGCAGTATGTTCACTCCACACGCTGTCAAGGCACAAATGCGCTCTTGTTAGTTTTAGTCCACTACAGATTTTCGAAATCAAAGCACAAAACCATGCCAAAACGACAACGAAGAGAACAAAACTCGAAAAAAAATTCTATTTGCATCGGCCGGGAATCGAACCCGGGTCGCCCGCGTGGCAGGCGAGCATTCTACCACTGAACCACCGATGCGACGAGAAACAGCACCCTCACAAACTGCTTTCTCCAAAAGTTCGCGCGAAATCACAAATATTGCTGCACAGACCAATTTTCGACATTGCTGAACGACATTCGAAATATATGCTCGTTGAATGCGTATATACCACAAGTGTTTTTAAGTGGAAACACATTTTGCACGAACATTTAGAGTAAAATACTCTCATATAATTATGGGACACCCAGGGCCTATTTCTATTAATGAAAAAAGGACGACAAATATGCTAACAGACTTTATACTCCACGGAGATGGAAATTATTTTGGTTCAAATGAGCCATGCTCTTTTAATACACCGCCAAACGGAATGTGCAACCCCACTAAGTGTTTCGTCAGAAAGTCGTCGAATATATATCACCGTTATATCACGGAGCAGAGTGGCGCAGTGGTAGCGTGCTGGGCCCATAACCCAGAGGTCCGAGGATCGAAACCTCGCTCTGCTAAATTTTGCATAATTTATGTTTTGGGCTGATCCATTTCAATTTTTTAGAAGTTGTGACGAAGAAAGTCCAAAATTATAGATTGTAAATTTGAGAAGCATATTTGAGACCACCTCGACATCACTTGCCCCGGTGGCGCAATCGGTTAGCGCGCCGTACTTATAGACAGTACCTTCGCCGTGTTTGACACGGTTTGAGGAATGCGGAGGTTGTGAGTTCGATCCTCACCCGGGGCAGGATTTTTTACACATACATACATGACTTTATTTCAGGCCTTTTGATCAATAGATTGCTCTAACATCGACAAGATGCCCTAAATAGCCTATATTTGAGGTTCTAAGCAAATATGCATGTTGGCAGTATGTTCACTCCACACGCTGTCAAGGCACAAATGCGCTCTTGTTAGTTTTAGTCCACTACAGATTTTCGAAATCAAAGCACAAAACCATGCCAAAACGACAACGAAGAGAACAAAACTCGAAAAAAAATTCTATTTGCATCGGCCGGGAATCGAACCCGGGTCGCCCGCGTGGCAGGCGAGCATTCTACCACTGAACCACCGATGCGACGAGAAACAGCACCCTCACAAACTGCTTTCTCCAAAAGTTCGCGCGAAATCACAAATATTGCTGCACAGACCAATTTTCGACATTGCTGAACGACATTCGAAATATATGCTCGTTGAATGCGTATATACCACAAGTGTTTTTAAGTGGAAACACATTTTGCACGAACATTTAGAGTAAAATACTCTCATATAATTATGGGACACCCAGGGCCTATTTCTATTAATGAAAAAAGGACGACAAATATGCTAACAGACTTTATACTCCACGGAGATGGAAATTATTTTGGTTCAAATGAGCCATGCCCTTTTAATACACCGCCAAACGGAATGTGCAACCCCACTAAGTGTTTCGTCAGAAAGTCGTCGAATATATATCACCGTTATATCACGGAGCAGAGTGGCGCAGTGGTAGCGTGCTGGGCCCATAACCCAGAGGTCCGAGGATCGAAACCTCGCTCTGCTAAATTTTGCATAATTTATGTTTTGGGCTGATCCATTTCAATTTTTTAGAAGTTGTGACGAAGAAAGTCCAAAATTATAGATTGTAAATTTGAGAAGCATATTTGATACCACCTCGACATCACTTGCCCCGGTGGCGCAATCGGTTAGCGCGCAGTACTTATAGACAGTACCTTCGCCGTGTTTGACACGGTTTGAGGAATGCGGAGGTTGTGAGTTCGATCCTCACCCGGGGCAGGATTTTTTACACATACATACATGACTTTATTTCAGGCCTTTTGATCAATAGATTGCTCTAACATCGACAAGATGCCCTAAATAGCCTATATTTGAGGTTCTAAGCAAATATGCATGTTGGCAGTATGTTCACTCCACACGCTGTCAAGGCACAAATGCGCTCTTGTTAGTTTTAGTCCACTACAGATTTTCGAAATCAAAGCACAAAACCATGCCAAAACGACAACGAAGAGAACAAAACTCGAAAAAAAATTCTATTTGCATCGGCCGGGAATCGAACCCGGGTCGCCCGCGTGGCAGGCGAGCATTCTACCACTGAACCACCGATGCGACGAGAAACAGCACCCTCACAAACTGCTTTCTCCAAAAGTTCGCGCGAAATCACAAATATTGCTGCACAGACCAATTTTCGACATTGCTGAACGACATTCGAAATATATGCTCGTTGAATGCGTATATACCACAAGTGTTTTTAAGTGGAAACACATTTTGCACGAACATTTAGAGTAAAATACTCTCATATAATTATGGGACACCCAGGGCCTATTTCTATTAATGAAAAAAGGACGACAAATATGCTAACAGACTTTATACTCCACGGAGATGGAAATTATTTTGGTTCAAATGAGCCATGCCCTTTTAATACACCGCCAAACGGAATGTGCAACCCCACTAAGTGTTTCGTCAGAAAGTCGTCGAATATATATCACCGTTATATCACGGAGCAGAGTGGCGCAGTGGTAGCGTGCTGGGCCCATAACCCAGAGGTCCGAGGATCGAAACCTCGCTCTGCTAAATTTTGCATAATTTATGTTTTGGGCTGATCCATTTCAATTTTTTAGAAGTTGTGACGAAGAAAGTCCAAAATTATAGATTGTAAATTTGAGAAGCATATTTGAGACCACCTCGACATCACTTGCCCCGGTGGCGCAATCGGTTAGCGCGCCGTACTTATAGACAGTACCTTCGCCGTGTTTGACACGGTTTGAGGAATGCGGAGGTTGTGAGTTCGATCCTCACCCGGGGCAGGATTTTTTACACATACATACATGACTTTATTTCAGGCCTTTTGATCAATAGATTGCTCTAACATCGACAAGATGCCCTAAATAGCCTATATTTGAGGTTCTAAGCAAATATGCATGTTGGCAGTATGTTCACTCCACACGCTGTCAAGGCACAAATGCGCTCTTGTTAGTTTTAGTCCACTACAGATTTTCGAAATCAAAGCACAAAACCATGCCAAAACGACAACGAAGAGAACAAAACTCGAAAAAAAATTCTATTTGCATCGGCCGGGAATCGAACCCGGGTCGCCCGCGTGGCAGGCGAGCATTCTACCACTGAACCACCGATGCGACGAGAAACAGCACCCTCACAAACTGCTTTCTCCAAAAGTTCGCGCGAAATCACAAATATTGCTGCACAGACCAATTTTCGACATTGCTGAACGACATTCGAAATATATGCTCGTTGAAAGCGTATATACCACAAGTGTTTTTAAGTGGAAACACATTTTGCACGAACATTTAGAGTAAAATACTCTCATATAATTATGGGACACCCAGGGCCTATTTCTATTAATGAAAAAAGGACGACAAATATGCTAACAGACTTTATACTCCACGGAGATGGAAATTATTTTGGTTCAAATGAGCCATGCCCTTTTAATACACCGCCAAACGGAATGTGCAACCCCACTAAGTGTTTCGTCAGAAAGTCGTCGAATATATATCACCGTTATATCACGGAGCAGAGTGGCGCAGTGGTAGCGTGCTGGGCCCATAACCCAGAGGTCCGAGGATCGAAACCTCGCTCTGCTAAATTTTGCATAATTTATGTTTTGGGCTGATCCATTTCAATTTTTTAGAAGTTGTGACGAAGAAAGTCCAAAATTATAGATTGTAAATTTGAGAAGCATATTTGAGACCACCTCGACATCACTTGCCCCGGTGGCGCAATCGGTTAGCGCGCCGTACTTATAGACAGTACCTTCGCCGTGTTTGACACGGTTTGAGGAATGCGGAGGTTGTGAGTTCGATCCTCACCCGGGGCAGGATTTTTTACACATACATACATGACTTTATTTCAGGCCTTTTGATCAATAGATTGCTCTAACATCGACAAGATGCCCTAAATAGCCTATATTTGAGGTTCTAAGCAAATATGCATGTTGGCAGTATGTTCACTCCACACGCTGTCAAGGCACAAATGCGCTCTTGTTAGTTTTAGTCCACTACAGATTTTCGAAATCAAAGCACAAAACCATGCCAAAACGACAACGAAGAGAACAAAACTCGAAAAAAAATTCTATTTGCATCGGCCGGGAATCGAACCCGGGTCGCCCGCGTGGCAGGCGAGCATTCTACCACTGAACCACCGATGCGACGAGAAACAGCACCCTCACAAACTGCTTTCTCCAAAAGTTCGCGCGAAATCACAAATATTGCTGCACAGACCAATTTTCGACATTGCTGAACGACATTCGAAATATATGCTCGTTGAATGCGTATATACCACAAGTGTTTTTAAGTGGAAACACATTTTGCACGAACATTTAGAGTAAAATACTCTCATATAATTATGGGACACCCAGGGCCTATTTCTATTAATGAAAAAAGGACGACAAATATGCTAACAGACTTTATACTCCACGGAGATGGAAATTATTTTGGTTCAAATGAGCCATGCCCTTTTAATACACCGCCAAACGGAATGTGCAACCCCACTAAGTGTTTCGTCAGAAAGTCGTCGAATATATATCACCGTTATATCACGGAGCAGAGTGGCGCAGTGGTAGCGTGCTGGGCCCATAACCCAGAGGTCCGAGGATCGAAACCTCGCTCTGCTAAATTTTGCATAATTTATGTTTTGGGCTGATCCATTTCAATTTTTTAGAAGTTGTGACGAAGAAAGTCCAAAATTATAGATTGTAAATTTGAGAAGCATATTTGAGACCACCTCGACATCACTTGCCCCGGTGGCGCAATCGGTTAGCGCGCCGTACTTATAGACAGTACCTTCGCCGTGTTTGACACGGTTTGAGGAATGCGGAGGTTGTGAGTTCGATCCTCACCCGGGGCAGGATTTTTTACACATACATACATGACTTTATTTCAGGCCTTTTGATCAATAGATTGCTCTAACATCGACAAGATGCCCTAAATAGCCTATATTTGAGGTTCTAAGCAAATATGCATGTTGGCAGTATGTTCACTCCACACGCTGTCAAGGCACAAATGCGCTCTTGTTAGTTTTAGTCCACTACAGATTTTCGAAATCAAAGCACAAAACCATGCCAAAACGACAACGAAGAGAACAAAACTCGAAAAAAAATTCTATTTGCATCGGCCGGGAATCGAACCCGGGTCGCCCGCGTGGCAGGCGAGCATTCTACCACTGAACCACCGATGCGACGAGAAACAGCACCCTCACAAACTGCTTTCTCCAAAAGTTCGCGCGAAATCACAAATATTGCTGCACAGACCAATTTTCGACATTGCTGAACGACATTCGAAATATATGCTCGTTGAATGCGTATATACCACAAGTGTTTTTAAGTGGAAACACATTTTGCACGAACATTTAGAGTAAAATACTCTCATATAATTATGGGACACCCAGGGCCTATTTCTATTAATGAAAAAAGGACGACAAATATGCTAACAGACTTTATACTCCACGGAGATGGAAATTATTTTGGTTCAAATGAGCCATGCCCTTTTAATACACCGCCAAACGGAATGTGCAACCCCACTAAGTGTTTCGTCAGAAAGTCGTCGAATATATATCACCGTTATATCACGGAGCAGAGTGGCGCAGTGGTAGCGTGCTGGGCCCATAACCCAGAGGTCCGAGGATCGAAACCTCGCTCTGCTAAATTTTGCATAATTTATGTTTTGGGCTGATCCATTTCAATTTTTTAGAAGTTGTGACGAAGAAAGTCCAAAATTATAGATTGTAAATTTGAGAAGCATATTTGAGACCACCTCGACATCACTTGCCCCGGTGGCGCAATCGGTTAGCGCGCCGTACTTATAGACAGTACCTTCGCCGTGTTTGACACGGTTTGAGGAATGCGGAGGTTGTGAGTTCGATCCTCACCCGGGGCAGGATTTTTTACACATACATACATGACTTTATTTCAGGCCTTTTGATCAATAGATTGCTCTAACATCGACAAGATGCCCTAAATAGCCTATATTTGAGGTTCTAAGCAAATATGCATGTTGGCAGTATGTTCACTCCACACGCTGTCAAGGCACAAATGCGCTCTTGTTAGTTTTAGTCCACTACAGATTTTCGAAATCAAAGCACAAAACCATGCCAAAACGACAACGAAGAGAACAAAACTCGAAAAAAAATTCTATTTGCATCGGCCGGGAATCGAACCCGGGTCGCCCGCGTGGCAGGCGAGCATTCTACCACTGAACCACCGATGCGACGAGAAACAGCACCCTCACAAACTGCTTTCTCCAAAAGTTCGCGCGAAATCACAAATATTGCTGCACAGACCAATTTTCGACATTGCTGAACGACATTCGAAATATATGCTCGTTGAATGCGTATATACCACAAGTGTTTTTAAGTGGAAACACATTTTGCACGAACATTTAGAGTAAAATACTCTCATATAATTATGGGACACCCAGGGCCTATTTCTATTAATGAAAAAAGGACGACAAATATGCTAACAGACTTTATACTCCACGGAGATGGAAATTATTTTGGTTCAAATGAGCCATGCCCTTTTAATACACCGCCAAACGGAATGTGCAACCCCACTAAGTGTTTCGTCAGAAAGTCGTCGAATATATATCACCGTTATATCACGGAGCAGAGTGGCGCAGTGGTAGCGTGCTGGGCCCATAACCCAGAGGTCCGAGGATCGAAACCTCGCTCTGCTAAATTTTGCATAATTTATGTTTTGGGCTGATCCATTTCAATTTTTTAGAAGTTGTGACGAAGAAAGTCCAAAATTATAGATTGTAAATTTGAGAAGCATATTTGAGACCACCTCGACATCACTTGCCCCGGTGGCGCAATCGGTTAGCGCGCCGTACTTATAGACAGTACCTTCGCCGTGTTTGACACGGTTTGAGGAATGCGGAGGTTGTGAGTTCGATCCTCACCCGGGGCAGGATTTTTTACACATACATACATGACTTTATTTCAGGCCTTTTGATCAATAGATTGCTCTAACATCGACAAGATGCCCTAAATAGCCTATATTTGAGGTTCTAAGCAAATATGCATGTTGGCAGTATGTTCACTCCACACGCTGTCAAGGCACAAATGCGCTCTTGTTAGTTTTAGTCCACTACAGATTTTCGAAATCAAAGCACAAAACCATGCCAAAACGACAACGAAGAGAACAAAACTCGAAAAAAAATTCTATTTGCATCGGCCGGGAATCGAACCCGGGTCGCCCGCGGGGCAGGCGAGCATTCTACCACTGAACCACCGATGCGACGAGAAACAGCACCCTCACAAACTGCTTTCTCCAAAAGTTCGCGCGAAATCACAAATATTGCTGCACAGACCAATTTTCGACATTGCTGAACGACATTCGAAATATATGCTCGTTGAATGCGTATATACCACAAGTGTTTTTAAGTGGAAACACATTTTGCACGAACATTTAGAGTAAAATACTCTCATATAATTATGGGACACCCAGGGCCTATTTCTATTAATGAAAAAAGGACGACAAATATGCTAACAGACTTTATACTCCACGGAGATGGAAATTATTTTGGTTCAAATGAGCCATGCCCTTTTAATACACCGCCAAACGGAATGTGCAACCCCACTAAGTGTTTCGTCAGAAAGTCGTCGAATATATATCACCGTTATATCACGGAGCAGAGTGGCGCAGTGGTAGCGTGCTGGGCCCATAACCCAGAGGTCCGAGGATCGAAACCTCGCTCTGCTAAATTTTGCATAATTTATGTTTTGGGCTGATCCATTTCAATTTTTTAGAAGTTGTGACGAAGAAAGTCCAAAATTATAGATTGTAAATTTGAGAAGCATATTTGAGACCACCTCGACATCACTTGCCCCGGTGGCGCAATCGGTTAGCGCGCCGTACTTATAGACAGTACCTTCGCCGTGTTTGACACGGTTTGAGGAATGCGGAGGTTGTGAGTTCGATCCTCACCCGGGGCAGGATTTTTTACACATACATACATGACTTTATTTCAGGCCTTTTGATCAATAGATTGCTCTAACATCGACAAGATGCCCTAAATAGCCTATATTTGAGGTTCTAAGCAAATATGCATGTTGGCAGTATGTTCACTCCACACGCTGTCAAGGCACAAATGCGCTCTTGTTAGTTTTAGTCCACTACAGATTTTCGAAATCAAAGCACAAAACCATGCCAAAACGACAACGAAGAGAACAAAACTCGAAAAAAAAATCTATTTGCATCGGCCGGGAATCGAACCCGGGTCGCCCGCGTGGCAGGCGAGCATTCTACCACTGAACCACCGATGCGACGAGAAACAGCACCCTCACAAACTGCTTTCTCCAAAAGTTCGCGCGAAATCACAAATATTGCTGCACAGACCAATTTTCGACATTGCTGAACGACATTCGAAATATATGCTCGTTGAATGCGTATATACCACAAGTGTTTTTAAGTGGACACACATTTTGCACGAACATTTAGAGTAAAATACTCTCATATAATTATGGGACACCCAGGGCCTATTTCTATTAATGAAAAAAGGACGACAAATATGCTAACAGACTTTATACTCCACGGAGATGGAAATTATTTTGGTTCAAATGAGCCATGCCCTTTTAATACACCGCCAAACGGAATGTGCAACCCCACTAAGTGTTTCGTCAGAAAGTCGTCGAATATATATCACCGTTATATCACGGAGCAGAGTGGCGCAGTGGTAGCGTGCTGGGCCCATAACCCAGAGGTCCGAGGATCGAAACCTCGCTCTGCTAAATTTTGCATAATTTATGTTTTGGGCTGATCCATTTCAATTTTTTAGAAGTTGTGACGAAGAAAGTCCAAAATTATAGATTGTAAATTTGAGAAGCATATTTGAGACCACCTCGACATCACTTGCCCCGGTGGCGCAATCGGTTAGCGCGCCGTACTTATAGACAGTACCTTCGCCGTGTTTGACACGGTTTGAGGAATGCGGAGGTTGTGAGTTCGATCCTCACCCGGGGCAGGATTTTTTACACATACATACATGACTTTATTTCAGGCCTTTTGATCAATAGATTGCTCTAACATCGACAAGATGCCCTAAATAGCCTATATTTGAGGTTCTAAGCAAATATGCATGTTGGCAGTATGTTCACTCCACACGCTGTCAAGGCACAAATGCGCTCTTGTTAGTTTTAGTCCACTACAGATTTTCGAAATCAAAGCACAAAACCATGCCAAAACGACAACGAAGAGAACAAAACTCGAAAAAAAAATCTATTTGCATCGGCCGGGAATCGAACCCGGGTCGCCCGCGTGGCAGGCGAGCATTCTACCACTGAACCACCGATGCGACGAGAAACAGCACCCTCACAAACTGCTTTCTCCAAAAGTTCGCGCGAAATCACAAATATTGCTGCACAGACCAATTTTCGACATTGCTGAACGACATTCGAAATATATGCTCGTTGAATGCGTATATACCACAAGTGTTTTTAAGTGGAAACACATTTTGCACGAACATTTAGAGTAAAATACTCTCATATAATTATGGGACACCCAGGGCCTATTTCTATTAATGAAAAAAGGACGACAAATATGCTAACAGACTTTATACTCCACGGAGATGGAAATTATTTTGGTTCAAATGAGCCATGCCCTTTTAATACACCGCCAAACGGAATGTGCAACCCCACTAAGTGTTTCGTCAGAAAGTCGTCGAATATATATCACCGTTATATCACGGAGCAGAGTGGCGCAGTGGTAGCGTGCTGGGCCCATAACCCAGAGGTCCGAGGATCGAAACCTCGCTCTGCTAAATTTTGCATAATTTATGTTTTGGGCTGATCCATTTCAATTTTTTAGAAGTTGTGACGAAGAAAGTCCAAAATTATAGATTGTAAATTTGAGAAGCATATTTGAGACCACCTCGACATCACTTGCCCCGGTGGCGCAATCGGTTAGCGCGCCGTACTTATAGACAGTACCTTCGCCGTGTTTGACACGGTTTGAGGAATGCGGAGGTTGTGAGTTCGATCCTCACCCGGGGCAGGATTTTTTACACATACATACATGACTTTATTTCAGGCCTTTTGATCAATAGATTGCTCTAACATCGACAAGATGCCCTAAATAGCCTATATTTGAGGTTCTAAGCAAATATGCATGTTGGCAGTATGTTCACTCCACACGCTGTCAAGGCACAAATGCGCTCTTGTTAGTTTTAGTCCACTACAGATTTTCGAAATCAAAGCACAAAACCATGCCAAAACGACAACGAAGAGAACAAAACTCGAAAAAAAATTCTATTTGCATCGGCCGGGAATCGAACCCGGGTCGCCCGCGTGGCAGGCGAGCATTCTACCACTGAACCACCGATGCGACGAGAAACAGCACCCTCACAAACTGCTTTCTCCAAAAGTTCGCGCGAAATCACAAATATTGCTGCACAGACCAATTTTCGACATTGCTGAACGACATTCGAAATATATGCTCGTTGAATGCGTATATACCACAAGTGTTTTTAAGTGGAAACACATTTTGCACGAACATTTAGAGTAAAATACTCTCATATAATTATGGGACACCCAGGGCCTATTTCTATTAATGAAAAAAGGACGACAAATATGCTAACAGACTTTATACTCCACGGAGATGGAAATTATTTTGGTTCAAATGAGCCATGCCCTTTTAATACACCGCCAAACGGAATGTGCAACCCCACTAAGTGTTTCGTCAGAAAGTCGTCGAATATATATCACCGTTATATCACGGAGCAGAGTGGCGCAGTGGTAGCGTGCTGGGCCCATAACCCAGAGGTCCGAGGATCGAAACCTCGCTCTGCTAAATTTTGCATAATTTATGTTTTGGGCTGATCCATTTCAATTTTTTAGAAGTTGTGACGAAGAAAGTCCAAAATTATAGATTGTAAATTTGAGAAGCATATTTGAGACCACCTCGACATCACTTGCCCCGGTGGCGCAATCGGTTAGCGCGCCGTACTTATAGACAGTACCTTCGCCGTGTTTGACACGGTTTGAGGAATGCGGAGGTTGTGAGTTCGATCCTCACCCGGGGCAGGATTTTTTACACATACATACATGACTTTATTTCAGGCCTTTTGATCAATAGATTGCTCTAACATCGACAAGATGCCCTAAATAGCCTATATTTGAGGTTCTAAGCAAATATGCATGTTGGCAGTATGTTCACTCCACACGCTGTCAAGGCACAAATGCGCTCTTGTTAGTTTTAGTCCACTACAGATTTTCGAAATCAAAGCACAAAACCATGCCAAAACGACAACGAAGAGAACAAAACTCGAAAAAAAATTCTATTTGCATCGGCCGGGAATCGAACCCGGGTCGCCCGCGTGGCAGGCGAGCATTCTACCACTGAACCACCGATGCGACGAGAAACAGCACCCTCACAAACTGCTTTCTCCAAAAGTTCGCGCGAAATCACAAATATTGCTGCACAGACCAATTTTCGACATTGCTGAACGACATTCGAAATATATGCTCGTTGAATGCGTATATACCACAAGTGTTTTTAAGTGGAAACACATTTTGCACGAACATTTAGAGTAAAATACTCTCATATAATTATGGGACACCCAGGGCCTATTTCTATTAATGAAAAAAGGACGACAAATATGCTAACAGACTTTATACTCCACGGAGATGGAAATTATTTTGGTTCAAATGAGCCATGCCCTTTTAATACACCGCCAAACGGAATGTGCAACCCCACTAAGTGTTTCGTCAGAAAGTCGTCGAATATATATCACCGTTATATCACGGAGCAGAGTGGCGCAGTGGTAGCGTGCTGGGCCCATAACCCAGAGGTCCGAGGATCGAAACCTCGCTCTGCTAAATTTTGCATAATTTATGTTTTGGGCTGATCCATTTCAATTTTTTAGAAGTTGTGACGAAGAAAGTCCAAAATTATAGATTGTAAATTTGAGAAGCATATTTGAGACCACCTCGACATCACTTGCCCCGGTGGCGCAATCGGTTAGCGCGCCGTACTTATAGACAGTACCTTCGCCGTGTTTGACACGGTTTGAGGAATGCGGAGGTTGTGAGTTCGATCCTCACCCGGGGCAGGATTTTTTACACATACATACATGACTTTATTTCAGGCCTTTTGATCAATAGATTGCTCTAACATCGACAAGATGCCCTAAATAGCCTATATTTGAGGTTCTAAGCAAATATGCATGTTGGCAGTATGTTCACTCCACACGCTGTCAAGGCACAAATGCGCTCTTGTTAGTTTTAGTCCACTACAGATTTTCGAAATCAAAGCACAAAACCATGCCAAAACGACAACGAAGAGAACAAAACTCGAAAAAAAATTCTATTTGCATCGGCCGGGAATCGAACCCGGGTCGCCCGCGTGGCAGGCGAGCATTTTACCACTGAACCACCGATGCGACGAGAAACAGCACCCTCACAAACTGCTTTCTCCAAAAGTTCGCGCGAAATCACAAATATTGCTGCACAGACCAATTTTCGACATTGCTGAACGACATTCGAAATATATGCTCGTTGAATGCGTATATACCACAAGTGTTTTTAAGTGGAAACACATTTTGCACGAACATTTAGAGTAAAATACTCTCATATAATTATGGGACACCCAGGGCCTATTTCTATTAATGAAAAAAGGACGACAAATATGCTAACAGACTTTATACTCCACGGAGATGGAAATTATTTTGGTTCAAATGAGCCATGCCCTTTTAATACACCGCCAAACGGAATGTGCAACCCCACTAAGTGTTTCGTCAGAAAGTCGTCGAATATATATCACCGTTATATCACGGAGCAGAGTGGCGCAGTGGTAGCGTGCTGGGCCCATAACCCAGAGGTCCGAGGATCGAAACCTCGCTCTGCTAAATTTTGCATAATTTATGTTTTGGGCTGATCCATTTCAATTTTTTAGAAGTTGTGACGAAGAAAGTCCAAAATTATAGATTGTAAATTTGAGAAGCATATTTGAGACCACCTCGACATCACTTGCCCCGGTGGCGCAATCGGTTAGCGCGCCGTACTTATAGACAGTACCTTCGCCGTGTTTGACACGGTTTGAGGAATGCGGAGGTTGTGAGTTCGATCCTCACCCGGGGCAGGATTTTTTACACATACATACATGACTTTATTTCAGGCCTTTTGATCAATAGATTGCTCTAACATCGACAAGATGCCCTAAATAGCCTATATTTGAGGTTCTAAGCAAATATGCATGTTGGCAGTATGTTCACTCCACACGCTGTCAAGGCACAAATGCGCTCTTGTTAGTTTTAGTCCACTACAGATTTTCGAAATCAAAGCACAAAACCATGCCAAAACGACAACGAAGAGAACAAAACTCGAAAAAAAATTCTATTTGCATCGGCCGGGAATCGAACCCGGGTCGCCCGCGTGGCAGGCGAGCATTCTACCACTGAACCACCGATGCGACGAGAAACAGCACCCTCACAAACTGCTTTCTCCAAAAGTTCGCGCGAAATCACAAATATTGCTGCACAGACCAATTTTCGACATTGCTGAACGACATTCGAAATATATGCTCGTTGAATGCGTATATACCACAAGTGTTTTTAAGTGGAAACACATTTTGCACGAACATTTAGAGTAAAATACTCTCATATAATTATGGGACACCCAGGGCCTATTTCTATTAATGAAAAAAGGACGACAAATATGCTAACAGACTTTATACTCCACGGAGATGGAAATTATTTTGGTTCAAATGAGCCATGCCCTTTTAATACACCGCCAAACGGAATGTGCAACCCCACTAAGTGTTTCGTCAGAAAGTCGTCGAATATATATCACCGTTATATCACGGAGCAGAGTGGCGCAGTGGTAGCGTGCTGGGCCCATAACCCAGAGGTCCGAGGATCGAAACCTCGCTCTGCTAAATTTTGCATAATTTATGTTTTGGGCTGATCCATTTCAATTTTTTAGAAGTTGTGACGAAGAAAGTCCAAAATTATAGATTGTAAATTTGAGAAGCATATTTGAGACCACCTCGACATCACTTGCCCCGGTGGCGCAATCGGTTAGCGCGCCGTACTTATAGACAGTACCTTCGCCGTGTTTGACACGGTTTGAGGAATGCGGAGGTTGTGAGTTCGATCCTCACCCGGGGCAGGATTTTTTACACATACATACATGACTTTATTTCAGGCCTTTTGATCAATAGATTGCTCTAACATCGACAAGATGCCCTAAATAGCCTATATTTGAGGTTCTAAGCAAATATGCATGTTGGCAGTATGTTCACTCCACACGCTGTCAAGGCACAAATGCGCTCTTGTTAGTTTTAGTCCACTACAGATTTTCGAAATCAAAGCACAAAACCATGCCAAAACGACAACGAAGAGAACAAAACTCGAAAAAAAAATTCTATTTGCATCGGCCGGGAATCGAACCCGGGTCGCCCGCGTGGCAGGCGAGCATTCTACCGCTGAACCACCGATGCGACGAGAAACAGCACCCTCACAAACTGCTTTCTCCAAAAGTTCGCGCGAAATCACAAATATTGCTGCACAGACCAATTTTCGACATTGCTGAACGACATTCGAAATATATGCTCGTTGAATGCGTATATACCACAAGTGTTTTTAAGTGGAAACACATTTTGCACGAACATTTAGAGTAAAATACTCTCATATAATTATGGGACACCCAGGGCCTATTTCTATTAATGAAAAAAGGACGACAAATATGCTAACAGACTTTATACTCCACGGAGATGGAAATTATTTTGGTTCAAATGAGCCATGCCCTTTTAATACACCGCCAAACGGAATGTGCAACCCCACTAAGTGTTTCGTCAGAAAGTCGTCGAATATATATCACCGTTATATCACGGAGCAGAGTGGCGCAGTGGTAGCGTGCTGGGCCCATAACCCAGAGGTCCGAGGATCGAAACCTCGCTCTGCTAAATTTTGCATAATTTATGTTTTGGGCTGATCCATTTCAATTTTTTAGAAGTTGTGACGAAGAAAGTCCAAAATTATAGATTGTAAATTTGAGAAGCATATTTGAGACCACCTCGACATCACTTGCCCCGGTGGCGCAATCGGTTAGCGCGCCGTACTTATAGACAGTACCTTCGCCGTGTTTGACACGGTTTGAGGAATGCGGAGGTTGTGAGTTCGATCCTCACCCGGGGCAGGATTTTTTACACATACATACATGACTTTATTTCAGGCCTTTTGATCAATAGATTGCTCTAACATCGACAAGATGCCCTAAATAGCCTATATTTGAGGTTCTAAGCAAATATGCATGTTGGCAGTATGTTCACTCCACACGCTGTCAAGGCACAAATGCGCTCTTGTTAGTTTTAGTCCACTACAGATTTTCGAAATCAAAGCACAAAACCATGCCAAAACGACAACGAAGAGAACAAAACTCGAAAAAAAATTCTATTTGCATCGGCCGGGAATCGAACCCGGGTCGCCCGCGTGGCAGGCGAGCATTCTACCACTGAACCACCGATGCGACGAGAAACAGCACCCTCACAAACTGCTTTCTCCAAAAGTTCGCGCGAAATCACAAATATTGCTGCACAGACCAATTTTCGACATTGCTGAACGACATTCGAAATATATGCTCGTTGAATGCGTATATACCACAAGTGTTTTTAAGTGGAAACACATTTTGCACGAACATTTAGAGTAAAATACTCTCATATAATTATGGGACACCCAGGGCCTATTTCTATTAATGAAAAAAGGACGACAAATATGCTAACAGACTTTATACTCCACGGAGATGGAAATTATTTTGGTTCAAATGAGCCATGCCCTTTTAATACACCGCCAAACGGAATGTGCAACCCCACTAAGTGTTTCGTCAGAAAGTCGTCGAATATATATCACCGTTATATCACGGAGCAGAGTGGCGCAGTGGTAGCGTGCTGGGCCCATAACCCAGAGGTCCGAGGATCGAAACCTCGCTCTGCTAAATTTTGCATAATTTATGTTTTGGGCTGATCCATTTCAATTTTTTAGAAGTTGTGACGAAGAAAGTCCAAAATTATAGATTGTAAATTTGAGAAGCATATTTGAGACCACATCGACATCACTTGCCCCGGTGGCGCAATCGGTTAGCGCGCCGTACTTATAGACAGTACCTTCGCCGTGTTTGACACGGTTTGAGGAATGCGGAGGTTGTGAGTTCGATCCTCACCCGGGGCAGGATTTTTTACACATACATACATGACTTTATTTCAGGCCTTTTGATCAATAGATTGCTCTAACATCGACAAGATGCCCTAAATAGCCTATATTTGAGGTTCTAAGCAAATATGCATGTTGGCAGTATGTTCACTCCACACGCTGTCAAGGCACAAATGCGCTCTTGTTAGTTTTAGTCCACTACAGATTTTCGAAATCAAAGCACAAAACCATGCCAAAACGACAACGAAGAGAACAAAACTCGAAAAAAAATTCTATTTGCATCGGCCGGGAATCGAACCCGGGTCGCCCGCGTGGCAGGCGAGCATTCTACCACTGAACCACCGATGCGACGAGAAACAGCACCCTCACAAACTGCTTTCTCCAAAAGTTCGCGCGAAAACACAAATATTGCTGCACAGACCAATTTTCGACATTGCTGAACGACATTCGAAATATATGCTCGTTGAATGCGTATATACCACAAGTGTTTTTAAGTGGAAACACATTTTGCACGAACATTTAGAGTAAAATACTCTCATATAATTATGGGACACCCAGGGCCTATTTCTATTAATGAAAAAAGGACGACAAATATGCTAACAGACTTTATACTCCACGGAGATGGAAATTATTTTGGTTCAAATGAGCCATGCCCTTTTAATACACCGCCAAACGGAATGTGCAACCCCACTAAGTGTTTCGTCAGAAAGTCGTCGAATATATATCACCGTTATATCACGGAGCAGAGTGGCGCAGTGGTAGCGTGCTGGGCCCATAACCCAGAGGTCCGAGGATCGAAACCTCGCTCTGCTAAATTTTGCATAATTTATGTTTTGGGCTGATCCATTTCAATTTTTTAGAAGTTGTGACGAAGAAAGTCCAAAATTATAGATTGTAAATTTGAGAAGCATATTTGAGACCACCTCGACATCACTTGCCCCGGTGGCGCAATCGGTTAGCGCGCCGTACTTATAGACAGTACCTTCGCCGTGTTTGACACGGTTTGAGGAATGCGGAGGTTGTGAGTTCGATCCTCACCCGGGGCAGGATTTTTTACACATACATACATGACTTTATTTCAGGCCTTTTGATCAATAGATTGCTCTAACATCGACAAGATGCCCTAAATAGCCTATATTTGAGGTTCTAAGCAAATATGCATGTTGGCAGTATGTTCACTCCACACGCTGTCAAGGCACAAATGCGCTCTTGTTAGTTTTAGTCCACTACAGATTTTCGAAATCAAAGCACAAAACCATGCCAAAACGACAACGAAGAGAACAAAACTCGAAAAAAAATTCTATTTGCATCGGCCGGGAATCGAACCCGGGTCGCCCGCGTGGCAGGCGAGCATTCTACCACTGAACCACCGATGCGACGAGAAACAGCACCCTCACAAACTGCTTTCTCCAAAAGTTCGCGCGAAATCACAAATATTGCTGCACAGACCAATTTTCGACATTGCTGAACGACATTCGAAATATATGCTCGTTGAATGCGTATATACCACAAGTGTTTTTAAGTGGAAACACATTTTGCACGAACATTTAGAGTAAAATACTCTCATATAATTATGGGACACCCAGGGCCTATTTCTATTAATGAAAAAAGGACGACAAATATGCTAACAGACTTTATACTCCACGGAGATGGAAATTATTTTGGTTCAAATGAGCCATGCCCTTTTAATACACCGCCAAACGGAATGTGCAACCCCACTAAGTGTTTCGTCAGAAAGTCGTCGAATATATATCACCGTTATATCACGGAGCAGAGTGGCGCAGTGGTAGCGTGCTGGGCCCATAACCCAGAGGTCCGAGGATCGAAACCTCGCTCTGCTAAATTTTGCATAATTTATGTTTTGGGCTGATCCATTTCAATTTTTTAGAAGTTGTGACGAAGAAAGTCCAAAATTATAGATTGTAAATTTGAGAAGCATATTTGAGACCACCTCGACATCACTTGCCCCGGTGGCGCAATCGGTTAGCGCGCCGTACTTATAGACAGTACCTTCGCCGTGTTTGACACGGTTTGAGGAATGCGGAGGTTGTGAGTTCGATCCTCACCCGGGGCAGGATTTTTTACACATACATACATGACTTTATTTCAGGCCTTTTGATCAATAGATTGCTCTAACATCGACAAGATGCCCTAAATAGCCTATATTTGAGGTTCTAAGCAAATATGCATGTTGGCAGTATGTTCACTCCACACGCTGTCAAGGCACAAATGCGCTCTTGTTAGTTTTAGTCCACTACAGATTTTCGAAATCAAAGCACAAAACCATGCCAAAACGACAACGAAGAGAACAAAACTCGAAAAAAAATTCTATTTGCATCGGCCGGGAATCGAACCCGGGTCGCCTTCGTGGCAGGCGAGCATTCTACCACTGAACCACCGATGCGACGAGAAACAGCACCCTCACAAACTGCTTTCTCCAAAAGTTCGCGCGAAATCACAAATATTGCTGCACAGACCAATTTTCGACATTGCTGAACGACATTCGAAATATATGCTCGTTGAATGCGTATATACCACAAGTGTTTTTAAGTGGAAACACATTTTGCACGAACATTTAGAGTAAAATACTCTCATATAATTATGGGACACCCAGGGCCTATTTCTATTAATGAAAAAAGGACGACAAATATGCTAACAGACTTTATACTCCACGGAGATGGAAATTATTTTGGTTCAAATGAGCCATGCCCTTTTAATACACCGCCAAACGGAATGTGCAACCCCACTAAGTGTTTCGTCAGAAAGTCGTCGAATATATATCACCGTTATATCACGGAGCAGAGTGGCGCAGTGGTAGCGTGCTGGGCCCATAACCCAGAGGTCCGAGGATCGAAACCTCGCTCTGCTAAATTTTGCATAATTTATGTTTTGGGCTGATCCATTTCAATTTTTTAGAAGTTGTGACGAAGAAAGTCCAAAATTATAGATTGTAAATTTGAGAAGCATATTTGAGACCACCTCGACATCACTTGCCCCGGTGGCGCAATCGGTTAGCGCGCCGTACTTATAGACAGTACCTTCGCCGTGTTTGACACGGTTTGAGGAATGCGGAGGTTGTGAGTTCGATCCTCACCCGGGGCAGGATTTTTTACACATACATACATGACTTTATTTCAGGCCTTTTGATCAATAGATTGCTCTAACATCGACAAGATGCCCTAAATAGCCTATATTTGAGGTTCTAAGCAAATATGCATGTTGGCAGTATGTTCACTCCACACGCTGTCAAGGCACAAATGCGCTCTTGTTAGTTTTAGTCCACTACAGATTTTCGAAATCAAAGCACAAAACCATGCCAAAACGACAACGAAGAGAACAAAACTCGAAAAAAAATTCTATTTGCATCGGCCGGGAATCGAACCCGGGTCGCCCGCGTGGCAGGCGAGCATTCTACCACTGAACCACCGATGCGACGAGAAACAGCACCCTCACAAACTGCTTTCTCCAAAAGTTCGCGCGAAATCACAAATATTGCTGCACAGACCAATTTTCGACATTGCTGAACGACATTCGAAATATATGCTCGTTGAATGCGTATATACCACAAGTGTTTTTAAGTGGAAACACATTTTGCACGAACATTTAGAGTAAAATACTCTCATATAATTATGGGACACCCAGGGCCTATTTCTATTAATGAAAAAAGGACGACAAATATGCTAACAGACTTTATACTCCACGGAGATGGAAATTATTTTGGTTCAAATGAGCCATGCCCTTTTAATACACCGCCAAACGGAATGTGCAACCCCACTAAGTGTTTCGTCAGAAAGTCGTCGAATATATATCACCGTTATATCACGGAGCAGAGTGGCGCAGTGGTAGCGTGCTGGGCCCATAACCCAGAGGTCCGAGGATCGAAACCTCGCTCTGCTAAATTTTGCATAATTTATGTTTTGGGCTGATCCATTTCAATTTTTTAGAAGTTGTGACGAAGAAAGTCCAAAATTATAGATTGTAAATTTGAGAAGCATATTTGAGACCACATCGACATCACTTGCCCCGGTGGCGCAATCGGTTAGCGCGCCGTACTTATAGACAGTACCTTCGCCGTGTTTGACACGGTTTGAGGAATGCGGAGGTTGTGAGTTCGATCCTCACCCGGGGCAGGATTTTTTACACATACATACATGACTTTATTTCAGGCCTTTTGATCAATAGATTGCTCTAACATCGACAAGATGCCCTAAATAGCCTATATTTGAGGTTCTAAGCAAATATGCATGTTGGCAGTATGTTCACTCCACACGCTGTCAAGGCACAAATGCGCTCTTGTTAGTTTTAGTCCACTACAGATTTTCGAAATCAAAGCACAAAACCATGCCAAAACGACAACGAAGAGAACAAAACTCGAAAAAAAATTCTATTTGCATCGGCCGGGAATCGAACCCGGGTCGCCCGCGTGGCAGGCGAGCATTCTACCACTGAACCACCGATGCGACGAGAAACAGCACCCTCACAAACTGCTTTCTCCAAAAGTTCGCGCGAAAACACAAATATTGCTGCACAGACCAATTTTCGACATTGCTGAACGACATTCGAAATATATGCTCGTTGAATGCGTATATACCACAAGTGTTTTTAAGTGGAAACACATTTTGCACGAACATTTAGAGTAAAATACTCTCATATAATTATGGGACACCCAGGGCCTATTTCTATTAATGAAAAAAGGACGACAAATATGCTAACAGACTTTATACTCCACGGAGATGGAAATTATTTTGGTTCAAATGAGCCATGCCCTTTTAATACACCGCCAAACGGAATGTGCAACCCCACTAAGTGTTTCGTCAGAAAGTCGTCGAATATATATCACCGTTATATCACGGAGCAGAGTGGCGCAGTGGTAGCGTGCTGGGCCCATAACCCAGAGGTCCGAGGATCGAAACCTCGCTCTGCTAAATTTTGCATAATTTATGTTTTGGGCTGATCCATTTCAATTTTTTAGAAGTTGTGACGAAGAAAGTCCAAAATTATAGATTGTAAATTTGAGAAGCATATTTGAGACCACCTCGACATCACTTGCCCCGGTGGCGCAATCGGTTAGCGCGCCGTACTTATAGACAGTACCTTCGCCGTGTTTGACACGGTTTGAGGAATGCGGAGGTTGTGAGTTCGATCCTCACCCGGGGCAGGATTTTTTACACATACATACATGACTTTATTTCAGGCCTTTTGATCAATAGATTGCTCTAACATCGACAAGATGCCCTAAATAGCCTATATTTGAGGTTCTAAGCAAATATGCATGTTGGCAGTATGTTCACTCCACACGCTGTCAAGGCACAAATGCGCTCTTGTTAGTTTTAGTCCACTACAGATTTTCGAAATCAAAGCACAAAACCATGCCAAAACGACAACGAAGAGAACAAAACTCGAAAAAAAATTCTATTTGCATCGGCCGGGAATCGAACCCGGGTCGCCCGCGTGGCAGGCGAGCATTCTACCACTGAACCACCGATGCGACGAGAAACAGCACCCTCACAAACTGCTTTCTCCAAAAGTTCGCGCGAAATCACAAATATTGCTGCACAGACCAATTTTCGACATTGCTGAACGACATTCGAAATATATGCTCGTTGAATGCGTATATACCACAAGTGTTTTTAAGTGGAAACACATTTTGCACGAACATTTAGAGTAAAATACTCTCATATAATTATGGGACACCCAGGGCCTATTTCTATTAATGAAAAAAGGACGACAAATATGCTAACAGACTTTATACTCCACGGAGATGGAAATTATTTTGGTTCAAATGAGCCATGCCCTTTTAATACACCGCCAAACGGAATGTGCAACCCCACTAAGTGTTTCGTCAGAAAGTCGTCGAATATATATCACCGTTATATCACGGAGCAGAGTGGCGCAGTGGTAGCGTGCTGGGCCCATAACCCAGAGGTCCGAGGATCGAAACCTCGCTCTGCTAAATTTTGCATAATTTATGTTTTGGGCTGATCCATTTCAATTTTTTAGAAGTTGTGACGAAGAAAGTCCAAAATTATAGATTGTAAATTTGAGAAGCATATTTGAGACCACCTCGACATCACTTGCCCCGGTGGCGCAATCGGTTAGCGCGCCGTACTTATAGACAGTACCTTCGCCGTGTTTGACACGGTTTGAGGAATGCGGAGGTTGTGAGTTCGATCCTCACCCGGGGCAGGATTTTTTACACATACATACATGACTTTATTTCAGGCCTTTTGATCAATAGATTGCTCTAACATCGACAAGATGCCCTAAATAGCCTATATTTGAGGTTCTAAGCAAATATGCATGTTGGCAGTATGTTCACTCCACACGCTGTCAAGGCACAAATGCGCTCTTGTTAGTTTTAGTCCACTACAGATTTTCGAAATCAAAGCACAAAACCATGCCAAAACGACAACGAAGAGAACAAAACTCGAAAAAAAATTCTATTTGCATCGGCCGGGAATCGAACCCGGGTCGCCTTCGTGGCAGGCGAGCATTCTACCACTGAACCACCGATGCGACGAGAAACAGCACCCTCACAAACTGCTTTCTCCAAAAGTTCGCGCGAAATCACAAATATTGCTGCACAGACCAATTTTCGACATTGCTGAACGACATTCGAAATATATGCTCGTTGAATGCGTATATACCACAAGTGTTTTTAAGTGGAAACACATTTTGCACGAACATTTAGAGTAAAATACTCTCATATAATTATGGGACACCCAGGGCCTATTTCTATTAATGAAAAAAGGACGACAAATATGCTAACAGACTTTATACTCCACGGAGATGGAAATTATTTTGGTTCAAATGAGCCATGCCCTTTTAATACACCGCCAAACGGAATGTGCAACCCCACTAAGTGTTTCGTCAGAAAGTCGTCGAATATATATCACCGTTATATCACGGAGCAGAGTGGCGCAGTGGTAGCGTGCTGGGCCCATAACCCAGAGGTCCGAGGATCGAAACCTCGCTCTGCTAAATTTTGCATAATTTATGTTTTGGGCTGATCCATTTCAATTTTTTAGAAGTTGTGACGAAGAAAGTCCAAAATTATAGATTGTAAATTTGAGAAGCATATTTGAGACCACCTCGACATCACTTGCCCCGGTGGCGCAATCGGTTAGCGCGCCGTACTTATAGACAGTACCTTCGCCGTGTTTGGCACGGTTTGAGGAATGCGGAGGTTGTGAGTTCGATCCTCACCCGGGGCAGGATTTTTTACACATACATACATAACTTTATTTCAGGCCTTTTGATCAATAGATTGCTCTAACGTCGACAAGAAGCCCTAAATAGCCTATATTTGAGGTTCTAAGCAAATATACATGTTGGCAGTATGTTCACTCCACACGCTGTCAAGGCACAAATGCGCTCTTGTTAGTTTTAGTCCACTACAGATTTTCGAAATCAAAGCACAAAACCATGCCAAAACGACAACGAAGAGAACAAAACTCGAAAAAAAATTCTATTTGCATCGGCCGGGAATCGAACCCGGGTCGCCCGCGTGGCAGGCGAGCATTCTACCACTGAACCACCGATGCGACGACAAACAGCTCTCTCACAAACTGCTTTCTCCAAAAGTTCGCGCGAAATCACAAATATTGCTGCACAGACCAATTTTCGACATTGCTGAACGACATTCGAAATATATGCTCGTTGAATTCGTATACCACAAGTGTTTTTAAATGGAAACACATTTTGCACGAACATTTAGAGTAAACTACTCTCATATAATTATGGGACACCCAGGGCCTATTTCTATTAATGAAAAAAGGACGACAAATATGCTAACAGACTTTACACTCCTCTGAGATGGAAATTATTTTGGTTCAAATGAGCCATGCCCTTTTAATACACCGCCAAATGGAACGTGCAATCCCGCTAAGTGTTTCGTCAGAAAGTCGTCGAATATATATCACCGTTATATCACGGAGCAGAGTGGCGCAGTGGTAGCGTGCTGGGCCCATAACCCAGAGGTCCGAGGATCGAAACCTCGCTCTGCTAAATTTTGCATAATTTATGTTATGGGCTGATCCATTTCAATTTTTTAGAAGTTGTGACGAAGAAAGTCCAAAATTATAGATTGTAAATTTGAGAAGCATATTTGAGACCACCTCGACATCACTTGCCCCGGTGGCGCAATCGGTTAGCGCGCCGTACTTATAGACAGTACCTTCGCCGTGTTTGACACGGTTTGAGGAATGCGGAGGTTGTGAGTTCGATCCTCACCCGGGGCAGGATTTTTTACACATACATACATAACTTTATTTCAGGCCTTTTGATCAATAGATTGCTCTAACGTCGACAAGAAGCCCTAAATAGCCTATATTTGAGGTTCTAAGCAAATATGCATGTTGGCAGTATGTTCACTCCAAACGCTGTCAAGTCACAAATGCGCTCTTGTTAGTTTTAGTCCACTACAGATTTTCGAAATCAAAGCACAAAACCATGCCAAAACGACAACGAAGAGAATAAAACTCGAAAAAAAATTCCATTTGCATCGGCCGGGAATCGAACCCGGGTCGCCCGCGTGGCAGGCGAGCATTCTACCACTGAACCACCGATGCGACGAGAAACAGCTCCCTTACAAACTGCTTTCTCCAAAAGTTCGCGCGAAATCACAAATATTGCTGCACAGACCAATTTTCGACATTGCTGAACGACATTCGAAATATATGCTCGTTGAATTCGTATACCACAAGTGTTTTTAAATGGAAACACATTTTGCACGAACATTTAGAGTAAACTACTCTCATATAATTATGGGACATCCAGGGCCTATTTCTATTAATGAAAAAAGGACGACAAATATGCTAACAGACTTTATACTCCACGGAGATGGAAATTATTTTGGTTCAAATGAGCCATGCCCTTTTAATACACCGCCAAACGGAATGTGCAACCCCACTAAGTGTTTCGTCAGAAAGTCGTCGAATATATATCACCGTTATATCACGGAGCAGAGTGGCGCAGTGGTAGCGTGCTGGGCCCATAACCCAGAGGTCCGAGGATCGAAACCTCGCTCTGCTAAATTTTGCATAATTTATGTTTTGGGCTGATCCATTTCAATTTTTTAGAAGTTGTGACGAAGAAAGTCCAAAATTATAGATTGTAAATTTGAGAAGCATATTTGAGACCACCTCGACATCACTTGCCCCGGTGGCGCAATCGGTTAGCGCGCCGTACTTATAGACAGTACCTTCGCCGTGTTTGACACGGTTTGAGGAATGCGGAGGTTGTGAGTTCGATCCTCACCCGGGGCAGGATTTTTTACACATACATACATGAGTTTATTTCAGGCCTTTTGATCAATAGATTGCTCTAAAATCGACAAGATGCCCTAAATAGCCTATATTTGAGGTTCTAAGCAAATATGCATGTTGGCAGTATGTTCACTCCACACGCTGTCAAGGCACAAATGCGCTCTTGTTAGTTTTAGTCCACTACAGATTTTCGAAATCAAAGCACAAAACCATGCCAAAACGACAACGAAGAGAACAAAACTCGAAAGAAAATTCTATTTGCATCGGCCGGGAGACGAACCCGGGTCGCCCGCGTGGCAGGCGAGCAGTCTACCACTGAACCACCGATGCGACGAGAAACAGCTCCCTCGCAAACTGCTTTCTCCAAAAGTTCGCGCGTAATCACAAATATTGCTGCACAGACCAATTTTCGACATTGCTGAACGACATTCGAAATATATGCTCGTTGAATGCGTATATACCACAAGTGTTTTTAAGTGGAAACACATTTTGCACGAACATTTAGAGTAAAATACTCTCATATAATTATGGGACACCCAGGGCCTATTTCTATTAATGAAAAAAGGACGACAAATATGCTAACAGACTTTATACTCCACGGAGATGGAAATTATTTTGGTTCAAATGAGCCATGCCCTTTTAATACACCGCCAAACGGAATGTGCAACCCCACTAAGTGTTTCGTCAGAAAGTCGTCGAATATATATCACCGTTATATCACGGAGCAGAGTGGCGCAGTGGTAGCGTGCTGGGCCCATAACCCAGAGGTCCGAGGATCGAAACCTCGCTCTGCTAAATTTTGCATAATTTATGTTTTGGGCTGATCCATTTCAATTTTTTAGAAGTTGTGACGAAGAAAGTCCAAAATTATAGATTGTAAATTTGAGAAGCATATTTGAGACCACCTCGACATCACTTGCCCCGGTGGCGCAATCGGTTAGCGCGCCGTACTTATAGACAGTACCTTCGCCGTGTTTGACACGGTTTGAGGAATGCGGAGGTTGTGAGTTCGATCCTCACCCGGGGCAGGATTTTTTACACATACATACATGACTTTATTTCAGGCCTTTTGATCAATAGATTGCTCTAACATCGACAAGATGCCCTAAATAGCCTATATTTGAGGTTCTAAGCAAATATGCATGTTGGCAGTATGTTCACTCCACACGCTGTCAAGGCACAAATGCGCTCTTGTTAGTTTTAGTCCACTACAGATTTTCGAAATCAAAGCACAAAACCATGCCAAAACGACAACGAAGAGAACAAAACTCGAAAAAAAATTCTATTTGCATCGGCCGGGAATCGAACCCGGGTCGCCCGCGTGGCAGGCGAGCATTCTACCACTGAACCACCGATGCGACGAGAAACAGCTCCCTCACAAACTGCTTTCTCCAAAAGTTCGCGCGAAATCACAAATATTGCTGCACAGACCAATTTTCGACATTGCTGAACGACATTCGAAATATATGCTCGTTGAATGCGTATATACCACAAGTGTTTTTAAGTGGAAACACATTTTGCACGAACATTTAGAGTAAAATACTCTCATATAATTATGGGACACCCAGGGCCTATTTCTATTAATGAAAAAAGGACGACAAATATGCTAACAGACTTTATACTCCACGGAGATGGAAATTATTTTGGTTCAAATGAGCCATGCCCTTTTAATACACCGCCAAACGGAATGTGCAACCCCACTAAGTGTTTCGTCAGAAAGTCGTCGAATATATATCACCGTTATATCACGGAGCAGAGTGGCGCAGTGGTAGCGTGCTGGGCCCATAACCCAGAGGTCCGAGGATCGAAACCTCGCTCTGCTAAATTTTGCATAATTTATGTTTTGGGCTGATCCATTTCAATTTTTTAGAAGTTGTGACGAAGAAAGTCCAAAATTATAGATTGTAAATTTGAGAAGCATATTTGAGACCACCTCGACATCACTTGCCCCGGTGGCGCAATCGGTTAGCGCGCCGTACTTATAGACAGTACCTTCGCCGTGTTTGACACGGTTTGAGGAATGCGGAGGTTGTGAGTTCGATCCTCACCCGGGGCAGGATTTTTTACACATACATACATGACTTTATTTCAGGCCTTTTGATCAATAGATTGCTCTAACATCGACAAGATGCCCTAAATAGCCTATATTTGAGGTTCTAAGCAAATATGCATGTTGGCAGTATGTTCACTCCACACGCTGTCAAGGCACAAATGCGCTCTTGTTAGTTTTAGTCCACTACAGATTTTCGAAATCAAAGCACAAAACCATGCCAAAACGACAACGAAGAGAACAAAACTCGAAAAAAAATTCTATTTGCATCGGCCGGGAATCGAACCCGGGTCGCCCGCGTGGCAGGCGAGCATTCTACCACTGAACCACCGATGCGACGAGAAACAGCTCCCTCACAAACTGCTTTCTCCAAAAGTTCGCGCGAAATCACAAATATTGCTGCACAGACCAATTTTCGACATTGCTGAACGACATTCGAAATATATGCTCGTTGAATGCGTATATACCACAAGTGTTTTTAAGTGGAAACACATTTTGTACGAACATTTAGAGTAAAATACTCTCATATAATTATGGGACACCCAGGGCCTATTTCTATTAATGAAAAAAGGACGACAAATATGCTAACAGACTTTATACTCCACGGAGATGGAAATTATTTTGGTTCAAATGAGCCATGCCCTTTTAATACACCGCCAAACGGAATGTGCAACCCCACTAAGTGTTTCGTCAGAAAGTCGTCGAATATATATCACCGTTATATCACGGAGCAGAGTGGCGCAGTGGTAGCGTGCTGGGCCCATAACCCAGAGGTCCGAGGATCGAAACCTCGCTCTGCTAAATTTTGCATAATTTATGTTTTGGGCTGATCCATTTCAATTTTTTAGAAGTTGTGACGAAGAAAGTCCAAAATTATAGATTGTAAATTTGAGAAGCATATTTGAGACCACCTCGACATCACTTGCCCCGGTGGCGCAATCGGTTAGCGCGCCGTACTTATAGACAGTACCTTCGCCGTGTTTGACACGGTTTGAGGAATGCGGAGGTTGTGAGTTCGATCCTCACCCGGGGCAGGATTTTTTACACATACATACATGACTTTATTTCAGGCCTTTTGATCAATAGATTGCTCTAACATCGACAAGATGCCCTAAATAGCCTATATTTGAGGTTCTAAGCAAATATGCATGTTGGCAGTATGTTCACTCCACACGCTGTCAAGGCACAAATGCGCTCTTGTTAGTTTTAGTCCACTACAGATTTTCGAAATCAAAGCACAAAACCATGCCAAAACGACAACGAAGAGAACAAAACTCGAAAAAAAATTCTATTTGCATCGGCCGGGAATCGAACCCGGGTCGCCCGCGTGGCAGGCGAGCATTCTACCACTGAACCACCGATGCGACGAGAAACAGCTCCCTCACAAACTGCTTTCTCCAAAAGTTCGCGCGAAATCACAAATATTGCTGCACAGACCAATTTTCGACATTGCTGAACGACATTCGAAATATATGCTCGTTGAATGCGTATATACCACAAGTGTTTTTAAGTGGAAACACATTTTGCACGAACATTTAGAGTAAAATACTCTCATATAATTATGGGACACCCAGGGCCTATTTCTATTAATGAAAAAAGGACGACAAATATGCTAACAGACTTTATACTCCACGGAGATGGAAATTATTTTGGTTCAAATGAGCCATGCCCTTTTAATACACCGCCAAACGGAATGTGCAACCCCACTAAGTGTTTCGTCAGAAAGTCGTCGAATATATATCACCGTTATATCACGGAGCAGAGTGGCGCAGTGGTAGCGTGCTGGGCCCATAACCCAGAGGTCCGAGGATCGAAACCTCGCTCTGCTAAATTTTGCATAATTTATGTTTTGGGCTGATCCATTTCAATTTTTTAGAAGTTGTGACGAAGAAAGTCCAAAATTATAGATTGTAAATTTGAGAAGCATATTTGAGACCACCTCGACATCACTTGCCCCGGTGGCGCAATCGGTTAGCGCGCCGTACTTATAGACAGTACCTTCGCCGTGTTTGACACGGTTTGAGGAATGCGGAGGTTGTGAGTTCGATCCTCACCCGGGGCAGGATTTTTTACACATACATACATGACTTTATTTCAGGCCTTTTGATCAATAGATTGCTCTAACATCGACAAGATGCCCTAAATAGCCTATATTTGAGGTTCTAAGCAAATATGCATGTTGGCAGTATGTTCACTCCACACGCTGTCAAGGCACAAATGCGCTCTTGTTAGTTTTAGTCCACTACAGATTTTCGAAATCAAAGCACAAAACCATGCCAAAACGACAACGAAGAGAACAAAACTCGAAAAAAAATTCTATTTGCATCGGCCGGGAATCGAACCCGGGTTGCCCGCGTGGCAGGCGAGCATTCTACTACTGAACCACCGATGCGACGAGAAACAGCTCCCTCACAAACTGCTTTCTCCAAAAGTTCGCGCGAAATCACAAATATTGCTGCACAGACCAATTTTCGACATTGCTGAACGACATTCGAAATATATGCTCGTTGAATGCGTATATACCACAAGTGTTTTTAAGTGGAAACACATTTTGCACGAACATTTAGAGTAAAATACTCTCATATAATTATGGGACACCCAGGGCCTATTTCTATTAATGAAAAAAGGACGACAAATATGCTAACAGACTTTATACTCCACGGAGATGGAAATTATTTTGGTTCAAATGAGCCATACCCTTTTAATACACCGCCAAACGGAATGTGCAACCCCACTAAGTGTTTCGTCAGAAAGTCGTCGAATATATATCACCGTTATATCACGGAGCAGAGTGGCGCAGTGGTAGGGTGCTGGGCCCATAACCCAGAGGTCCGAGAATCGAAACCTCGCTCTGCTAAATTTTGCATAATTTATGTTTTGGGCTGATCCATTTCAATTTTTTAGAAGTTGTGACGAAGAAAGTCCAAAATTATAGATTGTAAATTTGAGAAGCATATTTGAGACCACCTCGACATCACTTGCCCCGGTGGCGCAATCGGTTAGCGCGCCGTACTTATAGACAGTACCTTCGCCGTGTTTGACACGGTTTGAGGAATGCGGAGGTTGTGAGTTCGATCCTCACCCGGGGCAGGATTTTTTACACATACATACATGACTTTATTTCAGGCCTTTTGATCAATAGATTGCTCTAACATCGACAAGATGCCCTAAATAGCCTATATTTGAGGTTCTAAGCAAATATGCATGTTGGCAGTATGTTCACTCCACACGCTGTCAAGGCACAAATGCGCTCTTGTTAGTTTTAGTCCACTACAGATTTTCGAAATCAAAGCACAAAACCATGCCAAAACGACAACGAAGAGAACAAAACTCGAAAAAAAATTCTATTTGCATCGGCCGGGAATCGAACCCGGGTCGCCCGCGTGGCAGGCGAGCATTCTACCACTGAACCACCGATGCGACGAGAAACAGCTCCCTCACAAACTGCTTTCTCCAAAAGTTCGCGCGAAATCACAAATATTGCTGCACAGACCAATTTTCGACATTGCTGAACGACATTCGAAATATATGCTCGTTGAATGCGTATATACCACAAGTGTTTTTAAGTGGAAACACATTTTGCACGAACATTTTGAGTAAAATACTCTCATATAATTATGGGACACCCAGGGCCTATTTCTATTAATGAAAAAAGGACGACAAATATGCTAACAGACTTTATACTCCACGGAGATGGAAATTATTTTGGTTCAAATGAGCCATGCCCTTTTAATACACCGCCAAACGGAATGTGCAACCCCACTAAGTGTTTCGTCAGAAAGTCGTCGAATATATATCACCGTTATATCACGGAGCAGAGTGGCGCAGTGGTAGCGTGCTGGGCCCATAACCCAGAGGTCCGAGGATCGAAACCTCGCTCTGCTAAATTTTGCATAATTTATGTTTTGGGCTGATCCATTTCAATTTTTTAGAAGTTGTGACGAAGAAAGTCCAAAATTATAGATTGTAAATTTGAGAAGCATATTTGAGACCACCTCGACATCACTTGCCCCGGTGGCGCAATCGGTTAGCGCGCCGTACTTATAGACAGTACCTTCGCCGTGTTTGACACGGTTTGAGGAATGCGGAGGTTGTGAGTTCGATCCTCACCCGGGGCAGGATTTTTTACACATACATACATGACTTTATTTCAGGCCTTTTGATCAATAGATTGCTCTAACATCGACAAGATGCCCTAAATAGCCTATATTTGAGGTTCTATAAGCAAATATGCATGTTGGCAGTATGTTCACTCCACACGCTGTCAAGGCACAAATGCGCTCTTGTTAGTTTTAGTCCACTACAGATTTTCGAAATCAAAGCACAAAACCATGCCAAAACGACAACGAAGAGAACAAAACTCGAAAAAAAATTCTATTTGCATCGGCCGGGAATCGAACCCGGGTCGCCCGCGTGGCAGGCGAGCATTCTACCACTGAACCACCGATGCGACGAGAAACAGCTCCCTCACAAACTGCTTTCTCCAAAAGTTCGCGCGAAATCACAAATATTGCTGCACAGACCAATTTTCGACATTGCTGAACGACATTCGAAATATATGCTCGTTGAATGCGTATATACCACAAGTGTTTTTAAGTGGAAACACATTTTGCACGAACATTTAGAGTAAAATACTCTCATATAATTATGGGACACCCAGGGCCTATTTCTATTAATGAAAAAAGGACGACAAATATGCTAACAGACTTTATACTCCACGGAGATGGAAATTATTTTGGTTCAAATGAGCCATGCCCTTTTAATACACCGCCAAACGGAATGTGCAACCCCACTAAGTGTTTCGTCAGAAAGTCGTCGAATATATATCACCGTTATATCACGGAGCAGAGTGGCGCAGTGGTAGCGTGCTGGGCCCATAACCCAGAGGTCCGAGGATCGAAACCTCGCTCTGCTAAATTTTGCATAATTTATGTTTTGGGCTGATCCATTTCAATTTTTTAGAAGTTGTGACGAAGAAAGTCCAAAATTATAGATTGTAAATTTGAGAAGCATATTTGAGACCACCTCGACATCTCTTGCCCCGGTGGCGCAATCGGTTAGCGCGCCGTACTTATAGACAGTACCTTCGCCGTGTTTGACACGGTTTGAGGAATGCGGAGGTTGTGAGTTCGATCCTCACCCGGGGCAGGATTTTTTACACATACATACATGACTTTATTTCAGGCCTTTTGATCAATAGATTGCTCTAACATCGACAAGATGCCCTAAATAGCCTATATTTGAGGTTCTAAGCAAATATGCATGTTGGCAGTATGTTCACTCCACACGCTGTCAAGGCACAAATGCGCTCTTGTTAGTTTTAGTCCACTACAGATTTTCGAAATCAAAGCACAAAACCATGCCAAAACGACAACGAAGAGAACAAAACTCGAAAAAAAATTCTATTTGCATCGGCCGGGAATCGAACCCGGGTCGCCCGCGTGGCAGGCGAGCATTCTACCACTGAACCACCGATGCGACGAGAAACAGCTCCCTCACAAACTCCTTTCTCCAAATGTTCGCGCGAAATCACAAATATTGCTGCACAGACCAATTTTCGACATTGCTGAACGACATTCGAAATATATGCTCGTTGAATGCGTATATACCACAAGTGTTTTTAAGTGGAAACACATTTTCCACGAACATTTAGAGTAAAATACTCTCATATAATTATGGGACACCCAGGGCCTATTTCTATTAATGAAAAAGGGACGACAAATATGCTAACAGACTTTATACTCCACGGAGATGGAAATTATTTTGGTTCAAATGAGCCATGCCCTTTTAATACACCGCCAAACGGAATGTGCAACCCCACTAAGTGTTTCGTCAGAAAGTCGTCGAATATATATCACCGTTATATCACGGAGCAGAGTGGCGCAGTGGTAGCGTGCTGGGCCCATAACCCAGAGGTCCGAGGATCGAAACCTCGCTCTGCTAAATTTTGCATAATTTATGTTTTGGGCTGATCCATTTCAATTTTTTAGAAGTTGTGACGAAGAAAGTCCAAAATTATAGATTGTAAATTTGAGAAGCATATTTGAGACCACCTCGACATCTCTTGCTCCGGTGGCGCAATCGGTTAGCGCGCCGTACTTATAGACAGTACCTTCGCCGTGTTTGACACGGTTTGAGGAATGCGGAGGTTGTGAGTTCGATCCTCACCCGGGGCAGGATTTTTTACACATACATACATGACTTTATTTCAGGCCTTTTGATCAATAGATTGCTCTAACATCGACAAGATGCCCTAAATAGCCTATATTTGAGGTTCTAAGCAAATATGCATGTTGGCAGTATGTTCACTCCACACGCTGTCAAGGCACAAATGCGCTCTTGTTAGTTTTAGTCCACTACAGATTTTCGAAATCAAAGCACAAAACCATGCCAAAACGACAACGAAGAGAACAAAACTCGAAAAAAAATTCTATTTGCATCGGCCGGGAATCGAACCCGGGTCGCCCGCGTGGCAGGCGAGCATTCTACCACTGAACCACCGATGCGACGAGAAACAGCTCCCTCACAAACTGCTTTCTCCAAATGTTCGCGCGAAATCACAAATATTGCTGCACAGACCAATTTTCGACATTGCTGAACGACATTCGAAATATATGCTCGTTGAATGCGTATATACCACAAGTGTTTTTAAGTGGAAACACATTTTCCACGAACATTTAGAGTAAAATACTCTCATATAATTATGGGACACCCAGGGCCTATTTCTATTAATGAAAAAGGGACGACAAATATGCTAACAGACTTTATACTCCACGGAGATGGAAATTATTTTGGTTCAAATGAGCCATGCCCTTTTAATACACCGCCAAACGGAATGTGCAACCCCACTAAGTGTTTCGTCAGAAAGTCGTCGAATATATATCACCGTTATATCACGGAGCAGAGTGGCGCAGTGGTAGCGTGCTGGGCCCATAACCCAGAGGTCCGAGGATCGAAACCTCGCTCTGCTAAATTTTGCATAATTTATGTTTTGGGCTGATCCATTTCAATTTTTTAGAAGTTGTGACGAAGAAAGTCCAAAATTATAGATTGTAAATTTGAGAAGCATATTTGAGACCACCTCGACATCACTTGCCCCGGTGGCGCAATCGGTTAGCGCGCCGTACTTATAGACAGTACCTTCGCCGTGTTTGACACGGTTTGAGGAATGCGGAGGTTGTGAGTTCGATCCTCACCCGGGGCAGGATTTTTTACACATACATACATGACTTTATTTCAGGCCTTTTGATCAATAGATTGCTCTAACATCGACAAGATGCCCTAAATAGCCTATATTTGAGGTTCTAAGCAAATATGCATGTTGGCAGTATGTTCACTCCACACGCTGTCAAGGCACAAATGCGCTCTTGTTAGTTTTAGTCCACTACAGATTTTCGAAATCAAAGCACAAAACCATGCCAAAACGACAACGAAGAGAACAAAACTCGAAAAAAAATTCTATTTGCATCGGCCGGGAATCGAACCCGGGTCGCCCGCGTGGCAGGCGAGCATTCTACCACTGAACCACCGATGCGACGAGAAACAGCTCCCTCACAAACTGCTTTCTCCAAATGTTCGCGCGAAATCACAAATATTGCTGCACAGACCAATTTTCGACATTGCTGAACGACATTCGAAATATATGCTCGTTGAATGCGTATATACCACAAGTGTTTTTAAGTGGAAACACATTTTGCACGAACATTTAGAGTAAAATACTCTCATATAATTATGGGACACCCAGGGCCTATTTCTATTAATGAAAAAAGGACGACAAATATGCTAACAGACTTTATACTCCACGGAGATGGAAATTATTTTGGTTCAAATGAGCCATGCCCTTTTAATACACCGCCAAACGGAATGTGCAACCCCACTAAGTGTTTCGTCAGAAAGTCGTCGAATATATATCACCGTTATATCACGGAGCAGAGTGGCGCAGTGGTAGCGTGCTGGGCCCATAACCCAGAGGTCCGAGGATCGAAACCTCGCTCTGCTAAATTTTGCATAATTTATGTTTTGGGCTGATCCATTTCAATTTTTTAGAAGTTGTGACGAAGAAAGTCCAAAATTATAGATTGTAAATTTGAGAAGCATATTTGAGACCACCTCGACATCACTTGCCCCGGTGGCGCAATCGGTTAGCGCGCCGTACTTATAGACAGTACCTTCGCCGTGTTTGACACGGTTTGAGGAATGCGGAGGTTGTGAGTTCGATCCTCACCCGGGGCAGGATTTTTTACACATACATACATGACTTTATTTCAGGCCTTTTGATCAATAGATTGCTCTAACATCGACAAGATGCCCTAAATAGCCTATATTTGAGGTTCTAAGCAAATATGCATGTTGGCAGTATGTTCACTCCACACGCTGTCAAGGCACAAATGCGCTCTTGTTAGTTTTAGTCCACTACAGATTTTCGAAATCAAAGCACAAAACCATGCCAAAACGACAACGAAGAGAACAAAACTCGAAAAAAAATTCTATTTGCATCGGCCGGGAATCGAACCCGGGTCGCCCGCGTGGCAGGCGAGCATTCTACCACTGAACCACCGATGCGACGAGAAACAGCTCCCTCACAAACTGCTTTTTCCAAAAGTTCGCGCGAAATCACAAATATTGCTGCACAGACCAATTTTCGACATTGCTGAACGACATTCGAAATATATGCTCGTTGAATGCGTATATACCACAAGTGTTTTTAAGTGGAAACACATTTTCCACGAACATTTAGAGTAAAATACTCTCATATAATTATGGGACACCCAGGGCCTATTTCTATTAATGAAAAAGGGACGACAAATATGCTAACAGACTTTATACTCCACGGAGATGGAAATTATTTTGGTTCAAATGAGCCATGCCCTTTTAATACACCGCCAAACGGAATGTGCAACCCCACTAAGTGTTTCGTCAGAAAGTCGTCGAATATATATCACCGTTATATCACGGAGCAGAGTGGCGCAGTGGTAGCGTGCTGGGCCCATAACCCAGAGGTCCGAGGATCGAAACCTCGCTCTGCTAAATTTTGCATAATTTATGTTTTGGGCTGATCCATTTCAATTTTTTAGAAGTTGTGACGAAGAAAGTCCAAAATTATAGATTGTAAATTTGAGAAGCATATTTGAGACCACCTCGACATCACTTGCCCTGGTGGCGCAATCGGTTAGCGCCCCGTACTTATAGACAGTACCTTCGCCGTGTTTGACACGGTTTGAGGAATGCGGAGGTTGTGAGTTCGATCCTAACCCGGGGCAGGATTTTTTACACATACATACATGACTTTATTTCAGTCCTTTTGATCAATAGATTGCTCTAACATCGACAAGATGCCCTAAATAGCCTATATTTGAGGTTCTAAGCAAATATGCATGTTGGCAGTATGTTCACTCCACACGCTGTCAAGGCACAAATGCGCTCTTGTTAGTTTTAGTCCACTACAGATTTTCGAAATTAAAGCACAAAACCATGCCAAAACGACAACGAAGAGAACAAAACTCGAAAAAAAATTCTATTTGCATCGGCCGGGATTCGAACCCGGGTCGCCCGCGTGGCAGGCGAGCATTCTACCACTGAACCACCGATGCGACGAGAAACAGCTCCCTCACAAACTGCTTTCTCCAAAAGTTCGCGCGAAATCACAAATATTGCTGCACAGACCAATTTTCGACATTGCTGAACGACATTCGAAATATATGCTCGTTGAATGCGTATATACCACAAGTGTTTTTAAGTGGAAACACATTTTGCACGAACATTTAGAGTAAAATACTCTCATATAATTATGGGACACCCAGGGCCTTTTTCTATTAATGAAAAAAGGACGACAAATATGCTAACAGACTTTATACTCCACGGAGATGGAAATTATTTTGGTTCAAATGAGCCATGCCCTTTTAATACACCGCCAAACGGAATGTGCAACCCCACTAAGTGTTTCGTCAGAAAGTCGTCGAATATATATCACCGTTATATCACGGAGCAGAGTGGCGCAGTGGTAGCGTGCTGGGCCCATAACCCAGAGGTCCGAGGATCGAAACCTCGCTCTGCTAAATTTTGCATAATTTATGTTTTGGGCTGATCCATTTCAATTTTTTAGAAGTTGTGACGAAGAAAGTCCAAAATTATAGATTGTAAATTTGAGAAGCATATTTGAGACCACCTCGACATCACTTGCCCCGGTGGCGCAATCGGTTAGCGCGCCGTACTTATAGACAGTACCTTCGCCGTGTTTGACACGGTTTGAGGAATGCGGAGGTTGTGAGTTCGATCCTCACCCGGGGCAGGATTTTTTACACATACATACATGACTTTATTTCAGGCCTTTTGATCAATAGATTGCTCTAACATCGACAAGATGCCCTAAATAGCCTATATTTGAGGTTCTAAGCAAATATGCATGTTGGCAGTATGTTCACTCCACACGCTGTCAAGGCACAAATGCGCTCTTGTTAGTTTTAGTCCACTACAGATTTTCGAAATCAAAGCACAAAACCATGCCAAAACGACAACGAAGAGAACAAAACTCGAAAAAAAATTCTATTTGCATCGGCCGGGAATCGAACCCGGGTCGCCCGCGTGGCAGGCGAGCATTCTACCACTGAACCACCGATGCGACGAGAAACAGCTCCCTCACAAACTGCTTTTTCCAAAAGTTCGCGCGAAATCACAAATATTGCTGCACAGACCAATTTTCGACATTGCTGAACGACATTCGAAATATATGCTCGTTGAATGCGTATATACCACAAGTGTTTTTAAGTGGAAACACATTTTCCACGAACATTTAGAGTAAAATACTCTCATATAATTATGGGACACCCAGGGCCTATTTCTATTAATGAAAAAGGGACGACAAATATGCTAACAGACTTTATACTCCACGGAGATGGAAATTATTTTGGTTCAAATGAGCCATGCCCTTTTAATACACCGCCAAACGGAATGTGCAACCCCACTAAGTGTTTCGTCAGAAAGTCGTCGAATATATATCACCGTTATATCACGGAGCAGAGTGGCGCAGTGGTAGCGTGCTGGGCCCATAACCCAGAGGTCCGAGGATCGAAACCTCGCTCTGCTAAATTTTGCATAATTTATGTTTTGGGCTGATCCATTTCAATTTTTTAGAAGTTGTGACGAAGAAAGTCCAAAATTATAGATTGTAAATTTGAGAAGCATATTTGAGACCACCTCGACATCACTTGCCCCGGTGGCGCAATCGGTTAGCGCCCCGTACTTATAGACAGTACCTTCGCCGTGTTTGACACGGTTTGAGGAATGCGGAGGTTGTGAGTTCGATCCTCACCCGGGGCAGGATTTTTTACACATACATACATGACTTTATTTCAGGCCTTTTGATCAATAGATTGCTCTAACATCGACAAGATGCCCTAAATAGCCTATATTTGAGGTTCTAAGCAAATATGCATGTTGGCAGTATGTTCACTCCACACGCTGTCAAGGCACAAATGCGCTCTTGTTAGTTTTAGTCCACTACAGATTTTCGAAATCAAAGCACAAAACCATGCCAAAACGACAACGAAGAGAACAAACTCGAAAAAAAATTCTATTTGCATCGGCCGGGAATCGAACCCGGGTCGCCCGCGTGGCAGGCGAGCATTCTACCACTGAACCACCGATGCGACGAGAAACAGCTCCCTCACAAACTGCTTTCTCCAAATGTTCGCGCGAAATCACAAATATTGCTGCACAGACCAATTTTCGACATTGCTGAACGACATTCGAAATATATGCTCGTTGAATGCGTATATACCACAAGTGTTTTTAAGTGGAAACACATTTTGCACGAACATTTAGAGTAAAATACTCTCATATAATTATGGGACACCCAGGGCCTATTTCTATTAATGAAAAAAGGACGACAAATATGCTAACAGACTTTATACTCCACGGAGATGGAAATTATTTTGGTTCAAATGAGCCATGCCCTTTTAATACACCGCCAAACGGAATGTGCAACCCCACTAAGTGTTTCGTCAGAAAGTCGTCGAATATATATCACCGTTATATCACGGAGCAGAGTGGCGCAGTGGTAGCGTGCTGGGCCCATAACCCAGAGGTCCGAGGATCGAAACCTCGCTCTGCTAAATTTTGCATAATTTATGTTTTGGGCTGATCCATTTCAATTTTTTAGAAGTTGTGACGAAGAAAGTCCAAAATTATAGATTGTAAATTTGAGAAGCATATTTGAGACCACCTCGACATCACTTGCCCTGGTGGCGCAATCGGTTAGCGCGCCGTACTTATAGACAGTACCTTCGCCGTGTTTGACACGGTTTGAGGAATGCGGAGGTTGTGAGTTCGATCCTCACCCGGGGCAGGATTTTTTACACATACATACATGACTTTATTTCAGGCCTTTTGATCAATAGATTGCTCTAACATCGACAAGATGCCCTAAATAGCCTATATTTGAGGTTCTAAGCAAATATACATGTTGGCAGTATGTTCACTCCACACGCTGTCAAGGCACAAATGCGCTCTTGTTAGTTTTAGTCCACTACAGATTTTCGAAATCAAAGCACAAAACCATGCCAAAACGACAACGAAGAGAACAAAACTCGAAAAAAAATTCTATTTGCATCGGCCGGGAATCGAACCCGGGTCGCCCGCGTGGCAGGCGAGCATTCTACCACTGAACCACCGATGCGACGAGAAACAGCTCCCTCACAAACTGCTTTCTCCAAATGTTCGCGCGAAATCACAAATATTGCTGCACAGACCAATTTTCGACATTGCTGAACGACATTCGAAATATATGCTCGTTGAATGCGTATATACCACAAGTGTTTTTAAGTGGAAACACATTTTGCACGAACATTTAGAGTAAAATACTCTCATATAATTATGGGACACCCAGGGCCTATTTCTATTAATGAAAAAAGGACGACAAATATGCTAACAGACTTTATACTCCACGGAGATGGAAATTATTTTGGTTCAAATGAGCCATGCCCTTTTAATACACCGCCAAACGGAATGTGCAACCCCACTAAGTGTTTCGTCAGAAAGTCGTCGAATATATATCACCGTTATATCACGGAGCAGAGTGGCGCAGTGGTAGCGTGCTGGGCCCATAACCCAGAGGTCCGAGGATCGAAACCTCGCTCTGCTAAATTTTGCATAATTTATGTTTTGGGCTGATCCATTTCAATTTTTTAGAAGTTGTGACGAAGAAAGTCCAAAATTATAGATTGTAAATTTGAGAAGCATATTTGAGACCACCTCGTCATCACTTGCCCTGGTGGCGCAATCGGTTAGCGCGCCGTACTTATAGACAGTACCTTCGCCGTGTTTGACACGGTTTGAGGAATGCGGAGGTTGTGAGTTCGATCCTCACCCGGGGCATGATTTTTTACACATACATACATGACTTTATTTCAGGCCTTTTGATCAATAGATTGCTCTAACATCGACAAGATGCCCTAAATAGCCTATATTTGAGGTTCTAAGCAAATATGCATGTTGGCAGTATGTTCACTCCACACGCAGTCAAGGCACAAATGCGCTCTTGTTAGTTTTAGTCCACTACAGATTTTCGAAATCAAAGCACAAAACCATGCCAAAACGACAACGAAGAGAACTAAACTCGAAAAAAAAATTCTATTTGCATCGGCCGGGAATCGAACCCGGGTCGCCCGCGTGGCAGGCGAGCATTCTACCACTGAACCACCGATGCGACGAGAAACAGCTCCCTCACAAACTGCTTTCTCCAAATGTTCGCGCGAAATCACAAATATTGCTGCACAGACCAATTTTCGACATTGCTGAACGACATTCGAAATATATGCTCGTTGAATGCGTATATACCACAAGTGTTTTTAAGTGGAAACACATTTTGCACGAACATTTAGAGTAAAATACTCTCATATAATTATGGGACACCCAGGGCCTATTTCTATTAATGAAAAAAGGACGACAAATATGCTAACAGACTTTATACTCCACGGAGATGGAAATTATTTTGGTTCAAATGAGCCATGCCCTTTTAATACACCGCCAAACGGAATGTGCAACCCCACTAAGTGTTTCGTCAGAAAGTCGTCGAATATATATCACCGTTATATCACGGAGCAGAGTGGCGCAGTGGTAGCGTGCTGGGCCCATAACCCAGAGGTCCGAGGATCGAAACCTCGCTCTGCTAAATTTTGCATAATTTATGTTTTGGGCTGATCCATTTCAATTTTTTAGAAGTTGTGACGAAGAAAGTCCAAAATTATAGATTGTAAATTTGAGAAGCATATTTGAGACCACCTCGACATCACTTGCCCTGGTGGCGCAATCGGTTAGCGCGCCGTACTTATAGACAGTACCTTCGCCGTGTTTGACACGGTTTGAGGAATGCGGAGGTTGTGAGTTCGATCCTCACCCGGGGCAGGATTTTTTACACATACATACATGACTTTATTTCAGGCCTTTTGATCAATAGATTGCTCTAACATCGACAAGATGCCCTAAATAGCCTATATTTGAGGTTCTAAGCAAATATACATGTTGGCAGTATGTTCACTCCACACGCTGTCAAGGCACAAATGCGCTCTTGTTAGTTTTAGTCCACTACAGATTTTCGAAATCAAAGCACAAAACCATGCCAAAACGACAACGAAGAGAACAAAACTCGAAAAAAAATTCTATTTGCATCGGCCGGGAATCGAACCCGGGTCGCCCGCGTGGCAGGCGAGCATTCTACCACTGAACCACCGATGCGACGAGAAACAGCTCCCTCACAAACTGCTTTCTCCAAATGTTCGCGCGAAATCACAAATATTGCTGCACAGACCAATTTTCGACATTGCTGAACGACATTCGAAATATATGCTCGTTGAATGCGTATATACCACAAGTGTTTTTAAGTGGAAACACATTTTGCACGAACATTTAGAGTAAAATACTCTCATATAATTATGGGACACCCAGGGCCTATTTCTATTAATGAAAAAAGGACGACAAATATGCTAACAGACTTTATACTCCACGGAGATGGAAATTATTTTGGTTCAAATGAGCCATGCCCTTTTAATACACCGCCAAACGGAATGTGCAACCCCACTAAGTGTTTCGTCAGAAAGTCGTCGAATATATATCACCGTTATATCACGGAGCAGAGTGGCGCAGTGGTAGCGTGCTGGGCCCATAACCCAGAGGTCCGAGGATCGAAACCTCGCTCTGCTAAATTTTGCATAATTTATGTTTTGGGCTGATCCATTTCAATTTTTTAGAAGTTGTGACGAAGAAAGTCCAAAATTATAGATTGTAAATTTGAGAAGCATATTTGAGACCACCTCGACATCACTTGCCCTGGTGGCGCAATCGGTTAGCGCGCCGTACTTATAGACAGTACCTTCGCCGTGTTTGACACGGTTTGAGGAATGCGGAGGTTGTGAGTTCGATCCTCACCCGGGGCATGATTTTTTACACATACATACATGACTTTATTTCAGGCCTTTTGATCAATAGATTGCTCTAACATCGACAAGATGCCCTAAATAGCCTATATTTGAGGTTCTAAGCAAATATGCATGTTGGCAGTATGTTCACTCCACACGCAGTCAAGGCACAAATGCGCTCTTGTTAGTTTTAGTCCACTACAGATTTTCGAAATCAAAGCACAAAACCATGCCAAAACGACAACGAAGAGAACTAAACTCGAAAAAAAAATTCTATTTGCATCGGCCGGGAATCGAACCCGGGTCGCCCGCGTGGCAGGCGAGCATTCTACCACTGAACCACCGATGCGACGAGAAACAGCTCCCTCACAAACTGCTTTCTCCAAATGTTCGCGCGAAATCACAAATATTGCTGCACAGACCAATTTTCGACATTGCTGAACGACATTCGAAATATATGCTCGTTGAATGCGTATATACCACAAGTGTTTTTAAGTGGAAACACATTTTGCACGAACATTTAGAGTAAAATACTCTCATATAATTATGGGACACCCAGGGCCTATTTCTATTAATGAAAAAAGGACGACAAATATGCTAACAGACTTTATACTCCACGGAGATGGAAATTATTTTGGTTCAAATGAGCCATGCCCTTTTAATACACCGCCAAACGGAATGTGCAACCCCACTAAGTGTTTCGTCAGAAAGTCGTCGAATATATATCACCGTTATATCACGGAGCAGAGTGGCGCAGTGGTAGCGTGCTGGGCCCATAACCCAGAGGTCCGAGGATCGAAACCTCGCTCTGCTAAATTTTGCATAATTTATGTTTTGGGCTGATCCATTTCAATTTTTTAGAAGTTGTGACGAAGAAAGTCCAAAATTATAGATTGTAAATTTGAGAAGCATATTTGAGACCACCTCGACATCACTTGCCCTGGTGGCGCAATCGGTTAGCGCGCCGTACTTATAGACAGTACCTTCGCCGTGTTTGACACGGTTTGAGGAATGCGGAGGTTGTGAGTTCGATCCTCACCCGGGGCAGGATTTTTTACACATACATACATGACTTTATTTCAGGCCTTTTGATCAATAGATTGCTCTAACATCGACAAGATGCCCTAAATAGCCTATATTTGAGGTTCTAAGCAAATATGCATGTTGGCAGTATGTTCACTCCACACGCTGTCAAGGCACAAATGCGCTCTTGTTAGTTTTAGTCCACTACAGATTTTCGAAATCAAAGCACAAAACCATGCCAAAACGACAACGAAGAGAACAAAACTCGAAAAAAAATTCTATTTGCATCGGCCGGGAATCGAACCCGGGTCGCCCGCGTGGCAGGCGAGCATTCTACCACTGAACCACCGATGCGACGAGAAACAGCTCCCTCACAAACTGCTTTCTCCAAATGTTCGCGCGAAATCACAAATATTGCTGCACAGACCAATTTTCGACATTGCTGAACGACATTCGAAATATATGCTCGTTGAATGCGTATATACCACAAGTGTTTTTAAGTGGAAACACATTTTCCACGAACATTTAGAGTAAAATACTCTCATATAATTATGGGACACCCAGGGCCTATTTCTATTAATGAAAAAAGGACGACAAATATGCTAACAGACTTTATACTCCACGGAGATGGAAATTATTTTGGTTCAAATGAGCCATGCCCTTTTAATACACCGCCAAACGGAATGTGCAACCCCATTAAGTGTTTCGTCAGAAAGTCGTCGAATATATATCACCGTTATATCATGGAGCAGAGTGGCGCAGTGGTAGCGTGCTGGGCCCATAACCCAGAGGTCCGAGGATCGAAACCTCGCTCTGCTAAATTTTGCATAATTTATGTTTTGGGCTGATCCATTTCAATTTTTTAGAAGTTGTGACGAAGAAAGTCCAAAATTATAGATTGTAAATTTGAGAAGCATATTTGAGACCACCTCGACATCACTTGCCCTGGTGGCGCAATCTGTTAGCGCGCCGTACTTATAGACAGTACCTTCGCCGTGTTTGACACGGTTTGAGGAATGCGGAGGTTGTGAGTTCGATCCTAACCCGGGGCAGGATTTTTTACACATACATACATGACTTTATTTCAGTCCTTTTGATCAATAGATTGCTCTAACATCGACAAGATGCCCTAAATAGCCTATATTTGAGGTTCTAAGCAAATATGCATGTTGGCAGTATGTTCACTCCACACGCTGTCAAGGCACAAATGCGCTCTTGTTAGTTTTAGTCCACTACAGATTTTCGAAATTAAAGCACAAAACCATGCCAAAACGACAACGAAGAGAACAAAACTCGAAAAAAAATTCTATTTGCATCGGCCGGGATTCGAACCCGGGTCGCCCGCGTGGCAGGCGAGCATTCTACCACTGAACCACCGATGCGACGAGAAACAGCTCCCTCACAAACTGCTTTCTCCAAAAGTTCGCGCGAAATCACAAATATTGCTGCACAGACCAATTTTCGACATTGCTGAACGACATTCGAAATATATGCTCGTTGAATGCGTATATACCACAAGTGTTTTTAAGTGGAAACACATTTTGCACGAACATTTAGAGTAAAATACTCTCATATAATTATGGGACACCCAGGGCCTTTTTCTATTAATGAAAAAAGGACGACAAATATGCTAACAGACTTTATACTCCACGGAGATGGAAATTATTTTGGTTCAAATGAGCCATGCCCTTTTAATACACCGCCAAACGGAATGTGCAACCCCACTAAGTGTTTCGTCAGAAAGTCGTCGAATATATATCACCGTTATATCACGGAGCAGAGTGGCGCAGTGGTAGCGTGCTGGGCCCATAACCCAGAGGTCCGAGGATCGAAACCTCGCTCTGCTAAATTTTGCATAATTTATGTTTTGGGCTGATCCATTTCAATTTTTTAGAAGTTGTGACGAAGAAAGTCCAAAATTATAGATTGTAAATTTGAGAAGCATATTTGAGACCACCTCGACATCACTTGCCCCGGTGGCGCAATCGGTTAGCGCGCCGTACTTATAGACAGTACCTTCGCCGTGTTTGACACGGTTTGAGGAATGCGGAGGTTGTGAGTTCGATCCTCACCCGGGGCAGGATTTTTTACACATACATACATGACTTTATTTCAGGCCTTTTGATCAATAGATTGCTCTAACATCGACAAGATGCCCTAAATAGCCTATATTTGAGGTTCTAAGCAAATATGCATGTTGGCAGTATGTTCACTCCACACGCTGTCAAGGCACAAATGCGCTCTTGTTAGTTTTAGTCCACTACAGATTTTCGAAATCAAAGCACAAAACCATGCCAAAACGACAACGAAGAGAACAAAACTCGAAAAAAAATTCTATTTGCATCGGCCGGGAATCGAACCCGGGTCGCCCGCGTGGCAGGCGAGCATTCTACCACTGAACCACCGATGCGACGAGAAACAGCTCCCTCACAAACTGCTTTCTCCAAATGTTCGCGCGAAATCACAAATATTGCTGCACAGACCAATTTTCGACATTGCTGAACGACATTCGAAATATATGCTCGTTGAATGCGTATATACCACAAGTGTTTTTAAGTGGAAACACATTTTCCACGAACATTTAGAGTAAAATACTCTCATATAATTATGGGACACCCAGGGCCTATTTCTATTAATGAAAAAAGGACGACAAATATGCTAACAGACTTTATACTCCACGGAGATGGAAATTATTTTGGTTCAAATGAGCCATGCCCTTTTAATACACCGCCAAACGGAATGTGCAACCCCATTAAGTGTTTCGTCAGAAAGTCGTCGAATATATATCACCGTTATATCATGGAGCAGAGTGGCGCAGTGGTAGCGTGCTGGGCCCATAACCCAGAGGTCCGAGGATCGAAACCTCGCTCTGCTAAATTTTGCATAATTTATGTTTTGGGCTGATCCATTTCAATTTTTTAGAAGTTGTGACGAAGAAAGTCCAAAATTATAGATTGTAAATTTGAGAAGCATATTTGAGACCACCTCGACATCACTTGCCCTGGTGGCGCAATCGGTTAGCGCGCCGTACTTATAGACAGTACCTTCGCCGTGTTTGACACGGTTTGAGGAATGCGGAGGTTGTGAGTTCGATCCTCACCCGGGGCAGGATTTTTTACACATGCATACATACATGACTTTATTTCAGGCCTTTTGATCAATAGATTGCTCTAACATCGACAAGATGCCCTAAATAGCCTATATTTGAGGTTCTAAGCAAATATGCATGTTGGCAGTATGTTCACTCCACACGCTGTCAAGGCACAAATGCGCTCTTGTTAGTTTTAGTCCACTACAGATTTTCGAAATCAAAGCACAAAACCATGCCAAAACGACAACGAAGAGAACAAAACTCGAAAAAAAATTCTATTTGCATCAGCCGGGAATCGAACCCGGGTCGCCCGCGTGGCAGGCGAGCATTCTACCACTGAACCACCGATGCGACGAGAAACAGCTCCCTCACAAACTGCTTTCTCCAAATGTTCGCGCGAAATCACAAATATTGCTGCACAGACCAATTTTCGACATTGCTGAACGACATTCGAAATATATGCTCGTTGAATGCGTATATACCACAAGTGTTTTTAAGTGGAAACACATTTTCCACGAACATTTAGAGTAAAATACTCTCATATAATTATGGGACACCCAGGGCCTATTTCTATTAATGAAAAAAGGACGACAAATATGCTAACAGACTTTATACTCCACGGAGATGGAAATTATTTTGGTTCAAATGAGCCATGCCCTTTTAATACACCGCCAAACGGAATGTGCAACCCCACTAAGTGTTTCGTCAGAAAGTCGTCGAATATATATCACCGTTATATCACGGAGCAGAGTGGCGCAGTGGTAGCGTGCTGGGCCCATAACCCAGAGGTCCGAGGATCGAAACCTCGCTCTGCTAAATTTTGCATAATTTATGTTTTGGGCTGATCCATTTCAATTTTTTAGAAGTTGTGACGAAGAAAGTCCAAAATTATAGATTGTAAATTTGAGAAGCATATTTGAGACCACCTCGACATCACTTGCCCTGGTGGCGCAATCGGTTAGCGCGCCGTACTTATAGACAGTACCTTCGCCGTGTTTGACACGGTTTGAGGAATGCGGAGCTTGTGAGTTCGATCCTCACCCGGGGCAGGATTTTTTACACATACATACATGACTTTATTTCAGGCCTTTTGATCAATAGATTGCTCTAACATCGACAAGATGCCCTAAATAGCCTATATTTGAGGTTCTAAGCAAATATGCATGTTGGCAGTATGTTCACTCCACACGCTGTCAAGGCACAAATGCGCTCTTGTTAGTTTTAGTCCACTACAGATTTTCGAAATCAAAGCACAAAACCATGCCAAAACGACAACGAAGAGAACAAAACTCGAAAAAAAATTCTATTTGCATCGGCCGGGAATCGAACCCGGGTCGCCCGCGTGGCAGGCGAGCATTCTACCACTGAACCACCGATGCGACGAGAAACAGCTCCCTCACAAACTGCTTTCTCCAAAAGTTCGCGCGAAATCACAAATATTGCTGCACAGACCAATTTTCGACATTGCTGAACGACATTCGAAATATATGCTCGTTGAATGCGTATATACCACAAGTGTTTTTAAGTGGAAACACATTTTGCACGAACATTTAGAGTAAAATACTCTCATATAATTATGGGACACCCAGGGCCTATTTCTATTAATGAAAAAAGGACGACAAATATGCTAACAGACTTTATACTCCACGGAGATGGAAATTATTTTGGTTCAAATGAGCCATGCCCTTTTAATACACCGCCAAACGGAATGTGCAACCCCACTAAGTGTTTCGTCAGAAAGTCGTCGAATATATATCACCGTTATATCACGGAGCAGAGTGGCGCAGTGGTAGCGTGCTGGGCCCATAACCCAGAGGTCCGAGGATCGAAACCTCGCTCTGCTAAATTTTGCATAATTTATGTTTTGGGCTGATCCATTTCAATTTTTTAGAAGTTGTGACGAAGAAAGTCCAAAATTATAGATTGTAAATTTGAGAAGCATATTTGAGACCACCTCGACATCACTTGCCCTGGTGGCGCAATCGGTTAGCGCGCCGTACTTATAGACAGTACCTTCGCCGTGTTTGACACGGTTTGAGGAATGCGGAGGTTGTGAGTTCGATCCTCACCCGGGGCAGGATTTTTTACACATACATACATGACTTTATTTCAGGCCTTTTGATCAATAGATTGCTCTAACATCGACAAGATGCCCTAAATAGCCTATATTTGAGGTTCTAAGCAAATATGCATGTTGGCAGTATGTTCACTCCACACGCTGTCAAGGCACAAATGCGCTCTTGTTAGTTTTAGTCCACTACAGATTTTCGAAATCAAAGCACAAAACCATGCCAAAACGACAACGAAGAGAACAAAACTCGAAAAAAAATTCTATTTGCATCGGCCGGGAATCGAACCCGGGTCGCCCGCGTGGCAGGCGAGCATTCTACCACTGAACCACCGATGCGACGAGAAACAGCTCCCTCACAAACTGCTTTCTCCAAATGTTCGCGCGAAATCACAAATATTGCTGCACAGACCAATTTTCGACATTGCTGAACGACATTCGAAATATATGCTCGTTGAATGCGTATATACCACAAGTGTTTTTAAGTGGAAACACATTTTCCACGAACATTTAGAGTAAAATACTCTCATATAATTATGGGACACCCAGGGCCTATTTCTATTAATGAAAAAAGGACGACAAATATGCTAACAGACTTTATACTCCACGGAGATGGAAATTATTTTGGTTCAAATGAGCCATGCCCTTTTAATACACCGCCAAACGGAATGTGCAACCCCACTAAGTGTTTCGTCAGAAAGTCGTCGAATATATATCACCGTTATATCACGGAGCAGAGTGGCGCAGTGGTAGCGTGCTGGGCCCATAACCCAGAGGTCCGAGGATCGAAACCTCGCTCTGCTAAATTTTGCATAATTTATGTTTTGGGCTGATCCATTTCAATTTTTTAGAAGTTGTGACGAAGAAAGTCCAAAATTATAGATTGTAAATTTGAGAAGCATATTTGAGACCACCTCGACATCACTTGCCCTGCACACTAAATACACGAGGGTCAATGTTGGAAGGTTGAGAATTCCGGAGGTTCAATTGGTCTCTCACGGGGAACAAATTGCCTATCCTGGGGTGCACACTAAACATTGGGGTTTACGATTCGAGGGGTAAGCTAATTGGAGACTTGATTCCATAGTTTTCCGTGGCAACGAGGGGTCGTTTTCAATCTCACTGAGACTCATTTGAACTCTCCCGGGAGATATTACTTAATTGGAGGAACGAGATGTGGAAATTGGGGGGTTCCGCAATTTCCGTGCTAATCTCATTGGTGCACGTGATATATTTGGAGACTCGCTTTCAGATTCACATTTTATAGATCATGGCGGACGATTTTGTCTCCGGAAAATTGGCTGAATGGGGCCTCTCCGCCCTCTCGGCGGACCTGCAACAACGATTTAGTGGTAAGTATTTTTTGTATCCATGTAGGTAACACAGATAACGAAACTTGAACTGTGTTTGTTATTGCATGATGGCCATGCAAATGTTTCAAAAATCAAATTGAGAGCATGTGTGTAGTTAACAGTCTAAAAATAGAATGTGTCGATCGAACACATTTGTGATCGAGGTGAGACGACTTAAAATAACTCGGAATTAGGAAAATGTTGCATTCCACAATGACAATGTCATGTTGCAATATTGCCTTGACACATTTCTGGGACTGCACCATATTCATAATTCATATAAAATTCAAGACAATAAACTATAAATTATCTTCACAATCAAATCGTTTCGTTTTTTCCTCGTTTTGCATCTGTCGCCGTGGAAACGCAATACTTCACTTTTCACCACAACAAAAAAACCCCGCAAATTTCTACTATATACACGATAAGAAGAAGAATAGACTATATATATATCGATAATGTATTGGAACATGTATCAATAACACTTTATAGCAGGCAGCTAATTTTGGCTTGACATTTTCTTGTTCAGGTGATTTAGATCTAACTGATTAATATTATTAGTATATTACCACTTTATAGGGCGTTCTCTAGTCTAGGCCATTGATAATGTTTTTCGGGGCGTTCCAAATAGCGTATTGTTACCAAAACAGCGGGCTGCGGGCCGATAATGAGAAGCCTAGTTCAATATCGGCCCGCCGCCCGGAAACTATAGATCTCGTTTATTATCGTGAGAGTTACGTCCCTTCAACTTCCGATTATCATGGCGTGTTTATTTCAAGAAAATAATGGGAAGATGTATCCGATTTCCTCGACACAAAAGTGGTTTTATGATTGGAATTCACGCCATATACGATTGAATTATTGTATCAAGCGTAAGTATGCATTGATACTTTTAGCTGTCAATTAACCTCTCATTGGTTGTTACGCGTCTCCAATGCTGGGTTTTCACCTGTCCTATTTTCGAGACTCCGTCAGTCCGTGTCAGCTGACAAGTCAAATGATATCAAACTTAAATGTTCTTGAAAATATTTCTCTCTTAATCTACTTCATTATTCCACTAAATCCTCAAATGGGTCAAATGTCCAAAACTGTGGTAATAATAGTAATAACATGATTTCATCGGGCATTATGGTTTATTAACGGCCCTCTGGAATGATTAACAGCCCTCGGGCCTATTATCGTCCCTCGACTTCGTCTCGGGCCGCTAATAGGCACTTGGGCTGTTAATCATTCCAGCCGGGCCATTAATAAACCATAACGCCCTCAAAAATCATGTTATTGTAACATTGTTATATTATTTTGTCATGACGTACACTGTACAGTACAGGTCGGGCACACATCCAAAACGGTCTAGTACGTAGCTCGTTTTGTCTACTGTCGCCCGATTGAGCTACGTTTTTAATGTGATTTACACACCTTTTTGCGGATAGTCAGCTCAAGCAGTGAATGGAACTCGCCCCATTAATCTCTTGCTCGAGATGTTCCCTTTTGACCTATTTTAACTCACCAACCAAACAACGTTTTAGCAGCAACCTATTGATCATACTTCCGGGAATAGTTCCATCTTCGGTGATGAATATTGTATTTAATGTACATTTCAAGGTATTCCTCATTGCACAAGAGTGTTATTAAAACCATTATGACCAACATCGACCGCTGTAGAAAATTTTCACACAAAATTAGCGTCGCCGTGTCGACAAAAGGCATTGCAGTTGAGAGTGGCAGAGAATATGGTAGCCTATTTTCGATGCGCAAATTAGCGATTATAGTTTATATCGAAAAACAGTTGGTTTGAGGGTATAATATATAACTGAATACAGTTTGGTTAGCTGAATTCAGCTATTGTAGCTGTATTCTCACATTTGCCAGAGTACCTGCTTATTGCTTGTAGAAAATTTAGCAAACAATCTTTACATGTACATATCGAAAGGCCAGACATCTTCGGGTTTCCGATTCCGAATTTTTTTTGTATTTGTGACTTACTGCATCATTATGCGCATAAAAGCTAGGCATTAATTGTCACTTGTTTTTCTTCTTCCATTCCAAAATATGAAAGACCTGATATTGCACTGTCAATTGAATGTAGCAGAATGTCCATAAAAGCAATATTTGGTATTAAATAAAACGTGATTGTTTTGGGCTGACTTTTGTAGTACATGTCCATCCGCGCGCTATAAGCTATAGGGCTCTGCGAATATTCGAGATTCGATTCAATGTGGATATCGGGCACCCGAATCGGTCTGCTGATTCGGATATTTTCGAATCGATGTTACTTTGGTGTAGTGTCGTTTTTTTGCATCTAGAAATACATGTTCAGAATACACGTGCATTATGCAAATTATGTGCTTCGGTTGCAACCCGTGACGGTGATCAATCGCCGCATGTATTTGTAATCTGTATCGACACTGTATAAATTGTCTACACAGTGCTTGAACGCTAGATGCGGAATTTAACTCAATTGATTTCGGTTGTAATTTATGTGTGCTTTCTAGGACCCCCTCCATGAAGACAAACTATATTATCATGTTGGTGTGTGATCTATTGTGGGTTGAAAAGTTTAACAGATAACCATCATTGCAATTACATGTATATAGCCGAACGGTGTACCCATGTCCAAGTGTGTCAAATGACTCAAATCTGTATTATCTTTAATGTAGACAAGTGACTTCCATTTCATGGGGTTTGTGATACATTTATTGAACTCTCTTTATGTGTCTTACTGTCACTTTTTGGTGTCACGTTCGCCGGACACAGCTAGATAGAAATTCAATGCAGAATGACTTGCCTATGTCATGATTATCCTAAATAAAAAACACAAGATCCCTACTAGTACGGATGTTTATGGAGATTAACATTGTTACACAGTATCTACTATCTAGTGACTTTTGCAGTTTTTTTCATGATACAAGAAAATAAACACATAAATAACCAATGTCAATGACTAGATGATTCGATTCGATTCGATGTCGATATTGGGAAGAAGATTCGATATCGAGATTTGATTCGATGCAAATTCCTCGATTCGCAGATCCCTACCCCAAGCACACCTACCCTGGGTTTAGCATTTCTTATACGTTTTGCGAAGGTTGTGTTTTTGTGGTGTAAATCTATAGACTTGACCGTTATTTCATAAAAGTAATAATTTACGAAAATAATATAATATAACGTACATTACTTTGCTATGATGTAATTAAGCGAGCTGTTAACTAGGTTACGGGTCGGTACTTACTGTGGTGATACCACCATAATACCACTGTTATCATCTTGCATCGCAGGTCACCGTGCTATTGGTGCTCGTTACAGCCATACACTGCGTTATTTTTTTCGTGACCACGTTCAATTTACTACAAACTGCCCTCCACCGTGTAGTGAAAACATGCGTGAAACAAACTACATGTAGGTGGCCTGCAGGAATCCAATTTGTGATCTCGGGAAGTTAAAAAAATACATTATTGTAACTACAGAACACAATCCTACTCAAGATATTAAAATTTTCGTATTGCGATAATCGGCAACCGAAAAAGTTATATTGATCTTCTGTGCTAAGTTTTGTCGTGTTTTTTATTATATTCAGCTGATATACAATTAAATTGTTATCTGGATAAACCTGTCAAGGAGTGTATGCAGTCTGTAAGTTATAACTAGACCAAGGTTTCCTTAGTTAATTCTCAGTCGAGAGATACAGCGGTACTTAAATTAATTTTTGAGATGGACAGAATTCCCAGCTTGTGACAGCTAGCCTAGCTCATTAATATTCAAGCCTAATGGAGTTGTTAGTGAGGTAATAACGCTTAAGAGTAATTAGCTATTAAATATGAATTTGGCCTCCCATAGAAAACACTGTCTGATCTACACTCAATAGTAAATATTTACATCTCGATTCGGGACGCAACAATCTTCGATAAGCTAATGCAGATGATTTTGCCATTAATATACGCATTGCATTTAATAAATATATAAGACTGTCGGTGTGTTGTAAATTTGGATTAATATTCATAAAAATAACTAGTTTGAGCAAGATTATTCTCCATTTCTTTTGATCACCCAACAAAATGTTTCATATCACTTTAATACTGGCGCCATCAGTTTGTTCCAGACAGACATCCCATATAAACTAAACTTTCGGTTAATTACACACATAATATTATAAAAGACTATTATGTACTTGTTCGTCGTGTAAAACTAACTTTATAGATCATGCCACAAATCTATACTCTGGCTAACGCCTATAAAATTCATATATTCCATGCACCTGTCCATAATCTTGGAACTTTTTGAAGTTTTGACGGGAACCTTAAAGTAAAGTCGAAAATATAACTTGAGGAGAAATTGCATAAATTATTGTAAGCAAAGCAAAATCGCTCACAAAATCACTTACATCATCAAATTTCGGGTTGGGTCCTTCAGTCAAGTAATAATGAAGAACTATTTTTCCTGTGTTATTTTTAGTCGAGTTTTTGAAGTTTTTCAAAAACTCGACTTATGGTTTGACGAGGGACGGTTGGCTGGCGGGCGGCGGCAGGCGGACCTAAAGAATGCCTTATAACTTTGACATTTGTGAACGGATTCAAAATATTTTTGGTATGGCAGTTGCTCCCAATGACTATTTACTGCCTGTAAAAATGGGTCACGTCCGAACTTTTTTACAAGAGTTATCCATCTTAGATGGTTTTTAGTTAAGTTTTTCACCGATAGCGCGATAACTCACGCAAATATTAACCGATTTCAACAATATTTGGTATATGAGACTCTTGCAACAATATCTCGGACGAGTTCGAAAACCAGGTTTGTCCGAATTATTTTCGCGGAGTTATGGGCCTTAGTTTGTCTATTTTTAGCAATTTTATCACCGATAGCGCGATAACTCGATGAAATATTAACCGATTTCAACCATATTTGGTATATGAGTCTCCTGCAACAATATCTCGGACGAGTTCGAAAACCAGGTTTGTCCAAATTTTTATTCGCGGAGTTATGGGTCTTAGTTTGTCTATTTTTAGCAATGTTATCACCATTAGCGCGATAACTCAATGAAATATTAACCGATTTAAACAATATTTGGTATATGAGTCTCTTGCAACAATATCTCGGACGAGTTCGAAAACTTGGTTTGTCCGAAATTTTTTCGCGGAGTTATGGGTCTTAGTTTGTCTATTTTTAGCAATGTTATCACCGTTAGCGCGATAACTCAATGAAATATTAACCGATTTAAACAATATTTGGTATATGAGTCTCTTGCAACAATATCTCGGACGAGTTCAAAAACCTGGTTTGTCCGAATTTTTTTTCGTGAGTTATGAGTCTTAGTTTACAAGTCTATTTTAATAACAATTTTATCACTGTTAGTGCGATAACTCAATGAAATATTAACAGATTCAATTGATATTTGGTATATAGGTCTATTGCAATAATATACCACCGTCCGACTTTTTTCCCCGAAGTTGTGCACCTTATTGGCAGAAGTTTGGTTGGACGGGTGTGACTAATTACCGCCCGGGACCGCCCGGGTGGCCACACAAGCCTGTGGACACAATATCTCGACGTTATAACGTAGCCACATGCCACCTGGGGGCAACATAGGAAAATTTACTCGCTCGCTCGTCTCCGGCCGGTCATATTAACCCCACAAATGCTGATATTGGCTAAAAGAGTGATTACTGGTGTCTTCGTGTGTTTTCAGACAGATTATTTTGGTGATTCTCGGTAGTGCAATACACATAAGTGTTAATTCCATATATTAACTCGTTGAGGCGTCCACGGCCGATGTTATTAACCCCTCAAATTCCAGTAAAACTGGTAAAATAGTCTATAAACAAAAAAAACCTTGGGACTGCCCGGGACACTATATCTCGAACAATAGCGACATACCCCACGAGGTCAACCTAGAAAATGTTACTCGCTCGCTCGACTTCGGCCGGTGTTATTAACCCCTCAAAATCCGATAAAATGGTATATAATCAAAAAGAACATTGGGACCGCCGGGCGGCCCCCTGGGCACGTGGACACTATATATCGACGTTATAACGTAGCGACATACCCCACAAGGTCAACCTAGAAAATGTTACTCGCTCGATTCCGGCCGATGTTATTAACCCCTCAACATCCGATAAAATGGTATATAAACAAAATGAACACTGGGACCGCCCGGGCGGCCCCACGGGCCCGAGGACACTATATCTCGACGTTATAACATAGCGACATACCCCACGAGGTTAACCTAGAAAATGTTACTCGCTCGCTCGACTTCGGACGGTGTTATTAACCCCTCAAAATCCTATAAAATGGTATATATAAAACAAAAAGAACATTGGGACCGACCGGGAGGCCCCATGGGCCCGTGGACACTATATCTCGACGTTATAACGTAGCGACATACCCCACGTGGTCAACATAGAAAATGGTACTCGCTCGCTCGACTCCGGCCGGTGTTATTAACCCCTCAAAATCCGATAAAATGGTATATAAACAAAAAGAACATTGGGACCACCCGGGCGGCCCCCTGGGCCCGTGGACACTATATCTCGACGTTATAACGTAGCGACATTCTCCACGAGGTCAAGTCAACCTAGAAAATGTTACTCGCTCACTCGACTCCGGCCGGTATTATTAACCCCATAAAAATCCGATATTAGCTAAGAGGGCACGGAGAGCTCGGTGTCTTCTTTTGATTTCGGACAGCATATTTTGATGATGCATGGTAGTGCAATACCACCTGATAGTGACTTCCAGATATTGACTCGCTGACGCGTCAACACAAAATACCATATCACCATAAATATTCGGCCCTACATGATCGTAAATATCGCAATTTTCTTGAATGTTTTCAATAAAAATTAATAACGTTACACCTACATGTATAATTTTTATATTTTGACAGGAGCGGGTGTAATTGTGTTGAAATCGACAGCAACTGCTTGTCTGAAGAGAGCCGCGGCAGATGTTTGAATGTGTTGATATCAATTAGCAGTAAAACGGTATCACAATTGTTATATTGTATACATTAACCCGTTCACAATAATCAGAAGACATATCGGCGGATTTAAAACGAAACTGTGTTTTCATAACACTTGGGGAAGACGAACAGGTAATCTCGTGACAACAGTGGAGATTTGCGATGAGGTTTCCGTGTTTTTATTGCAATCGAAAATGGTCGTAATCCCAAAATCTTCTTGGTGCTAGACAATAACGATCAATATGACGAAGAGAGTATTTGTGATACTGGAAACCCGTGTACTTAATTTGCTTACCGACCAATCACACGATATTTCGTTATGGGGTAGATTATATATAATCGTGTGTGAATTAAAAATAAAATTTAATTCTAAATATCTTAAAATCATGCGACCACGTATTCGGTTCACGCTTCCATCCATGGTGCTGTATCCGTCTGCTCTACTGAAGCTGAAGACGAGTCAATATATTTCATATGGAAAATACGGCGTCGATATTTCAGACCGCCGGAAATTCCAAGGGATACAAGAGCGCGCCTTGGTGGATAAACTGAAATCTGAAAATTTGATGCGATTCTATAATGTAAATCATGCCGAAAAGAAAACGATCAGTGGAAATAAAATACGAACGTATAGATTATTCAAGTCAAAGTATGAAATTGAACCATACATTGTCAATGCGCGATCTGCCAAAGCGAGAATTCTATTCACAAGATTGAGAATCAGTAATCATCGACTGGAAATCGAAAAAGGGAGACACAAACAGCCCCCAAAACCAGTGAGAGAAAGATTGTGTTCTGCGTGTAATTCAAAACAAATTGAGTCAGAATATCATTTCATGTCGGGCCTATGAAAGTATTCGCGAAGCTTATGAAAAGGACATAATTGCAACGTGCCCTCATTTCTTAGAAATGACAAATTATGAGAAGTTCAGATTTATTATGCAGAATGAACAAACCGTTAACGTTATATGCGACATGATCCGGTCTTTCTTCACCATTCGAGACAATATACATAATGTCTAATAAAAGCAAGTATACCCTGAGTATACCTGAGATTTTATGACAGTAAATTCACGAGCGTATATGCATATCGTATGTGATTACTCATGTTAAATTATTCCATATGTTGATATATGTATTTATTATATGTGCAACTGCCCATTGGGTGTATTTTGCATTAAAATCTTATCTTATCTTATGGGGGGGGATGACCATATTACATATTATATATTTTCTTTATTAGCTCCACATATGGAGAGTATGATGACCTCCATCACCGGGAATAATGTTTTCAGTCCTTGCCCAAAAGGTCGTGGGTTGGGTTGCAATATGGGGAGGTACTTTGACCAGGAAAATCCTATTATACATGTCCAGTTGACATCAGAGGTCTTAAAAGGGCACTAATTATTAATAAAATAAAATCATTAATTATATAACAAAAATTGTTGAAATCTGATCGGTGAAAATTGAAACATGTTGGTGAAATTGGCCCATGGCGTGTCAAGAGAAAAGGGCACTAAGTATTGGTAAAATAAAATACTTAATTTTATAACCAAAATTGTTGCAATCTGATCGGTGAGAATTGAAACATGTGGGTAAAATTAGCCCACAGCGTGTCAAGAGTTATAGATGCTGTTGACTTCAGACAACTTAAATGGGCAAATACGAGCAATTGTTGGCTGATTTTATAATAAACGCTCTTTATTTGTCATAATATGATAATATTCCAGGCATGTATAAATTGGTGCGTTAGATTAGACTAGTCGATCCTTAAATAGTGACTTTTCAATTTCTATAAGTGGAGATAGAGCTGTGAACAAATATATGTGATCTGATTTGGTTGGGGGGGGGATAACGTTTCTAGGTTGACCTCGTGGGGTATGGCCTACGTTATTATGTCGAGATATAGTGTCCATGGGGCCTCCCGGGCGGTCCCAGTGTTCTTTTTGTTTATATACCATTTTATCGGATTTTGAGGGGTTAATGACACCGGCCGGAGTCGAGCGAGCGAGTACCATTTTCTAGGTTGACTTCGTGGGGTATGGCGCTACGATATAACGTCGAGATATAGTGTCCACGGGCCCATGGGGCCTCCCGGGCGGTCCCAGTGTTCTTTTTGTTTATATACCATTTTATCGGATTTTGAGGGGTTAATAACACCGACCGGAGTCGAGCAAGCGAGTAACATTTTCTAGGTTGACCTCGTGGGGTATGTCGCTATGTTATAACGTCGATATATAGTGTCCACGGGCCCATGGGGCCACCCGGGCGTTCCCGGGCGGTCCCAGCACCACTTGTCCTTTTTGTTTATATACCATTTTATCAGATTTTGAGGGGTTAATAGCACCGGCCGGAGTCGAGCGAGCGAGTACCATTTTCTATGTTGACCTCGTGGGGTATGTCGCTACGTTATAACGTCGCGATATAGTGTCCACGTGCCCATGGGGCGGTCCCGGTCGGTCTCAGTGTTCTTTTTGTTTATATACCATTTTATCGGATTTTGAGGGGTTGATAACACCGGCCGGAGTCGAGCGAGCGAGTAACATTTTCTAGGTTGACCTCGTGGGGTATGTCGCTATGTTATAACGTCGAGGTATAGAGTCCACGGGCCCATGGGGCCGCCCGGGCGGTCCCAATGTTCTTTTTGTTTATACACTATTTTACCGGAGATTGAGGGGTTAATAACATCGGTCGTGGACGCGTCAACGAGTCAATATATGGAATTAACACTCAGGTGTATTGCACTACCGAGAATCACCAAAATAATCTGTCTGAAAACACACGAAGACATCGGTAATCACACAGGCTCTTTTAGCCAATATCGACATTTGTGGGGTTAATATGACCGGCCGGAGACGAGTAAATTTTTCTATGTTGCCCTCAGGTGGCATGACGCTACGTTATAACGTCGAGATATTGTGTCCACGGGCACGTGGGGTCACCCGGGCGGTAATTAGTCACACCGGGTTGGACTGCCAAAAGCATCTTATATGCGTACCCCTTGTTTGGACTTTGTAATGCTCCCTGTCAAAACGATGTGCATTGTCAATTTGGTTTATAAATTTGTAAAAATAACTACCGGTACTTTGATCAAGATTTTATTCCATTTCTATGTGATCACCCCACTGGTGTGTTCTACATAACTTTAATATAATAAACCAGAAATAATTAAATTTTAACGTGTGTCTAGTATTTTATTTAGTCATCAAAAGTAAACAAAACAACATAAGTATATTTTAACCTAATTCCGAGCATGTTGAATGTAACCAAATTAATGTTTAAACCAAGTACAGGATGCAAACATTTATACACTTATATGCCATATACGGAATAAAATAAAGACAAACAGTGAAGATTGGGGTGTTTATTTATTTTTTTATACTGAATTGTATCATCCTATCGTGTTGGATTTAGTTTGCGTCGGCATTTTGTCCCAGTTGTTTACCTCAAAATTTGGCTAAAAATGTGCTCCTCATTGACTTACCGGTCTATAAGTCACAGGTGGATTTTAATAGGGGAAATTGGGTTAGAAAGATGTGACTTATCCACCGAAATTTACGGTATATTGATGCGATGTTTGACATATATATGAGCTACAAATATTTGTCACATGTGATGAGAAAATAAATTTATCCATTTGCTTTTGGTAAACTTTTGTTTCAGGATGATTTTCGTAGTGTATCAAGTTTAAGTGAAGTCAGTGATGTCAGTGACATGGGTGAAGCAATTGATGTACAAATAATCGCAGTGAGTATACATTGCTTGCCTTGTATCAATTGAAACTGAATTGTGTGTGACATACTGATGCATATGATTCCTCTAATAGGGAATGGAAAATCTAAAAGACTAAAAGAGTTAAATTCAGGTTTGTGCTGTTTTTACTTCAACTTGAGAAAGTCAAGTTTGAGCTGTTCCCATGGTTTGTGCTCATTAGTGATTACCGGTGGTTTATGGTGCACATTATTAACGTAAAAATTACACCAGCCGAGTTGTTTAACCAACACCCAGCCAATAGGCCATATTATGGAATACTTCCACTGTTATTGATAATAGGCACGATTAATCGATTATAATTGATTATTGACGACCGATTTTTGATTATCGTAGACTGCTGCTTGCTAAGACCAACAAATATGTCTTAATAATTGACTCATTGAGGCCTATCAAGATCTACAAAATAAAAGATAAAAGAAACAAATGTCATATGAAAGCCGCTTTTTTCAGGACTACAATAGGGTAATACAGATTTATTATTTAATTTCAGGCAGCAATTGACTGAGGATGCTATCTGAGGTGCCAAACCGAAAACACAAGCTGTGAGTAGCTGCATTGACTATCTACTAGTACTGTGTAAGCCCAGGGCGAGGGTGATTGTTTTGACACAAAATCTTGGGACTAGTGGGCTTACATTAGAGGACCCCTGGGCACCTTCGCAAAGATACGTTCATTTATCAAAACTGCATGGTCGGGATTGATTCTGTTTAAACATGGTTTTGTAGCTTGGTAAGTTGACTATACATGTGCTACATATAGACACAATAAATAGGCCCATCGACCTCCAGATAAGAAGGCACACACATGTTCCACACATAGCACATTGCGATCATATGTGTATGGATGTGTCGGGTTAACATAGAATCGTTACAATATTATCTGATGACTCTTTAAAAAGCCATAATTGTATAGTTTGTAGCTATACGATATATGCGTATTCGATAAGATGATTCATTGTCATTTCATTGTCGCGTAACAGTCTACTCGAGTGGTAACGAGTCATAAAGTCTGTAAAATAAACATGATTATAAAAAATCATCCTATCGTCCTGCATGTGTGGTCTATATCGATTTACAAACTCCAAGCATGTTAATACTAAACGAATATCCGGTTAGCTGCATGCATACGAACGATAGTATTCACTGTGTGTGATCAAGGCATCGCAAATCTGAATGCTTGATGGATGTTCAATTAATTTCAATTGAATTACATTCATAATAGATATGCACACAATATTTCGCCTATGTTATGGATTCATATTTCAGATGACATTCACAGTCCAATTGATCAGCCTCAGATACACATAAAAACACTTTAAAACTCATCAGAACTCCTTAAGTGATACAAATTTTACTGCACAGAAGCTCAGCGTTTGGTGACATCTTCATCTGCGATGTTAACATCTTTCTGGACCGACAGTGGTCCCTTCATATTGCGCGGATTTTGAGAACGAAACTGATTTTTTAAATTCTGTTCTAATCCTATGCTTCATTGACAGATACAACTATATACCTGCATTTGTTTTGGAAGCGTGGAAGTCCAGGAACTATACTAGTGGGTGGATGTTCTCGAAAATTTGAGTGAGCAAAAACACTATTGAAAAAAGTTTCGCCAAAAGATATATTAAATGGTTTGATCTGGGAAAACTGATTTGGAAAACTGGTGGATAAAGACTCCTGCTTTGTGTGGACAGACAATGTTCATTGTCTGTTTTATGATCAGAAACAAACATATCCCCATATCATATATACACAGAACGACACGATGTGTAAATGGGTTTGTCGATACGGTACGAGTATCCGTGCTGTCGCGGAAGGATAGAATCGAGGCGCAAGCGCCTCTCATGCTATCCTTCCGCGACAGCACGAGTGCCGTATCAACAAACCCATTTACACATCGTGTCGTTCTGTGTTTATTACTAGCTTTGCGTCCTAGAATTCGTGCATTAAAAATACAGGATTAGAAGGCTTATTTAGGTTCATACAAGGCGTGTTTGTCATGTGTGATGATTCTTTTATTTAAATATTTCCAGTTTCATGGTTGATGCGAATGTCGTGTACGTCATTTTACGTCAAAGAGATGTGTATGGAACGTATGTTCCATACGGATTTGAAATATGGAACAGCAATAACACTGTACTTCTAGGAACAAGCGTGTAATAAACTTGAAAATGAGTTTCCCATTTTCTCGGCTTTGGTGATACCCTCAGCTTTGTTGATACCACGTATACAGGGGTGATACTGACATTCACTTGTCATGAAGTGAGCATAATATTGATATAGGTATGGCCACTCAGCCAAGTGATAACAATGCACAGGTGTGTCTCCCTTTGACAACGTGTCAGGCATTTAATTAAGGTGGTGATGCTGGTACTATTATGTTGTTGATTCTCTGTCATGTCTGGGCATTCCAATGCTTCCTCATAAATATTTATTTATTATCAACTCGGAATGATATGTTTCTTGAAGGGCTCATTTATTGTGCCGTCTTTGATATTTTTCCAACATCATTTTGAACTCTGTCACAACCGAGACTAGGAGTTTGCAAATAACACAAAATTATTCAAATGTCAACGTAAATAAATGTAAATTAAAAGATACTACAAAATAGGCTAATGCAACTCAGCACTGACATTATGCGAAACTTGATTTATTACACGATCCTACCATTATTCCATTCAATAAACCCATTCTATAAATTGTGATATTAAACGTTCGTTTAATAACAGGAAATAGTGCCAGGTGACCTTTGACTTCCGGTTTACCGTCTTTTAACATTCTGTACGCTACGTCTCAAAAATACTATGACTTCAAATATTTTTCCAACAAACTATCATGACTGAAGAATTTGAAAAGTTATGTTATTAAATATACGCCATTAAAAGCGCCAAATAGTCTTTATTTATCTGGGACTATTTCTTTACGCGGGCAAACAACGAATAGTTACGTGAAACGTCATCGCATGCCTTATAGAAGCCGATGTTAGTTTCTCGTTCCATTTGTTGATTTAAGTATGTTTTGTCGATGTTTTGGATCATGTAATAAATAGAATCTACAACTCGTCCCCAGTTTATAGCGGAATTTACAAAACGAGTCCAGTAAATTAGGTCTGGACCTCGCCAAAGGCTCGGTCCAGACCTAATTTACTGGACTCGTTTTGTAAATTCCGCTATAAACTGGGGACTCGTTGTAGATCCTCTATTTACTGAAAATGATCGATCAATAAATTGCTCTAGTTGTCAAATTTGAAACTTTCCACATTGCAAATGGTAATTATATGCCTATTTTAGCCGCATTACATATTTTCTTGAAAACCTACAACACTATTTCAGATCCCCACCCATTGGAAACTTTTTTTTCGTTCATCTTTTCGTTTTATTTTCATTAAATTGTTTAAATTTTGTTATTCAATTTATTTTCAAGTTATGAAACATGGATATATGGTTTGATTATATGTAAAGATTATCTATTATATATTTTGGAAGATCTGTCTGTGTGTGTGTCGACCCGATTTCGATGAAACTTGGTGTGTGGGGGTATTTTCTGCGGGGAAGTGACATAGGCCTATTAATTTGCCTGTGCAATGTGACCTTGAAATGGGTCATTTCAAGGTCAAACACCCGAATATCACGGGATTTCGATGAAACTTGGTATGTCGGGGTACTTTCGGCCGTGGAGTGGTATGGGCCTATTAATTTGCCAGTGCGACGTGACCTTGAAATTGGGTCATTTCAAGGTCAAATCGCGAATTTTGACGGGATTTCCACGAAATTTGATACATGGGGTTACGTTTGTCCACTGAGTTTTGGATGGGTCAAATCGTGATCCCGACCTGACCTTGACCTTCAAAATCATCAATTCAAGGTCAAATCGGGTAAAACCGGATTTATTTTGACGGGTACTTTTGTCGGGTTCTTTTGTCCGGGCAGTGTTTTGGGCGGGTCAAATCGTGACCCCACCTGACCTTGACCTTCAAAATGGACAATTCAATGTCAAATCGCGCAATTCGCCAAAAAGCAGAGGGGAAACAGCCCGGACGAAGTCGGGTCGATCCACCTGCTAGTTGTATATATAAAGAAGAAAACAATAATTTGGTAGTAAACTACATGTATATACATCAACATGAACATTTATTTCCTTTTTAGGCTGACTTCGGCTTAAGGAATGAAGAATTGGAGTTTGCTCCTAATGTGCCAGATATGGCTTGCAGCTGTTAACTGTTAACCTAAGGTATATTCAATTCTGCAACCGATATATCGGAAAAGACATTCTTAATAGCTAAAATTAATTCCAATTAAATAAAGCATTCTTGTTTATATTAATAACATCCATTGACTGTATTAAACACATGATATTATACCAAATCCAAATTTAGCAATAGTGTCAGTGTCATTGACACTTTCATTTGGCTTAGAAATCATAATATTCATGTTGTATAAATGCTAAATGGAGCAATCTTCAAAAGAATCTTTTGATATTTGGTTCACCTTTTAAATAAAAACATACAGGTCATCATTAAGTTGGAGTCAAATATTTATATAATTGTGTTCAGTTCGTCCCAAAATGATGTCCATGAGTTTGATTGAACAATTATCCAGATTTTATTTTTTTATTACCGGTATTTGAGTTCACAAGGTGAATATTTGAAATGAGTTTGCAAACTAGGCTTGGATTGACATTTTCACTGGTTACGACCTTTTAATTTACATTTTTTGGCATTGAGCACCTTTGAAAAGTTGTCCGGGTGTTATTTTGAAAAATTATTTACAGATTTTTGATATTTGTCACAAGAGGAATATCTTAAATGAGCTTACAAACTAGGTCTGGCCAGACATTTTTGCCATAGTTATGGTCCTTTGAGTCATTTTTTGGTGTATAGTATCCAAAATATTTTTGGTATGGCAGTTGCTCCCAATGACTATTTACTGCCTGTAAAAATGGGTCACGTCCGAACTTTTTTACAAGAGTTATCCATCTTAGATGGTTTTTAGTTAAGTTTTTCACCGATAGCGCGATAACTCACGCAAATATTAACCGATTTCAACAATATTTGGTATATGAGACTCTTGCAACAATATCTCGGACGAGTTCGAAAACCAGGTTTGTCCGAATTATTTTCGCGGAGTTATGGGCCTTAGTTTGTCTATTTTTAGCAATTTTATCACCGATAGCGCGATAACTCGATGAAATATTAACCGATTTCAACCATATTTGGTATATGAGTCTCCTGCAACAATATCTCGGACGAGTTCGAAAACCAGGTTTGTCCAAATTTTTATTCGCGGAGTTATGGGTCTTAGTTTGTCTATTTTTAGCAATGTTATCACCATTAGCGCGATAACTCAATGAAATATTAACCGATTTAAACAATATTTGGTATATGAGTCTCTTGCAACAATATCTCGGACGAGTTCGAAAACTTGGTTTGTCCGAAATTTTTTCGCGGAGTTATGGGTCTTAGTTTGTCTATTTTTAGCAATGTTATCACCGTTAGCGCGATAACTCAATGAAATATTAACCGATTTAAACAATATTTGGTATATGAGTCTCTTGCAACAATATCTCGGACGAGTTCAAAAACCTGGTTTGTCCGAATTTTTTTTCGTGAGTTATGAGTCTTAGTTTACAAGTCTATTTTAATAACAATTTTATCACTGTTAGTGCGATAACTCAATGAAATATTAACAGATTCAATTGATATTTGGTATATAGGTCTATTGCAATAATATACCACCGTCCGACTTTTTTCCCCGAAGTTGTGCACCTTATTGGCAGAAGTTTGGTTGGACGGGTGTGACTAATTACCGCCCGGGACCGCCCGGGTGGCCACACAAGCCTGTGGACACAATATCTCGACGTTATAACGTAGCCACATGCCACCTGGGGGCAACATAGGAAAATTTACTCGCTCGCTCGTCTCCGGCCGGTCATATTAACCCCACAAATGCTGATATTGGCTAAAAGAGTGATTACTGGTGTCTTCGTGTGTTTTCAGACAGATTATTTTGGTGATTCTCGGTAGTGCAATACACATAAGTGTTAATTCCATATATTAACTCGTTGAGGCGTCCACGGCCGATGTTATTAACCCCTCAAATTCCAGTAAAACTGGTAAAATAGTCTATAAACAAAAAAAACCTTGGGACTTCCCGGGACACTATATCTCGAACAATAGCGACATACCCCACGAGGTCAACCTAGAAAATGTTACTCGCTCGCTCGACTTCGGCCGGTGTTATTAACCCCTCAAAATCCGATAAAATGGTATATAATCAAAAAGAACATTGGGACCGCCGGGCGGCCCCCTGGGCACGTGGACACTATATATCGACGTTATAACGTAGCGACATACCCCACAAGGTCAACCTAGAAAATGTTACTCGCTCGATTCCGGCCGATGTTATTAACCCCTCAACATCCGATAAAATGGTATATAAACAAAATGAACACTGGGACCGCCCGGGCGGCCCCACGGGCCCGAGGACACTATATCTCGACGTTATAACATAGCGACATACCCCACGAGGTTAACCTAGAAAATGTTACTCGCTCGCTCGACTTCGGACGGTGTTATTAACCCCTCAAAATCCTATAAAATGGTATATAATCAAAAAGAACATTGGGACCGACCGGGAGGCCCCATGGGCCCGTGGACACTATATCTCGACGTTATAACGTAGCGACATACCCCACGTGGTCAACATAGAAAATGGTACTCGCTCGCTCGACTCCGGCCGGTGTTATTAACCCCTCAAAATCCGATAAAATGGTATATATAAAACAAAAAGAACATTGGGACCGACCGGGAGGCCCCATGGGCCCGTGGACACTATATCTCGACGTTATAACGTAGCGACATACCCCACGTGGTCAACATAGAAAATGGTACTCGCTCGCTCGACTCCGGCCGGTGTTATTAACCCCTCAAAATCCGATAAAATGGTATATAAACAAAAAGAACATTGGGACCACCCGGGCGGCCCCCTGGGCCCGTGGACACTATATCTCGACGTTATAACGTAGCGACATTCTCCACGAGGTCAACCTAGAAAATGTTACTCGCTCACTCGACTCCGGCCGGTATTATTAACCCCATAAAAATCCGATATTAGCTAAGAGGGCACGGAGAGCTCGGTGTCTTCTTTTGATTTCGGACAGCATATTTTGATGATGCATGGTAGTGCAATACCACCTGATAGTGACTTCCAGATATTGACTCGCTGACGCGTCAACACAAAATACCATATCACCATAAATATTCGGCCCTACATGATCGTAAATATCGCAATTTTCTTGAATGTTTTCAATAAAAATTAATAACGTTACACCTACATGTATAATTTTTATATTTTGACAGGAGCGGGTGTAATTGTGTTGAAATCGACAGCAACTGCTTGTCTGAAGAGAGCCGCGGCAGATGTTTGAATGTGTTGATATCAATTAGCAGTAAAACGGTATCACAATTGTTATATTGTATACATTAACCCGTTCACAATAATCAGAAGACATATCGGCGGATTTAAAACGAAACTGTGTTTTCATAACACTTGGGGAAGACGAACAGGTAATCTCGTGACAACAGTGGAGATTTGCGATGAGGTTTCCGTGTTTTTATTGCAATCGAAAATGGTCGTAATCCCAAAATCTTCTTGGTGCTAGACAATAACGATCAATATGACGAAGAGAGTATTTGTGATACTGGAAACCCGTGTACTTAATTTGCTTACCGACCAATCACACGATATTTCGTTATGGGGTAGATTATATATAATCGTGTGTGAATTAAAAATAAAATTTAATTCTAAATATCTTAAAATCATGCGACCACGTATTCGGTTCACGCTTCCATCCATGGTGCTGTATCCGTCTGCTCTACTGAAGCTGAAGACGAGTCAATATATTTCATATGGAAAATACGGCGTCGATATTTCAGACCGCCGGAAATTCCAAGGGATACAAGAGCGCGCCTTGGTGGATAAACTGAAATCTGAAAATTTGATGCGATTCTATAATGTAAATCATGCCGAAAAGAAAACGATCAGTGGAAATAAAATACGAACGTATAGATTATTCAAGTCAAAGTATGAAATTGAACCATACATTGTCAATGCGCGATCTGCCAAAGCGAGAATTCTATTCACAAGATTGAGAATCAGTAATCATCGACTGGAAATCGAAAAAGGGAGACACAAACAGCCCCCAAAACCAGTGAGAGAAAGATTGTGTTCTGCGTGTAATTCAAAACAAATTGAGTCAGAATATCATTTCATGTCGGGCCTATGAAAGTATTCGCGAAGCTTATGAAAAGGACATAATTGCAACGTGCCCTCATTTCTTAGAAATGACAAATTATGAGAAGTTCAGATTTATTATGCAGAATGAACAAACCGTTAACGTTATATGCGACATGATCCGGTCTTTCTTCACCATTCGAGACAATATACATAATGTCTAATAAAAGCAAGTATACCCTGAGTATACCTGAGATTTTATGACAGTAAATTCACGAGCGTATATGCATATCGTATGTGATTACTCATGTTAAATTATTCCATATGTTGATATATGTATTTATTATATGTGCAACTGCCCATTGGGTGTATTTTGCATTAAAATCTTATCTTATCTTATGGGGGGGGGGATGACCATATTACATATTATATATTTTCTTTATTAGCTCCACATATGGAGAGTATGATGACCTCCATCACCGGGAATAATGTTTTCAGTCCTTGCCCAAAAGGTCGTGGGTTGGGTTGCAATATGGGGAGGTACTTTGACCAGGAAAATCCTATTATACATGTCCAGTTGACATCAGAGGTCTTAAAAGGGCACTAATTATTAATAAAATAAAATCATTAATTATATAACAAAAATTGTTGAAATCTGATCGGTGAAAATTGAAACATGTTGGTGAAATTGGCCCATGGCGTGTCAAGAGAAAAGGGCACTAAGTATTGGTAAAATAAAATACTTAATTTTATAACCAAAATTGTTGCAATCTGATCGGTGAGAATTGAAACATGTGGGTAAAATTAGCCCACAGCGTGTCAAGAGTTATAGATGCTGTTGACTTCAGACAACTTAAATGGGCAAATACGAGCAATTGTTGGCTGATTTTATAATAAACGCTCTTTATTTGTCATAATATGATAATATTCCAGGCATGTATAAATTGGTGCGTTAGATTAGACTAGTCGATCCTTAAATAGTGACTTTTCAATTTCTATAAGTGGAGATAGAGCTGTGAACAAATATATGTGATCTGATTTGGTTGGGGGGGGGATAACGTTTCTAGGTTGACCTCGTGGGGTATGGCCTACGTTATTATGTCGAGATATAGTGTCCATGGGGCCTCCCGGGCGGTCCCAGTGTTCTTTTTGTTTATATACCATTTTATCGGATTTTGAGGGGTTAATGACACCGGCCGGAGTCGAGCGAGCGAGTACCATTTTCTAGGTTGACTTCGTGGGGTATGGCGCTACGATATAACGTCGATATATAGTGTCCACGGGCCCATGGGGCCTCCCGGGCGGTCCCAGTGTTCTTTTTGTTTATATACCATTTTATCGGATTTTGAGGGGTTAATAACACCGACCGGAGTCGAGCAAGCGAGTAACATTTTCTAGGTTGACCACGTGGGGTATGTCGCTATGTTATAACGTCGAGATATAGTGTCCACGGGCCCATGGGGCCACCCGGGCGTTCCCGGGCGGTCCCAGCACCACTTGTCCTTTTTGTTTATATACCATTTTATCAGATTTTGAGGGGTTAATAGCACCGGCCGGAGTCGAGCGAGCGAGTACCATTTTCTATGTTGACCTCGTGGGGTATGTCGCTACGTTATAACGTCGCGATATAGTGTCCACGTGCCCATGGGGCGGTCCCGGTCGGTCTCAGTGTTCTTTTTGTTTATATACCATTTTATCGGATTTTGAGGGGTTGATAACACCGGCCGGAGTCGAGCGAGCGAGTAACATTTTCTAGGTTGACCTCGTGGGGTATGTCGCTATGTTATAACGTCGAGGTATAGAGTCCACGGGCCCATGGGGCCGCCCGGGCGGTCCCAATGTTCTTTTTGTTTATACACTATTTTACCGGAGATTGAGGGGTTAATAACATCGGTCGTGGACGCGTCAACGAGTCAATATATGGAATTAACACTCAGGTGTATTGCACTACCGAGAATCACCAAAATAATCTGTCTGAAAACACACGAAGACATCGGTAATCACACAGGCTCTTTTAGCCAATATCGACATTTGTGGGGTTAATATGACCGGCCGGAGACGAGTAAATTTTTCTATGTTGCCCTCAGGTGGCATGACGCTACGTTATAACGTCGATATATTGTGTCCACGGGCACGTGGGGTCACCCGGGCGGTAATTAGTCACACCGGGTTGGACTGCCAAAAGCATCTTATATGCGTACCCCTTGTTTGGACTTTGTAATGCTCCCTGTCAAAACGATGTGCATTGTCAATTTGGTTTATAAATTTGTAAAAATAACTACCGGTACTTTGATCAAGATTTTATTCCATTTCTATGTGATCACCCCACTGGTGTGTTCTACATAACTTTAATATAATAAACCAGAAATAATTAAATTTTAACGTGTGTCTAGTATTTTATTTAGTCATCAAAAGTAAACAAAACAACATAAGTATATTTTAACCTAATTCCGAGCATGTTGAATGTAACCAAATTAATGTTTAAACCAAGTACAGGATGCAAACATTTATACACTTATATGCCATATACGGAATAAAATAAAGACAAACAGTGAAGATTGGGGTGTTTATTTATTTTTTTATACTGAATTGTATCATCCTATCGTGTTGGATTTAGTTTGCGTCGGCATTTTGTCCCAGTTGTTTACCTCAAAATTTGGCTAAAAATGTGCTCCTCATTGACTTACCGGTCTATAAGTCACAGGTGGATTTTAATAGGGGAAATTGGGTTAGAAAGATGTGACTTATCCACCGAAATTTACGGTATATTGATGCTATGTTTGACATATATATGAGCTACAAATATTTGTCACATGTGATGAGAAAATAAATTTATCCATTTGCTTTTGGTAAACTTTTGTTTCAGGATGATTTTCGTAGTGTATCAAGTTTAAGTGAAGTCAGTGATGTCAGTGACATGGGTGAAGCAATTGATGTACAAATAATCGCAGTGAGTATACATTGCTTGCCTTGTATCAATTGAAACTGAATTGTGTGTGACATACTGATGCATATGATTCCTCTAATAGGGAATGGAAAATCTAAAAGACTAAAAGAGTTAAATTCAGGTTTGTGCTGTTTTTACTTCAACTTGAGAAAGTCAAGTTTGAGCTGTTCCCATGGTTTGTGCTCATTAGTGATTACCGGTGGTTTATGGTGCACATTATTAACGTAAAAATTACACCAGCCGAGTTGTTTAACCAACACCCAGCCAATAGGCCATATTATGGAATACTTCCACTGTTATTGATAATAGGCACGATTAATCGATTATAATTGATTATTGACGACCGATTTTTGATTATCGTAGACTGCTGCTTGCTAAGACCAACAAATGTGTCTTAATAATTGACTCATTGAGGCCTATCAAGATCTACAAAATAAAAGATAAAAGAAACAAATGTCATATGAAAGCCGCTTTTTTCAGGACTACAATAGGGTAATACAGATTTATTATTTAATTTCAGGCAGCAATTGACTGAGGATGCTATCTGAGGTGCCAAACCGAAAACACAAGCTGTGAGTAGCTGCATTGACTATCTACTAGTACTGTGTAAGCCCAGGGCGAGGGTGATTGTTTTGACACAAAATCTTGGGACTAGTGGGCTTACATTAGAGGACCCCTGGGCACCTTCGCAAAGATACGTTCATTTATCAAAACTGCATGGTCGGGATTGATTCTGTTTAAACATGGTTTTGTAGCTTGGTAAGTTGACTATACATGTGCTACATATAGACACAATAAATAGGCCCATCGACCTCCAGATAAGAAGGCACACACATGTTCCACACATAGCACATTGCGATCATATGTGTATGGATGTGTCGGGTTAACATAGAATCGTTACAATATTATCTGATGACTCTTTAAAAAGCCATAATTGTATAGTTTGTAGCTATACGATATATGCGTATTCGATAAGATGATTCATTGTCATTTCATTGTCGCGTAACAGTCTACTCGAGTGGTAACGAGTCATAAAGTCTGTAAAATAAACATAATTATAAAAAATCATCCTATCGTCCTGCATGTGTGGTCTATATCGATTTACAAACTCCAAGCATGTTAATACTAAACGAATATCCGGTTAGCTGCATGCATACGAACGATAGTATTCACTGTGTGTGATCAAGGCATCGCAAATCTGAATGCTTGATGGATGTTCAATTAATTTCAATTGAATTACATTCATAATAGATATGCACACAATATTTCGCCTATGTTATGGATTCATATTTCAGATGACATTCACAGTCCAATTGATCAGCCTCAGATACACATAAAAACACTTTAAAACTCATCAGAACTCCTTAAGTGATACAAATTTTACTGCACAGAAGCTCAGCGTTTGGTGACATCTTCATCTGCGATGTTAACATCTTTCTGGACCGACAGTGGTCCCTTCATATTGCGCGGATTTTGAGAACGAAACTGATTTTTTAAATTCTGTTCTAATCCTATGCTTCATTGACAGATACAACTATATACCGGCATTTGTTTTGGAAGCGTGGAAGTCCAGGAACTATACTAGTGGGTGGATGTTCTCGAAAATTTGAGTGAGCAAAAACACTATTGAAAAAAGTTTCGCCAAAAGATATATTAAATGGTTTGATCTGGGAAAACTGATTTGGAAAACTGGTGGATAAAGACTCCTGCTTTGTGTGGACAGACAATGTTCATTGTCTGTTTTATGATCAGAAACAAACATATCCCCATATCATATATACACAGAACGACACGATGTGTAAATGGGTTTGTCGATACGGTACGAGTATCCGTGCTGTCGCGGAAGGATAGAATCGAGGCGCAAGCGCCTCTCATGCTATCCTTCCGCGACAGCACGAGTGCCGTATCAACAAACCCATTTACACATCGTGTCGTTCTGTGTTTATTACTAGCTTTGCGTCCTAGAATTCGTGCATTAAAAATACAGGATTAGAAGGCTTATTTAGGTTCATACAAGGCGTGTTTGTCATGTGTGATGATTCTTTTATTTAAATATTTCCAGTTTCATGGTTGATGCGAATGTCGTGTACGTCATTTTACGTCAAAGAGATGTGTATGGAACGTATGTTCCATACGGATTTGAAATATGGAACAGCAATAACACTGTACTTCTAGGAACAAGCGTGTAATAAACTTGAAAATGAGTTTCCCATTTTCTCGGCTTTGGTGATACCCTCAGCTTTGTTGATACCACGTATACAGGGGTGATACTGACATTCACTTGTCATGAAGTGAGCATAATATTGATATAGGTATGGCCACTCAGCCAAGTGATAACAATGCACAGGTGTGTCTCCCTTTGACAACGTGTCAGGCATTTAATTAAGGTGGTGATGCTGGTACTATTATGTTGTTGATTCTCTGTCATGTCTGGGCATTCCAATGCTTCCTCATAAATATTTATTTATTATCAACTCGGAATGATATGTTTCTTGAAGGGCTCATTTATTGTGCCGTCTTTGATATTTTTCCAACATCATTTTGAACTCTGTCACAACCGAGACTAGGAGTTTGCAAATAACACAAAATTATTCAAATGTCAACGTAAATAAATGTAAATTAAAAGATACTACAAAATAGGCTAATGCAACTCAGCACTGACATTATGCGAAACTTGATTTATTACACGATCCTACCATTATTCCATTCAATAAACCCATTCTATAAATTGTGATATTAAACGTTCGTTTAATAACAGGAAATAGTGCCAGGTGACCTTTGACTTCCGGTTTACCGTCTTTTAACATTCTGTACGCTACGTCTCAAAAATACTATGACTTCAAATATTTTTCGAACAAACTATCATGACTGAAGAATTTGAAAAGTTATGTTATTAAATATACGCCATTAAAAGCGCCAAATAGTCTTTATTTATCTGGGACTATTTCTTTACGCGGGCAAACAACGAATAGTTACGTGAAACGTCATCGCATGCCTTATAGAAGCCGATGTTAGTTTCTCGTTCCATTTGTTGATTTAAGTATGTTTTGTCGATGTTTTGGATCATGTAATAAATAGAATCTACAACTCGTCCCCAGTTTATAGCGGAATTTACAAAACGAGTCCAGTAAATTAGGTCTGGACCTCGCCAAAGGCTCGGTCCAGACCTAATTTACTGGACTCGTTTTGTAAATTCCGCTATAAACTGGGGACTCGTTGTAGATCCTCTATTTACTGAAAATGATCGATCAATAAATTGCTCTAGTTGTCAAATTTGAAACTTTCCACATTGCAAATGGTAATTATATGCCTATTTTAGCCGCATTACATATTTTCTTGAAAACCTACAACACTATTTCAGATCCCCACCCATTGGAAACTTTTTTTTCGTTCATCTTTTCGTTTTATTTTCATTAAATTGTTTAAATTTTGTTATTCAATTTATTTTCAAGTTATGAAACATGGATATATGGTTTGATTATATGTAAAGATTATCTATTATATATTTTGGAAGATCTGTCTGTGTGTGTGTCGACCCGATTTCGATGAAACTTGGTGTGTGGGGGTATTTTCTGCGGGGAAGTGACATAGGCCTATTAATTTGCCTGTGCAATGTGACCTTGAAATGGGTCATTTCAAGGTCAAACACCCGAATATCACGGGATTTCGATGAAACTTGGTATGTCGGGGTACTTTCGGCCGTGGAGTGGTATGGGCCTATTAATTTGCCAGTGCGACGTGACCTTGAAATTGGGTCATTTCAAGGTCAAATCGCGAATTTTGACGGGATTTCCACGAAATTTTATACATGGGGTTACGTTTGTCCACTGAGTTTTGGATGGGTCAAATCGTGATCCCGACCTGACCTTGACCTTCAAAATCATCAATTCAAGGTCAAATCGGGTAAAACCGGATTTATTTTGACGGGTACTTTTGTCGGGTTCTTTTGTCCGGGCAGTGTTTTGGGCGGGTCAAATCGTGACCCCACCTGACCTTGACCTTCAAAATGGACAATTCAATGTCAAATCGCGCAATTCGCCAAAAAGCAGAGGGGAAACAGCCCGGACGAAGTCGGGTCGATCCACCTGCTAGTTGTATATATAAAGAAGAAAACAATAATTTGGTAGTAAACTACATGTATATACATCAACATGAACATTTATTTCCTTTTTAGGCTGACTTCGGCTTAAGGAATGAAGAATTGGAGTTTGCTCCTAATGTGCCAGATATGGCTTGCAGCTGTTAACTGTTAACCTAAGGTATATTCAATTCTGCAACCGATATATCGGAAAAGACATTCTTAATAGCTAAAATTAATTCCAATTAAATAAAGCATTCTTGTTTATATTAATAACATCCATTGACTGTATTAAACACATGATATTATACCAAATCCAAATTTAGCAATAGTGTCAGTGTCATTGACACTTTCATTTGGCTTAGAAATCATAATATTCATGTTGTATAAATGCTAAATGGAGCAATCTTCAAAAGAATCTTTTGATATTTGGTTCACCTTTTAAATAAAAACATACAGGTCATCATTAAGTTGGAGTCAAATATTTATATAATTGTGTTCAGTTCGTCCCAAAATGATGTCCATGAGTTTGATTGAACAATTATCCAGATTTTATTTTTTTATTACCGGTATTTGAGTTCACAAGGTGAATATTTGAAATGAGTTTGCAAACTAGGCTTGGATTGACATTTTCACTGGTTACGACCTTTTAATTTACATTTTTTGGCATTGAGCACCTTTGAAAAGTTGTCCGGGTGTTATTTTGAAAAATTATTTACAGATTTTTGATATTTGTCACAAGAGGAATATCTTAAATGAGCTTACAAACTAGGTCTGGCCAGACATTTTTGCCATAGTTATGGTCCTTTGAGTCATTTTTTGGTGTATAGTATCCAGGGAAAAATTGTGTGGGGTTTATGTTGAACAGTTATCAAAGAATTTGAAAGATTTTCGGTATTTTAGTTTACGAGCAAGACCAGATCTGGAGTTTGCAATCTAGGCCTGGCCAGACATTTTCACAAGAGTTATGTTCCTTTGATCATCGTTTTTCGACAAGCAGCACCAAGAAACAAGACCGTGAACCATCCCAGCCACACACTTTTCACTGGAGTTATTGCCATTTGATTTTCATTTTGTTTTGGGAGAAGCAACTTGAAATGGATCTTAGGATATCTCAAACAAATATTAACTGATTTCAATTATTTTTCAGCATATTTTGAAAATGCTCTTCCTCAACCTTGCCCATCTAGGCTGGGGCCACCACTGTCGATGACTGCTTGTTTTATTTGGTGAAACAACCACAGCCTGTGCAGAATAACAACACTTTAGCTAGATAGAGGGCCATGCATGCCAGAGAGTAGCTTTATTGGCCAGACATATGTGGTAGGTGATTTATCGTCTAACCTTGATATTTATTTACTTTCATCGACGAATCGAATCGCCAAAGCGCGGGACAGGTATGGTGTGTATGTAATCAGTACTATGCCCCGATGTCATGCCTATAAGTAACCACTAGTTAACAGTGTATGCAGTGCAATGTAGACCAATGGGTCATTGTAATCGTTTTAATTTGGATACAATTTTGCATTACTGGGTAGATTATTTATTACAAGCTTGTTCCCAGAAGTACAGTGTTATTGCTGTTCCATATTTACAGATACGTATGGAATGTATGTTCCATATGCATTATTGAACGTACGTTCCATATGCATCTCGTTGACGTAAAATAACGTACATGACATTCGCCTCAAACATGGAACCGGAACTATAAAATAAAAGCATCATCACACATGACAAAACATGCCCTCTATGTGCCTAAATAAACCTTTCTAAGTCTGTATGTTTACTGCACGGATTCTAGGACGCAAAGCATGTAATAAACACAGAATGACACGATGTGTAAATGGGTTTCTTGATACAGTGTCACAGAAGGATAGAACTCGAGGCGCTAGCTATCCTTCCGCGTATCGTGTCGTTCTGTGTATGTATAGTATTCCCTACTAATGCATGTTTTTTCATTGTAAATTGGTTGCAAAAATTGGAAATTGCATCACAAATTGTGATGCGAATCTTGTTAAATTGAGCCCTGCCATCTGTCAGCCTGTTCTCTCATCAGACGGTACTCTCCACTTCTGATGTGGCTTCCTTTGCCTTTGGTGTCATGCCGAGATTTGATTTACTTGATGCAATAAAATTTGAACACTAACTTTTCATCGAGAATATTATTGTACAATTTTCAGGAAAATGTATCGCATATAATAAATAAAATGCTACATTATATGCATACAGAAGTACTTGTCCCAGAAATTTGTAAATTTTATTGTAGTCACTTTCAGTGGGTGTCTTAAATTTGTATTCGGTCTGTGCAAAATGTTGTTAAATTGACTGTCCAATTAATTTGCATGATTACATCGTTACAGGGCAATTCTAAACTTACATGTGTATTTTATGGAGTGATTCATAAACTATGGTAAATATAAGTTAAATTATAAAAATTAATTTTATGATAACCTGTTAAAGAGATGTGAAACACTCCAGTAGGGTGATCCAATAGAAATGGAGAATATTCTTACTCAAAGTTGTTCTTTTTACGAATATTAATCCAAATTGTCAACACCTACCATCATTCTGATATATTAATTAAATGCACTGACTTTGGATGGCAAAATCATTTTTGTTTGTTTGTCGCCGATTGTTGCATCTCGAATCCAGATGTAAATATTTACAATTGAGCTTAGTTTTGATGTTTTCTATTGAGTGGTATGGTCCATTTCTTTGAAATTTTCAGCGCTGTTAGTAGAATACTACATTCTCCAGGTTGGCATAACACCTGAATACTAACTTTTCATAAACTCGAACAAATCCATAATATGTCTTTAACCTGAACATTTACAGTAAACATCTTCGACACAAATTCATTATTTTTCTATTTCTTGTCGAAAGTAGATCTGTGTTGTTATCTGTAATTTATTGAAATTGGCATACAGTCTCACTTTATAGTCCAGGCACATAAGACATGAAAGTGGAAAAGTAAGGAAATAAATCGGGGGGGGGGGGATCTGATTTTTTTTATATTTAGCCATAACATCACAGATGTGTCACGTAAAGTTCCCTAAAATCCGAGTTGAACTTTCTGAGTTATATAATGTTTTCACAACAGTTATATAGATATTTCACAATCATGGAAATAATTGAATGCTGTAACAATATTTCAGCCGAAACAAAATGCACTCAATATTGTTTGATTCACAATTCTCGAACCGAAGACACCAATTCAAAGGGAAACTTCAAATTAATTTTGCAGAAATGGATATGAAATAAAAGACTGAGCCAAAACAATGACGATTTTGAAGGCAAACTGTTGTATTCGATATCGGTTTTCTCGGGCTTCTCAAAACATGAACGCAAGCTTAGAGGTGCCACGATTAATCGTATAATTGACGAACCGTTGATAAAGCCGATACTTGATTACCATTTCCGTCGTCGATTAACCCTTTACCCAACAAAACGGCCAAAACCGGCCAAATAAAGCTTCAACAGCCTAAAATATCTTCGGTCTGTCTCAATAGAACCATACAAATATGGATATCATTGGAACCGGCTCCTTGACCACATTGTGGTAGTTACAGTTATGCCCTGTGTCAATGCATTCTCTTATATATGCGAGTCGACCATAGGTCGACTCGCATATATAAGAGAATGCATTGGCACAGGGCCGTTCTGTTGGGTAAAGGGTTAATCTCCTTTATTTATTTTTGATGTAGGAAATTGCCAGGTATTATTGAATACCGTGTTTTTTTTACACAGTTTAATCGACAACCAAAGGTTAAACAACCTTTGATTGTGCATCATAGAGATTCTGACAACATGAGTATACTTAGATGTTACTAGTACAGGCTATCACTTATCGTGTGGTGACTGCAGAATGAAACTCAATATTACTATTACAATTATTTAATTTGTTCTGAGTCCTGAAATTTCTGGGTGGGGGGTAGAGATGGGCGGTATTGAAATTTCAATCTCGGTATCAGTAAATTTTCGTTGATTTACCTCTGCATCGGTACAGTAATCGGTATTGCTATTAAATAATAAGATCAAAGCAGATATTCCCAGTAAATTATTGTAATTCAAGTTTTTAGCTGAACAATATACATGTATATATGACCACGGTCCACGGATCTACTACATTCATGTCAATACCTAAATTAGGCAACAAAATTACCTACGTAATTAAGTAATATTCACAAATCTCTTTGATGATTTACAAGCATGTCGTCGCACTGATTTGAAAAGAGTAAGAGCATGACTACAATATTTTTTCGTGTCAATTGATTTTCGTAACATTTCCATGAGTGAATAGAATTGTGAGTAGTAATCAGTGATCACAATTCACAAATTTATGAACGTTGGCTCGATGTCATGAAATAGGCAAACCGGCCATGACAATTTCCGAAATGCAGATGCCCAAACCCGCGGGTTCATATTCTCCTCCTTGCAGCGTGATATACCATTCATGTATACAATTTAAGAGTCCCTCTTATTTGCAGCAGGCAAGCTACCTGTTACACACGATGCCCAAGTGTTAATTTAAAGTTATCACGCGATCTTTTTTGTCTGATATAGGCACATATGTATAATAAACCGGTAAGTATATATATGTTTAATAAAGTAATTTATAGTAGGATATAAACATATTTGTGGCGTATATCAATCGCTATTGCATCACCGTCTAATTATAAAGTAACCTGTGGGGTTTTCAATTTGTTGCGAACGGGGACCTCCCCCCCCCCCCCATAACACGTGCTTCGATTCCACATGCTTCGATCCAACTTGGGACACAGATACCGAGTTGCCCACGCATTTTCCATTTGGACGGATACCGAAATTGACACATAATGCTCCAGCTGTGAGTAGTCATATCTCATGATGTTAGTTACATTGTCATTAATATGTTGTAAAGATCAAAGATGCCGTCGGGCAGCTGTGCCCTTGATGTAACAATGTTGAAATTATAGACTAACACATGCAGTACCGACTTGTTACACCGAGTTATCATAATTATCCGATTCTTGTTGCTTACGTTTGAAATGGTCATACAATTCATGCATGTTACGGCCGCGGTGACGCACATATGTTGGTAACACATGAATAATTTCATTACCGAAAATACGGTATTTTTAGTTTTGATTCGGTACGGTAAAAATGGTATTACGCAGATACAGATATCGCACGGTAAATACCGAGTACCTCCCATCTCTAGTGGGGGGGGGGCTAATTTTTTGATTGTTATCCACACTCTGGAAGTTTGCTGAAACTTAGTTTCTGTAACATTAGAATTCCTTCTTTTTAGGAACCGCCGGCGGTCCATCATGCATTCCTATTTTTATATTGTTTGTATGTTTGGCTATTCATAACACTGAAGTTAATGGCTACGTTCGTTCTAATGAACTCACAATTATTATAACCTTGACATCGCCGAGTGCTAATCGCCGATTCCGATTATCAGAAAATCACTATATCACTATATATATTAGAGAGAATTTCGTAAATCCCCGATATAATGTTTCTCTTATACTTCACATCCATTGTTCCTCACACATTTTGAGCATGTTGTCACTCTTATGGGACTAGCTATTCGATTTTTGACAAAATTTTATTTCCATTCTATTTTGGCCATTTTGGGACATACATTCTACTAATATGTTTCACGACTAAGCATTGTTTGTGTATATCTCAAGGTTGTAAGAATTTGGAACTATTTGATCTATATATGACTGCATTCGCATACGGCCTGATGGAAATGCTTCAGAATTTGAACCACTCAGAAAAATCAAGATATTTCAAAAAAGCTCAATTTGGATTTTAGGGGACTTTCGCCATGTTGTCCATGAAAAACTTACCTTTCCCCGATTTTCTTTTCCCTAGTGAAACCTAAATTTGGCCTTATTATCAACACATAGCCTCTTGATTTTAGAGTTATCCATCTTCATCTGCCATTTGGTCCAATTCTGTCGCTCATCGACTGTTTATTGGGCCACTATTAAGTCTCAATGGTAAAAATTAAAATAGTTTTCAAAAATTAATATCTAATAACTCTGAGCTATGATAGGTGGGTGGGTTCCTTGACTCGAATCAAATAGTTTTTACCCCAAATTCAAATAAATAGTAAACGAGGGGGCGCTTAATCAGATTATGCATCTTTAAAATGCACAGAAAAGTTCAAAACAGACATGGAAAGAGCCATTAGCAGTCATACCAGCCTAAAGTCAAATACATTAAACACAATCATGGTTTCTAGTTCTTTACTTCCCACTTAACTCTTTCATGACTGGAGTTTCTTGAAATTTTGTGAAAACCCTGTGCGAGTGCATTCTTTTATACATGTACATAACTTGAGCCAATAAATTATATGATATATGCGAGGCTCCCCATGAAACTGCACTGGCACAGGGTTATTCATACCGTTCCAGCGCAGCTCCTGTCATGAAAGGGTTATTCATTATGATAGCATGTATTCTTATCGATCAAGGCATATAACAAATTTAATTTTTTTTAGTCATGACATCAGTATTAAATACCTTTGATTCACACTTGATCAAGTAGAGATGATTTCACAAGTTGTTTAGCATCTGGTAGGTCCCCCCCCCCCCCCCCCCCCCTCAGCGAAAAAAAACTAAAGAAATAATTTAATAAAAGTATCACCGCCTCTCCTCTGTTTTTTGCCTATCATTGCCTTAAACACAGGTATATATTTTGTGGTCGTGTTAGATTTTGGTGTTGGTTACCCAATTTTACAAAAATGTATTTTGTGCACCCATACTGGCCTTTTGTGAGTTATAGAATTTATCCCATTTCTTTGAATTATGTTGCCAATAAACACGCATTTATGATAACGAGGCAGGAATAATAGTTTTAAAGATCATACACCATGTGGTCAGTTGAAAGATTTTGTTATCAAATGTGTGCTGAATACACAGAGAAGGTAAGGTGGGTACCCATCGCACCAAAATGTAGTGACAATTAATGACACCTTCAGCTTTATTAAAGGTACTCAATCCATTTCGATGGTCCCCATATTCGACAACAACATTTTTTGAAATGCCACTTCAGTTATCAGAATTGATTAAATGCCCAAAAATAATGCTGACCATTTTGTTCAACAAAATTTGGCCAGTTTGTCAAATATCTGACACACAAAAGCCACTTGGATGTTAGAGTTATCCATCTTCATCCGCAGTTTGGTTCGGGGCCGTCTTCTCATCGACTTTTTACCAGGCCACTAAAAAGTACTGATGGTGAAATATAATAGATTTCAAATATTGATATCTGATCACTCTGACTCTGGGTTGGTTCCTGGACTCGAATAAAATATTTTTTACCCTGAAGCCTAAGAAATATAAATTTGCGAACGTTTGTTCTGATTATGCATCTTTTAATGTTATTATGAGAGCCAGCAATCCCATGGCAAATTGCCAGAAATTATAGCCAAAATTATGAGCAAGGTGTTTATGGGACCAGTCAATGCATGGTAATTTCTTGTTTTCATAGTCAGGTTAGACTCCTGCAAATCACAATTATTTTGTTGAATCAAACCTTGAAAGCAAGCAGTTAAACACCCTCCCCCTCCCAGATGTAGGCCTACATGTAGCTTCCATCCATAGTTTAAAATATCATGGTACATGTACATCATCAATAAATCGTTCCAATTGTCAATGTTTGCATATTTTCTTGAGTGATCATTTATTAATTTACAACACTATTTCGTTTCCCCACCCCCCCCCCCTCCCCCATCCATTGGAATTTTTTTTCTCTTTCATCTTATTGTTTGCATTTCTTTTCATTAAATTGTTTAATTTTGTTATAAAATTTATTTTCAAGTTATGAAACATGGATATATGGTTTTATAATGGGTAAAGAATATTGTACATATATTCATATAAAGAAGAAAAAAATTATTTGGTAGTAAACTGAATACATCAACATGTACATTTATTTCCTTTTTAGGCTGACTTCGCCTGAAGGAATGGAGTTTGCTTCTAACGTGCCAGATATGTCTTGCAGCTGCTAACTGTCAAAGGTACTCAATCCGAATTAAAGCTCGCAAATTACTATTTCCTTGGCTTCGGGTGTAAAAAATATTTGATTCGTGTCGAGGAACCCACACATCATAGCTAGGGGTGATCAGATATTGATGTTTGAAATCTATTATTTCAATTTTAAGTGGCCCAGTAATCTGTCGACGAGAAGAAATTATCTGACCAGATAGCGGATGGAGATCGATAACTCTAAAATCGAGTCGCTTTTTGTGTCAGTTATTTGAGAACTGGCAAAAATCCGTTGAACAAAACGTTGATAAATAACAGGTTTTGGGTAATTTTATACTATACTTGACTCTGGTTAGGCTATAATAGCATTATTACTATACTTGACTCTGGTTAAGCTATAATAGCATTATTTTTGGGCAATTAATCGATTCTGATAACTGAAGTGGCATTTCAAAAAATGTTGTTGTTGGAATCTGATGATATGGGGACTGTCGAATCGGATTGAGTACCTTTAACCTCAGGTATATTCCATTCTGCAACTGATGTATCAGAAAAGGCATTCTTAATAGTTAAAAAATAAGAAAACAATAATTTGGTAGTAAACTCAATACATCAACATGTACATTTATTTCATTTTTAGGCTGACTTTGCCTGAAGGAATGAAGGATTGGAGTTTGCTTCTAGAATGCCAGATATGGCTTGCTGCTGCTATCTGTTAACCTCAGGTATATTCCATTCTGCAACTGATGTATCAGAAAATGCATTCTTAATAGTTATACCCCCCACAACAAAGTTAGGGGGTGTATACTGGAGTCAGCTCGTCATCCGTCCATCCGTCGTCTGTCCGTGGACACAAATTTGTCCGGAGTTTTTTTTATCAATTTTCGTGAAACTTGGCACAGGCATCAACCACCATGGGAACCTGTGCACCTGCGATTATGACATCTGTCAGACTTTTTTTGGTGGAGTTATTCCCCCTTTTTCGACTTAGAAAATTTCTGCAACACGTATAATTTTGTCCAAGCTTTTATTCCTACATTTTTAGGTAAATTTTTAGCTCACCTGAGACAAAGTCTCCGGTGGAGCTATAGTCATCACTCCTCGTTCGTCGTCCATCCATCCATTTTCTTGAGTGATCATTTATTAATTTACAACACTATTTCGTTTCCCCACCCCCCCCCCCTCCCCCATCCATTGGAATTTTTTTTCTCTTTCATCTTATTGTTTGCATTTCTTTTCATTAAATTGTTTAATTTTGTTATAAAATTTATTTTCAAGTTATGAAACATGGATATATGGTTTTATAATGGGTAAAGAATATTGTACATATATTCATATAAAGAAGAAAAAAATTATTTGGTAGTAAACTGAATACATCAACATGTACATTTATTTCCTTTTTAGGCTGACTTCGCCTGAAGGAATGGAGTTTGCTTCTAACGTGCCAGATATGTCTTGCAGCTGCTAACTGTCAAAGGTACTCAATCCGAATTAAAGCTCGCAAATTACTATTTCCTTGGCTTCGGGTGTAAAAAATATTTGATTCGTGTCGAGGAACCCACACATCATAGCTAGGGGTGATCAGATATTGATGTTTGAAATCTATTATTTCAATTTTAAGTGGCCTAGTAATCTGTCGACGAGAAGAAATTATCTGACCAGATAGCGGATGGAGATCGATAACTCTAAAATCGAGTCGCTTTTTGTGTCAGTTATTTGAGAACTGGCAAAAATCCGTTGAACAAAACGTTGATAAATAACAGGTTTTGGGTAATTTTATACTATACTTGACTCTGGTTAGGCTATAATAGCATTATTACTATACTTGACTCTGGTTAAGCTATAATAGCATTATTTTTGGGCAATTAATCGATTCTGATAACTGAAGTGGCATTTCAAAAAATGTTGTTGTTGGAATCTGATGATATGGGGACTGTCGAATCGGATTGAGTACCTTTAACCTCAGGTATATTCCATTCTGCAACTGATGTATCAGAAAAGGCATTCTTAATAGTTAAAAAATAAGAAAACAATAATTTGGTAGTAAACTCAATACATCAACATGTACATTTATTTCATTTTTAGGCTGACTTTGCCTGAAGGAATGAAGGATTGGAGTTTGCTTCTAGAATGCCAGATATGGCTTGCTGCTGCTATCTGTTAACCTCAGGTATATTCCATTCTGCAACTGATGTATCAGAAAATGCATTCTTAATAGTTATACCCCCCACAACAAAGTTAGGGGGTGTATACTGGAGTCAGCTCGTCATCCGTCCATCCGTCGTCTGTCCGTGGACACAAATTTGTCCGGAGTTTTTTTTATCAATTTTCGTGAAACTTGGCACAGGCATCAACCACCATGGGAACCTGTGCACCTGCGATTATGACATCTGTCAGACTTTTTTTGGTGGAGTTATTCCCCCTTTTTCGACTTAGAAAATTTCTGCAACACGTATAATTTTGTCCAAGCTTTTATTCCTACATTTTTAGGTAAATTTTTAGCTCACCTGAGACAAAGTCTCCGGTGGAGCTATAGTCATCACTCCTCGTTCGTCGTCCATCCATCCGTCCATTCATCCGTCAACAATTCTTTGAACATCTTCTCCTCTGATTCCATTGGACGGAATGGGTTCATCTTTGGTGTGGATGTTCCCTAGGTGACTCCCATTCAGATTTGTTCAAATGAGGTCACTGGGTCAATTAGTTGCGAAGCCAGGGCCATAACTCTTTCCCTCCATAGTACTTCTTAAAATGACTTCTTGTCTAGAATCATTGGTCCGATTTAGCTTATATTTGGTATGAAGGGTTCTTGAATGACTGGGGTTCAGATTTGTTCAAATGAGGTCACCAGGTTGATTAGTTGAGAAACCAGGGCCATAACTGTTCCTCCTTAGTAATTCTTAGAATGACATCTTATCAAGAAACAGTGGGCCGATTTAGCTTATATTTGGTACTGAGGGAACTTGGGTGACTGGGAATCAGATTTGTTCAAATTGGCTCACTGGGTCAAATAGGGGCAGAACCAGGGACATAACTCTAAAAACAAAAAAATTACATTTTTGCATTTTGATCATTGATTTTTAGCTCACCTGAGACAAAGTCTCCGGTGGAGCTATAGTCATCACTGCTCGTCTGTCCGTCCATCCGTCCGACAACAATTCTTTGAACATCTTCTCCTCTGATTCCATTGGACGAAATGGGTTCATATTTGGTGAGGATGTTCCCTAGGTGACTCACATTCAGATTTGTTCAAATGAGTTCACTTGGCGAAGCCAGGGCCATAACTCTTTCCCTCCATAGTATTCTTAAAATGACTTCTCAAATACCATCAGGCTATATGGGTTCATATTTGGTATGAAGGATTCTTGGGTGACTGGGGTTCAGATTTGTTCAAATCAGGTCACTGTGTCAAATGTGGGCGGGGCCAGGGACATAACTCCAAATTTTTTTTTTTTTAGATTTAACTCTTTAGATATCTACTTCTTTTAAAGTGATTATGAACAGTTCTGACTGTTGTGGTCTCCAGAGTCCCAGTCTTATCAGTCTTTGCAGTCTGGTGAGCGACCCCACAGTCATTGACTGTCTCGTTTTTTTTAACTTGGCACAAATATTTAGTACCATGGGAACCTGTGCACCAGCGATTATGACGTCTGTCCGACATTTTTTGGTGGAGTTATCCCCATTTTCCGACTTAGAATTTTTTTTGCAACATGCCTAATTTTGTCCGAGCTTTTTATTTCTATATTTTTAGGTCAATATTTTTAAATCTTGGTACTGATATTTAGTACCATGAGAATGTGGAGTTATTCCCCTTTTTCGTCTTGCATAATTTTGTCGGAGCTTTTATTCCTACATTTTTCGGTCAATAGGTTTAAGATTACGGTTAGGTTTGTGCACCTGCAATGGGAACTGTTATTTTATAATTTTAACTAAATGTTTACTCACATGTGAAACATCTTAGTATTTTAAAAACACAGGGGGGTATCCTTAGTCCCATTGGGACAGTCACACCTTTTGGACTTGTTTGAGTGCGACAAAGTTATAAGTTAGTTCTTAGGCTATATGCCAACATGGGGAATTTAGCATTCCACTAAAAAATCACCGAAAAATTCAAAGAAATTGATCGTACCACTCCATAGAAAACATCATTAGAACTATGCTCATTTCCCTGGCCGCTGTAGCTTCCTACTGTGCATGTCTTATAAGTCACAGCCGGCTACAGCTTTTTTGCTCAAATACACTCAACAATACGCCATATGGTATGGTATGAGTAAATTCCGCCGATGACTTGTCCGCGCACCCCCATCAGATGGGGTAGAATCCTACAATGTACTATATTATACAAACATGTTTTTATATCGTAAAGTCACCCTCTAAATGCGAAGCCACAGTAGACCTGAAATCGGCCTTTGACCTGCGCACAGTGGACCTCAAACTTGGATGAGCCTTTGATCTGTGTTGCGGCACATGTAAGCGAACCCGCCGACGTTGCTGAAACGTCCCATTACTGCGTCACACATCGAATGCTACAATGTACTATATATACACACAGTTATGTAGATTGAAGAGAGATAACTCTATTAAGCCATCACCTGGAATGTCAACTTTACACCCCCAAGGGAGGAATTTAGACAGGAATTTTGCCATTAATCTGTGGATCGTATGGTTCTTTAACGTGCACACATGGTTGTATACGGGACAGGGACAGCCATTAACTTCCCCACCCGATAGAAGTTCATAGAACGGCGTGATCAAACCAGTGTCATCCCTGTACATGACACCGTGCGGGAGGGGATTACCGCTTAACGACACCTCAGCGAAGCATACACGGTACTTTATATAGGCACACTCAAAACTCCCGATTTTTGTTTTGTCGAGGATCGAGGTAAATCGATCCGGGGTCCAAGCGAAAGTCTCTGGCCAATAGTCAAACACGCTAACCACTCAGCCATCACACTCCCATGAACACACTCCCATATCAACACAAACACGTGCTTCCGGTCAGCGAAGAGGTACGATAACTCGTGATCTTCCAGTCGTAATTTGACTTACTGTTTGAAGAGTGGCGATGTGGCTTTGCGAAAAATATATAAATATATCAAAGATATCATTTATCTCGCGAGGTGAATCAGATCAAATGGAACCATGCGTACATAGTTTTGTTATCAGTGCGGTCGGTTGGTTTATAGATTGATTTTTTTAATTTAAAACCAATAAAATGAACTTGGGTCGGGGTGTTTTGAAGACGGTCGGGAAACACGCATTCATTTTGTTTTGGCCTTATTTCTAGTATTTGGAAGTTAACTGTTATTTGTTGACCTCCTTTTAAATGACATGTGAATGCACAAAAAATTGTGCTTTATAAAACAAACAGATATCAATATAATGAGAAATTATTCCAGTGATAATACAATGGCACTGATTATTATGATTTCCAATGGTATTTTTGCTTGTTTTTCCAAATATAGGTATAGATGTACAAAACATGACAAACTCTGAATATTACTGTTTGGTTATAATTAATTTGGGGCACCCAAACTTCAGCCCCCAAACCTATTGTAACAGGTCGGGTGGCCTAGATATGTGTGTGATATATGAATCTAATTAACCGTGGGTGGTACATGTATACACTGGAAATTTTCAACTTTCCCCTTTATCATTCCATTAACTTCTGTAAGAATTATGCCTCGTGTCCAAGCTGAGCTACAATATCATTAACACTTTTATTAATGTATATCATCTCTTTTGTCCATTATTTGCAGGTAGGAACGTGTTTGGAATTCATTGGAACTACAGAGAAGAAGTTCAACACGAACACCTAATATTGCGATTCCGGGCTCTGAGCTTGAGATGGCACAGTTTGATGATCTTACTAAGAATTAAAGGTTCAACATCGTACCAACAGGTTAACCAGATCACCAGCATATATTGATCAAAGTTGTATCAAAGTGGATGTCTAGCTGGAAAGTCTCTAACATGGTGACAAGGATGATCATCATCCAATCCAAGACAACTGTTTTATAGTCTCGTGTTGGCCTCCCTTTTCATGATGTAATTTACATTGAACAACGTTATGGAGAGATCGATAGGAGATTTCTGACATTTTCTGCTGATCATTCTTCAGAATAAGTTTAAATTTCTGTGAATGACCAGGACCGTTATGTTATTTTGGTGGATTGATGATAACATGGTGACATTGACAGCTTCCTGCCTATGTTCGACCTCGTTGCTTCGCAACTCAGTTGAACATAACCACCCCAAGCCATCAGGGTCATACCATGTTATTGTCAGTCCACCAAAATAACTTATAATAATACAGAAAATATGTATATCTTTCAATTTTTGTACCATTTAATAATACAGAAAATATGTATATCTTTCAATTTTTGTACCATTTAATTAAATAAGCTGATATTGGCATCACAGGGATAATTGAAGCTGAAATTAAAGGTTGAAAATCTGTGATAACGGATGAAATTGCCTTTTTTCAGTGCAATGTTTTCCTTGTCAGAAACCAGACCTGTTGATATAATGTTATAAAAAAACATTTACCAGGTAAATATTGAAACTGGGAGCCCTAATTTGGTTAGTTTAAACCTGATCATATTTGTATATTAATTTTGTCTTTAAAGCGAAAAATGTCACGACTTATCTCCCCATATTTTTTTACATCACTGATTGAGGTTAAAGCATTCGCAGTTGATTTCTCCTAACACATATCGTAGAATATTTCTGCAAAATGATAAGTCTAAGTCGACTGATACATATATGTTTTCTTTTTCAAAGTGTATCTTATAATCTTCTTTGAACAGAGAGCAAATGGTAGAATTTGTTAAGAGAAAGAAGTCTCAAAATTGTTTTCAAAATCTGATATGATCAAATAGACAATTTTGGGGCTATCTGGGCTATAACAGGCCTATTGTGCCATCAATGCGAATATTACTCTTGTGAAATAGTATTCCTTGAACTATCATTATATATAGGATGGATTCTCACCTAACTGAAAAGAGAGTAAGTTACACAAACTTTGCATTTCCACGTCATAGAATCATGACATATTAATATGTAGGGGCATAGAACACTCTAAACTGTTGCATGTCACCTTTAAGAGTTTCTTTCTATTATTTCATGTATTAATTTCACTATCATCGAGATGTACAAAGCTTGTGTATTATACAATGTACACCAGTTCTAATTGAAATTACACTCTTGAACAAGCTATGCATTACAGAGTCTAAAGAAAATATCTGGAAATTCCATTACCGCCAAGAATCTTTATGTTAGTGTCAGTCAATCACAACACTTAAAGTGATGAAGCCAATCAGTCGATTGATGATATTCAGGGAACTCCCAGAGTTTCTCGACACATAGCTAAAATAGCATAATAAATCTCTTGTCATATCTGGTCACATTGATAATTTCACAGTTAGCACCCGTTTTCTTATCCGCCAAAACGAAAGTGACAGGAGATAACATTCATAAAACATTCATAAAACTGTGCGCTTTGATGTCATATGGCAAGAATTTCATGCTTGAGGTAAGAATAATATTTTCCATCATGACCTGGCATGTGTGATGGAAAGATCTCAACCCGAGTGGTCAGATATTGCGGCCAAACACAAGGCGTCCAGACCAAATATCTGACCCTGAAGATGACTTTTTTCTATGCCCATATCCCGACCCAAGTCATGATGGATTATTTTTCTCCCAAATCAAGAGCCTCATACAAGCTAGGTTAATAGGTTTGAGTGATATATACATGTCTCATGCAAACGACATGGCTATGTTATCATTGGTCTAGACATGAATTCTGAGAAACCTGGTATGAATTTCTGAGAAATGCGTGTATTGATATGAACTGAGTTTGCCAAGAGAAATGTCCTTACCATGGAAAGTTGAACATGTTTCTGGTTATTTGACAGAAAAAATTAATGTTTTGAAGTGTTTGACAATTTGTTGCTACAATAACATTTTTCAAAAGTCTACCCACTTCGTTAATTAGGTGATTGACATTTTCTTTGACTGCATATAAGACATCAGTCCTTCCCACGAGGAAAACACAGCGAGAGCATTTATTTGCTCCCGTAATTCAGAAGATGGGTGTAATATTGCACCCATACTATAATTGTAAGTTGGGTTTTTCTAAAACAAAAAGTCATTGTGGAATAGACCTATGTCTAGTTACACTTTAATATGCCATTGTTGAACTGAGTTGGTAAAGGATCTAATTAAACTTTCAAACAGTTCACTATTGACCCAACAATTACAGTCTCCATTAGTATTTTGAGATGAGGGATGGGTGTGAATTTTAGCACCCGTCATTTGAAAATTATGAGTGCGTATAGGTGCGAGTGCAATCACTCCCATCTCCTGGGAAGGACTGAGACATGAGGTGTTTTTTGCTTCAAGTGGACTACATATTGTCAAAATTATATAAAACAATTTTTTTGTTGCTTAGCCACGTGCATGAGCCGAGGCAATTCTGCTCGACTGAAATGGTATGAAATAGACAATAATACTATTTCTGATGCCATGCACTTGGTGTCTCGAAGCTCTTAATAAGTAATATGGGAGAGTGGCTCCGCCCAGTTGTGACGAGGGATACTAATATTACCATGCCCGCAATGTTTACTGGGTTGAAGACAGAAATGTCTGAAGGGTGCTTCCATCTGTTTTTTATTGGTTAAAACTTTATAATATTTCGGACATGTCTATATTCTTTGGAATTATTTATAGAGTGCTGTGTAGTCCACAAGCTAAAACACACAAACAAATATATTATTATTATAGTTCTAACAGAAGGGCATGGAACAAATTATATATAGGATGGATTCTGACCTAACTGGAAAGAGAGTAAGTTACACAAACTTCGCATTTCCACGTCGTAGAATCATGGAATATTAATATGTAGGGGCATAGAACAATCTAAACTGTTGCATGTCACCTTTAAGAGTTTCTTTCTATTATTTCATGTATTAATTTCACTATCATCGAGATGTACAAAGCTTGTGTATTATACAATGTACACCAGTTCTAATTGAAATTACACTCTTTGAACAAGCTTTGCATTACAGAGTCTAAAGAAAATATCTGGATATTCCATTACCGCCAAGAATCTTTATGTTAGTGTCAGTCAATCACAACACTTAAAGTGATGAAGCCAATCAGTCGATTGATGATATTCAGGGAACTCCCAGAGTTTCTCGACACATAGCTAAAATAGCATAATAAATCTCTTGTCATATCTGGTCACATTGATAATTTCACAGTTAGCACCCGTTTTCTTATCCGCCAAAACGAAAGTGACAGGAGATAACATTCATAAAACATTCATAAAACTGTGCGCTTTGATGTCATATGGCAGGAATTTCATGCTTGAGGTAAGAATAATATTTCCCATCATGACCTGGCATGTGTGATGGATAGATCTCAACCCGAGGGGTCAGATATTGCGGCCAAACACAAGGCGTCCAGACCAAATATCTGACCCTGAAGATGACTTTTTTCTATGCCCATATCCCGACCCAAGTCATGATGGATTATTTTTCTCCCAAATCAAGAGCCTCATACAAGCTAGGTTAATAGGTTTGAGTGATATATACATGTCTCATGCAAACGACATGGCTATGTTATCATTGGTCTAGACATGAATTCTGATAAACCTGGTATGAATTTCTGAGAAATGCGTGTATTGATATGAACTGAGTTTGCCAAGAGAAATGTCCTTACCATGGAAAGTTGAACATGTTTCTGGTTATTTGACAGAAAAAATTAATGTTTTGAAGTGTTTGACAATTTGTTGCTACAATAACATTTTTCAAAAGTCTACCCACTTCGTTAATTATGTGATTGACATTTTCTTTGACTGCATATAAGACATCAGTCCTTCCCACGAGGAAAACACAGCGAGAGCATTTATTTGCTCCCGTAATTCAGAAGATGGGTGTAATATTGCACCCATACTATAATTGTAAGTTGGGTTTTTCTAAAACAAAAAGTCATTGTGGAATAGACCTATGTCTAGTTACACTTTAATATGCCATTGTTGAACTGAGTTGGTAAAGGATCTAATTAAACTTTCAAACAGTTCACTATTGACCCAACAATTACAGTCTCCATTAGTATTTTGAGATGAGGGATGGGTGTGAATTTTAGCACCCGTCATTTGAAAATTATGAGTGCGTATAGGTGCGAGTGCAATCACTCCCATCTCCTGGGAAGGACTGAGACATGAGGTGTTTTTTGCTTCAAGTGGACTACATATTGTCAAAATTATATAAAACAATTTTTTTGTTGCTTAGCCACGTGCATGAGCCGAGGCAATTCTGCTCGACTGAAATGGTATGAAATAGACAATAATACTATTTCTGATGCCATGCACTTGGTGTCTCGAAGCTCTTAATAAGTAATATGGGAGAGTGGCTCCGCCCAGTTGTGACGAGGGATACTAATATTACCATGCCCGCAATGTTTACTGGGTTGAAGACAGAAATGTCTGAAGGGTGCTTCCATCTGTTTTTTATTGGTTAAAACTTTATAATATTTCGGACATGTCTATATTCTTTGGAATTATTTATAGAGTGCTGTGTAGTCCACAAGCTAAAACACACAAACAAATATATTATTATTATAGTTCTAACAGAAGGGCATGGAACAAATTATATATAGGATGGATTCTGACCTAACTGGAAAGAGAGTAAGTTACACAAACTTCGCATTTCCACGTCGTAGGATCATGGAATATTAATATGTAGGGGCATAGAACAATCTAAACTGTTGCATGTCACCTTTAAGAGTTTCTTTCTATTATTTCATGTATTAATTTCACTATCATCGAGATGTACAAAGCTTGTGTATTATACAATGTACACCAGTTCTAATTGAAATTACACTCTTTGAAGAAGCTTTGCATTACAGAGTCTAAAGAAAATATCTGGAAATTCCATTACCGCCAAGAATCTTTATGTTAGTGTCAGTCAATCACAACACTTAAAGTGATGAAGCCAATCAGTCGATTGATGATATTCAGGGAACTCCCAGAGTTTCTCGACACATAGCTAAAATAGCATAATAAATCTCTTGTCATATCTGGTCACATTGATAATTTCACAGTTAGCACCCGTTTTCTTATCCGCCAAAACGAAAGTGACAGGAGATAACATTCATAAAACATTCATAAAACTGTGCGCTTTGATGTCATATGGCAGGAATTTCATGCTTGAGGTAAGAATAATATTTCCCATCATGACCTGGCATGTGTGATGGAAAGATCTCAACCCGAGGGGTCAGATATTGCGGCCAAACACAAGGCGTCCAGACCAAATATCTGACCCTGAAGATGACTTTTTTCTATGCCCATATCCCGACCCAAGTCATGATGGATTATTTTTCTCCCAAATCAAGAGCCTCATACAAGCTAGGTTAATAGGTTTGAGTGATATATACATGTCTCATGCAAACGACATGGCTATGTTATCATTGGTCTAGACATGAATTCTGAGAAACCTGGTATGAATTTCTGAGAAATGCGTGTATTGATATGAACTGAGTTTGCCAAGAGAAATGTCCTTACCATGGAAAGTTGAACATGTTTCTGGTTATTTGACAGAAAAAATTAATGTTTTGAAGTGTTTGACAATTTGTTGCTACAATAACATTTTTCAAAAGTCTACCCACTTCGTTAATTAGGTGATTGACATTTTCTTTGACTGCATATAAGACATCAGTCCTTCCCACGAGGAAAACACAGCGAGAGCATTTATTTGCTCCCGTAATTCAGAAGATGGGTGTAATATTGCACCCATACTATAATTGTAAGTTGGGTTTTTCTAAAACAAAAAGTCATTGTGGAATAGACCTATGTCTAGTTACACTTTAATATGCCATTGTTGAACTGAGTTGGTAAAGGATCTAATTAAACTTTCAAACAGTTCACTATTGACCCAACAATTACAGTCTCCATTAGTATTTTGAGATGAGGGATGGGTGTGAATTTTAGCACCCGTCATTTGAAAATTATGAGTGCGTATAGGTGCGAGTGCAATCACTCCCATCTCCTGGGAAGGACTGAGACATGAGGTGTTTTTTGCTTCAAGTGGACTACATATTGTCAAAATTATATAAAAAAAAAATTTTTTGCTTAGCCACGTGCATGAGCCGAGGCAATTCTGCTCGACTGAAATGGTATGAAATAGACAATAATACTATTTCTGATGCCATGCACTTGGTGTCTCGAAGCTCTTAATAAGTAATATGGGAGAGTGGCTCCGCCCAGTTGTGACAAGGGATACTAATATTACCATGCCCGCAATGTTTACTGGGTTGAAGACAGAAATGTCTGAAGGGTGCTTCCATCTGTTTTTTATTGGTTAAAACTTTATAATATTTCGGACATGTCTATATTCTTTGGAATTATTTATAGAGTGCTGTGTAGTCCACAAGCTAAAACACACAAACAAATATATTATTATTATAGTTCTAACAGAAGGGCATGGAACAAATTATATATAGGATGGATTCTGACCTAACTGGAAAGAGAGTAAGTTACACAAACTTCGCATTTCCACGTCGTAGGATCATGGCATATTAATATGTAGGGGCATAGAACAATCTAAACTGTTGCATGTCACCTTTAAGAGTTTCTTTCTATTATTTCATGTATTAATTTCACTATCATCGAGATGTACAAAGCTTGTGTATTATACAATGTACACCAGTTCTAATTGAAATTACACTCTTTGAAGAAGCTTTGCATTACAGAGTCTAAAGAAAATATCTGGAAATTCCATTACCGCCAAGAATCTTTATGTTAGTGTCAGTCAATCACAACACTTAAAGTGATGAAGCCAATCAGTCGATTGATGATATTCAGGGAACTCCCAGAGTTTCTCGACACATAGCTAAAATAGCATAATAAATCTCTTGTCATATCTGGTCACATTGATAATTTCACAGTTAGCACCCGTTTTCTTATCCGCCAAAACGAAAGTGACAGGAGATAACATTCATAAAACATTCATAAAACTGTGCGCTTTGATGTCATATGGCAGGAATTTCATGCTTGAGGTAAGAATAATATTTCCCATCATGACCTGGCATGTGTGATGGAAAGATCTCAACCCGAGGGGTCAGATATTGCGGCCAAACACAAGGCGTCCAGACCAAATATCTGACCCTGAAGATGACTTTTTTCTATGCCCATATCCCGACCCAAGTCATGATGGATTATTTTTCTCCCAAATCAAGAGCCTCATACAAGCTAGGTTAATAGGTTTGAGTGAAATATACATGTCTCATGCAAACGACATGGCTATGTTATCATTGGTCTAGACATGAATTCTGAGAAACCTGGTATGAATTTCTGAGAAATGCGTGTATTGATATGAACTGGGTTTGCCAAGAGAAATGTCCTTACCATGGAAAGTTGAACATGTTTCTGGTTATTTGACAGAAAAAATTAATGTTTTGAAGTGTTTGACAATTTGTTGCTACAATAACATTTTTCAAAAGTCTACCCACTTCGTTAATTAGGTGATTGACATTTTCTTTGACTGCATATAAGACATCAGTCCTTCCCACGAGGAAAACACAGCGAGAGCATTTATTTGCTCCCGTAATTCAGAAGATGGGTGTAATATTGCACCCATACTATAATTGTAAGTTGGGTTTTTCTAAAACAAAAAGTCATTGTGGAATAGACCTATGTCTAGTTACACTTTAATATGCCATTGTTGAACTTAGCTGGTAAAGGATCTAATTAAACTTTCAAACAGTTCACTATTGACCCAACAATTACAGTCTCCATTAGTATTTTGAGATGAGGGATGGGTGTGAATTTTAGCACCCGTCATTTGAAAATTATGAGTGCGTATAGGTGCGAGTGCAATCACTCCCATCTCCTGGGAAGGACTGAGACATGAGGTGTTTTTTGCTTCAAGTGGACTACATATTGTCAAAATTATATAAAACAATTTTTTTTTTGCTTAGCCACGTGCATGAGCCGAGGCAATTCTGCTCGACTGAAATGGTATGAAATAGACAATAATACTATTTCTGATGCCATGCACTTGGTGTCTCGAAGCTCTTAATAAGTAATATGGGAGAGTGGCTCCGCCCAGTTGTGACGAGGGATACTAATATTACCATGCCCGCAATGTTTACTGGGTTGAAGACAGAAATGTCTGAAGGGTGCTTCCATCTGTTTTTTATTGGTTAAAACTTTATAATATTTCGGACATGTCTATATTCTTTGGAATTATTTATAGAGTGCTGTGTAGTCCACAAGCTAAAACACACAAACAAATATATTATTATTATAGTTCTAACAGAAGGGCATGGAACAAATTATATATAGGATGGATTCTGACCTAACTGGAAAGAGAGTAAGTTACACAAACTTCGCATTTCCACGTCGTAGAATCATGGAATATTAATATGTAGGGGCATAGAACAATCTAAACTGTTGCATGTCACCTTTAAGAGTTTCTTTCTATTATTTCATGTATTAATTTCACTATCATCGAGATGTACAAAGCTTGTGTATTATACAATGTACACCAGTTCTAATTGAAATTACACTCTTTGAACAAGCTTTGCATTACAGAGTCTAAAGAAAATATCTGGAAATTCCATTACCGCCAAGAATCTTTATGTTAGTGTCAGTCAATCACAACACTTAAAGTGATGAAGCCAATCAGTCGATTGATGATATTCAGGGAACTCCCAGAGTTTCTCGACACATAGCTAAAATAGCATAATAAATCTCTTGTCATATCTGGTCACATTGATAATTTCACAGTTAGCACCCGTTTTCTTATCCGCCAAAACGAAAGTGACAGGAGATAACATTCATAAAACATTCATAAAACTGTGCGCTTTGATGTCATATGGCAGGAATTTCATGCTTGAGGTAAGAATAATATTTCCCATCATGACCTGGCATGTGTGATGGATAGATCTCAACCCGAGGGGTCAGATATTGCGGCCAAACACAAGGCGTCCAGACCAAATATCTGACCCTGAAGATGACTTTTTTCTATGCCCATATCCCGACCCAAGTCATGATGGATTATTTTTCTCCCAAATCAAGAGCCTCATACAAGCTAGGTTAATAGGTTTGAGTGATATATACATGTCTCATGCAAACGACATGGCTATGTTATCATTGGTCTAGACATGAATTCTGATAAACCTGGTATGAATTTCTGAGAAATGCGTGTATTGATATGAACTGAGTTTGCCAAGAGAAATGTCCTTACCATGGAAAGTTGAACATGTTTCTGGTTATTTGACAGAAAAAATTAATGTTTTGAAGTGTTTGACAATTTGTTGCTACAATAACATTTTTCAAAAGTCTACCCACTTCGTTAATTAGGTGATTGACATTTTCTTTGACTGCATATAAGACATCAGTCCTTCCCACGAGGAAAACACAGCGAGAGCATTTATTTGCTCCCGTAATTCAGAAGATGGGTGTAATATTGCACCCATACTATAATTGTAAGTTGGGTTTTTCTAAAACAAAAAGTCATTGTGGAATAGACCTATGTCTAGTTACACTTTAATATGCCATTGTTGAACTGAGTTGGTAAAGGATCTAATTAAACTTTCAAACAGTTCACTATTGACCCAACAATTACAGTCTCCATTAGTATTTTGAGATGAGGGATGGGTGTGAATTTTAGCACCCGTCATTTGAAAATTATGAGTGCGTATAGGTGCGAGTGCAATCACTCCCATCTCCTGGGAAGGACTGAGACATGAGGTGTTTTTTGCTTCAAGTGGACTACATATTGTCAAAATTATATAAAACAATTTTTTTGTTGCTTAGCCACGTGCATGAGCCGAGGCAATTCTGCTCGACTGAAATGGTATGAAATAGACAATAATACTATTTCTGATGCCATGCACTTGGTGTCTCGAAGCTCTTAATAAGTAATATGGGAGAGTGGCTCCGCCCAGTTGTGACGAGGGATACTAATATTACCATGCCCGCAATGTTTACTGGGTTGAAGACAGAAATGTCTGAAGGGTGCTTCCATCTGTTTTTTATTGGTTAAAACTTTATAATATTTCGGACATGTCTATATTCTTTGGAATTATTTATAGAGTGCTGTGTAGTCCACAAGCTAAAACACACAAACAAATATATTATTATTATAGTTCTAACAGAAGGGCATGGAACAAATTATATATAGGATGGATTCTGACCTAACTGGAAAGAGAGTAAGTTACACAAACTTCGCATTTCCACGTCGTAGGATCATGGAATATTAATATGTAGGGGCATAGAACAATCTAAACTGTTGCATGTCACCTTTAAGAGTTTCTTTCTATTATTTCATGTATTAATTTCACTATCATCGAGATGTACAAAGCTTGTGTATTATACAATGTACACCAGTTCTAATTGAAATTACACTCTTTGAAGAAGCTTTGCATTACAGAGTCTAAAGAAAATATCTGGAAATTCCATTACCGCCAAGAATCTTTATGTTAGTGTCAGTCAATCACAACACTTAAAGTGATGAAGCCAATCAGTCGATTGATGATATTCAGGGAACTCCCAGAGTTTCTCGACACATAGCTAAAATAGCATAATAAATCTCTTGTCATATCTGGTCACATTGATAATTTCACAGTTAGCACCCGTTTTCTTATCCGCCAAAACGAAAGTGACAGGAGATAACATTCATAAAACATTCATAAAACTGTGCGCTTTGATGTCATATGGCAGGAATTTCATGCTTGAGGTAAGAATAATATTTCCCATCATGACCTGGCATGTGTGATGGAAAGATCTCAACCCGAGGGGTCAGATATTGCGGCCAAACACAAGGCGTCCAGACCAAATATCTTACCCTGAAGATGACTTTTTTCTATGCCCATATCCCGACCCAAGTCATGATGGATTATTTTTCTCCCAAATCAAGAGCCTCATACAAGCTAGGTTAATAGGTTTGAGTGATATATACATGTCTCATGCAAACGACATGGCTATGTTATCATTGGTCTAGACATGAATTCTGAGAAACCTGGTATGAATTTCTGAGAAATGCGTGTATTGATATGAACTGAGTTTGCCAAGAGAAATGTCCTTACCATGGAAAGTTGAACATGTTTCTGGTTATTTGACAGAAAAAATTAATGTTTTGAAGTGTTTGACAATTTGTTGCTACAATAACATTTTTCAAAAGTCTACCCACTTCGTTAATTAGGTGATTGACATTTTCTTTGACTGCATATAAGACATCAGTCCTTCCCACGAGGAAAACACAGCGAGAGCATTTATTTGCTCCCGTAATTCAGAAGATGGGTGTAATATTGCACCCATACTATAATTGTAAGTTGGGTTTTTCTAAAACAAAAAGTCATTGTGGAATAGACCTATGTCTAGTTACACTTTAATATGCCATTGTTGAACTGAGTTGGTAAAGGATCTAATTAAACTTTCAAACAGTTCACTATTGACCCAACAATTACAGTCTCCATTAGTATTTTGAGATGAGGGATGGGTGTGAATTTTAGCACCCGTCATTTGAAAATTATGAGTGCGTATAGGTGCGAGTGCAATCACTCCCATCTCCTGGGAAGGACTGAGACATGAGGTGTTTTTTGCTTCAAGTGGACTACATATTGTCAAAATTATATAAAACAATTTTTTTTTTGCTTAGCCACGTGCATGAGCCGAGGCAATTCTGCTCGACTGAAATGGTATGAAATAGACAATAATACTATTTCTGATGCCATGCACTTGGTGTCTCGAAGCTCTTAATAAGTAATATGGGAGAGTGGCTCCGCCCAGTTGTGACGAGGGATACTAATATTACCATGCCCGCAATGTTTACTGGGTTGAAGACAGAAATGTCTGAAGGGTGCTTCCATCTGTTTTTTATTGGTTAAAACTTTATAATATTTCGGACATGTCTATATTCTTTGGAATTATTTATAGAGTGCTGTGTAGTCCACAAGCTAAAACACACAAACAAATATATTATTATTATAGTTCTAACAGAAGGGCATGGAACAAATTATATATAGGATGGATTCTGACCTAACTGGAAAGAGAGTAAGTTACACAAACTTCGCATTTCCACGTCGTAGAATCATGGAATATTAATATGTAGGGGCATAGAACAATCTAAACTGTTGCATGTCACCTTTAAGAGTTTCTTTCTATTATTTCATGTATTAATTTCACTATCATCGAGATGTACAAAGCTTGTGTATTATACAATGTACACCAGTTCTAATTGAAATTACACTCTTTGAACAAGCTTTGCATTACAGAGTCTAAAGAAAATATCTGGAAATTCCATTACCGCCAAGAATCTTTATGTTAGTGTCAGTCAATCACAACACTTAAAGTGATGAAGCCAATCAGTCGATTGATGATATTCAGGGAACTCCCAGAGTTTCTCGACACATAGCTAAAATAGCATAATAAATCTCTTGTCATATCTGGTCACATTGATAATTTCACAGTTAGCACCCGTTTTCTTATCCGCCAAAACGAAAGTGACAGGAGATAACATTCATAAAACATTCATAAAACTGTGCGCTTTGATGTCATATGGCAGGAATTTCATGCTTGAGGTAAGAATAATATTTCCCATCATGACCTGGCATGTGTGATGGAAAGATCTCAACCCGAGGGGTCAGATATTGCGGCCAAACACAAGGCGTCCAGACCAAATATCTGACCCTGAAGATGACTTTTTTCTATGCCCATATCCCGACCCAAGTCATGATGGATTATTTTTCTCCCAAATCAAGAGCCTCATACAAGCTAGGTTAATAGGTTTGAGTGAAATATACATGTCTCATGCAAACGACATGGCTATGTTATCATTGGTCTAGACATGAATTCTGAGAAACCTGGTATGAATTTCTGAGAAATGCGTGTATTGATATGAACTGGGTTTGCCAAGAGAAATGTCCTTACCATGGAAAGTTGAACATGTTTCTGGTTATTTGACAGAAAAAATTAATGTTTTGAAGTGTTTGACAATTTGTTGCTACAATAACATTTTTCAAAAGTCTACCCACTTCGTTAATTAGGTGATTGACATTTTCTTTGACTGCATATAAGACATCAGTCCTTCCCACGAGGAAAACACAGCGAGAGCATTTATTTGCTCCCGTAATTCAGAAGATGGGTGTAATATTGCACCCATACTATAATTGTAAGTTGGGTTTTTCTAAAACAAAAAGTCATTGTGGAATAGACCTATGTCTAGTTACACTTTAATATGCCATTGTTGAACTTAGCTGGTAAAGGATCTAATTAAACTTTCAAACAGTTCACTATTGACCCAACAATTACAGTCTCCATTAGTATTTTGAGATGAGGGATGGGTGTGAATTTTAGCACCCGTCATTTGAAAATTATGAGTGCGTATAGGTGCGAGTGCAATCACTCCCATCTCCTGGGAAGGACTGAGACATGAGGTGTTTTTTGCTTCAAGTGGACTACATATTGTCAAAATTATATAAAACAATTTTTTTTTGCTTAGCCACGTGCATGAGCCGAGGCAATTCTGCTCGACTGAAATGGTATGAAATAGACAATAATACTATTTCTGATGCCATGCACTTGGTGTCTCGAAGCTCTTAATAAGTAATATGGGAGAGTGGCTCCGCCCAGTTGTGACGAGGGATACTAATATTACCATGCCCGCAATGTTTACTGGGTTGAAGACAGAAATGTCTGAAGGGTGCTTCCATCTGTTTTTTATTGGTTAAAACTTTATAATATTTCGGACATGTCTATATTCTTTGGAATTAGTTATAGAGTGCTGTGTAGTCCACAAGCTAAAACACACAAACAAATATATTATTATTATAGTTCTAACAGAAGGGCATGGAACAAATTTCATATAAATGATAGACCCATTAGTGCAAGCTCCCATTAGTACAGTGTTACATGGAATGAACATACATAGATGCATAAATAATTTTATTGCAAAATCTAGTGAACATTTCTGAGAACATTAAAGACCTTCATTTCTCTTATTATTCATGGTAAGAAACATGGTGTTGTAATTAAATCAAGCTGAAACCATAAATGCTCTGAACTATGTTTTTATTATTGTTGGATTTTTTAAATAAATAATTAAATTGTTATCTCCATTGTTATTTGATCCACATGTGCAAATCAATCTATACATTTAAAGGTTCTTTTTGGCTTAGAATGGGCTCAACCATCCTTTCTTCTCCATGGAGGTAACATCTTTGTGCTCTGTCACTCTTGGAGGGTACTTTGTGCACCAAGAGTGCCATCACCCGAGATTGTTCATGTTACCTCTCTTGAGTGATAGGTTGCCTCCCCGGGGAGGGAACATCCTAATGCTCAACTGATGCAACTGGGTGCGTAAATTTGCACACCAAGAGTGTCAGAGTGGCTCTCCAAAAACTGCAAGGGTGCCTCTCCTGGGAGGTAAAATATGAACTCTCCTTGGGGGGTTGGCTAAAGTGCATCCCGGAGTGGCTCTCCAAAAACTGCAAGGTTGCCTCTCCGGGAGGTAAAATATGAACCCTCCTTCGGGGGGTGCCTAAACTACCTCCCGGAGGGGCACTATTTCACCATCTCCCCAAAAGGGGTAGATTATAACCTCTCCATGGGGGGTAGTCTTTGCCCCTCCTGATTGATTACGTATATCTCCCACTGAGTGACAAATTGTGCTTCGACGGGGATGAACTTGGGTCACATGAGGGACAAATTGTTCCTCGGCTCCTATCACCCCAATGGAGAAGCAAGTTAGCCTTTTGGATAGTAGGTGAAATAGTGCACCTCAAGAGATGCAAATATTGCCCCTCCGAGGAGCAATATTGCCTCCCCATTATTTAGAGTGTGGTGGCGCAATCGGTTAGCGCGCCGTACTTATAGACAGTACCTTCGCCGTGTTTGACACGGTTTGAGGAATGCGGAGGTTGTGAGTTCGATCCTCACCCGGGGCAGGATTTTTTACACATACATACATGACTTTATTTCAGGCCTTTTGATCAATAGATTGCTCTAACATCGACAAGATGCCCTAAATAGCCTATATTTGAGGTTCTAAGCAAATATGCATGTTGGCAGTATGTTCACTCCACACGCTGTCAAGGCACAAATGCGCTCTTGTTAGTTTTAGTCCACTACAGATTTTCGAAATCAAAGCACAAAACCATGCCAAAACGACAACGAAGAGAACAAAACTCGAAAAAAAATTCTATTTGCATCGGCCGGGATTCGAACCCGGGTCGCCCGCGTGGCAGGCGAGCATTCTACCACTGAACCACCGATGCGACGAGAAACAGCTCCCTCACAAACTGCTTTCTCCAAATGTTCGCGCGAAATCACAAATATTGCTGCACAGACCAATTTTCGACATTGCTGAACGACATTCGAAATATATGCTCGTTGAATGCGTATATGCCACAAGTGTTTTTAAGTGGAAACACATTTTCCACGAACATTTAGAGTAAAATACTCTCATATAATTATGGGACACCCAGGGCCTATTTCTATTAATGAAAAAAGGACGACAAATATGCTAACAGACTTTATACTCCACGGAGATGGAAATTATTTTGGTTCAAATGAGCCATGCCCTTTTAATACACCGCCAAACGGAATGTGCAACCCCACTAAGTGTTTCGTCAGAAAGTCGTCGAATATATATCACCGTTATATCACGGAGCAGAGTGGCGCAGTGGTAGCGTGCTGGGCCCATAACCCAGAGGTCCGAGGATCGAAACCTCGCTCTGCTAAATTTTGCATAATTTATGTTTTGGGCTGATCCATTTCAATTTTTTAGAAGTTGTGACGAAGAAAGTCCAAAATTATAGATTGTAAATTTGAGAAGCATATTTGAGACCACCTCGACATCACTTGCCCTGGTGGCGCAATCGGTTAGCGCGCCGTACTTATAGACAGTACCTTCGCCGTGTTTGACACGGTTTGAGGAATGCGGAGGTTGTGAGTTCGATCCTCACCCGGGGCAGGATTTTTTACACATACATACATGACTTTATTTCAGGCCTTTTGATCAATAGATTGCTCTAACATCGACAAGATGCCCTAAATAGCCTATATTTGAGGTTCTAAGCAAATATGCATGTTGGCAGTATGTTCACTCCACACGCTGTCAAGGCACAAATGCGCTCTTGTTAGTTTTAGTCCACTACAGATTTTCGAAATCAAAGCACAAAACCATGCCAAAACGACAACGAAGAGAACAAAACTCGAAAAATAATTCTATTTGCATCGGCCGGGAATCGAACCCGGGTCGCCCGCGTGGCAGGCGAGCATTCTACCACTGAACCACCGATGCGACGAGAAACAGCTCCCTCACAAACTGCTTTCTCCGAAAGTTCGCGCGAAATCACAAATATTGCTGCACAGACCAATTTTCGACATTGCTGAACGACATTCGAAATATATGCTCGTTGAATGCGTATATACCACAAGTGTTTTTAAGTGGAAACACATTTTGCACGAACATTTAGAGTAAAATACTCTCATATAATTATGGGACACCCAGGGCCTATTTCTATTAATGAAAAAAGGACGACAAATATGCTAACAGACTTTATACTCCACGGAGATGGAAATTATTCTGGTTCAAATGAGCCATGCCCTTTTAATACACCGCCAAACGGAATGTGCAACCCCACTAAGTGTTTCGTCAGAAAGTCGTCGAATATATATCACCGTTATATCACGGAGCAGAGTGGCGCAGTGGTAGCGTGCTGGGCCCATAACCCAGAGGTCCGAGGATCGAAACCTCGCTCTGCTAAATTTTGCATAATTTATGTTTTGGGCTGATCCATTTCAATTTTTTAGAAGTTGTGACGAAGAAAGTCCAAAATTATAGATTGTAAATTTGAGAAGCATATTTGAGACCACCTCGACATCACTTGCCCTGGTGGCGCAATCGGTTAGCGCGCCGTACTTATAGACAGTACCTTCGCCGTGTTTGACACGGTTTGGGGAATGCGGAGCTTGTGAGTTCGATCCTCACCCGGGGCAGGATTTTTTACACATACATACATGACTTTATTTCAGGCCTTTTGATCAATAGATTGCTCTAACATCGACAAGATGCCCTAAATAGCCTATATTTGAGGTTCTAAGCAAATATGCATGTTGGCAGTATGTTCACTCCACACGCTGTCAAGGCACAAATGCGCTCTTGTTAGTTTTAGTCCACTACAGATTTTCGAAATCAAAGCACAAAACCATGCCAAAACGACAACGAAGAGAACAAAACTCGAAAACAAATTCTATTTGCATCGGCCGGGAATCGAACCCGGGTCGCCCGCGTGGCAGGCGAGCATTCTACCACTGAACCACCGATGCGACGAGAAACAGCTCCCTCACAAACTGCTTTCTCCAAAAGTTCGCGCGAAATCACAAATATTGCTGCACAGACCAATTTTCGACATTGCTGAACGACGTTCGAAATATATGCTCGTTGAATGCGTATATACCACAAGTGTTTTTAAGTGGAAACACATTTTGCACGAACATTTAGAGTAAAATACTCTCATATAATTATGGGACACCCAGGGCCTATTTCTATTAATGAAAAAAGGACGACAAATATGCTAACAGACTTTATACTCCACGGAGATGGAAATTATTTTGGTTCAAATGAGCCATGCCCTTTTAATACACCGCCAAACGGAATGTGCAACCCCACTAAGTGTTTCGTCAGAAAGTCGTCGAATATATATCACCGTTATATCACGGAGCAGAGTGGCGCAGTGGTAGCGTGCTGGGCCCATAACCCAGAGGTCCGAGGATCGAAACCTCGCTCTGCTAAATTTTGCATAATTTATGTTTTGGGCTGATCCATTTCATTTTTTTAGAAGTTGTGACGAAGAAAGTCCAAAATTATAGATTGTAAATTTGAGAAGCATATTTGAGACCACCTCGACATCACTTGCCCCGGTGGCGCAATCGGTTAGCGCGCCGTACTTATAGACAGTACCTTCGCCGTGTTTGACACGGTTTGAGGAATGCGGAGGTTGTGAGTTCGATCCTCACCCGGGGCAGGTTTTTTTACACATACATACATGACTTTATGTCAGGCCTTTTGATCAATAGATTGCTCTAACATCGACAAGATGCCCTAAATAGCCTATATTTGAGGTTCTAAGCAAATATGCATGTTGGCAGTATGTTCACTCCACACGCTGTCAAGGCACAAATGCGCTCTTGTTAGTTTTAGTCCACTACAGATTTTCGAAATCAAAGCACAAAACCATGGCAAAACGACAACGAAGAGAACAAAACTCGAAAAAAAATTCTATTTGCATCGGCCGGGAATCGAACCCGGGTCGCCCGCGTGGCAGGCGAGCATTCTACCACTGAACCACCGATGCGACGAGAAATAGCTCCCTCACAAACTGCTTTCTCCAAATGTTCGCGCGAAATCACAAATATTGCTGCACAGACCAATTTTCGACATTGCTGAACGACATTCGAAATATATGCTCGTTGAATGCGTATATACCACAAGTGTTTTTAAGTGGAAACACATTTTCCACGAACATTTAGAGTAAAATACTCTCATATAATTATGGGACACCCAGGGCCTATTTCTATTAATGAAAAAAGGACGACAAATATGCTAACAGACTTTATATGTATACTCCACGGAGATGGAAATTATTTTGGTTCAAATGAGCCATGCCCTTTTAATACACCGCCAAACGGAATGTGCAACCCCACTAAGTGTTTCGTCAGAAAGTCGTCGAATATATATCACCGTTATATCACGGAGCAGAGTGGCGCAGTGGTAGCGTGCTGGGCCCATAACCCAGAGGTCCGAGGATCGAAACCTCGCTCTGCTAAATTTTGCATAATTTATGTTTTGGGCTGATCCATTTCTATTTTTTAGAAGTTGTGACGAAGAAAGTCCAAAATTATAGATTGTAAATTTGAGAAGCATATTTGAGACCACCTCGACATCACTTGCCCTGGTGGCGCAATCGGTTAGCGCGCCGTACTTATAGACAGTACCTTCGCCGTGTTTGACACGGTTTGAGGAATGCGGAGGTTGTGAGTTCGATCCTCACCCGGGGCAGGATTTTTTACACATACATACATGACTTTATTTCAGGCCTTTTGATCAATAGATTGCTCTAACATCGACAAGATGCCCTAAATAGCCTATATTTGAGGTTCTAAGCAAATATGCATGTTGGCAGTATGTTCACTCCACACGCTGTCAAGGCACAAATGCGCTCTTGTTAGTTTTAGTCCACTACAGATTTTCGAAATCAAAGCACAAAACCATGCCAAAACGACAACGAAGAGAACAAAACTCGAAAAAAAATTCTATTTGCATCGGCCGGGAATCGAACCCGGGTCGCCCGCGTGGCAGACGAGCATTCTACCACTGAACCACCGATGCGACGAGAAACAGCTCCCTCACAAACTGCTTTCTCCAAAAGTTCGCGCGAAATCACAAATATTGCTGCACAGACCAATTTTCGACATTGCTGAACGACATTCGAAATATATGCTCGTTGAATGCGTATATACCACAAGTGTTTTTAAGTGGAAACACATTTTGCACGAACATTTAGAGTAAAATACTCTCATATAATTATGGGACACCCAGGGCCTATTTCTATTAATGAAAAAAGGACGACAAATATGCTAACAGACTTTATACTCCACGGAGATGGAAATTATTTTGGTTCAAATGAGCCATGCCCTTTTAATACACCGCCAAACGGAATGTGCAACCCCACTAAGTGTTTCGTCAGAAAGTCGTCGAATATATATCACCGTTATATCACGGAGCAGAGTGGCGCAGTGGTAGCGTGCTGGGCCCATAACCCAGAGGTCCGAGGATCGAAACCTCGCTCTGCTAAATTTTGCATAATTTATGTTTTGGGCTGATCCATTTCAATTTTTTAGAAGTTGTGACGAAGAAAGTCCAAAATTATAGATTGTAAATTTGAGAAGCATATTTGAGACCACCTCGACATCACTTGCCCCGGTGGCGCAATCGGTTAGCGCGCCGTACTTATAGACAGTACCTTCGCCGTGTTTGACACGGTTTGAGGAATGCGGAGGTTGTGAGTTCGATCCTCACCCGGGGCAGGTTTTTTTACACATACATACATGACTTTATGTCAGGCCTTTTGATCAATAGATTGCTCTAACATCGACAAGATGCCCTAAATAGCCTATATTTGAGGTTCTAAGCAAATATGCATGTTGGCAGTATGTTCACTCCACACGCTGTCAAGGCACAAATGCGCTCTTGTTAGTTTTAGTCCACTACAGATTTTCGAAATCAAAGCACAAAACCATGGCAAAACGACAACGAAGAGAACAAAACTCGAAAAAAAATTCTATTTGCATCGGCCGGGAATCGAACCCGGGTCGCCCGCGTGGCAGGCGAGCATTCTACCACTGAACCACCGATGCGACGAGAAATAGCTCCCTCACAAACTGCTTTCTCCAAATGTTCGCGCGAAATCACAAATATTGCTGCACAGACCAATTTTCGACATTGCTGAACGACATTCGAAATATATGCTCGTTGAATGCGTATATACCACAAGTGTTTTTAAGTGGAAACACATTTTCCACGAACATTTAGAGTAAAATACTCTCATATAATTATGGGACACCCAGGGCCTATTTCTATTAATGAAAAAAGGACGACAAATATGCTAACAGACTTTATATGTATACTCCACGGAGATGGAAATTATTTTGGTTCAAATGAGCCATGCCCTTTTAATACACCGCCAAACGGAATGTGCAACCCCACTAAGTGTTTCGTCAGAAAGTCGTCGAATATATATCACCGTTATATCACGGAGCAGAGTGGCGCAGTGGTAGCGTGCTGGGCCCATAACCCAGAGGTCCGAGGATCGAAACCTCGCTCTGCTAAATTTTGCATAATTTATGTTTTGGGCTGATCCATTTCTATTTTTTAGAAGTTGTGACGAAGAAAGTCCAAAATTATAGATTGTAAATTTGAGAAGCATATTTGAGACCACCTCGACATCACTTGCCCTGGTGGCGCAATCGGTTAGCGCGCCGTACTTATAGACAGTACCTTCGCCGTGTTTGACACGGTTTGAGGAATGCGGAGGTTGTGAGTTCGATCCTCACCCGGGGCAGGATTTTTTACACATACATACATGACTTTATTTCAGGCCTTTTGATCAATAGATTGCTCTAACATCGACAAGATGCCCTAAATAGCCTATATTTGAGGTTCTAAGCAAATATGCATGTTGGCAGTATGTTCACTCCACACGCTGTCAAGGCACAAATGCGCTCTTGTTAGTTTTAGTCCACTACAGATTTTCGAAATCAAAGCACAAAACCATGCCAAAACGACAACGAAGAGAACAAAACTCGAAAAAAAATTCTATTTGCATCGGCCGGGAATCGAACCCGGGTCGCCCGCGTGGCAGACGAGCATTCTACCACTGAACCACCGACGCGACGAGAAACAGCTCCCTCACAAACTGCTTTCTCCAAAAGTTCGCGCGAAATCACAAATATTGCTGCACAGACCAATTTTCGACATTGCTGAACGACATTCGAAATATATGCTCGTTGAATGCGTATATACCACAAGTGTTTTTAAGTGGAAACACATTTTGCACGAACATTTAGAGTAAAATACTCTCATATAATTATTGGACACCCAGGGCCTATTTCTATTAATGAAAAAAGGACGACAAATATGCTAACAGACTTTATACTCCACGGAGATGGAAATTATTTTGGTTCAAATGAGCCATGCCCTTTTAATACACCGCCAAACGGAATGTGCAACCCCACTAAGTGTTTCGTCAGAAAGTCGTCGAATATATATCACCGTTATATCACGGAGCAGAGTGGCGAAGTGGTAGCGTGCTGGGCCCATAACCCAGAGGTCCGAGGATCGAAACCTCGCTCTGCTAAATTTTGCATAATTTATGTTTTGGGCTGATCCATTTCAATTTTTTAGAAGTTGTGACGAAGAAAGTCCAAAATTATAGATTGTAAATTTGAGAAGCATATTTGAGACCACCTCGACATCACTTGCCCCGGTGGCGCAATCGGTTAGCGCGCCGTACTTATAGACAGTACCTTCGCCGTGTTTGACACGGTTTGAGGAATGCGGAGGTTGTGAGTTCGATCCTCACCCGGGGCAGTATTTTTTACACATACATACATGAATTTATTTCAGGCCTTTTGATCAATAGATTGCTCTAACATCGACAAGATGCCCTAAATAGCCTATATTTGAGGTTCTAAGCAAATATGCATGTTGGCAGTATGTTCACTCCACACGCTGCCAAGGCACAAATGCGCTCTTGTTAGTTTTAGTCCACTACAGATTTTCGAAATCAAAGCACAAAACCATGCCAAAACGACAACGAAGAGAACAAAACTCGAAAAAAAATTCTATTTGCATCGGCCGGGAATCGAACCCGGGTCGCCCGCGTGGCAGGCGAGCATTCTACCACTGAACCACCGATGCGACGAGAAACAGCTCCCTCACAAACTGCTTTCTCCAAATGTTCGCGCGAAATCACAAATATTGCTGCACAGACCAATTATCGACATTGCTGAACGACATTCGAAATATATGCTCGTTGAATGCGTATATACCACAAGTGTTTTTAAGTGGAAGCACATTTTCCACGAACATTTAGAGTAAAATACTCTCATATAATTATGGGACACCCAGGGCCTATTTCTATTAATGAAAAAAGGACGACAAATATGCTAACAGACTTTATACTCCACGGAGATGGAAATTATTTTGGTTCAAATGAGCCATGCCCTTTTAATACACCGCCAAACGGAATGTGCAATCCCACTAAGTGTTTCGTCAGAAAGTCGTCGAATATATATCACCGTTATATCACGGAGCAGAGTGGCGCAGTGGTAGCGTGCTGGGCCCATAACCCAGAGGTCCGAGGATCGAAACCTCGCTCTGCTAAATTTTGCATAATTTATGTTTTGGGCTGATCCATTTCAATTTTTTAGAAGTTGTGACGAAGAAAGTCCAAAATTATAGATTGTAAATTTGAGAAGCATATTTGAGACCACCTCGACATCACTTGCCCTGGTGGCGCAATCGGTTAGCGCGCCGTACTTATAGACAGTACCTTCGCCGTGTTTGACACGGTTTGAGAAATGCGGAGGTTGTGAGTTCGATCCTCACCCGGGGCAGGATTTTTTACACATACATACATGACTTTATTTCAGGCCTTTTGATCAATAGATTGCTCTAACATCGACAAGATGCCCTAAATAGCCTATATTTGAGGTTCTAAGCAAATATGCATGTTGACAGTATGTTCACTCCACACGCTGTCAAGGCACAAATGCGCTCTTGTTAGTTTTAGTCCACTACAGATTTTCGAAATCAAAGCACAAAACCATGCCAAAACGACAACGAAGAGAACAAAACTCGAAAAAAAATTCTATTTGCATCGGCCGGGAATCGAACCCGGGTCGCCCGCGTGGCAGGCGAGCATTCTACCACTGAACCACCGATGCGACGAGAAACAGCTCCCTCACAAACTGCTTTCTCCAAAAGTTCGCGCGAAATCACAAATATTGCTGCACAGACCAATTTTCGACATTGCTGAACGACATTCGAAATATATGCTCGTTGAATGCGTATATACCACAAGTGTTTTTAAGTGGAAACACATTTTGCACGAACATTTAGAGTAAAATACTCTCATATAATTATGGGACACCCAGGGCCTATTTCTATTAATGAAAAAAGGACGACAAATATGCTAACAGACTTTATACTCCACGGAGATGGAAATTATTTTGGTTCAAATGAGCCATGCCCTTTTAATACACCGCCAAACGGAATGTGCAACCCCACTAAGTGTTTCGTCAGAAAGTCGTCGAATATATATCACCGTTATATCACGGAGCAGAGTGGCGCAGTGGTAGCGTGCTGGGCCCATAACCCAGAGGTCCGAGGATCGAAACCTCGCTCTGCTAAATTTTGCATAATTTATGTTTTGGGCTGATCCATTTCAATTTTTTAGAAGTTGTGACGAAGAAAGTCCAAAATTATAGATTGTAAATTTGAGAAGCATATTTGAGACCACCTCGACATCACTTGCCCCGGTGGCGCAATCGGTTAGCGCGCCGTACTTATAGACAGTACCTTCGCCGTGTTTGACACGGTTTGAGGAATGCGGAGGTTGTGAGTTCGATCCTCACCCGGGCAGGATTTTTTACACATACATACATGACTTTATTTCAGGCCTTTTGATCAATAGATTGCTCTAACATCGACAAGATGCCCTAAATAGCCTATATTTGAGGTTCTAAGCAAATATGCATGTTGGCAGTATGTTCACTCCACACGCTGTCAAGGCACAAATGCGCTCTTGTTAGTTTTAGTCCACTACAGATTTTCGAAATCAAAGCACAAAACCATGCCAAAACGACAACGAAGAGAACAAAACTCGAAAGAAAATTCTATTTGCATCGGCCGGGAATCGAACCCGGGTCGCCCGCGTGGCAGGCGAGCATTCTACCACTGAACCACCGATGCGACGAGAAACAGCTCCCTCACAAACTGCTTTCTCCAAAAGTTCGCGCGAAATCACAAATATTGCTGCACAGACCAATTTTCGACATTTCTGAACGACATTCGAAATATATGCTCGTTGAATGCGTATATACCACAAGTGTTTTTAAGTGGAAACACATTTTGCACGAACATTTAGAGTAAAATACTCTCATATAATTATGGGACACCCAGGGCCTATTTCTATTAATGAAAAAAGGACGACAAATATGCTAACAGACTTTATACTCCACGGAGATGGAAATTATTTTGGTTCAAATGAGCCATGCCCTTTTAATACACCGCCAAACGGAATGTGCAATCCCACTAAGTGTTTCGTCAGAAAGTCGTCGAATATATATCACCGTTATATCACGGAGCAGAGTGGCGCAGTGGTAGCGTGCTGGGCCCATAACCCAGAGGTCCGAGGATCGAAACCTCGCTCTGCTAAATTTTGCATAATTTATGTTTTGGGCTGATCCATTTCAATTTTTTAGAAGTTGTGACGAAGAAAGTCGATAGTCACGTGACCAAGCCATGGATGATGTTTATTTTCGTCGCTCCGTGTTTACCTAGTTTAATTCACTCAAACCCCGCGGGATCGCTAATCTAACTCTGTTCTATTTCTCACCCGGATTGTTATCACACAGTTTAATTCGGATATAGAATGGATTGTGCCTTATATTCGCTTTTATCGGTATGTGGAACTTGAACTTTTCTTTATTCGCGCCATGATGTTTATATTTCCCTGACGCCATGTACGCCCAATTCATCGGCCGTTCAAGCGGGAGCTTCTTTCCAAGGACACTTCACAAATCAGCCCAATCCTTCACCCAATGGCCTGCGTCTGATTCATTCTTGGTTCAGTGAACACAACTCATACTCATAACAAGAACACAGACAATAAGCGAATGTGCATACAATCTCTTGAATGATATTCAACAAACTCTCTCAATCCATAACCAGAGGTGTCGACTCTATCAAGGATTGGTTAAAACCACTCATGGATCCTTCGAACTCTGCCGACTTCGGGGACATATTTATTGATCCGACAACTGGAGCAACAATTATGGCACTTTCTAACGGTACCATGTCGGACAACAATCAACGACACGACTCTTGTTCCACTCTCGATACTAGATCACACACTCGCATGAGTGGAATTTCTCCTGAACTCGCGGACATAAATTCAGTGTTCAAGCAACTAAGTGACGCCGCAATGTGTAATATGGAATCCGACATTATAGCAACTCAGATAATCGTGGCATCATGTCTTCCTTTTATCAGCAGCACTCCACGGGACATTGTTGTTAAAGTACTAGAAGACACAACACTCTGCGACGAACACATTCTTAGGAAAATGAGACAAGTTGTTTTCAGGGAAGTGAAGTCCGACCCGAACTTCTCTAAGTACTATCCCACAAACGTTTCTCTCAAAAACCGCTTGAGTGTGAAGGGTGGACTGGACGCTCACCAGAAATACTCGTCTGACATATATATCCTGATGTTATTCCTCATCGATGGGGGCACTAATCTCGGCGAGTTACTCAGCAAAAGCACCAAACAGTCAGCATGTAATACCACTTTAAACATGCAAAGCGACACAACACATGTACATGTACCTGACAGCGTCCAGCAGAGAATAATTGACATGTTATGCGAACAAAGAAACTTGGTGCAAAATGTTCTTGACTTTTTACCAGACATCACTAAATCGATTACAAACCTCGACAATCGTGTTGCAGAGCTGGAGCTTCGTTTCAACTCCCATCCTTCCAAAGATGCTGATGATGAAAACAAGTCAACGCTGGGACAAATCCAGCAATCAATTGCATATATGGAAGACAACATCGCTGCAAACACGGAAATGATGGAGTCAAATGAATTGAAATTGCAACGCGCACTCGACGATAAATGCGATGGAGTGGCAAATTGTCGATCAAAGATACGCGACCTACAATCTGATATCGAAATCAACCTGGATCATGCCAAAAATGTTGTTCGTACTGTGAATAAAAATGCTGGGTCGATTGGAACCTTAAACGACAAAATGAACAAAATAATGAAGAGAGTTACACAAACAAATTCATGCCCAAACGGATCTGGTGATAAATCCAACACAGAACATATCAAACAATTACAAAACCAAATGAAACTATTCGCTGATGAAGTTTGTAATCGGCTTGATCACTTTTGTGAGTATATTAAGGACACAGTTGGAAACGCCAATTCGTCGGATGATTGTGAAAGCGACTCCGTGGTAATCGATGATGACAATAAGCCCAATCTCGATAACGCGCATTCAAATCAAACCGGTTACAGTTATAACGGAAATCCAGATGCCAGGTCAACCGCTAGTGAATCGGACGAGTCCAAGTCAAGGTACAATGCGCGCAATCGCACACAAACTGAACAAGAGACCCGTTATAGTGGTACTCACGACCGACGTGACAGAAATGACACTTACCGCACGAGAAATGCAAAGCCAATTAATTCAACCAGACTGTTCATTTCCAACCTTCCCGACTTCGTTGATGCTGACTGTCTGGCTGACTACTTACAAAAGTTCGATGTCAAATTCTCGGTGATAAAGGTCTTCCGTCTTCGTAGAAATGGTGTCTTATCGGCAAGAATCAATGTGGATGAAACAGACAGCAGCTTTTGTAGAGGTCCTGACTGCTGGCCCAAAGGTGTCACTTGTGCCCAATGGGTCCCTTTTGACATGTTCAACAATAGTTACTAATTGTTTTTTTGGTGCGTGTTTTTCACATAATTATGTCTTTCCAATATGATTCTCACATTGTAGCTCTACACATAATTATGTTGCATATAGTCTTCATTATGGCTTCATATACACCCGACGTACATTGGATCAGTTCTACAATATATTGTTACGAATGTACATATATATACTTTATCACGTCCGTTAAACATACACAATGCTGAGTGTCATCTCGTGGAACTGTACGGGTATCCTATCAAGCAGCCTATACCTTAGTCATCTTATACGTGACCAGTCCATTGATATCATTGGCATATCTGAGCACTGGTTACATGAACACAACGTTCATTTTCTGGACACTATAGATCAGAATTACAACTACCATGCAGTCTGTGACTCTTCACAACGCTTACCCATGCAACGCGGTAGATTTAAAGGTGGTGTGGCCTTACTCTGGAATCGGAAGTACGATAACTCTATAACACCGCTAGACTTAGATGATGATCGCATTTGTGGCCTCCAATTTCGCCTTGATCACCATGCCTACGTGTACATATTCCAGGTATATCTGCCATGCACAAATTATACAGCAGATTTCTATCGCGAATATCTTCAAATAATTCACGATCTAAAAGATATATACTCACCGCTGGGCCACATCATTTTCATGGGAGATTTCAATGGTAATCTGGAAAAATCTGATGCCAGAAACAAATCGTTCTCAAAACTTGTCAACTCATGCAAAATGCAATCTGTCAACAGCAAACCCATTTGCTCCAACCCACGCTTTACATTTGTAGCCGCCGACGGTATCAATGGGTCAATTATAGATCACATTCTCATTCCAATTTCTGATAACCAAAGAGTAGCCAGCATTCATATTTTGGATGATTCTTCCAATGTTTCAAACCACCGCCCAATTCACATGTGCATATCTTATGGAGCTGAACTAGAATCATCCCCGCCAAATTTAAGCACAGCCAGACCGAACTGGAAACGTTTATCCTCTTCAAGCGATGCTCTCTTGCTTTATCAAGCACACGTTCGCGAAACTTTACCAACATACGCTATTCAAAACACGCGAGATTTAGACACCTTCTATGACGATGTCACAAACTGTCTCAACGAGTCTTCACAATTATTCGTGGTCCCGAAGAAATTTAACCGACATCTGAAGCCCTTTTGGGACGAAAAATTGAAAACTCTGCACAAAACAATGACATCTTATCGGCGCATTTGGCTGGAAACAGGCAGTCCACGCGATGACACTCACCATGCGTTTCGTGACTACAAGGACGCAAAATGTCTTTTTCGACGTGAGTTTAGAAGGGCCAATCAACAATTTCTAAACAAAACTGACGAAAGACTTGACACACTGGCAGAAACAGATATTGACAGCTTTTTCCGAGCTTTTAACTCTCATAGAACGCGGAGAAAGGCCCCCGCTCAAAATTTATTCGAAATTGGCGACACCATTTTACGCGACCCCTCTGATGTGATCGAAGCTTGGGCAACATATTTTAAAACTCTTTACACTCCTCTTCAATGTGAAACTTTTGATCAAACCCACTTTGAAAAAGTCAATGATTCAATTTCCCGTGACCATAGTGATATAGCAGGTAATCTAGATCCACTCTTGTGCTATAGTGTTACATCAGATGAAATCGAAAATGTACTCAGATCAGCAGAAAAGGGGAAAGCCCCAGGTCATGATTTCATTTCATATGAACACATTGTATATGGAGGTGAGAGTATCTTATACACCATCGCCCACATGTTAACCAAAATCATGGAATTCAATCACATACCACCACGGGCGAAAATCGGAGTTATTGTGCCTCTTTATAAAGGGGGGAGCAAATCTAAGAAAAAATTTGACAATTACAGAGCAATAACTTTACTTCCAATTCTCTATAAGATTCTAGAAAAAATCATACTCCATCGCCTGGAATGTCACGCATCACAACTTATCCAAGTTAACTCATTACAGCATGGATTTCAGAAAGGGACCGGCAGCATGCATTGTTCTTACATCATCAGTGAATGTATCTCATATACTAAAGAGTTGCACAGTCCCCTCTATGCTTGCTTTCTTGATGCACGTAAAGCATTTGACACAGTTTGGATAAACGGCTTGCTATTCAAATTACTTCAGAGAGGCTTTTGTGGTAAAATATGGCGTATCATCAAAACTCTCCTGTGTGGTATACAATGCGTTGTCCGCTTTAATAACTCAACATCTAAACTTATCCCCATAAACCAAGGAACAAGACAGGGAAGTATACTAGCCCCGCTGTTATACATGATGTTCGTTGATGACCTATTAAGTGAACTAGTATCAAGTCCCCATGGTCTGCGGTTGAATTCCACAAACTGCGTGGCACCAACACAAGCCGACGACATGACGCTGTTGTCACTGACGGCAACAGGTATTCAGCACTTGTGCAACATATGTGGAGAGTTCAGTCGGAAATGGAGGTTTTGTTACAATCAGGACAAGTGCAAGGTGGTCGTGTTTAACGAAACAAACTATATTGCAAAAAATCGCAAGATAAATACATGGATCCTCAACGACAAACCGGTGATAGAATCAGACACAATTACACACCTTGGCATCCCTTTACATCGTGAATCACATTCTAACAAGTTCTCCAGTCATATATGTGAGAAAATTAGATCAGTTTATCTTATGCTAAGTAATGCCGGCATGTACGCTGGGGGAATTACTCCACTTAGTTGCTTTACATTATACACCACCATTGTTTTACCTAGAAGTCTCTACGGGACAGAACTGATGTGTGGGCTCAGTGAGACAAATGTAATATCTCTGGAGCGAGCACATAGGTTCTGCCTAAAACGTATCCAAGGCTTGCCCGCGCGTTCCCGAACTGACATTGTCCAATCGCTCCTTGGAACAAGTTCCCTGTCGTCGGTTATTGATAAACGTAAACTCAGTTTTTTCGGAAACCTCTGCAGAATGCCGCAGGGAAAATCGTCGCAAGAAATATTCACATCACGTTTAGCCGACCACCTCTCACAAACGTCAACCGACGACTCTTCATTTATCAACAATATTATATCTATACTCGAACGCTATAATTTATGCTCATATCTCCATAACTTCGCCACACATGGTAATTTCCCATCCAAATGCGAATGGAAAACAATCATCAAACTACAAATCAACAAAATACAGAAGCGCGAATGCGAAGAGCGCATGAGAAGTTCTGATTCACTATCAACCTTCGCACAACATCATAACATATTGACAAAATCTGTTCTTTGGACGTCTTGCAGATCGCATGCACACGAAAAACATAAATTCTTGCTTGTTGCAAAACTACTGAGTCTATCTACCTCACCGGAATGTGGAAAATGCAAACTGTGTGGCAAGGATTATGATGATATTGTTGAGCATGCCTTTTTACACATTGATTCTCTTGCACAGAAGGACCAAGTAATGGTATTGCTCTCCATCCTATCCGATGACATCAGGAGCAAAATATTCAACTTAAACGAGTTTTCTCTTTTCGCTGTGAGGAAATCCTACGAGCTGTGGTCACATTACACAACCAAACTCAACATCGCCGTAGACACTGGCAGTAACATGCTTGACAGCCCTTAACTGGTCTCAATTTGGTGCTCTTCATACAACAAAATTATCCGAGTCACATTTTATTTAACGCATACGCTATTGCTTATTCGGCATATTCGGTAAAACATATCAATATGCTCTGGGTCAGCATCGCTAACTCTGAAAACGGAATCATAACATCTAAACTACCATAACAACTTCCAAGTGAGGCATTGGCTGGTATGCTAACAGGGTTTTCCCAATCAACATGCATGCAAATACCTCTCTTCGAAGTTGGAGTTACTGAGAATCAAAATAAAACACCCTCTTTCAAATTGAGATATGTACATTATACAGTTTTGTTTAATTTTGAGTGACTCGTCTGAAGGCTTCATGCGAGCATGATGTTCTCTTGCAAGTCTCTCTCTCTATATATATATCCATGCATCGTCTGATTATATGCTTGTCTGATTGCCTACTGGATTGCTTGCCAATACCCCGGGTGCATGTGTTTATGTATGTATGTATGTATGTATATACGTATGTATGTGTGTATGTACGTATGTATATATGAATGTATGTGTGTATGCATGAAAGTATGTATGTTGGTATGTGTGTGTTTATGCATATATGTATGTATGTATGTGTGTATGTATGTATGTCTGTATGCACGCACGGCCTGTTGTATGCATGACAAACAGTCTGCTTACCGACCTCTATTGCTGTTTGAGCATGGCTGCCTCGTCCAGTGTGTGGCTGGCTTATCTGTCTACCACACACATTAATGTTTGTTTACTTACATATTCCTTTTTTTTTGTTCTTTTTTTTTTTGTATTCGTTCATTTGTTCATTGCAATTGTGTAAACATTTAAAATATATTGTAACAGCTCTTCGTTAACGGAGGAAATAAAGGATATATATAGACAGTACCTTCGCCGTGTTTGACACGGTTTGAGAAATGCGGAGGTTGTGAGTTCGATCCTCACCCGGGGCAGGATTTTTTACACATACATACATGACTTTATTTCAGGCCTTTTGATCAATAGATTGCTCTAACATCGACAAGATGCCCTAAATAGCCTATATTTGAGGTTCTAAGCAAATATGCATGTTGACAGTATGTTCACTCCACACGCTGTCAAGGCACAAATGCGCTCTTGTTAGTTTTAGTCCACTACAGATTTTCGAAATCAAAGCACAAAACCATGCCAAAACGACAACGAAGAGAACAAAACTCGAAAAAAAATTCTATTTGCATCGGCCGGGAATCGAACCCGGGTCGCCCGCGTGGCAGGCGAGCATTCTACCACTGAACCACCGATGCGACGAGAAACAGCTCCCTCACAAACTGCTTTCTCCAAAAGTTCGCGCGAAATCACAAATATTGCTGCACAGACCAATTTTCGACATTGCTGAACGACATTCGAAATATATGCTCGTTGAATGCGTATATACCACAAGTGTTTTTAAGTGGAAACACATTTTGCACGAACATTTAGAGTAAAATACTCTCATATAATTATGGGACACCCAGGGCCTATTTCTATTAATGAAAAAAGGACGACAAATATGCTAACAGACTTTATACTCCACGGAGATGGAAATTATTTTGGTTCAAATGAGCCATGCCCTTTTAATACACCGCCAAACGGAATGTGCAACCCCACTAAGTGTTTCGTCAGAAAGTCGTCGAATATATATCACCGTTATATCACGGAGCAGAGTGGCGCAGTGGTAGCGTGCTGGGCCCATAACCCAGAGGTCCGAGGATCGAAACCTCGCTCTGCTAAATTTTGCATAATTTATGTTTTGGGCTGATCCATTTCAATTTTTTAGAAGTTGTGACGAAGAAAGTCCAAAATTATAGATTGTAAATTTGAGAAGCATATTTGAGACCACCTCGACATCACTTGCCCCGTTGGCGCAATCGGTTAGCGCGCCGTACTTATAGACAGTACCTTCGCCGTGTTTGACACGGTTTGACGAATGCGGAGGTTGTGAGTTCGATCCTCACCCGGGGCAGGATTTTTTACACATACATACATGACTTTATTTCAGGCCTTTTGATCAATAGATTGCTCTAACATCGACAAGATGCCCTAAATAGCCTATATTTGAGGTTCTAAGCAAATATGCATGTTGGCAGTATGTTCACTCCACACGCTGTCAAGGCACAAATTCGCTCTTGTTAGTTTTAGTCCACTACAGATTTTCGAAATCAAAGCACAAAACCATGCCAAAACGACAACGAAGAGAACAAAACTCGAAAAAAAATTCTATTTGCATCGGCCGGGAATCGAACCCGGGTCGCCCGCGTGGCAGGCGAGCATTCTACCACTGAACCACCGATGCGACGAGAAACAGCTCCCTCACAAACTGCTTTCTCCAAATGTTCGCGCGAAATCACAAATATTGCTGCACAGACCAATTTTCGACATTGCTGAACGACATTCGAAATATATGCTCGTTGAATGCGTATATACCACAAGTGTTTTTAAGTGGAAACACATTTTGCACGAACATTTAGAGTAAAATACTCTCATATAATTATGGGACACCCAGGGCCTATTTCTATTAATGAAAAAAGGACGACAAATATGCTAACAGACTTTATACTCCACGGAGATGGAAATTATTTTGGTTCAAATGAGCCATGCCCTTTTAATACACCGCCAAACGGAATGTGCAACCCCACTAAGTGTTTCGTCAGAAAGTCGTCGAATATATATCACCGTTATATCACGGAGCAGAGTGGCGCAGTGGTAGCGTGCTGGGCCCATAACCCAGAGGTCCGAGGATCGAAACCTCGCTCTGCTAAATTTTGCATAATTTATGTTTTGGGCTGATCCATTTCAATTTTTTAGAAGTTGTGACGAAGAAAGTCCAAAATTATAGATTGTAAATTTGAGAAGCATATTTGAGACCACCTCGATATCACTTGCCCCGGTGGCGCAATCGGTTAGCGCGCCGTACTTATAGACAGTACCTTCGCCGTGTTTGACACGGTTTGAGGAATGCGGAGGTTGTGAGTTCGATCCTCACCCGGGGCAGGATTTTTTACACATACATACATGACTTTATTTCAGGCCTTTTGATCAATAGATTGCTCTAACATCGACAAGATGCCCTAAATAGCCTATATTTGAGGTTCTAAGCAAATATGCATGTTGGCAGTATGTTCACTCCACACGCTGTCAAGGCACAAATGCGCTCTTGTTAGTTTTAGTCCACTACAGATTTTCGAAATCAAAGCACAAAACCATGCCAAAACGACAACGAAGAGAACAAAACTCGAAAAAAAAATCTATTTGCATCGGCCGGGAATCGAACCCGGGTCGCCCGCGTGGCAGGCGAGCATTCTACCACTGAACCACCGATGCGACGAGAAACAGCTCCCTCACAAACTGCTTTCTCCAAAAGTTCGCGCGAAATCACAAATATTGCTGCACAGACCAATTTTCGACATTGCTGAACGACATTCGAAATATATGCTCGTTGAATGCGTATATACCACAAGTGTTTTTAAGTGGAAACACATTTTCCACGAACATTTAGAGTAAAATACTCTCATATAATTATGGGACACACAGGGCCTATTTCTATTAATGAAAAAAGGACGACAAATATGCTAACAGACTTTATACTCCACGGAGATGGAAATTATTTTGGGTCAAATGAGCCATGCCCTTTTAATACACCGCCAAACGGAATGTGCAACCCCACTAAGTGTTTCGTCAGAAAGTCGTCGAATATATATCACCGTTATATCACGGAGCAGAGTGGCGCAGTGGTAGCGTGCTGGGCCCATAACCCAGAGGTCCGAGGATCGAAACCTCGCTCTGCTAAATTTTGCATAATTTATGTTTTGGGCTGATCCATTTCAATTTTTTAGAAGTTGTGACGAAGAAAGTCCAAAATTATAGATTGTAAATTTGAGAAGCATATTTGAGACCACCTCGACATCACTTGCCCCGGTGGCGCAATCGGTTAGCGCGCCGTACTTATAGACAGTACCTTCGCCGTGTTTGACACGGTTTGAGGAATGCGGAGGTTGTGAGTTCGATCCTCACCCGGGGCAGGATTTTTTACACATACATACATGACTTTATTTCAGGCCTTTTGATCAATAGATTGCTCTAACATCGACAAGATGCCCTAAATAGCCTATATTTGAGGTTCCAAGCAAATATGCATGTTGGCAGTATGTTCACTCCACACGCTGTCAAGGCACAAATGCGCTCTTGTTAGTTTTAGTCCACTACAGATTTTCGAAATCAAAGCACAAAACCATGCCAAAACGACAACGAAGAGAACAAAACTCGAAAAAAAATTCTATTTGCATCGGCCGGGAATCGAACACGGGTCGCCCGCGTGGCAGGCGAGCATTCTACCACTGAACCACCGATGCGACGAGAAACAGCTCCCTCACAAACTGCTTTCTCCAAATGTTCGCGCGAAATCACAAATATTGCTGCACAGACCAATTTTCGACATTGCTGAACGACATTCGAAATATATGCTCGTTGAATGCGTATATACCACAAGTGTTTTTAAGTGGAAACACATTTTGCACGAACATTTAGAGTAAAATACTCTCATATAATTATGGGACACCCAGGGCCTATTTCTATTAATGAAAAAAGGACGACAAATATGCTAACAGACTTTATACTCCACGGAGATGGAAATTATTTTGGTTCAAATGAGCCATGCCCTTTTAATACACCGCCAAACGGAATGTGCAACCCCACTAAGTGTTTCGTCAGAAAGTCGTCGAATATATATCACCGTTATATCACGGAGCAGAGTGGCGCAGTTGTAGCGTGCTGGGCCCATAACAAAGAGGTCCGAGGATCGAAACCTCGCTCTGCTAAATTTCGCATAATTTATGTTTTGGGCTGATCCATTTCAATTTTTTAGAAGTTGTGACGAAGAAAGTCCAAAATTATAGATTGTAAATTTGAGAAGCATATTTGAGACCACCTCGACATCACTTGCCCCGGTGGCGCAATCGGTTAGCGCGCCGTACTTATAGACAGTACCTTCGCCGTGTTTGACACGGTTTGAGGAATGCGGAGGTTGTGAGTTCGATCCTCACCCGGGGCAGGATTTTTTACACATACATACATGACTTTATTTCAGGCCTTTTGATCAATAGATTGCTCTAACATCGACAAGATGCCCTAAATAGCCTATATTTGAGGTTCTAAGCAAATATGCATGTTGGCAGTATGTTCACTCCACACGCTGTCAAGGCACAAATGCGCTCTTGTTAGTTTTAGTCCACTACAGATTTTCGAAATCAAAGCACAAAACCATGCCAAAACGACAACGAAGAGAACAAAACTCGAAAAAAAATTCTATTTGCATCGGCCGGGAATCGAACCCGGGTCGCCCGCGTGGCAGGCGAGCATTCTACCACTGAACCACCGATGCGACGAGAAACAGCTCCCTCACAAACTGCTTTCTCCAAATGTTCGCGCGAAATCACAAATATTGCTGCACAGACCAATTTTCGACATTGCTGAACGACATTCGAAATATATGCTCGTTGAATGCGTATATATACCACAAGTGTTTTTAAGTGGAAACACATTTTGCACGAACATTTAGAGTAAAATACTCTCATATAATTATGGGACACCCAGGGCCTATTTCTATTAATGAAAAAAGGACGACAAATATGCTAACAGACTTTATACTCCACGGAGATGGAAATTATTTTGGTTCAAATGAGCCATGCCCTTTTAATACACCGCCAAACGGAATGTGCAACCCCACTAAGTGTTTCGTCAGAAAGTCGTCGAATATATATCACCGTTATATCACGGAGCAGAGTGGCGCAGTTGTAGCGTGCTGGGCCCATAACAAAGAGGTCCGAGGATCGAAACCTCGCTCTGCTAAATTTCGCATAATTTATGTTTTGGGCTGATCCATTTCAATTTTTTAGAAGTTGTGACGAAGAAAGTCCAAAATTATAGATTGTAAATTTGAGAAGCATATTTGAGACCACCTCGACATCACTTGCCCTGGTGGCGCAATCGGTTAGCGCGCCGTACTTATAGACAGTACCTTCGCCGTGTTTGACACGGTTTGAGGAATGCGGAGGTTGTGAGTTCGATCCTCACCCGGGGCAGGATTTTTTACACATACATACATGACTTTATTTCAGGCCTTTTGATCAATAGATTGCTCTAACATCGACAAGATGCCCTAAATAGCCTATATTTGAGGTTCTAAGCAAATATGCATGTTGGCAGTATGTTCACTCCACACGCTGTCAAGGCACAAATGCGCTCTTGTTAGTTTTAGTCCACTACAGATTTTCGAAATCAAAGCCAAAACGACAACGAAGAGAACAAAACTCGAAAAAAAATTCTATTTGCATCGGCCGGGAATCGAACCCGGGTCGCCCGCGTGGCAGGCGAGCATTCTACCACTGAACCACCGATGCGACGAGAAACAGCTCCCTCACAAACTGCTTTCTCCAAACGTTCGCGCGAAATCACAAATATTGCTGCACAGACCAATTTTCGACATTGCTGAACGACATTCGAAATATATGCTCGTTGAATGCGTATATACCACAAGTGTTTTTAAGTGGAAACACATTTTGCACGAACATTTAGAGTAAAATACTCTCATATAATTATGGGACACCCAGGGCCTATTTCTATTAATGAAAAAAGGACGACAAATATGCTAACAGACTTTATACTCCACGGAGATGGAAATTATTTTGGTTCAAATGAGCCATGCCCTTTTAATACACCGCCAAACGGAATGTGCAACCCCACTAAGTGTTTCGTCAGAAAGTCGTCGAATATATATCACCGTTATATCACGGAGCAGAGTGGCGCAGTGGTAGCGTGCTGGGCCCATAACCCAGAGGTCCGAGGATCGAAACCTCGCTCTGCTAAATTTTGCATAATTTATGTTTTGGGCTGATCCATTTCAATTTTTTAGAAGTTGTGACGAAGAAAGTCCAAAATTATAGATTGTAAATTTGAGAAGCATATTTGAGACCACCTCGACATCACTTGCCCCGGTGGCGCAATCGGTTAGCGCGCCGTACTTATAGACAGTACCTTCGCCGTGTTTGACACGGTTTGAGGAATGCGGAGGTTGTGAGTTCGATCCTCACCCGGGGCAGGATTTTTTACACATACATACATGACTTTATTTCAGGCCTTTTGATCAATAGATTGCTCTAACATCGACAAGATGCCCTAAATAGCCTATATTTGAGGTTCTAAGCAAATATGCATGTTGGCAGTATGTTCACTCCACACGCTGTCAAGGCACAAATGCGCTCTTGTTAGTTTTAGTCCACTACAGATTTTCGAAATCAAAGCACAAAACCATGCCAAAACGACAACGAAGAGAACAAAACTCGAAAAAAAATTCTATTTACATCGGCCGGGAATCGAACCCGGGTCACCCGCGTGGCAGGCGAGCATTCTACCACTGAACCACCGATGCGACGAGAAACAGCTCCCTCACAAACTGCTTTCTCCAAATGTTCGCGCGAAATCACAAATATTGCTGCACAGACCAATTTTCGACATTGCTGAACGACATTCGAAATATATGCTCGTTGAATGCGTATATACACTGTATTTTGTCACTGTTGGTTTAACAATATATGATACCGTTGGTTTGCCTACGGTATTATACCGTTGCTAGTTTTGACGGCCAAGTACCGTTGCACAAACACGAGGTATGGATAGGATCACCTCCCTTGTGAGATTCGCAATGCATCTCGGGTAAATTCGCCATTAATTGATGTCTCAGTGTCTGTCTCCGTCATTCGCGGGAGATTTGTTTTATAATTTAGTAGGCCTACTTTTTAATATGTTTCAACAGCTTGGGACAGGTTCCAAGCCGTTTAAATAGCACTAACGGTCTACCGAACGGGCTAAAGAAAGTGTAAACAAGTCCTATTTAACCACTTGCGATGTTTTAATAGCGACCGCGAAAATAGGTCACCTAGTAAAATTGGTTTGCACTGCAGTCATTCACTCTATAAGTATTAGTTATAACGGATCACTTTTCACATTTTCGCTAATTTCTCTACTAATAAACGAATCAAAGTAATTATTTTTGTTGGATCTTCTAGTCAGCTATATTACTACTTTGTACCATAAATAAATTTTAGAAAGATTGCATGTGTGATTCCAACAGTACAATGTATCGACGGTGTACTGTTATTTCAACAGTATCCTACCGTGTATTCCAACAGTACAATGTATCAACGGTATACTGTTATTTCAACAGTATCCTACCGTTTACTTCAACAGTACAATGTATCAACGGTATACTGTTATTTCGACAGGGATTGTACTGGCAACTAAGTTGACGGTGCATTACCGTAGTTATAACGGTATTAAATTTTACAGTGTACCACAAGTGTTTTTAAGTGGAAACACATTTTCCACGAACATTTAGAGTAAAATACTCTCATATAATTATGGGACACCCAGGGCCTATTTCTATTAATGAAAAAAGGACGACAAATATGCTAACAGACTTTATACTCCACGGAGATGGAAATTATTTTGGTTCAAATGAGCCATGCCCTTTTAATACACCGCCAAACGGAATGTGCAACCCCACTAAGTGTTTCGTCAGAAAGTCGTCGAATATATATCACCGTTATATCACGGAGCAGAGTGGCGCAGTGGTAGCGTGCTGGGCCCATAACCCAGAGGTCCGAGGATCGAAACCTCGCTCTGCTAAATTTTGCATAATTTATGTTTTGGGCTGATCCATTTCAATTTTTTAGAAGTTGTGACGAAGAAAGTCCAAAATTATAGATTGTAAATTTGAGAAGCATATTTGAGACCACCTCGACATCACTTGCCCCGGTGGCGCAATCGGTTAGCGCGCCGTACTTATAGACAGTACCTTCGCCGTGTTTGACACGGTTTGAGGAATGCGGAGGTTGTGAGTTCGATCCTCACCCGGGGCAGGATTTTTTACACATACATACATGACTTTATTTCAGGCCTTTTGATCAATAGATTGCTCTAACATCGACAAGATGCCCTAAATAGCCTATATTTGAGGTTCTAAGCAAATATGCATGTTGGCAGTATGTTCACTCCACACGCTGTCAAGGCACAAATGCGCTCTTGTTAGTTTTAGTCCACTACAGATTTTCGAAATCAAAGCACAAAACCATGCCAAAACGACAACGAAGAGAACAAAACTCGAAAAAAAATTCTATTTGCATCGGCCGGGAATCGAACCCGGGTCGCCCGCGTGGCAGGCGAGCATTCTACCACTGAACCACCGATGCGACGAGAAACAGCTCCCTCACAAACATTTCTATTAATGAAAAAAGGACGACAAATATGCTAACAGACTTTATACTCCACGGAGATGGAAATTATTTTGGTTCAAATGAGCCATGCCCTTTTAATACACCGCCAAACGGAATGTGCAACCCCACTAAGTGTTTCGTCAGAAAGTCGTCGAATATATATCACCGTTATATCACGGAGCACAGTGGCGCAGTGGTAGCGTGCTGGGCCCATAACCCAGAGGTCCGAGGATCGAAACCTCGCTCTGCTAAATTTTGCATAATTTATGTTTTGGGCTGATCCATTTCAATTTTTTAGAAGTTGTGACGAAGAAAGTCCAAAATTATAGATTGTAAATTTGAGAAGCATATTTGAGACCACCTCGACATCACTTGCCCTGGTGGCGCAATCGGTTAGCGCGCCGTACTTATAGACAGTACCTTCGCCGTGTTTGACACGGTTTGAGGAATGCGGAGGTTGTGAGTTCGATCCTCACCCGGGGCAGGATTTTTTACACATACATACATGACTTTATTTCAGGCCTTTTGATCAATAGATTGCTCTAACATCGACAAGATGCCCTAAATAGCCTATATTTGAGGTTCTAAGCAAATATGCATGTTGGCAGTATGTTCACTCCACACGCTGTCAAGGCACAAATGCGCTCTTGTTAGTTTTAGTCCACTACAGATTTTCGAAATCAAAGCACAAAACCATGCCAAAACGACAACGAAGAGAACAAAACTCGAAAAAAAATTCTATTTGCATCGGCCGGGAATCGAACCCGGGTCGCCCGCGTGGCAGGCGAGCATTCTACCACTGAACCACCGATGCGACGAGAAACAGCTCCCTCACAAACTGCTTTCTCCAAATGTTCGCGCGAAATCACAAATATTGCTGCACAGACCAATTTTCGACATTGCTGAACGACATTCGAAATATATGCTCGTTGAATGCGTATATACCACAAGTGTTTTTAAGTGGAAACACATTTTGCACGAACATTTAAGTAAAATACTCTCATATAATTATGGGACACCCAGGGCCTATATTTCTATTAATGAAAAAAGGACGACAAATATGCTAACAGACTTTATACTCCACGGAGATGGAAATTATTTTGGTTCAAATGAGCCATGCCCTTTTAATACACCGCCAAACGGAATGTGCAACCCCACTAAGTGTTTCGTCAGAAAGTCGTCGAATATATATCACCGTTATATCACGGAGCAGAGTGGCGCAGTGGTAGCGTGCTGGGCCCATAACCCAGAGGTCCGAGGATCGAAACCTCGCTCTGCTAAATTTTGCATAATTTATGTTTTGGGCTGATCCATTTCAATTTTTTAGAAGTTGTGACGAAGAAAGTCCAAAATTATAGATTGTAAATTTGAGAAGCATATTTGAGACCACCTCGACATCACTTGCCCTGGTGGCGCAATCGGTTAGCGCGCCGTACTTATAGACAGTACCTTCGCCGTGTTTGACACGGTTTGAGGAATGCGGAGGTTGTGAGTTCGATCCTCACCCGGGGCAGGATTTTTTACACATACATACATGACTTTATTTCAGGCCTTTTGATCAATAGATTGCTCTAACATCGACAAGATGCCCTAAATAGCCTATATTTGAGGTTCTAAGCAAATATGCATGTTGGCAGTATGTTCACTCCACACGCTGTCAAGGCACAAATGCGCTCTTGTTAGTTTTAGTCCACTACAGATTTTCGAAATCAAAGCACAAAACCATGCCAAAACGACAACGAAGAGAACAAAACTCGAAAAAAAATTCTATTTGCATCGGCCGGGAATCGAACCCGGGTCGCCCGCGTGGCAGGCGAGCATTCTACCACTGAACCACCGATGCGACGAGAAACAGCTCCCTCACAAACTGCTTTCTCCAAAAGTTCGCGCGAAATCACAAATATTGCTGCACAGACCAATTTTCGACATTGCTGAACGACATTCGAAATATATGCTCGTTGAATGCGTATATACCACAAGTGTTTTTAAGTGGAAACACATTTTGCACGAACATTTAGAGTAAAATACTCTCATATAATTATGGGACACCCAGGGCCTATTTCTATTAATGAAAAAAGGACGACAAATATGCTAACAGACTTTATACTCCACGGAGATGGAAATTATTTTGGTTCAAATGAGCCATGCCCTTTTAATACACCGCCAAACGGAATGTGCAACCCCACTAAGTGTTTCGTCAGAAAGTCGTCGAATATATATCACCGTTATATCACGGAGCAGAGTGGCGCAGTGGTAGCGTGCTGGGCCCATAACCCAGAGGTCCGAGGATCGAAACCTCGCTCTGCTAAATTTTGCATAATTTATGTTTTGGGCTGATCCATTTCAATTTTTTAGAAGTTGTGACGAAGAAAGTCCAAAATTATAGATTGTAAATTTGAGAAGCATATTTGAGACCACCTCGACATCACTTGCCCCGGTGGCGCAATCGGTTAGCGCGCCGTACTTATAGACAGTACCTTCGCCGTGTTTGACACGGTTTGAGGAATGCGGAGGTTGTGAGTTCGATCCTCACCCGGGGCAGGATTTTTTACACATACATACATGACTTTATTTCAGGCCTTTTGATCAATAGATTGCTCTAACATCGACAAGATGCCCTAAATAGCCTATATTTGAGGTTCTAAGCAAATATGCATGTTGGCAGTATGTTCACTCCACACGCTGTCAAGGCACAAATGCGCTCTTGTTAGTTTTAGTCCACTACAGATTTTCTAAATCAAAGCACAAAACCATGCCAAAACGACAACGAAGAGAACAAAACTCGAAAAAAAATTCTATTTGCATCGGCCGGGAATCGAACCCGGGTCGCCCGCGTGGCAGGCGAGCATTCTACCACTGAACCACCGATGCGACGAGAAACAGCTCCCTCACAAACTGCTTTCTCCAAATGTTCGCGCGAAATCACAAATATTGCTGCACAGACCAATTTTCGACATTGCTGAACGACATTCGAAATATATGCTCGTTGAATGCGTATATACCACAAGTGTTTTTAAGAGGAAACACATTTTCCACGAACATTTAGAGTAAAATACTCTCATATAATTATGGGACACCCAGGGCCTATTTCTATTAATGAAAAAAGGACGACAAATATGCTAACAGACTTTATACTCCACGGAGATGGAAATTATTTTGGTTCAAATGAGCCATGCCCTTTTAATACACCGCCAAACGGAATGTGCAACCCCACTAAGTGTTTCGTCAGAAAGTCGTCGAATATATATCACCGTTATATCACGGAGCAGAGTGGCGCAGTGGTAGCGTGCTGGGCCCATAACCCAGAGGTCCGAGGATCGAAACCTCGCTCTGCTAAATTTTGCATAATTTATGTTTTGGGCTGATCCATTTCAATTTTTTAGAAGTTGTGACGAAGAAAGTCCAAAATTATAGAATGTAAATTTGAGAAGCATATTTGAGACCAACTCGACATCACTTGCCCTGGTGGCGCAATCGGTTAGCGCGCCGTACTTATAGACAGTACCTTCGCCGTGTTTGACACGGTTTGAGGAATGCGGAGGTTGTGAGTTCGATCCTCACCCGGGGCAGGATTTTTTACACATACATACATGACTTTATTTCATGCCTTTTGATCAATAGATTGCTCTAACGTCGACAAGATGCCCTAAATAGCCTATATTTGAGGTTCTAAGCAAATATGCATGTTGGCAGTATGTTCACTCCACACGCTGTCAAGGCACAAATGCGCTCTTGTTAGTTTTAGTCCACTACAGATTTTCGAAATCAAAGCACAAAACCATGCCAAAACGACAACGAAGAGAACAAAACTCGAAAAAAAATTCTATTTGCATCGGCCGGGAATCGAACCCGGGTCGCCCGCGTGGCAGGCGAGCATTCTACCACTGAACCACCGATGCGACGAGAAACAGCTCCCTCACAAACTGCTTTCTCCAAAAGTTCGCGCGAAATCACAAATATTGCTGCACAGACCAATTTTCGACATTGCTGAACGACATTCGAAATATATGCTCGTTGAATGCGTATATACCACAAGTGTTTTTAAGTGGAAACACATTTTGCACGAACATTTAGAGTAAAATACTCTCATATAATTATGGGACACCCAGGGCCTATTTCTATTAATGAAAAAAGGACGACAAATATGCTAACAGACTTTATACTCCACGGAGATGGAAATTATTTTGGTTCAAATGAGCCATGCCCTTTTAATACACCGCCAAACGGAATGTGCAACCCCACTAAGTGTTTCGTCAGAAAGTCGTCGAATATATATCACCGTTATATCACGGAGCAGAGTGGCGCAGTGGTAGCGTGCTGGGCCCATAACCCAGAGGTCCGAGGATCGAAACCTCGCTCTGCTAAATTTTGCATAATTTATGTTTTGGGCTGATCCATTTCAATTTTTTAGAAGTTGTGACGAAGAAAGTCCAAAATTATAGATTGTAAATTTGAGAAGCATATTTGAGACGACCTCGACATCACTTGCCCCGGTGGCGCAATCGGTTAGCGCGCCGTACTTATAGACAGTACCTTCGCCGTGTTTGACACGGTTTGAGGAATGCGGAGGTTGTGAGTTCGATCCTCACCCGGGGCAGGATTTTTTACACATACATACATGACTTTATTTCAGGCCTTTTGATCAATAGATTGCTCTAACATCGACAAGATGCCCTAAATAGCCTATATTTGAGGTTCTAAGCAAATATGCATGTTGGCAGTATGTTCACTCCACACGCTGTCAAGGCACAAATGCGCTCTTGTTAGTTTTAGTCCACTACAGATTTTCGAAATCAAAGCACAAAACCATGCCAAAACGACAACGAAGAGAACAAAACTCGAAAAAAAATTCTATTTGCATCGGCCGGGAATCGAACCCGGGTCGCCCGCGTGGCAGGCGAGCATTCTACCACTGAACCACCGATGCGACGAGAAACAGCTCCCTCACAAACTGCTTTCTCCAAACGTTCGCGCGAAATCACAAATATTGCTGCACAGACCAATTTTCGACATTGCTGAACGACATTCGAAATATATGCTCGTTGAATGCGTATATACCACAAGTGTTTTTAAGTGGAAACACATTTTCCACGAACATTTAGAGTAAAATACTCTCATATAATTATGGGACACCCAGGGCCTATTTCTATTAATGAAAAAAGGACGACAAATATGCTAACAGACTTTATACTCCACGGAGATGGAAATTATTTTGGTTCAAATGAGCCATGCCCTTTTAATACACCGCCAAACGGAATGTGCAACCCCACTAAGTGTTTCGTCAGAAAGTCGTCGAATATATATCACCGTTATATCACGGAGCAGAGTGGCGCAGTGGTAGCGTGCTGGGCCCATAACCCAGAGGTCCGAGGATCGAAACCTCGCTCTGCTAAATTTTGCATAATTTATGTTTTGGGCTGATCCATTTCAATTTTTTAGAAGTTGTGACGAAGAAAGTCCAAAATTATAGATTGTAAATTTGAGAAGCATATTTGAGACCACCTCGACATCACTTGCCCTGGTGGCGCAATCGGTTAGCGCGCCGTACTTATAGACAGTACCTTCGCCGTGTTTGACACGGTTTGAGGAATGCGGAGGTTGTGAGTTCGATCCTCACCCGGGGCAGGATTTTTTACACATACATACATGACTTTATTTCAGGCCTTTTGATCAATAGATTGCTCTAACATCGACAAGATGCCCTAAATAGCCTATATTTGAGGTTCTAAGCAAATATGCATGTTGGCAGTATGTTCACTCCACACGCTGTCAAGGCACAAATGCGCTCTTGTTAGTTTTAGTCCACTACAGATTTTCGAAATCAAAGCACAAAACCATGCCAAAACGACAACGAAGAGAACAAAACTCGAAAAAAAATTCTATTTGCATCGGCCGGGAATCGAACCCGGGTCGCCCGCGTGGCAGGCGAGCATTCTACCACTGAACCACCGATGCGACGAGAAACAGCTCCCTCACAAACTGCTTTCTCCAAAAGTTCGCGCGAAATCACAAATATTGCTGCACAGACCAATTTTCGACATTGCTGAACGACATTCGAAATATATGCTCGTTGAATGCGTATATACCACAAGTGTTTTTAAGTGGAAACACATTTTGCACGAACATTTAGAGTAAAATACTCTCATATAATTATGGGACACCCAGGGCCTATTTCTATTAATGAAAAAAGGACGACAAATATGCTAACAGACTTTATACTCCACGGAGATGGAAATTATTTTGGTTCAAATGAGCCATGCCCTTTTAATACACCGCCAAACGGAATGTGCAACCCCACTAAGTGTTTCGTCAGAAAGTCGTCGAATATATATCACCGTTATATCACGGAGCAGAGTGGCGCAGTGGTAGCGTGCTGGGCCCATAACCCAGAGGTCCGAGGATCGAAACCTCGCTCTGCTAAATTTTGCATAATTTATGTTTTGGGCTGATCCATTTCAATTTTTTAGAAGTTGTGACGAAGAAAGTCCAAAATTATAGATTGTAAATTTGAGAAGCATATTTGAGACCACCTCGACATCACTTGCCCCGGTGGCGCAATCGGTTAGCGCGCCGTACTTATAGACAGTACCTTCGCCGTGTTTGACACGGTTTGAGGAATGCGGAGGTTGTGAGTTCGATCCTCACCCGGGGCAGGATTTTTTACACATACATACATGACTTTATTTCAGGCCTTTTGATCAATAGATTGCTCTAACATCGACAAGATGCCCTAAATAGCCTATATTTGAGGTTCTAAGCAAATATGCATGTTGGCAGTATGTTCACTCCACACGCTGTCAAGGCACAAATGCGCTCTTGTTAGTTTTAGTCCACTACAGATTTTCGAAATCAAAGCACAAAACCATGCCAAAACGACAACGAAGAGAACAAAACTCGAAAAAAAATTCTATTTGCATCGGCCGGGAATCGAACCCGGGTCGCCCGCGTGGCAGGCGAGCATTCTACCACTGAACCACCGATGCGACGAGAAACAGCTCCCTCACAAACTGCTTTCTCCAAAAGTTCGCGCGAAATCACAAATATTGCTGCACAGACCAATTTTCGACATTGCTGAACGACATTCGAAATATATGCTCGTTGAATGCGTATATACCACAAGTGTTTTTAAGAGGAAACACATTTTCCACGAACATTTAGAGTAAAATACTCTCATATAATTATGGGACACCCAGGGCCTATTTCTATTAATGAAAACAGGACGACAAATATGCTAACAGACTTTATACTCCACGGAGATGGAAATTATTTTGGTTCAAATGAGCCATGCCCTTTTAATACACCGCCAAACGGAATGTGCAACCCCACTAAGTGTTTCGTCAGAAAGTCGTCGAATATATATCACCGTTATATCACGGAGCAGAGTGGCGCAGTGGTAGCGTGCTGGGCCCATAACCCAGAGGTCCGAGGATCGAAACCTCGCTCTGCTAAATTTTGCATAATTTATGTTTTGGGCTGATCCATTTCAATTTTTTAGAAGTTGTGACGAAGAAAGTCCAAAATTATAGAATGTAAATTTGAGAAGCATATTTGAGACCAACTCGACATCACTTGCCCTGGTGGCGCAATCGGTTAGCGCGCCGTACTTATAGACAGTACCTTCGCCGTGTTTGACACGGTTTGAGGAATGCGGAGGTTGTGAGTTCGATCCTCACCCGGGGCAGGATTTTTTACACATACATACATGACTTTATTTCAGGCCTTTTGATCAATAGATTGCTCTAACATCGACAAGATGCCCTAAATAGCCTATATTTGAGGTTCTAAGCAAATATGCATGTTGGCAGTATGTTCACTCCACACGCTGTCAAGGCACAAATGCGCTCTTGTTAGTTTTAGTCCACTACAGATTTTCGAAATCAAAGCACAAAACCATGCCAAAACGACAACGAAGAGAACAAAACTCGAAAAAAAATTCTATTTGCATCGGCCGGGAATCGAACCCGGGTCGCCCGCGTGGCAGGCGAGCATTCTACCACTGAACCACCGATGCGACGAGAAACAGCTCCCTCACAAACTGCTTTCTCCAAACGTTCGCGCGAAATCACAAATATTGCTGCACAGACCAATTTTCGACATTGCTGAACGACATTCGAAATATATGCTCGTTGAATGCGTATATACCACAAGTGTTTTTAAGTGGAAACACATTTTGCACGAACATTTAGAGTAAAATACTCTCATATAATTATGGGACACCCAGGGCCTATTTCTATTAATGAAAAAAGGACGACAAATATGCTAACAGACTTTATACTCCACGGAGATGGAAATTATTTTGGTTCAAATGAGCCATGCCCTTTTAATACACCGCCAAACGGAATGTGCAACCCCACTAAGTGTTTCGTCAGAAAGTCGTCGAATATATATCACCGTTATATCACGGAGCAGAGTGGCGCAGTGGTAGCGTGCTGGGCCCATAACCCAGAGGTCCGAGGATCGAAACCTCGCTCTGCTAAATTTTGCATAATTTATGTTTTGGGCTGATCCATTTCAATTTTTTAGAAGTTGTGACGAAGAAAGTCCAAAATTATAGATTGTAAATTTGAGAAGCATATTTGAGACCACCTCGACATCACTTGCCCCGGTGGCGCAATCGGTTAGCGCGCCGTACTTATAGACAGTACCTTCGCCGTGTTTGACACGGTTTGAGGAATGCGGAGGTTGTGAGTTCGATCCTCACCCGGGGCAGGATTTTTTACACATACATACATGACTTTATTTCAGGCCTTTTGATCAATAGATTGCTCTAACATCGACAAGATGCCCTAAATAGCCTATATTTGAGGTTCTAAGCAAATATGCATGTTGGCAGTATGTTCACTCCACACGCTGTCAAGGCACAAATGCGCTCTTGTTAGTTTTAGTCCACTACAGATTTTCGAAATCAAAGCACAAAACCATGCCAAAACGACAACGAAGAGAACAAAACTCGAAAAAAAATTCTATTTACATCGGCCGGGAATCGAACCCGGGTCACCCGCGTGGCAGGCGAGCATTCTACCACTGAACCACCGATGCGACGAGAAACAGCTCCCTCACAAACTGCTTTCTCCAAATGTTCGCGCGAAATCACAAATATTGCTGCACAGACCAATTTTCGACATTGCTGAACGACATTCGAAATATATGCTCGTTGAATGCGTATATACCACAAGTGTTTTTAAGTGGAAACACATTTTCCACGAACATTTAGAGTAAAATACTCTCATATAATTATGGGACACCCAGGGCCTATTTCTATTAATGAAAAAAGGACGACAAATATGCTAACAGACTTTATACTCCACGGAGATGGAAATTATTTTGGTTCAAATGAGCCATGCCCTTTTAATACACCGCCAAACGGAATGTGCAACCCCACTAAGTGTTTCGTCAGAAAGTCGTCGAATATATATCACCGTTATATCACGGAGCAGAGTGGCGCAGTGGTAGCGTGCTGGGCCCATAACCCAGAGGTCCGAGGATCGAAACCTCGCTCTGCTAAATTTTGCATAATTTATGTTTTGGGCTGATCCATTTCAATTTTTTAGAAGTTGTGACGAAGAAAGTCCAAAATTATAGATTGTAAATTTGAGAATCATATTTGAGACCACCTCGACATCACTTGCCCTGGTGGCGCAATCGGTTAGCGCGCCGTACTTATAGACAGTACCTTCGCCGTGTTTGACACGGTTTGAGGAATGCGGAGTTTGTGAGTTCGATCCTCACCCGGGGCAGGGTTTTTTACACATACATACATGACTTTATTTCAGGCCTTTTGATCAATAGATTGCTCTAACATCGACAAGATGCCCTAAATAGCCTATATTTGAGGTTCTAAGCAAATATGCATGTTGGCAGTATGTTCACTCCACACGCTGTCAAGGCACAAATGCGCTCTTGTTAGTTTTAGTCCACTACAGATTTTCGAAATCAAAGCACAAAACCATGCCAAAACGACAACGAAGAGAACAAAACTCGAAAAAAAATTCTATTTGCATCGGCCGGGAATCGAACCCGGGTCGCCCGCGTGGCAGGCGAGCATTCTACCACTGAACCACCGATGCGACGAGAAACAGCTCCCTCACAAACTGCTTTCTCCAAAAGTTCGCGCGAAATCACAAATATTGCTGCACAGACCAATTTTCGACATTGCTGAACGACATTCGAAATATATGCTCGTTGAATGCGTATATACCACAAGTGTTTTTAAGTGGAAACACATTTTCCACGAACATTTAGAGTAAAATACTCTCATATAATTATGGGACACCCAGGGCCTATTTCTATTAATGAAAAAAGGACGACAAATATGCTAACAGACTTTATACTCCACGGAGATGGAAATTATTTTGGTTCAAATGAGCCATGCCCTTTTAATACACCGCCAAACGGAATGTGCAACCCCACTAAGTGTTTCGTCAGAAAGTCGTCGAATATATATCACCGTTATATCACGGAGCAGAGTGGCGCAGTGGTAGCGTGCTGGGCCCATAACCCAGAGGTCCGAGGATCGAATCCTCGCTCTGCTAAATTTTGCATAATTTATGTTTTGGGCTGATCCATTTCAATTTTTTAGAAGTTGTGACGAAGAAAGTCCAAAATTATAGATTGTAAATTTGAGAAGCATATTTGAGACCACCTCGACATCACTTGCCCCGGTGGCGCAATCGGTTAGCGCGCCGTACTTATAGACAGTACCTTCGCCGTGTTTGACACGGTTTGAGGAATGCGGAGGTTGTGAGTTCGATCCTCACCCGGGGCAGGATTTTTTACACATACATACATGACTTTATTTCATGCCTTTTGATCAATAGATTGCTCTAACGTCGACAAGATGCCCTAAATAGCCTATATTTGAGGTTCTAAGCAAATATGCATGTTGGCAGTATGTTCACTCCACACGCTGTCAAGACACAAATGCGCTCTTGTTAGTTTTAGTCCACTACAGATTTTCGAAGTCAAAGCACAAAACCATGCCAAAACGACAACGAAGAGAACAAAACTCGAAAAAAAATTCTATTTGCATCGGCCGGGAATCGAACCCGGGTCGCCCGCGTGGCAGGCGAGCATTCTACCACTGAACCACCGATGCGACGAGAAACAGCTCCCTCACAAACTGCTTTCTCCAAAAGTTCGCGCGAAATCACAAATATTGCTGCACAGACCAATTTTCGACATTGCTGAACGACATTCGAAATATATGCTCGTTGAATGCGTATATACCACAAGTGTTTTTAAGTGGAAACACATTTTCCACGAACATTTAGAGTAAAATACTCTCATATAATTATGGGACACCCAGGGCCTATTTCTATTAATGAAAAAAGGACGACAAATATGCTAACAGACTTTATACTCCACGGAGATGGAAATTATTTTGGTTCAAATGAGCCATGCCCTTTTAATACACCGCCAAACGGAATGTGCAACCCCACTAAGTGTTTCGTCAGAAAGTCGTCGAATATATATCACCGTTATATCACGGAGCAGAGTGGCGCAGTGGTAGCGTGCTGGGCCCATAACCCAGAGGTCCGAGGATCGAAACCTCGCTCTGCTAAATTTTGCATAATTTATGTTTTGGGCTGATCCATTTCAATTTTTTAGAAGTTGTGACGAAGAAAGTCCAAAATTATAGATTGTAAATTTGAGAAGCATATTTGAGACCACCTCGACATCACTTGCCCCGGTGGCGCAATCGGTTAGCGCGCCGTACTTATAGACAGTACCTTCGCCGTGTTTGACACGGTTTGAGGAATGCGGAGGTTGTGAGTTCGATCCTCACCCGGGGCAGGATTTTTTACACATACATACATGACTTTATTTCAGGCCTTTTGATCAATAGATTGCTCTAACATCGACAAGATGCCCTAAATAGCCTATATTTGAGGTTCTAAGCAAATATGCATGTTGGCAGTATGTTCACTCCACACGCTGTCAAGGCACAAATGCGCTCTTGTTAGTTTTAGTCCACTACAGATTTTCGAAATCAAAGCACAAAACCATGCCAAAACGACAACGAAGAGAACAAAACTCGAAAAAAAATTCTATTTGCATCGGCCGGGAATCGAACCCGGGTCGCCCGCGTGGCAGGCGAGCATTCTACCACTGAACCACCGATGCGACGAGAAACAGCTCCCTCACAAACTGCTTTCTCCAAATGTTCGCGCGAAATCACAAATATTGCTGCACAGACCAATTTTCGACATTGCTGAACGACATTCGAAATATATGCTCGTTGAATGCGTATATACCACAAGTGTTTTTAAGTGGAAACACATTTTGCACGAACATTTAGAGTAAAATACTCTCATATAATTATGGGACACCCAGGGCCTATTTCTATTAATGAAAAAAGGACGACAAATATGCTAACAGACTTTATACTCCACGGAGATGGAAATTATTTTGGTTCAAATGAGCCATGCCCTTTTAATACACCGCCAAACGGAATGTGCAACCCCACTAAGTGTTTCGTCAGAAAGTCGTCGAATATATATCACCGTTATACCACGGAGCAGAGTGGCGCAGTGGTAGCGTGCTGGGCCCATAACCCAGAGGTCCGAGGATCGAAACCTCGCTCTGCTAAATTTTGCATAATTTATGTTTTGGGCTGATCCATTTCAATTTTTTAGAAGTTGTGACGAAGAAAGTCCAAAATTATAGATTGTAAATTTGAGAAGCATATTTGAGACCACCTCGACATCACTTGCCCCGGTGGCGCAATCGGTTAGCGCGCCGTACTTATAGACAGTACCTTCGCCGTGTTTGACACGGTTTGAGGAATGCGGAGGTTGTGAGTTCGATCCTCACCCGGGGCAGGATTTTTTACACATACATACATGACTTTATTTCAGGCCTTTTGATCAATAGATTGCTCTAACATCGACAAGATGCCCTAAATAGCCTATATTTGAGGTTCTAAGCAAATATGCATGTTGGCAGTATGTTCACTCCACACGCTGTCAAGGCACAAATGCGCTCTTGTTAGTTTTAGTCCACTACAGATTTTCGAAATCAAAGCACAAAACCATGCCAAAACGACAACGAAGAGAACAAAACTCGAAAAAAAATTCTATTTGCATCGGCCGGGAATCGAACCCGGGTCGCCCGCGTGGCAGGCGAGCATTCTACCACTGAACCACCGATGCGACGAGAAACAGCTCCCTCACAAACTGCTTTCTCCAAATGTTCGCGCGAAATCACAAATATTGCTGCACAGACCAATTTTCGACATTGCTGAACGACATTCGAAATATATGCTCGTTGAATGCGTATGTATACCACAAGTGTTTTTAAGTGGAAACACATTTTCCACGAACATTTAGAGTAAAATACTCTCATATAATTATGGGACACCCAGGGCCTATTTCTATTAATGAAAAAAGGACGACAAATATGCTAACAGACTTTATACTCCACGGAGATGGAAATTATTTTGGTTCAAATGAGCCATGCCCTTTTAATACACCGCCAAACGGAATGTGCAACCCCACTAAGTGTTTCGTCAGAAAGTCGTCGAATATATATCACCGTTATATCACGGAGCAGAGTGGCGCAGTGGTAGCGTGCTGGGCCCATAACCCAGAGGTCCGAGGATCGAAACCTCGCTCTGCTAAATTTTGCATAATTTATGTTTTGGGCTGATCCATTTCAATTTTTTAGAAGTTGTGACGAAGAAAGTCCAAAATTATAGATTGTAAATTTGAGAAGCATATTTGAGACCACCTCGACATCACTTGCCCCGGTGGCGCAATCGGTTAGCGCGCCGTACTTATAGACAGTACCTTCGCCGTGTTTGACACGGTTTGAGGAATGCGGAGGTTGTGAGTTCGATCCTCACCCGGGGCAGGATTTTTTACACATACATACATGACTTTATTTCAGGCCTTTTGATCAATAGATTGCTCTAACATCGACAAGATGCCCTAAATAGCCTATATTTGAGGTTCTAAGCAAATATGCATGTTGGCAGTATGTTCACTCCACACGCTGTCAAGGCACAAATGCGCTCTTGTTAGTTTTAGTCCACTACAGATTTTCGAAATCAAAGCACAAAACCATGCCAAAACGACAACGAAGAGAACAAAACTCGAAAAAAAATTCTATTTGCATCGGCCGGGAATCGAACCCGGGTCGCCCGCGTGGCAGGCGAGCATTCTACCACTGAACCACCGATGCGACGAGAAACAGCTCCCTCACAAACTGCTTTCTCCAAATGTTCGCGCGAAATCACAAATATTGCTGCACAGACCAATTTTCGACATTGCTGAACGACATTCGAAATATATGCTCGTTGAATGCGTATATACCACAAGTGTTTTTAAGTGGAAACACATTTTGCACGAACATTTAGAGTAAAATACTCTCATATAATTATGGGACACCCAGGGCCTATTTCTATTAATGAAAAAAGGACGACAAATATGCTAACAGACTTTATACTCCACGGAGATGGAAATTATTTTGGTTCAAATGAGCCATGCCCTTTTAATACACCGCCAAACGGAATGTGCAACCCCACTAAGTGTTTCGTCAGAAAGTCGTCGAATATATATCACCGTTATATCACGGAGCAGAGTGGCGCAGTGGTAGCGTGCTGGGCCCATAACCCAGAGGTCCGAGGATCGAAACCTCGCTCTGCTAAATTTTGCATAATTTATGTTTTGGGCTGATCCATTTCAATTTTTTAGAAGTTGTGACGAAGAAAGTCCAAAATTATAGATTGTAAATTTGAGAAGCATATTTGAGACCACCTCGACATCACTTGCCCCGGTGGCGCAATCGGTTAGCGCGCCGTACTTATAGACAGTACCTTCGCCGTGTTTGACACGGTTTGAGGAATGCGGAGGTTGTGAGTTCGATCCTCACCCGGGGCAGGATTTTTTACACATACATACATGACTTTATTTCAGGCCTTTTGATCAATAGATTGCTCTAACATCGACAAGATGCCCTAAATAGCCTATATTTGAGGTTCTAAGCAAATATGCATGTTGGCAGTATGTTCACTCCACACGCTGTCAAGGCACAAATGCGCTCTTGTTAGTTTTAGTCCACTACAGATTTTCGAAATCAAAGCACAAAACCATGCCAAAACGACAACGAAGAGAACAAAACTCGAAAAAAAATTCTATTTGCATCGGCCGGGAATCGAACCCGGGTCGCCCGCGTGGCAGGCGAGCATTCTACCACTGAACCACCGATGCGACGAGAAACAGCTCCCTCACAAACTGCTTTCTCCAAATGTTCGCGCGAAATCACAAATATTGCTGCACAGACCAATTTTCGACATTGCTGAACGACATTCGAAATATATGCTCGTTGAATGCGTATATACCACAAGTGTTTTTAAGTGGAAACACATTTTGCACGAACATTTAGAGTAAAATACTCTCATATAATTATGGGACACCCAGGGCCTATTTCTATTAATGAAAAAAGGACGACAAATATGCTAACAGACTTTATACTCCACGGAGATGGAAATTATTTTGGTTCAAATGAGCCATGCCCTTTTAATACACCGCCAAACGGAATGTGCAACCCCACTAAGTGTTTCGTCAGAAAGTCGTCGAATATATATCACCGTTATATCACGGAGCAGAGTGGCGCAGTGGTAGCGTGCTGGGCCCATAACCCAGAGGTCCGAGGATCGAAACCTCGCTCTGCTAAATTTTGCATAATTTATGTTTTGGGCTGATCCATTTCAATTTTTTAGAAGTTGTGACGAAGAAAGTCCAAAATTATAGATTGTAAATTTGAGAAGCATATTTGAGACCACCTCGACATCACTTGCCCCGGTGGCGCAATCGGTTAGCGCGCCGTACTTATAGACAGTACCTTCGCCGTGTTTGACACGGTTTGACGAATGCGGAGGTTGTGAGTTCGATCCTCACCCGGGGCAGGATTTTTTACACATACATTCATGACTTTATTTCAGGCCTTTTGATCAATAGATTGCTCTAACATCGACAAGATGCCCTAAATAGCCTATATTTGAGGTTCTAAGCAAATATGCATGTTGGCAGTATGTTCACTCCACACGCTGTCAAGGCACAAATTCGCTCTTGTTAGTTTTAGTCCACTACAGATTTTCGAAATCAAAGCACAAAACCATGCCAAAACGACAACGAAGAGAACAAAACTCGAAAAAAAATTCTATTTGCATCGGCCGGGAATCGAACCCGGGTCGCCCGCGTGGCAGGCGAGCATTCTACCACTGAACCACCGATGCGACGAGAAACAGCTCCCTCACAAACTGCTTTCTCCAAATGTTCGCGCGAAATCACAAATATTGCTGCACAGACCAATTTTCGACATTGCTGAACGACATTCGAAATATATGCTCGTTGAATGCGTATATACCACAAGTGTTTTTAAGTGGAAACACATTTTGCACGAACATTTAGAGTAAAATACTCTCATATAATTATGGGACACCCAGGGCCTATTTCTATTAATGAAAAAAGGACGACAAATATGCTAACAGACTTTATACTCCACGGAGATGGAAATTATTTTGGTTCAAATGAGCCATGCCCTTTTAATACACCGCCAAACGGAATGTGCAACCCCACTAAGTGTTTCGTCAGAAAGTCGTCGAATATATATCACCGTTATATCACGGAGCAGAGTGGCGCAGTGGTAGCGTGCTGGGCCCATAACCCAGAGGTCCGAGGATCGAAACCTCGCTCTGCTAAATTTTGCATAATTTATGTTTTGGGCTGATCCATTTCAATTTTTTAGAAGTTGTGACGAAGAAAGTCCAAAATTATAGATTGTAAATTTGAGAAGCATATTTGAGACCACCTCGACATCACTTGCCCCGGTGGCGCAATCGGTTAGCGCGCCGTACTTATAGACAGTACCTTCGCCGTGTTTGACACGGTTTGAGGAATGCGGAGGTTGTGAGTTCGATCCTCACCCGGGGCAGGATTTTTTACACATACATACATGACTTTATTTCAGGCCTTTTGATCAATAGATTGCTCTAACATCGACAAGATGCCCTAAATAGCCTATATTTGAGGTTCTAAGCAAATATGCATGTTGGCAGTATGTTCACTCCACACGCTGTCAAGGCACAAATGCGCTCTTGTTAGTTTTAGTCCACTACAGATTTTCGAAATCAAAGCACAAAACCATGCCAAAACGACAACGAAGAGAACAAAACTCGAAAAAAAATTCTATTTGCATCGGCCGGGAATCGAACCCGGGTCGCCCGCGTGGCAGGCGAGCATTCTACCACTGAACCACCGATGCGACGAGAAACAGCTCCCTCACAAACTGCTTTCTCCAAATGTTCGCGCGAAATCACAAATATTGCTGCACAGACCAATTTTCGACATTGCTGAACGACATTCGAAATATATGCTCGTTGAATGCGTATATACCACAAGTGTTTTTAAGTGGAAACACATTTTGCACGAACATTTAGAGTAAAATACTCTCATATAATTATGGGACACCCAGGGCCTATTTCTATTAATGAAAAAAGGACGACAAATATGCTAACAGACTTTATACTCCACGGAGATGGAAATTATTTTGGTTCAAATGAGCCATGCCCTTTTAATACACCGCCAAACGGAATGTGCAACCCCACTAAGTGTTTCGTCAGAAAGTCGTCGAATATATATCACCGTTATATCACGGAGCAGAGTGGCGCAGTGGTAGCGTGCTGGGCCCATAACCCAGAGGTCCGAGGATCGAAACCTCGCTCTGCTAAATTTTGCATAATTTATGTTTTGGGCTGATCCATTTCAATTTTTTAGAAGTTGTGACGAAGAAAGTCCAAAATTATAGATTGTAAATTTGAGAAGCATATTTGAGACCACCTCGACATCACTTGCCCCGGTGGCGCAATCGGTTAGCGCGCCGTACTTATAGACAGTACCTTCGCCGTGTTTGACACGGTTTGACGAATGCGGAGGTTGTGAGTTCGATCCTCACCCGGGGCAGGATTTTTTACACATACATACATGACTTTATTTCAGGCCTTTTGATCAATAGATTGCTCTAACATCGACAAGATGCCCTAAATAGCCTATATTTGAGGTTCTAAGCAAATATGCATGTTGGCAGTATGTTCACTCCACACGCTGTCAAGGCACAAATTCGCTCTTGTTAGTTTTAGTCCACTACAGATTTTCGAAATCAAAGCACAAAACCATGCCAAAACGACAACGAAGAGAACAAAACTCGAAAAAAAATTCTATTTGCATCGGCCGGGAATCGAACCCGGGTCGCCCGCGTGGCAGGCGAGCATTCTACCACTGAACCACCGATGCGACGAGAAACAGCTCCCTCACAAACTGCTTTCTCCAAATGTTCGCGCGAAATCACAAATATTGCTGCACAGACCAATTTTCGACATTGCTGAACGACATTCGAAATATATGCTCGTTGAATGCGTATATACCACAAGTGTTTTTAAGTGGAAACACATTTTGCACGAACATTTAGAGTAAAATACTCTCATATAATTATGGGACACCCAGGGCCTATTTCTATTAATGAAAAAAGGACGACAAATATGCTAACAGACTTTATACTCCACGGAGATGGAAATTATTTTGGTTCAAATGAGCCATGCCCTTTTAATACACCGCCAAACGGAATGTGCAACCCCACTAAGTGTTTCGTCAGAAAGTCGTCGAATATATATCACCGTTATATCACGGAGCAGAGTGGCGCAGTGGTAGCGTGCTGGGCCCATAACCCAGAGGTCCGAGGATCGAAACCTCGCTCTGCTAAATTTTGCATAATTTATGTTTTGGGCTGATCCATTTCAATTTTTTAGAAGTTGTGACGAAGAAAGTCCAAAATTATAGATTGTAAATTTGAGAAGCATATTTGAGACCACCTCGACATCACTTGCCCCGGTGGCGCAATCGGTTAGCGCGCCGTACTTATAGACAGTACCTTCGCCGTGTTTGACACGGTTTGAGGAATGCGGAGGTTGTGAGTTCGATCCTCACCCGGGGCAGGATTTTTTACACATACATACATGACTTTATTTCAGGCCTTTTGATCAATAGATTGCTCTAACATCGACAAGATGCCCTAAATAGCCTATATTTGAGGTTCTAAGCAAATATGCATGTTGGCAGTATGTTCACTCCACACGCTGTCAAGGCACAAATGCGCTCTTGTTAGTTTTAGTCCACTACAGATTTTCGAAATCAAAGCACAAAACCATGCCAAAACGACAACGAAGAGAACAAAACTCGAAAAAAAATTCTATTTGCATCGGCCGGGAATCGAACCCGGGTCGCCCGCGTGGCAGGCGAGCATTCTACCACTGAACCACCGATGCGACGAGAAACAGCTCCCTCACAAACTGCTTTCTCCAAATGTTCGCGCGAAATCACAAATATTGCTGCACAGACCAATTTTCGACATTGCTGAACGACATTCGAAATATATGCTCGTTGAATGCGTATATACCACAAGTGTTTTTAAGTGGAAACACATTTTGCACGAACATTTAGAGTAAAATACTCTCATATAATTATGGGACACCCAGGGCCTATTTCTATTAATGAAAAAAGGACGACAAATATGCTAACAGACTTTATACTCCACGGAGATGGAAATTATTTTGGTTCAAATGAGCCATGCCCTTTTAATACACCGCCAAACGGAATGTGCAACCCCACTAAGTGTTTCGTCAGAAAGTCGTCGAATATATATCACCGTTATATCACGGAGCAGAGTGGCGCAGTGGTAGCGTGCTGGTCCCATAACCCAGAGGTCCGAGGATCGAAACCTCGCTCTGCTAAATTTTGCATAATTTATGTTTTGGGCTGATCCATTTCAATTTTTTAGAAGTTGTGACGAAGAAAGTCCAAAATTATAGATTGTAAATTTGAGAAGCATATTTGAGACCACCTCGACATCACTTGCCCCGGTGGCGCAATCGGTTAGCGCGCCGTACTTATAGACAGTACCTTCGCCGTGTTTGACACGGTTTGAGGAATGCGGAGGTTGTGTGTTCGATCCTCACCCGGGGCAGGATTTTTTACACATACATACATGACTTTATTTCAGGCCTTTTGATCAATAGATTGCTCTAACATCGACAAGATGCCCTAAATAGCCTATATTTGAGGTTCTAAGCAAATATGCATGTTGGCAGTATGTTCACTCCACACGCTGTCAAGGCACAAATGCGCTCTTGTTAGTTTTAGTCCACTACAGATTTTCGAAATCAAAGCACAAAACCATGCCAAAACGACAACGAAGAGAACAAAACTCGAAAAAAAATTCTATTTGCATCGGCCGGGAATCGAACCCGGGTCGCCCGCGTGGCAGGCGAGCATTCTACCACTGAACCACCGATGCGACGAGAAACAGCTCCCTCACAAACTGCTTTCTCCAAAAGTTCGCGCGAAATCACAAATATTGCTGCACAGACCAATTTTCGACATTGCTGAACGACATTCGAAATATATGCTCGTTGAATGCGTATATACCACAAGTGTTTTTAAGTGGAAACACATTTTGCACGAACATTTAGAGTAAAATACTCTCATATAATTATGGGACACCCAGGGCCTATTTCTATTAATGAAAAAAGGACGACAAATATGCTAACAGACTTTATACTCCACGGAGATGGAAATTATTTTGGTTCAAATGAGCCATGCCCTTTTAATACACCGCCAAACGGAATGTGCAACCTCACTAAGTGTTTCGTCAGAAAGTCGTCGAATATATATCACCGTTATATCACGGAGCAGAGTGGCGCAGTGGTAGCGTGCTGGGCCCATAACCCAGAGGTCCGAGGATCGAAACCTCGCTCTGCTAAATTTTGCATAATTTATGTTTTGGGCTGATCCATTTCAATTTTTTAGAAATTGTGACGAAGAAAGTCCAAAATTATAGATTGTAAATTTGAGAAGCATATTTGAGACCACCTCGACATCACTTGCCCCGCGGTGGCGCAATCGGTTAGCGCGCCGTACTTATAGACAGTACCTTCGCCGTGTTTGACACGGTTTGACGAATGCGGAGGTTGTGAGTTCGATCCTCACCCGGGGCAGGATTTTTTACACATACATACATGACTTTATTTCAGGCCTTTTGATCAATAGATTGCTCTAACATCGACAAGATGCCCTAAATAGCCTATATTTGAGGTTCTAAGCAAATATGCATGTTGGCAGTATGTTCACTCCACACGCTGTCAAGGCACAAATGCGCTCTTGTTAGTTTTAGTCCACTACAGATTTTCGAAATCAAAGCACAAAACCATGCCAAAACGACAACGAAGAGAACAAAACTCGAAAAAAAATTCTATTTGCATCGGCCGGGAATCGAACCCGGGTCGCCCGCGTGGCAGGCGAGCATTCTACCACTGAACCACCGATGCGACGAGAAACAGCTCCCTCACAAACTGCTTTCTCCAAATGTTCGCGCGAAATCACAAATATTGCTGCACAGACCAATTTTCGACATTGCTGAACGACATTCGAAATATATGCTCGTTGAATGCGTATATACCACAAGTGTTTTTAAGTGGAAACACATTTTCCACGAACATTTAGAGTAAAATACTCTCATATAATTATGGGACACCCAGGGCCTATTTCTATTAATGAAAAAAGGACGACAAATATGCTAACAGACTTTATACTCCACGGAGATGGAAATTATTTTGGTTCAAACGAGCCATGCCCTTTTAATACACCGCCAAACGGAATGTGCGACCCCACTAAGTGTTTCGTCAGAAAGTCGTCGAATATATATCACCGTTATATCACGGAGCAGAGTGGCGCAGTGGTAGCGTGCTGGGCCCATAACCCAGAGGTCCGAGGATCGAAACCTCGCTCTGCTAAATTTTGCATAATTTATGTTTTGGGCTGATCCATTTCAATTTTTTAGAAGTTGTGACGAAGAAAGTCCAAAATTATAGATTGTAAATTTGAGAAGCATATTTGAGACCACCTCGACATCACTTGCCCCGATGGCGCAATCGGTTAGCGCACCGTACTTATAGACAGTACCTTCCCCGTGTTTGACACGGTTTGATGAATGCGGAGGTTGTGAGTTCGATCCTCACCCAGGGCAGGATTTTTTACACATACATACATGACTTTATTTCAGGCCTTTTGATCAATAGATTGCTCTAACATCGACAAGATGCCCTAAATAGCCTATATTTGAGGTTCTAAGCAAATATGCATGTTGGCAGTATGTTCACTCGACACGCTGTCAATGCACAAATGCGCTCTTGTTAGTTTTAGTCCACTACAGATTTTCGAAATCAAAGCACAAAACCATGCCAAAACGACAACGAAGAGAACAAAACTCGAAAAAAAATTCTATTTGCATCGGCCGGGAATCGAACCCGGGTCGCCCGCGTGGCAGGCGAGCATTCTACCACTGAACCACCGATGCGACGAGAAACAGCTCCCTCACAAACTGCTTTCTCCAAAAGTTCGCGCGAAATCACAAATATTGCTGCACAGACCAATTTTCGACATTGCTGAACGACATTCGAAATATATGCTCGTTGAATGCGTATATACCACAAGTGTTTTTAAGTGGAAACACATTTTGCACGAACATTTAGAGTAAAATACTCTCATATAATTATGGGACACCCAGGGCCTATTTCTATTAATGAAAAAAGGACGACAAATATGCTAACAGACTTTATACTCCACGGAGATGGAAATTATTTTGGTTCAAATGAGCCATGCCCTTTTAATACACCGCCAAACGGAATGTGCAACCCCACTAAGTGTTTCGTCAGAAAGTCGTCGAATATATATCACCGTTATATCACGGAGCAGAGTGGCGCAGTGGTAGCGTGCTGGGCCCATAACCCAGAGGTCCGAGGATCGAAACCTCGCTCTGCTAAATTTTGCATAATTTATGTTTTGGGCTGATCCATTTCAATTTTTTAGAAGTTGTGACGAAGAAAGTCCAAAATTATAGATTGTAAATTTGAGAAGCATATTTGAGACCACCTCGACATCACTTGCCCCGCGGTGGCGCAATCGGTTAGCGCGCCGTACTTATAGACAGTACCTTCGCCGTGTTTGACACGGTTTGAGGAATGCGGAGGTTGTGAGTTCGATCCTCACCCGGGGCAGGATTTTTTACACATACATACATGACTTTATTTCAGGCCTTTTGATCAATAGATTGCTCTAACATCGACAAGATGCCCTAAATAGCCTATATTTGAGGTTCTAAGCAAATATGCATGTTGGCAGTATGTTCACTCCACACGCTGTCAAGGCACAAATGCGCTCATGTTAGTTTTAGTCCACTACAGATTTTCGAAATCAAAGCACAAAACCATGCCAAAACGACAACGAAGAGAACAAAACTCGAAAAAAAATTCTATTTACATCGGCCGGGAATCGAACCCGGGTCGCCCGCGTGGCAGGCGAGCATTCTACCACTGAACCACCGATGCGACGAGAAACAGCTCCCTCACAAACTGCTTTCTCCAAATGTTCGCGCGAAATCACAAATATTGCTGCACAGACCAATTTTCGACATTGCTGAACGACATTCGAAATATATGCTCGTTGAATGCGTATATACCACAAGTGTTTTTAAGTGGAAACACATTTTCCACGAACATTTAGAGTAAAATACTCTCATATAATTATGGGACACCCAGGGCCTATTTCTATTAATGAAAAAAGGACGACAAATATGCTAACAGACTTTATACTCCACGGAGATGGAAATTATTTTGGTTCAAACGAGCCATGCCCTTTTAATACACCGCCAAACGGAATGTGCGACCCCACTAAGTGTTTCGTCAGAAAGTCGTCGAATATATATCACCGTTATATCACGGAGCAGAGTGGCGCAGTGGTAGCGTGCTGGGCCCATAACCCAGAGGTCCGAGGATCGAAACCTCGCTCTGCTAAATTTTGCATAATTTATGTTTTGGGCTGATCCATTTCAATTTTTTAGAAGTTGTGACGAAGAAAGTCCAAAATTATAGATTGTAAATTTGAGAAGCATATTTGAGACCACCTCGACATCACTTGCCCCGATGGCGCAATCGGTTAGCGCACCGTACTTATAGACAGTACCTTCCCCGTGTTTGACACGGTTTGATGAATGCGGAGGTTGTGAGTTCGATCCTCACCCAGGGCAGGATTTTTTACACATACATACATGACTTTATTTCAGGCCTTTTGATCAATAGATTGCTCTAACATCGACAAGATGCCCTAAATAGCCTATATTTGAGGTTCTAAGCAAATATGCATGTTGGCAGTATGTTCACTCGACACGCTGTCAATGCACAAATGCGCTCTTGTTAGTTTTAGTCCACTACAGATTTTCGAAATCAAAGCACAAAACCATGCCAAAACGACAACGAAGAGAACAAAACTCGAAAAAAAATTCTATTTGCATCGGCCGGGAATCGAACCCGGGTCGCCCGCGTGGCAGGCGAGCATTCTACCACTGAACCACCGATGCGACGAGAAACAGCTCCCTCACAAACTGCTTTCTCCAAAAGTTCGCGCGAAATCACAAATATTGCTGCACAGACCAATTTTCGACATTGCTGAACGACATTCGAAATATATGCTCGTTGAATGCGTATATACCACAAGTGTTTTTAAGTGGAAACACATTTTGCACGAACATTTAGAGTAAAATACTCTCATATAATTATGGGACACCCAGGGCCTATTTCTATTAATGAAAAAAGGACGACAAATATGCTAACAGACTTTATACTCCACGGAGATGGAAATTATTTTGGTTCAAATGAGCCATGCCCTTTTAATACACCGCCAAACGGAATGTGCAACCCCACTAAGTGTTTCGTCAGAAAGTCGTCGAATATATATCACCGTTATATCACGGAGCAGAGTGGCGCAGTGGTAGCGTGCTGGGCCCATAACCCAGAGGTCCGAGGATCGAAACCTCGCTCTGCTAAATTTTGCATAATTTATGTTTTGGGCTGATCCATTTCAATTTTTTAGAAGTTGTGACGAAGAAAGTCCAAAATTATAGATTGTAAATTTGAGAAGCATATTTGAGACCACCTCGACATCACTTGCCCTGGTGGCGCAATCGGTTAGCGCGCCGTACTTATAGACAGTACCTTCGCCGTGTTTGACACGGTTTGAGGAATGCGGAGGTTGTGAGTTCGATCCTCACCCGGGGCAGGATTTTTTACACATACATACATGACTTTATTTCAGGCCTTTTGATCAATAGATTGCTCTAACATCGACAAGATGCCCTAAATAGCCTATATTTGAGGTTCTAAGCAAATATGCATGTTGGCAGTATGTTCACTCCACACGCTGTCAAGGCACAAATGCGCTCATGTTAGTTTTAGTCCACTACAGATTTTCGAAATCAAAGCACAAAACCATGCCAAAACGACAACGAAGAGAACAAAACTCGAAAAAAAATTCTATTTACATCGGCCGGGAATCGAACCCGGGTCGCCCGCGTGGCAGGCGAGCATTCTACCACTGAACCACCGATGCGACGAGAAACAGCTCCCTCACAAACTGCTTTCTCCAAAAGTTCGCGCGAAATCACAAATATTGCTGCACAGACCAATTTTCGACATTGCTGAACGACATTCGAAATATATGCTCGTTGAATGCGTATATACCACAAGTGTTTTTAAGTGGAAACACATTTTGCACGAACATTTAGAGTAAAATACTCTCATATAATTATGGGACACCCAGGGCCTATTTCTATTAATGAAAAAAGGACGACAAATATGCTAACAGACTTTATACTCCACGGAGATGGAAATTATTTTGGTTCAAATGAGCCATGCCCTTTTAATACACCGCCAAACGGAATGTGCAACCCCACTAAGTGTTTCGTCAGAAAGTCGTCGAATATATATCACCGTTATATCACGGAGCAGAGTGGCGCAGTGGTAGCGTGCTGGGCCCATAACCCAGATGTCCGAGGATCGAAACCTCGCTCTGCTAAATTTTGCATAATTTATGTTTTGGGCTGATCCATTTCAATTTTTTAGAAGTTGTGACGAAGAAAGTCCAAAATTATAGATTGTAAATTTGAGAAGCATATTTGAGACCACCTCGACATCACTTGCCCCGGTGGCGCAATCGGTTAGCGCGCCGTACTTATAGACAGTACCTTCGCCGTGTTTGACACGGTTTGAGGAATGCGGAGGTTGTGAGTTCGATCCTCACCCGGGGCAGGATTTTTTACACATACATACATGACTTTATTTCAGGCCTTTTGATCAATAGATTGCTCTAACATCGACAAGATGCCCTAAATAGCCTATATTTGAGGTTCTAAGCAAATATGCATGTTGGCAGTATGTTCACTCCACACGCTGTCAAGGCACAAATGCGCTCTTGTTAGTTTTAGTCCACTACAGATTTTCGAAATCAAAGCACAAAACCATGCCAAAACGACAACGAAGAGAACAAAACTCGAAAAAAAATTCTATTTACATCGGCCGGGAATCGAACCCGGGTCGCCCGCGTGGCAGGCGAGCATTCTACCACTGAACCACCGATGCGACGAGAAACAGCTCCCTCACAAATTGCTTTCTCCAAAAGTTCGCGCGAAATCACAAATATTGCTGCACAGACCAATTTTCGACATTGCTGAACGACATTCGAAATATATGCTCGTTGAATGCGTATATACCACAAGTGTTTTTAAGTGGAAACACATTTTGCACGAACATTTAGAGTAAAATACTCTCATATAATTATGGGACACCCAGGGCCTATTTCTATTAATGAAAAAAGGACGACAAATATGATAACAGACTTTATACTCCACGGAGATGGAAATTATTTTGGTTCAAATGAGCCATGCCCTTTTAATACACCGCCAAACGGAATGTGCAACCCCACTAAGTGTTTCGTCAGAAAGTCGTCGAATATATATCACCGTTATATCACGGAGCAGAGTGGCGCAGTGGTAGCGTGCTGGGCCCATAACCCAGAGGTCCGAGGATCGAAACCTCGCTCTGCTAAATTTTGCATAATTTATGTTTTGGGCTGATCCATTTAAATTTTTTAGAAGTTGTGACGAAGAAAGTCCAAAATTATAGATTGTAAATTTGAGAAGCATATTTGAGACCACCTCGACATCACTTGCCCTGGTGGCGCAATCGGTTAGCGCGCCGTACTTATAGACAGTACCTTCGCCGTGTTTGACACGGTTTGAGGAATGCGGAGGTTGTGAGTTCGATCCTCACCCGGGGCAGGATTTTTTACACATACATACATGACTTTATTTCAGGCCTTTTGATCAATAGATTGCTCTAACATCGACAAGATGCCCTAAATAGCCTATATTTGAGGTTCTAAGCAAATATGCATGTTGGCAGTATGTTCACTCCACACGCTGTCAAGGCACAAATGCGCTCTTGTTAGTTTTAGTCCACTACAGATTTTCGAAATCAAAGCACAAAACCATGCCAAAACGACAACGAAGAGAACAAAACTCGAAAAAAAATTCTATTTACATCGGCCGGGAATCGAACCCGGGTCGCCCGCGTGGCAGGCGAGCATTCTACCACTGAACCACCGATGCGACGAGAAACAGCTCCCTCACAAACTGCTTTCTCCAAAAGTTCGCGCGAAATCACAAATATTGCTGCACAGACCAATTTTCGACATTGCTGAACGACATTCGAAATATATGCTCGTTGAAAGCGTATATACCACAAGTGTTTTTAAGTGGAAACACATTTTGCACGAACATTTAGAGTAAAATACTCTCATATAATTATGGGACACCCAGGGCCTATTTCTATTAATGAAAAAAGGACGACAAATATGCTAACAGACTTTATACTCCACGGAGATGGAAATTATTTTGGTTCAAATGAGCCATGCCCTTTTAATACACCGCCAAACGGAATGTGCAACCCCACTAAGTGTTTCGTCAGAAAGTCGTCGAATATATATCACCGTTATATCACGGAGCAGAGTGGCGCAGTGGTAGCGTGCTGGGCCCATAACCCAGAGGTCCGAGGATCGAAACCTCGCTCTGCTAAATTTTGCATAATTTATGTTTTGGGCTGATCCATTTCAATTTTTTAGAAGTTGTGACGAAGAAAGTCCAAAATTATAGATTGTAAATTTGAGAAGCATATTTGAGACCACCTCGACATCACTTGCCCCGGTGGCGCAATCGGTTAGCGCGCCGTACTTATAGACAGTACCTTCGCCGTGTTTGACACGGTTTGAGGAATGCGGAGGTTGTGAGTTCGATCCTCACCCGGGGCAGGATTTTTTACACATACATACATGACTTTATTTCAGGCCTTTTGATCAATAGATTGCTCTAACATCGACAAGATGCCCTAAATAGCCTATATTTGAGGTTCTAAGCAAATATGCATGTTGGCAGTATGTTCACTCCACACGCTGTCAAGGCACAAATGCGCTCTTGTTAGTTTTAGTCCACTACAGATTTTCGAAATCAAAGCACAAAACCATGCCAAAACGACAACGAAGAGAACAAAACTCGAAAAAAAATTCTATTTGCATCGGCCGGGAATCGAACCCGGGTCGCCCGCGTGGCAGGCGAGCATTCTACCACTGAACCACCGATGCGACAAGAAACATCTCCCTCACAAACTGCTTTCTCCAAATGTTCGCGCGAAATCACAAATATTGCTGCACAGACCAATTTTCGACATTGCTGAACGACATTCGAAATATATGCTCGTTGAATGCGTATATACCTTAAGTGTTTTTAAGTGGAAACACATTTTGCACGAACATTTAGAGTAAAATACTCTCATATAATTATGGGACATGGGTTATGGGCCCAGCACGCTACCACTGCGCCACTCTGCTCCGTGATATAACGGTGATATATATTCGACGACTTTCTGACGAAACACTTAGTGGGGTTGCACATTCCGTTTGGCGGTGTATTAAAAGGGCATGGCTCATTTGAACCAAAATAATTTCCATCTCCGTGGAGTATAAAGTCTGTTAGCATATTTGTCGTCCTTTTTTCATTAATAGAAATAGGCCCTGGGTGTCCCATAATTATATGAGAGTATTTTACTCTAAATGTTCGTGCAAAATGTGTTTCCACTTAAAAACACTTGTGGTATATACGCATTCAACGAGCATATATTTCGAATGTCGTTCAGCAATGTCGAAAATTGGTCTGTGCAGCAATATTTGTGATTTCGCGCGAACTTTTGGAGAAAGCAGTTTGTGAGGGAGCTGTTTCTCGTCGCATCGGTGGTTCAGTGGTAGAATGCTCGCCTGCCACGCGGGCGACCCGGGTTCGATTCCCGGCCGATGCAAATAGAATTTTTTTCTCGAGTTTTGTTCTCTTCGTTGTCGTTTTGGCATGGTTTTGTGCTTTGATTTCGAAAATCTGTAGTGGACTAAAACTAACAAGAGCGCATTTGTGCCTTGACAGCGTGTGGAGTGAACATACTGCCAACATGCATATTTGCTTAGAACCTCAAATATAGGCTATTTAGGGCATCTTGTCGATGTTAGAGCAATCTATTGATCAAAAGGCCTGAAATAAAGTCATGTATGTATGTGTAAAAAATCCTGCCCCGGGTGAGGATCGAACTCACAACCTCCGCATTCCTCAAACCGTGTCAAACACGGCGAAGGTACTGTCTATAAGTACGGCGCGCTAACCGATTGCGCCACCGGGGCAAGTGATGTCGAGGTGGTCTCAAATATGCTTCTCAAATTTACAATCTATAATTTTGGACTTTCTTCGTCACAACTTCTAAAAAATTGAAATGGATCAGCCCAAAACATAAATTATGCAAAATTTAGCAGAGCGAGGTTTCGATCCTCGGACCTCTGGGTTATGGGCCCAGCACGCTACCACTGCGCCACTCTGCTCCGTGATATAACGGTGATATATATTCGACGACTTTCTGACGAAACACTTAGTGGGGTTGCACATTCCGTTTGGCGGTGTATTAAAAGGGCATGGCTCATTTGAACCAAAATAATTTCCATCTCCGTGGAGTATAAAGTCTGTTAGCATATTTGTCGTCCTTTTTTCATTAATATAAATAGGCCCTGGGTGTCCCATAATTATATGAGAGTATTTTACTCTAAATGTTCGTGCAAAATGTGTTTACACTTAAAAACACTTGTGGTATATACGCATTCAACGAGCATATATTTCGAATGTCGTTCAGCAATGTCGAAAATTGGTCTGTGCAGCAATATTTGTGATTTCGCGCGAACATTTGGAGAAAGCAGTTTGTGAGGGAGCTGTTTCTCGTCGCATCGGTGGTTCAGTGGTAAAATGCTCGCCTGCCACGCGGGCGACCCGGGTTCGATTCCCGGCCGATGCAAATAGAATTTTTTTTCGAGTTTTGTTCTCTTCGTTGTCGTTTTGGCATGGTTTTGTGCTTTGATTTCGAAAATCTGTAGTGGACTAAAACTAACAAGAGCGCATTTGTGCCTTGACAGCGTGTGGAGTGAACATACTGCCAACATGCATATTTGCTTAGAACCTCAAATATAGGCTATTTAGGGCATCTTGTCGATGTTAGAGCAATCTATTGATCAAAAGGCCTGAAATAAAGTCATGTATGTATGTGTAAAAAATCCTGCCCCGGGTGAGGATCGAACTCACAACCTCCGCATTCCTCAAACCGTGTCAAACACGGCGAAGGTACTGTCTATAAGTACGGCGCGCTAACCGATTGCGCCACCGGGGCAAGTGATGTCGAGGTGGTCTCAAATATGCTTCTCAAATTTACAATCTATAATTTTGGACTTTCTTCGTCACAACTTCTAAAAAATTGAAATGGATCAGCCCAAAACATAAATTATGCAAAATTTAGCAGAGCGAGGTTTCGATCCTCGGACCTCTGGGTTATGGGCCCAGCACGCTACCACTGCGCCACTCTGCTCCGTGATATAACGGTGATATATATTCGACGACTTTCTGACGAAACACTTAGTGGGGTTGCACATTCCGTTTGGCGGTGTATTAAAAGGGCATGGCTCATTTGAACCAAAATAATTTCCATCTCCGTGGAGTATAAAGTCTGTTAGCATATTTGTCGTCCTTTTTTCATTAATAGAAATAGGCCCTGGGTGTCCCATAATTATATGAGAGTATTTTACTCTAAATGTTCGTGCAAAATGTGTTTCCACTTAAAAACACTTGTGGTATATACGCATTCAACGAGCATATATTTCGAATGTCGTTCAGCAATGTCGAAAATTGGTCTGTGCAGCAATATTTGTGATTTCGCGCGAACTTTTGGAGAAAGCAGTTTGTGAGGGAGCTGTTTCTCGTCGCATCGGTGGTTCAGTGGTAGAATGCTCGCCTGCCACGCGGGCGACCCGGGTTCGATTCCCGGCCGATGCAAATAGAATTTTTTTTCGAGTTTTGTTCTCTTCGTTGTCGTTTTGGCATGGTTTTGTGCTTTGATTTCGAAAATCTGTAGTGGACTAAAACTAACAAGAGCGCATTTGTGCCTTGACAGCGTGTGGAGTGAACATACTGCCAACATGCATATTTGCTTACACTCTTAGAAAAAATTGGAACCCAATGGTTCTTCATTGGTTCCCCACTTGTCCTCCAGGCGGAACCAAATGAAGAACCAACTGGTTCTTCAGGGGACCTAGAACCATTTGGTTCTTCAGATTTGGGTTTATCGGGAACCAAACCAAGAACCATTTGGTTCCTCATTATTGTGACTATTAAGAACCAAATCTAGAACCATTTGGTTCTTCATTATTTATACACCGCAGAACCAGTTGGTTCTCCACGACTGAATATTTGGTTCTTCGTTGATATAATTGGTTCTTCATGTGGAACCATTTGGTTCTTCGGGAATAATAATTTGGTTCTTCAAGAGTAATAATGGTTCCTCACAGAGAAAATTGAAGAACCAAATTTGGTTCTTCAAGTTTGTCCTCCAGGCGGAACCAATAGGTTCTTCATGATTAAAATTTGGTTCTTCATCCCAAGAACCAAATGGTTCTTCATTGGTTCTCCCTCAAGAACCAATCCCTGGTTCTTCATTGGTTCCAGTTTGGTTCTTCCCCAAGAACCAATTTGCCCTCCTCCCTTCCCCGAAGAACCATTGGTTCTTCATTTAGAATAAATTTGGTTCCTTGTTGGATACATGCCCAAGAACCAGTTGGTTCTAGTAACAGAGATTGCATTATCAGCACTGAAAATGCATTTCATTCTGTGTATACAGGTGAATCAGAAGAAAAATGTTGCATAAAGATAATCATTTATTCATTAAACTTGAAAAATATTCTAAATATAGTCAGGTGGAATTTTGGCACAATATGTTTAAGAATTCAGTATTTTAAAGAAACCCAATCCGATCAGATGCTTCTAAGTTATTATTTCTTTGGCTTTGGGTGTAAAAAATATTTGATTCGAGTCGAGGAACCCACCCATCTCAAAGCTCAGATTGATTAGATATCGATGTTTCAATGTGCTGTTTCTATTGTTTGTGGTCCAATCTTTTCGACGACGATGCGCTAAAAACGGACAAATTGCAGTTGTAAGATGGATAAATCTAAAATCAAGTTGTAACTATTAACAAGAAAAGATTGGACCACAAACACATAGAAACAGCACATTTCAAACATCGATATCTAATCAATCTGAGGTTTGATGTATGGCTTCCTCGACTAGAATTGAATATTTTTTTACCCCCGAAGCCAAAGAAATAGTAATTTAGGAGCATCGGATCGGATTGAGTACCTTTAAGGATAGCAGACCATACTTGTAGCTTGTCGATTTATTTGTCACATTAAAATAAATATTTTAGGACAAACAATTTTTTCAGTGGATCAATAATCTCATTTATCACATAATTTGGCCATAAAATCAGTTTCATAATTATCGGTAATAGACACGTTTAATATCAGCGCGTGCGATGACGTCACGGCGTTCTTCAAATAACTTGCGATCGCTGTAGTTTATGATTGTTGTTTTCGATGAATATTTCGCGTTGCTTCGGGTTTATTTGATCATGTGATAAAAGGTATCTCACACTCGTCCTATTTTATACGTAATTTATCAACCTCGTCCTCTATAAACCTCGGCTCAAATCGAATTTAGTGAACTCGGTTGATAAATTCCGTATAAAATAGAAACTCATGTGAGATCCTCTATTTATGGTTTTGTTTTAAACGTAAAATTTTGAAAGATATTTATAAATTCACCATCATTCCCTTGCCAATTTTGTTGTAAACGCCTCAAAAAAAGAAAGTCCCCCCCTAATATATTCGGTAACATTTTATGAGATATTGGATGGATTTTGATGAAAATCTCTGAATGACTTGAGGTACCAGAGACATCAAGTGTGCTATAAGCACTGTGCGGTGAGGTGACATATGGCTGAGTGAGCATGAATTGAATGGAAAAGGGCCACTTTTAAAAAGTTGCAAAAACACAGATAGAGTGATCAGTCATTCGGCTGTGCTGTTGTCCCCCCATTTCTCGCACGGGCTTGAAACATCCTTATCTGTTGGTACCTCAATGCCTATATGGTTTACTGAAAAAGGGCTTCAAATAGACTGATTCCAATAACTCTGTGTCGTCCACAGCATGTAACTGCATTACTGCAAGGTGTCTTTCCAAATTAATGTGGTTAGCCTGAATGGCCTGGGTATGCAGTGGGCACATTGGGTCCCGAAGATAACACGCATGTTATCGTGGATAAGTGTCACTTTTGGACCACATTTACAGCCAGTAGCAACTTGAGTGAACAATGGAACACTGGAGTGATTGTTCACTCTAAGTCAAGTGTTTTGCAGCTTTTGAAAAGCACCACTCTTCCAATCAATTTGTGCTCAGTCGGCCATAACATAACCCACAAGACCTTGTCTCGTACACTGTGCAGGCTCTGAACCAGATACCACAAAACAATTGAATGATGTTTCGTCAAAATCCATCTCATATTTCATAACATATTAACAAATATATTAGGGGGGACTTACTTTTTTTTAGGTGTTTAGAACCCCAAATGTCATGTTGACAATTTGTTTATGTATCTATTTGCGATAAATCATGAGTTTAGTGACCAACTGAATTACCATTTGATGTTAAATGGGATATTAATGAGAATTTATCAGGCCTCAAAATAATGTGCTGGACATTTTGAAGAATGAGGTCACCAGAGGGTGAGTTTAGTGATGCTACCCCTCATAGTGGGCTAGCATCACCAAATTCATCCAATGGGACTCATTCTGTTTAGGAATTGATCAGCTATGAGGTCCTCAGAGGGTAAATTTGGTGATGCTAGCCTGCTATGTGGGTTCCATCACTAAATGCACCCTTTAGGGACTTCATTCTGCAAATGACCGGCACCTTATTTAGCTGCCTGGAAATACTTCAGACTAGTACCTTTTAAATTTTCTCTGGGAGTAGTCAGAATCATCTTGATGCATATTTTCTGGACGTTTTAGAAATATCCGACACGTGTTGACTTCACCATACGATTTCCCGGTTCTTTCCAATAATATTAATAAATTATTACCCGTTTCAACAACGCCAAACAGTTGTTAGAAAATGAACACAGCAGCTAGAATAGTATCAAATAGCGACGCTGCGATGTGTATACATTAACAACCAATGTCAAGCCACAATAGAAGTGCAACTACTGATGCAAAATGTCCATTCAGAAAGTCAACAAATGATATGCACAAATTAAACCAGATCTAATTATTTGGGAACTTGACATTCGTGTACACAGATTTGAGTGTATATGGTTCCGGAAGATGCCACTCCAAATGAATCCGTGTACACAGATTTGAGTGTATATGGTTCCGGAAGATGCCACTCCAAATGAATCCATTTGTTATTTTCCTCGATAGTTCAGATTTCTCGCAAGAGACTAATAAACAAACACATGCCTCATGTGCGCGAAAACCAGAACATACACATAGCTTGTTCTGATTAGCCCCAGAAAAAAAATAAGGTGGAATATATCAATAGCTCAATTGAATCTTGATATTTCACTTTGCAACATAGTAGTCGTGTCATATATCACAAAGACCATATATACAAATCACGAATATGTCAATAGTGCGAATTAGCTTATTGAGCCACACAGTTGCACCAAATAGTGAGATTTGAGAAAACATTAAACTTTTGTATTTGTATGACAACTGGTAAGATATTCTGAAGTCGCTCCCATCCGACGCCCTCAGCATTCACATTCCTTGACGTTTTAATAGAAAGAATGAGACTTTATCTGACTACTCTGGTAACAATGCTGGTCCACAGTTTCATAGCTGACATGCTTAGAGCGGGGAACGTAAAAGTGTTTCTCATCCTTATTTTGAAGGTCACATTGTCGTTCATTCTTATTTTGAATATCAGAGTTCTCTGTTAACACGGTTTCATCTGACCTCTCTGCATTTAGATTCCAACTACATTCCTATGTGAATCTTCAGAATGAAATTGTCTACTAAATATATTTTCGTCAATCATCTCGAATGGACACACATCACATTTGAAGACAGCTCCGCTAGATGGGCGATATCTTTCCAAAATGACATCTCAATGAAACAGATCGCCGGCACACATAGTCACAAAAGTTACGTAATTTGACACGGTTCTTGTCTATATGCAGCAACTGATCACGTTTCAGGGATAACCGGTCTTTGAAACTGACCTGACACGTTGGACATCTACAAATACAAAATAATATCTCATTAAAGGACTCAGGGCCTTAAACGTAAATGGCTCATTCGAACTGCCAAAACTATTGATGCACCGGCTTCATATGCTCTGAAAAACACTTTGCGATACTTGGAAAAATTCTGAAGCTAATAATATTATTTCTATCATGGAGCATAAACCGGGCTGTGGCTTCAATATCCCTTCCATGATGGGATCGGCACAGCAGATGCAGAATTAAATATCATGTGACAGGAATTCTCTTATATATGCGAGTCTCCCATAGGCAGCCTCGCATATACCAGAGAATGCACTGACTAATAGTCATGGTAAATATTGTTAGGATCATGCATTCTCTTAATAAGCATCTCATATGAGAGACTCACATATATAAGAGAATGCATTGGCACACATGTTTTTCGCAAAATTTTAGGAAGCTCCAGCCAAGGCAGGGTTAATAAAAGGCCACAAGTTCCCAAATAAGGTGGCTTTGTTTGACAATGTATTTTCGTGTGATTAATCCACATAGTAAATTTGAAAGGTATCGGATAATCATAATTTGAGTTAACATCTAGACAACAAAATAATCATCAAATTCTAATTCGAAAAGGGACATAACTCCACCAGAAATGGTTGAATGGATCCAAATCTTCCATGTGCTAAGTTTCATCAAATTGTGTTACTGACTACTGTTAAAGTTATCATGCGGACAACAGATGATGGCAAGACATGGATGCATACCACGCAGACACACGGGCACCGCTCATTTCTATATTATATAATTATTATTCTATGTCAATCAGCAATTAGGGCCTACATGTAAAACTTTGTTGTTATTATAAATAATTCTCCAATAATCAGATTTTGCATATAAAAACTATTGCTATATGCTACTTCTAGATTACTGATAACATTCCTATCAGTCTAATAAAAGACCTCTCCAGTTGAACTTATTATCTTAATATTTCCTGAGAGAACTACATGTACTCGTCAATGATTATTTAGTACAGAAAGGGTTAATGACTTTATATTCGCTGGCGAGCAAGCTTGCAATATTGTGTATGTCATTTGCAGAATGAGGTCCCCAGATCATGAATTTAGTGACACTATCCTGCCCAGCAGGCTAGCATCACCAAATTCACACTCTGAGAACTTCATTCAGCTTAAGCCTCAACTGCTATGGGAGACCTAGGATCCCATTGACGTTCCCCAGTTGAAGTTGGTGATGTTCACCCATTAGTTACTTTGATTATGCATTTTATCTTCTGAAAATTAGGGGATATAGAAATTTCTAAGAAGGAAAAAAGTAACTAAAATCAATGTTAATTTGAGACTACAGATATTTCCCAGATGAGGCCTAAGCAGAATGATAATACTATCGGTGCTGATATGTCGATGAATTACTGCTCTGAGGCCAGTCAGAGTGCTTGGTGATAAGTTTATGCCTTGATTTTTGGTTTCACTTAAGTTCAGTTTAGCATATAAATTTGGTTCTTCATTTGGTTCTTCAAAACGCGTGAGTCAAGTGTTCTAGAGAGCGCGAAGAACCAAATCCCCATAATATCGGTTCTTGGCGACGTGAAGAACTGTTGAGAACGCCCTCTAAAGTGGTAATAATAGTCAATACCGTAAATTAAGTGACATAGATCTACAATCTGAAAGCTTTCAAGTTTACTTTAATTAGGTCTGATTTAAATTCAACTGAGATTATTTTACAAAACATCCGACATCCTAAATATAAATTAAGATAACTAATATAATCACCTTCAAAAGTAGCAACACGTGATGTCAACTGGCAGTCTGACACTCGATCAACCATTGCTCCACATCGCCAGCATTCCACATGGCCGGTTCATTTGTCGATTCTGTCGGATTTTGTTCCATCGCCTCTCACAAAAATCAGCGATCGAAAATGGCGGTTCTGAAAACTCAAAACGAGGTCGTAGTTCTGTTCTATTTGGGCGACACGCATTTATTACGAACCGCAACTCATGTTATACAAAGTTGGTACTTCATTTGGTTCTTCAACACGCGCGAGTCAATGTTCGGTTCTAGAGAGCGCGAAGAACCAAATCCCCATAATATCGGTTCTTGAAGGCGTGAAGAACCGTAGGGTTCTTGACTGTTCTTAGAGTGTAGAACCTCAAATATAGGCTATTTAGGGCATCTTGTCGATGTTAGAGCAATCTATTGATCAAAAGGCCTGAAATAAAGTCATGTATGTATGTGTAAAAAATCCTGCCCCGGGTGAGGATCGAACTCACAACCTCCGCATTCCTCAAACCGTGTCAAACACGGCGAAGGTACTGTCTATAAGTACGGCGCGCCTAACCGATTGCGCCACCGGGGCAAGTGATGTCGAGGTGGTCTCAAATATGCTTCTCAAATTTACAATCTATAATTTTGGACTTTCTTCGTCACAACTTCTAAAAAATTGAAATGGATCAGCCCAAAACATAAATTATGCAAAATTTAGCAGAGCGAGGTTTCGATCCTCGGACCTCTGGGTTATGGGCCCAGCACGCTACCACTGCGCCACTCTGCTCCGTGATATAACGGTGATATATATTCGACGACTTTCTGACGAAACACTTAGTGGGGTTGCACATTCCGTTTGGCGGTGTATTAAAAGGGCATGGCTCATTTGAACCAAAATAATTTCCATCTCCGTGGAGTATAAAGTCTGTTAGCATATTTGTCGTCCTTTTTTCATTAATAGAAATAGGCCCTGGGTGTCCCATAATTATATGAGAGTATTTTACTCTAAATGTTCGTGCAAAATGTGTTTCCACTTAAAAACACTTGTGGTATATACGCATTCAACGAGCATATATTTCGAATGTCGTTCAGCAATGTCGAAAATTGGTCTGTGCAGCAATATTTGTGATTTCGCGCGAACTTTTGGAGAAAGCAGTTTGTGAGGGAGCTGTTTCTCGTCGCATCGGTGGTTCAGTGGTAGAATGCTCGCCTGCCACGCGGGCGACCCGGGTTCGATTCCCGGCCGATGCAAATAGAATTTTTTTTCGAGTTTTGTTCTCTTCGTTGTCGTTTTGGCATGGTTTTGTGCTTTGATTTCGAAAATCTGTAGTGGACTTAAACTAACAAGAGCGCATTTGTGCCTTGACAGCGTGTGGAGTGAACATACTGCCAACATGCATATTTGCTTAGAACCTCAAATATAGGCTATTTAGGGCATCTTGTCGATGTTAGAGCAATCTATTGATCAAAAGGCCTGAAATAAAGTCATGTATGTATGTGTAAAAAATCCTGCCCCGGGTGAGGATCGAACTCACAACCTCCGCATTCCTCAAACCGTGTCAAACACGGCGAAGGTACTGTCTATAAGTACGGCGCGCTAACCGATTGCGCCACCGGGGCAAGTGATGTCGAGGTGGTCTCAAATATGCTCTCAAATTTACAATCTATAATTTTGGACTTTCTTCGTCACAACTTCTAAAAAATTGAAATGGATCAGCCCAAAACATAAATTATGCAAAATTTAGCAGAGCGAGGTTTCGATCCTCGGACCTCTGGGTTATGGGCCCAGCACGCTACCACTGCGCCACTCTGCTCCGTGATATAACGGTGATATATATTCGACGACTTTCTGACGAAACACTTAGTGGGGTTGCACATTCCGTTTGGCGGTGTATTAAAAGGGCATGGCTCATTTGAACCAAAATAATTTCCATCTCCGTGGAGTATAAAGTCTGTTAGCATATTTGTCGTCCTTTTTTCATTAATAGAAATAGGCCCTGGGTGTCCCATAATTATATGAGAGTATTTTACTCTAAATGTTCGTGCAAAATGTGTTTACACTTAAAAACACTTGTGGTATATACGCATTCAACGAGCATATATTTCGAATGTCGTTCAGCAATGTCGAAAATTGGTCTGTGCAGCAATATTTGTGATTTCGCGCGAACATTTGGAGAAAGCAGTTTGTGAGGGAGCTGTTTCTCGTCGCATCGGTGGTTCAGTGGTAGAATGCTCGCCTGCCACGCGGGCGACCCGGGTTCGATTCCCGGCCGATGCAAATAGAATTTTTTTTCGAGTTTTGTTCTCTTCGTTGTCGTTTTGGCATGGTTTTGTGCTTTGATTTCGAAAATCTGTAGTGGACTAAAACTAACAAGAGCGCATTTGTGCCTTGACAGCGTGTGGAGTGAACATACTGCCAACATGCATATTTGCTTAGAACCTCAAATATAGGCTATTTAGGGCATCTTGTCGATGTTAGAGCAATCTATTGATCAAAAGGCCTGAAATAAAGTCATGTATGTGTAAAAAATCCTGCCCCGGGTGAGGATCGAACTCACAACCTCCGCATTCCTCAAACCGTGTCAAACACGGCGAAGGTACTGTCTATAAGTACGGCGCGCTAACCGATTGCGCCACCGGGGCAAGTGATGTCGAGGTGGTCTCAAATATGCTTCTCAAATTTACAATCTATAATTTTGGACTTTCTTCGTCACAACTTCTAAAAAATTGAAATGGATCAGCCCAAAACATAAATTATGCAAAATTTAGCAGAGCGAGGTTTCGATCCTCGGACCTCTGGGTTATGGGCCCAGCACGCTACCACTGCGCCACTCTGCTCCGTGATATAACGGTGATATATATTCGACGACTTTCTGACGAAACACTTAGTGGGGTTGCACATTCCGTTTGGCGGTGTATTAAAAGGGCATGGCTCATTTGAACCAAAATAATTTCCATCTCCGTGGAGTATAAAGTCTGTTAGGATATTTGTCGTCCTTTTTTCATTAATAGAAATAGGCCCTGGGTGTCCATAATTATATGAGAGTATTTTACTCTAAATGTTCGTGCAAAATGTGTTTCCACTTAAAAACACTTGTGGTATATACGCATTCAACGAGCATATATTTCGAATGTCGTTCAGCAATGTCGAAAATTGGTCTGTGCAGCAATATTTGTGATTTCGCGCGAACATTTGGAGAAAGCAGTTTGTGAGGGAGCTGTTTCTCGTCGCATCGGTGGTTCAGTGGTAGAATGCTCGCCTGCCACGCGGGCGACCCGGGTTCGATTCCCGGCCGATGCAAATAGAATTTTTTTTCGAGTTTTGTTCTCTTCGTTGTCGTTTTGGCATGGTTTTGTGCTTTGATTTCGAAAATCTGTAGTCCACTAAAACTAACAAGAGCGCATTTGTGCCTTGACAGCGTGTGGAGTGAACATACTGCCAACATGCATATTTGCTTAGAACCTCAAATATAGGCTATTTAGGGCATCTTGTCGATGTTAGAGCAATCTATTGATCAAAAGGCCTGAAATAAAGTCATGTACACTGAAAAAATCTAGGTCATCTGACACATCTATGGTCATACAAACAGGTCAAATGACACACCTGCAAAAAAGCCTGTGTCGCTCAAATAGGTCATCTGACACATATAATTATGAAAAAATTATCCAAATGTGTCG